>JALMGA010000003.1:71124056-72531556 GCA_023333525.1 Aspidoscelis tigris stejnegeri | reverse complement strand
TTCAGCACCACAAAATTACTGCTTGAAGTTGCATTGCAGTTTCCCCCTCCCTTATCACCTGGAGCTTTTCTTTCAGCACCACAACATTGCACTTAGACTTTTTAAATGGCTGCCTTCCTCTTTGCACTGAAGACCAATTTCGTCTGCACTTCCAGTTATTGCTATTACTTGTAGGACTCTCAATCCTATTTCACCTCCACCACTCCACCCTTTTCTACAAACAGTTTAAAACTATCTATTTCTGTGGAAGTCATTTTTCTCATTGAATGATCAGAAACAAAGATAAATTCTAACCTTTAACGGCTCATTCCGACTCATTGCTTACAGTAGATCTAAGCTCTTTTTTCTGCTTATTCGACTCCTTCCAGCTTCCCATCACATCCGTACCAAACTTTTAAAATATTGCCACACCACCATGCACAAGCCTACCTGCACAGTAGAGATAGATTATTCCATCACATTCAGATGGTTAACAGAGGTTAGCAAGTCCTGTATTTATATATCTATATATTTATATCGCTTTCTAAGAAAGTGCATATTAATGTTTACTTTAAAGAATGTGTAAATGGTGCTATCAAGAATCTGATAAATTTTATCCCAGTTTTTTTGTGTACCACTTCAAATGTATGAGATTTATTTTTCTATTGGAAAAAATAAACAGTCTTAAAGCATTAAAATTGGTAGATTTTAGTAATTTAACAATGAATGTAATCCCTATGTCAGACTTTCACTGGAAATTTTCATGATGGGTCACACAAACGCAACATACGTTCTAACATGTATTGCACAGTGTAATGTGAACATTCCCCTCTAAGGTTTTGCCTAACACAAAGTGTCTACAAAAACAGAAGTCTAAGGAATCTGTGTCACACATGCTTGAAGAAAAGCTTTATTGCTGCAAGAAAGCATTGGTCATATACTGAGACTGATGGTTGTTCAAATGGGCGAAAATAACCATAATCTGTATGCGGATGATGCACAAAAATCCCATACCTGTAAAACACTGCATGTTGCTACATCTAGCTCTTCATTAGGAGGAAAGTTAATCTAGCCTTAATTATCTAAGTTTTCCCCAAAATTTGCTTTTCTCATTGGCATTAATACACATTGTTAGCTGCAGTTAAATGTCAGTGCCATTTACATAATTGGTAAGTATTATCTGCATTTAGACGTTCTCAACAGCATATAGTGCATTCAAGGCTCACAGTACTTAAAAGTACTAAACATAGTCTTCATACAGTACTTATATCTTATTAAAAAGACAATGCCATGAACTGAGTTTACATTAAAAGTTGGAAATAAGCAAAAAAAGACAGTAGCATTTTCAACAGAGGATATTACTAAAATGGCAAATATTTGATATATTAGTTATTTTTTTAAATCAAGAAATAAATCCAGCCATGTCTGATTTTCATTAAAAATACAATAGTACCATATTTCTGTAGATCAGTGATTCTCCAATTAACAACCACAAAACTATATTGGGAATCTATAGTTGATGTTAATGTAAAAGTCTAGACATTTTAATAAAATTAAATGGGTCTGAAGCATATATAGTAATCTATTTTGAAAGTGCTCTGGAGAAACTCGTATTTGTTTTATAAATATACATATGTTTATTTTTTATTTAAATTATATAGAATTTGTAATATAAGGAGTATATAATACCTGCTTTCACTTTTCAGTTTTATGGAAGAAAGTTAGATTCGACATAAGGCGCCAATCTCTTCTGGAGACAGGTGCTGTGATATTCTCATGGAAAACTCAAAATGTCTCCCTTCCCTATTCCATTCAATAGGAGAAATGCATCCTGGGTGTTCTATTGAACGAATATAGTTTATTGTAATGAATGGGGAAGGTTAAGCAGGAAGTTGTCTACTGGGAAGTAAGTTACATTGAGTTCAGTGGGACTTGTAAGTTTATACAGAATTGCATCCTTTGGACTTTGTGAGCCAAGGATCACAGTACCTCTTTCATAAAAATGAACAGTAAAACAACGGTAGATTTTCTAACCTGGGGGATGGGGGAGCAGATGATGTTCTACTCTTTAGTATAGCAACAGAAGTATAATAACTCTGGAACTGAGAATGAGGAAATATTCATTCAAGCTCTAGAGTTTAAAAAAATAACCTCACATTTCTAAGATATATGTTCTGCCCTCTGATAAAAATGAATAGTTACATCTTTGATGTTCCAATGATAAACTCTGTTTCCAATACTATCAACAAGATAAAAAAAAATCCACAGCCACCTGAAAAGAGCAAACCATCCAAAAGTACTGTAAATGAAAATTCTACTCAGTGTTGGGGGCATTGTGCAATATAAATCCTATTTGTAGTAAACTATGACTATAAAGGAGTCTTGCTATTTTTCTATACCACAACTAATATGATCATAATGAATTTCTTCATTAACATGCAATGTTGGAGTGTTGCAATTTTAAATCATGTCTGTGTTATGTAATGTGACTTAAGATTAATATTTGCTATTTGCTTGGGAAGGAAAATTAAATGTGTAACTGATGGTGGCGGGACCATGTGGTACTTTTAAGCAGTGATCATTTGTATGAATCTACATATTAAAATAATCTTTAATACTGATGTTGCTTGTATTAACTGTTCTTTTTTTGTTTGTTTGCACAGGAAAAAGCATGCTAAGTAATTAAATATTTCATGTTCTAAATGAGCAAGTCTTATCTCTGAAAGACGCACAGATGTCTTGAAACCTATTGCTCAGTATTTACTTACTGACAGATACATCATCTTTACAGTTCCTCAAGAGATTCCTTCCTTCCAGAAAACAATTGAAAAGATCAGACCTCTCTTGAAACTTACAACATAAGGAATATAATTATTTGGCCATTTTGTCTTATAATGCCATAATGTGTCCTATACATTTAATTAACCAAGCTAATTTTGAATTAACAATATGATTTCAATATAGTACTTTAAGAGTTTTAAACTTAATTATGATTTTTAAAAAGAAAAACCACCCATAAGAAACACTAGCCTATCATTTTCTTAAAACTGAAAACATTTTTGAGAAATACTAGAAAAATTAGAGTTTTATAAAAATACTAACTTTACCCCTACCCCATCACATTAAGTAAATTAAATGATGACTGTTGAACTTCTGAAGTTCAAACTAACTATGTGGATATAGGATGACAAGGAAAAGCTTCCTGTACACTTTATGTATCAAGTATGACACATAATGTTCTCTACATTTATGTTCCTACATAAATTTAAAATAGTTTTTATATAACTTTAGCATGAAAATGAAACTTGCATTTATTCTGTAAGATAAAACACACTCTTGCACATAGACGCGCAACTGGATTGGTGCTATGATTTCATTTTTCAGGGAGGGGGAGATTTCATATTGCTTTTGATTCGAAGGGCAAGAATAGCCCTATTTGAGGTAGTAATTCTCTCTCAATATGTTCCATTCATCACCCAAAATGTGACTTTGTAAAACAAAGCTTTTGCTTAGTATTAATATTGTAGAAAATACCAATAAAAACAGGATATATTTTGTCATAGTAATAGGTTTTCTTTAAAAAAAAAACAAAAAACCAAAACTGTTCCTGCTTCCAAATAATTCCATAAACATGTCATCTTACAAGACAGGAATGGGGTAAAAATGTGTCACTTCCAAGACTGCCTTATTGAATTATAAGGAAGAGGACAAGAAGTGGAATTCATTACTATAACGTAAAATGTCTGCTCTACATAATCATTTTTTAAAAAATGATAGCAACAAATATATATCATTAAATCAGGTTAATTAGACCAATTACATCAGTTAACACTGATTTTATTAAGTTGGAAGAAGCTCTAACTAAGTTTGAATTCACAGTTCAAGTGTCTAGATGTGAAACAGCAGATGCAATCAGGACAAGTAATACTATGAGACTTTTTAGACCACTAAATTTAAATGTGACTAGATTAAAAGCAAACTCTTCAACACTGAATTGACACATAATCTTCAGCAATGCAAATAACAAACAAATTCACTGACAGTAAATGAGTACATAATAATGGACATTGTTCTGAGTAGTTTTATATGCCCCTAATTATGAAAACTATCCTTTGAAAGGAAAATAAAAACATAGGATTTGTAATATTCAGTGGAGTCTGAAGGTTAAAAGATAATCCAAGTGTTGGTGAAGAGTCAGCAATTCTAATACTGAAATTGACTGCTAAACAAGCAGTATCGTGAAAATCATACTCTTAGAAACTCAGATATTATTAATGGGAAGTACAAAATACGAGAATATCAATATTACTATCAGCCTTCAAAAATGTGACTGAAAAATGATAGCATACATGAAATTAAGTACCACCCTACTTAATTTAAATGTTTCCATAGGAGGAACCTATCAAATAATGTATCCCAACTATATTAGAATATTCTTCTCTTTTATCTCATAGACTATCCGTCCACAATCTTGCCTTTCAAAAATGCCACTAATACTTCAGCTTTTGTTTGTTTGTTGTAGATCATCAACAGAAGAAATGATGTGTCATCTCTGAGCAAAATAATTATCTTGGGCTTTCTATTCCCTGGTGTTGGGTTCTTTGAATCTGTTCTTTGAATCTGAACATGTTACCATAAGAATTTCTTGAAATAATTTATGTAACGGGAACCCCTTTCAGCGCTGAGAATTTTATAACTGAAAGAGTTGTCCTGGTATTCTAATATTGTATGGTTTATTGATTTTAACTGTAAAAATAGAGGAGGTTCAGGTTTAAACTGAAAACCTAAATTATGTCTGGATAAACTTCTCAAGGTGTGAAAAATTATTTTCTGAGGTATGACAACACAATAAATATGGCCATCCTCTTGAAAGATACTGTTCTGAATATAGAACCCAAAGCAGATCCACATTATGCAGCAATACATTTTACTTCCTTCAAGAACATTGTAATAAAATATATCTTCATGTTATTAGGGCATGGTTCCAACAGATTTAGTATTCACAGTTCACAGTAGAAATTTGGAACATATGGAAAACACAGCCAGAGGCAAGTGAATTAAAGGTCTATATAATATGATGCAAGAAAATTTGCAACAACAAGATTGGGAAGAACTTGAACCTATTCCAGTAGTATGTAATTTGTACTGTTGGATTTCCTCACCCTGTTTATTTGAGACCATGTTATTTAAGGAACACGGATTCTCATGCTCTTAATCACAAGCTGATGTGAACAGCAAATGATGTGAACAGCACATTATTTTCATCCCTTGTGTGGATTGAACAGGACAAAGGGAAGGTGCTCTTTCAAACTTGTTTAGATATATCATGAATCAAAACTGTTAACAAAACAAGATTTTGAGCTTCTGAAAATAAAATAGTCAACCAAGGTCTTTTAGATCCTGTATGTTCAGTTTGTGGTTCAATGAAGCCAAAACTTGGCAGAGCAATATATGACTTTTAGTTCATGATGCTTGCCTGTTTTCATCTTCTAAGACCATCTCAATTTGGAGCATCACTGTATCTATTCAAATCCATTTTTCACTGTCTTGAAATGAAGATATGAAATTTAAACTGATTTTTCTTTAAAAAATAAAGTGATAACTTTCAGGGCTATAAAGGAAAGCATTCCAATGACACTAGTTTGAACTGTTAAGATTTAAGGAAGATGAATGAGTGAATCAGGTAAACTTTCTCAGTCTCCATAACCAAGAAGATAAACTGTGGTCACCTAAAGGGGATAATTTTAAAAGGGGATAATCCTTTTAAAGCATACATAGGAAGTACATTCTTAATAGTTTAATCAGCTATATGGAAAATTGTACATTACTGAGATTACACATTTGCCAAATCGCAACCAATCTGCATGTACATCCTGGTGTCTTAAAATGGGCTTACTTCATAGCAAAGCAATGACTGGGGAGGGCAGGAGTCAAAAACAATAGAATTTGTCTCCCTTTCCTCTTGTGGATATATGGAGGAAATAAGAGACTTGAGGAATGAAATCATGGTCCAAATAAGTGCCAGGGAACTATAATAGCAGTATATTTCCATGGTTCTGATCCCAGTGCTTGACTCCAGTTGGAATTTTCACTCAAGTATGTGGCAGTTTTGCCCACAGCAGCATTCCCTTCACAGCTGTGGGGCCTCAGTCATGTGGCCAAGGCTTGTTCACCCCAAGGGAGAGGTCATTCAAATACAATCAGGATTGGCTTCTGTGGTGACTCAGCCCAACCCCTCCTATCTCGCCCTCTGCAGAGTTCTGCAGAAAGGAAGCGGCTGCCAAGCACCACAGCCCAACTGCCCGCAAAGGGGGAACCAGTATATGAACTGGACTATACTCCCCACAGGCGTCCTGCTTTAATTACTTGTATGCTAAGCCTCCCCTAAAGCAGCACATAAAGACCAGTGTAATCCAAACATTATTTTTTAAATATAAATAAATAAATAGTAGAATCAAAATAAAGATAAGCTCAATAGCCCTTGAGTTGCTTGAATGAATAGGTGCAGTAAATAAAATAAAATTCAGTTCTCAGCAAGAAGTTCCACTGAAAGCAATTAACATAAATAAACCCTACTTCCAGCTCCACTCACTCCTCCTGTCCCTGAATGGATTCCCACTACCATTCAGTGGGAAGAATCTCCCTGAATAATCGATTCCACCTCATGGTGATGTTAATCTGCTGTGAGGTCCCCTGTTCTGCTCTAGCTCCGAGCAAACAGCTCCTTCTACATGCCCAGCCTAGGGTTGTTACACGTCCCAGTCTTTCTCTGCCCCAGAGACAAGACCCTCTTCTATACCCTTCCCTCTAATCTGAGAGTTGCTGGCCTAGAAGTCCGGAGAGTTAAGCCAAACCCTCCATGATCCCTCTCTTAGTGAAAACACATGACAAGAGACTGAGAACGCCGGGCTGCTGACTTAAATACCCTGAGATCCAGCTGCTTCCTTTGGTGTGTTTTGGCAGTTTCTAACATTGCTCTGCCCCACTTGTCAGTCATGTTGCTGCAAAAGCCCGGGAAACAAGCCCGCAGCTGCAGCCTACACCCAAAAACATCACAGCTTCCATCTCTCTTTAAGAGGAAGTATCCCCCATTGGTTTCCTCTGCATATACAAATTCTTTTCTTCTATAAACCAGGAAAAGTGGGGGTTTATATCTATTGATACACATGAAAGCAGTTCACATATATCTGGAATATTTGACAGACAGAGATCGATATAACAAACCTATCATTATTTGGGATATATCTTGTCTCTCATTCCTGTTAGATGCCAAATCAGCTTTAAGCAAAGAAATCCATGACATTTACTTACTCCTGTGATGGACTGAGAAATAAAATCTACCAAAGAACTATGGATTTATCGTTATGTTGTGCCCCTAAAATTATTTTCTCTTTATATTTCTATAGAAAAAACAGCTACTTTAATTAACTTCAACAAGTTACATGTGGTATAATTTGCTTTGGCAGATTTGATTATTATTCGAGCTGACACTTGTTTCCAGTGTTGTGATACAGCCTGTGAATTATAGTAGATATATACTTGGAACAAATGTAATTCCAAATTTTATATAAACTTCTTATGTATAACATTAGCTGTTTGAGAGTTGGGTGAGAGAGTTGTCTCTGCAGATGAATGTTTTAACATGTCCTTATGAAATGACTTTGGAGAAGGCAGTGGCACCACATTAGGCAGAAGGGATGCAATTTAGGAACAGAGTATCAAGTTCCTCAGACAGGATTACACTGATGCCCCATCTACATCCTAAATTTAGCTGAAGATGGATTCTCCCAAATCTAGAAAACCCCTTGAGATTTTACCTGGTTCTATAGCATGGGAAGTTAACTCCAAAAGTGAGGGCACCATTAAAAGCAGGTGTTATATCAACACCATAATCATTCAATTTGGGGGCTGCCAGGGACTTCACAGTGTCTTCCAAGGTTTCAGACAAAAATCTTTGGTGTTTGGTTTGAGGCTGCACTCCATGAAAGGAATTCTTTATCATTGTTTCTAAAACACAAAATAAGCATTTTCATTTAATATATATATAGCATACCAATCCAAACTAAGGTAAAACAATAGAATAAAGCCAAACATTACAACCTACTAAGTGCCATTTCATGCTCAGCCATATTATGGAATATATCTTGAGATAGGGTCCTGTTTGCATGATATTACAGATTCTGAGAAGGCTCACTTGGGGCCTGCTTTAGCCTGCATTAGTATGTGAATAGCAGGCCCTTATTCCAGGATATACTCCAGAATAAAGCCAAGTGCAAATAGGCCCTAAGTTAAATAATAATGTTACCTGAGCATATGGGGATAGAATAGAGGACTAACTGCATTATTTCCTGTGCTTCCTATTTTCAGTTAACTTCTCAATATGCTAGCTCAGGTTTTCAATGCTCATTTTTTTGTTTTCAAGAACAAGAATCAACCAGCAAGCATGGAGATTCACTGGAACTTGCTTTTAGAGCAAAGTCAGCTTAAGCATTCATAGAATGGTGAAAATCAGCTTTCAGCTTTAATTCCTGGCAATTTCCTATACCCTTCCTAGGTATTAAAACTAAAATCAGCCATAAGAGTATCATGTGATGACATCATACAATAAATTGGGAATGTGGCACTTATGATCCAGATTTAATATAACCTTGCATCAGTTTACATTAAACGCTTCAGTGGGATGGGTTTGCACTTACCAGCCTAGTATGAATTAGCAATAACATTCTAGACTGGTAAAGACCCAGCATGGTGGCAGCCATTTGCACTTAGAGTGATGGAAAAGGTCTATACTGGGCCAGCAGCATTCGAAGTGCAAATGGTTAGGGCAAGGGCAGGCTGCTGTGATGGAAACATCCGAGGCAATATTCAGCACATGCTTGGATGTTGTCATGATGATTTGGACACTGAGTGTGACTATACAGTTGCACTGCCACACCTACTTCCTTTGCTGCACCCAGAAGAGTGAGCAAGCCACTTGTGGTAAGTATGTGGACTGAATTTTAGCAGTCTACCACAAAATGGCTTTGGGGGAGCCTGCAACAACTTCTGGTAGCTCCCCAGTGTGGATGGGCCTACTTCCTTTGCTGCACCCAGAAGAGTGAGCAAGCCACTTGTGGTAAGTATGTGGACTGTATTTTAGCAGTCTACCACAAAATGGCTTTGGGGGAGCCTGCAACAACTTCTGGTAGCTCCCCAGTGTGGATGGGCCTGACCAGTGACTGGACCAGAGGTCACTACAACGTAAGTGTGAAGAGACAGTTAATATTTCTTTTGATTTTTTATAAAAAGATTTGGTTGCTGGGAATACTGGTTGTGTCTACACAAAGTGACAAGGGTGACAGACTGTCATCTCCAGGGTGAGGACACTGATCATCTCACCCTGCAGTGACAAATAGGCCACACTGGTAAGAAAGCACAATTTCTGACTTTCAGGGCATCCTGTCACACCAATGCATCACAGGCAGTCATATGATTGATTTATCCATTACTCTCTCTTAGATCTGGAGTTTGAATGGCATAGTCTGTGGTTACAAAAGACCACAAAATGGCTATGAAGTTGCAGCAGAAACTGCCCCAATGCTGACCTAGGTTGTAACAGCTTAGTTGGCCTTGGGGGAAGCCAAAGCACTCCCAGGTTGTCATTCCCACAGATGTGTCTGTCTCTGACCTATGGGAGTAGCACCTGCCAGTTTTACCTCAGTATAAACGGCAATAAAATCACATGACTTATCCTCACATTCCTTGGTATCTACGCTTGAGAACTCTCCATGTGGGAGTTTCCACGTCAGTCTTACTTCAGTATAACTTATAATCAAACCATATGGCATATTCTCACATATTTTGGTTGCTACACTTGAAAACTACCAACATCCACAAGCACCCCTGTAAAATCCTCTCTTCTTTGTAGGATGTTTTCAGACTTAAAAATTCTAAGGCTTATATAATATATTTAAACATGTCAAGCCACAGCTACTCTGTTTTTATACCAGCCACGTACTTAGGCATGCAATACAAGAGTCCAAATTTCAAAATGTGTAGATGAAACTAGCTCAGTATTTGAAAAATGCAATTGTGGAATGGCCTGAGTCAAATCTGATTTAATAAAGTCTTGTGACTCTATGTGCAGGTTTTGTGTGGGGTCAGCCAATCCCGAAGGAGAGAGAGGCCTCTGCAAGTTCTTGTTTACACCTGAAAGGGCTGTGTGATTAATGCATCATAGAAAGAAGTCAATATACTATGGTCTCACAGAGAATAAAAGAACTATCTACCCAAAGGGTTACTTACGCATATCTTTTGGCTGCATCTATGTGTTAATATGGCAAAGTAATGCCCTCTCCTGGTGTAGTGCTGCTTCTCATGTTAACATGTCTAGATCTGGCTAGAAAAGCATAATTTTCTGGATGGATTTTTAAAAATAAAAAAAGCAACTATTGACCATAAAATAAAAACTAATGAACAACTCCAACATGTCCTAGTGAGCAAACTCAACATTCTCAACTCCTATTTAAAACATATTTATATACTGCCTTTTGGAAACTTGGAAGTGAAATGTTAGCTTAGTTTTGGCTGCATTCTGCTGCTCCTGCCCCCTTTTTTAAATTAAAAGCATCAAGACATATATGCAGCTGAGTTCACTTGGTGCCCCTTCGAAATGGTAACAGGAGCATTGGGGGGGAGCAAGCCCCCAATCCCGGCACCGTTATCGTTTAAGCTAAATCATTTTATCTCTTTTTCTACTGATTTTATTGTAACCCACCCTGAGACCTTTGGGTATACAAAGGGATGGATGGATGGATGGATGGATGGATGGATGGATGGATGGATGGATGGATGGATGGATGGATGGATTTCTTTACTAATAAGGAAGGAGGGGGCTGTTCCTTTTTCCTGCAGCTGCTATGCCACCTTCTAACTAGTGGAAGGTACTTACAACTACAAAGGTGGAGGATCATTTTCTTGTAACCATTGCAAGTACACATGTTGGATGAAAAGTGTTTTAGGAGGGCAGGTACAGTCATCCTCCATTCTGGTTTCTCTTAACAATGAAACTAGAACATAGAAAATATACCCAGCCAGTGTCCACTTATATCACCTCATAACTACAAGGTATTTGCCCATAATGTGTAAATTACTGTTATTGCTTCATTATAAATGCTGGCAAAGACACCAAAGAGGACGACGGCGACGATGATGATGATGATGATGACGATGATGTTAAAAATGCTCAGTGCTTCTTCCAAAACAATTTATTATACAAGTATTTATGCACAAGCTTTATTTTTAAACTCTTTCTAAACTCACTTCTGCATAGTTGCTCTCTGTATTCTTCACAACTCAACAGGCGACAGATTGAAAATTGTCTCATCTATACAATAAGCATATCTCCTGACGTCAGATGCAGAGCCATGCATTATGTTTGCCTCTTAAAAAAACAAAAAGACAAACAGTAACTGAGAGATTCTAATGTTTTAGATGATTAATGGGATCACAAGGAACCAGGTCCCATGAAGGCAAACACAGCATTCAGATTTTATGAGTTTTCTGCAAATATGGTAGGTGGAAAAATGAAAGGATTTATTCTAAGGTCTAGTTTGATGTTGTTATTGCTGTACATTGCTCATAGCACTGATCTTTCAACTTGCTTCCTTCAGTTCCTCCTACAGCTTGAAAAGATTCTCTCCTGGCAGGTTGCAGCAAAAAGAGGAAAAATTTCATTTCACAATGATCTTTTGGCAGCCTTTTTATTCCTTTCACTGCAGTCTCCTTGTCAGACTAACTCTTCAGGAGGGCCAATAGCCTTCAAGAAAGACTTTTCAAGGAGAAGGGATATATTCCATAGCATTGTGTACCACTCAGTCCTTGGGAGAAATCTGTCAATTTTCCAAGACTGAAACCTGGGCCTTATCCTGGGTGTTATTCTGTCAGTCTAGCCACCTTATCAATTGGTTCCACATTTAAGATCACTCCTCTACTCGGCAAATGAATAATCCTTCACATCACTGTTTCTGATCCCATATTAAAAATATTGAGAAAAGCACGGCTCTGAAACTGCCAAAACCAGCTATAATTGGTTATCATTGAGATCATGGGAGAAGGATGAGAAAATGTTATTGAATGAAAAGTTAACGGCTGTGTATAAATTTTAATCCATAGGTAGATCACAATATAGTATGATGTGAAAAAAACTTATTCTCAAATTTTATGCAGAATAAAATGGTTAAAAATCTGTTTGAAAAACATATATAGCCAAAACATTTTAAGCATGTCCACAAAAGCAATAAAAATTACAATGTTATTTTGTCTTCCTTCTATAATCTTACAACACAGCATATTGCAATATTTCAAACAATAAAAACTATGGAATCCACAGTTTCTTAGTAGAAAGTTAATTTCATTGCAAACACCAGCATTGTGAAGAGTCAGATGGGCTCCAGACACCAGTCAAATATCCCACTAGTGAACAATAATCTGGAATATTGCTCCTTTGGCATTACTCTTGCTAGCTAGATTCAACTAGACTTCACATGTTTTAATGATGTGCACATCTGGGCATTTGGCTGGTGAGAAATACCTGGAAGTGTGCGCTGCCATCACCACACAAGCACAGGCATCTGTTTTGGCCCTTGCACGTGCATAGTGAACAAAAATGATGGCAGCTCCTTACACAACGGTAAGTAATACTACTGTTGCTGAAAAACCTGCCACCAGCACTAGGTTTTCCAGCCGTAGGCTATTACATGTTTTATAGTGGAGCTATGCTGGGGTAACCTCACCATACGTGCAGCCATAATGGCACTACATACCGCATCTGGGTGCAACTTTAGAAGTGCAGTGGTGTGAAAAACTAACAAAGGCAGAGTATGCAGGATTGTTAAATATGTTCTATAAGTGTTTTGCACACACCACAGCTTTGGAAATGTTGAACTGGAAGCGTATTTGTTCAGCAGCATTGATGTTTCCTATTTTCGAAGGCACAGGAAGTGGCTGCAAAAGTCATCCATTTTCTGTGCCTTTGAAAACATGAGTGTGCTTTTCAGACTATTGCAAGGTGAAGGTACTTCTGATAGCATTCCTCAGACACTTATAGTGAAATATGAACATAAGAGGAGCCCTGCTGGATCAGGCCACAGCCCATCTAGTCCAGCATCCTGTCTCACACAGTGGGCCACCAATTGCCCATGCAGAGACAAGGGCAAACCTCCTCTCGAATCCCAGCAAACAGCCCTAGAAGCATCCTGCTTGTCCCCACAACCCTTCCGTAAAGCCATCTAGTCTGTGTTACCACCTCTTCTGGCAGCAAATTTCTGGGTGAAGAAATGCTTCCCCTTGTCTGATCCGACTCTCCTGCCCATCACATTCATAGAGTGCCCCCTGGTTCTAAAGTTGAGTGACAGAGAAAAGAAATGAGTGTTTTCTATGAATTCAAGATGTACAGTAGGTGATCGTGTAATCACTGGGTCTTGTGAACACTCCCCTAATGTCATCTGTTTCAGTCCCTACATGCATGGCAGAAATGATGGCAAACAACATGCCAAAGATCAATAAAACAGGGAAAGAAAAAAAACCCCAAAATAAACAGCAAGGAAAACCATTCCTTTCTATTGAGAGAGAGAGAGAGGGGAAAAAAACGATTTAGTACTGTTAATGAATTTTTACTTACAACACAAATCACATTTTCTTCTTGTGTGCATCTTTCAGCAAACTTCATGTCTCTTTTCTCTAGACCTAGAGATTTAGCAGAACAGATTAACAATACAGATATAAAATGTCAGATTAAACTGCATTTGCCCATTTAGGGTGCTTGACACACGTCATATTTACAATAAATAACTTGCACATGTAGCATCTATGAAGAAAGCAGGTATAACACTGAGAGGCAGGAAATGAAAGATTTCCTTAGGTGGCTAGATCCTAGCATTTTCTTGCTACCACTCCGACAAACATGAGTAGAAAAAAATCCATATCTAAGCAATACCTTCAAAGCACTTGCTGTGATGAAATTAATTCAGAAAAGCTTATTATCTTTTTATGACTAGAGCTAAATATATTTAGTTCAGAATTTTCTTTTTTAAAAAAGCCAATGTTAAAAGTAAGAGAAACGTCTGTAATGCTAACAGGTTCAGTATCTGTGCCCAACAGAACTAATCTAAACCAGGAACTGTAGAAACTGGAAAACAAAATTTATTAATATACATTTGCATGGGAAGTTATTAAAATAGTTACCAAAGTGTCCATTTTCATTCTTTTAGAAAGCAGGCTCAGTGTGAGTCCATCCTACAAAAGGCAAGAAACAAAGAGAATGAATGCTCAATAAAGGTAAACTACTTTAAGCAAAGGAATTGTCATTTGCATTAAGCATATAGGGCATAGAAACAATACGTGCTCTTCTAAGTAATAGTGCCTTTCTGCGCTTTCTGGTTAGTACAGAATACAGGAATCCAATCCGCTGCTGGTATTAAGGTCTACTAGGGTATTAGAAGAAGCAATCCAGAACAGGGGCACTTATCTCAGTGGCACACCTTATTGCACTGCTATAGTGACCCCTGCATGGGTGGAGACCAGCTTTAAAGTGCACGTAAGCTTCATGGCCACCATAGAGACTAGACAGGATCACACTTTTGCCATGCACATGGTGCTATTCCTGATCTGGGTCAACAGGACCTAATTTTCAACGCTAACTGCAGAAAAGTCAGGATCATTATAGACAACAGACTAAAATCTACCAGGCCTTTGTAGTAAAAATAGTTGAGAATGCCCAGAAGCAATTGGTTGGCCACTGTGTGAGACAGGATGCTGGACTAGATGGGCTGTGGCCCTATCCAGCAGGGGCAAATTCTCAGTTTTCTTCCCATCCAGGGGACAGGAAAGGTGAACTTGACCACTAAGGGTGGTTCCGCACTGGCCCTCTGAAATATGGATCTATTAGATCCGTATTTTGGAGATCTGTATCTAGGAAGATCCATAACTAGTAGACACAGATCTCCTAACACCCCTTCCGTCCGCACCTACAAGGGAAGGACGGATTTAGACACGGATTTGGGGTGGATGCTGTGTGGATGCACAGCACCCATCCCAACCCATGCTCCGAAGGCCCTCCCCACCGGTCTCCATGATTGGCTCCTCTGGAGCCAAGCATGTTGAGCCGAGGGCCTCCTATCTCGGGGCTCCCCCTCACCCCAGAAACTGCGGATCGTGGCTGCTCAGGCCAGGGGGGCCTTCACCTACACCCTCCTATCCACCCCAGGGCAATCAAGCATGATCCCCTTCTTACCTGAATGCAGCCAGGCTGATTCTGGCTGTTGGGGGCCCAGTGCGCTTTGCCTATTGGCTAGGCCCGCGTGCATGCTCAGAGAGCCTCCTGAAGCCAGGTGTGGGCCTGGGCAATAGGGAGGCGTGCTGCACGCACGCACAAAGCACGCTGGGCCCCCAGCAGCCAGAATCAGCCTGGCTGCATTCAGGTAAGGAGGGGAATGCATGGGCTCACCCCAGGGTGGGTAGGGAGGTATGTAGGTGAAGCCTCCCTTGGCCCAAGCAGCCGCAATCCATGGCTTCTGAGGTATGGGGGAGCCCAAAGATAGGAGGCCCCCGGCTTGCCATGCTTAGCTCCTGAGAAGCCAATCATGGAGGCTGGGGGAGGCCCTACTTAAGGACACTTGTGCATGTGCGGATGCATCCTAAGACAATGTGTCTTTACTGCACAAGTACCCATTAAGTACCCATTAAGACTACCTCCAAAGTAGTCTTCCCTTAATCCATATTAAGGGGCTCTTAACACCCAATGTAGACGCATGTTTTTCAAATCTGTGCTTAATGGGTGCTTAATGGGTATTTAGTGGCCAATGCGGAAGCACCCTAATATATTAGCATTTGTAGTCGCAAGTGCTAGTACACATCATCCCTCCACCCATGTGTCCACAGACTTAAGTGCAGACAAGTGTTCGGGTACCACTACCTTGAGTCCCAATGTTTGCCATCACTAGGACAATGATGATGCACTGCACATGCACACTTATGTTCCAGGTTTCATGACATGGCACAGCACGTGTGGTACATCAGGTGACCTCCCAGCACCTGGAAGTGGTGTGGCTGGGCCTTTCCAGAGCCAGGAAAGGTTAAGGTGTGGAGCACTTAATTGTGCTTCACATGTAACTGGCTCCCAGTGTGCTCCTGTAGAGAAAGAGCCATTTCTGATGGAAATGGCTCCTTCAAGTGCAGGTGATCCATCCTGGAGCATACTGCACAGAAAGGTTTCTCTTATGTTCCTATGGTTTTTGTATCTCATCTTCAAGTGTAAGTCAAATGTCATTGCTGAGGCAAAAGTGGAGTTTACTACCTGAAGAGGTAATCATAGCAACCAGCCTGGATAAATTTTTGAGGAAGGGTTAGACAAATACATGGGAAACAGTTGTATCAACAGCTACTAAAATGGATGCCTATGTACCATCTCCATATTGAAGAAGAAGAGGATAATTTGACTAGTCATATGACCATTTCAAATTACAGTACAGATAAAAACAAATAAAAACAGAACAAATAAGGCAAAGGTGAGCAGCTGGCCTTCTGTTTACAGTCAAAGTCTTATTTGCCTAATTTATCTTTCAAGTAGTGTGCTCTTTTATTGATAGCTTTCAGAATGAAAAAACTTACTCTGATTATAGTGGTTCTTTCCTGGCCTTGCAGGAGAAAGGATAAAAGGTCCTTTCTACTGTGAGCTCTAAAATTAGACAGTATTGGTTCTAGATATCTGGAACGGATCTGGAGCAGTTCAAGTTTATTCTTACAACAAAGGTCAGATAAAGAATCCTCCTTTGGCAAAACCTTTGACATCTTACGTGCTTTATCATTCTGTGAGTCTGATGAAGGCCATTCTCTCTTCCTTTTTCCAATAGCAAATTAAAAGGCACTCAAGCAGACTTTTATATAGTTAAAAGGCAAGCAATGGAAGTTTATTTACATCAGACTTTTTTATAAGTAAAAGAGATAGGGCCACCCGGTGCCGTAGTCATTCAATACAAGTTAAAAAACTAAAAATAGAAGAGAGGAATTTCCAACCTTGCCATTGATAAACGGAGACAAAGTTTCAGAGAGATGCTGAGTCTTCTGCAACAGGCAAACAAACTTTGGTGCTTCAAACCGAAGATGAGTTTTCACTCCCTTTCGCAGAAATCAAAGTTATCTTGCTAACATGCATTAGTCCCTCAAATAAGTTTAAAAGTTTAAAAGTACAAACAAATTCCACACAGAGCACCGTTATCAGGATGCGAGACAGGATGTGGGACTAAATTGGCTCTGGCCTGATCCAGCAGGACTCTAAGAGGAGGGTCTTCTTGTGTTCTAAAGTGTTTTCCAAGTGCCACCAGGACAGCCAGAAGGTGCAACTACACCACTGCAAAATACTTTTTTGAAGCAAGTACACTGATGACAACTCCAGGTGTCCTTGTGACGTGGATGCTAATGCTGAGTGTGGAAAAGTGAACACAAAATGTTTCTTATAAAATATACAATATGAAAACAGTGATGTAGAATCAAATAAGACTAAAATGAAAAAATCAAATATTTGGAATTTTTAAAAAGCCAACAATGAATTTTTAAAAAAGTTTCAATTTTATTTCACTACCCTAGTTGTATGAGCCCTGTGTACTAGGCTCAAGAACATTTAAAGTTACAGTAAACCACAGCGACAGCCAGCAGCGCAAAGTGCACAAGATGTACCAGGAACTGCACACATAGTTGTTTGAAATCTATGTCTTGGATCATTCCTTGATTCACTGACCTCATGGACTTATAACTGAAACAATCTAACACTGGCTGCCAGCCATCACTGCAAATTAACAATACAATATAACATAAACATTCAGTCAAAAAAACACAACCATAGGGCATAAAATCCATTATGATTAATGACATAAAATCCAGCTGCTCTTTTTATTTTAACCATATTGGCAAAGGGACAAGTTTTCAATTCTTCTGAAAGAGAACTACTTATGGGAACAGCTGAACACCTAATGGGAAGGAGTTCCACAGGTAAGATGCCATTACAGAAAAAGCCCTTCTACATGATCCCACAAAATAAACCCCTCCCACAGTTGGACTATTAGCCACATCCCCTCTTCAGACTTCAACTCTCTTATAGGATCAGATAAATTCATGGAGAGCAGTAGGGATGTGCACAAATGCATTTTTTTGCATTTACCTTTGAGTAGTTTTGAATATTCAAATATTTTATTCGATTCAAAATTAGAAAATCCAGTTCAAATCCTGATTATCTGGATCCGTATTTTCAAAAATCAGATTTTAATCTAATGATATGAATGTTGGGAACGTTCGTATTCAATTTTTGAATTCGTGTGCATCCTGTTTTCATCCTGTTGTCATCCCATATTATAAGCACAAATAGACCTAATATTCGGATGTGATATAAATGGATCTATTCAGCCGAATCATTCAAAAATCCAAATTGGATTTTCGGATATTCAAAATTTGATCGAATTCAGAAATTCGGATTTTTGAAAATCCGATTTGAATTTGAATGTCGATATTCATCTTTCTACTAGCTTGGCAGTGCTGTTACTAAATGCCGGGTCAGTCCAAATCAAGGCACCTATTATCCATGACTTGATTATGGATGAAAGGGTTGACCTGGTATGCATTATAGAGACCTGGGTGGGTGAACTTACCCAGATCTGTCCCCCAGGTTATCTTGTGTAGCATCAGCCTAAATTAGTGGGGCGGGGTAGGGGAGACGCACCTTTCGCTCTGTGACTGGGGTTGAGGGATTGTTCCTGGTGCTGGGCCAGAGAGACATAACAGGGTTACTGTTGGTGTACCACTCACTCTGCTGCCCAATAGCTTCCCTGCCTGAGCTGGTAGAGGATGTCTCTGAGGTGGTGTTGGAGGCCCACAACACAGTGGTGCTGGAGGACTTCAATCTCCATTCTGAGGATGCTTCCTGTACAGCAGCTCAGGACTTCATGGCCTTCATGACAGTCATGGGAGTATCTCAGTATGTGATGGGCCCAACTCATGCAGCAGGATGCAACCTTGAGTGTGAGGAGGTGAGTATCCATTGGTAGGTGGATTTGTTATAAGTCCATTGTCATGGATGGATCATTTTCTGGTGAAGTTTGGGCTTATGGTGTCTTCTCCTTGCTGCAAGGGTGAAGGACCCATTAAGATGCTTCGCCCTTGGAGGCTAATGGAATCTGAAAGATTCCTGATGGCTCTGGGGGAATTTCCGAGTGACAAGGCTGATGCTCCTGTCAGTGCTCTGAGGCCTTTTCGCACATGCGGTTGCGGAACGCATGGAAGACAGCCCGGGACGCAGCATTCGCATTGCCGCAGCCAGGTTTGTGTCCCGGCTCGTCCCAGGCTGTCTTCCATGTGTTCCAGATGCAGAGCACTTTAACGTGCTCTGCATCCATTCCCACGTGGATGAAGCGTCCCGGGCCGTTTGGGGAGAGAAGCGTTAGCGCACGCTTCTCTCCCTGACAGCCGTCGGCACACCCCCAGGGCCAGCATGAGCCAAAAATCGGCCTCACAGCTGGCCTCTGGTTGGCTGATGACCAGCCTTACTGGGCTGGCGATCGTGCCGGCACAGTAAGGCCAGTAGACGGGAGCCATGGAATCGGAGGTCCCCACTCCCATCTGCCAGGGTCAGTGACCCTGGGAGATGGGACAGGGGACCCCCGATTCGGTGGGTTGCATCTGTCACCTACCACGACCGCCGGGACGTGGTTCCTTCCCGGCTCTGGCAGCCCCATTGTGGCTGCCAGAGTCAGGGAGCTGGCAGCATCGGCTTCCTGTAGCCCCTTTCCAGGGTGGCAGGAGGCCAATGCCGGGCTGGCTGGGGGTGAGGATCACTATGCTGGATTTTGTATTATATCACTAGTCGGGCACTTCCCAAGCACCTAGGACTGCGTGGTATATCGGCAAATTATGCGAGCAGGCCCCAGTAAAGTGGCTTTTTGTAGTTGGCAGATGGATATCTTGTCAATGCCAATGGTTTTTAGGTGCCTGCTGAGATCTTTTGGCACTGCTTTCACTGGGTTTTGCCAGAGTCGCTGAAGTTCAATTCTCAGGTCTTCGTATCTGGTGAGCTTCTCCAACTGTTTCTCCTCAATTCTGCTGTCACCTGGGATAGCAACGTCGATGATCCACACCTTCTCTTTCTCAACAATTGTAATGTCAGGGGTGTTATGCTTCAGTTTTCTGTCAGTCTGAAGCCTGAAGTCCCAAAGTAGTTTTGCCTGTTCATTTTCAACAACTTTTTCTGGCTTGTGATCCCACCAGTTCTTTGCCACTGGCAGATGATACTTTTGGCACAAGTTCCAGTGGATCATTTGCGCTACAGCATTGTGTCTCTGCTTGTAATCAGTTTGTGTGATCTTCTTGCAGCAGCTGAGTATATGGTCGATTGTTTCATCCACTTCTTTGCAGAGTCGGCACTTTGGATCTTCTCCTGATTTTTCAATTCTGGCTTTGATGGCACTTGTTCTTATTGCTTGTTCTTGTGCAGCAAGAATCAGTCCTTCTGTTTCCTTTTTCAATGTTTGATTCATAAGCCAAGCCCAGGTCTTTTCCATGTTCACTTTGCCTTCGATGTTCTCCAAGAACTGTCCATGCAGTGCTTTATTGTGCCAGCTGTCCGTTCGGCATTGAATTGCAGTTTTCCAGTACTGGTTCTTGGTTTGCTGCACCTTGAGAAGCTTCTGGTTGTTGACTTCAATCAAAGCTGATTCTTTGCTTTCTGCTACGTAATCTGCTAATGCATGCTTCTCTTCTTCCACTATTATTTATTATTATTATTATTATTATTATTATTATTATTATTATTATTATTATTATTATTATTATTATTATTATTATTATTATTATTATTATTATTATTATTATTATTATTATTATTGTAAGCTGCCCTGGGACCATTTGGTGAAGGATGGGATAGAAATTTATTAAATAAATAAATAAATAAATAAATAAATACATAAATAAATATCCGTGCACATCCCTACAGAGCAGGTGTGTCGCTGCCAACTAGAATGGATACCTAGGTACTACCTTGAGGTTAGAGACACTGGCAGGATGTCCCAAATTACTATTTGCATGGAGTTCGGAGCAGATGAAGGTCTTCTACTTGAGAATATTCAGAAGCAAATGGTGTGGCCTGATCTGACAGGGCTCTTACGTTCTTATAGTCTGAGTATTTCCTGAACAGGCTATCATTCAGGTAAAGCATTGACCAACTTTGCTAACACCATCAATTTTGTCTGGCAGATTTGTGGGCAGCTCCTCTTTTACTTACTGCTCTGTCATTATGCAAGCAACAGCACTCCAATATCGTTCTCAATAAAGACAATGCTACTGTTTTCTGGGCAGTTAACTAAATGGAGAAAACCAGGGAAGAGGTCCTCACATGTGTTAATAAACTAAATGTTATGAAATAGACTGCAGCATCAAGGCCTCTCCAACCTTGAAATACGGTGTTTAAGAGGGGACCTGATTAAAGTATTTAAAATCTTGCATGGCATATCACACAAAACACTAGAACCGTGGGGGTGGGGGCACTTCAGGAAGCTGATAAGTAGGAAAGTCAGATCAGACAAGAAGAAGTATTTCTTCACCCAGAGGATCATTGGTCTATGGAATTTGCTACCGGAAGAGGTGGTAACAGCAACCAATTTAGATAGCTTTAGGTTAGACAAATTCATGGATGACAGGTGTATCATTGACTACTAGAATGGATGCCTAGGTACATCCTCCAGACTGGGGAGACAGGCAGGAAGACCATTTGCAGGGATTTGAGAGCAATTGAAGGTTTTGCCTTTGTCTTCTGTTTGAGATGTCTGTAAGCAATTGTGAGACAGGATGCTGGACTAGATGTGTTGTGGCCTGATTCAGCATGGCTCCTCTTATGTTCTAAGTAGGAAATCTCTCAACCAGTTCTTCAAGGAAAACAATAAAAAAAAAACCAACAGCTTAAATGATGCATTAGTTAAGTGAAATATAACTTGCCATATTACCTATATTTTGGAGAGTTACCATTCCAATTTAGCATCTCACATTTTTGTCCATCTATTCTCTTCTTCCACAACTTGGCTTTCTACTCAGCGAAAGTTTGTCTTTCCTTTGGCAGACTGTCAAGGTGTCCCTTTATGCTGTCTCTGGCATTTGGATGATTTACTGTAATTATTTTCCCAATAGAGTTGACTTGCCAGTTCCGCTCCATACGAGATTTCTCTGGTATGGCTAAAAGCCCATTCCAGCTTCCACAGAGTGATCAGTACTACTTATCTGACACAGAACCAAGACATGTGAACAACATAAATCATAACTGACAGGGAAATAGGCTTGTTCTGTTTTTGCCTCTGGGGACAGGCGGAATCCCATAAGACCCCAAAAGGCATTTCAATAACTAATATAGTGGAAGCATTGGGAGGGGGGAATTGGCAGCCCCCTCACATTGACTTCATTCCTTGGTTTGGCAGAGTTATCAGAAAGTTTACACAGATCTTAGTTCTTGCCAAAGCTATTAGCTCTTTACTCTAAAGAGGGCACTAAATTCTGCAATAATAAATTTGTAAAGGTATCAAAAGTAGGGCATGTCTTTTTGAGGAGGAGGGGTAATGAGAATTTTCCTTATTTTCTCCCTCACCTCTAACAGCTTACTCTTGTATTTGACTCTGACACATTAGTTGATCAAATATGATTGATTTCATGTCAGCCTAATAAAGTATAAGCACTTACTTCTTCCTATTCATTAGTGTGGGTAAATTCCTGCCAAAGACCACTATAGCCTTCCCTTCTTGACAGCTTGCTGAACTAAGAGGTATCATGTGATGCCATTTTCCTCTCAAGAGATGATTTCATTTCTTAATATTATACTTCATTTTTTCAATTACATTATCCTCGCTGGTATATATCGTGGACTTTAAGTAGGCCATGTAAGTGGACTGCCAATGCCAATAGCAGTTTGCCAGGAAAATAATTATCGATATGCTCCAGTAAAGTAAGTAAGTAAGTAAGTGTGTGTGTGTGTGTGTGAGAGAGAGAGAGAGAGAATCTGTACATTAAAACTGTAAGATTTGAATGTTTAATTTCAGTATGATCTCTTTTAACCACGAGAATACTTCAATAATTTTAAACAGATACTGAAGTAATTTAAAGCATTACAAAAAAGTATTGAACACTGAACCATCTTCTGCTAATATATAGCACATTATGCTTGAACATGTTGCACTCCCTTTTGTAGGACACAAGAACATAAGAGGAGCCCTGCTGGATCTCGAGGCCCTTCAAAAAACCTTGTTATGGCTCCAGAAAATCTCACTGATTGGGCAGCAGTAGGAAGGAAGGAAGGAAGGAAGGAAGGAAGGAAGGAAGGAAGGAAGGAAGGAAGGAAGGAAGGAAGGAAGGAAGGTGCAGAGATCGTTTGAGGCTTTCTTTGTTTACAGAGGAGGACATTTGGTAATGCACTTTCTACTGCCACATCTCCATCTGCAGTAGCAGTAGGCATCTTGCGACAACTGTGCTACCCAATTACTGACTGAGGTGCCACTTTTGCAAGGCACAATTTTATACCCTAAACCACTGCTTTCAACCACTGCTTCATGCTCAAAGATAGCTGCATAAAAGTGAGAAATGTACCTTTAATAGTTATATAAAAGTAGTACTTTCAACAATACAAGTCAAGCAGGCAATACCTGCTGAAATTTCCTTGGATGCTATTGTTAAAAGTTTAGGAGCCATATCCACCACACTGGCAAAAAGAGAAGATTTGCCCAAGAGTGACCTACCTACAACAATCCCACCCTTTTCCCAGAGGAATAGCTATTGGCACGTGCTGCCAGCATCCTTGCAGATTTTAGGGATTTACCACGAAAAATCATTTCACCCTTCTTCCCTCCCTGGCATAACAACATAAGAAAAGCCTTGTGGGATTAGGTCATAGCCCATCTACTCCACGTCATGTCTCATACAGTGGGCCCACCAATTGCTTATGGACATCTCAAGCAAAAGACAAAGTGAAAACTTTTACCTGCTCTTGAGGCATCCTGCTTATCTTCCTAGCTGGGAGGGGGTATACCTAGGCATCCGTTTTAATAGCCATAGTGGCAAAGAAGCCCTTTCAGTTTTCACCACCAGACGAGCTCCAATAGTGAGATATTTACTTAAAGAAAAAAAAATACAATTAACAGCTTTCAAACAGCATTTCATAACACTATCATGAGATGAACAAAAAAGAAAGTCTAATAATTGTCCCTTTAACACCCTACCCCCTTTAACCAATATGTGTATAGTTCTAAGGGAAGTTAAAAGAACTTCCCTCAACTCCAGGGCAAAAAGCCTTATTGAAGTTCCAACCCTTTTGTAAGAAGGAACTTTAAAAATCTAAATGTAACTAGCAGCCTTGGTTGACACGACAACCACCACTTGGAAAGTAAGCTGACTGATCTCCAACTGTTCCACTGGCTAACTCTCTCTGCTTTTAGGTTTTTCCTTCTTTGGAGCCTCTGTGTTTCCCTTCCCACACCCCACATCTGTTCACAGAATTTTCTCTAGTTACCTGTGCTATTGTATATCCATGAAAAATCTTAAAGTTATTTCTGATATTCTTTTCTGATTTTCTTCAATGCTCCATCCATGTGGCACAATCTGAGGGCATCTACAACATAGATTCCCAAAAACATTAAAGCAACAAAGGCTATGTTTGCACTTACCTTAGATATACTGCTCTAACTGGTATGTTCCTACAGGAGCAGATGGCCTGCAGAACCAGTCACATGTCCTGGAACCAGGCTGTCCACATTTTGGTGACTGTTCTGGGATAGGCCTTGTAGTGGCTCCAAAGTTCACACAGACTTTTCAGTCAGCCAGGAATGAAAACTCATTGGAGTTCCTGGGTGACCCATTTCTACATTTTTCTGTGCTGCTGAAAGGGACACTGTACTAACCCAGAACATGGTTGTGCTGCCTTGCCCCTGTCATGTGGCTAAGTTACTGCTAGTCTGCTGGCAGACCATTTTTTTAAAAAACAAAACCCTATAAAATGGAATAATAGAATAAAATATTATTTATAATAATACCACACTGCATAGATAAAGATCCTTACCAGGTCAGCAATACTCAAAATATAAATGGCCAGGATAGGGAAGGTCGAATCCACAGCTTCTGGTGCATGCTTGGACATCCCCTGCTTTGAGACCCCAGCTTTGAGACTGCTGTGACACCAAAGACAAGCATATGCCAAGGCACAGACACCTCTAGACCATTATACAGGACTTCATAATTGGCATTTCATTGGCCTATAAGTTGAAGGTACAGAGGAAAGGCCATGAAACCTGAAATATTTGGACTAGAATCAAAGATCCAAGATATACCATTTTAAATACAAATCTCCATCCCAGTGAAAACAAGAGAAAAAAGATTGCAAAATAGTTCTTTTTGGCCAGAGCAGAGGCTTGGAAATCTGCATCTGAACAAGAGCCAGACAGAATTCAGGGACTGTGACCATGAATGTCTCTGCAGGGAAAGGCAAGGCACAGAATAATAGAATTATTTGGCAACTAGACCAACCTTTATTACACATTAAATATCAGGAAAGATTCCTATTAAAGAATGCTAGGTAGAAATAATGGAATTCAAATTAAGGTTTGGCTTTATCAAAAGTGGATGACACCCATTATGCCAGCATCAGACCTTTGTGTTACCAGGGCTTTGCAGACATAATCACAATCAACGATATCCTAAGAGTTCAATCTTCGGTTCATGTTTGCCCATGAGGAAGGAAAAAAACATATTTGCAATACAGTTCAGACAACCATTGCATCACCTGTCTCTCACCTTTCTATGAGGAGTACCAATTAATGTAAACCCTTGGGTTCAAATGGACCAATTAAAAACTGAGGGTTTCAATCCATTCTTTATTCAGCGAGATAGTTTTTCCCCTTCTTCCACTGGAAAAAAATAATATAAAAAGTTTAGTTTTATTCCATTCTGTATAAAAGCTCTTCTTCCACTTCATCACTGCTAAAAATGACTGAAACTTACTGAAAAAAAGAAGAAAACATCTTAAGATCATCCTTCCCAGCCTGTTTTTCTTGCTTGTACCTGGTCTTCTGCAGCTGAACTGAAGAGAACTGTTTCTTAAAGAAGACTGCATTTTAAGCTTGTTTTGCAGCTTAATGGTGAGATTAATAGAACTTGTTTTTATTTTCTCTTTAATGTCAGGATTTAGTTACAATGTTGTCCCAGACACTTATCCATACAATAGCGGAGTCTTCTTACCATTTTGCCCTTTTGTTTGTTTGTTTGTTTGTTTGTTTTCCTCTGTTCTTGTCCATTGTCTGTAATTGCCAGCTAATTCTTACTGGTTGCTGCAACATTTCCTCGTTTTTAAGCTTTTTGCTAAGTTTTAATAAAGCTTTTGATTTTCTATTGCACAAGTTGACTTGAAAGTATTTTCTCTCTTGCTGCTTGGTTGCTTTTATGGAGTACTTTGCAAGTTTATCATTTTTTAAGGCATTAAAAGACTAATTTCCTCTAAAAGATGTATGTCTAGTCCACAACCGATAACAGCCATGACAATCTGGATACTGTGTGGCTGCCTTCCTTCCTCAAAGCTGAAATGTCTGGTGAAGGCTATTGCTATGAGAAGAAGAAGAGGAGGAGGAGGAGGAGGAGGAGGAGGAGAGTTGGCTTTTCTAGCCCGCTTTCCTCACCCATTTAAGGGGACTCAAAGCAGTCAACAAAGCTTTCTATTCTTCTCCCCACAACAGAATCCCCTGTGAGGTAGGTGAGCCTGTGAGAGCTCAGAAAAGAGCTGTGACAAGCCCAATGTCACCCAGCTGGCTTCATGGAAAGCAGAATTAAACCTGGTATTTCCAGATAAGAGGCTGGTTCCCTAACCACTAGACCAAATCGGCTTGTTCTGTACTCAGAAAGCACTCTGATTGGTCACTTTTAAAAAGAGAAAGCTTCCTCTTCCTCCTCCCAGATATTTGGGGCAAACAAAGATGGAGGTCACAGAATTACCTAAGAGCCAACAGTATGCTATTGTTTTTTTTCTTTTCTGCTAAAACATAAAGCATTTTCATTTTAACATATTGTTTCTGAAATAAGGTCCTACATAATAGCATCATCTGGCTCAAGGCATATGTTGTGCTGCCATATTCTAATACCACATTGGGGTGAAAACAACATTAAAATCCATGCTCTTGATTTCAAAGTGTACCAAGGCATCAGCGCATGCTTTTTATGATACTGTGATTTGCAGTTCTCTCATTAGTGCACAGGACCTTAAAAAGTGTAATGGCAGTATTTGTAAAGTAAGCTTCTTTTAAAGAAAATAACTGCATGTAAGCAATGCAATTGAAAGCTATTCCTTTGTCAATTTCCCAAATGATCGCCATTAAAAAAAAAAAAAGATAAGTACAAATAAAGATTATTCTCCCCATCTCCTAAATTGGTCTACTTGTGAGAGGGCAGAGGGAAAGACTAATATAGCAAAAATGCCATACCTGCATGATAGCCTTTTTCTGCATCATGTAAGTTACAATAAATTTTAAGTACTGTAAGTGGTTACTTGATGGCTACATCTACTTTTGCAACTGAAGGGGTACTTACCAAGATGGGTGGCACAGATTCTGGGCACTGATGCACAAGCCATAGCGACAAATGCCATGCACCACACTACAGGCCTCAGTCACTGCTGTAACCTCACAGCAACAAAATTTCTGATGAGGGTCTCCTGGAGCACACCTTTCTGCCACGTATGGCTTCCTCAGAGGAATCCATACTAAGGGGACTTTTCACTAGTATGAACAATTTACATGAATGTTCAGCAAAAAAGTGAAAGAAGAACTCAGGAGCTCTTTATATCAAGAATAGGCAAGAAAATGTGAATGATGTGAGAAGATGATACAATTTTTAAGCCGTTCACAAAAAAGTAGTTGCATCTTAATCTTAACTTTTTACTTCTTTGGAGATTCACAGGCACAACTGTGTAGCTCACCTGTGACACACAGCACCATGCCCCGCTTTACACATTCTGTGGTTAAGATCAAACCAGCCAGGGTCTATAGGAGAGGCTCATATGGACGCACATCTTCCCCTCATCATCCCTCTTACCAGGATAGCCTTTCCCTACAGCCATGGTAAACCATTAGGCAGTGAATGCTGTTTTGGCACCCCTAAGCTGGCCATCCTCCTGTCATTTGCCATACCAAGTCAGCCACCCAAGCAAGGCTCACAATATTGATACTTGCCCCAAGCTCTGATGTGGTTGGCTGGCAAAAGGGAGTATGGCAGAAAATCACTCATATGTTGCCCTCCAAATATATTTGCCCTTAGTCCTGCTGCCTTTTTTGCCCATGGAGGTCATGATGAGGCTTTGGATATGAGCAGCTAGCAGCCTGTCCACCAACAGTTTGATCTGTCCACCAACGGTTGTCCACGCAGGCAAAGTGTGCCATGCTTCATTGGTACCAAGGCAGATGCAAAAAAACCTGACTCTCTCCAAACATCAGACTCTAGGAAACTGTTGGTTAACATGCAAAGCCCTAAATGACTTTGGCCCTTAACATCTGAAGAAGTGCCTTCTGCTCTGCAGAACTACACATGTATTAAGATCACAAGGAGAGTCCCTTCTTGTAGTTCCATCAACTTTAGATGTATGGCATGCTAGAGCTTTTAGGCTTAGGAACAACTTGCCACTGGAGAGACACCGGGCACTAGTGCTATATATGTTTTGGCACCTGATTGAAACATTTTTTTTTACTTAGCCCTTTGATGTTAACCTCATTTTGAATACTAACCTGCCACAATGAAAAGGTTATATTTTAAGTAACTATATGTGTGTGTATGCTTATGTGCATTTTAAAAAATGTTTTATTAAATGTTGTAAATTGTCCTGGGACCTTAGGTTGAAGGATATGGATATTGAAAACAAATAAACAGTTGATCTCAGACTCATTCACCCCATTTTCTCTACTACTATTGCCCATTCTACTGATCATACTATAGAAGCAGAAACAGCATAGGCTCCATTTCCTTGACTTGGCCTGTCTGCTCTGGATTATATTTGCCAAACAATTCTGAGCATATCCAATAGTGTTCCACATAAATGTTCTTTAACAGATTAATGAAAAATAGTAAAACTTTCACACAATTAAAACAAATTTCATCAATCAAAGCAGCAAATGTGACTGTGACTGCTGAACAACCTTAAGTACTTGTTCTTAATATTTCAGTGTTAACCAAATCTATATACAATATACTGGATCCATATATAATAGAGAGGAGGTGACACTATATTATTGAAGAAAAATGTGTTCTAAGGATCTTGCAGTGCCTCTCTAGACCCTTTCCACATCTTTGCCTTTTGCTGCCCAGTTTGAAAATCAATAAGCTCCATCAAATCAGCATAGGCAAGAAACAAATTGCCAAATCCATTTCTGGTGAGCACACACATAAGCACTAGAATAACATTTCTAGCAGGATTACTCTCAACGCAAACAGTGAACTACCTCAGACAACCTCCTCAGCTCTTATGTTCTAAGGCAGTGACTCATATGGATTGGACTATGATGAATATACTCGCCATTGATCAAGCAAGAAGATTAGTGTTCTTCTATAGTGTTGCCCCAGCAAGAGTTAATTATTCCGTTTTCCAGTCACAATGTCTTTTCTTTGAACACTTTGTTTTTATATATATATATTTGCATATGCACATTTTACCATTATCATCTGCTTTTTAAATTAATTAAATAAATAAAGCTATGTATCCACAGAAGATGTGCTTCTTTTAATTAAGTTCTGTTGGACTTTTTTTTTACAGTCTACTGAGAAAACTTAATTGATAATTAACAACACTTTCAGTTTCACAGACTCATGGGATTCTAGAAAATACATGAAAATCTGAGCTTTCAGTGACGCCATTACAAGGTGAAGGGAGGTATATACAATTAAGCAGAGAAAGTCTTGATTGGCTCCATCAAAGCTTGCTGTGTTACACACAGATTAATGAAATCTTTTACATGAACATTTCTTTTAATCTCCAAATTGGAATTTAAGTACCAAATAGATCATTTCTCACAGTCCCACTAAGCTGCACTTTTATTTCTAACTAGCAGAAAGCAAAAGCAAGTATGTGGAACCAATCACAGTGGACAACAACTAAAAACACTGGGACAGAAATCACAGACATTAAGAATCATTTGCTATTGGCTGTGTATCTCTAACATAAACTGACATTCTCTCTGTCCATTGCTATGTATATATAAACATGTATATAAAACAAATTTGCAAATGTTTTGCTCCACAATAAGTATTAACAAGGGAAGTCAGGTATCCTATACATTTTCTTCTATTTGCTTTCTGTCACTATTCTTCAGTTTAAGAGGAAGGCAGGAAGGGAAGAAGAAAATACTTTATTGTCATGGGCAATGTACCAAACAGTGCCAATTTCCATAAGGGTAGCTCATTCCTGAAAGCACAACCTAAAAGGCCACCCAGATAACCATAGCCACATAGAAGAAAAAGAAGAGTTGGCTTTAATACCCCACTTTTCTCACCCATTCAAGGGGACTCAAAGTGGCTATTCTCCCCACAACAGACACCCGTGAGGTGGATGGGGCTGTGGCTAGCCCAAAGGTCACCCAGTTGGCTTCATAGAGGAGTGTGGAATCAAACCCGGTCATTCCCAGATAAGAATCTGGCATCCTAACCACAAGCGCAAACTGGTTCAGTTTTTGATCCATAAGTGTGGATGGAACCTCAACTATCCAAGGCATCTCAGGTCAATGGATGCACTAGATGCCCACCTGATGACATATTTCTTCAAAAAGGTACCTCAGAACTAGGATTTCTTGCTTTTTTCCAGGACACTCCTTACAGACCTTCGGACTAGAAACTGGGCCTAGTCCTGGGTGATCTGATCAAACCTTTTTAATAATGCATGAATTCATACTATGTAACCAAATGGCTTTCCTAATAATCCCAAATGTTTTTAAAAGTATCAAAAAATCTACTACCATAAGTATTGAGCCAGTTTGGTCTAGTGATTAGGGAACCAGCCTCTTATCTGGGAATACTAGGTTCAATTCTGCCCTCCCCCATGAAGCCAGCTGGGTGACCTTGGGCTAGTCACAGCTCTCTTCTGAGCTCTCACAGCCCCACCTACCTCAAAGGGTGTTATGTTGTGGGGAGAAGAATAGAAAAGCTTTGTCAGTTGCTTTGAATCCCCTTAAATGGGTGAGAAAAGCAGGGTAGAAAAGCCAACCGTCCTCCTCCTCCTCCTCCTCCTCCTTCTTCTTGTGAGTATGGAACAGAAAAAGTAACCTAAAGCAAGATCAACATGAGGTTTCTTAGTTCTAAGAACTACCCCTTGAATTTCTTAGGTAATGCAAAGAGCAGCCACAGAAGAGAAAGTACATTTGAATCCCTACATCTCTGGTTACTAAATAGGGTTGTGCACAATTTTTTTGTGTTTGTTCGCTTAGCATTGAAATGAATGTGAAGGAAGTTCACATTCATGCAAATGTAACCACTTTGAATGTGGTGACATTTGCATTTGGTTCGACCTACTGTGAATGTTTGATGAATGGTCACCGAGGATGCATAGCCACCAGAACTCAAATCACTGACATTCACCTTAGGCTGCTCTGTGCAACTCTTGTATTGTTTTGCCTCCCGCAACACCTCCACATTGTCCCCATGTTGATACCAGGTCACCCTGCTGCCACCTTACCCCTGCCCCACCTCAACCCCACCTCATGGATCTTCCTCCATGCTTGATAAGCACCTAAACCATAGAGCCAAACCTGGAAAAGTAGTACTCCTCCTTTAGAACATCCTTCCCATGATCTCCTGTGAGAGGAGATCAAGGTAACACAAAGGCTCCAGCGTTGCCTTATGCCAATCTTTTAACACATTGCATAATTTAAAGAAATGGCTGCGATGACAAGTAAAGTTACAGAAGAACCCAAACATTCCAGTGGTTAATAGCTGTGAACGTTGCACCATCTCACATCAGTAAGGCTCATTAAAATACACAATGTCCGGCTGGTTGTGAAATCAGTTTTTCAAAATAAAAGGCATGGAATCAGCTGTCAACCACCACCCATCTCTGTGCATTCCTAGGAGACTACTAAAGAAATTTAACTTTGAAATGGTCATATGATTGATCAAATAAAATTATTATTATTATTATTATTATTATTATTATTATTATTATTATTATTATTATTATTATTATTATTATTATTATTATTATTATTATTATTATTATTATTATTATGTAAAACAGCAGTTACACACAGCAAACGAGATGACTATGCTGGATTTCGTATTATATCACCAGTCGGGCACTTCCCAAGCACCTAGGACTGCGTGATATATTGGCGAATTATGCGAACAGACCCCATTAAAGTGGCTTTTTGTAGTTGGCAGATGGCTATTTTGTCAATGCCAATGGTTTTTAGGTGCCCGCTGAGATCTTTTGGCAACGCACCCAGTGTACCGAGGATGACTGCGACCACTTCCATTGGTTTTCGCCAGAGTCGCTGAAGTTCAATTCCCAGGTCTTCATATCTGGTGAGCTTCTCCAACTGCTTCTCCTCAATTCTGCTGTCACCTGGAATAGCAACGTCGATGATCCACACCTTCTCTTTCTCAACAATTGTAATATCAGGGGTGTTATGCTTCAGTTTTCTGTCAGTCTGAAGCCTGAAGTCCCAAAGTAGTTTTGCCTGTTCATTTTCAACAACTTTTCTGGCTTGTGATCCCATCAGTTCTTTGCCACTGGCAGAAGATACTTTAGGCACAAGTTCCAGTGGATCATTTGTGCTACAGCATTGTGTCTCTGCTTGTAATCAGTTTGTGTGATCTTCTTGCAGCAGCTGAGTATATTGTTGATTGTTTCATCCACTTCTTTGCAGAGTCGGCACTTTGGATCTTCTCCTGATTTTTCAATTCTGGCTTTGATGGCATTTGTTCTTATTGCTTGTTCTTGTGCAGCAAGAATCAGTCCTTCTGTTTCTTTTTTCCATGTCCACTTTGCCTTCGATTTTCTCCAAGAACTGTCCATACAGTGTTTTATTGTGCCAGCTGTCCATTCGGCATTGAATTGCAGTTTTCCGGTACTGGTTCTTGGTTTGCTGCACTTTGAGAAGCTTCTGGTTGTTGACTTCAGTCAAAGCTGATTCTTTGCTTTCTGTCACGTAATCTGCTAATGTATGCTTCTCTTCTTCCACTGTATGCTTCACTTGCAAAAGCCCTCTAGCGCCTGCTTTCCTGGGCAAGTACAGCCTGTCGACATCACTACGAGGATGTAGTGCATGGTGGATCGTCATCAGTTTTCTGGTTTTTCTGTTTAAGTTGTCCAACTCCAGCTGAGTCCAGTTCACAATTCCCACCGTGTATCAAATGACTGGCATGGCCCAGGTGTTTATGGCCTTAATGGTGTTACCGCCATTCAGTTTACTTTTCAAGATTTTCCTATTTTTTCTATTAGTTTCAAATTTTTGCATCTTAATTTTTAATTTCTGATTTTTTTGTTTGTTTGCATATATGTATTGCACATCATAGACTCTAATATGTGAAAACTGGCCTGAATGGCCTGAAGTCATAATGTGAATTTCACTGTTTTCCTATTTCCTGTTTTACCATCTCTAGATGGAAAGCTCAATATTGCTTCAGTGATTTCCATGTGCAGCTGAGAAGATGTATGGACTTTGAATTAGAGGAACTAGAATATTTTCACACCAAATTTCATATTTTTAAGGGACTGTCTACATCTAAGTTTGAATCCAGATTCAGTCTGCCTTCAGAGTGAGAGAAGATATCAGCAAAGTTACTAGTTATTTTCTTTCCACATTATCTAGCCCAAGGCTGGATTCTTTGGAGTTCAATAACATAAAAACCAAACTTGTCACTTTGCCAATGCATTATCCCACTCTCAAAGTGAACTGCGGCTGGGCTAAAATTTAGGTGAGAATGCAGTTCAGGAGTCTCAAATCCAATTCTAACACTGCAGATCATAACCATAAGGCACAAGAATGAAATGTTTTTAAAAAGCCCACACAATTTGTTTTCAAAAAAGAGAGAAAGAAAATATTATTCGGGCTCATTACAGACACTGTCGCTGAGCAGGAATGAGAGATGTTGTAAATCCATTAGCAAGGCACCACTTGCTTTCATTTCTGTTTAACATTTCTTTAAGCTATAAAATTGCATTATGTTAATGTAATGTACAGTCCAAGTGATAAAGGCAGCTAATGTGATTACCTCTTGCTGTGCTATAAACCTTTCAGTAAAGCCAGCATTCAACTGTTTCTTATGATGGTGGTGTTATGTGCAGAGGATTACATGTTGACAGCCTTTCTTAGATGTCAGAACATGCCTAAATGTCTCAAGATCTACCTGGGCATGAGGATAAGGCATTCAAGACAACCCTCCCTCGTACAGCATTAACGTCTTAAGCTTGGCCCAGGGGGACCATATACGCAATTTGTCACAAAAGCAAAAGTGAAGGTAGAAGTTAAGCCATCGAATAACAAGTGTTGAACAGGCAAATGTTAAGCATGTGGGAAATTCTGCTGTTTGAGAGCTTGCGCAGCCCAGAGGAATGGGGAAGTTCTCTGCCTTCTGGAGACACATGCCACACATGCTTCTTACCCTCATTTACCCATCACAGTAAGCTGGTGTCACTGGTGCCTGTGCTTTGCCATGAATAAAACCCATGCTACCGTTCACAGTATGATCACTTCCCTTTTGCACCTTCCTCAGAATGGCAAGAAAAATAAAGTGCTGGACCACCATTAAGTTTTGTCATAAGACAAAAGAGAAAGCTTAATGTATTGCTCCAGCAAAAGCCAGGGCTTGATAATAAATTCTGACTTAATGATGGCTAGCCACCAAGACTTACTTGGAAAGCACTAGCAGGGGGTGAGGGAAACAAGAGAAAATAAGATACAATATTTGATCATCACAGCAAGTGAATTTTAATTACAAGTTCCTGGTTTGTTCCTCTTGTTAGCACAAGGGAGGTAGGAAGTAAAGATGATCCGGCTTTGCAGACCAGCATCCTCTCTACTCATAGTAAATCATGATTGGCTAGCAGCCATAATTTGCCAACAAATGCACCCTCTCTTTCATTTCAAATGTCCCCACTAGATATACCCCCAAAGGGGGAAGAAAACAAACTATCCCTGCCTACAGCTACTAGTATGCCTAGATAAATCAGTACACTTCCCTAACTGGTTGTCCTCTAAGATTTTTTCAGTATCAAAACTAAGATGAATGCTGTGAGCATCCTGCAAGTCTTCCAAACCCAGAAGATGTATGAATGGTCACTGTGGAGCCTTACCACTTCTGTCTATGGTGTAGGATAAGTGCAGGTATGGAGCACGTAATCTTACATCACATGTAGTTGCCTTGCAGTGAGCTCTGGCACAGAAGGAGCCGTTTCTGATTTGGAAACAGCTCCTTTACATGCCAGTGCTCTGTCTTGGAGCTCGCTGCAAGGAAACTAGGGGACCCATGTTCTACTTCCATGCTAGCACGCTTTAGAACACATTTGCTGTGTTAAAGCCCACTCAATGAAGATATCTCAGACCATGGTTGATCTGGATCTAGCTAATACATGTCTAGGTAATAAGGATCTTGCTAATCTGGATCTAGCTAATACAGACTGAGAAAAATGCAGAAAGGGCCAAAAGCAGAGGGATCTTCAAAACAGATGCCCCCTTGTCATTTGAGATTCAGCAGGACTCTATTTCTCTAGGGAGGTTTTTAGAGGTCTTTAGAGAGAGAGGCATCTTCCAGCATTCCTTTTCTGTAGTCTGCTCTTTAAATGTTACCCTATATTTGCACTGCACAAACTTGACGCTTGTGAAATCCTAATACTAATATTCTCTAAACAGATTGAATGTGAGAAGAGTTTAAACAGTTCTAAAACTGCTTTCCTTTCCACATGCTTTGCTTTACACCATGAACATGTACGCAAAAGATGAAATCAGCCAGCAATATTTCTTTTTCTTTCATTTCCTTTCCATACCTTTAACGCACCTAAAATGTATAGGCTGCCTTTTTAAAAACTTCTGGAGTCTGAAGATGAAGCAAGGAAAACTCCTAATTCAATTACATCTCCGTTAGTTTGGCAGCAGTATATTTTACTATTTTGCTACTTCTTTAGCCTCTCACCCCTTAAACACCAGATGTTATATATTTTCTGTTGTGCCAATGACAGAATGCACTGTTGGGTTGCCATGGCAATGCAAGTTTCCCCGTATAGTTACCTTCCCTACACACAGCAATAGGATGGATCATACACACCCAGACTATATATACTTAGAAACCTAATTCTTGGATTGAAGTCAACTCAGTTAGTATTTATTAGGATTACATAAACAGAGAGACCAGAGAATCTGCTAGTCTAAGCAGAGTAATGTAAACTTGTGGTTTTATTTTATTTTAAGAGGAAGCACAGCAAATGAAACTGAAGAAACTCAGCTTTGTGAGTATCAAAACTCTTGCAGACCACAAAGAAAGCTAATTTTCAATCCCCAAAGAACGACCGCCTTCACAAAATGGGAAGATTAACAGTTTATGGCTCCTGGTGGATGAAGCACAAGTTTCACTGCCAGTGCTGACAGAGCAAGAGTAATTTGTCCTTTCCCTGCAGGCTCTGCTATAGTGACTCTGGCATAAAGTCAAAGCTTCTTTGATTTATTTCTAAAGTGAACTTGTATTGTTTATAGTGGCTCCCAACCTTATGGTGATGGGGGAGTTCTGCTTTCACTTGTCCCCAAGCACACTTACTTGGAAGTGAAATTAATACAGAGTCATCAGGTCAACTTCCGAGTGAGAGTTTATCATACCAAAGGCAAGGGGCCCAAAAGAATCTCAAAAGCTGCATCTACATGGATGACCTAAAACCCTTGGCAGAGGCCCAATGGGTGCAACATTGATAGTGCATGAAAGTCTCCTCTGCAGGATACAAGAGTGGATTTCTTTCAAAGTGAGAAAGGCTAACCAACATGTCTCACACTCCATCAGAAGACTGAGGAAGGCAAGGCGGTGTCAATGAACCCAGATGTGTCTTCTGACCTCTACCTTAATGACTCTTGTTAGTCAGCCTACCACAAATGACATTTTTAGATTATTTTCAGACATTGCAAAATGGCCACCTCAGAGGCACTTCAGAAAAACAGTGTGTGGCTCTTGTCTTCTCAAGTCTCCTGTAATCCACTTTTTCTAGCACATAAAGTTTAGGAGAGGGGGGGAGGCAGACTGTGAATAATCCCACCTTGAAGCTTTCTCTAAAATGCCACAAATATTTTTTTCTTTTGCTGCGGTAGGAGATGTTGGAAGAGGTATGAGCTCCGCACGCATGCGTCGCATCGTATCCCCGGGCCCTGAGGGTGGGGTGGGGGTCATCTGCGGGGTGTAGGTGCCTACATCCAGGCACCTACACCCCACAGATGGGTGCGATCGGGGTCAGGGGGAAGCCTTCTTGGACGGAACCCACGTGGGTTCTGTCTAATAAGGTGTCCCTCAGCCCCTCACCCCCAGCCAGCCCGAGATCGACCTACCCCCACCCCGGAAAGGGGCGAGAGGAAGCCGATCCTGGTGGCTCCCCGACTCTGGCAACCACAATGGGGCTGCCGGGGCTGGAAAGGAGCCACGTCCCTGCGCGCAAGGCCGTCAGCAACCTTGCCCAGTTGGCGATCGCGCGGGCACACCGGCCCTAGTAGATGGCAGAGGGGACCCACCGAATCGTGGGTCCCCTCTCCCATCTACCACTGTCAGTGACCCTGGTAGATGGGACAGGGGACCCACCAAGGCTGGTGATCAGTGCGGCCCTCGTCAGCTGTGAGGCCAATTTTCGGCCAATGCTGGCGTGGGGGGGGGCACGGCTGTCAGGGAGGGAAGTGTGTGCGAACGCTTCCCTCCCTGAATGGCCAGGGATGCTTGGAACATGCACAAACAGATGCAGAGCACTTTAAAGTGCTCTGCATCTGGAATGCGCGGAAGACATCCTGGAACGGTCTGGGATGCAACCCCAGCCGTGGCAATGCAAATGCCGTGTTCTGTGCTGTCTTCTGCGCGTTCCAAAAGCCCATGTGCGAAAAGGCCTCTGGTTTAATGCCATGATCCAAGAGCATTTCATATCTCCCATAAAAGCAAATGAGGGATGGCCACACAGAGAGTATTGATGGATATCCTTCACAAGCATTATTCTTTTCTTTTTGCACACCATGATTACATGTTTAGTGAATTCATTTTTAATTGGGTTTTTCCTTTGGCTTCATTTGTAAACCACTCTGAGACCTTAGGTGGAATAGATAGATAAATAAATTGAAATGCCAAAGGCCACAAATTGTCCTCTTGTATTGGTGCTATGGAAACAAACTAATTTAATGATGGAATTCTGCACTTTCTGAAATACTGTAAAATTATCAGTGCTGCTAAATATATTTAGGAAATTTGTGAAGATCAATATGCTTACTATAAACTTCGGGAGTTATTATATAATAACTTTTGGCATTTAATATTATAAAAGGTTGTTTGGATTTTGATGGCTTTCTAAATTGTTTCCATGGTTTTAGAACTGTGTTTTTTTATTGTGTAATAATCTGATGATTGTATACTGCTGTAAGCTCATTTTGAGTAAGAATGGGATATAAATATATAATTTTTTTAATGCTACAAAATTATTTTCTCCTCACTGACAGTAGAAAACATATTCTACCAAAAGCAATCATTTGCATGCTAAGACTTAAGTCAAATAATTAACTGGTTTCATTTTTAAACTCTCTTAATAGGGAGAGAAGCTTAGAATCTAGTGTTTTGTTTATGGCCGTTTCCTTCAAAAGGTGATGCCAGATGTGCAAGAAGGATCTGTCTATTTCTTCCTTCTATGCCCAACTTCTGAATTTCAGAGGCTATGGGGGTCCCAACCTTTCCTGGGCAAAAGAGAAAAGGACCAGGGAACCCACATCTAAGTATCTTGGCAATAATTTTTAGTGAGGAGGGAATACAGTAGGTGCAGCTTTCCATCCATGCAACATAAGTTCCCTCTTCTGCATAAGTGGTGGGTGAAAAAACAGAAGGCAGAGAGTAACAGTAAATGTACGTTTCTTACAAGGTTCAGTTCCAGGACCATTGCTTTTTTACCTTTACACTGGTGATCTGGAGCCAGGGCTGAGCAGCCCAATGGTCAGGGTTTTGATGGCAGCAAATTATGTACAGTGCTAAAAAGAAAACAGGACTACAGGAAGCTCTAAAAGGGTCTCTGCATATAGGATGAACGACTTTCAAAATTGCAGGTGTCATTCAATGTCAACAAGAGGCACATGGTAGCAAACAATCCTAATTACACTTATAAGGGACTCAGACTGCATCTCTACTCTAAGAATCTTCTGCTGCTGTGTCGTCACTCTCAGTGGCAGCAGGAGCCTTGTGGTAATCAAGGCAGCCCCTTTGCTGGCACAGTCAATGGCCAAAGTGCCTTGTTTGAAGGATGTGATTTCATATTCTGCACAGAAATGCTGTTGAATATGGCACCTCCACAATCCAAAATAGAAACATGATGGGTGGCTTTCTTCCATGGTGAACTGGGGTGCATCCCACATCCACCTGGAATAGAGCTGCTTCCAAACAGAAATGCAAACATGGGCTGTGTCCATACAGGATGAATACTTTGCAGAGACTGTGGAGCAGCTGTCAACCTGCCAGACAGGATTTACAATGCTCTGCAGTCCTTGCGAAGTAAAGCTTGATGCTCTGAAGCAAAAGAAAAGATACTTACATGAACACCTGCTGTGGAGTTTTACTTCCCCTGCATTTTCCTGGGTGTTTGGATGATCTGTGCAAGATCTTGAGTGAGTTTGTCATCGCTCTAGAACATGTGGACCTATCAGAGAGGTAGGAGCTGACCACATGATTGGAAGAGTCCCCCCTGCAGCTTCAGAGGATGGAAAGAATATGTGGTAATCCTTGACTGTGAAGTATGCCTGGAGGTACTGATGGCCTGTGATTAACCAGGAAGTAGATGAGACAGTGGTAGTTTAATGAAACTATTGACAAAGTATATAAGTGTATAAAAGGTTAAAAAGGGGGAGGGTAATAGCATAAAAATTATAACTAGAAATGATATTGAAAATAAAATGGCTAAAATTACAGTGCTCCTGCATGAAGCAACTGTACAACTGCACCTTGACTACTGTGTTCTGGTTTGGCTGCCACATCTTGAAAAATGATACAAACCACATCTGTATCTCTGCCAAGAAAACTGCATAGAGGTGCCCATGCAGTCAACCATACGTTGGGCACAATTTGGTAGTACCCAACAACAATAGACAGAATCTACCCAGGCATTTTCAACATTCTTTTCACTTTGGTCTTGGAATGCTCAGATAGTTTTGACCCAGCAATACAGATACATATATCAAATCTGCTACAAATAATTCAACCTCAAAACAATGCAGGACTGTATGCAGGGATGGGATCTAGAAAGAAGTCACTCTCAACAGGGCTATCAATGTCCCCTCAGGTATAAGTTATCTCCACACCTTTCCCAGAGCTCATCTTCACTTGTGCTACACTGCATGGAGTTACTATGAAACTTATACATGAGTTGGCTAGCACCCTTTGACCTCTCCTACCTTCAGACTGCGTCAGCTTCTGGACTGAAGGAAGACTTGCATGTGATAGTCACAATTCACTGTGCAGTGCTTTTTGCATTAACTGATTGGTGCATGACAACAGGTTTAAGTCTGGACTTGGTCTTGTTATTATTGGTCCTTATGGTATGTATTGGTGATGCTACATTGCTGGACCATTTCCAGATCAAAAAGGCCTATGCAAAGAAAAAAATTAAAACAATTGAATTCAATGACTGACTTAAATTCCATGCAGGTAAGGACTTTTTTTTCCTTTTACTGAAAGTCTATAAGGATTTAAATGAGCTTAACACTAGTTGGATTGAGGCCAGAGTTTGAAACGTCAGAGCAACACTTTTCAATATCTTCTTAATGATGATTAATTTCTTTGATATTCATTCTAGTTGCAGTAATCATGATGAATCCATTTAGTGCAAATGTGGACAGAGCATTTCAATTCCTTTAGCATTTCAGAGGAACTCATTTTAAATGAATAATTGGAGAATAATGAATAATGGAAGGGAAAGAAGTTAGCATGTCAGCCATAAATTGTACAATAAAATAGCATAGACTGTGAGCACTTCAATATAATGCAATTTTAATGAATGGAGATCCACCCAACTACCAGTATGCTATGAATCTGTAGTGCTGTTATGTAGGCAAAGACAACTGTTTTTTAAATTAACAAAAGTTTCTTGCACACACACATACTTGTACATACATACACAGAAACTTTTTTGTCACTTCACATGAATTTTAGTGGCACAAGAGGCCAATAAATGGATTAAGTGTGATCAGTAGAAAGTATGGTTGAGCCAGATGAGTCACATCTTGAACCCATTGAAATAAACAGCATTAAATTTGTCTGGATTAAAAAACATGTCTGTAACTTAAATCTGTATAATTTTTACATAATGTGTAAAGAACTGGAGTGCTCAGGAACCAGGTTATAAGTTTCCATGCTTACTATAAAGTGCCAAAAGTTTAAGGGAGGGTCAGGTTTCAGAAGTGAGATATTCTCTGACTGCTTCACATTCAAGATACCTAAAAAAAAATATATCAGAGAATTGGTATTTTCTGAAACAAACAGTGCAGATAACATCTAATGCAGATGTGGTAAACTAGAACTATACAGTTCAAACATATAGAAAGCATTGCTCTTGCCTCCAGTTTTCTACAAAGTTTTAAAAAGGTATCTATCATTTTTGTTCTGCTTTAAATTAACTGCTGTTGTATTTTGATTAACTGTATTGCTCTTACCAAAAAGAACACACTATGGCCACCTCCAGATGGTGGCCAGATATTCTCCTAGGAGGTAATAATGCAGGGAAATCCTCCCCTTGTGATTACCATCTCTTAGCTAGATACCTCCACAGGTGGTACTGTCTTCCTGCATGTTAACTGACATGCACATCGGGGCATTCTGGGATCTGGAATGCCTAGATGTGCTTGTCCTCACCTCCATGCATGCACAGTGGATGGAGCAATCATGGTGGCTCCATCCAGAAAGTAAGTAATCACACTATTGTTGGAGGACTATGGTGGGATTGCCTCATATTTGGCACCATAATTGCACTATGTTCTCCCTGTCTGGATGATGCCTGTGTAGAATTTTACTTTGCTATGATCCATTGGAAACCACCTTGAGAGGATAGTTCATTAATAAGAAATAATGAACAGAATAGCATAAAATATGCACAAGTTGTCCCAGTCATATTGGTGAAATGGGGGCTACTAGTATCACAGATCCTAATGGCATGAGATTTAAATTCAAGGTGACAACACTGTCCCAAAAAAGCCAATTCAGCTTTGTTTCTGGGCACAACAGGCAAACAAATTTGCCCTGTATTGGCTTATAGCTGCCATCGGGGTCAACTTATCCTTAATCCTGGATAAACTATTCTGAGAATAGTTTTCATATAATCTGCCTCCTCTTCTTCTGGATGAAGTCTGGGGGCTCCACTGGGTGTCTTCCACGCAGTCCTATCATAGCTGAGTTAGGCACTCATCCATCTCCATTTTGTGTGATGTGAACCATTGAAAAAACGTTCTGTCTGGCCCACTTACTCTCCATGCAGTTTCTCATGCCCTCACATCCAGTTCCTTGGGGGGAGTTTTGGGTGCTCCAGATAGCAGATGATGCCACTTAATTTTGAGATCCTTCACCTTGGACAGCCCTTGAAAATATCTCTCAAGGTATGTTGAGACATGGGTAAAATCTGCACTCACAGCAGATGACATGTGATTAACCAGAATAAAATGTAGTGTAGATATCTATGACCATGCAATTGACTTGTGTTTCCCACACCCACTTCTCCAATGGTAAATTGTAACAGTGTTTCTCACATTTCAAAACATTTAATATCATTGTTTGAAACACAAATATTTTAAATTTTTAAAAATGTATGAAGGGAAAAGTTCTTCCTATAATGCAAGAGCTTATCTATCAAAGTGGCAGATGCTTGCATTTCTGGCAGAGGTGCAACTGTGTAGCTTCCATGGCTCTATTTGTATGGCATGAGTCATCTAGGCCAGGATTTCCCTTCATGCTTTTTGTCACACCCTCACTTCCAGCAACCTATGGAGGGTACCAGATGCCACTGAACACTGAGATGTGGCCTTCATATGGCTTGGCACCACAAGGAAGTTTCTGAAGTGAATTTCAAGGTTTGGCCACAGGTATTCTGTTATCAAAACATTAAATGTTTTAAAGCTTAAAATTGGTTTTTTTGAACTGGATTCAGAAATGCACTAGAGGTCAGTGCAACTCTGTGAAGTCCTAATCTAATGGCCACTGGTTTCTGTCACATTGGACATTAGCTTGTTTAATGCCAAGTGTAGTCTTTTCCTTATTGGTTTCATGCACCACTTGGTATTCTCAGTAAAAAGTCGTGTTTTAATGAATAAGCAGCACATGAAATAGTTCAGCAGATTCTTTCTTGAGCATGGAGCTCAGATCTGGCTGGATACTGAAGGTGAAGGCGGCCAGCCGTCACAGAGCATTCAAATCATGTGATCAGATAGTATGCAGCTATTCCAGATAAGATTTGAATGTACAGATGGACATTCAAATCTGTATATTCAAATCTTACCTGGAAATGCTGCCATACAATTGTTTGATTTGAATGCTCTCTGGCTGCTGGCTGCTTTTGCCAGTGGCACCCAGCTGGATCCAAATCTGCTGCAAATGCTTCCATATCCACTGAGAATGCTTCCACATCTGCTGCAAATGCCTCCACATCTGTGGTGAACATTTGCCAAACATTTGCAGTGGATACAAACCAAATAAGAATCTAACCATATTCAAAGTGTTTACATTTGCATGAATGAGAGTTTCCTTTGCATATGTTTCAATGTGAAGCAAACATGAAAAAAAGATGAATATCCTTATAAAACATGCTTTCTGAAGATCAAAGGCAAAACATCTTTTGGGTCTTCCTCTCCCTAGTGGCCTGGTCATCACTGGATGCCTCAGGTCCTTACACCTTGATACTCTTCCTACTGTACATTATTACATTTCTATCAATTCTGTCAGGGTCTGCTCCTGATATCAACAGATATTTTAGCCACGTGTACATTCCATTCCAATTTGTATACCGCCTTTCCAAAAAACAAAATTTTGCCCAAGGCGGTTTACAACAAACAGAAAAAAAATACAAAGAATACAACAAATCAATACAAGTTTTAAAAAACCCAATCTCAGTAAATAAGAGCTCAATCTCAGTAAATAAGAGATCACAAAACATATCATAAACAATGTCCCCCTCCCCTCTCTAGCTCCCAGGAGGAAGGCATGGCCCAGTTGGATGGAAAGATGGATTAAGTGTCCATTTTTCTTCATACCCACCACTAGGAAGTGAGCACTGTGCAGGAGAATGCCGAGTTGAAAGTGAGCATCTCTTCCTTCTTTTTATCTACCCAGAGGGGACTCAGCACAGCTGGCACAAGTGCAGGACAGGAAGATGCTGAGTTGGGATGCACCCATGGTACAACACTGTACATGACAAGTACATGACATTGTGGAATGTGTGGATTCTTGTTTTAAACAGTATAAGGTGTCTCACAGTAGCTTTAAAGGAGCCATGTCAAGGCAAGACTCTTCAGAAAATGTTTTCTGTAGGATGCAGGGCTTAGAAATAACATTAAATCAGTTTTCTCTGTTTCTCTGAGTAAAAGGGTGATTTCACTGCAAAGAATAGCTTGTACCATAGGGGAAAACAGAAAACTGCACAATGTCACTTCAAGCTACCATGTTACTAACCTTCCTTCCCCACTGAGGCTATTGAAAACTACTCTGCAGCAGAGAAACTGATTTTAACTGGAAATGCAGTTTGTGTCTGCAGACTTCTTCTATTTTTACATTAACCAATGTAAATATTGGAAATCTGAAACTGTATAGAATCTAATGCTTATTTAGTACTATATGTACTATACATGCATAATAAGATGCAACTATTATATTATATCTAGGGTGTGTGTGTGCATGAAACCAGGATGGGGAGTTGCGCATGAGACTGGGAGTCCAAAGAGCACCAAAATAGACCTGGGGATGCCACTGCGGCCTCTTGTTCCACTCCGGTGTGCCACCCTTACCTTTGAGAAGGCCGCAGTGGCATCCCTGGGTCTATTTCAGTGCTCTTCAGGGGCCAGAAAAGCACTCCCAGGTATGTGCATGGTGGTGGCAGGACCAAGGTAAGTGGGGCAATGAGGGGCCATGGGGAGGGGAGAGGGGAGACCACAGGGGCATCCGGTGTTCACTGAAGCTTTGACTAAAGCTTCGAGAAATACTGGATAACCCAATGACGGACAAATAGGGCCTATGAATGTAGGTCCTATTTGATCTATCTATGAATGTCAGAATTTATACGAATTTTGGAATATGTACATATTCGTATGAATTCCGAATAGCAGAGATATTCATGCACAACCCTAATTACGTCTTATCCCATTCATTTTCCCCCCCATCTCATGGAGATTTGGGGCCTGTTTGCACTCTGGTCTAGGGATGTGCAGCATTTTTTACATTTAATTCACACTGAATCGAATGTCCAGGGTACTTTACAGTCATGCAAATGGACCATTGCAAATGTTAGTAGGTTTGTATTCAGGCCCTTTCTGCATTAGCTTCTAGGTCTGGATTAAGGGGCCTCTAATCCAGATCCAGGTCCTCTATGTGCACAGCCTGATCAAGGATTACTACCCCCACCAGTCTAGCTCCATCTGCATGAGACAGAGCAAGAGCTGGATAAAGAGGCACTGATCTGGCCTTTGCCTCCCTGTGATCCAGAGCAGTAAGATCTGGTGACTCTGTCTACAGCTGCTACATGCAGAATCAGCCTCAGTCAAGCTGTTAAAAATCCCCCCAATGACATTCACATTGCAAGCTGAAACAGCAATTTCACTATAGGACCATCTGACAAAATATCTGAAACAGGAAAAATATAATAAATTATTAGTCCATATACCGGAGCTAGTGTGTTCTCTCCACTCCAGCAATTCTGTAATCCTAGTGTTTCATCTTTACTTTCACTGTGAGCAAGGTTTGAGGGACTTGTAAAACAGCAACGGTTTGATGTGATGTTTTATATGCCTGTTGAAGGGGCTTAGTTGGGTAAACACATCAGGAATGCCATACAATTTGATTTGGATTAAAAAAGAAATGGATGTTTCACCTCCAGTAACTTGCTTAATGGCATTACCTTGATTTGTCACACCTATTGTTTCAAATGGACAGGGCCATCTTAAGGTAATCAACCCTTGGCAGAGGTTTAAAGAACACATCTGAATATTGTTTCATAGTCCCACACATGTTACATAAGCAGCATATGTGAGCACATTTCTGAAATGCCACATTGTTTTGAATGGAATGGTCCCATAGGCTTGCCATATCTCACATCTTAGCTTCTCCCTGGGAGGATCGAGTGTGGAAATCAGTGCTTCCATCGTAGAAAGCTGTAATGGGCATGGTTATCATCATCAGCAATACCTGCTGCATCAACAGATACTATTCTTACTGCCCAAGTTTCATCCAGTCTGCTGCCATCTCAAGAATCCAGAACTTAGTGACGGCACTTCAGTTTCCCTTCTGCTGCCAAGATCTCCACTTTGAGTCTCTGCTTCAGTTGGAAACAGCCCACAAGAACATTTGCTAGAACTCTACCAGAACTTTGTTGGTGCCTACTTACACAGCTTCCTAACTCTGCTTTTGCACAAATCCCAGAACTTTGCCGCAACTGGAAATCTCTTGGAACTGAAGATTTTAGACTAGCCACACTGTGCTGGGAGGGGTTATCTGTGGCTTTACTTTTTAGCAAATAGATAAAGGTTTTGCATCCTGGTTCATTCACAGACTCTTCCCTCCCTTCTTCTATGTCACAGTTGACCATAATCACCCCCTTTAACAACCCGTGGATACACTGTAAATGAATATAGAAGCCTGGATTTGCCTGAAATAGTATGACAACTACTGAGGAAAGAAGAAGAAGAGCTGGATTTTCTACCCTGCTTTTCTCACCCATTCAAGGGGACTCAAAGTGGCTGACAAAGCTTTCTATTATTCTCCCCACAGCAGGCCCCCTGTGAGGTAGGTGGGGCTGTGAGAGCTCAGAAGAGAGCTGTGACTAGCTCAAGGTCACCCAGATGGCTTCATGGAGGAGTGCAGAATCAAACCCGGTATTCCCAGATAAGAGTCCAGTTCCCTAACCACTAGACCAAACTGGCTCTAGGAATCCCTGGAACTGCACTGTTTTCTACCTGTGTCTGTGTACTTGACAGTTAGCTGATTTTTGTTAGATCTCACTGTTTTATGTCATTTCTGAATGTTTCTGTTGGGTTCAATAAATTTTACATTTTGTATTGAAGATTTGTACTGTCTGGGAGTTCTTCTATGACTGCTTGAGTTGTTTTTTTTATGAACAAACCAGTTGACTCAAAGCTCCTGGTTAAAGGTTTGGGCTTCTGGGAGCTTTCCCCCAAAATAATAATCAGAGAACAACTCCTAACAGTGCACAGGTGCAAAAATTCCTTGTAAGACAACTTAGCTGATGCTGTCCAGGTCACACCAAGGCATCTATGGCAAAGAAGCCACTCCCAGGTGGCTTCCACTACTTAAGGTGAAAATAGTCTCTAGGAAGAAGTAGAAGAAGAAGAAGAGTAGTTGACTTTTCTACCTCACTTTTCTCACCTGTTTAAGGGACTCAAAGCAGCTAACAAAGATTCTGTTCTTCTCCACACAACAGACACCCTGTGAAGTAGGTGGGGCTGTGAGAGCTCAGAAGAGAGCTGTGACTAGCCTAAAGTCACCCAATTGGCTTAATAGGGGAGGGCAGAATCAAACCCAGTGTCCCCAGATAAGAGTCCAGCTCCTTAACCACTAGACCAAACTGGCTCACAAAAGGTGCAAATGGTGGTTTATTTATTCAAAATTGCTTATCATGAAATTCATTATGATGCATTAGTTTAATTTATCATGCTTATATCCCACCCTTCACCTGGAGGTCCAAGGGCAGGTTACAACATACACTAAAACATATTTAATATAATCTACCTAGCCTCCTCCTTCCCTCCCTCAACTACATTCAACAAAGAGACATAGAATACAATCTTTGGGGGAAAGGAATCAACACCCAGTTCAGCTCTATCAAAACAAAGCTTCCATCTTGGGAAAAGAAAGGGTGAACATGCCATCCTTGTGCAAAAACAAACCTGTGAGGGACATATGTATTTTTAATTTATTATTATTATTATTGCATGAAAATGATATAGGAAAGTAGGGATTCAATAGATTTCTGATTCAGATCATGTTCACGATTGTGATGGAGGCTTTAGGAATTCTCATGTACACATCACATCTGCTTCTTTGTCATTTCATATAGCTTTGGGCACAATCATCCCTAAAATCGATAGGATTCACAAAGATCTGTGCCTCATATTTATTTCATATTGCAAAGCCTCAGAACTGTGAGGTTTACTTCTTTAGTATTTATTTTTACATCCCTCCCTCCTGAGGTCCCAGAGGCAGCTACAGCAATAAAAAAAGCATAAAAACAAGGGAAAGTACTACTAATACTAATACTATTAGGGTACTAAGAGGAGGAAAGGTGTCTCTTCAAATGTTTGGATAAAGACATATGTCTTTATCAAGCCAAAAAAGGGTATTTCAAAATGTTGTATAAAAATTCAAAATCCAGGTACAATAAATTCAAACAGCCTTATTTAAAAATGATATTAGAAACTGTTTGGGGATAACAAACAATCATTCACTCTGGGAATGTCTGGGTAAGTAAATGGATTTTCAACAGTCACCTAAAAGATATAATTTTGTAGGTATCCCATATCTACCCATGGAATGGAGAGCATTCCACAATATGGGGCCCACCAAAGAGAAAACCCTGCTTCAAGATGCTGCAAGATGACAAACCCTGGTTACTACTAGTGGTACCCTGTCAAGACTACCATTCACAGGCCTACAGTCAAGAACAAGGAGACTTGTTTTTGTAGCAGCATGTCAGTGTTTATTAATGAAAGATCACACAGAACATAGCCCCATCAAACACATATATTTCTCAGTATTTTCCCACCTTTGTTGGCATGGGTGGCCCCTGCATCAAACACTTGTTAACTCCTTGTTTTCTCACAGACTCCTCATGGCCCTGAGACAATACCATGCTCAATTATTTTCCAACAATTATATGCTTATCTCCACAGCAAAGGAAAAGCAGGGTAATGAAATTTGTACTGCCTGGTATCACAGATCTTCAAAGATGGCAATGCAGTGGTCAAGCTGACATACCCACACAGAATCTGCCCAAAGGGTCTCAGAGATTTCACCAATCTAAGGAGCATACTACAATTACCTTATTTAGATCCAGATCAGTAGATCCAGATTCACTCTGCTCTGGATCATGGGGAGGTGAGGGCAGACTCAGCACCATTTGTGCACATGCACCCCATGCCCACCCCTGGGACTTGGAGTGTGTGTTTTCTGTGGTGCTCTGTGATGTACCACTGAATAGCAGCTCTTCTCCCCAAAAAACAGCTAGAACATTTGCTCCTAGCCATCAGGGGCATGGAGGGGCTGCTACCCAGTGGAATGTCATAGCATGTCATAGAAAAACACACCCCCAACAAGCTATGGGAGGGTTTAGGGAGGTGTGATTTTCAACACAGCACTGTGGTGCACCACAAAATAGCAGCCCCCAGGAACATTTTGATTGCAGAGGCTGGGCCATCTCCTGCCTCCATGATCCAAATTAATGCCCTTAGTTCAGTTGCAGTCTTGATTTATCAGGTCTAAAACAGATCCATATTAAGGGTCTCTTAGTTCGGATCTGAGTCCATCTTGTTCATAAGGAGTTGGACTAATGGGGTCTGGGGCCTCCTTGATCCATCAACATGCAGTTGAGGAGGACCAGGATCTGGACCAGAGGCCCTTTCATTCAGATCTAAAGGTAAGAGTAGAAACAGTCTTATATACCAGATGTAGGACCTTGAGCCTTTTTGTATCTCAGGGAAAGCATATCAGGGAAATGAAGATAGGGGATGGATCTGGCCTCTGAATGTTGGGATGCCAGATCTATTTCAAACATAGCCAACCTTAAAGGCTGGCTAAGTGTGAATTTTCTCTATCACAGAGGCAATTGTAGCATCATTGCCATGGTGCTAATGGACACACACCTGTTGAGTACCTTAGTCTGGTCTACGCTGTGTCATGCATGGATGGAGCACATTAGGAAGGGAAGATGTCACTCTTCAACCACACCAGTGAGCAACAAAGACACCTGTAGACCCCTTCCTGGTCCTCTCTACTGGCAAGTGCAGAATGGCCCAAAGATACAGTACAATAAAAGTGACTCCTTAAAAGTAAAGACAGAAAATGCTGTTTCAGTGCAATGCCTGGAAACTAATGCTATTTTATGTTATTGCAATTCTACACACACATAAAATGCTATAGGGTCTGCCCTGTTTTAACATTACCATGGCAACCAGATGCTTGATATTTTATTGAAAATTATAAGTCTAAAATTGATTCCCAGCTCATGGAAAGAATATAAAGTGAGCTTTAGCTCTTTCTGTCTGGAACTGATAGGTTGTCTGGTAGGCACAGTGAATAATTAGCTTTCAGCACTGCCAGATCTATATTATGTGATTCTGTTTTTCTGTCTGTCTGTTTGTCTAATGCACACACGCGCACGCACACACACCACTTATTTCATAAATGCATTTAGGATCCTCTTTGTTGTTCATATTAAGTTGAAGCATTTCCCCTTCTGATGTACGTGAAAGGAATTACCTAACAAATGCAAATGAGATTAAGATTTATAAGTTGCAGGGGGGACAGGGAGGAGAGACAGAGAGGTAGACAAAGTGTGTGAGAGAGATCCCCATTGTCTCTGGACACTCTGTGAAGGATTCAATGAACAATTTCAAAAGCTTGCCTTTCCCTACAAAAGAATACTGATCTGCCAATCTGTGGGCTCTTCCCCTACTTCCAGGCTGTGCTTGTTCACGAGAACAGCTATAAAATGAAATCTGCTAACCAGGAGGAGGGAAAGTGGGGGAGGAAAAGCCCAACAACCTTCATTTCCTTGGGAGGGTGGGAAAAAATAAGAAGATGGCAAGAACAATTTATTTTTGGTGCCTGTTGTTACTTAGCTCTTAAACTAAATAAGCAGTTTATATGCCACGGAACCCATCAATTCTTAGTTTTAATCTCATATTCCATCTGTTCTTAGATTAACTGGTAAAGGCAGGCAGCAAATGAGTTCTAATAGTCTCTTAAGGCCAGATTTTTCTTGGTGTGAGTCATTCTGAAGTAGAAGGAAATACTCTTTGCAAATAATTGTTCAGTTAAGTAACACGTCTGTTCAAAAGCACTGCACTCAGAGCTCTGCTCGTGCATTGCCATTGCTCCATAGGTATTATTACAAAGCCTCTCCTAGGTTCTTGGCATGCATATCATATGCATAATTGATTAACATTTTTGAATTATTTATTTTTAGAAATGATAGCCTACTTTATCTTTGAAATGAAATCAAAGTGACTGAAAACACAGATGATAGAAATTAGGCAGCTCGCACAATGCATGGTAAGAGTGTTGGGCAGGAAGTCCCTGGGTTTGATTTCCTGTTCAACCATAGGAGCTCACTGGTGACTTTAAGCTGAGGTGGTTGTAAAGATGAAACGGTGGATAAGAGAATGATAAGAGCGCCCTGAGCTCCAATAAGGCATGTGAGGTCAGCATGGTAGAGTAGCTTGGCTGTGAGCAAAGCTTGAATGCCCTAGTCTTCAATGTGACTTATCGAAATGCATTGACCAAATCTTTAAAAGCCTGGTATTTTATGGAAGACGGATCAGTTATAATCACTCTCAAAGCTATGCTTTTAGGAATGGATCAGTTTATTATCACTCTCAATTCTGTACTTCTAGGAACAAATGAACTTTGGTACAGGTTAAGACTGTTGTCAGATGCCCTGTTGTGACTGAAGTTCCTCTAATGTAGTATAATAGTTACTGTAGGGCAAATTAAAAGGAATCACCAGGTCATAAAATGGCTTCTCTACAGGACCAAGAAGAAGATGAATTTGGATGTCCTACTTGTCACTTCTGACTAGTATTGAAGAGAGAAGAGAGGCATCCAGTGCTATAGAAGCATGTTTAAAATTTATTTAGAGGTTTGAACATGAAGAATTTCTGCAAGGGCTAAGAGCAGAAAATGAAGCCTTCAAAAGAAAAGTAAAATAAAAATTAATACAAACTGAAAAAGAAGCCTTCAAACTGGTACTTTATTCCAGTCCTTCCTAGTCCTTTCAAAAGCACAAAATAAGCCCCCGGTCTGACATGTTACAATGCTATCGTTCAGCAGGCCAGACAGCTGAACCTGGAAAGGTATGAAATTGATCATAGCTTTAAGGGGAAACTGTTAGGACATCCAATTAACAATCACATGAACAAAATCCCATTCTGTATTTCCAAATTTTTGCATGCTTATGGATAGGCCATAAGTCAGATGCCAGAATTCCTCAACAAACCTATATATTTAATTTAAACAGAAAGGGTGTCCTAGAATATGCATCCCTGTCCAAAATCAATTGGATTTCCTTTTCACATATTGTTATCCTATAATATAATAGTCTTAGCGTAATCTACTTTGCAGTGCAATACTATAAAAAACGTAACAATTTTCCTTCCTCATGGAATCTCAAGAAAGCAGCTCTAATACTTCTACAACTGGGAACTAAAGCTTTAATTGTGGAACGGACATTAGAGTCAAAGCTAAAGGATTGTCTTTGCAAGGGTTTTGTTTGTTTGTTATTTCAAAATCTTGCAAACATTCTACTATGTGCCACTGTGATGCTGTGGTCCTGTTTAAATTTTACCTTATTTGTTGCCCTGGGAGGCACAAAGACAAGGTGGCGGGGGGAAGAAGCATGAATGCCCCCACATGTAACTCAGACGCCTTTGACTAGATTTTCATTCACCACTTGACTGTGTGAATTTTATCACAGGCTCACAGCCCACATAAGCAAGCTTAAACTCACATTGAAGAATCACCTCCAGGCCATGCAGCTGTGAAGGGCATCAGATCAAATGAAGGGAAGCAAAGACAGTTGCATATATATAGGATGTAGGAACTGATGTGCATTAACCACATTGCCTTGATGAAAAGTTTGCTTCTGTAATAATAAGCCTTTTGATCCCATAAACAACAATTCTGGACACAGCTTTTCCATACTGATGCTATCTGTTTGGTCTTAGCATCAAAACATCAGTCAGTATTATAATTCCATGAAATGGGGGCTGTGCATGAAATCTATAACATAAGACAGTGAAGAGGAAAAAAGTCTGTTCTGTGCCAGAGCTATCTCTCATTCCTATTTGATCTGGCTGTCTTAGCGTGGACTAAGACTGGTGCAGCCCAAGGGCAGAAATCATGCCAGGCTTCCAGATCAAAGGCTTTAGCTCTCTGCTCACATAGGTGCTGAAGCCATAGCTTAACTTCCAAGAGAAAATGCCTGCAGCAATGTCAGCTAATTACAGGTTGTGTTCTGCTGTTTCCAAACAGGGTGAAAGAGACAGAAGTTTAACTGTGAATAATTACACACTTGAATAAGTATGTGATTAGCCCTATTTGTTGTGGTTGGAACTAGAGTGACAGGACAAGAATGGACTGATTGCATTATTTACAGCTTAATTGTAGACGAGTAATTACTTTTGTAAGCTGGTGTGGTGGGGTCAGAGGATACAGACACAAGGATGGAATATGATTTGATGAGAACTTCAGAAGTCTGGCTTCCTAACTCATACCGTGGAAAGCTTTTTTTCCTCTTTTGCACTTTTAAATCTAATTTTCAAGGTTTTCTGAAATCAAATGCCTCATTGCCTTCAGTGTCCTGCTTTTCCTAAAACCTAAGATAGGCTGAAATATTTTTGAAGCTAAGCATTCCAAAGCAATAAATCACAAATGCCATCTAGTGGTTTCTGTTGTCCAATGTATAAACAATTTCCACAAATGATATATAAATAATTAAACCTTGCTGCTGACAAAGACTGAGTAAACCTGATTGAAAGGATCTGTGGGTCCATGCAAGCTTCTACCCATACAGACACAGGTATATCATGTCTCAAATAGGCCTGTCAATATATCAACAACCCATATTGCATCCACACACAGTTAAAAATAACAGGTTCAAAAGAGGCTAAGAGGTCCTAGTGCCTACATGCTAGTGCCTTAATACACGTTAAAGGTCAGAAAATGTTCTTCCAAAGTGTATTCTCTATTTTATTTATTATTTATCTTTCTATCCTGCTCTATACCAAGTGAAGGTTACAATAATATCACAATAAAAACAGAGAAACAGATAAAATATAAGCAAAACAATGTCAGTGCCTGAATGGGGTGGGGATGTTGTTCCCTCAGCCGAAAGACAAAATGGAAAGATGTATCTTCATTTGTCTTCTTAACACATAAAATGATGGTGCCTGACACACCTTGGAGGGGTAATTATTCCATCACCTGGGGTTACAAACTTCAGTTTCAGTGTTAGTTTCCACACAGCCCATTTGGACCATGGTAGCTGCTGCTGGGGAACATGGCATGCATTAGATATTGCTGTTCTCAGGACACTGTGCTTCCACAAGTAATGGTCTGGCTGCGTGGGCCTTTAGCTTGGAATGCTTTCACACCAGAGAGCACTGCAAAAAGCAACAACTTTAACGTGGTCTCTTGAGAGTTCCCTGGCTCTAGGCCACTCCAGATGTCCATCATGTGGATAGCTGGAACACCCCAAATGGCACATGGATCATGGCAACATTTCTTCGAGTTCCAGAGATTTCGGCCATTTGTGGTACACCACAAAAAAAATCCCTCCCAAACAAAAAATAAAACAAAACAAAGCAAAACACTTCAGCCTGGTTTGGAGGCCAGGGAACCTTTGTTCCCCAGCTTCCAAATAAAGCTGGTATTGGGTCATAGCACAGCAGAAAGCCACAGCATGTGCTGCCATTTCCTGTTTCAGTCTCGATCCAAATCGAAAGCTGAGAGCATGAGGTCTCTCTTAGGAGGTCCCCACCCTCAACAAAGTGAATCCCAGCTTCTTCAGGTGTAGCCAGAAGTCAGTACTGCATGCCTCTCAAGTACACAGCAGTAGAGGAACTTATGCTTTCAGTACCATGAGCTTAACCTGTGGTCACATTCTCACTTTAAACCTTCTTCAGTCCATCCTCTGTTCACAACACCCACACCTTTTCACTTCTGTCTATTTTATTTGTGGACTTTCTACCCTATATTGTTTACTCAATATTGTTAACCCATGTCCACCTTTCAGTCCACTTGGATACCTAAATTTTGTTCACATGGGATGTTGCCAGACCTGACCTCTCCTTCTACAGTGAACCTTTTTTGAGATTATGTCCTGGAATAGGGACCTGCTATCCACATGCTAGTGTAGACTACATTAGGGCCTTCCCAAGCTCTATCACACTCTGCAGTAGACTGTAGATAACAGGTACCTATTCCAAGATATAATCTGGAATAAGGTCCAGCGCAGAGACTCGTATTAGCTAAGTGCCGGGCTTAACACTTGTCTCAACTGAATTTCATCCAGAGACAACTTGGTTTCAGAGACAACTGCTAGGTAAGATTCTAATTGGATACTCACCTTCATATATCTGAATTAAATCTTGGTGCATTGTAGATTAAGGTGCATATCAGAAAGACCAATAGTGAGGATCCAGTATAAAATATACATCCACGTGTTCATTCCTGGCTGACCTTGGGTCAGTTGGGGGGTGGAAAGGATAAATGGTCATGCTCCAGAGCTGGCTGCCTTTTACCTCCATGGCTTTCTGGGGTACCTCCATGGTGTACCAGTAGACCTCACTAAAGAGAGTGGAATGCCACACTAGAAGGGGACAGGGTCTACTTTGAACTGCACCAGTTATGCAGAAGGGAGGCCTGTAGTCTCCGTTTTGAGCTGGACTAAGTGTAGAAATGACTAGGGGTGTGCACGAATGCAATTTTTATTTTATTTATTTATTTATTTATTTATTTATTTATTTATTTCTATTTCTATCCCGCCCTATACCCGAGGGTCTCAGGGCGGGTTACAATATTATATTAATCTTAGACAGGTCCCTGCCCTCAGGCTTACAATCTAAAGAGACAAGAAACAAAAGGAAAATGGTGTGGGAGGGTACCGGGAACAGCCAAAAGCAAGCACTCGAGGTCTTCAGTTGCAATTCTTCTCTTTGTTTCTTATTGGAATTTTCCTATTCTCTTTACTTGGAATTATCTCTTCACTGATGGCACACTGGATGATGGTAGAGATGGTCAGCCGGCATCTACTCAGCCCCACCCTGCTCGGCCTCAGAACCAGATGATTTCTCAACTGCTGGATCGGCTGCCATAGTCTCTTTGCCACCTTGTGATGGGAGCAGTTGGAGGAGGGAGGGGCACTGCTGGGGGCAAGATGGCAGAACCCAGCCTGCTGCCTCTTCTCCACTCCTCTCCGGCAAGATGGTTCTCAGCCTTGTGGTGATGGCAGTTGGAGGAGGGAGGGGCACTGCTGGGAGCAAGATGGCGGAGCCCAGCCTGCTGCCTCTTCTCCTCTCCTCTCCGGCAATCAATTTTATTTGATTCAAATTGAAAATTCAAACGTTCAAATTTGAACGGATAGAGAAAAATGAATGAATTCAAATTCAAATCTGATTTAAATACATTCGTATCTATTCACACAAATATTTGATTCATATTTGAAGATACGGATGTGTGTCGACAACATTTGTATGTGTCTGTACACCTCCGTACGTACCCATATGCACCCGTATGTATTTATACACATCCCGTTTTTATCTCATATGCATCCCATTTTCATCCCGTACATATCCATACAAATGTATCCATACAGATACAAATCAGATGCGTACAGATACGTATGTAATGCGTATGTATTCATACACATATGAATGACTGAATAATCCATACAAATGATTCAAAACATTCAAAATTTGTTTGAATGTTAAAAAACTAATGTACAGACATTCAATTTGAATTCAAATGTCCAAATTCAAACTAATTCGATCATATTTTGAATGTTTTGAATATTCTTGCACATCCCTAGAAATTACATTACTTAGACTACTGTATGTGTGATTTTGCACTTGTCAGTCATTTTTGGCACCTATTTTTTTTCTTTACAGTTGCTCCAATCAAGTGACCCTAAAATAAAGAAATAAAAATAAAAATGTTATGATTATCTTGACCCAGTATTGACTATCCAACTGCCAGTTGCTCCTGCAATGAACTAGAAAATTCTGCAGGTCCCCTGTTATTTGTTCAAACAATTATGAATAATTAGACAGAACAAAAAAAAAGAAAAAGAAATCAGACAGCATTGATGATCACAGTGCCCTCAAAAATAACAATATTTGGAAAATATGGGGGAAATAGGCCTTTTATTTATTTGCAGTATGGCTTTTACATGCTAGCTGTGAGAACACTGGAAATCAAATTCTGTGCTGATTTGGAACAGAAGCTCTTATAACAGCCTTATTACATCAATATGAAGATTTAAAAAAAAAGCAGCAATTTTATGTATTATAACATAAAGTTTGACAGCTTTTTGACATTTCAACAGGGTCTCAAAGGCTGTGTTCACACACTAAAAAGAAAGCAAAATCCTATGAAGTAGCTGAGATATTGGTCACAGATGGGATTGTTCAGTCAGGATATTTCAAGTGGGATTGTTCAGTGTGCCCCTCTCCCACTTGTGAACATTTTAGAATCTAGGCTAGAAAAAGGAATTGGAGCTGGAATGAGAACACACACAACTATTTCCGGACACTTTTAAGTTACTCCCCATCATGTTTGAAGGCAGCCTAAGAGAAATAGTGAGAAGAACCTGAAGAGCGAGAAAAACTGAGCGCATGCTCAGAAAGTCAGGATCAAAAAAAATTTTTTTAAGGAGTCTTTAATGAAGGGGAAACTGAATATTTTTGGTTATTTGGTTATCCAGAAGTCCATGTTTGGAGAGGGGGAAACAAAACAAAGGTGCAATACATCTATAAAGAGCAAAGGGAAGAACCTAGTGCCATGGACAAGAAGAATCAAAATCTGGTTTGGTATTACCATCATTGGACAAGGCACCAAGAACCGTGAGAGATAACAGGGATGGGTGGAAAGGGGTTGTACATGGTACAGCTAACATTCAGGTGGAATAGAGTTGAAGACAAGGCAAGCAGTGGCAGATGGAATGCAAGGGAAAGGGGAGGATCTATATAACTTTTTGTTATGGCAGCATTTGTTTTGCCATGTTTCAGTCACCTCTTTCTATGGGTAGACATGGAAACAGGTTTACAGTCCCTGTTGTTACCTCTTTATTCAAGGGCATGAGAAGGTGAGGAAGACAATGGGTTGTGATGTCAGGGAGACTGAGGCTGATAGGAAAGGTGGGCATGAAATTCAACCATTTGACACTTCAGCATAACGACGTTCTGTGTGATTCCACAATGTAATTTGCTACCAGAAACTTCAAAAAACAACAACTAAGCTTTAGAGGACTCATATCTGAATTATGGGCTGCAGCTCCATTCACCTTCTTAAGGTATTGTTTTTATGGCCTGGCTGAAGTGACTCACCCTCTGCTTTGCTGCCAGCTGGGCCACAATAGCCAGCAGTAGCGCTAAAGCACAGAGGCTGAGATCAGGGGCATCTGTGTGCACATCAGGAAGCAAGTGTAGACATCAGGAAGCCAGGGTCACTTTTCATGCCCTGAACCTAAGATGCCTTTCTTGGGAACCAGGGGCATTATCATCTCCCCCAAGTGTTTCAGGAGAAGTGGAACCATGCCACATTGGGACCCTGGAAAGAGTGCTGTACTGGCTGCCAATTTGCTACTGAGCTCAACTAAAGGTGCTAAATTTAATACATACATACATACATACATACATACATACATACATACATACATACATACATACATACATACATACATACATACATACATACATACATACATACATACATACATACATACATACATACATACATACATACATACATACATACATACATGAATATGCAACCACAATGTCTACCTGGGTGAGAGTTACCTTTAAAATCAGGAACCTAGGTCTTCACTTTACCTACTGGGTACCTTTTGGGAGGAGCTAAGTGCTACATTTCCACCTGTGTGCTGCCCCAGTGAGTGGTGCAAACAGTGTCTGAGGATGTGGTCGAAAACAACAACAACAAAAGCACCTCTGGGGTACCTGTGAGGAGGCTTAGGGGTGGCTTCGAAGTTGGGTTATTTGCACTCCAATCTCTCCCCCTCCCACTATCTACTAGAAAAGGTGGATTAGAAAAGGCTTTGATGCACAAGAGACACACACTGTGTCTCTGAGGCGCCTCTGAAGTGTTCCTTTTCTTATGTCAGAGGTGCTTCACCCTCTTCATTTCTGGTGCTCTCATAAAGCAATTATCAACTTTCTTTATGATTCAGCTCTCATATCCATGTTTTGTGACTGCTGGGAATTGGAGCTCAGTAGCCAGATTTTTATTTCTTTCATTATGTCAGCTTTTCTGCATTTTCTTTGAAGATGATATTTCAGGACATTGCAAGATATAAAGAGGCAGTTACTGAGTCACACAAATATGTGTATAAGTACATATATACCCACACACATATGACACAATAACTATTCCTTTGTCAAATGGTTTTTAAAAGCTGATTATACCTTTATAGGTAAGAAAGCCTTTCTTTCAGAATCCAGGAGAGAGTTTTTTATCAGGCTTTTACTGCATTTATATTTTGTTTAAAGATTTTTAGCTCTTTTATGTTGTGTTCACACACGAAGCTTGAGAGCAGCTCACAGATTATTCAGAGGTGGTTTTATCACACATCAGGGATGAACTTCCACCTCTAATATGCATCAACTCACATTACACACTGATTGGATATGATGAGAATACTAGTGTCAGATGCTAGTCCTTCCAAGAAACCTTCAAGCCACTATTTTGTTGTTGTATGTGAATGAAATCTTGTGTTCCATCTACATGTAGTTCAAAGTAGCTTAAAGGCGGTAGGATATGACAGCAACTTTGGAAGTGCCTTTAGTATGGGCAAGAGGTGGGACAGGACAGGAACACTAGCATGTGATAGTTGCAACTTATAAGCTACACTTTAGTTTTTCTTTTGTTCCTTACTGTGTGTAGACATAGGGCCTTTCTGCACGTGCTGCCGAAAATGGATCTAAAAGATCTGTTTTCCGGTGGAACGGTTTTAAAAAAGAATCTGACCCAGATAGGGTCAGATTCTCGGAGGCCCCGCGCGTTACTTCATCCAACATGGATCAAGCATGATTGGGGATGTGGGGCCTGATGTAGCCTGCTAGCATACAGAGAGCAGGCCCTTATTCTGGAATTTATTTCAGAATCAAGTCCAGGGCAGAAAGGGGCATAGGCACTATTGGTGTATCAATTAGGAAAGCCTGCTATTTTGCCCTTCACTTCACTTAGTAAAATGCCTTGACCCAATTCTGACTTATTTAGATTCTGGGAAGTCAGTATAACTAGGAAAACATGAGGTAAACTTTTAAACATTCCATTTGTATGAAATGTTGAACAGTCTCTGACATCTCATTTCTAAAGTGATTATTATGGGAGGTCTAAGTATTCTTCAACTTAGTTTTTCTCCCAGGTGCAAAGGCATGATAATATCTGCTGGTAATTTACAACTAATGAATGTAAATTAATTATCTCAAAAATAATTCATCTTGGTCCCCCAACTCTATGTGCTCTTTTGCCTTCTCTTTGTTCTTTTAGCTGTCTTTTCTGACTTTACAATTTGGTGAGGAAAAAAATCTACTGTCCCATAACTATTAAAGTCTTGTAGCAGCTATGGATAATAAATACATCTTACAATCTTGGCTTAAGGGATTTTCAGATTTCAGGGAGTTTTAAGTTTTTCATCTTCTCCTAATGAAAAATAAAACCTGTTACCAGCTCAATTGGTTTATTCTGTTCCTCTTCATACACAACTGCACTTGTCCATTTCCCTGCAAGAAACAACATTCATTATTTTTTAAAAGTAAGCCACTGAACAGATTAACAGCTTCTGGATCCATTTTCATCCCTCTCAGAGTCTTTATTCACCACAAAATTAATGAAGGGTAATTATTAAACTTTTTCCCCTTCAGTTGTAATTAACACCGCACCTCAAATTGGCTCAGTGCAGAGAAAGTGAGACAATTCTGATTTTGCATCTCCCTGGTGATGTAAACTGGCAGGAGAGATAACACTATGCCTTAAAGTTGTTACTGCTAAATACCCAAATCTAGATACAAATTAGACAGAGGTGCCGTGAAAACCATTGAAGCTGTTGCAAAATATTCCATTGCATTGTCTTTCTAGTCATACATTTGTGGTTTGCTGCTAGTGCACGTGGAGTTCTCGCAAGAAATTATTTATACGCTGAATATCAAATGAAAGGTTAAGAGATAATTATTCAAACTTAACCTGTGTTCAGACATAACAAAAGGAGTAGTTTGGAGGTGCCTCAGAAAGACAGTGTGTGGCCCTTGGGTTCTCAACCCTTCTTTAATCCATCTTTTCTAGCACAGAATGTTTATCAGAGTTGGCAGGGGCTATGAACAATCCCATAGCTGACATTCCAGAATCAGAGTCACTCAAATGGTGCCTCTTTAGGCATATCTGGTCACACCCTCGTTTTAGCTGCTGATTTTAGCATTTTACTCTTGTTCTTAATATCTTATTAACCACTTATTTTTTTAAAAAAAATAGAAAGTGGTATAAAATGTCTTAAATAAGTAAAATTATATGGGTTTCATCTACACATCACTTCAATAAACCAATGACTCATAGATATCTCTATTCAGGAGCATATAAAACTTATTACTATTTAGCCTACCATATGACTGCAGTCATGAAATTAACACTTGTTCCTTGAGAGGAAAGCTAAGGCAAATCTGGACAGTATTTCAAAAAGCAGAGACATCACCTTGCCAACAAAGGCCAGTAAAGCCAAAGCTATGGTTTGCTCGGAAGTAATGTGTTGGTATGAGAGTTGGAGCATAAGGAAGGCTGAACCCTGAGGATGGACACTTTTGAATTGTGCTGGGGAAGACTTTTGAGAGTCCCTTGGACTGCAAGGCAATCAAATCTGTCACTACCAAAGGAAATTAAACCCTGACTGAACATGAGCTTGTGCAATCAACACAAGACAGTACAGGACAAAAAGGCCCGTCATGCTATGCTTCATGGAATCACAAAGAGCTGAACACAACTTAATGACTGAACAACAACAGCACTCCAATTGTGGGAGAAAGAGTTGCCATTTGAACGCTGTTGCCATCACTCGAGAACACTTATCAGTCTCCTTGGTGACATACTTTGTTGCTGAATACAGAGAATGGCTTCTATTCCTCAGCCATAATAAAGATCAAAGATCAGTTTCATTCTTGACAGTGGAGGGAGGCAATGGAGTGTGAACAGCTGTCCTTATATAAAGGGGAAGACACTACACTTGTAGTGCACTCTCTCCTGCTGTGCAGGTTCTTCCTGAATTTGGGATGTTTTAGAATTACACCAATGTTTGCCTGGAAATTAGGGTTGTCAGGAAATTCTTTTTGGTATAAATATCCAGAAGTACTTATAAGAAGGTGTTCCAAAGCTAGAAAGGACATTGTAGGCCCCATGCATACAGTGAGTGGGAAGGAACTGGTTAAAGGGGAAGCCAACCCATAGGTGTCCTTGGAGGCTGCTTATATAGCTACTGCCCAAGCAGGCATAGGGGGTAATGAGGTCTGCACATGAGGGATGATTTTTCAGATCCCATAGTGTAGGCAGCAGCTAAAAAAAAACCCTAACCAAATGCTATGTGTTGAGTCAGTGTAACAATGTCCCTCTTTCCTGCCTCCAGACAGGAGTGGGAGCTCTAAGCAGGATCATCATGGAAGTGTGTGTGCAAGTTCCCTGCCCTAAGGTCTTTTCCCCATACTTCTCAGTGTGACTTCCAGATATGTATAGACATGCCTTATGAGTGGGACATGGGGGTTTTAGGGATCTTTAACCAGAACCAGTTGTTTCTGAACTCTCCTACTCTGATCCCCAAATTCACAAATGTTTGAAGATTTCTTCATTAACTGTATCACGATATGGCTCACCCAACAAACTCTTGAGAGAAGCTGAGCATCTGTCTTTTGGTACTTTAGGAGAATGTTTTCATTACTATTCTTGGCTGCCAGACTGAACAGATGCAAACATTTCTTCTGCAGTTCAGTTAAATTACAAGTCATTAATGAATTGTGCCTCGATAAAAAAACTCATAGATTTCTGACAATTCCTACTTTAAAAACTACTACAGGTATCATTTGTTTTTATGCCAACTATCAACAACCCTACATTGTTGACCACAAATATATTGACAAACTCCTCCAAATTTAATGTAAAGTTTTTGTGGAAGACATAGAAACTCACATGAAATAAATGATGATGTGTGGCCTAAGTGTTGGATCTGTGGAGCTAGGAAGGCAAGGCAACAGACTGGCAAAAATCTAAAATTTTACCCTCCTGTGTCAAGACTCAGAACTCAATGCATTAGGTTTCAGGTAAAGAGCTTAAGAACATAAGAAATGGCCTGTTGGACCAAGTCAGTGGGTTACCTACTTCAGCAATGTGATGTCCTAGTGGACAGCCACTTGAATGTGGAAGCCACAGGCATAACCATTTGCATTTTCACAGTCTTCCTCCAGCATTCGGCCTTTAAGTATCAGGAGCAGGCATATAGTCAGTAGGGCTAATAGCCTGTCTTCTGTGAGTTTGTCCAAACTTTTCCAAAGCTATCCTTGCTCACTGCTAACACCACATCTCATGACAGTTTCTTCCATAGTGTGAATTTTTTTTCCTTTTGTAAATTTTTATTGTTCCAAGATTCTTTTCCATCAGGTGACCCCTGGATTCAATATTTTGAGAAAGAATCTTTTCCTTATCTACTTTGCCACACCATGCATAATGCCATAAATGGGGCGGGATTCACACAGGAAGGCAAAAAGGGCCCATCTCCATGCAATTCTATTCCAAATTTAATCCTGCTTTGCCTTGGGAGCGTCTCCATGCAAAGCCCTAATACAGGCTACATGCGAGACAATACGTGTTAAAAAACCCCACTTTGCAAGTGTACTACATGTGAAATAAGGGGTTCGCATGTATTGTCCTGTGGTCATGCAGATGTTCCCAGGTTATCTGGTTGCAGAGCAGCTGCCAGGCAAGTATAGAGGCTGTAAAGAACCGGGAACATTTCTAAAAACAGACAGAGAGCAGCACATCTATTTTTAAAATCTTCCCTGCTCTTTACAGCCCCTATAGCCACCTGACAGTTGCCCAGCTGGGTGCCCTATACCCACCTGACAGCTTAATTGCCCAGGTAAGCCTGACAGCTGCCCTGCAATCAGCTGAGCAACTGTCAGGGGGTTATAGCAGCTCTCAAGAGCAGGAGACAGGAACAAGGAGCTAATTAATTATGCACCTCTTTCCACTTGGATGAGTCAGCCTCCCAACAAGGAGCTAATTAACAGGCAGCTCCAAGGGTTTGCAGGGGCTTGAAATTTTTCTCCTCACACACACACACACGCATGCACGCACACACAGACAGACGGGGGGAATCCCTTCTGGAGGAATGTCTTCCTCCTTCCCTCCCTCCCTCCTCTCTCTCCCCCTCCTCCAGCCTAAGCCCTCCTTCTCTCTCACACCCACACCCACATGCTCACAGACAGGGTGGAATCCCTGTCAGAGCCCTGCAAAAGCTGCTGCTCTTTTAAACAATTTATCAGGGCTCTGACAGCCCCTCTCCCCACCTGAAAGCTGACAGTTGCCCTGCATCCAGCTAAGCGGCTTTCAGGCGGGGAGAGAGGCTATTGTGCACATGTACAGAGCACCGGGCTCTGACAGGGATTCCACCCTCGTGTGTGTGTGTGTGTGTAGGAGGGAGAGAGAGAGAGAAAGAGGGGAGGGGAGGGGAGGGGAGGAGGTAGATGTTCCTCCAGGAGGGATTCAACCCTGTCTCTCTCTGTGTGTGTGTTTGCACACTCAGGCAATGGGGGAGGGGTGGAGAAAACCATGGTATCCCGATGCAGGGATTTACTGCAGTTTTCATGGGGACAGGTGGGTTCACCTGGAACCCACGTCCACTATTACCATGGGGACAGCTTAATATGAATTTGCATTAAGCTGTCTCGCTTCCATCCCACTTTTTTTTAACTCCATAGGGACACACCCAAAGAGAGAGAGAGAGGAACCATTTGCAGGCTATATACCAGATGCAATCATCTCCTGCCCCAGTTATTGGTCAAGGCATCTTCCTGCAAAAGCTAAAAAAATTCCAAAACCACAATGAATGGGATTTATTCAAACAGAAAAATTGCTTTCTTTTATATCATATGACTTTTAAGATGGTGCTGGAAAGTATGTCTGTTAAGCCTGGGACCTTACTTTTGCAGGGCAATTTTTTCTATTAGGATGAACAAGCAGCTGCTGCCAGTGCAATTAGAACAGACCATCAGGGAAGATTTATCAGGGCCATGTAAAGGTGAAATGAAGCCAATGAACTGGTGCTCAGTGTGTACTGGGGAGAACCCCTACCTGTGCTTACCCATCCTGGCCTTCTCTGTGAACCTTGCATAGTTGAAAGATAGCCTATAGCCACAGAAGCTCTATTTTCTATAAATATATTGGGAGATCTACAGCAAGTACTATATGTTATATCTTCTTGATATGGATTAGAGGTCCACAGTATTGACTGGATTTATTTATTTATTTATTTAGGAATTTTATATCCTGCCCTTCACCTAATAGTCCCAGGGTGGGTTACAATGAGAATATCTAGGTGCTGCCTCTGGGCTGGGGAGACAGGCAGGATGCCTCTAAAGGCCATTTGCATGGTTTCAAGAGCAGGTGAAGATTTTGTTTTTGTCTTCTGCCTGAGAATGCCCGGAAGCAACCGGTGGGACACTTTGTCGGTGGACAGCAAAAACATGAACATTCCCATGACACTCAAAGCAGCCATGCCCTGATGACAGAGTTTGGGCAGAGGCCCCAATGGAGTATTAGACTTTGACAGTCAAACAGGGAGGTGAGAAGGAGTGGTCCCAGCTCCACAACTCATACAGAGCTGCATGTACATGCCACTGGTCATTGTATCTGGTACTAGTTATTGATACTGGGTGGGGACTCTGAAATTCCTCTGATGATGCCACAAGAAGTAACTCTGGGTGCTTCCAGACTTACATTACAATGAGCAGTCTCGCTGATGCCACTTCCTATCAGTCAGACAGTCACTTCCAGTTGTCCTGACAGAGTGATCCGAAGCTGCGCTGTCCCGTCAATGCAGCTTCCTGTCGGTCGGATGGAACGTGCCATTGCCCACTGTGTGGGCGCAGTATGTCCCTGAAGAAATGAAGTTAAAAGATGTTTTTACTTCACACCCTTCAATCAGATGCTGTTGCTGCTGCTGCAGGCAGAAGAAAGCTGTGCTATTCCAATCAAGTTTGGACGCAGTCTCTATGACATGCTCCACTAAACTCCATGATTGCTGTAACAGTTATACAACTCTGGGATCAAAGGGAACATTTTCTACACCAAAAAATAGAGTTTGAATCCTTTATTTATATTTTGATTTCAAGTAATAGTTTTTTTAAAAAGTTGATATATTTGTACTGGACAAAATAGAGTATTATTTTTGTGTGCTTTGTTTTCTTAACAAGAGAGAAAGGTAGGGGGGAGGGAGAGAGAGAATTTTCAAGAAGAAGAAGAAATTTCCCTCACAAAATATTAGCTGGGAAATAAGAAATAGAGAGGAAGAGATATATGAAGCTGGTGTGCCTTATCAGCCATTTGCAGGGCATTTGAAATATGGTTCTTGATACATAATACATATAAGCATTTTAACTTGCTGATAGCTGGATATTCTCCTGCGGCGTTTCCAGTAGTCATTAGCACTTTGCTTCTTTTCTGTGTTGTTATACAATCCTGTCATCTGTTTGCAAACAGCAGCCATACTTCACTTGATCAGCAGCTCTTCTTTGCTAGCAGGTGAAGAGATGAACACAATTCCATCATGTTGGTGCCCCTGACTTGTCCTCCTTTTATACAAACCCAAAGCTTTGTAGAAATGAGTGGAAAAAATATAAAATGCTCTAGATCTTCCTATAAAATGAATTCCTTTAATGTGGATTCACAGTCACACAAACAACAAATGTGACTACACCTCTTATTAAAAGGTTCTGTGACCCTGTGGGATGCTGAGACCTTTTTTATCCTAGATCTGTCTTCCTACATGTGTTAGTCCCTTTCTGCATTTGCATTTACTGTGGTATAGGGAAGGGTAGGTGGGGATAAGAAAGACCCTGTCCCCTCCTAGTATGCTCCATTCACACACAGCATGGAGAACAGACTGGGCTGGAGCACCCAAAATGAATCCTAGTCCAATTTAACAGGAGAATTTGAAAAGGTCTACTAGCATATTAGGGGTGGTACGCCAGACCATAGGAGTGTATGGAAGGAGCACCTTTGTGGTCTGGTATACCATGGAGGACCCAACAAGGTGCACTGCCAAAATGAGCTCTGCAGGTCAGGAACACTCATCTCTGGCCTTTGGAATATTTAGAGGGGCCCCTAACTGGCTCTGAAGCTGGCACAAGCTTTGGAGGCAATATTGGGGTTGGCATGGAAGAGACCATCCCAATGCCAGTTTGGTCGAGTAGTTGGGATTCTTATCTGGGAATACTGGATTTGATTCCACCCTCTTCCATGAAGCCAGCTGGGTGCACTTGGGCTGGTTACAGCTCTCTTCTGAGCTCACACAGTCCCACCTACCTCACAGGGTGTTCTGTTGTGGGGAGAAGAACAGAAAGCTTTATAAGCCACTTTGAGTCCCCTTAAATGGGGGTGCATCCCCAAGCAATTTAAAGTCCGCTAAAAATCCTCTTTTGTCACTGAGCACCCCCATGCACGGCTTTTATCCGAGCTTCCAGCGCCACAAATTAGGAAAATGCGCAGCAAAAAAAGTGCCCTTTAAAGAAGACTACCAGCGCACTTTCCGGGAAGAAGCGGGTATTCAGAGCAACATTTTGCATGGAGATGCTCCATGGCAAAAGGGGCGGGGGTTCTCTCTGAGGTGGCAAGCTCTTTCTCTCTCTCTCTCTCTTTTTTTTTTTTTGCCTCTCATTCACAGCCAGCATTCATAATATGAAAACAGTAGGCAGGCATTCCAATCACAAAGAGAAACAGCAAAGATACATTGTAAGGAAGTGCTTCCGCCTGCAAGTGAAAGTGTATGAACAAGATCGCTGGCTGGCGGAGGCATTTCGGGGCCGGAGATCTTGTAAACTGCCTTCACAAGCAGGGGTGACGAACAGAGAACTTGTACATTTTTCTTTTGGACTTGTGAATGAGTGCACGATCGCATGATTGCTGGTTGGGGGAGGTGTTTCGGCAGCTGGAGAACTTGTACATAGCGTAATGAATTGCCCGAGCACCCAATGAAACAGTGAGGAGAAAAAGATGCGGGTAAGCAAAAGACACTTCCTTGGGGATGGTCACTGCATCTAAAATGTGTGTTTTGCTGAGCCCCATGGGGACACTTAATTCGGAATTGAACGCGCATTTGTTAGATCCGCTGCAGTAGAGGGACAATAGCAACACGAAAAAGTACCATGGGGATGCACCCTGGGTGAGAAAAGCGGAGTAGAAAAGCCAATTCTCTTCTTCTCCTCTTCCTCCTCCTCCTCCTCCACACCAGGAGCAATTTGTTCCAGCTTAGAATGAATTGCATATCCTGTTATGTGACAGCCAGGTATATACCGGGATAGCCCAAGAAAGTGCAGAAATGGGGATAATGTAGTGAGACAGGTGCTTGGCATGGCTGTTATTTTTTTGGGGGGGGAATTATGTCTGAGTGTAGATTAGTGTATTTTGATGCATTTTGGCTGGGTGCTGGAAAGTTTGATGCTTGTGATTACTTTTGCATGTTTGAGTGCGCACTGTTGGAAGTGCGGGGTGGCAGTTTGGTGCATGTTGACTGCGCTTTGGTTTGATGTGGTGGGGAGGTGGTATCAGAGTTGTTATAAACATTACCTTGGCACTTTACAGATGCTTAGAGGCATGAGATTTTTGGGGTTGGGTTTCAAAGCATATAGATGGCAGAAGATCTGCAGGGAAGAGAAAAGAATCCGGCCAATTTAGCTACCATGTCATTTAATAAAATTTAAAAAGGCACAAGTGAATCTAACAGAAAAAGTGAGAATTAGCAAAAATGGTACAGCATTGTGAACAATAGTTCACACAAATTACATGCTAAGAGTGGGATGCTGGGACTGCCCAAGAGAATTTAAGGTTTGCACAGAAAGGGATTGTTTGGAAAACCTGGAAGAGCAGAAAAATGTGGAGAAAGGAAGAAAGGAAGCACTATACCTACTCTCTGTGGACTTCACTCTCTGAGTTCCAGAGGTCAAATAATAGTATACGGCTTAATTGTGAGCCACTGAGCTTTCAGTCTCCATATAAACACAATTGGATGACATTCAGCAACTCTGGTGACCTCAATCCAAGTCTGAGAAGGATTAGTGGAGCTGTACGTGATCTACTTCCAATATACCTGGAAAGACTGAGATGCCCCAAGCCTCTGCAACAAGCTCACAAGCCTCAAGATGGAAGATACCACAGATCTTTAATAATTTTCAACTGGCAGCAAATTCCATAGGCTGATGACCCTCTGGGTGAAGAAATAGTTCCCCTTGTCTGATCAGACTTTCGTACCCATTAGTTTCATAGAGTGCCCTGTAGTTCTAGTGTTGTGTGATAGATAAAAGAATATATCCACCTTTTCTGTACCATGAATGATTTTAGATACTTCAATCAGGTCCTCTCTTAAACAACGTCTTTCCAGGCTGAAGAGGCCTAGACGTTGCAGTCTGATTTTGTAAGGGAGGTGTTCCAGCCCCTTAATCATTCTGGTTGCCCTTTTCTGCATCTTTTCCAGTTTCACAGTATCCTTTCTGAGGTGTGGTGACCAGAATTGTGCACAGTATTCCAAATGTGGCCTCACCATAGATTTATAAAAAGGCAAAATGGCAGTCTGATTGGATGGGGACCATATTTCCCACCCTCCCAAAATGTGCTCCCATCAGGTTGAGACTGAGAATTGACAACAAGAAGGAAGAGAACAATAAGCAAATGTTTATTTCTAATGTTCACGTGTAAAAATAATCTAGGTACTATAGCTTGTGGAGAAAAGTGACTAATTTAACATCAATAACAACAACAATAACAATAATAGTGGAATAATAATATTCTAGTTGAATTATTTGGGTGTTAGCAAACTTTGTTTAATATCGGAGGACATCTCATAGTGTAATGAGCATATTCAGGATTTTGAAGCTGGAAGTATTTAAATTAAATAATTTAATTTATGGTTTGTACATGAATAGATTCTACTTTGTGTTGAGGTTGATATTTATTTCTGTTTTTGCCTTTGCACCCATTTTAGAGAAACTATTTGTAATACTAGTAATTTCTTCTTCTTTTGGCTTCGGTTAACCTTCTGCCCTTATTTTAAAAAGCCTCCTTAAGTTCATTAGCTGATTTATAACATGGAATTTAAACAATATTTTATACAAGTTTGTATTATATTAACACAAGTGAATAAGATCAAAGTTGGCTGCTGACTTTCTTACATTTGTTTCTCCCAAGTTTTTCCCAGGAAGAATCTTCTCTTCCTGTTTAACATCTGCGAGTGAACGTGGTTCTGAATTATTAACATGTTTTTGCTTTTTTGGAGGAGCCAGTGTGCAGTTCACTTTAGGTTAAAGCAGCCCCAAGAGCAATAATAAGACATAATAATTAGGTTGTTAATACAACAATATTGTCATATTTCATCCGATCTTGTACACTCCTCAGAATAAAATGACACACTTGATACTTAATTTTGAATGTAAAAAAGGGAAGGGGCTGAGAGAGAAAGATCTGTCATCGTAAAATGGGTATGAATGCCACAAGGAGGAGAGCATCTGAGATTTATTTTATTATTTTATTATGTTTTTAATAGCACAGAAGAGCTCATTTCTAATGTAGTTTATAAGAAATGATTTCAGTAATGCTGCCTTGCCTACAGATATGACAGAGTGCAGTTTGGACACAATGTATGTTTAGAAGCCGTGAGGGGAAAACGGGAAGACTATCTAGATGAATTGGTACAAGGGCTCCATACTGTGCCTTATGCATTAATCATGAAGCCCATGCTTATGCAAATGTGAAAAGGCCCAATTAGGTATGCAGCACAGAGTACTGGGAATAATGTTATGGGCTATTGGGCTTTTGAAATACAGTCCTTGGCCAAGTTTTTAAAAGCAAAGCAGATTTGAGATACCTTTTCACTCTTGGAAACAGGTGTACAATTGCCTTCTTGGTGCTTATTTCATGCTCTCACCCTTAAAATAAGACTTTATCTCTCTTGGCATGATTTCCCTAGTCATTGAGGAGCAGTAGTTCAAATTCCAAAGTAACTGACAAGAAAATAAAATGTTCCTTCACAAAACAGGCGTGCCAAGAATACTGAAATGTTTTTCAATATTTGGATATTTGTTCCATATGCTGTAAAATGTTCTGTGTTGACAATATAGTCCAGATTCCAGTAGCATATTTCAGCTGTCTCTCTTTCTCCTTATGCATTAATCAAAACAATATGAATTTCACTCAGAAAATTCTATCCTACAAAAATGCTAATACACTGAATATTAAAAGCCACACTTTGGAATCTGCTCTCACATTGGGAAAACTAATTCATATTCTTGTCTAGAAGCTAGAAAGTTTTGCTTTTAAGAAACCAACCAGCGTGTGTTCGCATCTTTTCTGAGCAGCTTCTCATGGCATTTTCCCATTTATCACTGCAACTTGGTTAGAAGACGAAGCAGTAATTTGTTTATCATTTCAGACTACACCATACAAAAAGGAACATATTAAAATAGTTGCTGCAGTAGAAAGTAGAATTACTAATAGCTCAGTGACTTAGCCACAGTTGTACATATGTTATTGACATGAGGCAAAAGAAAGATACCTGAAGTTGTCCTCCAGTTACAGAGTTTTTCTTTGCATAATCATCAGTATTCTGGTCATTTTATTTATTTCCTTGTTTAATAATTTATATCCTGCTCCTCACCAGAAGGTCTCAGGGTGGGTCACAACAATAAAAAGATAAAATATATAGAAAAACCTGAAACATTTAAAATGTAAAGGGAGCACTATATGAAGCTGATGAGCAGGAGAGACAAGGGGATTTTTTTCCCCATTCAGTAAGTCATCTGTCTATGGAAATTAATACCTGAAGAGGTGGTGACAGCAACCTGTCTGGATAGCTTTAAAATAAGTTAGACAAATTCACAGAAGTATATCAATGGTTACTAGCATTAATGCCTAGACACCACCTCCAGGTTGGAGAGAGAGCCAGGATGTCTCCAAAGGCCATTTGCAGGGATTCAAGAACAGGTGAAGGTTTGGCTCGGTGTTTGAGATAGGATGCTGGACTAGATGGGCTGTGGTCTGATCTAGCAGGGCTACTCTTACATTCTCATGTTACCAAAACTTCACTATCTTTTTTGAGACATTGTATTAATTATGAGATAATAATAATAAACTGGCTTTTATGGTCAGGAAAATAATCCAATTCCTATTTTTCTTTACATTTACAACTAGGGATCTAAAGACACAACCAGGTACATTTCCTCATTGTTGTTGATTGCACAGCCCACCAGATGTGATGTGGTGTTTTAGCTCATTATTAAATTGAATTTTAACCAAGGATTTAGGAAACAACAAAGGGTGCTTCCTCACAGGGGCAAAAAAATCCAGATCTACCACACCCGGGGCGCGTCTTCATGGCATGTGTTATTTCAGTTTAAAGAATTCGAAATAAAAGAAACGGAACAAAGCTGTCCAGACGACTTGCAAGTTGATCCGGTTCCGATGGCAGCCTTAACGCGGGATCAATACTCGGAGTCCACATGGCAGCATTGTCCTCCTGCCCATTGCCCACACTCTCTCCTGTGATTGGTTTTCCCTGCCAGGATCCCACCCTCCCTTCTCTTTGCGTCATGCTCCGCCGGGAATTCCCTGCCCCTCCCCCTTCCCAGCAGCAGCAGCAGCAGCAGCAGCCATCCATCCATCCACCCACCCATCCATCCATCCATCCACCCACCCATCCACCCATCCATCCATCCATCCATCCAGGCGCTGCGGCATGAGGAAGATGAGGATGGGGGGAGAGGGGGCAGCAGCAGCTGGGTGGGGGTGGGGAGGGGAAGGGAGGCATTGCTAAGGCACCAAGGAAAAGAGTCTTGGGGGGGACTAGCAAAGGGGGGGGTGTCGTCCTTGCACAGACGGGATTCTAAAGTGAGAGAAGCCCCCCTTTCCCAAAAAGAGAGAGGAGAGAGGGAGGGGTTCCTAAGAAGCCCCCCCTTTCCCAAAGAGAGAGAGGAAGGGGGGGTATCTGGGGGGTGGGAGACATTGCATGAGCATCTCATGTCTCCCGCCCTCCCGAAGCCGGTGTATCTGGTACACTCCGGATTATCAATGTTGCAAATTTCCGCAATTTCAATACAGCTCTGTATCAAAGGAGCGGGGCTTTAAACATTAAAGAGGCATAGGGTGGCTGTGGTGTCATATTTTTATCCCACTCTATACACAAGGCTCTCAGTGCGGGTCACAACACATTGGTTTTAATGTGTTCATATTAAACATATTAAAGCCATAACTTTGCCTGAAGGTGGGGAGGAAAAAGCTGTTTCTTTAGTCCACCCTCAGAGCGAGAAAACATGAGCAAAGTGACCAGTAATTTTCTTTCCACATTATCTCTCCCAGAGGTGAATTTTACCCTAAAAGAAAACAGCTTGCCACTTTGCTGATATATTCTCTCACTCTGAAAGTGGACTGAAAGTGGATTAAACCTTAGGTGTGACCACATATTCTCTCATTCTGAAAGTAACAGAGATCAGAACTTTCCCCATGCACAGAACTTTATTGACCCATGGCCAGGCCTGGTAGTGCGGTGCAGGATTTTGGGACATGATTGATCCTGCCCTATTGGATTTCCTAGTGGTCACCTATCCATGGTCCGCTTTGCCCTAATATCCTGGCAACTGGAATCTTATCTGGGAATTCCAGATTAGATTCCACTTCCCATCCTGAAGCAGGCTGCCCCTGGCCTCCCATTGCATCACCACCCACTCCTCCTGGGCTTGCATGGCACTGCCACCCCCAAACAAAGGATGCCCAATCTGGGGCAGAAGGCAAAAAAAGACACTTCTTTTTTTAACTGTATGAAAATGCTGCCCACATGAGATCTTTAAAACACTCTCATGCTCTGGTGCTTGGCCATTTAGTCAAGCAGAAGTGTTGTTAGTCATGGCTCTCTTCTGAGCTCTCAAAGGGTGTGGGGAGGAGAAGGTTTGTCAGCAGCTTTGAGCCTCCTTAAATGGGTGAGAAAAGTGGGGTAAAAAAGCCAACTCTTCTTCCTCCTCCTCCGTGAAGCCAGCTCAGTGGCCTTGGGCTAGTCACAGCTCTTACAGGGCATCTGTTGTGGGGTGAAGAATGGAAGCTTTGTCAGCCTCTTTGAGTCACCTTAAATGGGTGAGAAATGCCAATTCCTTCTCCTTCTGGGAGGTTTGGTATGGGGTAGCATTATTATAAAGAGGTATAGAAATCCAAGTCAAGGTTCCTATCTTTTTTTAACAGTTCTGCAAAGCATGGAACTTCAGCAAGTGCATCCTTCCTTCCTTCCTTCCTTCCTTCCTTCCTTCCTTCCTTCCTTCCTTCCTTCCTTCCTTCCTTCCTTCCTTCCAGCCTCGCGCCAAGGGAAGAGCAGCCGGCGGCGGAGGCGGCAGCGGTGGCATCCATCCATCCATCCATCCATCCATCCATCCATCCATCCATCCATCCATCCATCCATCCATCCATCCATCCATCCATCCATCCATCCATCCAGGCGCTACGGCGCTGCGGCGCTAGCGGCTTCTCCCTGGGGCTCCGCTGCCGCTTTTCCCCCGCTTTGCCGCCACTTTGCCCCGCAGAGGAGGAGAGCCAAGGGGTGGATAAGAGGGCGAAGGCACGATCCGGAGTGAGACCTGTTGAGATCAGGACTTATTTCTAATCGGGATAACGTCCTTTAACACGGAAATACCGTGTTAATCCGAAGTGCCGTCTGAACTGCGCAAACTCAAAACGTTTTGAATTCGAGATAACTATGCCATGAAGACGCACCCTCTGTTAGTTATTGTCTAATGGTCCAACTGCTTTTCTTGTTGGATTTGTACTTCTGATGTACTTAAAGAATTTCTTGTAATTTCATCAACATTTCTCTTAACATTTCTGGTTGCCACCTTACATTTATTCTGCCAGAGTTTGTGTTTCTTCCTGTTCTCCTCATTAGGACAGACCCTTTGTGTGAGATCGGTTACAGTCCTCTATCATTAGAGTGGCACAGGGCAATGACTTGGGTGGTATGGAGGGCCTCATTCTGCTCCAAGTGAAAGGTGTCCAGTAAGTAAAGTGGAGGCAAAGCCAAAACCAGTAAAACAGTCAGTATGCTAAAATGATAACCCTACTTAAATTCTTGGTTATGATTCAGATTATCAGAGGACTGTGCAACCATCCAATAATTAAAATAAGTGCAAATGATAGCCACTTCCACATGGTATGGGCTATCCTGAGTCACACTATCTTGGACTAGATAGACCAGCCTATACTGGGCCAGAGTAGCCTTAGTACTGGCTAAGGTCCATCCACATGTCAGCTGACACATGCTGGCTCAGTTGTGGCAGCTGACTCCAAAGGCTGGTCTGGTCCTTGGAGCCAATGCTAAGAACTCTGAAAACCAAGAACTTTCATTTTTGGTGGCATCTCACTTTTTTATCAGTGTACCACTTCTGGTGGTCTTTCCTGGGGTGCCACAGGAAACCTCCACAGTTCAGGATACTGGCTTTGTCCCAGCAGTACTGGTGTTATTGAGATCTGTAAACCAATTGGCTAGGGCACCATTTTAGGGCTCTAGTCCAGTATTTTGCTCCATCTTGTGTGTGAGTGGAGCATGTCAGGAGGCTGATGGGCCTCCCTTATCTACTCCACCATGTGGAAAGGAGGCATCCACACCCTTTCCTAGCATGGGGCAACATCCTATGTGGAAAGGCTGTAGGTGTCCCTGCCCTGCCTATAAAACCCTGTCATTATATTTGGGCTTTATTATTTATAAATTTCTAGCCAGAATATCTCATTCACTTTCAAAAGTGAGGCTGTCCCTGAGCACTTGACATCCTGTAGCTAGTGTGTGTTTTCCAGAATCCATTGTTTGCTCAGAAATTCTAAGTAAATTGTCTCTTTCCATGCAGAAATGAATGGTGTTGTTTAGGTGTGAGAAGGAAAAAGAAATACTATAATCTCTGGCATTTGAAACCAATGTCTAAAAATCCCCCAAAGGAGTATTGAAAAAAAGCTGACCTTTAAACAAATACATCTTTACACATAACTATTTCAAAATGCTCCCAGCTGTGGTGAGTCATAAGTCACCAAAGCCCTCCATATGTTTGAAACTAGGCTGCAATACATCAAGAGACACAATATCCCAAAATTAATCATTCTGTTAGTCAGGAAAAGACCTTACTTGCCATCTCTTATGTTTCATGATGCTATCATTATATGCCTAACTACTGGGGAAAAGAGGCAATGGATATCAATGAATGTGAAATGTAACAAGTTTTTTAGTTCACATCCTGCACACAGATTTAAAAAATACAGTAGAGAAAGTGGCAGCTGGACCTAGATTCTAAAGCTGCTTCCAGATGGCAAGAGGAAAATGTAGGATTTTACATAGATCCCCCCAATTGTCCCTCAGGTTCATTTTAGATAAGGGAGATGCAAGTATTCTCAGTAGGCAGGAAGAAATACAACAGTGAATGTTAACTAAGTGAAAAGCGATTTAAGGCCTGGTTTGTTATAGCATCCCACTGAAGTCAAGATCAGGTGAACCGGGATGCCTCCATATTTCAGGTGCTGGACCAGTTCCAAGTCTGACCACAAATACCTGAAGTGCCAATGGCCAGCCCTTGCCCAGCCAAATTCCCATGGTGATATCCACAACAACATCCAACGCTAGGGATGTGCACGGATATCTGTGACATTCGGAATTCGTACAAATATGTATGAATTCCTAGATTCATAAACAAATCAAATAGGGCCCTTTTCATCCATGAATTGGATTATCCAGTATCCGTAGAAGCTGCAGTAGAAGCTCCTGCGGATACTGGATGCATCCAGCCCACCCCACATGCACGCCCTTACCTTCTCTTGCAGCTCCTCTGGCATCCCTATGCTTGATCACAGCCCTATGATCAATCATGGGATCGATCACAGCTGCCAGTGCCATTGCGCCTGTGTGTCCACTGCCTCCCTCCCCCTTCACACTCGGGCAACTGAAAGAAGAGCGAATGGTTGCACCACTGGATGTTTGGGGGTTAGCCTTGGGTAAAGGCTGAGATAGGTGTGGAGCACGAAATCTCACTCCACACCGAATCAACGATTAGTACAGCTCTGGTGAGGGCAGAAATGTTTCTAGGCTGCAGCAGTCTAGTGGGCATGGGTATTTTCCTCACCAGAATTATACTAATTGCTTACCAGAGGCCTTAGTGTGAATTGGCACGAGCAACACCACTGTGGAATAGGTACCTGCCTAGTGTCTATGCAAGCTATTGTTTTAGTCGAAAAGGCTGACACATTTGGCCAAATTAACAGGTACTGAACAACTATGGCCATGGTCTTAGGCTGCGTCCCCACTTACCAAACAAGGCACTCTGTAGCCCATCTTCTGACGCTCTCTCTCCATTTGCACTGGCAATAGCATGCCACACCACTGCTTGACACAATCACTAATGGAGGTGCCATTTCAGGATTTTTTGCTCTCAGCAGAAAACTTTTGAATGTTTACTGAAACAAACCTTTTAAATGTAGGTGTCATTTTGAGCACTGATAGGTGGTGCCTGCCACAAGCGCTTAGGAAGAAACTGCTTGCATTTCAAAGTGGAGACCTGCCCTAAGTCTAATAATATTTAGGATTCACTTGCAACTACAGTTGGGATCCAAAAGCATATACATTTGGTGAATAGTTTTTGTCTTGTGAATTACTTCGCCATGTATCTAAAGCAATGTCAATATGTCTTTACTTATGAGACTCGTGATGTAGGTTTAAATGAATATTATCCATTCTATTCATTTAGTTGCTATTGAAATCAGAGCCTTCTCCTACAAAATGCCTACTTGTACTGATTTCTAATACCGTTTCTGAACCATTTGACGCATTATTCACAACCAGTCTGTTTCTGTTAGAGATGAGGTTGAAACAACTTTGACAATTGGTTTCAAGTGAGAAAATCACGCAAACCCTTCAAAATAGTTTAAAGTGGTGTATAGTAGACTGACATTTCCAATGGAAGCCCTCAGAGGGATCTCAGACTGCACAGAGAAGCAGCACAAGATCAGAGAGAGTGATTCCACTTCAGCATCCCATTTGGTGTTGACAGGCCCTTTGCTATAGATGCAGCTTCTAAATCCCATTTCAGCCAATATATATTCAGAGGTACTATGGGTTTTGAAATTAGAGGTGCAAGTGATTGCATTTTCACACTCTATTTTCTCAATATGTCATGAACAGAACAGGAACTTGTACATTTTGCATAGAAAGAGAGAGACGTGCTTGCTAGAGAACATGCTGGGTGGGAAATTTCTAAAACAATCCATGCTCTTATATCAGAGAATGTAAACAATTCTAAAGCAGGATTTAATTTTGCTGGCACGAGGCAGGAGGGATTCACTGTTAATTAATAAACGAAATTTAAGAAAGTATTGAGGGAATAAAATAGGCAATACCTAATGGCATTTGTTTTTTTTAAACCCAAAGTATTTTAAAAATAAACAATAAACTCTTCCTCTTCAAAAGCATAATACTTAATTATAATGAAGTAATTTGATTCTGCCTGCATAAGACAAAAACTAACATGTGTTTCTTTTGTCTTTCCAAAAAATCATGTATTTTCCTTTATGTTTTGAACCCATTAATGGGATTTTGAGGGAAACCAGTTGGCAAAGGGGTGTTGCCAACTAGACTCAGTTTTAGGGTGGGATAAAAGAGCAAACTATCAATCAAATAAACCAGTTGCCAACCACAGCTCAGAACCATCGTGCATCAGGGAGTGGAGGATTGCAGCTTGCCCTTTTTCAGCTCCTATATAGGCCTGTTGGCACTTAACTCACTGAGGTGAAAATCAGGCAGAAGCAGGCATCAGCACTTCAAATGCTGGGCAAGTCCCCAACAGGGAACCCAGCAGATGATCCAGCCAGGTTGGATCACCATGACAACAGGCACAACATTCAAACCTGGAAGAGAGTGTGAATGATGCAATCAGGAACTCATCAGCTGCTCCTGGTCAAGCTGTGGAAAAGTTTTTATTTCTCCACAGCTACAGAAGATTGAGACAGCTGGAGGCAGCACCCAGGCGATCCGGCCACCCGATCTGGCCCCCCTGCGGCCTCCCCGCGCATGTGCGAATGCACGAGGGACCTTCGGATCTGTCTGAAATAGAGATGGATCCTTGGGAGGCTGGATCACCGGGAAATGGATTTTGTTAAATCCGTTTCCTGGCGGAAAATGCGAAAGCACCCTTGGATTAGGCAGAAAGAAAAGTTTATCACTTTGCTAATGTATTATTTCAGGACTTAATTACACTTGAATTTTTGTTTTTTTTAACTAAATTCATTCTTATTATCCATACAGAGGTATATGTTACAACACAGAGAGATTTGTCATCTTTAGCTGCCTCCAAGGCCCTGGCCACACCAATAATTTAAGACAACCTAAGGTTGTCTTCAGGTCATGTTACTCACACTGTTTTTATTTAATCCGCTTTCCAAGCTGGCCTACCCGTGTTAAACTATTTAAAACAGAATCATTATTTTTAGAGAACTCAGCCTGTCCTGGCATCAACTTTGCTTCCTCAGCGTGAGTGGGGGAATGGGCTAAAGGAGGCTGAACCATGCTGTGATGGGTAGGTCCAGCCTTTCCTTTCAGCCAATGTGCACATGAATTTATGATTATTATTATTTTAAAGTTAATCAAACAGAGGGAAAAAAAGCACATGAAAAAGGAAGGGGGCACTGAAGTGGGGGAACAGGCTTTAAAAAGAACCACAAACACACACCCTCACCTCCCTTGAGTGACTCAATGGCATCCTATAAGAAAGGAGATAGATTTGACACAGGAAAAGGGATGGAGAGCCAAGAGTTCTGTGGAGTAGGCTCAGGCCGATCGCGGAGAAAGATGTGACTGATATGGCCCGAAGCGGGGATAACCTGAGGATGGCTTATAACAATCTAGATGTGAACAGGACAGGTACGACCTTGTTTCAAATTAATGAATAGGGTATCCTGTCTTACACTTTTGTGACCAGGGCCCCAAATGTCACTTTCTTATTCTGCTGTTTTTGGATATTCCAGAATAAAGCATGGTGTGTGAACCTCAGAGTGCTCTGGAGGCCATCCTATCTTCAGCTTCACCTTAGGAGGTCTGAACTCAGTCCAGGAAGTGGGGAGGCATTCCCAGCATGGCAAGTGAGACTCCAAACCACCTGATGGCACCCTGCTGCCACTTTCATGTGTGATGTTTGCTATTGTGCAACTTATGTAGATGCAGTATGTACAAACATGTCCCATTGTTCAAGTGTACAATGGTATTCTGTTTACTAAAACTCACTTAAATCATATTTGTGATTTCTTAGCATTTTCACTGCTAGTCTTACTGCACTACTTAGCTGTAATTCCATTTTACAGAGGAATGAATTCAGTGCTGCCTTTCTCCAGTAATCAGTATATGTCAGAGGTCTTGTGTTAATTTTTCTTTCTCTGTCAAAGGGTTTGCCAAGGTCTTTTTCATGTTAGAAATGTTTTTGTCTTACTCAGAGAATTATAGAATATTTTCATATGACCTTTCCTAGGTACTGTTTCAAACGGGTGTCAGGGAAATCTGTGGAGAGAGATGGCATTGGCCATTGTGCTGCATTTATAATGTTATCAGTGCTCACAATGCTTTGAATGGATGTCAAACATGCCCCACAGCTTTGTGGAATGCCAGTGAAAGAAGCTGTTTTGCAGTCATCTAACAGTTACTTAAATGTGCTTCTCACTGCTTTAAGTGGGTTAATTCTTAAAACATTGATTCAAACCCTTAAGGGGAGACTCTGATGTGAATTATAGATAAAGTGTGAATCTTACTGGGGGGAACCTGCTTGAATCATTAAAAAAGGAAGTTGAGTTGGTGAAATTATGCTAGTTCTAAATTTAAAATTCTTCTTCTTGACACTGACTGATTTGCCAGTGGTTCATATTTACTGTGATGTACTAAGCTGGATTTAAAACATTTTAATATATTGCAATCACTCTTAAAGATATTAGTATTAAACAAGGCAGCCTACAGCAGTTTTGTCTCAACTTTGGGTTTCCAGAAGCTGTTAGACTCTAAATCCCACCACCAATGGGCATTGTGAATAATGGTAAGGAATGATAGGATGCAAGACTTGGGCAGCAATGACGTTTGTTCTTTTTTTTGCAGCTTTTAGATAACCTCTACAGAGATCACATCAAAGTTTGTCATTCAGCACTTATCTTGTTGTACAGCTTGCATTGTTTGCTGATTTTGTAAATGACATTTTATAATCATTGTTTGCTGATTTTGTAAATGACTAGTCTGGCTTGTTTTTTAGGGTGGACGGTGGTCTGAGATGTAATGAATGTCGGCCCCAGATTCTCTATGTCTGCAGTGCTTGTACTCAGGGAGCGAATTTATTTATTTACATTTCTATCCTCCCCTAACCCGAAATGAGACTTTTCACTTTTAAAAAATGTGTACTGGCAGGTGAAATCCTAATAGGCTTAATGCTCAATTTCCTTAGCAATACTCCAGATGGAAAGATGGTGGAGGTGCTCCCTTTTGCCATAGTGTGCTTTATCCATAGGGAGGTTTAAGGTGGCCTGGGCCCTTTTTGCTGCTGCCACCATGCCCTTCCACAGCAGGTAGTGGCAGTGGTGCCTCTTTCTGCTACAGTTATATACTTCAGCTATGAGAAGGGAAGTTGACATGATGCTCCCTTCACCACAGTGTTCTTCACTGTGGAGAGGGAAAGTGGTAGCTGCAGCCCTCTCTCCTCTGGCCACTGTGAGTTTAGGCTGTGGGGAGGAAAGGCAGCAGCAGTGTCTCACCTTTGTCACTGCCACCACTCTCTGCTTCAGGTGCAGGTAGAGGATGTGACAGAGGCATTCAGCACCCTTTTACATGGTCACTTCTGCAGGCTTCAGCCAAGGTGGAAAGGCAGAAGCAGTGCTTCCACAGGCCTCTGAAACTTTTCACAGTATTTATAAACAAGCTAAGGTGGTGGGAGACACGTTGGGGGTGGGTGGGTGGAGATTCCAGCAATGGTAATTCAGGCTACAGTGTAATAAATAAAACTGATTTTCTTTCATAGACTTCTGTGTGTATATATATGTACAAGAGAGAGGAAGAGAGGTTACTTCTCGTAGCCTTCTGTTGGGTTGCTAAGTGCAGAAGGAAAGAGGGAGGGTAATAATAATAATAATATTTATTTGTATACCGCCCTGTGGCAAACCAATCCGGGCGGTTAACAACAATAAATATAAAAAACATCATATAAGAATAAAACATTATGGTCCCTCCCCCCCTTAAAAAGTATTAAACAATATGACAAGTTAAAATACAGTATCAAAAATATAAAACATAATTAAACGGGCTAACAGCCCTAGTGTCCCTCTGGAGCTCCTCAACCAACACTTATGATGGGGCCACGAGGGGAATGAGGGGGTCAGGGAGCCCGAGCCGGGATGGTTGATCTGGAGAAAATTAATCTGGAAAGGCCTGCCGGAAGAGAACCGTCTTGACAGCTTTTTTAAAGCTGTCTAGTGATGTCAACTGCCGGATCTCATCCGGCAGGTCGTTCCAGAGTTTGGGGGCGACAGCACAGAACGCCCTCTGGGAGGTCGCCGCAAGCCTGGATTTTAAAGGCTGCAGTAAGTTCCTCCCAGAGGAGCGGAGAGCGCGGGGAGGATTGTACAGGAAGAGGCGGTCCCTGAGATAGCTTGGACCCAAGCCATTTAGGGCTTTAAAGGTAATAACCAACACCTTGTACCGGGACCGGAAGCTAATAGGCAGCCAGTGTAAGGACCTAAGAACCGGAGTAATGTGGTCCCTCCTAGATGTACCAGAAACAAGCCTGGCTGCCATGTTTTGAACCAGCTGACTGTCGCATTTACCTGATTTATCATCAGGAGCGACGAGTCAAGGAGCACCCCCAGACTGCGAATGCAGTCACTGGAGGAGAGTGTGACCCCATCCAGGACTGGAAGTTGCAACCCAATTCTTGGTTTCGGGGCTGCTACCATGAGCACCTCCATCTTGTCTGGATTCAGTTTCAATCTGTTTTTCCTCCTCCAGCTCATTACCGCTTGAAGACATTCATTGAGCGAAGAGATACCATTGGAATTCGAGGCCGACAAGTGAGACATGGAGAAATAGATTTGGGTGTCATCAGCGTACTGATAACACCTAGCACCATAACTCCGTATTATCTCACCCAGCGGCCTCATATAGATGTTGAATAACATCGGGGACAGAATAGCCCCCTGAGGAACCCCACAAGTGAGGTTCCTCTTACTGGAGCTACAGTCCCCGAACAGCACCCTCTCTGACCGACCCGAGAGGAAGGACCAGAGCCACTGCAAAGCAGTGCCCCCGATACCTAACTTCCTCAGGCAGTCTTTCTGGGAAATTGAAAGTGTCCTATCTCTAAGAAAGCAAGCTGGTGAGACTGAACTCTTTCTGCATGGTTGAACTGTAATAATTTGCAAGAGTCCAATAACCCCAAATCAGTGCAACTTTCAGCAGAAATCTCCATGCTCCTGGATACTTTTCCCAAAGAGGCTAGTGATAATCTTCATCCTTCCCTTTCTTCACCGTTGCTTTCTAGAAAGCTGTCTTCACGCTCAATTCCAGTCGCGCAAGGTCAGAGGCTTGATTGCATGGTCTTGTACAGCCCAGGTGCCTGGTTGCTGGGTCATAGGGTGTTTTTCCACTGTCACTAAAAGTACCCATTAAGTACCCATTAATGGGTACGTAATGGCATTTTTGTACCCATTAATGGGTACTTAATGGGTACTTCTAGTGACAGTGGAAAAACACCCATAGTCTCTGGCAGAAGAATGAAAAGAGAGTGTTTGTGTGCATGGACCTTTGCCTTGATTCACAGGATTTACCATGATGGAGATACTAGATTTCATGAATCAGTCCCCAGGCCCACTTGCAAGAACTATAAAACATGCATTTCTCTGCCCCCCCCCCCATTTCCTCTTGATTTCACTCACTTGTGGAGCAAAGATATCTTGACCAATTGTTGCAAGGACAGGGTAGGGCCTGCATATAAATGGGCAGCAAGTGATTTCAGTTTTCCCCAACTCCTTCTGATGGTTCAAATCCACCCCTTTTTTTGATAGAAAAATTTTGTTCACAGGTGCATGCAGAAGACATGTCACTCTGGAGATACTTCTGTGGAACATAGGCAACTTCTTGAAAAGAAAAAGAAAAAAGAAGTATTGTACTCAAATGCTCATCTATTGTTTGGAAATCTAGAAGTTCAGTTTTGTCAAAATGTTCTTGAGAGATGTTTTGATTAGATATCCATCTGCATCTTAGGCAATGCTGTTTGGTTAAGTGAACCAGGATTATGTTAAAGAGGGACGAAGGATGGAAGATGACTGAGAAGATAAATTTAAAAACACACTGAAAGATGTTACACTCTGGATCTTCTGTGTCCATTTTCATGCTGTGCCTTGGTTTCTGGGCCATTTCTCCTGTTATTTCTTGCTAATAAATTTGGCTCAGCTGATTCAGATAGTGACTTCTAGCTTCCAATATTGCTGTAGAAAACGGAGTTGTGGGGAGATTTAACATAGGGTATAAAATATGGTGGGAGCTTTTGCTTCACTTGAGGGTTGCATGCTGATTATTTTGCAGTCATAAAAACAATGGGATAGCAATGGTTGTGATAGAATTTGAAGTTCTTCCTTGGGCAGCAAAATATACTGTGGTGGCCATGGTAAAGCCCCAACACTTTCGGAGAGAAAGTAGTAAATCAACCTTAGCACTGTCAGTATTTGCTGCACTCTCTTGTTTCCCGCTTGCATTTAAATCTCCTGGCACTTACGCGAGAGGAATAATCGAGTATGTAAAGGTAACACTGGCTTAGCTGGGAGCTTAATAAGGCCTATTCGTCACTTTGAAATAAATCGGTTCAAATTAACAGATTTTTAAATGTGGATTTCAAAATTTGATGGGCCAAGTGGACACCCTAAATATTGATTTCTGCAGATTTCGTGGGTAAGCAACGGCATAGTGGAAAAGCATATTGGAACCATATTTTCCAGATTCCTCCCCCCCCCCCCGCTCCCCAGTTGGAGGCAAGAAGTCATCTCCTAGAGTGCCAGAGCAATTCATGGACCCTTCTTCTGGAAAGTAAGGGGCTAATGAGGCTTTCATGTTTGTAACAGATTAGCGTGAAAGACGAATAAAAATGCAATGTTGTTAGCTTCCCAGAAAGGGCATTACTCAGAAAGATAATCTAGGTATATTACAAAATAAAAATAATTCAGTCCAAGCTCAATAATTTCCATTTTTGGATGAGAGTTCTGCTTCATGCCTGGAGGAATTCTTTCCCAATGAATAGCTAGGTTTATTCCCAGGTTAAGACTGCAATAATAATGAATGGAATATAATATGCCTTCACGATAAATGGAATATTATATAATTCTATGAAATACTGCTAATGGCAGAAAATGAAAGGGAACTGAGGAGACTCTTGATGAGGGTGCAAAAAGTTTATAAAATGCTGGTTTGAAACTCATCATAAAAACAACAACCAACCAAAGATTAGTCCCATCACTTCTTGGCAAATAGAGGGGAAAGAAATGAAAGGAGTGCCAGGTTTCAATTTTCTATGTTCAAAGATCACAGCAGATAGTGACTATCTAACCATCTCCTTCTTTGTCATCCCCTTTGCCTTTGGCCAGGGGAGGAAAGCTATCGCAAAGCAGGACAGCAAATAAAAAAGAAGGAACATTGCCTTGGGCCTTTTCGTATTTACTGTTCTGGGACATTGGCTGCCTCCAGACTAGTGGAATAACTCTGCAGTTAAATGAAAATGTAAATGCAGCGATAACTAGGCATCCTGACTGGAAAGGCAGCTCTTTAGCTTCCCCTATCAAAGCTGTGAGAGTTGAGGGGGCTCAAATTTTTAGCTGCCCTTCCTGCTTTGCTGGCATCTCATCTCCTTTTCTCACCTTCCTGCATTGGCTTGAAGCTCCAGATTTTCTTCATACTGTACAAGTATCTGCATTAAAGTAAGTGTGATCAACCGGTCATTGTGTGTGATGACTTAATCGGGACTGCAGATTCCAATGCATACACACTATAAATGTGTCTGGATGCAGCCAATCTTGCACACTCTGGAATGCTCCATCTGCACACTGAAGTGCCATCTCCATCGCAAAAGTGCTCCTGATTCTCCAAAGCTTGTCTAGTATGCTCCCAGCCAGAAGCATTCACATGCACTTCCTGGTGCAAAGCTGCGAGGAGGTGGCACAGCATGGTTGCAGCTGCGTGAATGCACACTTCATTGTGATTTCCATGGCAATGGCCAGGTGCAAGACAGAAGTTGTCACAGTTGTTACTATATTAATTCAGATGGTCTGGGATGGACCATCCACAGCTTGAATGGGTGCAGATAAGTTGGAGATGGCACTGGCCCGTTTCCAGCAAAGCTCCATATAGTCAGTGCTATGGTCTTCCTAGTAGTAACATATAGACCATATGGAAAGCTAAGCACCAAAGAATCATTGTGCTTTTGGAGAAAACTTTTGAGATTCCTTTAGATGGCAAGATCCGATCAGTCAATACTAAAGAAAATCAATCTGATTGTTCATTCAAAGGGCAGATACTGAAGCTGGATATCAAATACTTTGACCACATAATGAGAAGAAGTTAGCTAGGAGTGATGGGAATGGTAGTCCAAAACAGCTGGAGGATATCAGATTGGTTGAAGTTAGCACAAAATAATGATTTAGCAAAAGTACCTGTTTCTTTAAACTCTCCTTGTGAGTCAGTTTGGTTTAGTGGTTAGGGAGCTGGACTCTTATCAGGGAACACCTGATTCCCTGATAATTCCCTGATGATTCTCCTTTCCCCCATGAAGCTGGCTGGGTGACCTTGGGCTAGTCACAGGTCTCTTCTGAGCTCTTACAGCCCCGCCTACCTCACTGGCTGTTCTGTTGTGGGGAGAAGAATAGAAAGGTTTGTCAGCCGCATTGAGTACCCTTAAATGGGTGAGAAAAGTGGGGTAGAAAAGCCAACTCTTCTTTCTTCTGCTGTTATCAGCTCCTGAGCTGCAGAATTTGGCACCATGGGCATGGACAGGTCTAAGAAGTTCCAGCCTTGGTGATAGCTTTACAAGTAAATTCACTGAAATTAACATAGTGTATATGTGCTGAAGTGAGAAAATATTAATGATTGGTTCTCCGAGTAAAATACATTAGCAGACTTAAGGAAATTGTCTTCAGAATCCTCCTTATTAAATGTTACTCCCACACACACAAAAGAGAGGGGGAATGATATTGTATATGTTTAGTTCTTGCTGAAAAGGGGCCTATAAAACCTGCTTCTATATAGGCTAGGTTTATTATATATCTCAAAAGCAATTTCAAAAGCTTCTGAATTATGCCCCTTTCAGCTTCTAAGAGAACTTAGAGCAATAAAAGGAGAAAAGTAGCCTCTGAAGTTCATTTTCATATAGATTTATAGGAAAACTGCTTTGATGTCTCCTGCATTCCCTTGCCAGTTGAGGAAGGAAGTTCTATTAAAGTTAACACCACCTCTTTCTCCTCTCTCTCTCCCCCCTCTGCTTCTCCCACTCATTTTCAGCTTGCCTCTCACCCTTTGTGCTTCAAACCTCATTTATCTTTTATGTGTACTGGGCATCTTGCCATAATAATGCTGTGAATAATACAAGACTTTTGTAACCATTCAGAGTTTTTACTTTTCTTCCTCCAATCAACATATCACATTATTGACTTTCTCATTCAAGGAGGCTGCCATGAATGGTCCGGTGCTTATAAGCACTGCAGTGTGCAATCACAACACAATGGATAGATAGTGTGATAGTGATAGTCAAACTTTTGGGGATGCATTATGTGCTGAGAAAGGCGCTTCCCCTTTTGACTGTACACAGACGGGCATTTCAAAGTGCTGCAAATTTATTGCTTCCCTAAACTAGAACCCCTGAAATTAAGCCACATAAAGATACCTTCAAAAGGTCATATATGATTTGCATTACTGAGATTCCAGAGGAAGGTAATGGGAGAAATGAATAAGAAGAGGGATCCATAAAGAATGTACTGTGGCCCAAGGCTGGGGCTCTTATGTATGCCTTTCAAACCCCAGGAAATGTATTACTTTCCAAGAATGAAATATGCCAATTGTTAAATGTCTTTCTATCTTAAGACTAAAACATTTTTGGAGTTGTTTTCTGTCACTCTTCGTATGATTATGGGATAATACAAACTATGGCCCTCTGGTGGTACAGTGGTTAAGAGTAGAGCCCTTTCTGACCTGGATCTTACTCCAGTTTTTAGCCTGAAATAGGGACCCACTGTCGATATACTGATGAAGACTACAGCAGTTCCCAGGGGGCTTCTGCTGTAATCTGCACCAGCATGCAAATGGAAGCCCCTTATTCTGAGATGCAATTTGGAATAAGACCCAGTGCAGAGAGGGCCCAGTAAGCTAGAATCTAGGGGCGTTGGACGGGAAAGGTGCATTAGAGACTAATGTGTGTACTAGTGTTCACACTAGGGAATGCTTCACTTCAGCCTAAGCCCTGTGTGATTGGACACTTACCTCCATCTGATCTTCCCCAGGGTGCCACCATTTTAGTTGTGGTGCCCTGTGTGACTGTGTGCACCAGTACCATTACTATGGTGATGCTCTGCACGTGCACAGTCATATCAAGGGTCATCTGAGGTACCAGTGCACTTGTGCAGTACTTCATATGCCCCCCCCTCACAAAAGAAATAGTGCATATGGTCACCGCATGGGCACTACAGGTAAGCTTTTGATCAGGACTGGGAATGGTAGGTTGCATATGGTGCATGATTTTGTGCACCACAGCTAGTATGCAATTAGTCAACATCTGGGCGTGCAGGGTAAATGTCAGCCTAAGCCTTGTATGACTGGACACTTTGTAGGCTGTAAATTCCTCCTGCAAGTGGAGATGCACCTGGCCAGATGTTGACTAATTGCATACTATGAGGCCAAGTGCAGAAATGCCTTAAGAGTCTTTTGGTTTGAACCATCAGTTTGCCGTGGAAGATCATTGAGTCTTCCCAGCTATGGGCGACATAGCCTCACTGCCTTCCAAGTGCCCTGAGAATGCAAAGGCTAAGGAAGGAACCCTGATAAAACATCGTGGATGGAACCCCTAAGATGGTTGGAAGGAGCTTGGGTCATCTCTCTGGCAACTCCTGCAGCCAACTTGGGGCCAAATATCATGTGGACCACACTGGTGAGACTAAAACTGCATCCAGATGTCACTTACTTAATCTACTATGTTTGGACATTCCAGAATATCCATGCCTTATTCTAGAATATCCAAATATAATGGAATAGGTAACCAATATCTGGTGGCTGATACCTAGGTAACTGAAGAGTTTCCATCCCTCACCACCCAATTATTTCCACTGTCTTTGAGACAGAGTGGCAACAAAAATAGAAGAGGACATCTGCATGTTACAGACATGCTGAGAAGATGTTTGGAAAGGTAATAAGATTACTAGCGACACTACAAGATCTCAGCCTGCCCTGTGAAAAATGTGTGCCTCTCAAAACAACTGAGAATTTCTGAGTAACAAAAGGGGCCTGTTAGCAATAGTCATCTGTTTTCCAGTGACCTCCCACAGATATGAGTAATGACAAGATTTTCATTTTATTTTGTCATTGAGCATAAGACGTGACAGCTTGCAGTCTAAAGGCAGATTATTTCAGGCAATATCCTCAGAATATACATAGAGGTATCTCAATGAGTTGGATTTGGATATGTCGCTGAAGATTTTGAAAATGGATGTTTTTGGGGGGATGGGCAACTCAGCATGCCTGGACTCTGGAAGAGGGGTGTTGTATCTTTTAAAATTGTTCTGTGCTCTCCTGCTCTCTCTCTCTGCCTGGGCCTGGGGACCACCCATCTTAAGTTTTTTCAATTAGCTCCTCCTCCTCGTTGCTGAACTGAATTAGAGTTACTGCTTGCCCCCACAGCTTCTTTTTCTTGCAGAAGCAATCTCTTTCATGCACAGGATGGCATAAAAGGTGCCCACTTGTATAGGGAAGTTTAATCTCTAGAGCAGATGTATTGTTTTACCTGTCTTTCAACTGGAACAAAAGAATGGAAATTGAGTCTACCTGAATAAAAATGAGAGTTCTGCTTTACTAATTTAAATGGTCTTTTTCTTTCTATTAATTCAGTCGGAGCAGCCTGAGCTGATGGAATAGCCCTGTTATCTAGCAATTTTCACCTCTCACCTTATGCACTTCTGAGCATAAAGCTATGCTGGACAGACTCTAGGTCCACAGTACACATGTCACAAAATGTGCACTGCTAGTGCTGCCTCTGGCCTATTGTATTATGGGCCTCCAAGAAGCAAAATATGCCTTTAGAGCTGGCCTGTTTTTCCTTCATTCTACACCCCTCCCCATGAAGAGTGACAGTGGCAGCAGTTGCAACTTACTGGGAATGATTTCGAACAAGTGATATAGCAGCAGACAGAAAATGACCAAGCCAGTTCCTATCTGGTGCTAGCTTTTATTCTGTATATACAAGATCTTCAGGGACGTAAAGCACTAGGGATGTGCATGATGAGTTTTTGGACACCTGATTCATAGTGGATTGAATGTTAGAAAATCCGTATTCATTCGAATAGATCCCCTTCGAATGTGGGAGGGTTATATTCAATACGAATGTATTCATACAAAATTGTACAAATATCCAGTACATATCTGATATGAATGAATACATATCCGATACATATCCCGTAACACGTCTGCACTCTGAAAGCATCGAATCTGACCTGAATCCACTTTTAATCTCTTGATCCATGTCAAATGCAATCTGGATCCATTGCAGATGTGACTGGAGGCCACTTTCCCACCTCCCCAGTTTAACAAATGTCTGAACTATTCATATGAGAATGCCTGAGACATTCATATTCATACGACTGTTAATGTATGAATGTCATAACATTTAATTCATATGAATAACGAATGTTACAAATATTTGTGCACATCCCCTGGAAGCACGGGCTGTGTGAATTGTTTGGATCCTGCCACAGGAGTAGATCCCCATGCTCCCACCACAGATAGATAGATAGATAGATAGATAGATAGATAGATAGATAGATAGATAGATAGATAGATAGGTAAGTAAGTAAGTAAGTAAGTAAGTGAGTAAATAAGTAAATAAGTAAATAAGTAAATAATAAATGAGAACAATGTAAGTAACAGAATGATAATAAAGTCAAGTATACAAAAAAAATGCAACATCCTGTACTTGCTACTTTACTAGTGAATTTAGTTGGAACAGACTCTGAAGCAAAATTCTATTGCGAGAAGTTAAGAGATAGTTTTTGAATCAAAGTGATGTTGGATATAACAGCAGCGTTTAGACATCTGCAAAGAAAAAGGTAAAGCTCTGACCATTGTGTACATTGGAAGACTACAGCTCTGAGCCATAAATATTTGCCATGATTATGTTATTTTTGCAGCATATAAAAGGCAGCCTTTCCATGCTGGGCCTTGGATTGGAATATATTCTGATCCAAGGTCCACACTTCTGCACCTATTAAGCCCTTACCTTCCTTGGCCTACTTTGTCTGCATGAGACAAAGGAATGGAATGCAGTGACATAATGGTGCTGTATCCAGAGGCCAATTCGCACTATGGCCTCTAGTGAAGAGGTAGCAAACCTCTGGAGAAGAGCATCTGTACATGGAGTAGCCTGTTACAGGCTCCAAGGGTGCCCACCCTCACCAGAACTTCACTACTCATTGTTTAGGTATTTACATGAAATTTACTGGACACTTACCTGAAGCATCTGGGACAGGAGCATTTGCTCTTCTTCTTGCTCTCCAGTGTTGTTTGAGGTGCCACACATGCATGCTGGCATCTCGGACAATTATAGGCATGACTGTGTGTGTGTAGATGATCAGCGTCATCAGAGCAAGGGCATCGATGCATGAGTGGTTGGAGGGTGCCACAGCCAAAATGGCGGCACCCAGAGGAGGACTAAGTCCCGGATCGAATAAAGTAAGTATCTGATTGTGTGTGTGGGGGGGGGGAGCATTCACGTTGGTTAATCATGCTCTTTTCCTGTCCAGCAGATGAGAAGGGAAGTGCAAAAACAGCCCAGGTCCTACTATGATGGCTGGAAATGAAAGTTCCTGGAATTCAAAGGCTCTGTACCAGCTTCAGAGCTTGAAGTTGGGGTAGGTTATAATGAACTGTCCAAATAAAGACAGTCTTTGGAGTAGGCTACAGCTAGTCCACTCCAGCATGGCCTGTAGCGCATATACTGACCCAGGCTATATGGGACAGAACAGCCATATATGGTATCATTTCACCAGGTATCCAGAGGTGGCTCAGTGTGCCACTTCTGGAAAGCCAGCCAAAACAGCACGTCTTGCAATTGTAACAGAATAAATCAAATATTGTGCATATATGTCCACTGTGTTTATTTTCTTATGGACTGCAGCAGTTGTCCTGTTTTTACCATCTGGAACCATTTGCTCCTTTACACAGTCAGTTTCTACATTTTACTCATGGAACATTTCAGTCTTGAAGCCTCAGTTTCTGTATAAAAATACCATGTCCTTGACGAGACTTCCGGGAGGAGCAGAGACTGGTGGCAGAGAAATTGTGCTCTTTCTACTTCATTCTGTCAGATGATACAAGGAGTCAGAAGCCCAAGCATCTGTTTCTTCCCCTCTTACTGGAACCAGTGAGCCCTTCAAAGCATTTACTCGTGGCTGGGATATTCCTAAACTTCAACTCATCTTGAGATCATTCTCTGAATTTGAATTTGGTTGACCTGAAACTATCCCAGAATAATTCTGTGCACTTAAATAAGGTCATGCAGAGTTCTCTGAATACTGTACTCTCTGGGTGGCTTTTTCTTGTTTTTCTGGCTCACTAATTTGACACCTTTACTGTCATTGAGAAAGAAACTGTTCCTTCTACTCAAACACATGGAATTAAAATATCGACAATTTTACCTTTTGATCATTGTGGAAAGCAAAGTAAAAGAAATTGCAGGTGGGCAGACACCTGTTGCATTTAAACATCAGCTTGCTGACAGGTATTCTCCACATCAGTAAAAACCAAACAAATTGAAGAATGTGTGGACTAAAAGTGGAAGCAATTTCCAAGCTGTGTGTCTTGCATTTTACTTCATCAGTTTCACACCCAAGATTACTGCCAGACAGACTACGGACTGGGGAAGGAGTATGCAGACAGAAAGCAGCTGGAGTAAAAGACAAAAGGAAAGGAAACATTCCACATAATAACATCAAGTTAATATGCCAACTACTAAATAAAAAGTTAACTTCAGAACTGATGTTTGTTTACTACATAATATAGTAGATAAAAGGGCTTTAGATTGAACGAAAAGACTATGCTGCTGACTTGAATGGGAGCAAGATAGTTTGATTTAGGAATCAAGATAGCTTAAATTAATAATGGAAAATTCCCATCTTCCAGATGAAATAAAGAATTTTCAGGTTTTGGGGGAAAGTAACCATATTTAAGTTCATGATGCAGTCTTTTTCAAACAGCTGACTTTTCCCCTGGGCTACACAAAATGGCTGTCTGTAGTGCTGAAAGTTCAGGGAGTTCTCTTGCAACCACCACATCCTGGCATCCTCTGCAGTTTGAAAATTCCACTCTTCTGAACAGACATCAGGCCAGTGCCATGCTGAACATCAGTCCAAAGCGTCACTCATGCCAAGAGTGAGATTTTCCATTCTTCTCTCAACCATGTCCTTTCCTAGTGCTTAGGGAAACTGGGAGACATCCATTTGTGGCCTGCCATCCATCCAGTCATCTAATGATCTCCACCCACAAAGTTGGACATTTTCACAAGTCCAGCAATGGCACCAGAAGTAGGCAGGGTGCAGTTATACATATACAGGATGGTTTAGTGTCTAACTTTTAAAATGGGTTTAGGGTCCCCCCCCCCTCCATATTATCCATGTCCATATTTCTAGAGGGCATGAAAGACAGTTGTCTTTGCTGGACACAAAGCAGGGCAGTTAGTTGTATCCAATGCAGGTTCTCTTTGGCAGTCAGCTCCAGGATTTGACTGAATACAGCACAGCTAGGACTGCTGTGATTATCTTCTTTTGACTTTGGAAACACTACATATACAGATATTTATAGTCATTGTTGCTTGAGGCCTTCATGGTACGTGTGTTCTTGGATGGCTCCAGCAGAATAAGGTGGTAATCCTCCTTGCAGTAAGCCACAACAACCAATAGAAGGCGCAAAGCAAAATCTATAAATATCTTACCATTTCAGTCATTCCTCAGTTGCAGAGAAAGCCACTAGCATCTGAAAGAGACAGAGACGATGTCAAGAAAACAAAGGGAAACTTATCCAGATCTTTAAATCTAATTCTTTCACTCTAAACATAGGATACGTCTCCCCCTCATATATTGTGGGCTGGGTAAATTAGCCTAGGTCCCTTAGAAGGGAGGTTGTTCCCTACAACAAGTCAGCGATGTTTGAACTATGATCCCCATGAATAAAACAAGTACATTAAATAAATGAAGATAGAATGCCAGCAGGGGGAGGAGGGCCTCCCAGTGTTTTGAACTGAGTGTCATATGTATGACTACCTGCCCACTGGTGTAATGAACTCCAGGTTCTCAAGGAATGTGTCTCTTCCCTTGAAGCCAAGGAGATAGAAAGCAACAGGGCTGAGGGTGAGGCCTTCAGGGATGCAGTAGGAGCATTCCATTCCATGACAAGTAGCCCTCCAGCTGCCTTGGAAAGTGGAAGCCTCAGGTAGGGAGGTCATCAAGCCGAGGAAGAGGGACAGGTTTCCATAGTTGGGACCATTTCTTTAGTGGATGTGCCTGTATCCTCTTGCACCGAGGATACTCCTCCATGGGTAGTGGGAGGAGGGCTTCTTGTAGTGGGTGATTCAATTATCAGGAATATAGAGAGCCAGGCTTGTGATGGGCGGGTTGACTGCATGGTGACTTGCCTGCCAGGTGCAAAGGTTGCAGACATCACGGGGCATCTAAATAGGTTAGTAGACAATAACCTTCAACTTAAATACAGGGAATAAGTTCTTAATAAAGTCTAACACAGAGACTTTAAACTTTCATAAGGGAAACTTTCCCAAAAATGAGTTCAAAATGCTTGGAGACTACTTAAAAACACAATAATGGAAGTGCAACTGGAATGCATGCCTAAAAGAAGAAAGGAGACTTCTAGGTCCAAGAAGAAACCAATGTGGCTCACAAGTGCAGTAGATGAAGTCATTAAAAAGAAGAAGAGTTCATTTAGAAAATGGAAGGCTTGTCCGAATGAGGAGAACAGGAGGGAACATAGACACTGGCAACACAAATGCAAGACAACAATTAGGAAAGCTAAGAAAAATTCTGAGGAGCACATTACTAAAAACATCAAAAGAAATAACAAGAACTTCTATATCAGAGGTATGAATCCAACCAGGAAAGCAGTTGGACGATTAGATGGTAAAAGACAGAAAGGAATGATTAAAGAAGACATGGAGATTGCAGAGAGATTAACAAATTTTTTCCCTCTGTATTCACAGAGGATACATGCCAGTAGCTGAGCCTGTATTTTCTGAAGAATTGAACTGGACAGAAATAACCAAGGAAGAGGTCCTTGCATGTCTTAATAAACTAAATGTTAACAAGTCACCGGGACCCAAGAGTCCTTAAAGAACTCAAATGCAAAATTGCCGAACTTCTATCAAAAATATATAATCTTTCCCTAACTTCAGGCTCTGTGCCTGAGGACTCGAGGGTAGCAAATGTAACACCAATCTTCAAAAAAGGATCCAGGGTGATCCAGGGTGATCCAGGCAATTACAGACCAGTTAACTTAATGTCGGTTCCATGTAAGGTGATGGAAACCATTGTTAAAGACAAAATTAGTGTGCACATGGAGGAGCAAGCATTGCTGAGCAAAAGCCAGCATGGCTTCTGCAAACATAAATCATGCCTTACAAACTTGTTGGAATTTTTTGAGCGTGTTAGCAAACACGTGGATAAAGGAAAACTGATAGACATTGTATATCTGGACTTTCAGAAGGCTTTTGACAAAGTACTACATCAAAGGCTACTGAGTAAACTCATCAGCCATGCAATAAAAGGACAGGTTCTGTCCTGGATTTGTGACTGGCTTAAGGGTAGGAAGCAGAGACTAGTAATAAATGGCTAATTCTCAGGGTGGAAAGAAGTAAAAAGTGTGGTCCTGCAAGGCTCGGTGTTGGGACCAATGCTTTTTAATTTATTCATCAATGATCTAGAAGAAGGGGTACATAGTAAAATAGCAAAGTTTGCTGATGATACTAAATTATTTAGGGTAGTAAAAATTGAAAGAGATTTCCAAGAGCTCCAGAGGGATCTCTTAGCATTGGGTGGCTGGGCAACCAATTGTCAAATGTGCTTTAATCTTAATAAGTGCAAAGTAATGCACATTGGGGCCAAAAATCCAAACCAGAGGCATTTCCGCACTGAATCGCGTTCCAGACGGAACGCGTTCAGGCGGAAAGCTTAAGCCAGCTTCGGGCGCTTTCCCCGTTCACACACAGACGCGCCAGAACGCGTGTAAACGTGTTCCGGAGCGTCTGGGTGCGAAAGGGGAAAGCGCCCGAAGCTGCCTTAGCCGGCAAATGCCGGCAAGCGGCGCGCCGGCAGCCGCGGAGGCAGATCGACAATCAGCTGTTTGAGAAACAGCTGATTGTCAAAGCCGCGCGGCGTCGGAGGCGCGCCGGCAGCCGTTCGGGAGACAGAAGCGGCGCGAACGCTTCTTCTCCCGAACGGCTGCGGGCGGCTCGTCCGCGTTGGAACGCGTGTAGAGCACTTCGAAGTGCTCTACATTTCGAACGCGGAAAAGACAGCTGCGGACACGTCGGAACGCAAGCCGCGCGCGGCCAATGCGTATGACGTGTCCTCAGCTGTCTTTTCCGCGTTCCGTTCAGCCTCGTGCGAAAACGTCTCATGTCTATAAACCGATGGGGTCTGAGCTTTCTGCAACACACCAGAGGCCTTTTCGCACAGGCCTTTCCGGAACGCGTGGAAGACAGCTCCGGACGAGGCATTCGCATTGCCCGAGCGGGGCTTGCGCCGCCTCGTTTCCGGAGCTGTCTTCCACGCGTTCCGGATGCAGAGCACTTTAAAGTGCTCTGCATCCGTTCCAACGCGTACGAGCCGCCCCGGTGCGTTCCGGGAGAGAAGCGTTCGCACGCTTCTCTCCCTGACAGCCGTCGGCACGCCCCCAGCGCCCGACTTGCCGGGCCGGCGATTGCGCCGGCGTGGTGAAGCCGGTAGATGGGACCCACCAAATTGGGGTTCCCCTTTCCCATCTGCCAGGGTCAGTGACCCTGGCAGATGGGACAGGGGAACCCCGATTCGGTGCGTCCCGTCTGTCGTCTCCGACGGCCGCCGGGACGTGGCTCCTTCCCGGGTCCGGCAGCCCCAATGGGGCTGCCGAAGCCGGGGAGCCACCAGCATCGGCGTCCTGTCGCCCCTTTCTGGGGTGGCAGGAGGTCGATGTTGGGCTGGCTGGGGGCGAGGAACGCCTTGGGCGGCCGGAGCTCATCGCTCCGGTCCCCCAAGGGTCCCCCCCGCCCCCATCGCGGCCATCTGCGGGGTGCAAGGGCCCCGCAGATCAGCCACCCCCCTGCCCAGTCCCCAAAACCCCCACCCCCAACCACCCTCCGGCCTGGATCGGGCCGATCATCGCGGTGAAGGTGCCCACAGCGTGAACTGCTTGTCCAATAGGGGGCCTAGGTGGGATGCGTCCTGCGCGATCCCACAATGCCACCCTCAGTCGGACGTTGGACGGCCACGAGGTAGGTGATTCCTCGCGCGCGCATCCTCCCAGGGCCCTGGGGGAGGGGGGGGAAACATCTTCGCTCTGTGGGTGCCTGGATGTAGGCACCCACAGAGCGAAGATGGGCCCGATCCGGGCCGGAGGGTGGTTGGGGGTGGGGGTTTTGGGGACTGGGGGGGGGCGGGGGACTCATCTGCGGGCTGGAGGCGCCTAGATCCAGGCGCCTGCAGCCCGTAGATGGGCGAGATCGGGGCGCGGGGCGAGCCCTTGGAGATCAGAGCCAGGGGCTCTGATCTTCAAAGGGGTCCTGCCCCATAGGGGCCTTGCCCCGGGCCCCATGATGGGTGCCCGGGTGCCCGGGCATCTTCATGCCAGGTCCCGCGGGCCCGATCTGGGCCCGTAGAGCTGGCACGAAGCACGGGGCGGGTGGCTTGACAGCGCTGCCCGCCACTTGGGTGCTCTCACCCAATGGGCGGCAGCGCTGCCGGCCGAATCCCCGCCCCTGGCCGGCCTTTGCTGGGCCAAGACAGTTCCGGGTGCTTTTACCATTCACACACAGGCGCGCCGGAACGCGTTCCGGCGCGCCTGTGTGTGAACAGTGAAAGCGCCCGGAAGTGTCTTAAGCTGCCCGCCTGCATGCGTTCCGTTTGGAACGCGTTGCAGTGCGAAAATCCCTCAGGAAAGGGATCTCAGGGTTTTGGTGGACAGTTCAATGAAGCTGTCAACCCAGTGCGCAGCAGCAGCAGCAAAAAAAAGCAAATTCAATGCTGGAAATAATTAGGAAGGGAACAGAAAACAAGTCAGCGTCATATTGCCTTTTTACATGAGGCCACATTTGGAATATTGTGTACAATTCTGGTCACCACACCTTAAAAAGTATATTGTGGAAGTAGAAAAGGTGAAGAAAAGGGCAACCAGAATGCTTAAGGGGCTGGAACCCTTACAAAATCAGGCTGCAACATCTAGGCCTCTTCAGTCTGGAGAGACAGTGCTTAAGAGGGGACCTGATTGAAGTATATAAAATTATGCATGGTATAGAAAAGGTGGATAGAGAATATTTCTTTTCTCTATCGCACAACACTATAACCAGGGGGCACTCTATGAAGCTGATAGGTAGGAGAGTCAGATCTGCAAGGGGAAGTTTTTCTTCACCCAGAGGGTCATCGGCTTATGGAATGTGCTGCCGGAAGAGGTGGTGACAGCTACCAGTCTAGATGGCTTTAAGGTAGGATTAGACAAATTTATGGATGACAGATGTATCAATGGCTACTAGAATGAATGCCTAGGTGCATCTTTCAGGCTGGGGGGGGGAGGAACTGGGGTGCTTCTAAGGCCATCTGCTGGGACTCGAGAGCAGGAGAAGGTTTGTCCTTGCCTCTGCTTGAGATGGCCATGAGCATTTGGTGGGCCACTGTGTGCAACTGGATGCTGGAGTAAATTGGCTGTGGCCTGACCCAGCAGGGCTTCTCTTATGTTCTTATGTTCTTATTCTTACCTCATACATTTTTACACAACAATAATTTCCTTATATTTAAGCATATTTTAAAAGAAATCTTATCATTTCTCTGTAATGCTTGTGTTCCATATCTAACCTTTCTAGCCTTGCAATTATAGGTTCCCATACAATGTTATATTCTTATTTCTTTTTTTCCCCCCCAATATATTTGTCATGTTGACAAGTGATCAATTCTGTGATGGCATGGTATCCAATGCTACCACATTCCTTTTCCCCCCAGTTCTTAGCAATAAGTTGTTTACTAGCCAAAAGCATAAAATGTAACAATATAATTTTGTTTTTGTTTGGTATACACTTTGCAATAATGTGCAGTATGCATGTTTCTGGCATAATAATATTCTGGATATTGATCAATTCATGTATTTCTATTCCTATTTCTTTCCAAAATCTGTTTATAAATGGGCAATTCCACCACATATGCATGTAAGTTCCTATACTGCCACATTTATGCCAACGTTTTTTTAGATATTATAGGAGAGATATGGTTCAGCCATATAGGAATTGAGTACCATTTGGTAAATACTTTTAAGAATGGTTCTCTGAAGTATATATAGAATCATAGAATCATAGAATGGTAAAGTTGGAGGGGACCTCCTGGGTCATCGAGTCCAACCCCCTGCTCAAGGCAGGATCTCCTAAACCATCTCAGACAGATGGCTGTCCAGTCTCTGCTTGAAGACCTCCATCGAAGGGGAACCAACCACCTCCCGTGGCAGCCTGTTCCACTGGTTGATCACTCTTACTGTTAGAAATTTTTTCCTAACATCTAAACTAAATCTTTTCCCCTGCAGTTTCACCCCATTGTTTCTAGTCCTTCCTTGAGAGAGTGAGAACAGGGCTGATCCCTCTGCCTTGTGACAACCCTTGAGGTATTTGTAGACAGCTATCATGTCTCCTCTCAGTCTTCTTTTTGGTAGACTAAACATTCCTAGTTCCTTAAGCCGTTCCTCATAGGACATGGTTTGCAGACCGTTCACCATCTTGGTAGCTCTCCTTTGAACCTGCTCCAGCTTGTCAGCATCTTTTTAAAACTGGGGTGACCAGAACTGGACACAGTACTCCAGATGAGGTCTGACCAAGGTAGAGTAGAGGGGGATAATAACTTCACGTGATCTGGACTCTATGCTTCTCCTAATACACCCCAGGATTGCGTTTGCCTTTTTTGCAGCTGCCTCACACTGTTGACACTTGGAAATTTATTTGTCCATATTTTATCCCAGTTGCTAGGGGTAACATTAGTATTTAGATCATTTGTCCAAAGGTCTTGGAAATGCATTATTTTTTCTCTCTTGACTTCAGTAAGAATTTGGTGTTAACTTAGATGCCATTCTCTTAGAGCTAGAAATTAATAAAGCCAAACCATTCTCAAAAGAACTATCTTTTTAATCTAACATTTGTGTTATTTTAGGGAATAGAAGCATTTTTTTATTGCTAAGTTTTGTAGCCATGTGTTTCTGTCCAGCAGCAGAACATCATTTATTATATTGTCTTTAAGTATATGTGTATGAATTATGAAAAAAATCTTTTATTTTATGAAGGCCTTTTTCCTCAAATAATTTCCATTTTTCTTTTTGTATCATTGCCCCTATTTCAGAAATATATTTTGTAGGTATATGTTTTGATAAATATGGCATCAATAGATTTCTTAATTTTTTCCAAAGTATTATTGTACCTTTCAAACTTGGGGGTAGTTGCTTTTTGAGGAGAGTTGCTGAATCAGAGAAAAGTGGATTAAATTGATTGAAATTTATAAAGTCCATTTTCATATCTGTCCACTAATATGATTTCAGATGACCTAGAGTCTTGGATGCTGCCTGATACATCACTGCATATAGTCATTCTGCTAAAATGGACTGAATAATCTGCTAAAAACTGGTATGCCCTCAGTTGGTTTCCCCATACCAATGTTTGAATCAAAAGTATAGTAAGGCTTTGGGCCTACACACTCCTATATAAACTTCCCTAAGTGTTAAAGGCTTTGAAAAACACAATGACATTTACTTTTGAACAAACATTCATAAGATTCTTTTGCGATTTGGGTAGCTAACCATTAATTAATTCTTCTTCCAACTGTACTGCCTTTTTCAAAATAAATAAATAAATATTCCAGAAATAAAATACAGGATCATATTTAATGTGAATTTTCACATTCTAATAAGAACTCTACCTCAAATGAGGATATGAGCTGTAAATAAGAATCTAGGCAAGTACTTCAGAACTCTGACATATATTTTCTGCAGGAGGCACTCAGATGAAACTACGTTGCTCCCATTAATGTTAATGTGTGTTAACCTACTATATAAGCTGACTCAGTAGAAATGGTAACGAGGTGATCATTCAGCAAGAGTTTTCTATGCAGTGTTGGAAACTAAGCTGCAAATCAGCTTTTACCTCTCAAAAGTTAGAGAAGAAGGGTGGGAGGGAACTGAAGCCAAGACTCCTAAGCATCTTTATACTCCCTGATATAATACCTTATAGATTTTGGTGGGTTAGTATAACCATCATTACTATCCTCAAGCTACACAGGCTTTAATTTATGCAAACACTACAAAATCTTCAGGTTACCAGCTATGGGAGATTCCCCTACAGAGGACCTCTGAGTTCCAGGATTATGACAACCAGTATCTTTACATTCAGACTTCAGTGTCCAGAGGCGTTTTCGCACGGGGCTGAACGGAACGCGGAAAAGACAGGTGAGGACACGTCATCCGCATTGGCCGCGCGCGGCTTGCGTTCCGACGTGTCCTCACCTGTCTTTTCCGCGTTCGAAATGTAGAGCACTTCGAAGTGCTCTACACGCGTTCCAACGCGGACGAGCCGCCGGCAGCCGTTCGGGAGAAGAAGCGTTCGCGCTTCTTCTGTCTCCCGAACGGCTGCCGGCGCGCCTCCGACGCCGCGCGGCTTTGAAATCAGCTGTTTTTCAAACAGCTGATTGTCGATCTGCCTCCGCGGCTGCCGGCGCGCCCCTGGCCGGCGTTTGCCGGCTAAGGCAGCTTCGGGCGCTTTGACCATTCGCACCCAGACGCTCCGGAACGCGTTTACACGCGTTCTGGCGCGTCTGTGTGTGAACGGGGAAAGCGCCCGAAGCTGGCTTAAGCTTTCCGCCTGAACGCGTTCCGTCTGGAACGCGATTCAGTGCGGAAATGCCTCAGGACAAGCCATGGATTGTTAAACAGCAAGGCTGTAATAGGAAGCCTCACTTTGAACTGTATTTTGGTCTGCTACAGATCAAACTGTGATTCAGAACACCAAAGTGAGGGTTCCAAGCAGAACTTTTTCTCACCCTTATTGCCTTCATGGCAATGTGCAAATGGAATGCAATGGAATGAGAAGTGCATCTACTCAATAGTAGGGCAAGAAGAGCAGAAAAACTTCACAGTAGAATCACATGCAGTAGAAACGACAGAAAAATAATAATCTTTCTACCCTTTCTGCATGGACCCTTAATCAATATTAAGGTTTCATGTAGTACACACCTGTGACTCCATATCTGCTTGTTAATGGAGATCACAGAGGCACCACTCACTGCTGGTCCAGGTTTGTCAGCATTCATTGGAGCCTAATTCGGATTATGGAAGCCTGCCAGGTCACTTGTTCCCAGTCCTCAGAGGTGTGGGAGAGCAGTGGCTTCAAAGCTTGAACAAGCTCCAGGGCCACATGATGTGGACAGTCTGGATGAGTGGGCTGGGCTGATCCACACCCACTGATCTGGAGCTCCAGCAAATAAGTGCAGAAAGCGCCCCTGTGTACAGGAGCAGTGGGAAAAAAGCAAATTGAATGCTAGGGGTAATTAGGAAGAAAATAGAAAATAAGTCAGAAGGCATTATTGCACTTTTTCTTCTAAATCTGTGGTGAGTGCACATTGGAGTACTGTGTACAATTATGCTCACCATACCTCAGCGAGGATAATGTGGAACTGGAAAGGGGGCAGAAAAGGGCAACCATAATGATCAAGGGACTGGAACAGCTGGAGCGCCTTCCTTATGAAATCAGGCTGCAGTGATAAGGGCTCTTCATCCTTGAAAGATTGCATTTAAGAGGCAACTTGACTGAAGTATACTGATCCATGCATAGTGTGGAAAAGTGACTAGAAACTTTTTATTTATCTGTCAGACAACACTAGAATCAGGGGGCATTCTATGAAGCTGATGAGCAGGACAGTTAGGACCAACAAGAGGAATGTATTTTTTCACCCAGAGGGTCATCAGTCTATGGAATTTACCACCACAAGAGGTGATGACAGCAACCAGCATGGATAGCTTTAAGAATCAGACAAATTCATGGAAAACAGGTGTTTAAATGGCTACCTGAATGGATGCCTGGGAACCTCCATGTTGGTGAGACAGGCAAGATGTCTCTAAAGGCCATTTGTAAGGATTGGAGATGGGGTAAATATTTTGACTTGTCTTCTGCTTGAGAACTCCCAGCAACAACTGTTGGGCCACTGTGTGAGACAGGATGCTGGACCTAGGGCTCTTATATTTTTGGTTCCTGCTTTATTACCCTTGAAACTTGGCAGCAAACAAGGAATGTCTCACCCATTGCTCAAACAAATGGATAAAATGCTTCTGGTATTGATGGGCCTACCAAACACCTATTTCACCACATCTGATGGCATTTATTTGTCCCCCAGAGTGAGACATCCTGCTCTTCCTGCTGTGTTCTAGAACTGGAAATAGGGTAGAAAATGAATGACTGTGGATTTTACTGGGTTTGTCTAATGCCTCCTTAAGTCCACTCATTGTCTTTTCACTTCCTTTCTGAGAAAAATCTTCTACGCTAAATATTAACTGCACTAAGCGCTGGATGCAGTCAGAAATGTGCTGAACTGGGGGCTTTCTGTACTTGGATCAGTAGTGAATGTTGGGGTAGCTTCTGGGTAGCACCATCTGCACTTGCAGGAGAAATTTCCACACCAGAAATGGCTCCTGCCATCTCAGATGCTACCCTAGCATTCATTAGTAGTAGTGGTCTAGAAAATCCACATGTATCCGGAGGTTTACCTTTCCCAGCCACCGGAGAGACCATCTGCACCTCTTCTGAGTGCCAGGGTTCATCTGACATGCCACAGAAGCACATTGGGAAGCTAGTGATCATGAGAAGATGGCTGTGCCCAGAGTCACATCCAAACTCAGGAGAGTGTCTGGGCACATGTACTAACATTTGCAAATGAGAATGCTAAAACATGCCAGGGGAAGTTCAACTATTGCTGACCCCAGGATGGGACAGGAAAGTGTGAACTTACCCCTGGGTTTGGTTGGTTTGTGGTTTGCAACAAACTGGAGTGTTTGCATGGTTCATATGTGAACTGAACCATCCTGTTTGAAAAACACACACACTTCAAACCAAATCAAAGGTGGCTTGCTTCAATTCAAATAGAACAATTACATTTCAGTCGGTGCACATCCTTAGCTGCTGTGGATGTACCACTGAGTTCATCTGCCACCTGCCTGAGTCTGTTCTTTTTCTTGTTAACTCACCTCCACAGATAATCTGAAGATGCCTATGTTGACAGCTGTCCAGCCTAAAGGCATGAGCCATAGAAGAGGTCATGTACAGAGTTTTTCATGGAATGAACTTTTTTTCTCTTTTTCTAAAGCTGGTTTTAGGCAACACACTGATACTGAAGATAACACTCAAACTTTTGCTCTACTCCCCTTGTGCATTTTTAAATTAAAATAATTTCTGCAGCTTTAGACAACAAAGTACAACAGGTCATGTGTCTATTAATAAAGAGCATTCAAGTGGGATTCATTAAAAACAGAGGCACTACTAATATTCTTGATTGACCTGAACAGAGATTGGTCTGATCAAGACACACTGGTAATAATTTGATGCAGGAAAAGCTTTTGAGAAACATTATTAGCGATTTACCCATAAGGGCCATGTCTCCACTTACTCATTTGAGGCACGTTTTTGTGTTGAAAATGATGTTGCCCCGTTTCCATTTTCAGCAGCACCGGGGGACTTGTGGTAACTGTGCCAGTACCTTTTCCATTGTGATTGCTGGCAAACTCCTCTGCAGGGTAGTTTCTCCCACTCTGCATAGAAGAAGAAGGAGTAGTAGTAGTAGTAGTAGTAGTAGTAGTAGTAGTAGTAGTAGTAGTAGTTGGATTTTCTACCCTGTTTTTCTCATCCATTTAAGGGAACTCAAAGTGGCTGACAAAGCTTTCTGTTCTTCTCCCCAGAAGAGAACACCCTGTGAGGGGGGTGGGACTGTGAGAGAACAGAAGAGAGTTGTGACTAACCCAATGTCACCCAGCCGGCTTTGTGGAGGAGGGTGGAATCAAACCTAGTATTTCCATATAAGAGTCTAGCTCCCTAACTACTAGACCAAGCTGGCTCACTTTGGAGGTTCTATTGTGTAAAACCTCCTGACTCTAAGTTGGAGACAAGGAGGATGCTTTTCTTCCACAACACCTCCCTTTCCCAAGCCGCCTCCATCCCAAAGTGGACAAGATTTTGGCTAAATTCAGATACTTGTCTTAATTTTTAAAAACAAAATAAACTGCTCTGCAGTTGTGCCCTGTCATTTGGCAGGGGCAGCAAGAGGCAACTTCAGCCCTTTTGATTCAAGTCAAATCAAAGGGGAGAATGTTCCACTTCATGTGAAGCCTCTCCCCCTGCACATAGGGAGCATAGCCAGTAAGTCATTTACATGCCAAGGGAGCTTCACATATATCTGGCAGACCACACTGAGGGCAAAGCCATTTATATCTAGCTTCTTCTCCATAAACTAGAGGTGCTCTTCTTTCAAGTAACTGTCTACAAAGCAGATCTGGAGACTGCAGTTTGAGCTGAATGAAGGAATTCAGTTTTGTTTAAGAAGCTACTAGGGATGTGCAAGAATATTCAAAACATCAAAAATTCAATCGAATTTGTTCAAATTAGGATATTCAAACTTGAACTGAATGTCTATACATTCGTTTTTTAACATTCAAATGAATTTGAATGTTTCAAATCATTCATACAAATTATTCAAACATTCGTTTGTGTACGGATCCGTACACTTTACATATGTATCTGTACACATCTTATTCGCGTTTGTACAGATATGTATGGGACAAAAACAAAATGCATGCGGGATAAAAATGGGATGTGTACAAATGCATAAGGTTGCATAAGGACACATATGAATGTTGTCGACATTCATATCATCAAATACAAATCAAATATTCATACAAATAGATAAGAATGTCACTGCTACTAATACAGATTAACCTGCTTTGTATCCTTTTGGCCAGGTGATACATAAAATGCTGACTTCTGGGACCATCTTCCAGGTCTTCCATTTCCATTTTTCCATTTTTATTTATATACCACCTTTCCAAAAGGAACTTTTGCCCAAGGTGGTTTACAACAAATGGAGAAGAAAAAATACAAAGCAAAATACAATCATTCAGAACTGTTCTAGCAAGAAACATCTTTGACATTTCCAGAGGAAATGCTCTGATCCTCGAAATGCCAGGAGCAACTGTGTTGTGGATCCTGCGATCAAAGATTGAACCTACTACTTCTCCACTTACTGTTCTGGGACCCCTCTGTGGCTACTGACTGCCACTTCCATCTTCTTTTTGGGTATCAATGGGCACCTCATGGTGAACACACCAGTCCCCCTTCCTGAATGATCACCAGTGTCTCCTGGGCAAACAGTTTCTTCCACCCTGCTTGGAGGAGGAGCCATTCCACAGCCCTTCCTCACTCCTTTTTTCTGTAGCACTTCCTTCTCCCAAGCTATTTCCATATGGAAGTGGAGACGTTGCCTGAATCTTGGAACATTTTATAGCAAAGTACTGCACTTGCTACTGAATTATTATAACAATGGAAACAAAAAGAAAATCAAATTGTTTTCCATTTCTACTTATTAGCAATGTTCCCCATGTCCCAGTCTAAAACAAAGTAGGTAACAGGGTGTAGGAGAAAACTAGAAAGCTCTTAAGAGGCTGTTTGGCTTCTGTTTCAGGCTGCCAATAGCTGTTGGATTCTTCTTTATCGCTTCAAATTTAATAAGGCCAAATACATCTCTAAGATAACACTTGAAAGTAGCAGCTTTATTCAGCCTTTATTTTCCTGTTCAAAGCAAAAAGTCAGCCTCTTATGCATTTCTACTTCTGTACTAATTTTATGTGATCACTTCCAAGTACAAAACAAAGCAAAGCAAAAGAACGAAACATCTAAGAAGCACAACCATCTTTTCTGATTGCATAAGATGGGACAACCTTACCTTAGTTCACGGTAATATCTACATGCTCAGAATGATAGAAATGAAAGACTGTCTGTTTAAACTGGAGGACTAGGCTTCACAACTCAAATGATTTTTAAGGTCTGTTTGCTCTTAACTGCCTGAATGAATATTCCAGCAGTTAAGTACAGCAGTTAACTCCTGGTGCTTGTGGTGGGTATGGTCCATCCTGGACTGTCCAGATTACCATGGTAACCTTTTCACAATGAGGTAAGCATCTTTTAGTACTCTGATCCTGCCCTCATCACTGGATTCATCTCCTGGCTGCTATGTATGGGAGAAGACTCCAAGTCCAGGAACACAGAAAACTTGCTACAGGGAAACATAAATATAGCGGACTTCCACCCATGTTTCTGGTCCCATAAGTGATTTTGGCTGCATACTGGGGCTGTAGCAAGCGGCGTTTCACTGGTGCAGTGTTCTCTGCAGGCTCCAGAGCAGCATGTAGTATGAACCATATGTTTCCATGCCCCTGGCACAGCAACTCTGGGTTCTGCCCCAGGTTATGGACTCATGACGATTGTGGCAGTACTTGGTGCTTTATGGCTTAGAAAAGGGCAGGGCAAGTAAGAGGAGAAATGAGATAGATGTCAGGGGGTAATGGGGTGTCATCTTCCCCGTTGGTGATGCATAGCCAATGCATAGCAGAGTTGCACTTGGTTCGTGCTTGGAAAGAAATCAATTCCAGTCTGTGCCTAGCTGGCTCTCAGCCTGTCAGGATTCCTTCAGCGTAGCTCTCCAAGGTGCTGAAGGCCTAGGTTCCTCCGGTCCCGGGAAAGCCTGCAGATTCCTACTGCGGCCAGTGTAAACAAACAGACAGCCATGCCGTAAATTCTCCAAAGAGGTTTGTTTATTTTCCTTCAGCTGTTACATCTTAGCAGTTGCTTCCTCTCTAGCCTCCATCAGCTAAGCAAGGCAACACACAGCCGTATGTGACTAGTTTTATACCTTTTTCACTATCTGAGTTGGTGTGTCATATCCTGGCATTTCACAATTGTTACCCAGTCTTGCTCAACTCTTGCGCAATCCCTGTGTTGTAATTCTTACTTCATTCAACCTTCAAACAACTGGTGACAATCTGGTGATTCTCTGCACACATCACCTATTGTGACTCCTAGTTACCTCTTTTCTGCACACATCACTACATTTTTCCTTATATGGGCTTTTTCAGCCTGACAATAGATGCTATGCAAACTGTAGTTAAAATTGGATTTTTCCGTGTACTTGAACCAGAAATTATCCAGTATTGGTGTGTGAAGAGAAAAGTTATCATTAAGGGTTTTCAGTGTCTGAATTTGTATGCTTATAAAAACAGATACTAGAGATAATGGAAGGTGTCTTTAACCATCCCTTAAACAAAGACTCGGTAAATTGAATGGTCACTTCCTTGCCAAGGATTCAGTGGTTTGCCATTCCACTTTCCAGGAGATGCTAGGGATGAAACTTGTGACCCTATGCTTTCCAAATAGTTGCTTTGCTGCTGAGAAGAAAAAGCATTGGAAAGAATGCATGCATATATTGAGATTCTTTCTTGTGATGCTTTATTCATGAACATGCACACTCCTGTTCACTGTATAGAGACTCTTGATTGCAACTGAACAATTCCCAACAAAAGTTATTTGATTCTCTAAAGCACAAGGCAACTGCAAAAAAGTGGTATCATGGGTTGGAATTAGGGATGTGCACAAATGTTTTTTTTTGGGTTTCTTGCATTTGATTTGTAATGCATCGAATGTAAGAAAATTTGTATTCATTTGAATAGATCCCCTTCAAATGTGGTAGAATTCTATTTGATATGAGTGTATTTATACAAATTTGTACAAATAACTGATACGAACTTATTCATATCCGATAAGTAGCCAATACATATCCGATATGTATCTGATACGTATCCTGTAACATATCTACCCTGAAAGTGTCAAATCTACCCCAAATCCACTTTGAATCCACTCTCAATCCATGCCGAAGGCACTCTGGATCCATCTCACATGTGACTGGCACAGCTGCTTCCCCACCTCCCCAGGTTCATGAATGTTGCGAAGCATTCATACGAATGTTACAAAATGAATATTTGTGCACATCCCTAGTTGAAATACATATCGCTAACAGTAAGTGAAATATTATAAAACTGCAATTTCTGGAAAACACTCATGAAAATTTCCTCCACTAAATAACCTTCATTAGCTACCCCTGATTTGAAATGTGTGGAGGAAGAAGCTGGAAGTTGTGAACTACTGGAAATATGAGAAGGGTGTGCACAAACCATTTCATTCCTAAGGGTTAAAATGTGTTTCTCCCCCTTTATAACCTGGGTTATGATGACAAAATACCAAGAAAGCTCCTGGGTATATTGTGCCCTGCTCTCCATTGTGGGAACTTGTCGAATACTTACAGCCAGACTGACTTACATAAGCCATGTTGACAAAAAACAAAGCTGAGCAATGTCGGGAGTCACCCAATTTAAAAATCAGAAAGTATAGATGAGATGAAGTGGGTAATTTGCAGATAAATTGGGCAAACTGTGCTTGATGAGTGCCATTTATACAAACTATTACAACATTTGGAAGTAAAAGCTTGGATATTTCAGAACTGCACCCTTCCTATTCACAAGACAAGTAATCCATATGCTCCATGCATGCCAGAAACATCCCCTGGCCAGACAGTGGTAAATCACTAAAAGTGTTCCACACACAGCTATACTAGCCATGACTGGTTTGTGGCTTGTATGCTCCAGCATACTGTTACCCAGGAAAGTGAATTTGGATTAATTTGGATTAATCTGAAACCCCAAAGTACCCCAAACTCTGAATCCAAGGGGGAGGGGGTTGTGGGATCTTTTGACAAGGCTTTAAAAATGAAAAATAGCAGAAATTGGACATATTAGACACACCTAAAACATTGGAAATCATTTATTTTGAGAGAAATTGAAAAAAAATTGTTAGGGTACAGAAAAGAAACATGGAAAGGGGGATAGAGCCATCTCATTGCACATAGCTCACATGATTGTACAAAACAGACAAAAAGAACACAAATATGTGCAAAAGTAACAATTATCTTGCTAGCATTTCATATTATGCAGCAAAACTCCAAAAATGCAATAAAATGCAGTAAAACTCTTAAAAATGACTCAAAAAGAAAAGTTTTAAAACTCATTTAGCTTAAAATTAAGAAAACAGCAAAAAGAAAGAAAAAGAAATAAAGAAAAACCCCTAATCTATGGAAAAAGAATCCTAACTAAATATAAAAATTATATATATAAAAAAAATTGGGGATATCCAGGAAATATCAGGGTATCAGCTTCAGAAGCATTCTTCCAGAATTGAAACAAAACAAAACACAAATACTCATTTAATAGGTATGCTTCTAATTCAGGCGCAAAACTGATTAAAGCTCTTTAAAACTGGTAAAACTGCAAAAGAATTAAAAAAGTTAAGACTCAATTAAAAAAAGAGTCTCAAGTTCTTTAACACAATTTAAAAGTAATGCAAAAGAACTACATTGCATCTTTGCAAGCAATGCTGAAAATATATATAAAAAACAGATTCATAAGGCAACTTGCAAAAGGAAAAAACCCACACCCTTTTGCAGTACTATAAAAACCACTGCAACTTCTTAGCAGCCTTTAGCCAAGATGAAGAGCGAAACTTAAAAAAACTCTAAAAATCAAAGTTAAAATGGTTTAGAAAATTTAGCATCTCTATCTCTCTGTTCCTGCCCATTCAGTAAAAGTAGCAGGCCAAGGGAGATTTTTTGCTGAAATCCATTAGCAGAAAAAGAAATATGAGGGTAGGGGGAGAGGACAAACACATCACTTTTTCTTACCACCCAGACCATCAGCAAAGAAAGAAAGACAAGGTGTGTTTTTCCACTGTCACTAAAAGTACCCATTAAGTACCCATTAATGGGTACTTTTAGTGACAGTGGAAAAACACCCAAAGAGTCTAAACTTCCCAATCCTTTAAAAAGATATCCTCTGGAGGTTGAGCTTTTTTTTTACTCAGAAATCCACGCCTTGTGGTCAAACTGAGCTGTAAAATTCCTTTGTTCCTAGAAGGTTCTTATCTAGAAAACCAGAGATCTCAGCATCTTTGTGCTTGCATCCTTATGTTTTTCTCTCAGCATTCCAACATTCCAGAGTCATAGCATTTTTACTCCCAGTACTTCTCCAGAATGTTACTGAGTCCTTTTCATAAAATTCATAATATCACAGATTTACTATTTATTGATAAATCCATAAATCATATCTGGTATCAATATACACCCTTCACACCTCTTCTGTGTAAAGGATGTGTGGTGCACTGTGTCACCTGGTCACCATAGCAACTGCCAGGATGCATGGCTAACAATGGAGTGAAGGGATTGGCACAGTACAGTGGCAATTGTGCTTACCCAGAAGGTAGTGAAGTTCAGGATGTTTGAGATGGATCAGGCATTCCAAAATGTGGAGGTTGATCTCCACTTCCCAGGGAAGAGAAAGTGTGAAAAGGCCCATAGCCTCTCACAAAAGGCTTTTGAATAAACTCATAAAACTTGCAATAAGAGGTTTGGGCCCTGTCTTCGATTGGTAACTGGCTAACAGAAAATCCTCAGAGTAGAGGGAAGTAAAAAGTACCCACCCACCCCAAGGTTCAGTGAAAAGGGGTTTCTCTGGGCTTCTTCTCCATGCTAGCTCTTTTACATACAGGGAGTCTCTACTCCCCTACTCCATGTTTTTGAAATTTCTGTCTTTTTTTTTTTTTTTACTATTTTGTGGCTGGAGTTTGGATCTATCTGTTTGTGCACTAGCCACTGTTGCAGTTGAGCCCCTCAGTGTGGAAAGGATTACTTCACAAGAAGTGAGACCATTGCAAGCAAATACAGCTGGTGGTTTGGATTGCCTTTCCCCTCTTCTGCTAGGATTAGGATAGACTGACAGCTCTTTTTTCTATGAGATATTTAAATGCCTTTAATTAAAGCTACAGAGAGGACTTGGATAAGGGTTAGGCTAGGCTTTAGGCTAGAAGAAAGGGTACGGATGACAATGATGTCTACTAGTGTACTAGAGCCAGGGGAATAAGTAACTGACATCTGGATGCATCCTTAGATATTCCAGTTCCTAGGATTATATCTCTTTTTTAATGTGCAAGGCTAAGCCACCTCTGATTTGACTTTTCCTTATCCTTCCTGTAGAGTTTGTAATCGAGGATAACTGTGTCTCATTGGTTTTCATTGATCCACATGTTGATGTTAATAATTTTTATCCGCAGCAAAGCACTTCAGCTCCCCTATTTGACTTGTAGGCTTCTGACATTTGTATGCAGTCATCTGGTGGCAGCTCTGTCCTGTAAGAGCATGCAATTTTTTACATTTTTATGCTTCTATATTACTCACTAGTTCCTCATTTAGTTCAGTATTATGTGCATAATTCCAACCCTCCTCACTCAAATGTGCCCTTTCCTGAACCGGATGTTGCCCAACTCCTTTTGGCTTTCCTCCAGGGATCCATTTACAAGCTCTAGCAACCTTTTCAGTATTGAGTGCCAGCAGTATGGTTCCATCTTGGTTCAAGTGGGTTTGGCTAAAAAGTACAAAAGCCTTAACTGTTTAAAAGTCTTTGATATTAATATGTTGCACCACTTTTACACTATTAACATGTTAAACCACTATGTTTTTTTTAGTCATTCTGTAAAATTGACTTTATTTTTCTTCTTCTGGGGGGGATTTTTATGTTCCAATTATTTTAATGGTGTTATATTTTAATATTAGGCTTTAATATTTAATGTTGTCAGCTACCCACAGAACAATGTTATTGGGCAGCCTATTATGTTGTTAATAAATAAACACAATTTCAAGCACATCTCAGTGCTGGCTTCAATTAAGTGTTTTGATGGATGTGAAAATACAAACACTTTGTATGGTCATAGCATGATTCTTTATTTTCCTCACACACCCTTGATACTCTCCAAAACCTTGCTAAGCAAGAGGAAAAGGAGAGTAAGAAGGAAGGAAGGGATGTGTCTTCCTTCCTTCTTCCCCTCCCCCTTTCCTTCCTTCTTTTCTTTTATTTCTCCTTTCTTAATATGGATTATAGAATTGTACTGAAGGATAAAATAGGCAGATAGAAATCTCAAAATATGGGGAACACTGCTGGAATCTTTGCCCCTCCAGTAATAAGTTCATAACAGTTCCTTAATTATAACAATCGTTGTGCTCACATATCCTAGGGCAGTTTTCTTTTTTTAAAAAAATAATTTGGCTGGTATTCCATCATTCCTCCTCCGACTGCTAAATCTTTAATAGCATTTGTAATCTCTCCTGTCATCAAATAAGCCTCCAATAATAATTTATCTTTAGTTCTCCTTATAGGGCTCTGCCCTGAGTAGGTACTGAGAAATGTGCAGCACACAGCTAAATACCTAAGGAGAACCTACTCAGGAGATGTATCCTCTCTAGGCTTAATTATATCAAAATTAATACACCAATGCATTAAAATTAAATGAAAATTAATTTTTTATTCTAGATACGTGTGGTATAAATTAAACAAGAAATTGATGGCAGAAACTCATACTTTGTTTGAGACAGTTTCAGCAGTTTTACCATGGCTTAACTTGTGCCCTGAATGCTAATTTAGAACTCCTGCTGCCTAGCATTCAGTCTTCTGAATAGAAATGGGATTTTTTTTTTCACTCAGAGGGTCATTGGACTATGAAGAGGTGGTTACAGCAACCAACCTGGATAGCTTTAAAAAAGGATCAGATATATTCATGGAAGACAGTTGTATCAATAGCTACTAGAATGGATGCCTAGGTACTTCTTCCAGAATGCCTTTAAGGACCATTTGTAGGGATTTTAAATAACTGCTAAATTATGGAAATCCTTCACCTCTCTACTGTCCTGAAACAGATGGAGTTGCCTGATGGGTCAATCCAACTTTGGAACTGTACCTTTTTTGTTTTACTAATTTTCAGCAAGATTAGAGGAGTCACCTCTTTTCTCTGTCTGCATTTACTTATGATAATCCTGGGTAGGGTTGTGAAATCAGTATGATTCTAATCTCCCTCAGCCCAGAAGCTGTAAGATTAGTATTATTTTCGTTAATGAGCTACAAATATTAATCCTGGAACTCCAAGCATGCCTCCTTAAAGAAGCTTCTATTATAATCAAATATATCATTAAAATGCTATCAACTGAACCTCAATCCTGTAAAAAAGGCTACATAAAATGGAAATATTTCTACTGAAAATAGAATATGTTGCACTGACAATGTGCTACTTAAAGAATACATAAAGAGGATAAATAAATTTACGACTTTATGCTTACCAGAAAAACTTAATACATGACTTATTTTTATCTGTTCTTATTAGCATAAGGTTTTAAATCACATAGTAAAATACCACATTTTGCAACAATACAATATTAGAAATGATGTAAATATAGGCTGAAGGGTAAAATTCATTAACTATGTGTTGCTATGGAATCTACAAGGTATTTGTTAAAATTTACATGGTAAACTGATGAAAAGAATGTGCAAAGCTGTCATAGTCAGTTCTGCCCTTCATGAGTACTTTGCATTTGTCCATTCCAATTGATTCTTTATGCATGAGAAATCACAATACAGTGTAAGTCACTCTGTTTGAAATGGCAAATATTGCAACATTATACATTTCCAGAAATGACTAAATGATGTCCTTCAAGATGTTGCTGAACACCATGACCAATCATTCTTGCCATGGACTGGACTGGCTGGCAATGATGGGAACTATGGGTGTTTTTCCACTGTCACTAGAAGTACCCATTAACGAGAACAAAAATGCCATTATGAACCCATTAATGGGTACTTAATGGGTACTTTTAGTGACAGTGGAAAAACACCCTATGATTCAACGGCATCTGGAAGGCAATAGGTTGACCACATCTGAATTACAGTAATTCTTCTACTTCTGGAAGTCTTCATATTTTGGACTATGAGAAAACACAAATCACTTCTATCCTTGGTTTTCATCTGATAGGGAGAAAGATAGGGAAAAGGAACCTGAACTAAAAACAGCATTAAAAGAAAAGGTGATCAGAAGAGAAGATCTGTAGCCAAATAGTTCTGCTTAAGAGTTTTTGATTGATAATGTTTTTAATGTATATTGCTTGTGATCTGTTGTTTTAAAACTTGTTACCCACCCTGATACCTATGAGGCAGGATAAAGAAAGAAAGAAAGAAAGAAAGAAAGAAAGAAAGAAAGAAAGAAAGAAAGAAAGAAAGAAAGAAAGAAAGAAAGAAAAAGAAAGAAAGAAAGCATGTTTGGGATGAACCTGTGCACTCATACAGAATGAAACTCCTTCAAATTAGAGAAGTTTAGTTCATTACTGGACTGGACCAGGTGGCATTTGAAATTAACAGTTTGTTCATTCAAAGCACCATTTCATTTTTGTACCCTGGCCTTCTCCTAATCACATGCCAGATTCCCAATGCCATTCACTGACTTCCTCCCCCCTAGACTCTGGCCCCATCATGCTGCCCTTCCCCCCACCCTTCCCTATCAGGCACAAGGTTGGAGCATGTTAAGATAGGCGGTGTATGCAAATGAGCGGGATCTCAAACTGTTCAATGAACCAACCTGTTTTTTCTAGAAGGTATGGGCAGGTCTATATGAAAGAAGGAAGAACCCAAGCCCCAGCTTTATGCATAAATGCACAATTGCATGCAGTTGGATTGAATATAAACCAATTAAAAAGCATTTGTCCATATTTTGTGTGCTCATACTGAACTGGGAGCTTTCTATTGGCTCAAGTGATTATGACAATGGCTGAACCTCATCGTTAGGGAAATCCAGACTTCAATCAATCCTGTATGTGACTGATTATTTTGTGCTGATTATTCAAAATGACTGAAAAAAAAGAGATATAAAATACAGGAAATCAATAGATTTTTACATATTATCCTATTTGCCAGAAATGAAAACTACAGTAGTCATCCCAACCCCCCTCCCCCCCCCCAAAAAAAATCCCTGCTTGGTCCATCCTTGAAGTTGAGGGATGTGCTGGTTACATTCCTGGCCTCTCCCACCCTCACAAACCTTGAAACAAAATCTCTGCCCGTTTCATAAAGGGAAAGACAGGAAAATGGCTGCAGATTTGGCCATTTTCTGTCTGTTCTGTGTTCAGGTGCACAGAATTGCCTGAGGCAATTTTGAAACCCTTGGGAGACACAGAATATAAATATACCCTCTAGCAAGGTCTCTTAAGGTCTTTGTGCATCCCTTTTGCAGATGCAAAAGAATCACTCTTAGGGCGAAAAGGAGTAAAGGTAATGATGGGTTGGGATGGCAATGAAACTCCTGAGCCAATCCCAGCCTGCTACCACTACTGACTAATCAGATCCATTGAATAAACATACCAGCACAAGATCGGCCAGCAGCAGCAATTGGAAACCAAGCTTTTGTTGCAATGGAGGAGCTGCTTATAGGTGCTTTGAAAAACATGTGTGACCCAGGCTTTCCCCCTACCTTCACAAATGGAATGCCCCTGTGGAAATAAATGCTCCCAAATGCTATACGTAGTCACACTCTCAGGTAAGTCATTCCTTCTATATTGAAGAGTCAGGGATAGAAGATAATGAGCAGTGCTAAATAATTACTCATGCATTGTGTGAAGGACACCTCTAAGGATGCTTTAATCCCCATGAGGTAAGCTGGAGACCCAGTTGGTACTGTGACATGTGTCTATTGCACTCCTCAGACCCCTTTCTGAGTGGTATTTTTTGGTTGTTCGCACTTGGCTCATGTGACCTCACATATGATTTGGAATGTATTTCAGGACAGAGGTCTGTTGTCCACATGCTAATGCAGACTCTGGCAGGCCTCACCTGGGGCACCCTATAGCCTGCACTAGCAGGTGGACAGCAGGCCCTGTTTCTGGGATATATTCCAGAATAAAGCCAAGTGTGATTAGCCCCCAGGTCTTTGTCAAAACACAGAAGTAATTGGCAAGCTCAAGATGCCTGCCACCTTATATTACAGATCTGTACCACCACCCAGTTCCTTCAAGAGTTACATCTTTTCTTCTTGCTGGTAAAGCATCTGAGGGTCATGTGCCCATATAAAATATTTAACTTAGTACCTTTTGTGTAACTGAATATTACTTGGAGTAAATCTGCTTAATGTTTAATTACTGCTGCATAAGGTCTCAATATTCTTGGAAGGCTTTAAAACAAATAATTGCACACTAGGTGGGTAGGTAATTGTTTGTTGACACCAAAATTTAACTTTCTTCTAAGTAGAGCACTTAGGCAAAATAACATCAGATTAAAAGCTTTTAATACTAGGTCTGTCTCCTGCCAGACTATCAATGTGGAATTGAGGTGAGTGTGGTATAGTATTTGTCTGTGAGAGAAGAGTCCTCAGTAATGTGGCCAGTAACATTATATTACAAACCAAAAAGACTATGATGGCAATAGTTTAGAAAAAAAAATTGACTACCAGAAACAAGAGACCATCAATCCATAAAAATGACCAATCCAACAGCATGTTCACAATTGCACATCATACTTATTTCATAAAAATAAATCTGTTTACAGTAGCTTTCTCCAAAATCCAGACTGATGGAAGTAAACATTATCTCACTTCCTGAGCGCTGCACTTCCTTCACAATGTCAAAATAGGAAGAAGGATTCTTATTTTGGTCCTAGATCATTTGCAAAGTGTTGTTTGTGTTAAATCAGAGGGGAATTATTTACAGGCTTTTGTGGAAGAAAGACGCAAAGCAGCCTGGGAGCAAGCCAAATGTGCCAGTTTGGTTATGGTCTAATGATGCCAGCTCGAGTTTCCCTGTACACAGCAACAAATGAGCTCAGCTGAAAATCCTGTATAGTTTGTGTACAGAGAATAAGTCTTTTGTTTGGAATTACTGAGTTTTCAAAAAATAAAAGAGAAGAAAAAATTCCAGACATAACTATCTTCCCTGGGATCCAAATCAAGCCATCTGGATAATGTTGTACTGTGGAAGAAAATATTTCCTCAAGGAACCTGTAATTAGTGTTTTATTTTTAAAAACCTTCTCTACTTATCAATGGCAAAACACCTAACATTTGGATGTTTGCCTAGATATCCTGCTTCACTGGGGGAGCAAATACTTCAGTAGTGGTGCAAAAGGCTTACTAAATTAACTGAGATTTGAACATTTCATGGGTGCTTGCCTACGTATTCTAAAAATAAAGATGCTTTTGAGTCAGTTTGTCTCCTGGTGACAACATGCACACAGAAATCTATGCAGGTTTCTTGGCAACAATATTAAGTGATTTACCTTCTCTCAGGGAGAGGCTGAAGACTGAACTTGAGATCTGTCATATAGGCCCTTTTTACCTATACTGCTGATCCAGATTAAGGACCTTCTTAATCCAGATCATGGGCTTCCTCGCCTGCTGGTCTGACTCCATCTATCACCTGAGCATCTCTGGAAAGAGATGATTCTAAGAGCACCTGCAGAAGCAAATTTTTGCCAGTCAAAATGTGGGGAATGAAAATCTCCCATTATTGCAAAGCTTTCTCTTTGGGATGTCTTGTCTAAGAACCTCACTGTCATCTCAGCAACCTGGTTTCGGGAGACTAGTATATATACCACAGTATTAAACTACTTTTGGTACCTGAAATTGGTACCTGTAGCTTTGAGATACCAAAACAGCTTGATTCAATGTTACATTTTAAATTTAGGATGATACCTTCTCAAGACCACTTTTCTCTGCTCTTCCTATGAAATTTGTAACCAAGAATAACCATGGCCCGTTTGTTCTCACCAATTTGTCAGTTTTCAGGTATGCTGGCTATACCTGCATGCTCTTTAAGAACACAAGCATCTGAGTTCACTGAATGTGGTTTGCATAGAAATGCACTGGATAGAAATTGTGGGAAATCTTGTGCGATTCCCTGGGAATTGCAGATAATTACATGAGATTTCCCACAATTCATAAATAGGGGTGGTATTACCAGCTGTGCGTGCACTGATGGGAGGCCTAGTTGAGCCTCCGAGGGGGGCACAATGGCTTGTAGTGGTGGCAAAATGTGAGCGGGGGACAAGGCAGGGCTCAAAGGAGGAGATGGGGGTTTGATGACCATTCATATGTGAAGGCCTACATTCATGGGGGCTTCACACAAGGCTGACCATTCCCACTCTTTGATTCACACAGAATCAAAGGTGGGGGGGGGGGAGAACGTGTTTCCTGCACATCCCAAACCTTGGAAGTGCAAGTAACTACAATAAGTTTGAGACAGTCACAAAATCAAGAGGACGACATAACTACAGTATATGGAGTCCAAATATGACTAATAAGTTAAGAAGTGCAACTCTGATCAGTCCACCAATCAGTACAACCAACAGCAAGGAGGGCTACCTCAGCTAGTATGATGTAGTGGGCTAGTGTTGATTATGTGAAATTACAGTGTTACTAAGGTCATATGGAAATAATTGAGATTAGGATATTAACAGTGAATAATTAGAAAACTAGTCTGATCCAACAATGAATATCTTTAAAAATTAAAACTTATGGGAATGATTGTTGTTTCCACTGGCCTGAGATAAGCCCATCTGCATTGGGACGGCATATCCCATGCTAGTCTTCATTGCTGGTTCCATAGACTGTGCCAGCTTTGGAGCTATGCAGGAATAAATATTTATGGCCTTACGGAAGTTTTGTTTTGTTTTAGGGGGAATATTTTGGTAGCAGGCTCTATTCTGCCACTGAAATTGCTGCTTTATATCCCAGAAGAAGGAGCCATGTGCTTTCTGCACATGACTCAGTGTTCTAGGATGGTAATACTATGCCAGTAAACCTTGCTGTCAGACCATGGAACAATTTTATATTAATGTATTTGTTTCTTCTCTCCCCTTCCAATGCTGGATTTGTTGGGAAAGCCCTTTCAACCATATGAGTTAGCTTTAACAATATAGGTAGTTTGGAAATATGTGTACCTCCAGCTCATATTCATGGACACAGCTGCTTTGCTTATTTTATTCCACTTTCATATTTTTTCCCCTCTTCTGGTTCATCTCACTTGGGACCCTTATTTGCAGTTTAGTTTTCCAGTTCATCTCTCAGTGGATTTCCTATCAAAGCTGCTATGAAAATGACTTGGGGAAAGAATCCCCTGGGATATTAAATTGCTTGACTAAAACTATTCATTGCTTACCCAAACTATATGAATATGTAAGAAACCCAGGAAAAATAAGAACCAAATTTCCCCCCACCATCATGTGTAAAATGACTTTAAACAATGTTGTCTTTGGGGGAAAAAATCCTCTCTGTTGTATTTGATCATGGCATTCTTCAGCCTCAAAAGACAAAGGAAAAGCTCAGCCATGAGCAAATGGAAGCTCTAGAAGGATGTGCAAAGTGCCTTACAGTAGTGTGATTCAGCCATGGAGGCAGAAGGTATATTCAGACCTGTGCCTTTGCAGGTGGGTAGAGATCAAGTTAAATCTGTAGTTAGGTCATCATAGTCTAGATTGAACAGAACTCAACGAGTTTTGGTTCAGTTTGAACCAAACCTTCAATTTTGAGGTTGTGCACATCTCTACAGGGGAGTTAGGTGGTTTCCACATGGCCTCCCTAGAACCTCAAAAGGTCTCCAAAGAATTTTAGATCTGCATCACTCAAGGTGGGCTGGCCTGACACCTTTTTTCTCATCTCTGAAAATACCCCATTAAATGATGTGTTTCTGGATGAAAATATCCCTAATCAGCAAATTTGGATGCCTGAAACTTTCATTCTTGGCTTCTGACTTTAATCCAGAACCAGAAGCCATTAGACCTGAATCACTAGAATTGGACCAGGCAGCAACCTCCATGTTCCATGCAAAAGCACATAAAGTGGAACCACCCTAGTGTCCTAGGAGGGTGCACATCTGCGTGGACCTGCATTTAACCAGATGCAGTTCCACTGTAAATACTCTTTGGGGTGCTGTAAATGGCAAGCAGAAGTAAGTTATCCTACTCTTCCCTTGGTCATTTCACCACTATGCCACTGCAAGAGACCATAAGCCTATCCATGCTTAGGTCTCTGTTATGCAATTAGGACCGCTCTGGTAAAGAGCATACACACTCTCATCTTGCTGCTACAGCCTAGAAGTGTCCCCACCCATACCAGAGCTGTCCTAATTGCACATGAGGTGAAACATGAAATCGTGCTCCACCCCTGTCTCAACCTATTCCCTAGGCTTACTACAAGCATTCAGTGGTGCGACCATTCACTCTGTTTTCAGCTCGCTGCATGTGGTGAGCAGGGAATGCTGCATCTGTGCAGGTGCGGTGGTGTTGCCAGTGATGATTGATCACATACCAAACCATGCTGTGATTGATCACATACAAACCATGCCTGGGAGGGGCAATCGATTGTAGAATCGTGAGAGAGGCATTTGATCACAAGCTAGCCTGTTATTGAACATGTCTCTCTCGCAATGGTGTCTGAGCAGCCAGTCGTGGCAGCAAAGAGGCAGAACTTTTGGCTCTGGATGCATCAGTGTGGGCTGGTAAATGGGAGGGCCATTCACACTTCTGGCCAGTAAGGGATGCTTTTGGTACACTTTCCTCCCACCAAATGCAAATGGTCCTCCTGTCCCTGACTGTACTGGACTTAGTAGTGCGAATAGGTCTCTTGTCTTCTCAAACAGTTCAAGCCTCAACTTTAGCACAGCCAGAATCAAGCAACAATCTTGTAGGCAACCCCCAACCATAGCAACCTACTTTGCAGTGATTTCTAGTGGTACTCTAGTTACACTGGAGTCAACCATGAGGATTTTATGACTCTATTGCCTGGGCAGAATTGTACCTCTCATTCTCATGAATTACTCAGATTGGCACTGGCTTGGCTGTATAAGCTGCTGGGAAGATGACATGTGGTCCATCCAACTGCCTTAGAGGTTCCACTCTAGATATCTGTCAGCATTTACTTCTTTAGCCTTTCCCATTTTCAAAGCACTCATAAGAAGCAAAGCTGGAAAGATCCAATGAGCTTTCATGGCAGAGCAGGGATAGAAACCAAATAACTCTTAGACCTGTGCTCGTAACTTCCCTCGCCCATAAAGATAACAATGGTAAAGAAGCACCAGCACATGTGCACAGTATCTGGAGTGAAGATGGTGGCACCTGGGCATGCATCTGCACTAAACTAAGTGTCTGGACTTGTGGAGGAGGGATTTGGCGTGTACTGACATTTGTGAGTGAGAATGATAGTATACACATGGGCAAATTTACCTTTACTGTCCCCCAGAAGGGATGGGAAGTATGAATTTGCCCCATGTTTTAACGAGAGATAAAGTACAGTTTCAAGATAGGAAAATGTGGTTTCTATGAAAGGCCATGTACCGTTCCACTATGTAAGGGGCAGTCCCAGTCAGTAGTCCACAGCTGATTATTGTCCCTGGAATATGATTTCAAGACCTTCTGCCCTAGGCAATCTACTTATTACTTGCCAAAGTGATGACATTCATACTATGTACTGTTCACAATGAGACAGCAGGATCCACACAAGGCAGGGGTGGAATGCTTCAATCCCTCTACATTAAGAATAGCCCTATGTAAGGGTTGGCCTGACATCTTTTTTGCCAGGCTCTGAAAATACCCTGTTAAATAATGTGTTTCTGGATGAAAATATCCCTAATTAGCAAATTTGGATGCCTGGGGATTGTCCAGTGGGGAATGTAGGGTGAATCAAAACATTTCCAGCCATTTTCTAAAACTAGCTATGAAAGAGCCTAGGACTGGTTTTTCAAAGGAGAAGGCTGGCTGAGGAGCAGTTGCTCCTCCATCATGAGCAGAAGTGCCAGCAAGAGACTCCAGATGGCCTCAGATTCTGCTATCCTTTGGGCTTCCAGGTCCAGAGTTTTTAGAGCTTTATAGGCTAACACCAAAATGTTGAATTTGGACCAGTTTACCACTGGTAGTCACTGCAGTCCTTGTAATGCAAGGTGTTCTGCTGAACTGGCCACATGTGCCTGCAGTGATACTGTAGGTTAAATTCTAGGATTAATTACATCACAGGGTGTTAGGAGGATTTAGCTAGCAGAAGTTGGAAAAAACTTCCTCGAACAACTAATACTCATATATCCCTATATGAATATTGGCCTCATTGAGTTCAGTGGCTCAGTGGGGCTAAGTACACATAATCTAATAAGTCTTGTGAACTTATTGAGTGATGACTACAAGATTTTCTGCTTTAGTTTGAGCACAGTAATTTATTATTATTACTATTATTATTTTCATACATCCAGCTGTTTACTGAGTCCATTCAGCCTCCCCTCATTTATTTTCTTATGTATTCTTTCACTTTCTGATCACCCGCTTTGTTTTTCATTTTCTTACTTCTTATCCCAAAAGATTTAAAAAGAGAAAAACAACACTCGTAGCTCTCAGGAAATAGCCTGGGGAGAGTGATCCCTGGGGTGAAGCCTGTAGGATAAGAAGCAGCACAGCTTATATATAGCAATGAATCGGACACGGAGATGGAATGAATATAGTTAATGGAGAGAACATTGTTTGTCAGGTTGCTCATCTGAATAGTGATTCTAATTTTTCCCCTTCAAATACCATATTCACAAGCCTATCAAAATAGGAAAATGCCAGAGAAAATGGTTCAGTCTTAAGTTAATTAAAGTTGTAATTTCACTTGAGAATCCAGATTTGTTGACTGGTCTATCTGGCCAGATTTCAACAAACTTCACACAAAATAATCAAGTCCTGGGGTATTACAGCAGCTCACATTATCAGAAAGATTATGGATGACAGCTGGGCTGGCTGATGATAGCTGAAGAAAAACAAGTTTTGCTAGCTGGAGAGATTATTACTGAAGGCCTCCCAATGGTGTAGACTTTTTTTTTTTAAAAAAAATCAAATATAGACGATGCCTTTAGCTATTGGAGCTGAAATTCAGATATCTTGAGATCTACATATGCAGCCTAATGGTTTCATTTCATTAGGTCTTTCTGCTTACTTCTGAATATCAATTCCAGAGGATTTTTTAATACGCTAGGGCTATGTAAAATGATAGATAATTTGTGGATGTATGCTTTTTTTTTGTCCTTGACAAAGAAGCAATGCTTTGCTCCATCTCAAATGTGTCTTATATAGAATAGTATGCATTTATATGTACACATTTTCTCTTGATGTTGAGGAAGCCATAATGGTTTCTGTTGCAGAAGTTAAAAGTAGCACATTGCATTCTACCTTGCTTGTTGTTTTTAAAGGGAAGATGGTCCGAGGGTGTGATTTAAAGTCATGAGAAAATAATACTTTGCTAAAGCTAAATAGAAATATGTCTAGTCAGTTTGCAGGAAACGTGTTATTCTTGTTTCCAATTTATTGATGTAAAAGAGATTGGGTAACAAAATAGGAAGCACTGGGATTAGCAAAATAATCAATAAAAAATATAGATTATCCTGATCAAAGTCATGAGCAGAGATGTGGAAATTTAGTTTAAGATGAATCCTGTTCAAATCAAACTGGGCAGTTAACCCAGTTCGAATAAAACCAAACCACTCCCTTGTTCAAAAAAAGCCAGTTCAACTCAAACCGATTCAATTTGATTCCCATCTGGCCCTTTAAATAAGCTTTTTTGGTGTACATTATTGTATTTTTTAAAAGGATCAAACAGTTCTTGAGCTGTTTGAGCTTTAATTTGAACTGTGCCAAGCTTGTTTGACCTGGCACTAGACTGAATCAATCTCAGTGAGGTATGATTGAATGAATGTTGGGGCCTGTTCACACTCACCACGTGGGAATGCTCTGGAACACCAAATAAAACTAAATAAATTGTATTTTTATCTGTACTTATTCTACTGTACTATCCAATTTTAATTGTACGATCCAATTTTAATGTTTTTATTGATCTGAATATTGTTGCTTTTGAATTCATTTATATATTTATATTGATTACTTTCATGGTTTGTTCTGCTGGATGCAATGCTTTTGACATGAAATAAAAAAATAAAACCACCACTTCCATCCCAAAGTGTCAGGGAGTATCCCAGAGCACTCCAGTCTTCCCACTTGCATTTGCACCCACTTCCGGATGTAAAGTCATGAGAAGGTGGGGTGGAGTAGTGTAACGGTGGCTGGACAAATATGTGCTGCATCATGATCACAATGGCAATGGCCAGCTGCATGGCAGAAGTTGCCATGGACATTGCTATGGCAATTTAGACAGTCCAGAATACACCATCTGCAGTACGAGCATACATAGTTAAGCTGCAGATGGTGGCAGGGCTTGTGGTGCAAATGCTAGCCACCATCCCTGAACTGAACTGTGCTGGAATGATATATCATTCCAGGCAGTTAAGTGAGAACAGATTCTTAGTTCTTGAACATATCTAGTCAGAAGTGAAGCCCTGTCAAAATTTGCTGGGTATCAGAGTACCAGATTTTAATATTTATTTCTAGGCTAACTTGCTTTTCCTTGGGTGAGGAGTAAAATGCATTTTGGTGAAGTAGCATACAAACACATTAGCAACTGTCTCACCATTTGTTTGTGAATACCCTGCCCAAATGAATAAGAATATTTTCCCTCCTAGTATCAGTGCAAGAATATCTTTTTCTGTATGCTTACAGAAGTGAAGGTTTGGCTTATTAGCATGACAACATGGGCAAAGGATGAATACAGACTACACCTGGTGATAGACCAGAACATGTCTAAATTAGTATAAACAATTTCAAGGCTAAGGGTGTTATCACACTTCCAATGCGGTGGATGGAAAAGGAGCACAATTAACCAATGTTGACTGATTCAGTTGCGGGGCCGGTCCTCCTCTGGTCGCCACTATTTTGGCTGCGGTGCCCTCCACCAGATTGGAGCAAATACTGCTGGCCAAGAACCCATCAGGGCCTCAGAAAAATCAGATCAGTGGCAGGCAAGCAATGAGAAGCATTTGTTTCTAGGGAGGTGTTGGTGGACTTCAGGTAAAGGAATGAGATAGGAGTTTGATGCCTGTTTTTGTCTTCTACAATGGTGCATTTCTAAATGAGATATTTGAAAAACTCAGTTTGATCACTTTTTTTTATGAACTGCACAGAATTTTCTGGGACCTGTGGTATACCAAATGAATGAATGAATGAACAAATTAACTTTCTTCCTCCAGAAATTGCTTGAAGGTTGAGAAAAGCTTAGATAGTCAAAGTCTCAACTTCTTTACTTTTAATTTCATTTATTTGATCTAGTCCTACCATCAGGAATAACACCTCCCCCCCCCCAAAAAAAAAGAATTCTGGCTACTCTTATATGTGACAATCCTTGTGATGTCTGTAAAGTGCTATAATCAGAACAGTGATCATGCAAAGGGAAACAGAATGGACAAGTAATATGTAAAACTCATGTCTTAAGACAACTGGTGTTTTCCCCACCATATGCAGTGATCTAAGATCTAGGTACTAAGGAATTCATTTAGCTGCATATGTCTCTGGCTTTGATTAGGCTCACAGGGTGTCTGTTACACAGGAATTTGATTCCTAGTGTTACATATTTTGTGGCAATTAGCCAGGCTGGAAACAAGGTCCTATTCTATTTGCATGGTAATGAAGCATCCTTTGAATGAAATCAAGACACTAATGAGATTTTATTCATAACACCTGATGGCTGACATTAATCAGAAAATGTGGAGAAGATGTTCATTTGTTTACATCAATATTTCTGTGGGTACTAGGCCACTAAAGTTGTTAGTTTGTAAAGTAAACTACCAAAGGTGACATGCTTGTAGGCATCAACTTCTTTTCAATAGCAAGTAATCAGTCTTGGAGAAATAATTACAGTAAAACATAACAGCTATTATATTCTTTACATGTACACAAGAGAAATAAAATGGAAATAGATGTTTTCTTCTTGAATTTCCCAACAATTTGACACTTGTGTACCTTCCTATCTGGGCTCCTCTTAAAAGTTTCTTATTGATCCGTCACTGGAATATTTTAATGAAATATTTTGCTGTATGCTGCTAGAAATTTTGAAAGCATTTATTTGGAAATAAATAGGGAGAGATTTTCAAAGGTAACAGTAACCTTCAGCAAAGTTCAAATCCTCTATGCCATAATTACACTAAAAGCAACAGTTCAAGTATTGTATAAGACAGTGGTTCCCAAAGTTGTCTGATCTACGACCCATCTAATATAAGTTTACCAACTCGGGACCCACCTCTAGGAAATTTAACCATTACCAATATGAATAAAGGCTCGGTCGGTTGGTGTGTTGTTCTACAGGCAGGGCCCACTCAATATTCGCTCACGACCCACCAGTGGGTCGCGACCCATAGTTTGGGAAACCCTAGTATAAGAGTATGTCATCTGACTTTGGTTGGAGGAAGGGAAGGAAGGAGAGAGCAGGGCCCTTTCTGCACTTGGGCTTGTTCTTAGGCATTTCCGCACTGAATCGCGTTCCAGACGGAACGCGTCCAGGCGGAAAGCTTAAGCCAGCTTCGGGCGCTTTCCCCGTTCACACACAGACGCGCCAGAACGCGTGTAAACGCGTTCCGGAGCGTCTGGGTGCGAATGCTCAAAGCGCCCGAAGCTGCCTTAGCCGGCAAATGCCGGCAAGGGGCGCGCCGGCAGCCGCGGAGGCAGATCGACAATCAGCTGTTTGAGAAACAGCTGATTGTCAAAGCCGCGCGGCGTCGGAGGCGCGCCGGCAGCCGTTCGGGAGACAGAAGCGGCGCGAACGCTTCTTCTCCCGAACGGCTGCGGGCGGCTCGTCCGCGTTGGAACGCGTGTAGAGCACTTCGAAGTGCTCTACATTTCGAACGCGGAAAAGACAGCTGCGGACACGTCGGAACGCAAGCCGCGCGCGGCCAATGCGTATGACGTGTCCTCAGCTGTCTTTTCCGCGTTCCGTTCAGCCCCGTGCGAAAACGTCTCTGGAATATATCTTGGGATAGCAGTCTGCTGGCCTCAAACTAAAGCAGACTCTGACAGGCCTCACCTGGGGCCTGCCATAGTCTGCACTAGCATGCAAATAGCAGATCCCTGTTCTGGAATATATTCCAGAATAAAGCCAAGAGCAGAAAGGCCCAAAGACAGATCTTTGTTCTTGGAAATCATTTTCTTAAGCGAATCAGACTAAAGATAAACAATGAAATTGCCAATACCCCAACTTGCTAGCTTTCTGTAGCTAGCAATTATTTTGATGGAGCAGCTTGATTAGTATGGTTTCCTTGATATATATGGGGTAGTTTTACTCTACAGTCTACACATAGGCAAGACAGCACTGTATAAAATGAATACTGTTTGAGGGATGACTGCATTGCACATAAATACTTAAAAAAAAACAGCACTCACCAGTTCAAAATGTGTTTCAACAATGTCCTTCTCATCTGCACTGCATGCTTAGAAAGCACTAGGGAGTTGCCAACTTACATCACAGAGAAGAATGTTGCTTCTAAAATTCTAGTGTTGAATAGATTATTTTCTTTACCCTTTAGATTTATATTTCTGGAATTATTCCCATGGATGGCTACTGGAGCCTGGGATATTGAGTGATGCTGGCCTAGTTGTTCTACCAGCAGATTCCAAATTATCACTCTTCTTATGATACTTCACAGAGTATATTATGATTATACTGCTCTACTTATGCATGTTGTCTACATGCATATTGTCTGCATGCTGGTCACTTTCTCCTGGCGATGCAGAAATCATGCCTGGGGGACTTTTATTCCCTAGCTGTGATGTTGCCAATCAGGCCTGTTCAAGCCCAGGGAATGATTGTATGGGACATTTTCTTAGTTCAAAAAGACACAGTCACTGATGGGCCCTGGTCATACCAGTGTAAGACAGGACGTCCTATTCATTAATTCAAACTGAGGTTGTACCAGATCTGTTCACACCTAGATCATTATAGGTCATCCTGAGGCTGCCCTTACTTTGGGCAATATTGGTCACAATTTTATCCACGATTGACCTGAGCCTCCTCCATGGAACTCATGGTTCTCCATCCCTTTTCCTGCATCAAATATATCTCCTTTCTTATTGGATGCCATTGTGTACCTCAAGGGAGGCAAGGGTGTGTGCTTGTGCTTCTTTTTTAAGCCTGTTTCCCCCTTTCCAGGCCCCCCTTCCTTTTTTATACGATTTTCTTCTCTGTGCCATTAATTTTTAAAATAATAAATTTGCAGAAAAATGCTAGATAGAGGAATCATATGCATAAACTGAGGAGAGAATGGTAGGTGCCTCACAAACTCCATTTATACATATTGGCTGAAAGAAAAGACTGGACCCACACACCACAGCACGGTTCAGCCTCCTTTAGTCCCCCTCCCTCACACTGTGGAAGCGAACATGTCCTGTCATGCCAGGACAGGCTGAGTTCGCTGAAAATGAGGACCCCAGTTAAAACAATCTAACAAGGCTAGGCCGGCTTTGTCATGCCCTGTTCAGCCTCCTCAGAGGAGGGAAGTCTGCCTGCAGTGCCACCACAGGCTGGGAAGCAACAACAGCAAAGTATTACAGACATTAAGGGGTTAAGGCCAGTCCCAGGTGCAGACAGCTCTGATAAGGAATCTACAAGCAGTGAGCCTCATGAAAGGCCCTCCCCTTGCCTCCTGAGACAGCAGAAGCATCCTGAGGTGCAGATCAGAACAATTAGCTCAGCTGAACTGTGGGCAGGGTTATGACTCCTCTACTTAATGAGCAAATACACATTGTTCCAGTGTTGCAGACAACTTTGTGTAATCCCGCGTGACTCTGTGCTTGTCACTTCAGACTCCTTGTGACTTGCTGACTCTCTGGACTGACTGACCCTTGCTGACTTTCTGGACTCCTTGACCCTGGATTGGAACTGACCTTGAGTATGCCTGAGCTCCTCTGGAACTGAGTAAGCTGTGCAAGTGTTTGCCTGTTTGCCTTTCTTGCCAGAGACATGACAGGCTTGGAAAATGAATTGAATAAAAATAATGTGAGTAACATGACGTGAAGATGACCTGAGGTTGTCCTAAACTACTAGTGTGACCAGATCCCTGCTGATGGCAACAGTGGACCAATTAGCTCTGCCCAAGTGGCAGTGCCCCATGACAAAATGGCTTCCAGAAGTGTGGACTTAGTTCTCAGGAAGTGCTCAATGGAGTATGCACGGATGCCTGTGGATCTACTCAGATATGCATCCTGACTGTAAACTAAGAAATCATGCACAGCTGTAGTTAATGGAAGGAACTGTGCATGTACAAGCTTACTCTTCATGCTCCTGATCATATTGCAAGATTCAAGAGTAGAGATTAAAGGAATACTTCCGAGAAGGAGCAGGAGGTACAGATTCATTCACTCTGCACATGCTCACAATGATGCATGGAAAGTGTCCCAATTCATTAATTTGCTACTTATGTCGTATCTCTGTATATGTGATTTTTGTAAATACTTCCATTTACTGCAGTATATTAAGCTGTGGATCTTGAAGCAGCTCAAGATGCAAGTGCCAAAATAAAGCTAAATAATGTATATCTTTCTTGTGAAGTAATGTTGATTGACCATTGCAAGGCCATGTGCACATAGTATCCTACCAAGTCTTCTTGAGAAATGAGTTGCAGCTAACATGATGCATCTGGTTGGTGGGGGGATGAGTCATGTATATACTCATTTCCTCAACCAGCTTAGAAGTGGCTGGTTCCTGCATGTGGAGGCCCATATTCTCAGGCCCTTGACAGCAAGCCATGCTGTGTATATGCTGGCAGTCTCTTGATCTGGTCCACAGCAAGGATATAATCATTGCAATCCAAATCAAGGGTGTGCTATATTTGAGTGGGAAAATGTCACTCTAAAGTTAACATGTCCTGTCTCATCTCAAAAAGCACCAGAATTTGGGATCATCTAAAGTCTCATCTAGTTGTTTCTCTCCATTAGTCCAAGTATGTGCTTCATGGTTGGCCTAAAGATGAAGATTTTTAATGCTGTGTAACATATCACTTTCTCTGTTTTTGTGTTTCTGTAGTAGGGATGTGCATGCATATTCAAAACATTCAAAATTCAATCAAATTTGTTCAAATTCAGACATTCGAATTTGAATCGAATGTCTCTGCATTCGAATTTAAACATTCAAATGAATATTGTCTGCATGCTTGTATGAATTATTTGGACATTTGTATGCTTATGGATGCATACACATTACATATGTATCCATATGCGTCTTATTTGTGTCTGTACGCATCTGTACAGATACGTACGGGATAAAATGGGATGCATATGGAATAAAAACGGGATGCGTACGAATGCATACAGATGCGTATGGACACATACAAATGTTGAAATTTGTATCTTCAAATATGAATTTAATATTCATACGAATAGATACAAACGTATTTGATTTGATTTGAATGTTGAATCGATTCGAATCTTTGGATATTCAATTCTAATTGAATCAAATGCCAAAATTGCATTCATGCACACCCCTATTCTAGAGTCTTCCAAGAGCTTCGTATCCAGTGTCTTTGAGTTACTCCAATACCAAGTCAAGGATGAGAGTGCATACTACCTTGGTTATCTTATGAATTATTGACTAGAGGATTCTTAATTTCAAAGATCAGGGTCTATTTTCTTAAATTAGATTTTTTTGCAAAGTATATTGTACTTGCCTGGGTAGATGCATTTAAGGCATACATATCATTTTGAAACTTTGAAAATGAGGTATCTATCCTTCTTTTCATCATTGCTGAAGCCGCTGGAGGGCATGAGCTACATTAGTTGCTTTAGTAGAGGCCTGATGGGTGCTTTCTGGCATATATGCGTAACACCCCAGTATCCTTGAGGCATGAGCCATCAGGCTGTCGTGAAAACCATGCTTGAGATTTTGATTTCTTAATTGTTTTCATGCAGCCTGTCATGTGAAGAATAGCAACCATCATGATGCTCGAATGTATGCAAGACTTAGCACTTTTGTACATTATAGTAAAGTGGCAGAAGATTGCTGCCTTCTGTAGTGCAAATGCAGCAGGGTGACTGTGTGTCAGGCATGATCTGTAGCCTTATTGGATCAGAGGGAATATTGCTGTAGGGTTCTTTGAGTTCTTTAACAATTCTGCGATAGGTCAGGCTGTTTCTGACTGCAGGTGAGCAATGTAACCTAGGGCAAGGAGGGCATTTATATGTCACTGTCTATCATGTCATTCTGGAAGATGTTAATGACTGCAGTTGACACAAGTTGATTCTGAGTCAGCCTGAAGGTGATATGGCCATGGATATGCTGCATTCAGTCTCATACAGAAATGACCTTAGCCATCAGAGGCTTACAGAATACTATACCAGGAGGAGGGGGGGGGTAAATGCCTGACTAAAACTTTGTTTCCTTTATTCACTATCTTGGCCCAAACTGATACAAGGTGTTTGGGATCAAAACACCATTTGGAGAGAGCAAATGCAAGGCTAGAACCTTTCCCCTCTTCTGCTGTCAGTTCTGTGTCAGTATGCTCAACTGGAGATGTGCCAAACTGGTTTTTGTTGAACTTGGTTCACAGCAAACAGTGTTTGTTCACTGCTAAGCTGAACAGTCCCAATGTTCACATGATGCGTCTGTATTCAGAATGAACATATGGCACATTTGATAAGATATTCTAAGCCAATCATGGCGGGCCGGGGGTGGGCCCTTGGTTAGCACGCTTGCGCTGTGCGGCCGCATCCGAAATGGATGCGGATTCACAGCGCAAGACCACTTTATATGTGGTGTGCTACTAACACCCTTTAAGCACACATTAAGTCCGGATAGGTGTGGACGCACCCACTGGAAGTATGCAATTTTGCCCCCGCTAATGCGGACACCCCAGCGGCAATCCGGTTTTGCCGCCGGAATTCGCATTAAAAAGGGACTCACTATGTGGACACCCCTCACTGGAAGTGTCCTAATTAGCGACCTGTGTGCGGAGGCGCACATTGGAATGTGTGCTTAATGGGTGTTAAAGGGCCTGTGCGGAAGCACCCTGAATTTTGATTTAAAGCAGGTACTAGAATGATTATTTTTTAATAGCACTCCGACATTAAAAATAATCTATTTAATAGCTCAAAAACAAAGCAATAATAATTTCTTATCTAATGTTAACATTTTTCATGTCTTAGTTTCATCCTTTTCATATATAGTTTTTTCTAAAAATCATGCAATTTCTTTTGCTTTTCCCACCATCATTTCTTACTTCCCCAACTGTTTTTCAGGTTTTTGCATATTTATCAGAGCTCATACCTCTTTTCAAGTTCATTTAATTTTCTACGTGAGCTTGTGTTGAATCTATGGATTTCTAGATAAATCTACCTTATCAGATTTTAACTCTGTGGAATGCATTAAACTGTTTTATTAAAGCTTGCTTTGTTTGATGTTAGGTATCAAACATTTGATTTTTTTAAAAAAAGTTAACATAAGATTATCAGTGAAAAGTTAAAAGGAAAGTTGTTTATAAGGGGGGAAAGCCCCATCTCCCTTCATTAATTGATTTGAGACCAGCAAAGTCCTCTGAAATGTAATTTGTTTTCATCATATTTGCAAAACTTTAATAAAAATAAATAACTGGTGGTAGTTTCTGTACTTTTATTCGTCAACTGGAGTATCACCCAGTGGCCTCCTATCACCCCACTTACCTTGTGCTGCCACCGTCATGCCTTTCTCCTAGGCCTTCCACTGTGCATGCGGAACCAGAAGGCCTGTTTTGGCATCCGGAGAGCATTGAAATAGGCCCTGGGGATGCCACCACTGCCTCTTGCACCCCTACCAAGCACCTCCTTACCTTTGGGGGGCCCACAGTGGTATCTCTTGTGGCTGAAAAGGCACTCCGGGGTCAGCAACACACTGACCAAATCAAATGTGGGAAACTGGCTTTGTGCACACCCCTACTCTCCAGTAATGCAAAAGCATTCTCATCCATTTTTGGGAAGCCATTTATCTGCTAAAGCAAATTGCCTTGAGTTCATGCAAAGTCTAGGTCTGCCAAATTCTCCAAAAGCCTTAATTATATATTCTTTATATCCAACTATGTTATTCACAGATTAGGCAGCATTCATGGAAAGTTCAACTTTTTTAGTTTTTAGGATATTGGAAAACTACACATATGAATGCTTTGCCTCTTTTGTTTTGAACGCCAAACCTCTTTTTCAAGAGTGCTTTTTGTACTTCTGTGGGAAACTGTGAGTTTGCACTGTGAGTGTAGACCTGTCCCAGACTTAATCCAGACTCACCTGGTTTCCTTTGAAGTGTGCACAATTCTGTTTAGGAGTGTTAACATTGCTGTAGCAATGATCATGCACACTAGGCCATTGCTGGCATTTGATGATATGGTACACATTTGCACAGCTGTGCCACAGTCCCACTGTCCCATCCCCATGCAGTATTTGCAAAAGGAAGTTGTGTGAACACTGCATTGATGACTGAACCAGGACCACCCTAGGTGTTCCTAGTAAAGCTGTGGAGCATTTTTTACTGCTCCACAACTATTGAAGATCGGGATAGCCATGCATACTCTGAGTGGCTCCAAGATGGAGGTGGCACTGTTGTGTGTGAATGCACTGTGCCAGGGTGTGCATGGCTGTCCCGATTGGCCAAGTATGAAAAAGCTCTCAGTTGAGTTGTTATTTGTTAAATTCTAGCAGCTGTGCCAATGTCAAAGGAGGGAAAAGAGAATTAGACTTTGAGGGAGGAAAACTGGAGAATGGAAGGAAGAAGATGGGCAAAGGGGAATGGGATTTGACCTGAGAAAGGTTACATCCACACAGAATAAAAACAAAAAGTAGTTCTAAAGTTGCTTAAATGTAATAGAAACTTTATGCTAGTGCCACATTTGTCCTTCCAAAATGTATCATCTGGCCTTTAATGTAGAGTAGAGCTGGAATGGGAATACTAGCATCTGAAAGTTTAGTTCAGGGATGGTGGTCAGTGTTCACACTGCAAGTGCCAGCACCATCTCAAACATAACTAGCAGCCCTTGAAGTGCAGACAGTTCATCCTGGACCATCCACATTGCTACAGCAATGGCCATGACAACTTCCACTGTGTGTCAGACTGGTGCTATAGCAATCTCAATGAAGAGTGCATTTGCACAGCTACAGCTGCCTTGCCCAGCATTCACACAAGGAAGTAGTGTGAACTCGGCATCTAGGACATTACCAGAAATGCCCTAGACACTCCTGATAAAGCTGTGTATCAGTTTCTTCTACTACTCCATAGCTATAGAGGATCAAGATGGCCACACATGCCCTGGGCCACTCCCAGAGCATGTGAGGCTGTCCTGGCCATCTAAGTGCAAAGAGGCCCCTCAATTTTGGTACATTATGAGGTGATTTAGAGCCACTGTGAGCAATTTACTTATATGACTGAAGAGGTTTTGCACATTTTAGGCCTTTATCTCATAGCTTAGTGTTTTCTATCCACTTGGAATGATTCTTAAGCTGTTTTGTTCTTCTGGCCATAGCTTTGATTTAGTTCTTCAGAGATATTTTTAATCAATGTACAGTTCAAGTGAAGCTATATGAAGACACAGTATGTGCCTTGAATTTCTTTCTCTTTAAATGTGTCTTCTACCAAAGGGACTCTGAAATAAGAAACAAAGTGTTAGTCTTATGGTGAATTTGCTGAGGAAGTTAGTCTGTGTTGTCTCTTTCTATCTTCCCCTCTTTTCAAAAGCAAAATTCGCCTATATCTTCTGAGGGGAAAATTACTTCTCCTACTCCCACAGAAGCCTTCTTGATAATGCCAAAATGTGAAACTTTTATGAGCCCTGTCTTCCTGATTCTATTTTTTGATAACTAAGAAATTTCAATTGTTGTGGTGAGGTTTCTGTGTGAAAGAATGCTTACTCTTTGATTTGGGCCTGCATGTTTATCGGCAACTTTAATCAGTATACAGTGTAAGGTTTTCTCTGACATTTGTAGCAGCATTCCTGAGAGTGATGTTGCCACCCATTATTATACAGGAGAACATTTGATACTAAAGGTTCCCCAGGCTGCCATCAGCTTTCAATAGCATGTCTGCTCTCTTGACATTTAATGTCCCTAAAGTCTGATATGGTCTGATAACTTCGATATGCCATGTGCCACTTGGGAAGGATTGGTGGGAAAGACAGAGCTGAGGTATCTGTGCTATTCCATTGCAATCCCCACTATCTACATTCACAGCTATTAATTTTGTCGATGCTTTATTCATTTTTTTTTAAAGTGAAATGAAATATAAATGAAATACCTCATGATGGTAAAATAAGCATGCCTGTGTGAACACAGATTAGGATGAAATGCTTTGAAGTGAAATTAATTTGCCTGGAAAAATTCTTCTCGAAATACAGATCCGTGTTTTGTTTGCTACTAAAATCCTGTAAGCTGTTTTAGGAAAAAAGTGTACTGATTGGAAGGGTCCATGTATTAGACAAATGGGCAAAAGCACAGGGGTTGTCCTAGTGGAAGCAGAACACTGATTTACCAGATTCTGGATTACAATGTCTTCATTAACAATGCTACCCAGGACCAATAGAATCTTCTGCTTGCAGCAATGAGGATTCTGCCCGTACTCCCTTTGGAGTAGGAATGTGCATGAATATTCACATCATTCAAAATGTGTATGAATTTGTAGGGATTTCAACATTCATGGATGAATCAAAAGGGGCCTACATTCAAAGGCACCCATTCACCAGTGAACTGAATGGATCCAGCCTTTGTCAAAGTTTCATAGAAGCTTCAATGAAGGCTGGATTTGCCCATACCCAGCCACACCCTTACTTCTGAATGCTCTGAATGTGGCCACACCTGTGGATGCCACAGCCTCTGCTGCCATTACACTAGGCCTGGGGGCGGGGGGATGAAATAGGATGGTAAGGGAAGGGAAGGGTGGGGGTTCCTTTCATGCACAAACATTCATTGGATGTTTGCATGCAAAGCCAAAGCCCCACACATTGGGGGGGGGGCTTTTCACAAAGCCAAATATCTCCACCCCCCTTTGATTCACATCTAACTGAAGGGGGAAACTGGCTTCATGCACATCCCTGCTTTGAAGGAAAGGAAATATACCAGAAGCTGTCCCTTTTGGTCATCCAATTGGTAGTTCTGTGTGGAATCTTTTGTCCTTTGTGCATCCATACATGGAAAGGCCCTATCCTGCCCTATACCACCATCATGCTCTCTACCTTCCCAGTGTCTTATGTTTCCCTAACAGATACATATATATATCCCATCTGGATAGCATGTAGTTATGATGCTGGAGACTGGTTCAAGCCCTGTCTGGAACAACTGTAAAGTAAGGTACTTAAACAAGATCCCTAATACTTCACTTTCTCTGCCATCTCTACCTTAGTTATGAGAAAAAGCAAAATTGAGCCATGACAGCTTGGACATTGCCCAGATGACCATGGTTCATGTCAGATGTTGGACAACCAGGACAGTCTGTGACAAGGGGGCTATTGGAACAAATCACTCATGGAGAAGACAAGAGTACCTGGATCCCCTGGGGTATTTCTATAATAACATATCCAATGAGGAGTTATATGAAATGGATGAGAGAACTATGAATGCTTTAAAAACCAGCATCCATATTCACTGAGAAATAGCTGATTACTTGTACAAATATATTTAAGAAGAAAGTACTGTTACAACTAGAGATCGACATGCCACAAGGAAGGCATCTAAACCAAAATAATACTCATGCAGTCTTGAAAATACAGTCTCCCTGCACAGAAGATGAAACGACACAATCATCATTACAATCCATGCTGCAAGGCAGGACTGCCAAAGGTATCACACTAGACTGCCTAAGCCTAGCACAAAACTACCTTTGGATGAGATACTAGCAGATGCACAATACAAACATCCCAACTTCCATCATAAATGATATATGCAACAGCAATAGTAGGCCTGTTTGCACTTAACTGCTGGAATGATCCAAAGTGCTTGCTGGACCACCCCTTCTTCAGCAGGACAAGGCCACAGTAGTCCTGGAGTTGACCAAGCCCTCTAAAGAGCAATCCAATTATGAACAACTTAATAGTAGTCCCTGGGCTGACCAACAGCATCTGGTATAGTCTGTGGACAGCATCTTAGCACCTCATCCAGATGCTGGAGTTGAGGGGTGTGAATTGTGTGAGTACAGCAGAACAGTTGTTTACTTACTTACTTACTTACTTACTTACTTACTTACTTACTTACTTACTTACTTACTTACTTATTTCCATTTCTATCTCGCCCCATATCCGAAGGTCTCTTGGCAGTTAACAGATCAAACAACTAAGAACAACATATTAAAAACAAAATTAAAATAAGGTACACAGTTAAAAATTCCTTAAAAATTCAACAGATTTAAGCTATGCACTCAATAGTGCATTAATACTAATTGTAACTGAGGGGAGAAGCTTTGAACTTCAGGACCCCCCTGCAAAGTCCAAACCTGCACCAGATACCAGTTTGTACTTTGTAACGTCAATCTGGGTGGGCCACCCACATTAGATGTACTGCTGGAGCACACCAGCCTGGCCTGGCCTGGCCTTGTCTACTAAGACCGGTCCTATTTGGTAAGTGTGATCCTGGCCAATGATTCTACAGATTTTTGGATACAAGGCAAAGACCTCAGATGATGATAAAAAGCAATGTCCCCTTTGGAGGCTAAGACTGAAAGTCAGTATAAGAAACCAACTTTTCTTAATTGTCAAAATTCTAGTTTCTTATAATCCCCACACATGATGAACCAGTGTGGGATGAGAGAAGAGGAAGGGGGAAAGAAGTTCCTTATTCCTTTCACCTTCAAAGTTTTCTTAATGGTCCTGATGCCCCAGGATTAAAATAAGGAAGTGGATCTAAGGGGCATTTGGGGTACAGCTAGCTCAAAATAGTATTTGGAAATTTGTGAGGAGGATGTTTAAAACTTGCCTCTCATTTCAAGTAAGAACATTTGATATTCATAATAAAATTCTCTCTGGCTTGAGAAAAGCCTTGAACAATTGAAGGATAAGAAGATTATCTTTTGCTATTGATTGTGTGCTTCATTCATTGAAGAAATTATTTCACGCCACAAAGTCAAACTAAAGAGATCAAAGCAATGCATAAAGCAAAGGCATATTTAAGACAGTAACTACATGAAGAAGTTGTTAGTTGACAATAAAGTGCCTCATTTAGTGATCAGCACTTGGCCTTATTCTGGAATACATCCCAGAATAGGGAACTGCTGTCTTCATGCTAGTGCAGACTATGGAAAGCCCCAAGTGAGGGCTGACACAATCTGCGTAAGCTTGTGGCCAGCAGACCGCTATCCAGAGATATATTCCAGAATAAGGCCAAGTATAGAAAGGGTCTAGATGTTCCTAAAGATATTGAAGATGCTTATTCATTATTTTTAAAGATAAAGTTGGGGTTTGGGCCTTTTTGCACTAGGCCCAGTGGGGAAGTCCATGTATCCTCCAGCACAGGGCATATGCATTCCATGAAACTGTTTCCACATTGTAAGAGGCTCCATGCATACTAGGCTGTCTCCTGGCAATATAGATGTGGAACACTAAAAAGTGCTCCACAGCTATACTATCAACCAGCTAGTACACACTGTCATGCACCTGTTTGTATCTCTTCTGGGCAAAGGATGCATGGGGTGGGGCAGCACAGCTGCTGTTGGTCATTGAAATGCCCAGTTGCTGCCACAGTGGGCAGCATGAATGCCTGTTGCCACAGTAGTGTGCCCCAATGAACCCACTCCATGGGTTGGACTGGTGGTAGTCCATTCCATGTGTTATCTGCATTTGGACAGCCAGACCTGGCCCAGATTCAAGCACTAGCTTGACTGCTTGGCTCAGCCTTTGAAGCTGGCACCCAACCCTCAAAGCTTCAGTGCTTCCAGCTAGGCCCTTTTCAGTGGCACACAGATTTCCAATGCCACTTCTAGTGATACCTCCATGTGTGCCACTAAATTTGGCCATGGGACATGCTTTCAGAATGCTCTTTATCATCTGGTGTATGGACAATGGTTGAATTTTGGATCACTTCTATCAGGTTGGTAGATTAGGATAGAACTTCATTTTGGGTCTCTTTCCTGGTCCAGAGAGAACATACTAAGGGGAGGTGGGGCCTCTATTGATCGACACTAGTATAGGGACATGCACGAATATTTAAAAAAATGGATATTCAATTCAAATCCGTCGAATGTTGACATTCGAACTCAAATTGGATTTTCAAAAATCTGAATTTGAACATTTGAACTTGAATCAGATTTTCAAAAATCTGATACGGATTTTTGAATAATTCAGATGTGTAGATTGGTATCTATCGTATATGAATCTACATGAAAATTATATGTATTTTGTGCTTAAAATACGGGATTAAAATGGGATGCATATGGGATAATACGGGATACATACAGATTTTTATGGAATACGTACAGATACGTATAACAGATACGAATGTTGTTGGCATTGGTATCTTTAAATATGAATCTAACATTCAAATGTATGGATTTGAATGTTACGGATTTGAATTGGATTGTATGACATTCGAATCTACTCAGATTCGAATGCCAAAAATACATTTGTGCACATCCCTACACTAGTATATGGAGAGCAAAGGTCTTTCTTATGTTGGCATACCAGCAAGTGCGGAAGGGGCCTAAGGGTCCTTACAAATAGTGGTTATATTTATTTAGATGATTTCTAGGTTAAAAATAAAATCAACCTCTGAACATCAAGGCAGAGGCATTTTTATTTATTTTATTTGCAATCTAGTGAACATGTCAACAAAGTGATAGACATATGTCCTTTGTGCAGAGATAGGCCTTATAAACACATAAACTTAATTAGAAAGACTTCACCAGCCTCTGAATCATTGCTACAGGGAGAGTTCAGACTAAAAACACTTTCATCAACATGCTGGATAAATTAAAAAGCTTTTAGCAGAAGATGCAGACAAATTAATGGAATAATTGCCATACAGCATGTGTGGGGGCTGGAATCACAATGTAACCGGGGGAAAAAATAACTACTACAAATCAATTAGTAATGAAAAATGCAGAGCAACCATAGAAGTAGAAAACAAAATGAGGAGCGTTGTGGAATAAATACACACTTTGTCCTATTGTAAGTGGTACAATAGTGAGCCCATTATAATTTTACCATCTCTTTGGATCAATATTTTCAAAAAAGCAGCATGCCCAGCTTTTACCAAGGAAGCGCTTTTGGAACATAATTTAATAACATCTTTTGAAACCTTGGCTATTTCATCAGTTGTTAACCAATGGAAATAATAACAGCTGTGAAGAACCAACAAAGAGAATTTTTGTTAAGCCAGTTTAGAGGTGGGGTCCAAATTCAAGAGATTTTTTGGAAAATTTTTGCAAAATTCAAACTTTCAAATTCTGAGACTTGTTGGAATGTTTAGCCATGTCCATCTCTACTACAGAGTATAGATGTGCATGAATATTCATCATGTTTGAAATTCACTTGAACTGATACAAATTTGTACATTCAAATTCAAATAGTATGCTGTTTGCATTTGAAAATTAGCATTTGAATGCTAAGCAAATGCTTTTGTGCATTTGTTCAAAGCACATATTCATGAAAGTGGGGAGGCAGCAAAGTGGCTGCCCAGTCACATGTGGATTCAAAGCATATCTAAAGTGAATTCAGAATGGATTCAGAGCAGACTCAAAGCATTCAGAGCAGATTTGTAAGGGAGTCATACAGAATTCGTAGGGGATTTTTAGGTGCAGTTGATGGCAGGGATTTGAATTGCATTTGAAGAACATTAACAGCGAATACAAATCCTACCACATTCCAAGGGGCTCTATAAGAATGAATGCAAGTTACCTCATATTTGATTTGATTGGAATCAAACACACACACAAATGTCATCAGGACATTTGAAGTTAGTTGGCATCAGTACACTGATAACACTGAGTCAGAGAGGTAGCTGAGGTGCTTGATCACTGCCTGGAGGAAGTGATAAACTGAATGTGAACCAATAAATTGAAACTGAGTCCAGAAAAGGCTGAGGTTGTAACAAGAGGTTAGGGAGGATTCTATTCAAGCTGAGATTATTTTGCTCCAGAAAGAAAGGATGCATGATCTGAGGGTGCTTCTGAATTCATTATTGCTGCTTGAGGCTCATGTAGCAATAGTAGGGATACTTATCATGATCTCTGACTGATAGGGATGTGCACAAATGTTTTTTTTTTAATTCAATTCATGTCAAATCAAATGCAAGAAAATTTGTATTGATTCAAATAGATCCCCTTCAAATGTGGTAGGATTCATATTTGATACAAATGTTCAATCCCATATGAATCCCATATCAATGCACACAAATGCATATTAACAGCACACAAATCCAATACAAATCCAATATAAATCCCACACAAATCCTATATGAATCCCATACGAATCCCACATGAAGTTTCATACTAATGTATCAGAACATTTGATTTGGATCTGAATGTCAGTCTTCAAATGTGCCAACATGCGATTTGAATTTGATTTGAATTTGAATGTCCAAATTCAGCCAAATTAGTACAAATTTTTGAAAGAAAGTTATGAATATTCATGCACAACCCTACTGACTGGCTCACCACTTGCAGTCTTTCCTGAAAGGGGACTACTTGATAGCAAAACTTCTGCAAATGAAAATTTCAACAAGCCAGCACACACACTGGCTCTTGGGTATTCCTCCCTGATATTATTCAGCTGTCAAATCTAGAAATCCATGATGACTCTGTTTCTGTGAATTATACTGTTGCTATTCAACTTTTCAATGAACACTGAATTGTTGCCTAATCTAGGGATATACATGAATATTTGAAACATTTGAAATTCATATCAGTTTGGCTGAATTCGGACTTTTGAATTTAAATTGAATGTTGGCACATTTGAAGATTGACATTTAAATTTAAAGTAAATGTTTCAATACATTCATATGAAACTTGGTATGGGATTCATATAGGATTGAACATTCATACCAAATATGAATCCTACTACATTCAAAGGGGATCTGTTCAAACGAATACCAATTTTCTTGTATTCAATTCAATACAAATAGAATATAAAAGTACAAATAAAGAATTGTGCACTTCCCTAGCCTAAACTATTCAGTTATTCAGTTATTGTTTTCAATAGCAACGCTATGTTTTTCACGTAACAGAAAATAGATGGATGAAAAGTTTACAATTAGAAGAAAAGAAGTAAAAATTACAAAACCATTGCTGTTATTACAATAGGCCATATCTCCAGACTACATGGGTGGATTCGCGCTTACCAGCCTAGTATGATATAACAATAGTATAGACCCAGTGCATTGGGAGCCATGTGCACTTGTTTGCTGGAAAGCCCCATACTGAACTAGCCGCACTTGAAAAAGTACAAATAGCCAAACCAGAGCAGGCTGAATTGCCTTGGGAATATTTGAGGAAACATTTTATGTGTGCTTGAATGTAGCTATGGAGCTTTGGAGGCTGCATGTGGCTGCACAGCTGCAGTAGTGCCACACTCAGAAAAGGATGAAGATGCAGCATTCAGGAGCACATTAACCACTCCTTAGGCCTATTAGAATGCATGTAGGATGTCCTGGGACAGAGCATTCACTCTGCTGGGCCAGCAGTTCTGTTTGGAACTGCCCCAGCCCAACCCAGGGCATCCTACATGCATTCCAAGCATAGAGCACAAAATTGTGCTCTATACCCATTCCCAGCCATCCCAGGACACCCCACAGTTGTTTGGGAGGGAGAGCATTTGCACGGTCCCTCCAGAACAGCTGCAGGCCCTACCCCCGCCTGCTACCATTGTATCAGGTTTGACACAGGGGCAGGCCGGCCTGTCTCGTCCCTTCCCTGGGTTCTTGTGTGTTCTAGATGATGTGATTGGGTCCTCTAGAGCCTGCTGGAACCCCCTCAATTAAGCCCCCTGAACATGTGTGCCCAGGGGGTTCCTGTGGGCTCTAGAGGATCGAAGCCTGTAGGAACCCACAGAAGGGACAAGACAAGCCTGCCCACCCCTGGGTCGAACCTGACCCAATGGCGGCAGGCCTGGGATGGGCAGCCCACCCCCGCACCAGTCTTTTTGGGCAAGGCCACATGGGGATGGGGTCCACATTTGCACCTAGGGAGGTAGGAATGAGTCCCCGCATTTGGTTGTAGTGCAAAAAGGCCTCATGTAAGAGTGTGGACTGTTTTTTAGCATTCCACCATTGGGTAGCTCTGGAGAAGCCTGCAGCAACTTCTGATGAATTGCTAGGTTTTTCAGTGCTGGATGGGCCTCAGCAGTGAGCAGACCAGAGATCAAGAGCAAATCAACCCCCATATTTGTTTTGAAGACCCAACAGAGGGTTGTAGCTGTTTATGAGGCTTCCGTAGACAAGATCTGCACAGGGAGGGGATGCAGTGCTTTAAGCATCCCATAAGCATCCTTCTGCACTAAGGTTAGGGAGCATTATTCTTAAAGCTGTGGTGTGCTGACTGCATGTCACCACTGCTCTTCCTATTGAGATCAAAGCTCAGGATACCCCAATTTTGACTGTGACAGGCAGGAAAGGGACTGCCTCATTCCCCTGTCACAATCACATTCTCTCTTGATCATGACAGGTGGAGGTAGGGGGGAAATCTGTCAGCTTTAATACTGGCAGCAGTTTTTTTTAAAAAAATATAGGAAATCACCCTGTGGGCCATTTCCTGTGTTTAAAGAGGATGTGAAAGCCCCTGAGCAGCAACCATTGGAGCAAGAGGTCTGTTTTAAGCACTGTGAGAGCACTTCAAACAGCTGTGCATTTAAAGCACTGCAAAAGCACTTGTGCTGGCATGGCTGGGGGGAATTGTGGTGTCCATGTTGATGCCCTGCTTTACCTAAAAACTGAATGCAGGATGAGGGGGCAATGCTGTGGAGACACCCTCGTGTGTATTAAAAGCACCATAAATGCTCCATGTGGATCATGTGGTAATTTCCAGGATCTAATACCTTCTAACCAGGTCATGGGCAATTTTACAGATAACATAAGTCATCCTGCTTCGGAGGCCGCTTATGTGTCTTTAGAGCCTCTGTTTGAGGCTGTTCTCTGAGCCCATTTTTTATCCTTTATTGTCCTGTTTCCCTTTCCTCCTTTCAGCTGAAGTTGATTGCTGTTCCTCTTTTCTTAGGGAGAGATAAAAGTGCACTTTCAACTATGTTCTCTGCTTTTAGATGGGTGTTTCACTTACTTTGTCCAGGCAACCTTGAGCAACTCTGATCTCTCAGGAAGCCAATAATTGACTACAACTAATGCACTTGTGTAATGAATGGTTAAAGAGACACATTTGGCTTTAATGGAGCTTTTACTTCTGCAGTGAAAGATTTCAGGACTGGAGATTTACCTCTGGCATATGGTGTGGCACCTGTCTCTAATGGAAAGCTACCGTTCTCTTTTTAAAAGTCTGCCATCTCCTCATAGATGCCCTTTCAGATCTATTGGCTTTAGCTCTTCTTATTAAGAAGTTTGTTCCCTCAAATCTCATTAAGTAGCCACTTATGTGTCAAACTTCCTTATGCCCACCTGCAGTCTTGAAACCTTTCATGAAAGATAACCTTATGCTCAAAAGGAAGGTGACTTTTTGTAAATTAACCTTCTGGCTACCGAAAGCATATTTATGTTCCATAGAGGACCTCGCTAGGGCCAGGCTGGACTCATTTTCTCTCACATACACTGGGTTTGTAAATTTGTTATTACAATGAGCTATCAACCATTTAAAGATTTTTTAAAGGTGATTAATCACCTGCCTTTTAACTAATTAATAAATGGATTGCATTTAAACATATTTGCATAATACTAGCATTTCAACATAGGTTCCTTTCTAAGCTATTGAAGGAAGGGTATGATAACATATTAGTAAGCAAAAGTTGCCACTTCTGGGACAGAAGCTGTTATCTGCAATATGCCATTTCTTGTTACCTCATTTCACTTCTGTAAAAATAAAAAAGAGAGGTTTTAATTAGGCATTATTGAAAACCTGGATGTCTAGATGAAGTTTTTGACTTTCTGACTGTGAATACTGCATATAACAAATGAAAATTCTTGCCAGATTAGACCAAAGGTCATTCTAGTCTGCTATTCCATCCTCAAAGTGGGCAAATAGTAGACTATGAGAAAAACCAACAAGCAGAACCTGGGTATTTCAGAAACATGTAATAATCATGAGGTTCATCACTTCTTATGCAGGGGTCCAGTATCTTGTGATAGCAAATCCCACCCCTTAATTGTGTATTGCATGACAAACAGTATTAAATGTATGGTGAATTTTGTTAGGAAGGGCATGTACACAAGAACCATTACTTGGAGGCATAAAATATGCATTATGCTTACCACATTGATGCCACTTATGATTTGCTATCCACATCACATCTGCTTACTGATGGAACTTCTTGTACTTTCATACACTTTAGGCCAGTGTAATGGTCAACACTGTCCTGGAGATTCCAAAGACGATAGCAGATGTAAAGTTAGTGCTACTGTTTCCAGGCAAAATATCACAAATCTTGAAGCAGATGTCATGTGGGTGGGTGATGAACATGAACTTTTATTTAACTTAGCCCATGCTAGAGCCTTAGGTCCAAAATATTTCCTTAAATCCAAAATAGTTAAGTGATAAAATTACTTGGATTGCACGCTAGTCTATACTTAGGCCACATTCCCACTTCCCTTTCAAGGTCACCTGCATCCTCTGAAGAAGATGCCAAATGCTACCATCTCTTCATTTATGGTGGCAATAAGTACCTCATGGCAACTACAATGCCTCCTCAGCCAACACGATCACCACCCAAGGTGCCTTATTTGCAGGGGATGATTTTCTACCCTGTACAAAGGCACGGCTGAATATAGCACCTGTGCACACCAAACTGGAGGCTTGGAGAGCACCTTTTCCTGCAATGGATTGATGTGCTTCTTCATCCACTCAGAACAGAACCACCTCCAATCCAAAGTGCAGATGTGGTCTTAACCACACCTTCATACAACATGGGATTTTCTTGTGGTAGCACTGCTGATTGAGACTGTAGATGGGGTAAGGTAGGACAGTATAATGGCTGAAATAATTCTCATCTCCTCCTGCTTGCTTTAAATCCTGCCCTTGTTGATGTGGGTAGAGATCACACTCTCAGCCTCTGATCAGACCCAGCAAAACTGTCCTGGAGATTCCAAAGACGACAGCAGATGTAAAGTTAGTGCTACTGTTTCCAGGCAAAGTATCACAAATCTTGAAGCAGATGTCATGTGGGTGGGTGATGAACATGAACTTTTATTTAATGTTTTATTCTTACATGATGTTTTTATTATATTATTGCTGTTAACCGCCTGGATTGGGTTGCCACAGGGCGGTATACAAATAAATATTATTATTATTATTATTAAAACAAGCATATTTGAAGCAGTTTTGAGGTGGGATTGTTCACACACTCCTTCCCCAATTTTGAACATTATGTGCTAGAAAGGTTGGATTAAAGAAGGCTTGGGAACACGAGAGTCACACACTGTCTGAGGCACCTCTGAAGCATCTGTTTTGCCATTTCTGAACATAGCTGCAATTTATTTATTTATTTATTTATTTATTTATTTATTTATTTATTTATTTATTTATTTATTTATTTATTTATTATTGGTATTTCTATCCTGCCCTATACCTGAAGGTCTCAGGGCAGGTAACAATGTTTAAAATAAGACATGTAGTAAAACAGTAACAGTATATAGTAAAACAATAACAGAGCCTGTAAAGTGGAAAGAGACAATATGTTCCCATTTATTCCCATTTAATCAAAGGCCAGGGCAAAGGGGTGTGCCCTCACTGCCCTCCTAAACATATACAGGGAAGGGGCCTGATGTACTGCAAGGGGGAAACTATTCCATAGCTTGGGGGCCATCACTGAGAAGGCCTTTTCCTGGGTGCCCATCCCTTTTACTACTGAAGGTGGGGGAACAACCAGGAGTGCCTCCTCTCCAGATTTTAAGGCATTGGCAGGTCAATATGGTAGAAGGCTTTCCTATTGGGCTCAGTAGCAAATCAGCAGCAAATGCAACTCTTTTTAGACTGGTGCGATATGTGTCCAGCCAGCTGTCTGAGTCAGCAGTCTATGAGCTGCATTCTGCACCAGCTACAGATTCCAAACTGTCTTCAAGGGCAGCAGCCCCATGTAGAGCACATTACAATAGTCCAATCTGGAGGTTCCAATTGCATGGATAATTGTGGCCTAGTCATCTCTGTCCAAAAAGGTTTCAACTGATGCACCAACCTTAGCGGAGAATAGGCACTCTTGGCCATGGTCTCAACCTGAACTTCAAGTGTCAGCACAAAGTCCAAGAGCATTCCAAAGTTTCTCACCTGTCCCTTCCACGGTATTACAACTTCATTGAGGACAGGGTGTCTTCCAAGTGCACAAACCCAAGACCCTATGGCACACAGCACCTCTGTCTTGTCTGTATTCATCATTAATTTATCAGCCCCCATCCAGTCCATTACCACCTCCAGGCACCTGTCAAGCACTTCAGCTGCCTCTCCTGATTTAGATGGCACAAAGAACTAGAGCTGGGTGTCATCTGCATATTGATGACACCTCGCTCCAAATCTCCTATGACCTCTCCAAGAAAGTTCATATAAATATTAAAGAGCATGTGAGATGACCCCTGAAGAACCCCTCAAATGAATCCCCAGGATGTTGAGTCAGAATCTTCCACTGCCACTGTATGAGATTGGCCACAGAGATAGGAGCAGAACCAATGGAGCACACTGCCTCAAACTCAATGACTCCATAGCCTTTCTGGAAAGGCATGTGCATGTGCAGCTGTTGTGTGTGAGGGTGGTGGTTTTATTTTAGTTTTTGGTTTGGTAGGTGTGTTTGTTGTGGGAGGTTGTTGTGCATTGTAGGAGGGGCCATGCGCCAAGGCCAAAGAGGGGGAGAACCACGGGCCACTACCACTATCCCTATTCAAAGGGGCAGGGGGAGAAAAGGTGATGGAGGGCAGAAGAGACAGACAAGGAGAAGGGGTGTTAGATACCTTGAAGCTGTCACCCCTTCTGTTCCGCCTTCCAGCCAGTGGAATCTGGGGAGACCTGCCAACCAAAAACCTACTACTCTAGCAGTGTTGCTTTTAAATGCCAGATCAGTCCGGAATAAAACACCAATTATCCACGATTTAATTCTTGAGGAAAGGGCCGACCTGGCATGTATAACTGAGACCTGGATGGATGAGCTGGGCAGGCCTGGCCTCACCCAGCTTTGTCCTCCAGGTTACTCAGAACAACACTGTTCTAGAGTAGGGGGGAGCCATCTAATATCTGCTGTGACAGTTTTGCAAAGCACTTTGAGGACGAAGTTGCTCAGATTCGTAGGGGATTAGATGTCACAATTGGACTTAGTCCAGGGGAGGCATCAAGAGAACTGTCTGGTCCAATTATTTTGGATCAGTTTCAATTATTGTGGCCTGAGGATGAGGACAAGCTGCTTGCAGGGGTGTGGCTGACAACATGCTCTCTAGATCCCTGCCCTTCCTGGCTGATTAAAGCTAGCCGACAAGGTATGACCGGGTGGATCCAGGAAGTGGTAAATACTTCCTTGAGGGAGGGGGTGGTTCCATTAGCCCTTAAACAGGCTGTGTTGTGCCGCCTCCTGAAGAGGGCCTCCCTGGATCCAGAAGACTTAAACAGCTATCGCCCGGTGGCCAACATACCTTTCTTAGGCAAGGTTCTAGAGAGGGTTGTCGCTGTTCAGCTGCAGGCATGCTTGGAAGAAGCTGATTATCTAGACCCATTTCAATCTGGCTTCAGGCCCGGTCATGGCACAGAAACCACCTTGGTCGCCCTGGTTGATGATCTCAACCGGGAGAAGGACAGGGGGAATGCTATCCTTCTGGTTCTCCTGGACCTCTCAGTTTAGGAGTAGGAGGCAGTGCCTGGCATTGGTTCCACTCCTATCTCCACACCCGATCTCAGATAGTGGTGATGGGAGAGATGGAGTCGACATCCTGGGAACTCACTTGTGGGGTTCCTCAGGGGTCAATCTTATCTCCCATGTTATTTAATATCTACATGAAGCCACTGGGAGAGATCATCAGGAGATTTGGAGTGAGTCATCAATATGCAGCTCTATCTCTCTGTGCCATCTGAATCAGGAGAGGTGGTTGAAGTGCTTGACAGGTGCTTGGAGGCGTAATGGGCTGGATGAGGGCCAATAAATTGAAACTGAATCCAGACAAGACAGAGGTGCTGTGTGTTACAGGCTCTCGGGTCCAAATAGTTGGGAGATACCCTGTCCTTGACCGGGTTGCAATATCTGGGAAGGGACAGGTACGAAATTTGGGGGTACTCCTGGACTCTGCACTAACACTTGAAGCTCAGGTGGAGGCCATGGCCAGGAGTGCCTACTCCCAACTACGGTTGGTGCGTCAACTTTAACCTTTTTTGGACAGAGATGACCTGGCCACAATTATCCACGCTCTGGTAACCTCCAGGTTGGACTATTGTAACACACTCTACATGGGGCTGCCCTGAAGATGGTTTGGAAGTTGCAGCTGGTGCAAAATGCAGCCGCCAGAGTGCTGACAGGAACATCTAGCTGGACACATATTACGCCAGTTTTAAAAGAACTGCACTGGCTGCCAATTCACTACTGAGCCCAATTCAAGGTGCTAACTCTGACTTATAAAGCCTTAAATGACTTGGGCCCCAGATATCTAAAGGAGCGCCTTCTCCCATATCGACCTGCCCGTGTTTTAAGATCTGAAGGGGAGGCCCTTCTGGTTGTCCCTCCGCCTTCAGCAGCTAGGCGGATGGGCACCCGGGAGAGGGCCTTCTTGGTAGTGGCCCCCAGATTGTGGAATGGTCTCCCCTTGGAGGTACGTCAGGCCCCTTCTCTGCCTATGTTCAGGAAGGCGGTAAAGACGTACCTCTTCACCCAGGCCTTTGGCTAAATGCCCCCTCTGCTTCCTCTCATTGCACACTCTACTGTTTTTTAAACTTTCTCTCTCTCTCTTTTTCAATATTATTATTACGCTGGTTTTTAAAATTTTGTATTGGTTTTAGTACTGTTTTATACAGTCTTGATATGTGTGTGTTTTAAATGTCGTGAGCCGCCCAGAGACCCTTGGGTATGGGGCGGGATATAAATATAAATATAAAATAAATAAATAAATAATATCAAAAGCTGGTAAGAAGTCCAGGGGAACAAACAGGGTTGTACTCCCTCTGTCTCTCTCCTGCAGAAAGTCATCAACCATGGTGACCAAAGCAGCTTCCATGTCATAACTGGGCCTGAAGCCAGACTGAGATGGATCTAGATAATCAGCTTCTTCCAAACATGCCTACAGTTGAACAGCCACAGCTCTTTTTAGCACCTTGCCCAGGACAGGTATGTTAGCCACTGGGTGATAATTGTTTAAATCTTCCAGATCCAGGGAGGCTCTCTTCAGGAGGGGGTATGCCACTGCCCATTTAAGGGCTGGTGGGACCACTCCATCCCTGAAAGAGGTGTGCACTATTCACTGAGTCCACCCAGTCATACCTTGCTGGCTATCACATGTGGTAGGATTCTATTTGATACAAGTGTATTCATTCAAATTCATACGAATATCCAATATGAATGGATACGTATTCAATGCAAATGAATACATATCTGATACGTATCTGATACAAACACACACGTGTCTGATACATATCCAGTATATATCCCCAGTTTAACAAATGCCCGAGTTATTCATACAAATATTCTGAAACATTCACATTCATACAGATGTTAATGTACAAATGTCATAACATTTGATTCATGTACGATTGTCTGATTTTGTATGAATTTGTATGAATAATGTATGTTATTGATTATGTACAATCTGGTGTACAATGTAAAGAAAAACTGGCCAGAAAGGAACTTTTTTGGATTCATAGATTAAAGACTCTTGAACCCTTTGGTCTTAATGAAGAAGTTAATTGGTTTATTTAAGCTGCCATCTTCTCTGTATCAGATGGTCCGTGAGTATCTGCAGAATCAGGACTATGACAGTCCCACAAGATTTGCCCTGTATATATTTTAGCCCCTAGAGTTTTGTCTCATTATCTTATTATAGTTCTAATGAAAGATAGTATTATACTGTTTTACTCAGAGAATCTTCTTATGTGAGTATTTCTGTATACATTTGTTATAATTTTTGTTTTTATTGATGTATTACTTGTTACTGAATCCTATGTAATATTTGTATTTTATATTTGTTTTCTAGTTGCCTTTTTATAAATACTTGTACGTTTGGTGTATTTGTTATAGCCCATTGCGGCATGTAAGTATTGTTTATTTCATGTCCGTTTTGGGAAATGGTATATGTATATGTGAATTGTTTGACTTCTTGAGAGTTTGGTTTTGTAGAGCACGCTGTCTAATTTTACTTTGTCTAATTTTACTTTGTATAACCATATAGAGATGAAAGAAGTCATCACCATTTGGGATGATCGTTAAAAGCCACTGAAGAAGACGACCTGTCGAAACGCGTCTGGCTTTAGATCCCCATTATTTGTTTTTTATACACCATTCTTTTTGTCTTTTGTATACTGTTATTAACTTTTTTAAGATATTATATTTTCACCAGTAAATTTACTATTATTTGTATATAAGGGTGTATATCTTCCCCCCCCCTTTTTTTGGCATCAGGGCACTTTCTTTAGTTTTCTCATATTAGAAGGACCTTGGTTTTTTTCTCCTTGATAGATCTTTTGTGTTCTCTCTGTTGAGTTGATCTATCTGATTTTGATTTTTTTGGGTTGTTCTTCCAAACATGCCTACAGTTGAACAGCCACAGCTCTTTTTAGCACCTTGCCCAGGACAGGTATGTTAGCCACTGGGTGATAATTGTTTAAATCTTCCAGATCCAGGGAGGCTCTCTTCAGGAGGGGGTATGCCACTGCCCATTTAAGGGCTGGTGGGACCACTCCATCCCTGAAAGAGGTGTGCACTATTCACTGAGTCCACCCAGTCATACCTTGCTGGCTATCACATGTGGTAGGATTCTATTTGATACAAGTGTATTCATTCAAATTCATACGAATATCCAATATGAATGGATACGTATTCAATGCAAATGAATACATATCTGATACGTATCTGATACAAACACACACGTGTCTGATACATATCCAGTATATATCCCCAGTTTAACAAATGCCCGAGTTATTCATACAAATATTCTGAAACATTCACATTCATATAGATGTTAATGTACAAATGTCATAACATTTGATTCATGTACGATTGTCTGATTTTGTATGAATTTGTATGAATAATGCATGTTATAAATATCAATGCATATCCCTAAAAAGCAGCACTCCCAGAGCAGTGGGCCAGTTGGCAAGCTTCTCCAAACTCTGCCAGCTGGGAGGCAGAACAGAAAAAGTGATAACTTTGAGACACCTAACACTCATTCTCCTACTTGGTTTCTCATGCCTCTCAATGTCTCCTTGCCCATCAGCACAGCAATAGTGGCCCCATGAGATATATCCCCCCTCTTGCCCCACCTTAACACATTATTCCCTCCCCACCAAACAGAACACTATAAATAAATTAAAACAGTATTAAACATAGCTGAGTTAAAAATGAATCTAAAAATCCCAAAATTTAAATTCCCAGTCTAACCCATCCCCTTTAAAAACAAAAAATAACAAAGAAATGCAAGGCAATTGAAGTGGACCCTACCCTAGCTCTCTCCAAAGAGGTGACCCCCTTTGCTGTTACCCCTTTGGTGGTAATGTCTTCGGTGGTGAGCTTGCCACCACAGGTAGGAGCCTATATAGGCCCAAGAGCCCACAAGCATTGTGGGGCATGGTGCTCAGGTAGCTATCGGCTGAGTCCTGCGAGCACTCCCCACTGCCAGGGTTCTTGGGCAGCCACCAGGTCTGAACCACAGTCCCATGCCCTGGGGTACCTGGGAGCAGATGTCTTCTTGCAGCAGTGGCTTCTAATTGCATCATAGTTCCAGCTCCCCAGCCCAACCCTGTAGCTGTGCTTTCCTGAACTGTATCAGAGCACTGTGAGCTGTTGATGATTCTGCATACCTATATTAAGAAAATTCTGTTCTGTGAAATTATCAATCATCAGCAAGGTAGATCCTTCTGTAAAAGTCTGTGATTCAGCAGCGTATTATGAAAGGCAATCAATCAGTTGAACTAAATCTAACAAAAATACTGAAATATATAGTATTTCCACTAAATATTTCATCTATGCTGCCTTTCTGGGGTCTGTCTTTACTATTTGTGAATCTATCTAAGGACTGTAAAATAGAATTTAACTGTGCTAATATTCAATAGGCTCCAATTAAGCTGTATTCAAATAAATATACCTTTTTATCACTTCAGACTTCCTATATTATAGCATAGTGTAAAAAGCAACACTTATTTAAAAGAGGCAGTATGTGTATTTCATGTCTACCATTGTCCCCTACTGATTTAACATTATAGCCGGGGAACATTTGGTACTTAGTAGCAATGTGAAATAGCCCTGTGAACTATTTCCTGTGTTCAGTATAGGCTGCCCAAGAGACAGCAGGTAGATTTTCTTGACTAGAATAAGCACTTTTGAGTCCTTATTCTTGCTTTGCTCTTCAAGCATTCTGAAAAACACTTGAGATGGTGGATGGATTAATGTGGCTTCATGTGGTCCATAAACAATTTTTATGTTTTGTGGATGCCAGAAATGGTAAAGCTCGTGGTCTTGATTTTTTCCAGAAAAAAAAAATCATATTGCTAGTTACTGTTTAGTATAAAAATAATCTCAGTAACCAATATGGCATTGGGAAGCAGAAGAGACAGATTAAGAGAAAGGGTGGTAGATGTATCAAAGCTATCACTCCTTCTGTTCTGCCTCCTAGTCGACAGAGTTTGGAGAGGTCTACCAACCAGCCCCCTGCTCTGGCTCTGCTGCTCCTGAATGCCCGATCAGTCCGGAATAAAATATCTGTCATACATGACTTGATTTTGGATGAAGGGGTTGATCTGGCATGCATTACTGAGACTTGGGAAGATGAATTGGATGGGCCTAGTCTTGCCCACCTTTGTCCCCCAGGATACTCAGTGCAACACTGCTCCAGACCAGAGGAGAGGGGAGGCGGTGTTGCTGTAGTCCATTGGATTTCCATCTCCCTCACTGGACAACCAATTTGCACTGTAAGAAACTCTGATTTTTTATCCCATAAATATTGCTATTTGGAAACTGGATCTGACATCAATACATTGAATGACTTCAGAGAACAGTCATTATTAAAGTTTGTGAAAGTCCTTAAGTAGTTATTTATTTATTTTTACTATTTTTTTTAAAAAACTTTTGATGATAGATTGATAGCTTGCATAGATTGATAGATCTCCTCTGCAAACCTTATAGTTTATGCCATGACATATGCTCAGTTCATTTCAAATCTGTGCCTTTATTTTCTTTAAAGGATCAAATTACAAGCATTACAATACTTCAATAATCTTGACACCTCTATCGTAACTGATAAACATATTGCTAGGGAAAGCATCGAACCTGTCATGGATGAGTACCGATACATAAGATACAATTTAGTTTGCTGAAACAGCTCTGGCAAAAGCAGGAAAGATCTCACAGAGGCGATTGGAATCTCCTGGCAGCTTTACAAACTACAACACATCTGAAAAAATGTTCATAACAAAAATCGCCAGGGGGATGTCAGATTCCTCTCTAATGCGGTGATAAATGTGCAGTTCACCAGAATGAGTATTAACTGTATTATATTCATAGGAAAAAGAAATTTTGCCAAGTTGGATATAACAGGTTGACAGGATTCAGTACGATCTTGCAAAATGATAAAGTACAAGTGGTTCAGACTATAAACATGTTTTGCACATTTGTCTCTTTAGACTCAAAATACTGGTTTTGTGTTTAACCATGTAGAAGCCATTACAAAAGGGCTGAAATGGAGCTGTGTGAAGACTGCATCCAAAATTCTCCATGCAACTTTTGGGTGGTGAAACAGAATGTACAGTGTATTATTCAGGCAATATCTAGAGTTCCCAAAAATTCAGAAAGATGATGCACACATGCGCACAGACAGACAGACAGACAGACACACATAATAAGATGATGAAATATTTTTTCTGATCAATTTTTACTCACTATTGAAAAATATTTTGTTTACTAGAAGTAGTGAACTATCATAGAGACCAAGAATCGAATTCACTGATTTTGTTATTGATTTCTAATAGTAATACTAAGCTTTTGAAATGGAACCATACATTTCATCTAAAATTTTCTTGTCAAATATTCCCAAGGATATACTGTGGCAAACTATCAAACCTCACAGGATTGTTATACTGAGACCTTTTGACCAAAGGAATTAATTATAATTATATAAGCCACAGGGTCTCTGAAGCAGCTGGCAAAATATCAGCAATGGGGTGGTGATTTGGAATTTGGAAGGGGACAATTGGAGGCATCAAATATTTGTCAAAGGCAATAAAGCCAATATTTAATGTTCATTTAATAGGCAATTAAAACAGTATGTCAGAGAGCCTCAATAAGCTTGACAACAAAAAATGTGAAACAGGTATAATTTAATAAGCCAGAAGTTTGTGAAGTAGTCAAGAAAACCACACTAGAGCTCAAAGGGGGGGGGGGTAAAACAGAGGCAGAAGATGCAAAGAGGTTAAAAGATTTAAACTCCCAAGGAATTATTATCCACACTTCTGCTAACTGTTAGTGGCATTTTGAGGAAAAGAGGTAGGGATAATCCTCTTTACTAGGCTTTTGTGTGTGCATCTGTGCAAGTGACATTTTTTTTCTTAAAGGGGCAATCAAAAGAAGATTTAAAATATGTCACCCTTTCTGATCTCACTCTGATTCTCCAGTGCTGAATGTCCTCTCAGGGGAAGCATGGGAGCTGGCTGGAAGGAGACTGGACTCTGGCACATCCTGGCTGTCCTGGAAACCATTTCTATGGTGACTGCCACAACTATACTGGAGTGTTGTAGCCTGTGAGTTCTGGTCAAATTTTCAGCCTTCATGCCAGCTGTCCATGCCACATAGGTGACTTACAATGGCTTCATGGCTGCTGTGAGTTGAATCAATGGGAGAGGGAGCCATAAGGCCAATTTGAGCCCATTTAAGATAGGTAGATGTTTACCCATAGGTGTGCAGATGCAACTAGGAAGTGAGTTATTTAGTATACATTTTTGGTCTAACATTTACTGAATTGTAAGTGCCTACCCTTAAATTTAATCACAGACACAATATGATGCATCAAGAGGTATTCCCACTGAGTCTTACCACAGGATAAATGTGTATAAAACAACAGCTAAGTAATGAGCTTCGCACTGATTATTTGAAGTGATTCACTGTAATAATATTTATTTTAAAGAGTATTCTTGATATTTAGATTTTCCAAAAGTGGATGGAACTGGCAAAAGAACTTGGATTAGATGGTGCAATTTATGTCAAACTTAAACATTGCTATTTTGCCTACACAAAGTTAATCTTTGTGGAAACAAGAAATATTTCATCAGCGCTTTTGGAAATGGACTATCACATGTATATGCACGATAAAGCCAATATTCACAACAACTTCTTGATGTGGCAAAAATATAGTACATAGATGAGTTTTGAAATTCTGCCATAAAAAGTGAAGAAAAACTAATGAAATAGAAATGCACTCATAAGGGTGAAAACACAGCATGTTGGGAATTGTAGCTTGAGGTGAACATCTGCATGAACTCAACTAAATATAAAATGATAAGTAACATGACACTAAGCCAGTTCTTTTGAATGAGAAACAAATGGCAGGAAAATATGTGAATATTCTGGTGATTTTCTTCACTGCAAGATTTTATTTTCTTGATAAGATTCAGCTTCATATCAATTCAAGTAGATAAACTGTTGCCCTCCAGGTGTTGATGGACGGGAAGTCACATAACCATTGACCATTGTCAGTTTTAATCCATCATTTCTTTTATTACCTTTATGCAGTCTACATATGTGTATAAAAAGCCAATGATTCTTTAAGGCTTCCTGGGGAGGTGTGGAAAATTATTAGCTCTATCAGCTGAATGTCTGTTCCATGGATGCTAGTGGAAAGATAAAATTACCAAGTACAGACCATGCTTAGGAATAGTCAATATAGTATCTCTAGGGTTATCAAAGCCCTATTTTAGAGAGTTTTTTTTTAAGTGTGTCAAATATGTGGATAAGTGCAATCCAAATGGCAAGGTCTACCTAGACTTTCAAAAAGCATTTGGTAAAATCCATACTCAAAAGCTCTTGAATGAATTCGGCATTCATTGCATAAAAGGGCGGGTTCCCTTCTTCAAAATGAATTACTTAAGGAGTAGAAAACAAAGAATAAGAATAAATAGATATTATCTCAATATGGAGAGAGGTAACAAGTGGATTCTCAAAGGTTCTGTGCTGGAACCTAGAGTAGTGAGTAAGCAGAAAAACTGAAAGGCTTGCTGACAATATCAAATTAATCAGAATGGTGAAAACAAATTACTCAGAAGGTGAAAACAAGCACATTGGGACAACCAAGTGTTCAATATAATCAACTTTGCCCCATAACTATACTCAGGCTGTTTCCCCACTTACTGGGAAGGGCTTGGCTGCCCCATCTCCATGTGTGGTGGCAAGAGGCATCCTTTGGCAAGTTTGCTACCCAGTAAATGGCACAAACCTGTCATTAGGTGACTTCCTCATAAGACTGCGATCCCTGAGCTGGGATCACAGCTTTGAAAAATGCCTCTGGATTCTGAAATGGAGCCACAGAATTTTAATAGATATAATATTGTGGAAAATGCATTTCAGCACACAGCAAAGAATTTAAACTTCCACCTTGCTCTAGGTGACACTAAGAGTAGCACTGAAACCACTGACATAAACCTTGCTCAATTCAGCCTGACAGGAAGATTCATCCTCTCGAATAAATATAAATAAAGCTTCAACCCAGCCTTATTTCTTAAATGTGTTACATTTCCAATAAATTTTTCAGATTAAAGATGTATTAACTTCATTATGAAAGTGAATGCTGAACAATGGTAAAGTAAATAAATAAATAATGCACTCATTACTTCCTTAATTAATTTTTCATGAACAAATTCTATTAACTTCAGAAGCGAGAGTATGCGATGTGCCAAATTCTATGCGATTTCCCGCCCCCCACCCCACATACACCATGATATTTTCATGGCTGAGTGGTCAAGCTTGGCTGGATTTGACAGAGATACAATATGAATTCACAACATGAGCAAGCTGGGTGCATAAACTGTACCAATGGAAACAGGCCGAAATAGTATTTTATGCAGAAAAGAGGAAATATCAGTGCTTTCTGCCCTAAGTCTTAATCCAGAATATAAGTCTGCCATCCATATGATAGTACAAACAACAGCAGATGCCTGGGACCTGCCATAGTCTGCACCAGTATGCAGATAGCAGGCTCCTATTCCAGAATATATTCTGGAATAAAGCCCAGTGAAGAAAAGGCCTATATGAGGCTGCAGCCACATAGAACATGTAGAAGTATGCCAAGAACATTGGATTTGTGCACTAATAGGCTCCTTGGGAGGAACTGTGGAGACAGCTCACTTCTGGGGTCATTTGTGGGCATCCTCTGAACTTCCCTTGTCATGCAGTGTCAAAACTGGGGATCTTTTATAGTCTTCAGATAGGACAGAACATGGTTATCATAATGTGGTTAGCTGTAGAGGTGCTCAGCCTTGCCCACTCTGTTCCTGAGCCAATCAGCCGGGATACCACATTGTTCACTGTATAGACAGAAAGCAAACTGCTTGGGTCAGGTCTGCAGAAGAAAATTCTTCATCCATTTAAGGATCAGGGACAGTGGGAGAGCATCTTATGTTCCATTTCATTGTTTCTTTATGGCATTTCTAAAGGCTGCCGAGAAATCCCTTTTTTAGGGGAAGGAGCAGTTCAAGACTAAGTATTTGAAGCAGATGACTGGTGCAATAGTCTTCTCCTGATTCTGATCCTCAGCCTTAACTGCATCAGAGAACCTTTGCACAGACTGTATGAACCCTCTAACAGTGGCTGCCAGCTCAGTGAAAATGTTTGTAATTGTTTACATAACAGCTCCTCAAACAACACGTGGCAAGAAATAAATGGACACTTACTGTTTGTTGATATCACTGGCATTTGACACCAGAACTGGGTCTTTGTTTTTGGTCCCTCTCCTGATGCAAGATAACTGAATAAGAGCCCTTGAACATGAGTACAAGAGGTAGGACTAAATACTCTTCCACTGTATATTGACCAACCAGAAGGCAACCAGAATGATGAGGGGGCTGGAACACCTCCCTTACTAAATCGGACCACAATGTCTAGGCCTCTTCAGCCTGGAAAGAAGGCATTTAAGAAGGGACCTAATTGAAGTATATTGTCATGCCCCGTTGTGATGTTCATGCTAGGCAGCAGAGAAGCCATTTCGCAGTTTTTTCCGAGCTCCTAATTGACAGCAAAGGCAGACCATTGAAGAAAGCCCCACCAGCCCACCAAAAATGGACCAATAGAAACGACCAGATCACGGACTATAAAAAGCGGCAGCCCAGCGTGTGTCTTGTCTTGGCCAATGGGGATCAGGGAAGGTTTCTCCAACCTCGCTCGTAATTAGGCCTCTTCTTTTGGGATTGAGGGGAGAAGGAAAGAGGAAGGTCTCTCCTCTTGTGAAGAGGGAGACCGGGTGGGCAGATCGTGACTGCTACAAGCCGATCTTTATTATTTAGAGGGTTTAGCTCACTGGATGAGGGTTTAGCTCACTGGATGATAGGGAAGAGCTGAGAGGGAAGGAAAGAATGAACCATTGTGCTTACTGTAGAGCTTACTAAGGACTGTTTGCTTACGGCAGAGCTAAGTGAAGGGAATAGGACAGTTTATTATTGACAATATCTTTATTTTTCAAGCAACTAAAGAACCTTTAAGCCAATTACAAACTTGCCTGCCTGGGACACGACATATATAAAATCATGCACAGTATAGAAAAGGTGGATAGAGAAAATTTATTTTCTCTATCACACAACACTAGAACCAGGGGCACTCTATGAAGGCGATGGGTAGGAGAGTCAGATCAGTCAAGGGCAAGTATTTCTTCACCCAGTGTGTCATCGGTCTATGGAAGGGGTGGTAACAGCTGCCAGCCTAGATAATTTATGGATGATAGAAGTCAATGGCTACTAGAATGGATGCCTAAGTACATCTTTCAGGCTGGGGGGGGGGCAAACAGAATGCTTCTAAGGCCATTTTCTGGGATCTGAGAGCAGGAAAAGGTTTGTCCTTGTCTCTGCTTCAGATGCCCATGGGCTACTGGTAAGCCACTGTGTGAGACAGGATGCTGGACTAGGTAGGCTGTGGCCTGATCCAGCAGGGCTCCTCTTATGTTCTTACGGTAGTTTCATACTATTTAAATCCAAGTATTCTCTATGAGAATCAAGTTTTTACATGGTGGTTCTCTGTACCCTTTGCTTTTTTTGAAACGTCTTTTTAAAAATTTAATTTAATTTCAAAGGCTGAATCATCATGGGATTGGACAGTAATTCATCAAGAGGGAAACTTGCAAGGAGCGCAGATGAGCCAACCCCAAGGCAAGAGGTATAGTGAACAAATGTCATGTGTCTTATTGCCCCAAAGCCTTATAGCCACAGAGGTTCTGTATCTGTGAGGTTTCTAGTCAGGGTGCTTTCATGCCAAATGAGAAATAGCCTTGGACACTGGCCCCCTTTTATATCAATCATAAACTATCCCACTAGATATTGATTCAGCAGGGCACTTCCACACCCCTCTGTCCTTCCACACCCCTCTGCCTGAGAGACCACCACTTGCCCTGAGAGTTAACTCCCAGAGTAGATGGAATGGCCCAGGACTCCGTTGGCTGGACAAGTGAAGGTGTGCCAACCCAGGAACATCCAGATGTTTGGACATTCCAGTCCTGATGTGGATGTCAGTGTGTTCCAATAGTTTGGTAAACTGGCTGCTAAGGATATACTAGCAAGAAAATATCCAAGGCAAGAAAGAAAAAAAAATCAGTAAAATTTTAATAGGAAAGAATACTTTAAAGGTTATATTTCTTTCATTCCCTTAGAGTGGTTGTGGGTTGTCTTAATGCACTCCTCTCCCTCCCTTGTAATTTGCATTTTTCGCCCTTGCAAATTGTAGTGTATACATTTTGGTGCTCTTAATTGCTTTGAGCTTATATTTATGAGAAAAAATGTGTTACCAAAGCACACTGCTGTGAGAAAATTATGAGTTCTTCCAAGATTAACTTTTTTTTTTAGGTGGGAAGGGGTAAATATAAATATTTTGATCATTTGAATATCATGGAACTTTATTTAAACAAATCTGGACATCTTGAACAGAACAAGAATATAAAATAGCAATTTTAAATAAACAAATGTAAATATTAACATATTGTTGGCAGGAGCTGGAAGTGGTTTTCTGGGATCTTGATATACTAAAACCATATTTTATTATATAATTCTCAATATACATTAAAATGACTTGATAGTCAGTTTTAAAAATGCTTCAAAAATATAAACTAAGAGAACTAAGAGAGTATCTGGTACTTCTGTTTCTGTTTTATATTTCTAGTACGTTGTATGTAATATCTTTCTTTCATAGTGGAACCCAAACAGGCACAAATTATAGTGCCAAAGTTCTAGCAATATCAGATGTGATTGCTATCCATTCTGAACATCTTTTCATTGCAGCAAGACGTGAGGCAAAGGGCATAATTCCTGTATTAAGAATGGATGCTAGCACAATACCACAAGGTAAATTGATATTGATTCATCTTTTCTGAGCAAACAGTTTTCTGATAGTGCAGAGCAAAACTAGGAAGAGATATGCCTCTAAATACAAGGGCTAAAGTTGAACAGATTTGCATTTAAATTAAAAAATGTTGGGTGGTTGAAATCAATAATAATAATCAAGGAGTTTAGTTTTCAAAACAGCGTGACATAGTAAAATTATTCAGATTCAAAACTGCTTCCTTTAAAATACCTGAAACAAGCTGAGACCAAATTTGATGCACATTATTTAGGTTTTAAAAGTACACTTCATCCCAAATATGTCTTGAAATTTTAATTTACCTCCTTTTAATTGAGATCTTCTGCATTTCATTTTGTGTAACAACTTCAAATATAACACCACTAAATGAACCTTACAGTTACTAGTAGCCTTGTCCCTTGAATTCAACTTCAACAAAGGCATTGGCAAAGCAGTAACTATAATGACTTTTGTGCTTACCAAATTCCTATACAGTAGGAGTCATGGGTTTTAGAGGCATTTGCACAATGTTGTGGCACAGGACAGGCTGCTCCTTCCTGGAGCAAGTAACTCATCCCAAGCGAAGATGGCTTGCCAGTTGAGCAGAACAAGTATGTTGTTCACATTTGGATTGCCTGTTCTACTCCAGTCTTTGCAGCTGCCTCTGTCGAGTCCTCAAAGGCAATGTCAAGTCTCTGAAAGCCAGGGACACAAATTCCTGATGTTGAATTTCTGGCCTGACTGGTTTTGCAAGCAGATTCACTTCTGGCACCATTTTCTAGAGCACTACCCAAAAGGACCATGAAGGCATGCTATCTTTGTGGTCTGGTATACTACTCCTGGGCCAGCTGCAGACACCAGAACTGAGGTCTACATCTATACTGGGTTAGGAAGCCTGGTTCATGCTTCATCTAAAGAAGATGAAGTGTGACAGGGATTGTAGCTTGGCCTAGACTCTGCTAGTGTGCAGATGTGCTAACTCTGATTCCAGAATTTGTTCTAGAATAAGTGGAAATGTGGAAAAGGCCAACACAGAGAGCAGGGGTTCAGAGAACTGTGACGTTCACCTTGGTCATTATGGGAGCAACCCACAAAACCAGGTCATGGAGAGTATTCTCCCAAAAGCTATGTTTTCCTTACATGGAAAATTATTTGATTTAGTGGCTTATTGGAGCTCTCTTCTGTGTTTAGAGGACTCCACTTTTCTGCTACTTAGACATGCCAATGATGACTCATGGAGAGCAGGGATGATTTCACACTTACCTTCCTATCCCGTAAATGGGAAAGGTGTGCAAGAAACTAACGTTAACTAACGCTGGCACTTGCAAGTGCTAGTCAATGACAGCCTAGCCCCCATGTGATTAATCACTTACCTGTGTTTGATCGCCAGGCCAATCCTCTACTAGGTGCCACCATCTTGAGTGCGCTGCCCTGTGGGACTGTGAATGTGTCAGCATTGTCACATTGTGCAATGCAGTCACATTGTGCAGTCACAGTCATGTTAGGGAGTCATGTGAGATGCCAGTGCTGTTGTGTAGCATCTCTGATAACCACCTAAGCTGGCCAGAGTGCAGATGGTTGCCACCTGGATGCATAAGGGTAAGTTCTTGGTCATGCTCGGGGAGGGTTTGGTTGCTTGTGATGCACGATGTCGTGTGCCACAGCTTGTTTACAGTTAGGTAATGTCTGGGCAGGCAGGAGTACTTGTAAGCTGTAAGCGCCTCCTGTAAGTGCAGATGCACCTGCCCAGATGTTGCCTAATTGTAAATTATGGGCCATAGTGCGAATCAGCCCCAGGTCATGAAAACAACAATAATTTTCCTACACTCTATCAACCATTGACAGATTTGGTCATTAGGAAAGCAGCAGCCCATGCTGTGAAAAGCCAACAGAAAAGCCCTTGAAAGAACTCCTTATAGGAAAAATTATTTTGAGGTAGAAGTGAGGATTAGAAAGATACAACATGGGTATATCTTTATTTCTTTATCTAGGCTGCTTGTGGCAAGGTGGACTTGTGTTTTCAGTTGTTATTGTGCCATTTCTGACATCTGACCCAAGCTAGCAACTGTAGAGGCTGGGAACTTTCATTCCAACCTCTCTCACTAGTAGAGGGCCAGACTGCCCCAGCATGGTAGAATTTTAAGCCAAGGAAACAGAAGCAAATGAAAGCATGAAAATAAATATAAATAGCAAGCACCAATCACCAGCTTAGGAGCAGGCAAACTAACCACTCCTGACACACTCCATTTCCTATTTAATACCATAATAGTGGTGGCCAGTACACTTTATAGGCCATTGGATCTGCTTGGTGTCCGACTGCCAGAAAACAGGGGATTCTGCATCATAAAGGGTTGAGAAGATGCAGAACTTTCAGCAAGGGCAGTTTACCTATTCCCAGTTCCTTCCAACCTTGGGTACTTTTCTTCTTGCTGATTTTAGTAATTCTAGCCTATGTATACCATATGTTGGAAGGAAGGAAGGAAGGAAGGAAGGAAGGAAGGAAGGAAGGAAGGAAGGAAGGAAGGAAGGAAGGAAGGAAGGAAGGAAGGAAGGAAGGAAGGAAGGTCATGTGAGATATCTTGGAGTGAACTGTATAAACCTGCTTGCTCCCATGAGGTACCTCTGTTGCTTCAACTACCTTGGGAGTCATTTTCCCCATAAAGCAGGAAAAGTACATTTTGGGAGAGAGATCAGGGGACAAAATCTGCCTCCACCGTATCAAACCATGGAGCTAAAGCTACAACTGACCTACTGCCATTTCTAGGTGGCAAATCCTCCTACATACCAGAATGACAAGAGGTCATCTCTGGAACAGAAACAATGCAGCTGCAAGTGTGTTCTCTTCATACCTGCATTCTGAGTCCTGTGCCTGGGTAAGCAACATTTGTACATCACACTGGTGGCAAGACCAGAACCTCCCACTCTAGATCCTAGCTCATTTGAGAGCCACGTGTATGCAACCATAGTCTGGATCCACTTCTGTGCTAGTTGCTGAGTTAAGTTCAGATTGGAAGTTAAGTTGTAAATTTAACAAGAATAAGATTTCATCTATATTTCTTATTTTGTTTGCATAATTTACTAAGTGATTTTACAAGGAGGGAAGAAAAAGGAGGAAAAGAATGAAAGAAGGAAGGAAGAAGGAAGGAAAAGGAAACAAAGAAAGAAAGTCTTTCATATCCCATATAATCATTTCATTTTGTAAACATATCTTTTTAAAAAATGCAAACTCTTAGAAAATTGAAAATGAAACATGCTCTCAAGTATTATGTCAAATACTTGTACATACTCTTAATTGGCAAAGCTTTAATGTCATTAGGAGTTATACATATGCTTCAGCTAGTTTTCATGCAGAGGAGAACAAATATCAATATCCATCTGTCAAGTAAGAAGAGCCCATATGGTACCACAAGAGCTTAATATAAGTCAGGTATGGCTTATATGAATCAACTTGCTGTCGCCAGCTATTGCATGATAAGCAGGTTGAGGGATTTGTTCGCTCTGAAGTCATTCCTTTACAGAATATCCAATATGACAAAACTTTTGTTAAGTTTTGATCTAGATAATAAGCTTTACAAGTAGGCCCTTTCTACATCTTGAAAATAAGCAAAACCCTGAATATTAACAGGCATGTATTGTGTCGTGAACGAGTGAATTAAATACATCGAACTGTTCTATAAAATAAAGAAGAAAGAAAAGAGTCCTAGGGTAGCCTAGGAGTGTGGTATCCAAACATCTGGCTGGTATCCAGTTGTGTTAAACACCAGCAACCTTGGAGCATTGTGGTGAGACCAACAACCAGACCCAGCTGGAGTACTAATGGCACATAACATTTGAATTAAAGGTTGGGTGGGGAATTCCATGCTGTCTTTAATTTGCCTGGCATACACTTCTTCCAATCAGCAACGGACGGAACTTCCAGGATCTCACAACAAATGCAGCTAAGTTCCTAGAGGTTCAGGCTGATGCTGTGCTGAGTGAGGGAACTGTTCTTTGGTGGCATCTTCTGTGAGGTAACACTAGCTTCTTGAAAGTTTTGACATTTCCCTGTGCCATCTGGTAAGTCCCTTGAATGCCCCAGGGTAGTCAGTTACATGCTCCCACCTTCCAAATGATTTTTTTTTTGGGCTGCCCTTCTATTTAAGAAGTTGCTTGAAAGTTGGGTCCAATGACTTGGGGGATGCTTATCTGCCCCTAAGGTGGCTTTCCCCATGCAGAGTGATTGAGGAAGGAAAAGGGACAAAAGCAGCCAGGCCAGAAACATCATAAGTGCATATTGTTAGGATCACTGCTAAAAGTGTAGACAAGACTACAGGTATAGCTCTGGGTATCAGAATTTTCTCACTCTTGACTTTTCTTGTGCTGTCTACACCCTTGACACCTATGTGCATGATGAGGCTGCCAGAGAGAACACATCAGTGCACTTCCAGTCCAACAGGATTAAAAAAAAAAAACATATGAAAATTCTAGTGCTTTCCTCTGGCTGACCTTTTGTGCTACCAGCATATTTGCATGTTCATTAATGCAATTGTAGATGTCACCGTTTTAAGCACAGACATCACACTCTGTGCACTTCGATTGACTGTCTGGGTTTTTGAGTGTCCCAGTGAAATGGCAAGATGGAAGTCATGTCAGTGCTGTAATAATCCCATGGATGCCTGGACCAAACAGTGACCAGATGCACTCCTCTTCGTGATCTAAAGTTCAATCACAGAGCTAGAACTGAAGTGTTTTCTTGTCCTGTGAACTCATCACACAGTGAACTCAAGGACATGCAGGCAACCCAGGAGAGCAAAGGGCACTTAGAGTTTGATAGGTGATGACCACTGGTCACAACACTGGAGTAAAGGCATAGCTAAGTAACTTCCATCTAACTTCCACTGATATCTGAAATGCTGTACTTGTTTTATTTCTTTTGAAACAGATATGTCCAGATCTACGCTGTATATGTAAGGTCCAGCTTTGGGATGGATCAAATAGTACACTGAACAGGGTACTGAGCTCATACAAAGTGGAGTGGCCCTGCTCCGCCCCACTAGCTGCCCTGCCACCTAACTCCAGCACCCTAAGACGGAACCAGAAGAACATGCACCACATCCAAATCAGCCACCATAACCCTGGCCTCACTCCATCTCACCCTTGCCCAGATCAACAGCTGCCTTTGCTCTGCGCAAGTGATCAGTTAGGGCTGGTCCTGTATGTGTGTGTGTGTTTGCAAAATATAAATGTTAACTATGTACATTTATAACGCTCAAGAAATAATAATAATAATAATAATAATAATAATAATAATAATTTAAAAAGTGTGATACTAATGGACAAAGCTAAGACAAATCTTCATCTGAGACCAAACTCTTCATTTCCATCCTCTCTCATGAATCAAAAATTACAAAGAATATTGTTCCCATACTGAGTTATACACATCACACCAATATGTTTATTATTATTGTTGTTGTTGTTGTTCTTGTTCTTGTGTTGGCTGTACAGCATTTAATGATGTTTATTTTTATATTGTACCAATTTAGAAGTTCAATAAAGTTATTGGGAAAAAAAGTGTGATATGAATATACCAGGTTGTTTCAAAATGTTTATCATTATCGGGAAGTTATTAATTCTTTCACATTTCACCACAGGGAAAGTTTGTTTTATTAGAAAGAAGATGCCTTCTACTGCCTTTGTTCTATGAACTTAAAGTATAATGTTACCAGTAACTCCTTAATGAAGAGTTTTTTTCTAAGCTTTAACAAAACTGTCCCTTCTCTACAAGCTTTGTTGCCTGACTTTGCAGCAGTGGACTAGAACTGAGGAACAGTGAACTGTCAACCGCCACTGATTTATAAGAGTGATTTACCTTCTGGAGAGTGTAATTATGTTCATAGTTAAGAATTAATCAGGTGAGAGAATTATGGAATAATCACACTCCTGACTTTGGAAGGACAAAGTAAATGGAGAATGTTTCAGCTTTGCAGGGTCTCTCAGCAGAAGGAGTGTTCTTTATTCTCAAAGTATTTATAGGAACAGATCTCTGCCATCTTTGTTTTAAGAAATAGGAAAATGTTGTGAAAGAAATGGGTAAGGAAAAGCAATGCTATGTGCAAGAGAAAAACAGCTGATGCAATGATTAACACTGACGAGTAAGTTGGCCTAGATACTCCAGACAATTGATATTTCATATGTAAGGCAAGTCCCTGACTTCTAATATTTTCTAACTATTGGATATAGTAGTAGCATATAGTGTAATAGTATATAGGTAGTCTTGTATCTTTTATTCTAAAGATTTTATAGCTGTAATTATTTTTACTTTAAAAAAGAAAATAATAAATCAGTGGATACTCACTCACTCACTCACTCACTCACTCACTCACTCACTCACTCACTCACTCACTCACTCACTCACTCACTCACTCACTCACTCCAGTTAAGAAATATTAAAAATAAGCCATTTTCTCTTTTGAAAACAAACATATTATAGATATGCCAACTGATTCTATTTGAACACAATTTGTTGTGAACAGGGAGAGTTTGAAAAGTTTGCTTTTGAACCAAACACTTTCTTAAGTTTGAATGTAGTGTTCAACGAAGAACCAAACCTTTGTAGATTTGCTGAGCTGTTTCAAGAACATGGGCCTATTCACACTTAGCTTTATTCTGGAATATATCCCAGAACAGGGGCCTGCTGTCCACATTCTAGTGCAGGCTACAGCAGGCCCCAAGTGAGGTCTATCATAGTCTGCATTAGTATGGAGACCACAAACCCCTGTCCTGTGATATACTGCAGAAAAAGGCCAAGTGCGAACAGGCCCCAGGTCAAAGTGCCTGTGCCTTTGAGAAAGCATACTTTCCTCTTCTCTCAGTCAAAATTGCTAATTTATCTTCATTATTGGTTACTTTGTTGCCTTTTGCAATTGGATGCTTCAAGTTCCAACTTGTTTGTTCAAAGGTTGTTAGCTACTTGCTTTGTATTTATTATGTTGCCAGGGAAACTGGTATACTATTGACTTTTTGGGGAGCCAGAAGGGAGGGGGGAGCCCAAGGGAGAGATTTTAAGAATACAGAAAGGACTGAGGGTTTTTTTTTTCACATGAGAATTTTTGAAGAGCCGCTGCAGTTTTGAGTCCTATTTAAAGTTGGGTGGTTGGGTTCTCTGCTGTACCTTCTGTTTATGGGCTGGCTGCTGTTCTCTTGTGGTGTGCCAGTGTACCAGTAACTGTGTCCTTCTTTGCTTCTAGAGCCTGCTGTTTCATTCAGGGATTAGATTGTGTGTGTGGATTTTTTGTTTGCTAGTTTTCTTCACAGGCTTCATAAACTGAGGTTAGCTACAACAGCTTCTCTTTTTGGTTCATATGTTTTTTTTTTCTTTTGACAATGCAAGTCAAGGATGAATGTTTCCCAAGGCAGAGCAAAAGATGATGAGGCTAAAGTCTAGAAAAGACTTAGAAAAAAGAGAAACCAGATTCCAGGAAAAACACCAAAGATTTAAGTCAGTTCAGGTACACAGAAACAAAGCAAGAATTAAATAGTAACCCAGAAGTTGTAGTTGGAAATATCTAAAGTAATCCATAAATTGTAGTCTAAGACTCCTTCCACACTCGGCCATTAGACCAGCAGAGTGCAGCTCACAGTACAGGTTGGCCATATGGGGGACCAGTTCATTGAAGGTCAGCTCTCCCCAGCAGACCAATACATCTGCTTGGAATGAGGCCATGGAGGATACAATGCTGAAATGGTGCTATATCCTGGTCTACCAGTGCACTGCTTATAAACAGTCCACCAGCATTCAACTGTGGTTTACCAGACAACAGAGAGTCTGTGGGCAGCACACTTACATGGTCTGGTATACCATACCTAGTCCCTTTTCAACTGGGCATCTGAAAGCAACATTGGAAGTGTGCTGCTTCTGAACCCCAGCTGAAAAAACTTGGCAAGGCTTGCCAAAGACCAAGACCACTTCAATAAGCTCCAGAATAGATTCAGAGAAGATACCTCAACACTGAAGTTTCTCACAAGACCACGTTAATTCTTCCTGTCCTCAGCATGCTTCTGCCCTGCACTGAACCATAAGGATTAGCCTTCAGCCTTAAGAATGTATTGCTTCTCTCCTGACACATCATGCATTTTCAGTGATATTCTTATCTGCTTCCTTGTGGGACATGCATTATGTACTAAATCCCATTTAATTTAGACTATGTCTAGCCTACAGGAGTTTTGCATACTTATGAATTTTATGTAACCACAGCAGATAACTGTTTTTCACAGATTCATGAGAGCAAATCTAATGGGTAAAGATGCTAGTACAGTACATATTGCATCTGGTCACAAGATCTGAAGTAGAGAAAAGGCACAAGAGTAGCACAAAATCTTTTTCAAAGTCTTTAAAGCTGTGGAGATCTTCATTGGGAAGAGAAAATATTCAGAGTTTCTTGATTGCTTCTAGTAAATTACTGTGCAATGAAGGTCAATAATCACTGTTATTAATAAAGGATCTTGGTCCATTGCTGAGTTGGGACTTGCAGAGCAGCAAATAAAGAACTTTCACTGCTTAATTAATTTTTATTGGCGAGGCACTATTCAGTTCATATACTTTGTATTACTTCTGGTATTTTTGAGTGCTTTCATCCAAGGTTGAAATCATGATGAATTAACCTAGCCCCAGTGACTGACTTAATAATCATAACTAGAGAATCAGAGTTCCTGGCATAAAATTCAGATAGAAACAAAGCTATTCTAGTGGGTGCACTAACAGGGTATGATTGCATGCAGAAGGAATAGCATGGAATAATGCCCTATGTGGAAATGTCCTGAATTTGAATGATTTTGAGTGGAATGTATGGAATAGAGCATGCCACTCATATTTGTTTGTGTTTAGCCTATCTCCTATGTTTACTGTGTGAGGTGCATCATGCAGTTAAGTGACTGGATTCCAGAGTGTATTTTTGATGCATGTGTATATGTGTGCTGCTGTGTGGCTTTTTAATGCACATATTTTCTTGCTACACACCCATTTTTTTGTGTGTGCACACATTTTTGTTCTGTTTTGTTTATTTCTGTTCTGGTGCACTTGGCTTTGTTTTTGTTTTTGTTCACACACATACTTTTCCTGTGCACACTTTTTGAAAGAAATGGCTCCAGAGCATGCTGCCAGATAGTCAGAGACTCCTTCAGTGACCAAAGAACCAGCTCTGTCTCTTGAGAACAAGATTAAATCTTTGACATGCTAAAGAAAGGCAAGGGCTATATCACAGTGGCAAGCCTTTCACAGTCAATAAGTCAACCATTCACACTACTAAAAGAAGAAAAAGAGGAGAAAAAGGAGACATGAACAACCACGCATGCTCATAGATATACCCAAATCTCCAGTGTAAGGTGTTTTAAAGCCAGAAATCCACTTGTGGCAAAGATGGAGAATGCTGTGGATGGGGAACCAAACCCTCAAGAAGGTGTCTTGCCATTCAAGTGATCTTCAGGAAAGCCAAATACATCCACAATAATCTTATGCAGATCACAGGGAAGGGAAATCCAGAGAGTTTACAGGCCAGCAGAGGCTGGTTTGAAAAACGTTAAACAGTTTTGGTCTGCACAATGTGAAGGTAATGATTGAGTTTGCTTCACTAGATTCAGAGGCTGCATCTAGGGGCCTGTTCGTACCTACCTGTTGGGGATGCCCTGGGATGTTTCATACGCATGCCGTGGTGCTGCCTCCATCCCAGAGCATCCTGGAGCATGTGAGAGTGTTCCCTATCCTACAAAGAGTCTCCTTATCCTATCCCAGGGAGGTCCCAGATGGAGCATTCACACTTTCTAGCTGTGTGAATACCAGGTGTGTGTGTGTGGGGGGGTAGTGTGGCATGGCACAGCATGGCATGGCTGTGGCTGTATAAATGTGTGGTACATTGTGCTCACCATGGCAATGGCTTGGCACATGCTGGAAGTTGCTGTGACTATTGGTATGGTGATCTGATTGGGCCAAAACTAACCACTCACACTTCAAGTATTGATGATCAGTTTTCGGACTGCCCTAGTACTTGAAGTGCAGAGGCATCCCAGTTTGCCCCATCTTAATTTCCCACTAAATTAAGTGTGAACCAGCCTAGGTTGCCAGAGCTCAAGAGGTCATCACTGTACATGGATATGTACCTGACCAGATCTTTTGCCAAAAAACCTGTTATCTTCTAAGGGAGGAAATGCTCGACTGTAGTTAAGAGGACTCCAGGACTGAAGATGGAAAAATCCCATCTGACCGCTCCACTCTGCATTCATTCCGCCTCTGGAGGTTACATGGCCCACACTCATCTACTTACCTGAGTTCCACATACGGTCTTCATGGAATAGTTCTCCCTTTTCCAGTTCCAGGGAAAATTATGACTTGATGCTCACATCTGTGCTACTTAACAGCCTTCCTACCATAAATATAGTTCTCCTCCTTCAGGTCCACATGGAATCTCAGCTGGGTGATTGCCTGCATATTTACTGCCTCAGCATTCAGCTTCACAAGGGCCCACTTCTCTGCTGCCAAGAGTTATTCTGCCATGAATGTGATTCTCTTCCTCTTTAGCTGCATGGCCAATCCCAGCTGGGTGTCCATGTTTCCAGTTGACAGATGTGACAGAGTTCCAGGAGCCATACTTCCAAGGAGAACTGGGTGCCACCTTCCATGCTGTAGTTCTCCTCCTCTTTCAGCTCCACAGTGATTCCTGATTGTGTGCCTCATTCCTTCCTGTTAAGAACAGCAACATTGATTTTACTGTGGCTCACAATATTCCCTGAGATTTTGGGAATAGGGTGAGATAGAAATGCAAATGAATTAATGAATAACAGCCTTCCTTGCCAGCTGTGTGCTTCTGCGTTCAGAGTCATGGGAAATCATGTTTTGAAATCCCAGGTGTAGGAAGTGGCATTTCTATGATTCAGCATTGCAGCCTGTGAAAAATGTGTGTTTGGCCAGAGACCAGAGGAAGGTAGGACTGGTATGTTTCAGCATTGCCACCTGTGAGAAATCTGAGTATGGCTGGGAAAAGACGGCTTCAACATGCTTCATCACTGAAATCTATGAAAAACTGTTTTCTTGGTTCTGGGTGTGCACTTCTGTAAACATTTTGGCATGAGTGTTGCTGCTTATACTCATGCCATTTTTGTCATGCCTCATTGTAGATCCGCTTCAGGGTGACTGGGCTGTGGCCTTTGAATGCGGACCACTTTCCTCCACTAGCTTGTATTGAGAGGCAAATTTGCCACTCAGGTCAATGCAAGGGTCAAGTGGATTGGTCAACCCAATGTAAATCAATGGAGGTTTTTGTCACACTATTTTCACTGAAGCCAATTGCTCAGGTTAGATGGTATCTCTTTACATACTGTTTCTTGGGGAAAAAATCCTGCTGCATAAAGTGAGGGTGAACCATATTTGAGCATTCCTTTTCAAAGTACAGACAGGAGAACTGATACTGGCACAACTAAAATAAAAAGGGTTCCTGCCACAGAATTCTTTTGCTCCCTAAAATGAAAGAAGACATAGTAACAAGTTGTGGAGTCCCCAAGAAAGACAGGGGAAGCCCATCTCCTCCTCAGGGGAAACGAGAAAGCCATCTTGGGTCATGGAAGGTAAAAAAACATGTCCCATAGTCCCAAGAATGGAATACTGTAATCTGTCATAAATATATTCTATCTCCTGCTGACTCTGAAGTCATTTATCTGTTTATAGTATCTCATTTTGGAAAAGTGTGGTGTTTTAGATGTCATCCATGTTTTAATTAGGGATTATGTGCCACAAAACTCATTGAAGATTACAATTTGTATATGGTGTTTTTGGTTTGTAACCTATTTTTTAATCCATGCAGCTGAAACACATATATTGACCTAATTTCTGCAGTGATTTTTACCTTAGGAGTGTCTTAAAATTATAAAACATAATGGTATATGTCTAAACTATACATCTTCATTTTCACTTGACTGGAGTATAGTTTCACCCTGCCACTTTTACTTATCAAGTTAAGTAGATACAGAATTTTTTGAACATCTCAACAGGATTGATGAAAGGTTTCTAGTCTCTTTCACTGGAGAACCACTGGGACCTGGAGGAAATAATGATGGATTAGAGGAATACCTAAAGGCCAGGGTTGTTAGGTGAGTGTATGGTGCCCCAGTGGTTGCCAAGAGTAACTTAACTTATAATGATGGCATGACAGCTTAGTCAGAGTTGGGTGACAATTTGATGGTTGCTCACACCCATGATGACCAAAGACCCATAACTTTAGCCTGACTTCTAGGTCAACTTCAGTTCCCTTATTGATGATGCTGGTGAAGATATTCTGGGCAGTACAGAGGGGCAAGTCAGAACCCTGGACATAGTTTGAGACCTTCCTGTCTCCATACTCACTTCCAGGGGTTTTGTGTGGATAGAGACTTTGTATAAAACACCTGGGCCCTGTTCCCACTTGACTTTTAAAATCCAAATTAAACTTGTTTGAGTATAAATTGCAGTCAAACCAAATATTGCCATTCCCACTGCAAATGCTCCATAAAACACATTGGGGGAAACAGCATCTTTTCCTCCCCGCCCTGTACCAGTTGAGGTTCCCACCCCTCTCTCTGATTGGGCTCTCTCCAGCCGTTAAAATCATGACATGGCCAAGGGAGGGAAGTTCCAGCTCCACCCTTTGATCACACCCCCATCCCCTGGTGCTACTCCTCAAGAGGTTTGCCTCTTGCTGACCAGCCCTGTGACTAACTGGGCTGGGCAGAAATTGCCGCTTGGGTGGCTGGTTTGCTGTCAGCTCCTGGTGGTTCCTGGGTGTTGCAATCAGTGCCTGCTGAGGTGCACTTTTGCACAACTGCGAAATTCCATACTAGCGATCCCACATGACCACAGGGATCAGTTCCACAAAATCAACACCCTTAGTTGAGATCTAGCCCATGTTTTGTGCCCGGCGGTGAGGGCACATTATGGTTGATAAATTTTTCTCTCGCCCTCTCTCTTTAAAATTCTCCATCCACTTTGACATCTAAAAATGCAAGATATTGTGTGATTTTGTATATTTCCCTGTGAGCAAAGAGCTCCACTGCTGGTGCCAAAACCAGGCCGGACGTGATCAAAAAGGGGGAAAAGAAGAAAAAGAGAGAAAAGGACGGAGAGAAGACTGGATCTGGATGAGGGAAAGAGGGAAAATAAGACTGGGGAGGGGGCTTTTTATGTCTAAATGGATCCTTTATTTGACAATATTATTCTCTGTTTTGCCCTAACCCCCCCCAAAAAAATTTCTCCCTACCTACCACAAAAGAGGAGAATGATAACATGGGAGTGATGGCAAGGGGCTGCCCTCCCAAGAGTGAAACCCCACCCATTCAATAATGCACCCACAACGGCGACAGACATTGGACAGAAGGCTACGGGGGGCGGGGGGGGGAGACGACAACCCTAAAGACATGATCTCCACCCAATACTGTGGTACTGTTCCAAAGCAAAAAAGATAAAGTGTGCTAGCAGAAAAAACGGGAGTGAGAGCTGTTTTTACAAGGTTTGTTTATTGCATTTTTGGGCGATTTACTATTTTTAATGGGGACAAAGAATTTCCAAAACATGTTCAAAGTTCATTAATATCTGAGGGGGAATGGGCCCCTGAAGTGTTTCTGAGAAAAGTGCAAATATCTGATGTATTTCACATTCATGTATGGAGCTTTATTTGATCTAATAGCATAAACTTACCTCTGCATGGAAAAACTGCTCAAATATAGTAAGATTTTGAAATGCACTTCCATTTTAAGCAGAGAAAGAAGAATATGTTTCATAAATTCACTCATATAATTTCCATAAGACAGAGCTGCTGACAGAGAAGGTGAAATTTCTTTTTCTCTATCAAACAGGCTGAGCGTCATTTGCCTTCTCTGCCTTGTTATGTCTCCTTATCCCCACAGCAGATTTTTTAAAACGGTGTTTGAAAAGTCACCTTTGGGAACAGACAAATTATCCGTTCTGTTATGTCATCTTCTCAAGGAGACTCGGCTGCAGCACTTCATTTGGGCAAGAGAAGAAACTCTGTGCCAAAATAAATGGTCTTTTATTTACAGACATATTTCCCTAGTGTTCCTCAAAGGGCTCATTGAAGCTGAAATTCCATCTGTCCCATAGGTTGCAAAGGTGCAGCCTGCCTTCACAGAATGACGCAGATGAGTATTAAAGTAACAGTCTGCATATCATTATATATAATTGTTGACTGTGATTATAATCCTTTATTTCTCCATCATTTAAAATTGCCACCCGGAATAATATTTTTTTCTGGCATCATATTAATCATTTTTAGAGGTGCAGATCTCTAGTACAGATTAGCAAATTTTGCTCGTTCAGTATTTCAGGGGTTTTTGTTTGTTTTTGTTGTTACACATTCAGTTTGTCTCCATGTTTAACTTCTGTAAATAGTTCATTGAAATGCTTGTTCAGTTATTGACAATGGACTGCATTTTGAAAAGAAGGAAAAAAGAGGGCCAGGTGTGATGGTTCGAATCTCAGACCAGGATCTGGGAGACCAGGGTTCAAGCTCACACTTAACTATGGAAGCATAATGGATGACCTTGGCACTATCTGCACTTACCTGTGATCCAGTCCACAGCAGGTTTCAGAGGCCTCCTGTCTGCACATATAGTGTTGAACAGTGCAGGGCCTGCCCTCCCCCTAATATTCTTCATCCTTATTGGATGAAGCTATGAACAAGGATATGGTGCCAAAATGGCACTGTGCTCTATTCCAAACATGAAACGCTTTAATGACTAGTGGTTGCATTCCAGATCACAACAGGCAGGTGGAACACATCTCATAGTCAATAACACAATGTGTGTGGGGGGAGGGGAGAACTCTTTTGGTGGCCCACCAGTTAGAGTCACTAGAAGTGGTTCCAGGACTTGACACACTCCCAAAACAGCCCCAGCCAAAAAATTTGAAGGCTGGGCACTGGCTTCAGACACTGGGGCCAGACTTCAGAGCTGGCACTCAGGCCTACACCAGAAAGAGCTGTCAGGTGTAGGCAGCCTTTGTGGTGAGCTACTACTCATCCAGCTCAGAGTGGGCAGGACTTAGACTAAATTTAGTGGGTCAGAACAGCCCACATAGTGCGGTGTTTCAACCTAATTTATCTTGTAGGGTGGCTGTAAAGATAAATGGGAGGAAAAGAGAACAATACCTGCCCTGAGCTCTTTGAAAAGAAGAGAACAAGAAGAAATGACCTAAATGCACAACACAGTATAATACAGTACTATACAAAGCAGGGCAACTTTAGCTTCTTTATTCAGATAAATAAATAGTTCCACAGACTTTTCTTTAATGAATACCTGGTGTGGAGAAGTGCGAAACTGAGATATAAGGAAAACAAGGAAGATTATGGTTTTGTCCCTACCCAGTCCCAATAAGACTCTACTCCCTCCTCCCTCTTGTACCTGGCATTTGCACAATATTCTCATTCCTTTTTTAATTAGAGAACAGTGGCAAAAATATAATAATGTGTAAGGACATCTCCTAACCCACAAAGTAATCTAGAATTTAAATTGACTACGTCACCAGTACATTCCAGTCTGGATTTGGTATTGTCTCCAAAAGTTTTCACTTAGGCTGCATCTGCATGGCAGTCTATTAAGGCATTCTCTTGAGTGGGTACTCCATTAGAAGAAGAAGAAGAAGAAGAAGAAGAAGAAGAAGAAGAAGAAGAAGAAGAAGAAGAAGAAGAAGAAGAAGAAGAAGAAGAAGAAGAAGAAGAAGAAGAAGATATGACTCTGGCACTCTAACCACAAAAACCAAGTGGTTTATATCCACACTGATATCCAGATGCCATTGCTCAAGATCAAGCAACGTTGACACAAACCAAGAGCCTTTCCACAGTCACCTGGGAACTCCTGAATGCATTTTACTTCACTACTACAGCTCTATGCATGCAGGAGTTCCCCAGAGGTGTGTAGATCTAGAGCAATACTTTACATCTACACTCCCTGCAAGAAGGTATCACTTTGTCTGCAATTCCCATACCATCCAGATCAGGGGTAAGTGTAGAGAGGCCCTACACTCTCTACGAGGTGATTTGCATGGTCCTCTTACTCTTTGAAATAACATGGAAGCAAATGACATGGAAAATGCAGGAAATGATTGGTTCTTGTTTGATTCTGCCACACATTATTCACAAGTGGAAGATAAAATTCCACTTGTGAAATTGCATCTCAAAAAATGTTTGCAACTGAATGCCTGTTTTGCTTTGGACATTGCCTTTTCAGTGCCTTGTTTTAGAAAACGAGAGATGGAGGAACAAGATTAGTGTCCCCAAGACCAGGAAGCTTTAGCCAAGAACTTCGATTTTTCAGGACAGCCACCTTGCAGCTTCTGACTGTGTTATCCCCATGGCTTTTAATTTTCTACTTTGGATGCCTTGGTTAATCTCTCTGCTGGCCATCCTTGGACACAAGCTGTGCGGATATCAGCAATAATTGACTTAGATTGTTAAAACTGAAAAGAAACAATGCTTCCCAGACCCAGATGTACCAGACTATGTCTTGTAGTTTTAGAAAGGGTGGAAAGAAAAAGGCAAAATCCCACCACCCCCAGGATAAAACAAACAAGTTCTTTTAGGAAAGGAAGAATTGGATATATTTTATCCAATGGCAGCTTCCACTGTATTCTTTTTTTTCTTAGAAGATGTGAGCTACTGCTGCATAAACAGAAACATTATTTTAATGATGTCCCGTGTCCAAATGTGGTAAGTGAATTGATTATGTGAAACGTGGTTGCAAGTGCACAGAAAAGGAATGTTGTACTAAGGATCTTAGTGGATGAGGTCCAGGACCTTATCTCCTATGCCACCTGATTTCTTCTACTGTGTGCCAGGCAAGCTGGGGTCCCTGCTCAGGAATCTTTTTCTAGCCTGCTTTTCCAGCCTGCCAATCACTGATTATGAGGTCCAATAAAGCCCCACAGTCTCAAAGCTTGCTCTGTCTTTCAGCTGCCTTGCTGATGTGGGAACATTTTCTAAGCTCTTATTTATATCCGTTGACTTATGCCTTGGATCTTGGCTGTTATTGCAAAAAAATGCAATAAATGATTTCCTTCTTGTTCTGATCCTCTGACATCTTCATGCTTTTGTTGCACCCTTTGTGTAGCCTGGTCCCACTTTTGCTGCTTATTGTGCAGGTCAGGAATGTGGAAAGCGAGGCAGCTCCAGAGAAGAAGATTGAATGTCTGGGAGTGCTTGTTTTGAAAGAAGTGCTGTATCCAAGCATTCGGGCAGCAGTATATGTACCTACAACATACAAGGGCCTGCCTTGTGGATGGAGAATCCCCACCCTGAAGCAGCCCTACCTTCAAGAAGATAAATAGCACTGGTGCCACATTTCCTTATGAGGGTTATAAGGGGGAATTGCAACCCTACTGACCAGGCAGGAAAGGGGAAGACAAGTATTGCTGTTGCTGCATGTCTCAGTCTTCTTGTTCTGCTGTGTTTGTTTTGTGAAACAACAGCAGACTGAGCAGGGGAGGGAGAGGAAAGAGAGCCAACATGACATTCCTTCCTGGTTCTTTTTACATATCTCTAAAAGTGCCTTGATGGCTAGTTACAAAAAGCAAAGCAGATGCAGAGAAGTGAGAAACTTGGCATACTGCTCCATTTGCATTTTGCACTGCCATCTCATACCGGTATAGATGCAGGTTTTGCTATTATTTGTTTTTCGTCACATCCTAAATATGGAGCTGGTCCATAGTTTGGCCAGCCCTGGGCCTGAAGTCTGTCTATTTCAGAGCCTCCATACTAGTTCAGGTAAATATATGATATCCTCAAGAGGGCAATTAGTAGCCACCCTACTTGTTGCTTGACTGGTGTGGTAATTCCTTCCCGCATTTTCAGTTTCCTGGACTGAGATTTTCCTAAGGTCTTCATTCCAATGGAAAAGACAGTATGAACTAAAATATTATATATAAGCTATGTGTGATCACAACTTTGTGTTTTCCAAAGGAAGGTGTTCCATAAGGTCATGTAACACATTCAAGGTACTGTGGCCAAGGCTGTACTTACCTGTTTGGAATGCCCTGTGAAGACAATTCTAAGCCAATTAAGAATAGGAATGGCTGGCCATCCACACACTGAGAGCTGGGAAAGTACCATTCCATCCAGTAGCTCCAGCAGTGTGGATGGGAGGCCCCCTTCCTGTTCCTGGTGGAAATTCCCAACATTAAAAGTCCTAATATCAAACATCCCACCCACTTATCCACAGCAGATAAGGATGGGGAATGGCTTCAGATGCCTCAGGGACAGTTGAAATGGATCACAGTGTAGAAGACACATTCCAGTGGTCCACCTGGAATTCTTCACCCAAGTGCAGAAAGGCATCTATCTTCCAAATAAGAAAACATATAGAGGTCCTAAATCTGAATTTTTGACTTTTTGGCCTTTAAGATGCTACTGAATAAGATTCCCATCTTTCCTGCTCATTATCCATGCAGATCACAGCCAAAGTCAAGTGATACCTGCAGAATCACTGATTTCTCATTCCAGTCTTCAGCGAAAGTGCCTGAGAATCTTAAACTAAGAGAACACACCAGCGAACATTTGACACTGAGTGTTCAGGAAAACATTAACGTCTGCATTGTTCCAGGGAACTATCCTAGCTGCTTCCAAAGACTACAGCATTCACACGCTGGAGTGGTCACCTTCTAGGGACTGGTTTTTCTGCACAATGCAGGCAGCATGTCTGGTCCCCAGCATAAGATAATTCTAGAGAATGCACTAATAGGAGACCGATTTAAAGAGGTCTCCCCAATATTCCCCATGTTGTACAAGACCGGATGTCTGTCATGTGGAGTGCTAGATTGGTCTAAGCAGTATGCAGAGCTTAGTGATATCACATTGGGCTCCTAGAAATGGTCCCAGAAACAAGCCATTTTCAGCATGCTACAATAAACCCCCGGCCTGCAACTTTGAAGGCTTGGAATCTTTGATTCCTGGCCTCAAGAATTAGTCTGGAAACAGCCTGGTGTTGCATCACCTTCAATTGATCCAGTCTTGACCAGGATCATCACACATCAAAGTGGATCGTGTGGAAACAGACATACAGTACTTCATCAAAATTGTCTCAATACCTTGCTAATCAGAGAACTAAAGTCTGGAATTGTATTTTCTGAGCAACTAGCCTTTAGTTTTGACAGTCTTGACAGTGAAGGGAAACAGTCATATAATTTTTAACACATATGCTTCAGTCCTTTCTTATGCAGTTTTTTTTTTCTTGTAAGATTTTGCTGTCAAGGAAGTCAAACCATTTAGTAAATGGCCCGGCAAACTTTTGTGTTCTTGTTAGACTATATGACTCTTTATTGTGAGTCAATACTTGCTTTCAAAATCTGTCACCTTAACCCTCATCAGCACAGATAAAAAAATTTACACACTTAGAGGACAGTGGTGTTGCTTTGTATCTCATTTGTTTTTAATCCCTGCAGCCTGATTTTTTGTAGGGATTTTTGTTTGGTCTAGTGGTTAAAGAATACCAGGTTTGGGAATACCGGGTTTGATTCCACCCTCCTACATGAAGTCAGCTGGGTGACCTTAGGCTAGTCACAGCTATCTTCTGAGCTTTCACAGCTCCACCTAACTCACAGGGTGTTTGTGGTGGGGGAGAAGAATAGAAAGCTTTGTCAGCTGCTTTGAGTCCCCTTAAATGGATGAGAAAAGTGGGGTAAAAAGCCAACTCTTCTTCTTCTTCTTCTAGTCAGGTTCATTAAAATTGAAAGGAAAAGTGCTATATGATTGTATTTTTCAAACTGTATGCAAACAGTCCATCCAGACTCACTTGTTTAGGATACAAAGTTACCCCACCCTTTCTGATTAGGGAGAAGGAGGAGAAAAGCCTCCCCCAAACATATCTGCATAAAACACTCCTATCCTAACAACCCTTCTCACCAAACAAATGCATGTAAGGTGATGTTAAACCACTTGGAAAAAAAGCAAGACATATTCAACACAATGCTAGTCATGTACGAGTAAACATACAGAGGTAGTGTAGGATTCAGCTTTTGAGGGGTTTTCTCTTTTGTGGGGCTTCCCAGTAAATTCCACTCACAAGTAAGTTAAGGTAACACTGCCACATTTTCATAGCTTAAAAGCTTTCCAACAAACTCCTTGAGGTGTATAGCTTAAGATGATACAACTGACCCATATTTTGTTAATTAGCAGGCAGACAACACTGTTCTTCAAGAATAGACTGACCAACCATCAAAATGAGTGCAAAATGCCAAATCAAAAATGGTCATTAAGTAGAATTTTAGTAAAATAAAAAAATACAGCAGTTTTCTGGTATTTTTGAACTCCATGCTATGGCCTAGCAGCAATAATAATACCAGTAATATTTGCTTTACACATCACAGAAAATGAAATGTGGCAAATATATACAGGGATAGAAATATTCACTTAAAAACTTCTTAGCAAGAATATTTCAGCATCAAGAGGTTTCTTATTAAGAGTTTTATTTGCCACTGTTATAAATCATTTCCAGAAACTGTTTGCTTGTTTTTACACTTTTACTAACAAATTTCTTGTATCTATTTGTTGCAGTTTTAACACCTGTCAGATCTGTCTTCATGCATTATCTGTATTTTTAATGGCACTTATACCATTGTGCTATTTTCTGAGACATCTTTTAAAAATGTTGTTATGGTGTCGTTCTCTTTCAATTTCAAATACAGTACATTTCTACAGTTGTTATATCCATTTGGTCTTCTGCATTCCATTTTATAATATATTCTGTTTGATTTTGCTTATTAGCTAGTTATTATGAGTTGTCCTCAAGTCAGATTTGAGATCTAGTAACTGTATGGATAAATTCTTACATTTTGACCTGTCTTTGTCACTTTCTGTACTGAGTCTTATTCCAAGATAGATCCCAGAATAGGCAACTGCCATAGTCTGCACTAAGATGTGGACAACAGGTTTTTCTCTCTTTCTCTGCAACAATTAACACTGCCAAGTGTAAGCATTCTTTTCTAGTCCTTTATCTACTACCATTATTATGCATACTATTTTCTAAGCAACTATGCAAGGTGGCTTACCATTTCTGCTTCTAGGTTGTTGTTTTTACCTTCCTATTCTAGGGTCATATCCCCATGCACTATAAAGTCTGAATTGAATCTGAATTCGGCAAGGAGCATCCCCATGCAAAGCCCCGAAACTGGGCTACATGCAGACCAAATCACCCAAGTCCACACTAAATTTAGTCCTCTAGAAAACTGTTCTCACTACGGTTTGGGATTGAAGTCCACATTATTTTGGGAGCTGAGTCTGTGCATGGGGAAGCTCCCGGGCTACTTGGGGAGAGGTTAGACTCTAGTGTCATTAGGAGGTGGGTTTCACGTCCTGTGTTCACCGTTCTTGTCCTGTGCTTTGGGGAGCACAACTGCTGGCCATTTTTAAACAGTGATCAAACAGAAACGAGCCTCTTCTCTCTGTAATCTGATCACCAGGCAAACATAAAAGAACTGATCACCCCAGTTTAACAAGTAAAGACGTAGCAATTGGGAGCATGGGGTCATCTGGCCCTTGTTGTCCCACGAACCTCTTCCCACATCCCTTATTCCACCCCCTCTCCCCGATCACCAGCAAGCAGGTGGTTGGATCTGTTTCCATTCTTGTCAAGGTCAAATTTCTTCACTCTTTAGTTTATTCCATTTCTGTGCCAATTCTCAATTTTCTTTTTGAAATCCTACATCTGACATACAATTTTGCACCTCCATCCATCCATCCATCCATCCATCCATCATCCATCCATCCATCCATCCATCCATCTACCTACCTACCTACCTACCTACCTATCATCATCTAAATATTTCCATTTTTGTAAGCCATTCTATCAGACATAATGCATCTTTGTATCTGATTATCACAAATATGAACTTTTGTGTGTTTCCCTCCAAACTATGTTTGGAGAAATAACAGTTTTGAAGGATTATTTCATGTTTGTTTCATGTTGTATGTCAGGATATATGAAACAAACTCCAGACCAAATTATGTTTTACCTTGTGTCTACCTGAGGCATGATAATGAAGATACTATCCTCACCACCACCACCACCCCGCGCTTGACGGCAAGGCTTACTCTAAACAGCCTGGAAGTGTGTGCCTCAGACCAGCCAGAAGACAAATGTTCAAATCTTCTTATGGTCTGTCTGCCATCCTAGACTTCTCAATGGAGACATGTTCCTTGCCTGCTTGTGTGTGAATGGGGAAAGCGTCTCCGCGTGTCCCGGCCATTCAGCTGTAGTGTGAAAATGCCTCAGATCAGCCCATGTTGCAGCCATGAAGCTCATGTGAGCTTTCCATCTGTGGGTTAGGAACAAAAGATCCTTGCTGCGAGGCCTCTATGGAGAGCATTTTTCACAGTCCTGGTTGTCTTGAATATGGGAGATGTGTCTTTTGCACATCTCATGTTTTGGATGAGGGTTATAGGCAGACCCAATTAAATAGATCTCCCATAGATCCAAATTAAAGGCATGGAAAGAAACAAAGTGAAACAAAACAATCCCTAAGACATCAGCTCATTGTCTTAACGAAAACTTACTAGTATATGGATTATTTAGCTGGCACTTTTTCACTAATAAAATAGGGGAGATTAAACACCACTTATGTTCATTTTTTAAATAAGTAAAACTAACCTGTAAAATTGTGGATGTCTTTGAAAGTACCTCAAGGAATGTGACACTGACAGTTATATAATTTCATTGCTGATTTTAACTCTGGCAAATTGTCAACTATAGTTTGTAGTGAATGTCAGAAAATGAACCTTATGAATTTTAATGCATTTTTATTTGGACATTGATATATGTTTTCTGCAGCTGCACTCTTCTATGCACCAATGTAAATAAAAGGTGTCCTTAATCAAACATTTAAAGAGTGTTGTAGATTCAAAGTGGCTTTTTTTTCAAAAAACATCAGCTAGAAGTTGCAACCAACCATAAATATTTAGTGTGACTGCTCTAATCTTAATAATTTAAAATAATATCAAAGGATTCATCTATAAATGTTTGTATTTATTAGGCTAGAACTAATATGAAAACAACTCTGAAGGCTAAACATAATGAAAGCAAACTTTTTTCTAGCAAGTAGTCTATAAAAAAGTACTTAGATGTAATTCGTCCAACTCAATAAGAGTGCTGAGAATTCAAGTCAATAAGATCCATGCTTTATTCAATACCTAGAAAAATGGCCATGGTGGACATTACAATTTCACTGTCATTTACTGCAATATTGCCGATCATATAATTTGGGGAAGTACTTGGTAGCATAACACATGAGCTACAAAGAAACAACAACTCCAACACACAACTCCTAATCCAGTGAAGTCCCATGTTTTCAAGAATTCTTCAAGTGAAAAAGTTTTTAAAGCATAATAGTGTATTACATGGTAAACTGCAAAACAAGCTCAGTATTATTATAATGCATTTATAGATATTTTATCACAGTAAACAGTATTTTACATTTCTAAACATGCCAAAAGCAATCTTATAAAGGCCAAGGTATTGCAGCTTCACTATGACAAACCTGAAGCATCATGTGCCAGAAGCTACAGATTTGGATGGAGGTTTGTCATCCACTGAACAAATTTACACTTGTTCTTTTGTAGCTCAAATTGTGATTTTTCTCCATCTGCACTTCTTATGCAGATGATATGCCTCTTCTTTTTGTCTGGAGCAGGGTTATGAAAAATGATAAAGGGATAAAGAACCTAAATAATGAAGAACAATTATTCAAAAACTAAAGTAATGGTCTTTGGGAAATGTTCTAGAAAGTATTAATGGACCAGTGATAAATATCTAATAGAACAAGTCTCCCAAATTAAATGTTTAAGGGTGATGTTTAACAAATATTATTTTGGAAATCCCATGTGGGTTTTATAAAAATGCTGGCAACAAAGTTAGTTGGGGCAACAATATTTTATTACATAAAAAGTGATAAATTAATAGATCCTCTTTTGAAACTCTTTTGCTGTAAGGTTATCCCTCAGATGTTATTTGGGACAGAAGTTTGGGAGTCAGAATGATAATTATTCTAGAGAACTAGAAAAGATTCAAACTGTTTTTGTAAAAGGTTACTGGAGCTTCCCAATATAGCACCTGCTTATCTTGCCTGAACTGAAATCAATCAAAGCCTATATCAAAAAGTCAATAATAGAATGTTTCCATAGCAGAACCCAAGTATTTGCAAAAAGCAAACCAAAAATAAATAAATAAACCCACAAAAAACATTTTGATTCTTCAAGCTATTCAATGAGATGGGGAAAATACAATGCAATCACTACTGAAGAAATATGTTCCCCCTGAATCCCCAAAACTAGGGAAATGGATATATCATCAGGATAAGAAGAATAATTTGGCAACCCTAAAATTATGGTATGAAATTGTGTGGGAATTTGCCTTATAAGAACTGACCTCTTACCAAATTGCTTTAGTGCAAAGCATGAACCCCAAGGTTTCATTTATGGAGACCTGGGCTGAATTCTCACTTAGGCCTCAGGTATGCAATTAGGACAGCTCTGGTACAGCTCTGGCACACCAGAGGCCTAAGATATTCTGAACCAGAGCTGTCCTAATTGTATAACAGAGGCCTAAGTGCAAATTTAGCCCTGGTTTCCATTGATCCTGCATTCAAACCCTCCCACTCCAACTTTGATTCCTTCAAATCCCCAATTCCAAACCTTATTAACTTAATTATGTTCAATTACAAATGTTACATTGAATGAACCATTCTGAAACTTACCTTAAATGATATGATAGACACTTCCATATGATTACAGTGTTACACAGAAAGGGATAATTAAAGAAGACACAGAGATTGCAGCAAGACTATAAAAATTATTTGCCTCCATATTCATGAAGGAAGACAGAAGATACATGCCAGTAGCTGAGCCTGTATTTTCTGAAGAGTTAAACTGGACAGAGATAACCAAGGAAGAGGTCCTTGCATGCCTTAATAAACTAAATGTTAACAAGTCACCGGAACCAGATGGTATTCATCCAAGAGTCCTTAAGGAACACAAATGCAAAATTGCTGACCTTCTAGCAAAAGTATATAATCTTTCCCTAGCATCAGGCTTTGTACCTGAGGACTGGAGGGTAGCAAATGTAACACCAATCTTCAAAAAAGGATCCAGGGGTGATCCAGGCAATTACAGACCAGTTAGCTTAATGTCGGTTCCATGTAAGGTGATCGAAACCATCATTAAAGACAAAATTAGCATGCACATGGAGGAGCAAGCATTGCTGAACAAAAGCCAACATGGCTTCTGCAAAGGTAAATCATGCCTCACAAACTTGTTGGAATTCTTTGAGAGTGTCAATAAACACGGGGATAAAGGTGAACCAGTAGACATTGTCTATCTGGACTTTCAGAAGGCTTTTGACAAAGTCCCACATCAAAGGCTACTGAGTAAAGGCTACTGAGCCATGGAATAAAAGGACAGGTTCTGTCCTGGATTTGTGACTGGCTTAAGGGCAGGAAGCAGAGAGTAGTAATAAATAGCTAATTCTCAGGGTGGAAAGAGGTAAAAAGTGGGGTCCCCCAAGGCTCAGTGTTGGGACCAATGCTTTTTAATTTATTCATCAATGATCTAGAAGAAGGGGTACATAGTAAAATAGCAAAGTTTGCTGATGATACTAAATTATTTAGGGTAGTAAAAACCAAAAGAGATTGCCAAGAGCTCCAGAGGGATCTCTTAGCATTAGGTGAGTGGGCAACCAAGTGTCAAATGTCCTTTAATCTTAACAAGAAGAAGAGTTGGCTTTTCTACCCCACTTTTCTCATCCATTTAAGGGGACTCAAAGCGGCTGACAAAGCTTCTATTCTTCTCCCCACAACAGAACACCCTGTGAGGTAGGTGGGGCTGTGAGAGCTCAGAAGAGAGCTGTGACTAACCCAAGGTCACTCAGCTGGCTTCATGGGGGAGGGCAGAATCGAACCCAGTATTCCCAGATAAGAGTCCGGCTTCCTCACCACTAGACCAAGGTGCCAAGAATCCAAATTATGTCTATAAACTGATGGGGTCTGAGGTTTCTGCAACACACCAGGAAAGGGATCTCAGGGTTTTGGTGGACAGTTCAATGAAGGTGTCAACCCAGTGCATGGAAGCAGCGAAAAAAGCAAATTCAATGCTGGGAACAATTAGGAAGGCAATAGAAAATAAGTCAGCAAGTGTCATTTTGCCTTTTTATAAATCTATGGTGAGGCCACATTTGGAATATTGTGTGCAATTCTGGACACCACACCTCAAAAAGGATATTGTGGAACTAGAAAAGGTGCAGAAAAGGGCAACCAGAATGGTTAAGGGTCTGGAACACCTCCCTTACGAAACCAGGCTGCAGTGTCTAGGCCTCTTCTGTCTGGAGAGACGGCGTTTAAGATGGGACTTGATTGAAGTATATAAACTTATGCATGGTATAGAAAAGGTGGATAGAGAATATTTCTTTATCGCACAACACTAGAACCAGGGGGCACTCTATGAAGCTGATGGGTATGAGAGTCAGATCTGACAAGGGGAAGTATTTCTTCACCAAGAGGGTCATCGGCTTATGGAACGTGCTGCTGGAAGAGGTGGTGACAGCTACCAGTCTAGATGGCTTTAAGGTAGGGTTAGACAAATTTATGGATGACAGATGTATCAATGGCTACTAGAATGAATGCCTAGGCACATCTTTCAGGCTGTGGGGGTGGGAGCGGGGCGCCGCTAAGGCCATTTGCTGGGATTTGAGAGCAGGCAAAGGTCCGTCCTTGTCTCTGCTTGAGATGCCCATGAGCATTTGGTGGGCCACTGTGTGTGATGGGATGCTGGACTAGATGGGCAGTGGCCTGATCCAGCAGGGCTTCTCTGATGTTCTTATGTATGTTGGAATGTTCTGTTTGATGATATGATTATTTGATTCCAAAGCAGTATTGTTCTTAATATGTAGGAAACATACAAACTATGTTTGTAGCACTCTGACCCTCATGTGTGGATCTTGCCTTTGTTGCAAGAATATCTAGACTTTCTAGATCTTGTAGGATACACTGGATGGGTGAAATACTACCTTGCTTCTTAGAACATTTCAAATAGCATAGTTTCCTTTATATAAGCTTGCTAAATAGTTCTGTCTCTTATATAGCATGAAAGCATGCTGTTAAAAACTGTGCTGATGGAGTTTTTGCCAGTAACTGAAATAATATAGCAGTAGTGGAACGCACAATTACTTCCTGTTCTACACAATTTGCAGTGCCCAATGGTTTTCTAGAATGGGACCACTACATTATTCAAAAGGTAACTGTACAGCCTAGGAGAAGGCAATGTATGACTACTTTTGTGTTGCTGGCAAGAAAACTGCATGGCCATGCAGTCAGTCAAACTCTACCTGGCACCTGTATTTTGCCCTATGTCAAGTTGCCCTGGTTAGCAAGTGCATAGTAATGAAGATTCCAGTTAACCTTAACTAAAATAATAGCCGAATTGTGAAAAGTTGAAATATTCTTCAAGCACATTTCTGCATCAGCAGGTCAAGGAGATACTACAAACATCCCTGAACTCTATTAAAACTGTGATATTCATCTCAGAATGGTTGAAGGCAGGATGTTCTTTTTTCTAAACAGGATCAAAACAAAAAAAAAACAAAAAAAAAACAAAAAAAAATTGCAACACTTTGGACCATTAAATATTTATCTCCAGTCCCAGAGCATTGCTGATGTAGTAAATTCTGAGCTACTTCAAACAGCCTTGCTGAACAAATTTCTGCAGATGTGGCTGTATTAGAAAAGTTAGATTTTTTTCCCCCTTTCAGTTTGTGTGTATCTTGTGTGTAACTGATTGTGGTCTTCCAGAGTTTGGGGGGGGGGGCTTTCTGCACTTATTCCCTTAGATCTAGAGCTGATCCAGATGGATCAATATGTTCCAAGGCTGAGATGGATTGTGATTAGACTGGAACAATGCCATCTACATGGCAATGGCCTCCTTTAGTCAGCTTTGGAGCCAGCCTCTGAAACACTGATAGCCAAGAACTGAAGTTCCTGGTCGCAAAGCCTTTGGGAGTACCATTTCAACAGTGCAATAAGGCATGTTACTGAAATGGTCCGTCATGTTAAACTGAAGCACAGAGATGTGCACCTTCTTCATGCCTCTGTGATCCAGTTTACTTCTACTATTATGCTGATAGACTTCCTTAATCAGGTCCACCAGAAACAGAACCTCCATAATCAGATTATATTCTATCTGATGCAAATGGAGCATACTAGAAGTGGGCAGGCCCTCATATATTCCACAATGACATGTAGAAGGGAGGTCTCTGCCACCCCTCATAATGTGGATCTCAGGATCTAGCTATGACATTTTGCTATCTTGTTCTTACCAAATTCCTAGAAACAGCAGGAACTTGTGACCTGGAATAATGGATTCCCATGGGTGCAAGAGAGACCGTAAAGGTGCTCTTCATCACCTTGAACAACTTCAATGGTTTTTCTACTGCAGAAAAAAGTGGATTAAACACTAAATACAGTAGATTAAAGACTAAAGTTCCAGTTGGCACTCTATGCATCCACCAACGTTCTCCTTAATCTTCTGCATGTACTACCACTATCTGCAACATTACAGAACCTTTGTATGCACAAATTGGGCAAAAGTACGGTCTAGAAACTGAGTTTTGTTGCATTCACATTGAAGTTTGTAGAAGGCAGAACATACTAAAAGTAAGTGGCTATTACTGACTGTTACGTAAGCCTGATACATGCAGATCAAGTAAATTTTCCCCCACACAAGAACTTAGATTTTCAATTTCCCTTTTCAGATTTTAAGTTGCTTCCATACTTGGTATGCTTGGACCTCATGGAGCCAGTGCTATTCTGGTCTGGAATTATTCTAAGAGGTCTCTATTAGCTATAAATTTGTTCAAAGGGATCTACAAACACACTACAACCACACTCATGTTGTCTATTCTGGTCCAGGCATTGGCACTTCTGCACTAGGACTGGAACAAAACAAAAACAAAAAGCACTACAACCTCATCTTTGAAATTTATGCAAACCTCAAATATAATTTCTGAAACTCTGGCACAAGCCTTTGAAGACTTTTTTATTCAGCCCCAGCCCTTATGAACCAGACGTGACACATGAGTAGTGGGCCCTGGGCCAATTGCTGCCAGGGGTGGGTGGTGCCTTGGGCAGTCAGTCAGTTGTATGGACCAGAATAGCAGTGGCACCTCCCCATTGCTGTCACTGTTGGTCCAGATGGCATCCCCTTCCTCATGATGTAGCTGTCATCTGCTATGCTTGGTCCAGAAACACTGGAGTGAAATAGTTATCCTACTCCAAGCAAAGTGAATGCGAAAATGGCCTTAATTTAGGTTTTTATATGGTTTCAAGGAAATTACTTTCATCTGAAGATAAGGCAAAGAAGAAAAGCAAATTCATTGAACAACAAGTGTCTTGTTCTTCTTGTTCCCAGAAAAGGAGCATGAACATAGTCTTTCTTGAAAAAAAAAAGAGTAAACAAAGATGTAAGTACAATAAATTTCCTTACATTGTTAATGATGAAACAAATAGGAAAGCTTATGAAAATGTAAAAGAGACATCATCAGCATTATCAAGTAGGCAAGGGAAATGAAATAAAGAACAAAAACTTTCCTTTCTTCTCTCCTTTTGATAATGTAGAGAGGTGTTTTCTGATATCCTTGACAATTTTCTTCATAATTAAAGGAAAGGAAATAAAAATGAAACGGATGGAGTTAATTTTCAATGCTCAAACAGAAGCTGAAGAAATAAAATTAATTTATGGCTTCTACTTGGCACATAATTTCAGTCAATGCGCATCTGGCAGATTTGCCTTGCAACAGCGTTATAACAACTTTGGATACTGGCTGCTTAGTCTAATGTTGAACGTCCCACCACCATCATTATCAACCTCGTTTCTTTTTAAAGACTGCCTGTCACCCCAAGCTCCCTGAACTGGTAACAAAATCCAATTAAAACACAAGCAAGTGAATAGGACAACAGCTTACTGTTATAGGAGAGCAAACTGGAAGATATAAAATATTACTTAATATTATCAAACTATAAAAGCATTAAAAAATACAGCACAAAATTACAACTAAAATTACCAACAGCAGCCACAGCATGGCCTTGCTACATATATTTCACTGGTTTTCTCACTCCATGTGAGCCATATCCAAATAGAATCTTTCAGTTACCCATAGCCTGAATTTTTTTTTCAATGTTCCTGTGGTAGGAGACAAAGATAAAAAGAACTTCAGACAAATAGCTTTCCAGGTAGGACCACTGAGATGCTGCCATTCCAGATGTGAGGAAAGAATAATTTTTAAGGCAAAATCTCATAGCTATAAATTAATCTGCCTGCTTCAGGTCTGAGGCACATTCCAAGTAGCCAATAAAATTTAGTTGGAAGAGCACCAGCCAAGAAGGGAAGCTGGTCTATGAAAGGAGCAACCTGGAGAAGGAGGGCATGAGTTTGAGATTTAGGAGGTTCAATCAAGCCAAATCAGAGGCTCTTTCTGCACTTACAGACAAGGGATGGGCAAAAAAGTGTTCGTCACCATTGCAATTTGTACAAATTGCAAAGGTTTGAAACTTCACATTCAAACAGAATATTGGCTACATTTAAAGAGCAGTCTTTGCATGTAGTATTAAGTTTGCTTGAAATCTACAAAGCACCTGTACACATACCCAGATCTTACAGGTACCATAATTATAAATACTGTTTTGCCTAATGAAGATATTTGGACTCTAAACTCACTTCATGGATTGACTAATTTTCAGATTTGGCAGTATCCTTAGCTGTTATTAAACATGGATTGATGCATGTCCATTAATGGCCATTCTTGTTTCAACTCAGTTGAGGGAAGAGTGGTAAATAAAAGAAGTGTAAATACTTTATTTTGCAGAACAATTAAGGTGATTATATGAATTGAAAGTCTCTACATCAGAGGTTGTTTAAGAAAACTTATTGAATTAGCATCTTCCCTCCCTCACATGCATGCACGCACGCACGCACACACACACGTATGGAAATCTATCAACAATAAAACAGCAATATCACAAAGATATGAACTAATGTTTCAAAATGATGTACAAGGAATGCTTTTAATATTCAGAATAACACACAGCACAAGCAGCTATATGCAATCTGAAAATCACAATGAATTTCTAGCAGATCTCTCTGTCTGCACCTTCCCACCTCAGCAGTGCTTGGTTACTTCAGCAACTTTACTACCATGAGAGGTGGTGACAGCAAGTACCATGGATTAGATAAATTCATGGAGGACAGGTATATCTATGGCTACAACTATGGATGCCTGGATACTGCTTCCAGGTTGGAGAGACAGGCAGGGTGCCTCTAAAGGCCATTTGTAGTGATTTTAGAGCAAGTGAAAATCCAAAAGCAATTGGTGGGTGCTGGATGCTGAACTAGATTGGCTGTAGCATCTCTTATGTTTTTATGTTTGTGCTAGATTTGTAAGAAATCTAAAGCTGAATAGGGAGTGCTGACCCTTGCAGAGAGGAGGATACAAAGCCCATCTCATTTGAACGTTTCGCAGCCCTGTGGTTCTGGGATAAAGGTGATGTCTACACTTAGGTAACCAGGCACCTACAGGAAGGATCTCACATGTCATATCTCTATTTTCAGAAGCATAACTTATATGTGGAGACTGACACACATGTGAGATGCTTGGCGGTGAGGATATGAAATCACAATCTCTGAAGGTACTATGGAAATGCTCCCCTGCTCGGATGACAAACCTCAGCGGAAGGAAGCGTTCCAGAGCACGTTGACCCTTCTAATCTTTCTTAAGCATAAACATACACCATGCCAAAGGACATGGTTTACACAAATGGTTCATGAGGACATCACACACTACCTCAGCCGGCATCTGAGTGTTTCCTTTTTCTAACCAATGATCTGTCCAGTTTTACCAATAATAATGTATCCTGTGGAAAGAGATATAAGTAACTGTGTAGCTAGTAAAGCAAGCAATTCTCCTCCATTCTCATGTCCATGTCATTCATTACATCAAGGTACACTACATCCACTGCTTCCATACAATGTGGGTACAATGAGGAACCTGGTTATGTTTTTGAAGATTTTGCAACCCTTTATTGACTTTCTACACAACATAGAGAAGGACTAAGTAACTATTAACTTTCATCAGGATAAAAGTAATAAAAGAAGCATCTCTGATGATGTCGTATGGCTTCATTAGATATTTGAACTCCTTTAATTTTACCCATAGACAATCACTTCCAGCAGTATATTTGTCCAATTCTCCCTTTCCAAAACCCAAGCTCTAGGATCTCCAGCAATCTTTCTTTGAAGCAAGGCAGGTGCACAGCACAGCCAAGAGACATGTAGTTTGTTACAAGGAAATCAACCCCAGTCTCTTCCAAATATAATTGAATTTTGCATGCTCATAGATCACAGTGGCTCAGACAATTGCCTGGAGAATCTATTTTCATGAAATTTTGAACTCGTATTCATCATCCTTATCTGTCTTCTCGCTCTCACTATATAACATCTCAGTATCACATATGTTGTTCTCAGCTACTGGACTTAACTGTACACCCTCCACAACTGCCAGGAAAGTTGGGTGAAATAACCTTTAACAGTCAGTTTATGAGTCTACCAGGTAGCAATTTTCTATTAGCATTCTGTTACAGATGACTGTGGCAAAGTGGTTAGGATTTCCAAACATGCAGTGGTTGGCATTAGTATCTGATTCTTATGAGAAGGGAATGAAAATCAACACCCATGTAGCCTTTCTGGATGATGTGGGGTATCCACATGCCACAATCCTTCGTGGCACACTGTGCTCTCATGGTCTACAGTCCTGGCCTGCTCTGAGTGTAGAATTCATGCTCAGGAGAGTTCTACTTGGGAACTGCTTTAAAGCAATCCTCAAACAGGGTAGGGAGGCTCCTGGCTCCTCCTGCCACTGTATAGAAAGCCAGTGGAAGAAGGAACAATCCAGTCTCATTCTACATCCCTGTAACCTTTTGTTAGACTCTGGTAGACGGTCCACTTTCAGGCCATTTGCAGGGCTCTGGGACATGTTCTCCAGTCTGCAACTTGTAGCCCACCCATCATCTAAATGGCCATTTGCAGCAAAGCAGGCCCAGAACAGGATCAGCCTCCACAGTAAATACTTACTCTGACAACCCTGGAACAAAGATATTAACTCATGAAAATTCAGCTTAATATTCAGAGCCTCCGTGATTAATATCACCAATTCTTTTTGATCTCCTCAATTTCTAAGGTTACTTGCCAATTCTAGGAAACTAGTTTAAGAAAAATAAAAAATGAATTGCCCAGCATTACGTTGGCCTACTTATTGTATATTGACTTGAGATTTAGAAGGGGTTGCCCATCTGGTTAATGCACTAAACTCAACCTTATCTCCTGTTTATTCTAACAAAGTTCAATACAATAACAAAAATAATCCACACGTTGGGGATTGTAAAGTAAAATGATAGAATATTCAAAATGTGTGTTATGCATATAAGCCATTGTGTCTCGCATGGATCAAGTGAAGAGAAACAATCAAAAATAGTTAACACAGCCTTGAAAACTCCACTGAGTTTTAGATTCAGAAATGACCAGTCTCCTCCATCTGTCCAGAAGTAATGATAATGTTGACCTCTTTTGAGATCAAATAGTGAATGAACAATGCAAGCATCATCGTTACTAAAGAGCAGTCGGTGCGCTGCAGAGAAGTATGAAGGTAGAGCTGGATACTATTGGACTTACAATTAAATAGACATATAGAATGATTAATTAATGCCAACAAGCTGACAAAAAAAGGAGGAAGCTACAGTAACAAAAGTCAAAACAAGGATAATGTGGTAATTTTATTTCATGGAATTAATGATGAATCTCTATTATCAGCATGCAATCAAATTGGATACCACAGTTGAGATAGCATCCAGAGAACTGCTTGGTCCACTTAGTTTGAATCAGTTTCAATTACTGAGACCTGATGAGATGGAGAAGCAGCTTGCTGGGCCCTGGCCAACTACATGGCCTCTAAATCTTTTCCGTTTGTGGCTGATGAAAATTAGCCATCAGATGCGTGCAGAGACCAGTGAATGCCTCCTTGAAAGAAGTGATGGTTCCACTGGCTCTTAAAGAGGCAGTTGTGTGCCTCTCCTCAAAAAGTCCTCCCTGTATCCAAAAGGTCTAAACAACTATCACGACACAGTGGACCCAACTTTTGGGGGCAAGGAATTGGAGAGAGGTAATGGCTGTTCAAATGCAGACACACTTGCAAGAAGCTGATTATCTAGACTCATTTCACTCTTGTTCCAGCCTAATATTAGACTTTTCACAGTGTGATATAAATCCAGGAAAAAATAGAACAAAAACTTTCATTCAAATAGTCACAGGTTTTCCTACAATATTGCTTTTTACTTTTCTGGATGGAGCTGCCATCATAACCATCCACTGTGTGTGAGAGAAGGTTGAAAGAGGCATCCATGCATGTGTGAAGGCACTGCTGCAAGCATCTGGGGCACTTGAATGCTCACCTGCGCATGACAGCATAACACATGAAATTACGAGGCAGGAATCAGAGAGGGAGCATTTCCCACATTATTGACTCCTAGCAGGCTATCTGGCTGTCATCTGGAGGCAATCTCAGAAAATTGTGGTGCCCACAACAGGACTTCTCTTGACAACATTACTGATCTCACAGTCTATAACAAGAGGGGCAATCTGCGGAATAACCTGGTCCCAAGTTGTTAAGAGTGTTAAGCCCTTTCTGCACTTACCTGCTTTTAGTTGGAATTAGTAGTTTTAGATCACGGCCACACCCCCACACCTCCAAGGACTAGGAACAAAAGTTTCTACTCTATGGCATGCTACTGGACTTCATTCTCTGGTAGTCCTGAACATGGGAGGTATGCCTTCTACACACCTGGATCAGGGCCTCGGATCCTGACAGTAGACCTAACTAAATGGATCTATCAGTGATCCACATTAATGCTTCCCTTATCAGCACCACATACTCTCTTATACAGTCAGAGGGTGCCTCCAGACAACCTAATAATTTGCAGTCCCTGCACAGCCACTTCCATCATTCAGATGGGACAATTGATACTCTTCACGGCATGCAAGGAAAACTGAGAAGAACTAGTGCAAATGCCACCTAAATACTAGTTTGCATCTAGGTCATCGGCTGTAGTAGCAGCATGTTATAAGGGGGGAAACTTTTATTCAATCTGAAGAGAAACAAGAGTCTAAACTATCATGATATGACTCTGTGGTAAAGTAGAAAACATACTTAAATAGATACCAGTACCCAGAGGGCAGAATACCATTAATTATGGCTAGGAAGTCTATTAGCACTTTAGAGACACAGTGAAATAAATAAATACATGACCTTTTTTAGACTAAGCCTAAACAGTCTTAGGGTTTGTTCTCACTTCCCTCACTAGAATGATACAATAATACCATTCCAGTGAGAGGAAGAGGAAGTGTAGGATGATCCATTCACACTTCATAGAACATAAGAACATAAGAAGAGCCCTCCTGGATCAGGCCACAGCCCATCTAGTCCAGCATCCCATCCAACACAGTGGCCCACTAATTGCTTATGGGCAGAAGACAAGGGCAAACATTCACCTACTCTCAGATCCCAGCAAATGGCCTTCGGAGGATTGCTGCCTGTCACCCCAGCCTGGAGGATGTATCTGGGCATCCAATCTAGTAGCCATTGATACACAGCATCACATCTGGAAGTGGGTACAAATGCTATCGACTGGGTACTTCATTTCAGTTGTCCACAGCTGAGCTCCAGAACAGTGGTGGCCTCACTAGGGAACAGATGGAATTGTTCTTCCTGGTAACTTGCAAACAGGCCCTTAGTCTATGAAAGTTAATGCTACCAGCTTCTTTCTCTGTTAAGATTCTAAGTTGCTACTCATTCCCCTTACTTACTGCTCTACATTAACATGGTTATGTCGTTTTGCCCAGACCTTGTACTCAAAATGATTCCGCTTTTATGTTCCTTGCATTGTGCACAACCTGTGGTATGCCTTCAACGGATGAATATAAAACTACCATTTTGAACATAGGTGTTCTGCCCCATGTGCCTTGGCTAAATGCCTGTTTTCTGAGCATCCTAACAGGAAGCCAAAGCATATATCATTTCTGAAACTGGTATCTGGATTTCTAGGCATATAACTAGGTAATGTTTGGCCAAAGGGCACAGCTTCTGCTGACAACATAGGATCAGCAGACTATAAACTCCAAGGGACCTACACAGCCTAGAATGCTATCAGATTGGAAATATTACTTAACCAGGATGAGATGCAGAGGTATCTTCTTAGCAGCAGCAGCAGCATCCCTGTGGGCTAGGCGATGCATGTTCTAGCTTTTGATGAACTAGTGACCTAAAGTCACAGAATCATAGAACCTCTAGGATCATTGAATCCAACCCCTGCTCAATGCAGGATTTCCTAAACCATCCCAGACAGATGGAGGTCCAGCCTCTGCTTGAAGACCTCCAGCAGAGCTCACTACCTCTGGTGGCAACCTATTCCATTTACTGATCACCCTTACTGTCAGGATGTTTTTCCTAATTTCTAGCCTGTATTGTTTCATACCATTGTTTCTAGTCCTTCCATATTGTGTGAGAATAACATTCCTAGATCCTTCAACTGTTCCTCATAGGACATAACAACTTTTGTTTTTCTTTGGGGGAAACTTGACTTTGGCAGCTTTTTAAATTACCAGTTTGTAGGGAAGAATCAGGATTTTTCCCTTTGCCAAGGCCACAGAGTAGATCACAAGAATATCTCTAGCCATTAGGTTTTATGTAGTTGAAAATGTATGAAGTAGAACATTTAGACATGCATTTTATTTTTGTAATTCTTTTAAAGATCCAAAGACATGTTGTAAAGAAATTATCTTCCTACATGCACAAAAACCTAAGCAAGTTAAGACATCAAACAGAAGGAAGTCTAAAGCAGAAGGTTTGAAAGTATTTCTATGGGTATTATAGTAGTAGCTGATTATTATTTGGGTACCTATGAGTTGTGGTTCAGGGAAATGGAAATTATTCTTCCCATTGCTGTAATTTTTAGCTGCTGCTTTCATATGCATTAAACATATTTCATGCCTACTGTGCCCTAAAAGGACACTGAAAAGAACAAGAAGTGATTACCAGGTTGCAGGATTGTAATGGAATAATGAGAGATTTCCAATAAGTGCATTTAATGCTCCAATTTCCATGTAGAATTTCTCATTTTATTGATTTCCTGGCAAAATATGAAAAACATCCTAAAATTTCCATTATATAAAAATATTTGATCAGTGAAAGGCTTCTGATTTATGTTTGTTTATTATTTTAATCAGCTTATAGAGAAAAAAAGAGTCATTATTTGGCTTTACCTTGAGTTTAATTACACAAGAACCTTGGGGAGAATATATATATTTAATATATAACTCTGTCTCCCTGGCAGGTCAACATCAAAGGTTTAGAAGAACAAAGGTGCTGAAAACTGTACAGTGTAGTGAATATCCAGAGGGAGGATGTTCCAGAGTCTGGGGGCCAACACAGAAAAGTACCCCTTGTGAATCACTGTCCCTTGCACCTTTGACCACCTTTGTGGTCTTGATACTCAGGCAAGCTTATGTAGAAGAAAGTACCTGTTCAAATAACCAGGACCCAATACATTTATGGTTTTATACCTTGAATTGGGTTCAGTAGCAAATAAGCAGCTCTCAAGATTAATGTGATGTCTGTCCATCCAGAAACTCCCATCAGCAGCTGAGCTACTGCATTTTTGTACTTGAAAACCACCACACGTAGAGTACATTACAGTAATCTAATATGGAGATTACCAGAGCATGGATCACTGTGGCTAATTTATCCCTATTCCTGAGGCCTTTTTGCACTTGACCCATTTTGCTTCCAATGCACTCCCAGATGCAGCATCTGTACCAGAAGGGGCCATTTCCAACTCAAAAATGGTCTCTTCCATGCAGGAGTGTACTAGAAGCAAACTACATGTGAAAGAGGATTTTGTGCTCCACATGTTGACTTACCTTTACCAGAGATGCCCTGTCCCATCTCTGGAAGAGTCCATTTGCACCTTAGCTTCTCTCAGTGCTCCTGTCCTGATGTGGGGACGATTTGGATGAAGCCACAGTTACATTGAGTGGAACCGATGGGTTGATAGTAGTTGCTTGGCTGCTATGTGAACTGATTGCTGGTCTAGATGGACGAGTGAGACACTTCCCATGTTCTTAACAAGGGATATAACATTGGAAGAGCCCAGGTGGATCAGGCCACAGCCCATCTAGTTCAGCATCCTGTCTCACACAGTGGTCAACCAATTGCCTATGGACATCTCAAGCAGAAGACAAAGACAAAACTTTCACTGCCTCTCGAATTCCTGCAAATAGCTTTTAGAGGCATCCTGCCTGTCTCTCCAACCGGAAGGCAGTACCTAGGCATCCATACTAGTAGCCATTGCTTCACCTGTTGTCCATGAATTTATCTAACTCTTTCTTAAAGCTATCTAAGCCGATTGCTGGTACCACCTCTTCTGGTAGCAAATTTTGCAGACATTTTGAAGCCATGGGAAAAAGTACTTCCCCTCCTTTTATTCTTGGGACAGAGTAGAAAAATGTGGGGAAAATGAAAAGTGTGCTATACTGTACCTATTTTAGCACCTTTTACAGATTTAAGGTCAGTAAAGAAGAATACCGTATTTTCAGCATTTTTGTGCTGTTCTACTCTGTTGGGAATTTTAGGGCTGTAAGCCTAAAAAGAATAAGATTTTGTTCCAATTTCAAAACATATAGATTAGGCTTCCTCCTTTTACTCCCCTGAGCCTTTTGGGCAAGCAGTAGAATAAATTCCTTGTTCCCAATATGAATGGAATAATTTGATGCTGATTCTGCTGATGTTCATTCCTCTCTTTCAGTCATTTGAAGCCTGTCCTGTCAAGCAGAACAAGATCTACCAACACCCAGAGCAAATATCAGCAATAGTAAGCCTGCAAACAAAAGTGGACCTAAATCTTTCTTCTGAATACTTTTTTTCTTCCTCTTTTGAAAACTGAAGAAGAAATGCTACAGAAGAAAAGGAATCGTGCAGTTTGCGTTTCACAAGTTTTAATGTTTGTGAAAATTTGAGTCTGAATCAAATCAAAGATTTGAGTAGTTGAATAAAAGTATTTCTATGTTGCATAGTTCCCAAAAGCATTTTGAGGGAGTAAAGGCCAGAATATTATTCTGGTAAAAATACCTCTTCTTGAACATTTTATTCATCAATTTGAAGTAAACATTTGTATCAGAAAAAAAAAGAAAACTTCCTTAGGGGAAAAAGAAATGTGCAGGAGTTCCCCTATTTGTTTTCAGTCTTCTACTACCTCTGCATATTTCACATCTCTAGTTAGAATTTATTAATTTAACTGTAACTGCATGGAAAGAACATTGCAGAAAGAAACTGTATTGGCTCTAAACCAGGGAGAGTAAAATCTTATTCAAGGAGTGAAATTGCTTCCTTTTCTCTCTGTTGCCACTAGCGAACCCTAAAGAACAACACATGCAAGGAAAGGCTCTAGGGGCTTCCCCTCCACCCAACGGAGCAGGATAAGGGAGACACCATCCTTTTGCATATCCTGTGTACACAGGATGGAGCATAGGATCCTGAATTAGGTCATCCAAAATTTTCCATCATAGCTTTGCTTGTTTGAATGGTAATGGAGCCATATTTTAGTTCTGCTTATTTATTTAAAATAATATAAAGGCCACAATAGTCCATTATAGCATTTCCCAAACAGTAACATAGTTGTGGTGGACTAGGAGGCATAATAAAAGCAAGGATGCTATTGAAACAGGATTGATTCCAAGCTGACTCCATGGACAGATCCATGGAACTTTCTTGCTATTGTCTTCTACCAAGGTATTTTTCAATTACTAATTAGGCTTTACCCTGCTTAGCTTCTAAACTTAGGGCCTGTTTGCACCTGGCTTCATTTCTGAATATATCTTTTTAATATGCATTTGCCTTAGGATGCTCTGCCACCACTGCTAGCAATGGAGCTTCCCATCTGGTGGATGGGAAGCCACTATAAAGGGATGCCAAAGCTTCTCATAAGCTAGTCTGGCAGCCTGGAAGCCAATTTGGCAACCCTGCAAAGTTTCCAGTCTGCCATTCTGGTGGGCCGGAAGCCACTGTGATGTTTTGTTGCAGCAAGGGGTGTGTCTGGAAGCACCCAGGGACTGTTACAAGTCTTGCCTGGGGCCTGTAGTAGCCTGCACCAGTATGTGAACAACAGGACCTTATTTTGGGCTCCATTCCACAATAAGTCAAGTGCGAATAGGTTGAGATTTGGGCTGAATCTGTGATGCATTATGTCTCAACGCTGCCATCCACATAGAGGCTCCAGGAAACCTTTGAGGTGCGTGAACTGCAGTCTGCAAAGACAGACATTGTTTCAATTGTAAAACTATAGTTTCAGATGGAAAGAAAAATACATAATAAAAAGAATCAGAAGAAAATTGTACAAAGTTTTCTGTCTGTCTTTGTCAATGCGGTGATCCCATGTTTACTCAACAACTCCCACCAACTCTGTCAGAACGGATGAGGCTGAGGAAGTTTGCCTTGTACATTGCAGGACAGTAGAGGCCTGGGATGTGAAACTCTAACTGGAGTGTTGAACAGCAGAAAGAAAAAGAAAGAAAGAAAGAGCAAATCACAGGAAACATAATGCAGTGACAAGCATTAATAGTACCATTACCTGAAGATAATGCTGCACTGATAAAATATTTTACCATGGCCAGGGTCATTACTTCCTGGGGAGAGACGGGCCTCAGTATGCTGCAGTCTATCACAAAAATCTCAAGGGAAGCTACCCAAGACTTCTTTGTGTATAAAATGCATGAGCTCTGCCACTGTAACTGAAGGGAATATAATTTAGAGGGCATTATTCCAGTGCAGTACAGAAAAGGAAGACAGGTTGCGCACTTCAGGACTTCAGCGTCCTCAATTGCTTCTCTTTTATCTGATGATATATTATAGATACATACATTAAGAGAGGCATAGGTAGGCAAGGACATATACTATCCACACAGCTGCTTCAGAGGAAGCAGGACGGACACCATCACTGCTTCCATATGGAAGACTTATTTTATACAGAAGAACTGTAATGGAGAGAGCAACAAAATCAGCATCTATGCACTTGATCTTGCGCAACTGGGGAAGTCCTCATTTTACTGTTGCTCCTCAATGTTTGAAAAGTTTCATATTTGGATTGTAATACATATAGACCTTAATCACAAAGATAATTGCACCAAGAAAGAAAGAGAAATAAATTCTTTACTCTCTTATTTCCTCTAAGTCTGTGGGAGTGTATTTCTTTCCTTCTTTCCTTTAGCTCATTAATATTAAATTCTGTTCTGTGCTCTGCTCTTTTGCTCTGGGTTTATATATGTGGATTTTTTAAAATCACGAGCCTTCTCAGGGCCCTCCAGGGACACAGGGTCACAAACTCATCTGAAGAGCCCTACAGTAACTGGAGATTGAAGACCAAATCGACACAGCCATATTAGGAATATTGCTGAACTTTGTAACTACCTGGTGTGTAGCATGAATTTATCTATCTCATACAGTTGCATACATGGTGAATAATGCATGCTTTTCTCTGGAAGTTGTTTGCCAGCTTGAAATGTGAAATGAATTTTGCACATGTGCAATCAATGTTAGTACTGGCAAATATTTTATACACAGAACACAACAAGGAAACAGATACCACTTGGGTTGGGATTTTAAGAGGTGAGCAAATGTATGAAAACCTAGAAATAATGCAAATCAGGCAACATCTGTTATGTGAGCTAACAGTAGTAAAAAAATGCTTGATAAGCATTACAGAATTAATTTACCAAAAATCTAGTCACATCTGTGCCTCAGGTTACCTTGGTTCAGGCCTTCTGGGTAGCCATTCTGACGAACAACCTCATTTGAAACAGTTTTTTTCCATTTCCATTTTATTTGTATACCGCCTTTCCAAAAGAATTTGTCCAAGATGTTTTATAACAAACATAAATATACAATGCAAAATAATAATCAAAACATTATAATAAAAATACATGATAAAAATGGCATGTCATTCAAAACATTGCAAAATAAGCTGAAATACACACACACACAAATAAAAATTGAGGTAGCTGAGGCCAAGTGGAGTCCAGAGCGGCTGACAAAAGGCCCTGGTCCCACAAAAATCACCTCCTCCAAGATCTCTGTGCCCAGCCAGGCTGGAGAGTCATCCAGAGGGCAGAATGGTTTAGGCTTCCACCAGGAGGCATGGCATAAGCAGCTGCCCTTTGTGGTCTCTGGTGTAGCTCAGACCAGGTGGGGTCCAGAGCAGCTGTCAAGAAGGGCCCAGCCCTGCAAGGAAGCAGCTTCAAATTATCAGGGCTCCATCCAGACTGGAGAGTCATCCAGAGGGCAAAGTGTTCTAGGCTGCCACCACTAGACCACCACCCCGCCCAGAGGGATGGCAAGGTTCTCCTCCTCGACAGGGCTTCTAATCAAATAAACACACAGTCGAATAACACAGAAGCTGCATCCTTGAGCATTTTTTCTTTAATGGCCAAATGATAAAATGCAACTTGTTTCTTAGTTTAAGGGCCTTTCCCCATTGTTTTGGTTATCCTGCACAAGGCCCACTGGCACACACAAAGTGCTACCTGCAAATACAGTTGTTGCCCACAGCTGTTCTAGTCAGGCATCTGGAAGTGGCATCTGTGGTTCCCTTTTTACACTATGATCCACTCTAATGCCATTTCTGTTGAAGCCCTGCTTCCCAGCAGTGGTCCAAAGTGCAGATGGGATATTCCAGGGGCTCCACTGGGCTAGTGTACTGATCCAATGTGGAAAGGATGTAAAAGCCTTTATAGTTAGAGGAAGAACCATTATGTAATGTACTATTAAGTGTTAGTTTTAGTAATAATTTTTAAGTTTGGTTGTAAGATTACTTATGGCAGGATTCTCACAACAGTGGAGGCAGATGTTGAAGTATGGTGACAAGATTGATATGAGTGTAATGCTCTTTGAAATAAATAAATAAATAAATAAATAAATAAATAAATAAATAAATAAATAAATAAATAAATAAATAAATAAATAAATATTGCAGCTGGGGAACTTGCATTCTCCCAGCTCCAATGCTTCTGGCCTGGGAGTTCCATTTCACCCCCTGACACAGGAAACAATCCCCAAATTGGGTCATTCCCCGGGTTCAGTAAAACAGAGCTGTGCCTAAAGGAAGTGCATACATTAAGTCCACATGAGCAGCATTGCAGTGGAAGAACAGCAGTAAACACTTCTCCCCTCTACTTGTACTGCGATCTAGCATATACTTATGGAAGGAACCCAGCTGGATGAGTGCAGGATCATGGGCACTTACATTTTTCCAATGTGCATCCCTGTATCATCTATTCATGGGAAACTTGTTTCCAAATGAATTTGTGTCATGCTCAGGGCAAAATTTAAAATATGTAAAATGCGCCCCCCCCAACCAATCTACACCAATGTAGGAAAAATTTCTCTATGATTCAAAACAAAACTGTCAACCAGTGTGAGCCACACAGAGTATGTTAGGATGCTCGTCAGCATGTAATTGAGGGAGATAAATTATACAGTTTAGAATTTGCTTTTCAAGCTCCTTTCAAGATTGAACAACTAATTAGCAGTTATATCTGACATTTTCCCCATGGGGTGTACAGGAGATCAGTTACCTTGAGCTGGATCTGTGCGAATGACATGGCATCACATGTCACATCCTCTATGTCTTCCAAAAGCAGCTGCTCCAGAGGAGACAGACTATTTTAACTCCTTTAGGAAGACTTTAGATCATGCCATAGGACTTGTGGCCCCTTTAGATGATCTCTTACAGTACGTAGAGAAAGGATATATATCCTTGTTGGTTCTCCTGGGTCTTTGTGTTGCATTCCACAACATTGATCCTGGGTTCGTCCACATGGCAAGGAGAAAGAGAGGCGAGAGCTATTTCACCTTGCAATCATCCACATGCAAAGCCCTAATTTGGGCTTACAGAGGAATAAAACCCTCTAATTTTTTTTTTTAACAAACCCTTTATAATAGCACTCACACTGAATTACGGTGGAAGAGTAGGTTATAAAGGGGGCATGGCTACACTTGTGGTTACCATCGCAGCATTAGTGGGCAGAGCTTTGCTGTCCCTACCACTAATGCTGTGATGGCAACTGTCCCCCCTTTCACTAAAATCCTGTCCTTTGCCTTGCATGCTTCCTGGCTACAAGGCAAACTTGTAGCCGGCAAGTATGCAAGGCAAAGGACAGGATTTTAGCGTGGTGAAAACTCCTTGTCTGCCTCCTTTTGCAACCTTGAGTCTGCTGGGCAACTGACAGGGGGAAAAGAAGCAGACAGTGAGCTTTCACCAGGGGCTGGAGGAGGGAGGGGGAGGTGAGGAGGAAGGAAGGAGTTGGTCAGGAGGGATTCACCTGTCTGTCCGTGTGTGCATGCATGCATGCATGCGTGTGAAGTGTGTGAAGGAGGGCTCAAGGTCAGGAGGGGGGAGGGGAGGAGGAGGATGTTCCTTAGGAGGGATTTCCCCCTGTCCCTGCATGTGTGTGTATATTTGCATGCTCAGGCAAGTGGGGAAGGGGTAGAGAAAACCGCAGTATCCCGATAAAGGGATTTACCGCAGTTTTCATGGGGCCGGGGGGGTTCACCCAGAACCCGCGTTGTCCTCCATTAGCTTGTGGACAGCTTAATGCGAATTAAGATTTGCATTAAGCTGTCTCGCTTCCACCCCACTTATTTTTTTACTCCATGCGGACACGGACACTGACATCCTTATCCTTATGACCTGAGCATCAGCAGTGCAATTCTATGGTAGTTCTGAGCTTATTTGTCATGACATTCCTAGTCAGTATGTCTTAGAGATGAATGTTCAGAACCATAGTCATTCCCCTGCAGAATTCCCCAGAATTTGCTCATACTCCCATTATTATTTAATATGTAAATGAGATGATTGAAGAATCTGGTAGACCTTTGTTTGTTTTATAACTGAATACCATTTTGATATATACCAAGAAATGTGAATGTCCCATCCTTACAGACACCAGCAGTTGACCCTGATTAAGTAAGCAATTACACAATTAGCTTACCAACAATAGCAAAAGGTTTTCTTGCCCTGAAGAAGTTTTAGATGGGGACTGCCTTATCTAAGGAGTATTATTTGTCTTTCTGGAACTAAACAAAATGCATTAACATTTCCTTTTGTCCCTCCTCATGCATCCAGAGCGGCAGAGGTGGAGGTGGTGCTCATCCCTCCTTGTCCCCCCAGAGTGGCAGAGGGGGATGGGGAGCTGGTGCTTATGCTTTGTCACTCCCACGAGATAGCCTCATTGGGGAGAGAGGCGGTGGAGGTGGTGGAGGCTCCCACCCTGCAACCCCCTCACCCTAATGACCCCCTGACGAAGCAGCCATGATTGGAGTGGGGCGGCCATTGCTGCTGCCCCACCCCCTGTCTCGCTGACAGCTGCTTTGATGGGGGCATCAGGGTGGGGGGCAGTGATGGCAGCTGCCAGCTTTGCCCTGCCACTTCCGCCTCCTTCCTCCGCTTCCCCAGTGCAGAAGCAGCCTCCTGAGGAAAGGGGGGGTGAGCCAGTTTGGTCTAGTGGTTGGGGAGCCAGACTCTTATCTGTGAATACTGGGTTCAATTATGCTCTCTCCCATGACGCCAGCTGGGTGACCTTGGGCTAGTCACAGCTCTTTTCTGAGCTATCACAGCCCCACCTACCTCACAAGGTATTCTGGATCACATCAAGCAGGCAAGTGGTGAGACTGCATGCCCACTAATGGGGTCTTCATGCCTCAAGACCCCATTGTAGACACCCTTAAATAGGTCCACAGGAAATCTGGATTTTAGGGTCCAAAGTAACCATTAAATTTGGATTTCTCCTGCCCTCATGGGGACAGGGCCTGCTCTGTGGGGTCTTCAGTGGGGTCTATGTGGGGACAGGGCCTTTCTGATTGGCACCAATTGGATACCAATAGGGTTCCTAATGGGGTCTTAGATGGGTTCTTAGTGCTTGTGCAAAAACACCCCTTGTTGTACTGTTGAAATGGGTCCCCTGCAATACACCAGATGATGGAGATGTGCTATCCACATGCCTTTCCCTAGAATACCAGCAGACACTGATGTTGAGGTCAATCAGTAAACTGAACCAGGGCACCATTTTTGTCACCCTAGCCTAGTCTACACTCTGTCCTGTGCAGATGGGGCATACTAGGAAAGGGAGAGCCCCTCACTTATTTTATGTCAAAAGAGAAGCCTTTAGATTGCTTTTTGTTCCAGTCTTAAAGCCTGTTCCCACTTCCCTTATCAGACTGGTTCTGGACACTCCAGGGGAGGTGCATCCACGCTCTCTGCTGCTATTTCCACCAGTTGCTATATCTGGACTGTCCAGGCTGGACCATCCACCCTTGAAGGGTCCGGATGAGTAGTATATCAGCACTTCGAGTGTGGATGGTTCCCTCTGCTCTTGGTCTTTGGTTTACTGGAATGTTAAGATTATACCATTCCAGTGAGCAAAGCACAAACAGCTTCCACGTTTTTTAAATGAGTTTATTGCTATGATGAGCAAATCAGAGGTGTCATAAGCACATGCAATCTTTGGTTGAATACTCCTTTGCAACATTATTAATTTGCTGTCTTTTGCAATTAACTTCACACATTCTATCATGCTTTAACACCCGTTTGATAAAAAGTTTCCCTGAATATGAAACAGAAGTTTATTTTGAGAAGAAGAACCTTATATCTATGTTTGTAGCAGGATTTAAACTCAGCAAACTGTTTCATAAGATACAGAATATAATTGGGCCTCAGAATGTACTTTTACTTGTTGCATTTGCACCTAGGTTGCACTTCAGGTTGACTACATGCCTTAATTTACAAGGAAAATTGAAGTCCAAAATGTGAATTCTGTTGTGGAAATGTAAAGCTGTTCCATTGCTTATCTATATACTTTGCTAGCAATCCTACAAATGTTCTCTCTTGAAATGCATAATCTTTATATGCTGGCTTATTTTCTCTAGTTACATTTTGGTATTACTTGGATTCTTTACTAAGAAATTAATTTTTTGCCTACAGTAAGCCTTCTGCTCTTTATTAGTATCCAATAAATGTTCTCCTATATACAAACCTGTTTTTGCAGCAGACCTTTCTGCCCTGTGTGGTGGTCTATCCTGTGCTGTGCTTGCTTGAATTATGTAACCTGACCCATGATAGCCCTAGCTACCAGTAGTGCATGCCAACCTATCCAAGCCCAACTTCAGTCACCCAGAAGTGGTCCGCTACCACTCCAAAACTGACTTCCAGAATTCCCTCCACATTTCTTATAGTCCAGCTCCTTCTAGAACAATCTGCCAGAAGCTGCTGAAAAGGTACTCAGGACACTGAGAGTAGAACATAAGAGGAGCCCTGCTGGATCAGACCACAGCCCACCTAGTCCACTAATTGCTTCTGGATTTCTCAAGCAGAACACAAAGGCAAAATCTTCAGCTGCTCTCAAATCTTTAGAGGCTTTCTACAATTACAAAACTTTAAAATACACAGTAGAAATGTAATATTACAGACTTTTGCCCCAAATTTCTCAAACTCCCCAATTACAGTTATCACCTCAAACATAAAACAACATATCCTCCTTTTCTTTAGACAATTATTTCTTAATTATCTGGAACGAAAGAAAAAGGAATCAGTCAGGTACAAAAACTAGTTTCTAAGTCTCCCTGCAGGCAGCCTTGTTTGGTAAGTGCAGCTCTTTCAGAAGCTGCTGAACCTGTACTGAGCATGCTCACAAAGTAATTAAGAAGAAGGGAGGGAGGGAAACTTATTTTGCACTTAATCAACGTCAGGAGTAGTTTCTCAGGCCCTAAACAAGGCAGACAATGAAAACATGGATTACATTACAGCCCAGTACAACAGGAAGATTCCTGTCAGCAGAAAAAGGTAGCCAAAATAGTTTGTAACTACTGTCCAGATGAAAATACCCTCAAGTTGTTAGAGCTGCAGACATGCTTGGAAGAAAACAATTATTTGGAGCCATTTCAATCAAGATTCAGGTCTGGTTTGAGGGCAGAGCCAGTTGTAGCCAACCCTGATAAATGATAGTTTGGGAAGGCAAACAAAGGGAATACAACTCTGTTGATTCTCTTTGATTTTTCAGTGGCCTTTCTTACCATTGATCATCGTACCCATTTGGGTAACTTCTGGGAAATAAGAGTGGTTCTCTTTCCACCTGCAGGGATGATGCTGAAGAGTAGCATAGAGCGAGAGCAACTTTGTGTCATGGCAGTTAGTTTGTGGAGTATAGTTCTATTTACCATCTATAAGATATAGAGGTTATGGTCATACTTTAGATTTTAGGAGAATGAAAGCTGTCTTAAGTTCTCAGAAACCAGATGCCAAACTGCATTTCTGGCATTTCTAAGGACTTTCCTGGCAGGAATGGGACTATGCTGTAATCAGATAATCCCAGCACTGAGTTTGATTCATCCAGAAATGGGCCCAGGGCTCAGCAAAGGCTTAACAGGCCACTGCCATCACCATGCCTGGTAAAAAGTAAGCTTCAGCATGGCAGTGGGGAACCTTACACCTCCCACTACTGCTGCCTGTCCTCTGAATCCCTTCCCTCCCCTTGCCCCCACCACAGGCCGCTGCCACAATTCCTCCCACCATGCCAAGCCAACCACACTGGGACCTTCACCCCCTGCCATGCCATTCCTACCGTCCCCCTCCCCCCCGTGCAACCCCCCAGCATGCCTGGGCTAGCATGGGCTGGAACATGCCATTGCTGTGTGTGGACAACATTGCTTCAACACAAAGCAATCCATTCCAGCCTTGAGAATGGCTTGCTCTGTTCCTGCCCTGTTAGTCTAGACTATGAGAGATAAGTTAGAAAGACCCTTTAATTTATATTTATGGTTCCCTCTTTTTTCCTTCTTCTCTTAATATTTTAATTGGCTCTAGTTAGTTGCCTTGAGTCCTTGTGTAGGCAGAATACAAGAACACCAATAAAAAAAATAATCTGTAAGTCATTTACAGATATTTTGATAGATGAATGGGATCAAGATTTTGCTTTCAGTCAGGTCTTAATATTTTTGGATATCCCTATCTGCATTTTGGAACTGATGATTAGGAAATAAAAACACAAGAAGGACAAATATATTGACCCAGTGAAGCAAATAACCCTGTAACTTATCAGTATCTACATGGATTTGTATTTGGTCAGCTTTTGATGATACTCATGCATGTTTTTTTATCTTCCTATAGGGTGTTTTTCCACTATCACTAAGTACCCATTGAAGGACCCATTAATGACATCATTGCCACTATAGACCACATTAAAGCCACATTTGTTTCCACCACAGCTAGGGAAATCTGAATCATACCATATGGGTCCTTCATGACCTATAATCCAGATTTCCTGTAGACTCCATTAAAGGGGTCTACAATGGGGTCTTCAGCCATCAAATCTGGATTATAGGGAGCCTGTTTGCACTACAATTGGGCAATGGGGTCTAGAGAAGGCTCGGGGTGTGTGCCCCAAACTCAAAAATTCAGAGTCCCTCCAAAGTCCTTCTGAAGTTGCCTTCAGAGATTAGCAAAGACTCCGAAGAGAACCCCTTGTGAGAGCAATGCCACTGTCAAAGGCTCTGGAGGATCTTCAAAGTTAGTGGCAGATTGCACCGGAGATTCTCTGGAGCCGCTCCGGAGGATCTTCGAAGATTCTCTGGAGCATCTACAGAGATTGCACCCCCTGTCCCCCCAAACACCTGGGGTGACAGGCAGACCACTTGTGGGTCAATCCGGATTTGCCACATGGGTGCTCTGGTGTTTCCACAGCATTGGGTACTTCCCTTAATCTGGATCTACTAGATCCAGATTAAGGGAAGTACCCATTCCTTAGATCCAGATCTTCTTAGATCCAGATTTGCACATGGGTGCTCTGGCGTTTCCACAGCAGGCAGGCTAGCACCCATTACTATTGGGTGTTTGACCACCCATGGAAACACACTGGGTACTTCCCTTAATCCAGATCTACTAGATCCGGATTAAGGGAAGTAGCCATTCCTTAGATCTGGATCTTCTTAGATCCGGATTAAAGGAGCTCAGTGGAAAAACACCCATATATATCTATCTTATTTTGATGTTGTTATTATTGTTGTTGTTGTTTATTCATGTGTTTACAGGAAATCCTAGGTGAGAAAGTCATGGAGTTTTCAGATAATGTTAAGTTCCTAGAAATACAGCAGAAAACGAGCTGGTAGAATAACATCAGCATTGCCCACATTTGAGATACATTAAAGACAACTGGAACAGAAGCAAAGCTGTGGTTGGAACTCTATTTCTTTTAAATCACCTTGATACACAGAAAAATGAATCACAGTTCAGGGAGAAATGGCTGAGGTTACTAATTAGAGCCTCAACCCTTTCCAGCCACCCTAGTGGAAGCAATCTAAGAGTAGGAAGTACCCAGGAGGATATTGCTGGGATATTCTCTGTCTTATAATTTCAGGATGCCATTTCTTTTCTCATCGCTTGAAGGGTAATGATTCAAAAATGGAATAAAAGAGGTTTCTGTCAGGACGGCATGACTAGTGCAAGAGGCAAAAGAGGAGCTTACTGGAAATTGTCACCCACTGAAGTCAGGAAGCAGCATACAATGCTATGAGTTTTGATGCATCAGTGGGCCTTGTTGCACGTAACATCCATGGGACAGTGTCTCACAGAAGTTAAATTCAGGGACAGTGGCTGGCATTCACACTACAAGTGGTGGCCTGTCCCAAACCTCACCCAGACTTAACTGGTAGTAAGTGGTCATGTGTGCTGGGTCATTGCTATGGCAATCAATGGCAGCCGCAACTATGATGTGATGTCCCATTCAACGTTTGCACAGGAAGTAACATGAATGTTGCAACCAGTTAATCAGTGAAATAGTTTTTCTGCTCAACAGCTATCAACAATCAGAATAGCTCTGGCTACTTTGAGATGCAGGTCACACTATGGATGTTCTGTCCCAGAGGGTGCTTGGCCATCCTGATCACTGAAGTGCAAACAGGCTGAGTGTCTCATTTGCCCTGGTTTCTTAGCTTCAGTGGCTCCCAAGAAATTCATGGAAGGACCTCCTCTACGCTCACATACTGACTTCATTACAGCAATAAATAAAATATGAAATTGCACAGTGACAGAGAAAAGCCATTCTTCACAGTTTTTAGAAAAATTCTGTATAAATATCTGAAGACCCTCCTGGCTGTCCCATCACCTTCAGCAGCGAAAGTAGTGGGCACCCGCGAGAGGGCCTTCTCAGTGATAGCCCCTAGGCTATGGTATATGGTATAGTCTCCCCCTTGAAGTGTGTCTTTCACCTTCATTGTATATGTTTAGGAAGGCAATAAAGATGCATGTCTTTGCCCTGGCCTTTGGTTAAATGGGGATATACTTTTCCCACTGGCAGATGTTCTTATTGTTTTAATGTTTTAATGATGTTTGATTTTAGATGTTGTTACCTACTCAGGGATCTTCAGGTATAGGGTGGGACAAACAAACAAACCTAACTATACAAAACTGAAGAAGTATTATCTTAATTACATTTTTGCCATTTAAATAGTTTCCTTAGGGTGCTGTCCTGTTAGGGAGGGAGGGATTATATTTTTAATTATGTTTTAATATTAGAAATGTTTTATTCTTGTAACCTATTGTAACCTTGTTGTAAATCCTGGGACCATTTGGTGAAGGGTGGGAAATAATAAGTAAAAGTAAGTAAGTAAGTAAAAGTAAGTAAGTAAGTAAGTAAGTAAGTAAGTAAGTAAGTAAGTAAGTAAATCTCTTTGTTCCTTCCATCACCCACAGAATTCTACCCCCCCCCCACTTACTGCACATGAAAAAGATGCTGATTTCTCAGCATGTTTTTAATGCACACTTACCTTTCAATGCTCCACTACCACTGTGGGTAACAGAGCTTCCCACCTGGTAGACAGGAAGGTGCTCCAGGATTCCAAAGCTTTCGATTCACCAATCTGGCAGACTAGAAGCCTATATCATGTCTCTGCAAAGCTTCTGATCCAACAGTTTGATGGACCAGAAACCCCTCCACAGGGATGCTGAAGCCACTGTGCAGGGACAACATCTGGAGACACTTGCCAATATACTGGACTAGGAGCCTCCATCCCATATGCTGGTCCAGTCTAGGGGAGGTCCTGCACAGGGTTTCCCCTTAGACCACACAGAAGTTTGGATGGGAGACTTCTAGGACATGTGCTTGTCTGCTATTTCAGCCAGGAAGGAATTTATACTGCTCTCTGCTGTAAATCTAACTACCCAGTGCTGTTTCTGTCTACTTAAATGTATCTCCTTCTCAGTCTTGGTTATACCTGGAAAACTACTGGATTACAGTCTCTAGCTAATGTCACCTTTGAATGAAACCTTACAATATCTTGGGAATATGACCCACAGAAATAATTGGGAATATCTCCTGACGTGCATGTAGTGGACCATACTTTGCATTTTTAGATATTTTCCAAGCGATGCTTGCATGCATTCAGCATCTTACACAGCGAAGATTGATGTGAACAATCCATTCTGCTTCTTCAAGATTTCCTTCTTTTTTTATCAATATTTTAACAACTTTGGCAGCAGTCATGCTACTGAATCTTCTGCTTTAGATGTTTATTTTAATATTTTAATAGCAATAGTTTTAGGAATGTTCTCAAGTTTTTCCCTCTGTCTACTTTTATATTTGTATCACTGCAGTAAGGGCTTCTTTTTAAAAATATTATTTTATCACTTACATTTTTAAAATCAAAGCCATTTTGCCTTTCACAGCTTCCTCTTTTCATACTGACATGCTGCTGGGATTTATCTTTAATAATCTGTGGTAAACTTATTAAAAATCTATTTAATGTGGTTTAAAATAACCTCTGAGGATGTTTAAAAAAGTTTGACTCTTTGGACTACAGATGTGCTTCAGTCAGTGTGAATTCAGACCAGGTAGTTTGATTCAAATATGAACTGGTTTAAACCTGTTGCTGTGAATTTCCCAGAATCCCGGGCCACAAGAGTGCTGTGCCAGCAAAGGCAGAGCTCTGCCAAGGCAAAGGGAGTTCTGGATTGCAATATTGGACTTTATGATCGGCATTTCATTTTTATATTGGTTGCAAGTACAGGTATATGATCAGTATACCTGACATCTCTGTACCAGGCCAGAATCAAAGATCCAAAACGTACCTTTTTAAAACACAAATTTTCTTTGCAGCAAGAAGGAAGAAAAATATTGCATAATAAGTCTTTTTCTGCAGAGCAGAAGCTGAGAAAATCTGCATTTCTACAGGAAACAATCCTTTTAAGTCTGGATTGCATTCTGTAGAAAAGCAAGGCACTAAAGAATAAGAGCTATTTGGCAATCCAGACCAACTTTGTGTATAGTAAGTATCTGTGAGATTTTTATCAGAGATGTCAGATTGGATTAATGTGCTTAGATTGGAACTATTGTCCCTGCTTGACTGCATCATCATCTGCTGTGGAGCCAAGTCATCAACTCTGATATACTGAAAATCTTCTCTGCCCTGGAGCCAAGGGTACTCAAAATCATGTGCTTCTTTTGTTCCCCCTATCCCACCAGCTTTCTTGCCCCTCCTTCCCCATTCACTTGAATGGAACCTTCAGCCTCTACCCCATGGGCTGAGCCTTTTCTTTGTTCCCTTCGCACCACTTAAATTGTCATTTTCCTGAATGGGTTTTCTGACCGCCTCCCCTTGGCTGGACTTTAGGGACAGGGTGTCTGCTCCCAGATTTAGATTGTTAAAAAATGGCACAGCTTTCATCCATCATGATCCTCCATTGCTTGATCTTTTTTCCTGCTCCTCACGTACTCCTCACTGGCTTCTCCAGTCCATCCCAATCCTGATCACTTGCTGCCATAAGAAGCCACCTGGTCCAGCCTGCTATTTTTGCTATCTGGCTCCCCATATTTGTGCTACTGCATACCAGAGCAACTCAAGAGTCTTACCAGTTACCTGATCCAGGCTGACATTGCAGCTCTGCTGGTCTGCTGCTGTAAAGTTATGAAATTCTCAACATCTGCAAGTCCAGCAAAGAGGTTTCCCCAATTCTGCTTCATCCTGTCCTCAAACTCTGGTCTCAAGTCCTTTTCATATTGCTGAGGGTGAGAATTGACTACCTCTGGCTAAGTTAGGGTCTCTGGTCAGGTAGGGTATTTTTAGGTAAAAGTCTTTTCTTCCTTTCATTCCTTCCATACTTCAAACTGACTCCAATTCACCTCTTCAATTTCCTGTGTGCTGAACCACTGTTTGCTGTATTGATTGCCTGTGTTTGATGCCATCCCTTGGGGTTTCCTTTTGTCTGTATCTTTGGTCTATTTGACAGCACTCTGCATAGTGCCCATTTGAAATGGCCATTTTTGCTTTTTTCTGCTGCATGCTGAATAAAATCTTTTTCTTGCATTGAAGAAAATGACCCTTTGAAGTCTTTATCTCACTGCCTGCCTGATTTTGTGGAGTATTATGCCAATTTATTATTTTTAAAGCCATAAAGCACTATCAATCTTTTTGGGGCTTTGTGGTTAGACTAAGCTAAATTCCCCATGTAATACATGTGTCTAGACCACAACCCACAACAAACCAGTTCAACTTTGTTAGTATTTTGTTCTTTAAAATGATTTTTAATTGCATTTTTATGTGAAGAACCCAATTCAAGGTTCAAACTAAACCTGGTTCTAACCAGTTTGAATTCATACTGAACTGTATCACCATTTTTGAGTATGTGCACATCTCTACTTTGCTTTTTTTCTTTTTAGATAATTCAATCTTTCAAAATTCCCCTTTACAAAGAGTTTTTTCTACTCTTGAAATTTAGATGAAAGAATAATGGACTTAAGAGAATAATGTTCACTTGCATGTTGTACTGCCAGTATAGTTTCAGCCCTTTCATCACATTAGAGTCCAGTCAAGAACCTCTGTGTTGCATTTAGAATTTGTATACTTTTTCACATGACATGGATTATTCTGAACCACACCTGCCCAGATCACGCAACCCAAACTACATGGGCTGAGCTGCCTCTGGCCACACCAAGTACTGTCTGCTGAGTCTGTTTTGGACACCAACATGTGTTGTCCACACATGAGGCATGATCTGGTGAATACTTTTTCCAGATGCTACCACTGACTACTATGGCTATGCTGCTATAGCCATAGCCTATATATATCCTTAGTTAATCTGAAGACAGTCAGGAAATTTCCCCCCACTTTCTTCTTAATTTAGCTCCTTGCAATTCACTGTGGAAATCTGCAATGAACCTCCTTGAGTTGCTTTTTTTTTTCCTCTTAGCTTTTCTCTTAACTTAGAACATTAAGGCTGTACCCACACCAACGGCAGCTGGTACTTTGTGCTGTCAAGCCCCAGAGGCATCCTGGAGGGCCCTGAAGTGTTCTCTGAAACATCCTTCTACTGGGAAGATTTAATTGCTCTGAGGGCACCTGCCACCCTTAGTTGCTCTTGCCACTACCATGTAGACCTGCAGCAGTGGTAAGACCAACCTATATACCTGATTTACACAGGTGCCACACTGGCTAAGTCTCAGTTCTGGAATCTTTCCCATAGCAAAGGAGGGCCTTCTTCATTCAGCACAGGTTGACAGTGCAGGTCTGGAACTGAGTTTATTTTGTTTGTTCATTTAAAATATTCATACCTTGTTCTTCATCTGAATGTCCCAGGGTGGGTCAGCTCTGACGATGGTGAGAGACAAGAAACAGGCTATTTGACCAACACATGGCCCACACTGGAAGCAAGAGAAAGCTTCCTTACCTCTGTATCCTATGCAGGTGAGATGTGCACCCCTCCTATGTAGAACTAGGCAGCTACTTTTATACCCCCTAGAATGTTCCAAAGCAATATTGTGCAAAAGGTACTGTAATACATTAAGATCAAGAGACTGACTGAATTAAATTTTGCTGTGGTTTAATATTTATGGCTTGCTCTTCACAAGGTCTTGGGTCAAGTTACAAAATGTAAGTATGAAGATTAAATGAGAGAGTATCATGATCGTATAATAATAGTGCCATGCACAAATGGCAATAATGAGATGCAAAAATTACAAAGAAATTCAAAGTTACAAAAATACAAAACATCTGTCAGAAAAAAAACAAGAAATAGAAAACAATGACAGAGACTATAAAATAGGGAAAGAGCTGAACTCTTTGAGGATAGGTCTGGAGGAAGAACAACAGTCATTTGTGGAATTTGCCATGCCAACAGAAAGCAATGAAGAAACCAACTCTTTTCAATAGGGTCTCCCAAATGCTAGTGATTAACAACCTACCAATCCATGCTCCACATTCCATCCTAGCCCCAAATATAAAATTCAGTGGTTGTGAGATGACTGCCTGACTGCTGATGTCTTCACTGCAGCCCAACTAAATTTCTCCATGACCCACAAGAGAGATGTGACCTGTAGTTTGGGATTTTTTTTTTTTAAAAAAAGATGCTAAATTTAAGATGGAAAAAGGTTGTCAGAGAATATCAGACTGTTGCAACAATGAAATGTCTGTGGTAAGCATGACAGAAGAAAAGCTTAAATAAACTGCAGTATTGTGCTTACTGAAGAAATTGCATGGTTCAGCTGCTAAGCTTTTTTAATGCATGCAGGTAGTGTTTTGATCATATTCCTTCCTACCCCTTGCTTTTTTGTGCAGTCACATGGACTTTGCATTCCTACTTATAAAGACAATGATGACATTTACTATGTTTGTAAGAACCAGCTGCTCCTAATCCCATTGAACAAGATGCCACTGCTGATGGAAAATGCAAGAAGGAGGAAGAGGAAGAAGAGGAGATTTTTAAAAGGTAGAAGATGTGAAATTAATTACGACAGTCCCTACTGTGGGCTTAACAACAGGAGTAGTGCTAAGGAATTCAGGAAGCAGCTTACATTCCTGACCGTTAATAATAAGAAATATATATCACTGAACCAGAAAGCAATTCTCCTGCATACATATATTATTATTTAATCAAACATGGACAATAGCAGTCAACAGTACATCTGACACTTCCATCCTGGGTGAGCTCACACTTTTGTGACAAAATTGCCAGTGAATCCAATTCACTGGCAATGAATATATATAAAAAGCCTTCTATTCACATGGGAAGTAACTTAACTAGTTGTGATCAATACAAATATTTTTAAGGTATGGAATATTCCCTATATTTTACAATCCACACTTCCCTAGCATCTAGTTGTTACTTTACTGCTTTCCTCCTCTCTCCCATCCCATTTTGCTGCTACCACAATGATTGCCAGCAGGAATTAAAGGCCACCAGGATTCTTTTAATATTACCAGGCAATGTTGGCTCAGGACATACAATTGTGATGCCATTGGGGAGGGGGTGAGTCTCTAGTTACAAATCATCAATTGATCTCTCTTTGGATGAGTAAAACTCTCATTGGAAATCTGCCATTAGTCTCCCAAAGGGAAACTGCAGTTGGAATCATTTCTGCTTTGGGTGGTCCCTGTTATACTGGATATATTCATTGCTGTCAGTGGTGCTTTCACACTTTCCTTCCCATCCTGTGAACAGGAAAGATGTGTTAGAGACTAATGTTGACTAGCACTCACACTTGAGAGTGCTGGTCAATGACAGCCTAGCCCCCGCATGATCAATCACCCATGTTCAATTGTGAATCAGCACCAGCACTATGTGATGCTATCACTTTGTGCAAGCGCAAGCATGTCAAGCTCATCAAGGATCTGTGTGAGTCGTCAGCATGCTTGCATAGCAGCTCAGATGACTTCCTCAGCCAGACAGAGTGCAGATGTTCGCTGGCTGGAAGCTTAAGGTAAGGATTGTTCAACCCATTTGGATTGTTCAGTTTGCAGCAAGGTAAAGCTTAAGGCTTTTCCGGTGGCCAAATTTAGCAAACGCACTACAGAAAGACTGTTTCAGATTGTGCATGCAGACTTGGCTGGCCCTTTAGCAAAGACTATGGGCGGGAATCAGTACGGAAGGAAATGCCAAATAGAACCCAAAAGTACAAAGCTAGATTAGTTGCAAAAGGCTTTTCACAGCAGAGGTTTGAGAACTTTCATAAAACTTTTTCACCTACTGCAAAACCTGGGAGTTTAAGGCTAGTGTTAGCTTTAGCAGCTAGGAAGAACCACGTGGTAAAACATTTTGATTTTGAGACTGCTTATCTAAATGCTCCACTAGTTGAGGAGATTTTTATGGAACAGCTTCAAGGTTTTGATGAAGATAGAGATAGAAAAGTGTACAGATTACACACAGCTTTGTATGGATTAAAGCAGAGTGCTCGTTGCTGGAATCTATGCATTCATCAGGAACTGGTCAAACTGGGATACAAACGCAGCATTGCTGATGCGTGTGTGTATACAAAAGGTGGTTTAATGTTTGTTTGTAACAACACTAGACCAGACATTGCTTTCACGGTTGGGGTACTTAGCCGAAAGGTGAATGATCCAAAGGTGCAGGATTGGACCAAGGTGAAACACCTGCTAAGATACTTAAAGGGAACCAAGGAAAGAAAGTTAGTAATACAGGGCAGTGAGCAAGAGCTGGAGTGCTATGTGGATAGTTCATTTGCTTCAGAGCTACATGACAGAAAGTCAGTGTCAGGTTTGCTAGTTAGGTATGCTGGAAGCCCTATAGTGTGGCGAAGCAGAAAGCAAAACTGTGTAGCCCTAAGCACCACAAAATCTGAATTTTCAGCGTTGTCTGAACTTACAGGAGAGATCCAGTGGATCAGGCAATTGCTTATAGATTTAGGAGATAACCTGAAGTGTAGAACTAAGTACATTGGTGTAAGGTATCAAAACATAAGGGAAATGATCCAAAATGGAGTCATAAACCTACAATACATTGACACCAGACACAATCTGGCTGATGTTCTCGCCAAGGTTATGCCAAGAGAAAGGCACACAGAGCTATCTTGCTTGATTGGCATGGCATAGTTCAAAAGGTATAAAGTGTAAATAGCATCTACACACATCCATACATTTTGGAGGGGATTGTTAGGCTGGAAGAGCCCATATATGGAAAATGTAGAGATGTGTGCAGAAAAGGTAACTAAGTGTCACAAGTATCACCAGACTATCACAAGTTGTTGAAGGCTGAATGAAGTAAGGATTACAACACAGGAGAAGCACAGGATTGTGCAACACTCAGGAAGTGAGTCACCAACTCTGATAAGGAATTGTATAAAGGTGGTCACACACGGCTGTGTGTTGCCCCTTAGTTGATTGTTCGAGACTGGAGAGGGAGAGAGAAATGCAATCGCTACGATGTAACTGCTACGAGAATAAACAAAGCCTCTGCAAAGGGAAATCGGTCTCTGTTTTCTTAAGCTGTGAGCAGAAGGAAGAACGAAGTGCTGAAGTGCTGGACAGCGACGAATAGCTGACAGCCAGCAAGCTAAGAGGGAGAGACTTGCTAGCTTTTACCGGGACGGCAGAAGTTTATTTTTCCTCAGCACGGACATGCAACTCTGCGAAGATTTATTACCAACGGGGGTACCTGACACCCCATTACCCCCCAACAACCTAGCTGGCTTCGTGGAGGAGTGCACAATCAAACCTAGTATTCCCAGATACAAGTCCGGCTCCCTAACCACTAGACCAAACTGGATCTATTAGCACACATATTTTACATAGCACACATAGTTTTTATATCCGTTTGTACTTGCAGCTCTTATGATTGCAATAGTTATTTCAAAGGTTATTAAATATAATATTGTAAACTTAAGTGAAATATTCTAAGCAACAAGTCAAAACTGAGAAGAGGATAAGGTCTCTACTAGAGATGCACGAAATAAGTTTTATTTGAACATAGTTTACAGCAAAAAAGGGGTGTTCAAAATGTTCATTTCCATATCGAACAGTTCTTAGGTTCAAATATAGTGTTTGGCGTCAAAATGAACCTTAGGCACACTTAACAAGCTGTTCTAAGAACAATTCAAAGTGTCCATGTCTTTAACAAGGCATATGTCTGCTCTCAATCATCAATAGATATTCACCTAAGGGTTACTGTTTGGCCTCTTGCAATTGGTTGATTCAAACCCTGGATTTAAATATCTTCCTTGCTGCCAAATGCGAAAGGAAGGCACACAAAATTGCAAGACAGATGTTTTACTGTCATCCAATGCAGAATAAGGGAGGAAAACTGGGCACCCTCCTATTACAACTGTAATAACTAGGGATGTGCACAAATATTCATACTATTCATTATTTGTAGAAATTAGCACAAATTCGGACATTCATAAACAAATCAAATGTCTGGACATTTGTACTTTAACAGTCATATGTTTCAGGCATTTGAACGAATAGTTCAGACATTTGTTTAATGGTACACATCCCATGTATATCCGTATCCCATATGTATCGATATGGATATGTACTGTATGAATACAGGATGCGTACACATGCGCAACATTCAATATGCATCCATAAATATCCAGTATTCAGATGAATACATACAAACACATCTGTATGGAATGTCTGGACATTCAAAATTGCATATTTGTACAAATACGAATATTGGGACATTCTATTTGTTACAAATTGAATCCTGAAAATTGCATTCATGCACATTCCTAGTAATAAACAAACATCTTCATCACAACAAAGATGGACAGAACATAAGTCCATCTTTACTCAGGTGTCCTAGGTTCTGCAGAAAGAAGCTATATGGTGTAGTCCTTTGTAACATTTCCTTCCTCCTCATAAGCAAACTTTATGGCTCTTATAAGGACTATAATCGGTCCAGGGGAATGGGTGTTGGTATAGAATACAACCAACTTTGATTTTGATAGAATCTGGAATGTGAAGAGATGTTTTCATCATCTAGGGAACCATAATTCTCCACAAGCACTGGATTCAACCAAGTGTCTGGGGAATTCTCTCAATGATCAAATCTGTTAATGACTACAACATCCAGGTAGAATGGTGGAAGGTTGGAGTCCTCTAAGCTGCTGAATCCAGAGAAGAGCTTCAGAGGAACAAACCCTGAGCTGTGACAAGATCCTTTCTGGGGCCCCACCAATCACATGCAAGTTTGGAGGGGGGGAAGGCTCAACTCATACTCTGCAACTTATTGGCCCTGCTGACGTATCAGAGAAGAAGTCTGTTGCTGTAGCCAACTTTAAACTGGAATCTCCAAACCTGGCATATGGGCTGGGGGGGGGGTAGGGGTAGCAGGAAGGCTTCTGCTGAGTGACATGATGTTTGGATATACTCCTGGGTTTCAAATGCTTTCTTTCTTTTCTTTGAAAATCTGTAACAAGTGGGATTTATTTTTATTTTTTATTTTGCAAAATTTCAAGTACGTGAGATCACCCTAGAACTTGGCAGGTGTTTGTGTGTGTGCCCATGTTAAACTTTGTCAGAATCTACTTGGCAGGGTGATTGTTACTGCAGGCAACTTTGACCTGGAGCCTCCAAAATTAGTGTGGAGGTTAGGTAGCCAGGAAGGGTCCTGTCAAGCAGCATGACATTTGGATGCACCCTTGATTTAAAATTATTCCCTTGCTTCCAAAGCCTTACAAAACTGATGACTAGGGTTCCCTTTGCTCTCCTCCATTCTTCACTTCGAACATTCAAATTGAAAGCTCAGTTAGAACATGTCTGTATTTCTTGAATTTGGTTCAAATCAAACCAAAGAAGAAAATATATATATTTGAACACTTCTAATCTCTATTGTTCACATATTGGCCATATTTATTTAAATGAGTTATATTTTGACCTGAAGGGGGACATTTTCTAAAATTATTTTTTATTCAAGTGTTTGTTTTGATATGCTCCTGGTATAGTTGACTTTCTTTTACATTGTAGACAGATAGAATGGAAGTTTCAGTGCCTAGAAAAAAATGATAAAAGGAGACAAAGCAAAATGAAGCTGTTCTTGTTCCATTTCACACACTCCAGCATAAAATAGGCAAGATTCTCAGTACATGATGCTTCTTCACAGACTTGGAAGAAACAAATTAGGGTGCATTACACAAAAACAAACAAAGAGAAAGAGCTCTCAACAAGAGTCGGCAACATGATTTGTCAATTTTGATGGCTACAGTTACAAAGGGGGTATGCATTTATCTCAGCATCACATCATTCTAATGTTGTTTTGATCTGCTTCCAGTAAGTTTCAGTAGCCTTACCACCTGAGCTAAAAGTATACGTTCTGTGAATGGTTTAACTTATGGCTGAAGCATATAGCTTTCCAAGCTAAATATTGATTTCCCAGATGGATCTGTACCTTTAAAAACTGATACTTCAAAATCTAATGATGGAAAATAATAGAATTGTTTTGTTCTTCATCTTCTTTCTTTTTCTGTGAAACATCCTTTTTTCTTCTCTTTTCTGCTTATGGCGACAAGTACATTTTTCCAATCAGTCACGAAGCCGTCAAAGAGGCAAATCTCCAAGGTTTAGCTTTTGTGTGTGAGATTTTTCTTGCAGCTCTACATCTAATTATCTGTGTATACCATCGGCTGAGATTCTCAAGGTATTGCTTATTGAAACTGACCTACTAGGCATCCCAGGCCTTAAGGATGAATGAATAAATAACTTTGCTGAATGCTGCTGAATATGTGATAATGTAATTAGTATTCTCGCCAACTGAACTCAAAATGCAGTGTTGTTTCTCTAGGGACAATTGTAACTTCTCCTTTTTTTCTTTTTTATTCTTTTAGATTCATAGGATCATATGAACTAAAGAAAAAAAAACATCAATTAATATAAAATTATGTGATTGGTGAGTGGGAAGAATCCATCTTATATTCCAAGCAAAGTTGATTTGAAAATATATGTGAATTTCTCCTGATAGTGTTCAAAGCCCATTTGATAGTGAAATATCTGTAGTGATATATGCATTATAACAAAATGTAATTTGTTCATAATTATGATTAGTCAATTGAATAATTTTATCAGCAATGAGCTATGGACTAGACCATTAAAATTAAACTTCTGCTTATAGAAGAACTTTTCTGTAAGAACAAAATTGATCGTGGTTCTATAGTTCATTTAAAAGGATATTCCAGCATTTAAAAACATACTAATTACAGAAGACAGCATGAGATTCCTCATGTTAGATCCCTTACTGCTCTATTCTCAAACAAAATTATTCCAGACTTCTGAAAAGCACAGGAATCAGTGATCTAAGCCTGTTAAAAGGAATGTGGAGAGCAAAAATTTACCCAGAAGCCATGTTTTCCTAACTATAATGTACAACATAATCTGCATATTAAAAAAAATATCTTCCATCTCTTTGTTGACAGCATCACAAGTTAAATTGCTGTTAAGAATGAAGAGGAAAAATAAAACAGTAAAAGTGTAGCATGTCCCTGACATGGAAGAATAAGAGAGAGAAAAAATATGTCATTTTAGACTAACAACCCTAGAGCACACTTGACTGCCATGGAAACTGTTAACATTGATTTATATTACTGTTATCTACAGGGTGGTGCCTAGTTTTAGAAACCAATTACTACACAGAGAAAAGTATTGTATGATTTGAGAAAGACTGGAATAAAAATAAAATAGAAGTTTATGAATCTGAGGCTTAGGGAGTATTCCATGGATGAAAAAAATATCTGTTTGGTGATATCTTTTTTCTTTTTCTTTTTATATACCATACAGAGTCTTCTGAAATCCACAGTAGATAAAGCTAATTAAAAAATAGATAAAATTTGTTCCCATGATTTTTGTACCACCTTTAATCAAGACCATAGGTCATATGCATGTATAAACAGGTCATATGTATATACAAACACACACATTAAGCAAAATAAGATAAAAAGCAGACATGAAATGACTTTAAAAAGAATAGCCACCAGAAAAACACCTATGTGTTGTACAGAAATGCAACAGCCTTCCTTTGGAAATATGCCAATTCCCATCACTGAGTCTTTTGGTACCTAATGAAAGCACATATTTTCACTCATGACTTGGTAGTTAATTTATAAACTTTTGCTGTCTTTTTCTTTGTGTTTAATCCCTGGAGGAGGAAGAAGAGAGGTTTCCTAGAAGATCTTAAATTATGAAATGTATTGTTTCTGAAGAGGCAGTTCTTCAGATGACTGAGCCCCAAGTAATTTAGGACAATGATTGTGCAATATGGAAATCCATGTAGTTATTGTAAACACCTACTGCTAGCCTGGGTCTTATTCTGGATTATATCCTGGAATAGGAACATGCTGTCCTCATGTTGGTGCATACTAGGGATGTGCACAAATGTTCTAAACATTCAAAATTCAATCTAATTTGATTGAATGTGGACATTTGGACTCGAATTGAATGTTTAAATTTGAATGTGTAGACATTCTAACAAATTTTGAATGTTCTGAAACATTCATTCAAATGATTTGAAACATTCACATGTACAGATACATATGTACATATACGAATGTACACAAACGTAACTGTATGCATCTCATATGTACCTGTATGCAATTGCATACAAAATACATACAGATACATATGACACATACGAATGTTGTAGACATCCATATCTTTAAATACGAATGTTGTTGACATCCATATCTTCAGATTTGAATCTAACATTTAAATGAATAGACTAGAACATATTCTATGTGAATCTGATTTTGTTGCATTTGGATTCTAAACGTTCAAATTGAATCTAATTTGACCCCATTTGTACACATCCCTAGCACATACTATGGCAAGTCTCTGTTTCAGGATATAATCTAGAATAAGGCCCAGTGCAGAAAGGGTCTTTGTTCTCATCCTTTAGGATATGTTTTATATTTATGATAGAACAGTATGAAATGTTTAATGTAAAAAAGTAGTAAAGAAAAATTTAAATAATTAAATCAATAGACTCAAGGCAATTCTCACGCAATGTCCCATTCCTCATCTTTTATGTTTTCATCCAGTATCCAGAGCTGTTTTGTTTCTGTAAACTTGTTGACTCATGTAGAGGATTTTTTTTATTTTGTTCCTGAGATATTATTTATTAAGAAAATTGGTAGTAAAATCCTCATTTGAAGAGATTAAGTAAACATTTGGTCCTGAGTAGCAATCACTATAGGATTCTGCAAACAAAAAAGCAAAACAAAAAACCCACACCAAGAGACTATTCTGGTTTTGTTCAAATCGATTTCTATCTGCTACTTCTTCCTGAACACAATTTTGATCATCTTCAGTCAGTCTGAGTGTGGTCAGCTAAGTCTGTACCTTGCTGCTTGCATAATTACTTAGCTAAGAACATTTTGGCGTTCATGGAAGCTTCCGTATTGTGTGACATGGTAGCTCACTCTACGCCTATCAGGCCTGGAATATTGCAAGGCACTACGGAACACATGTGCAGCTATCCACAGGACAGTTGTCCTAACCTGCTGTACCTGGTGAAACCACAGTACAGTCTGTGGGAAGCAGCAAAATATCATGGGGCTTTGGGTGCTGCACTTATACTTGTCTACTTGAGACCACAAGAACAATGCCTCCTGGCGAATGCTGTGCCATACAGACCCTGTGGTCCAGGGAGGCAGTTGCTGCAGTCAAAATGGACCTTGCAGACACTGACAAAGGCTGCATCCAAATGACACTTATTCTGCTATATTATTCTGCAATATTCATGTTTTATTTTGGAATATTCAAATATAATGGAATAAGTAAGTGATATATTGATGAAGCCCAAGTCATACAGACTTCTGTGGGTTGAAATAGAACCAGAAAGTAGAAATCTATATAAATGGACTTCTGTACAGAGCGGAAACTACTGAAAACTAGATTTCCTTCCTTCCTTCCTTCTTCCCTGCTCCATTACTAGACTCGTGTGCTGCTGAGCAAAACTCCAGAATTGACAGAGCAGGAGCAGGAACCAGAGTCCTACTGTATATAGAAGAACAAAGAAGGGCAAGAAAGAAGGAAGCTGCCTGTGTTTCAACAATATAAAATTTTGCAAGGGACTAATAAAGATCCTTTCTCACTGCCAAAGGTCTAAATCCACTTTCTCTGCCCTATATGACCTAGAAACACCTGATTCTTTAATTTGTTATCATAATTGTTGATTTGTATATTTCCCTTCTGTTACTGAGTTAATTTTACCAAATTTTTCCTGTGTGGTGAAATAGTCCAACACATGTACAATTGAATATACAGTTTGCAAAGATGGACACTAATTTATCTGCCTGTTTGAGACATAATCTGCTGTTCAAATCTTGACTCCTGGGGGACTGCAGTAGTTTTCCTAGTAAAAGAACAACACCCATAAATATTCAAGCTCAGAGGGGAATGGACTCCCTTTTCCCTATAAAAAACTCTGTAGGTTTTGATTGTTTTATGATGGAATTTTATTTTATTTTATTTTTGCCTGCACAGTTGGCTTTGGGTTTTTCAGTGCTTTATAGACCCTTGTCTTTTTATTAGTTCTGTGTTCCCTGTTGATTTTATGTTTTATATACCTGCTGTCACCACCAGCAGCTCACTGTAAACAAGAATGTTGTATCTCAGTGGGTTATTTTTCTGTTAATGACCTGTGATACAGTATATAAATAAACCCAAGAGGAGTCCACAGGTGCAGTTTCTCAGAAATATTGCAATATGACTGGGGCAATGTTCCCAAGTTCTTTAAAACTTTGTTGTACTCTGCTTTGAAGTGGGGAAGTGGGGTAGTAAAATATTTTCAGGCTTAATTTTGTATCAGCTCTTATTTGTTAACTGAAGAGTATCCTTTTTATTGGGCAGCATAATGCAGCTTACACAAGACTCCATGTAGGAAGCAGAAGCAAAGGACAATTTTGTAGTACACAGAATTTTTAAGGATACCTCTTATATCCTATAGTCCTGCAGTGGTTCTAAAAGCAGCATCTTCTACTATGGCTGTGTCCAGACCAGAAGCTATTCAAGTGCAGAAACATTTAAGCCTGAACACTTTTTGGCACTTGGTTCATAGCCAATAGACCTTATTGAACTGTCAATTTGTGTTTGTTTGTTTAACTTACTGGAATTTTCTCTTTACACACACATGCACATACAATATGTAAAAGAATGACCTGTTTACCTTCAGGCCTTGGAACTGCTTAAGTGTGCCACCCAAAATATATTATTTCTCTGAAAGAAGATCTAAACAATCCTCCATAATGATTTTTTTTTAAAAAAATAGATTTTCCTTGAAATGCACTGATTCAGTAGGCTGAGAGTAATCTATTCTTGCCAGTGTCATAAAATGTGACAGAGTTTAAATTCAGAAACATTAGAGCCACTTATTACTTCTATATGCCATTCATTATAACATTAATCTAAACCGTATTCCATGCTGGCCTATACCCGTTAGACTGTCCTAAAATGTAGTCCTGTTTTACAGGACTGACAGGAACTCAGACTGGCCTGGAATTCCAGTCCGTCTTCCGCTTCCTCATGTATGAGTGGGGGGATGGCCTAAAGAAAGCAGAACTGTGCTGTGGTAGATGGTGCCCAGTATTTCCTTTTGGCCAATCGGCATGTAAAGAATTAGTGAGGTTCCTCACTTTGGCCAATTGGCATGCACAGAATTCGTGGGGCACCTACCCCTCTTCTCATCTTATGGGTATGATTCATCTCTCTAGTGTTTTTTACATAAAATTTATTTTCATTATTTAAAAAAAATTGCAAGGAGAAGAAAAGCACATAAAAAGGGAAAGATGAGTATGGAGGTGGGGAAGCAGGTTTTAAAAAGGACTGTAACACACACCCTCACCTGCTTAGAGTGACATGAATGGCATCCAATCGGAAATGCCTCCCTTGAGTGTCATGAACAGCATTAGGGGTGTGCACGAAGCCATTTTTCAATATTCTATTCAAGGTGAATAGAATGTGGAAAAATTCAGCTCCTACAGAATACCATCCCCCACGGATGTGGGGGTATTTGGATCTGGGCACCTCCGAAGCACTTTCTATGCACCACCGCTCCAGGCCACACTGGAATATGAAAGGGTTCCAAGGGGTAAATACGGGTAAAACCAGAAGGCCTGTATTTAGTCCTCAGAATACTTTTGCGGTTCCAGCGGGGCCTGGAAGAGCCCCACACTGCCACCAGATCTTGTACCCCAGGTAAGTGGGCCCTGGGGAGGTGGGTGAGCTCCGGTAGCAGCGCAGGCCATTTCCAGGGCCTGCTGGAATCACAAAAGGGTTCCAATGAGGCCCATGCCACCAACAGAGTTTGCCCCCCAGGTAAGTGGGCCTCGGGGAGGCAGGCGCGCTCCAGTGCTGGTATGGGCCTCTTTCAGGGTCCACTAGAACCATGAGCAGACTTCCCATGAGCAGGCTTTACTGAAAGGCCTGTAATTACCTCCGAGGGAGCATGCTCACAGTTCCAGCAGGCCTGGAAGAGGCCCAGAGTGCTGCCGGCCTTGGGGGGGAGGGTTGGGGTAGGCCAGCCTGGGGCAGGGTAATCCATTTTCATTAGAAGAGTTAGATGTAATGTAGGAAAAGGGGTTGAGAGAGAAGAGCTCATCACCTCCCCAAGGTGAGTGGGCCTTGGGGATGGCCTCAGGACAGCCGATATCGATCTATGTCTGACCAGCACTGGTATGATCTCAATTCAAACTCGTAAATAGTCTGACCTGTTTTGGACTCATCTGACCAGGGCCTAGGAGAATAGAATGGTGCTAGAGAGAGTGCTTCCATACTTCTTGCTCCAACCATTCAAAATATAATTTACACAATGCCCCCTTCTCACTACAGTCCTTTAGGCCTCCTGAAAAACCTTTTTCAGGGAAACACAAGAGTTATTACACTGGCCTTGCATTCATACTTAAGTTTTAATCCAGCTTTAGCCTACCTTCAGAGTGAGATAACACATCAACAAAGTGACCCATCATTTTCTATCCACGTTATGAATCCCAAATGTGAATTTTCTGAGTTAGATAATGCCAAAAAAAACTAGCTTCTCACTGTGCTGTTGTGTTCAGAATAAGTGCTGAAAGTGAACTGAAGCTAGATTAAAACTTAGGTGTGAAAAAAGCCTGGGAAGGGGCGGAGCCATTTTGGAGGATGTGAATCCAGTGGATCTTGTTCCATCATTCACAATTGTCTTGTTGGAATTTACTCAAACCAAAGCCCCATTTAATATCTTTAATTAGCAAACTTTTAAGATGTCTCTGAACAGCAGGCCTTGTCATGGCCTATACTTAATTAAACAAACATGAAAAAGTTAGACATAAAGTAATAATAGAAACCTTTTAAGAACCTCTTAAAAGTTAATGAGCCATGATAGACTTACCATTTCTCATTTCTCTTTGCCCATCCATCACAATATTCATTTTCTGTTTGGACAAATAAAAAGTCTGAAATTAATCAGATCTCCTTTTGACTCCTGTTTCTTTTAGATAATGTCCTACTGTTTTATACAAATTAAGTGTCATCACGATACCTCTAAAAAATGTCATCGTGTGAACAGTAATGGCAAGAGAAATACAAAAGCAGATGGCACTTTGCAAAGAGCATTCAGCTGAACTGCCAATTTTAGGTACTGTTTAGGGACACTTGGGACAACACAGTTAACCCCTCCCCCATCATATTTTCTGTATTATGCTCAGTACCTGTTTAGGAAAGTGATTAATATTTTTCAACATCTGTGACTTTGCATTGCTTGTGTAGTAGATATTCAGCCACTGCTTTATAGCAAGAAATTGGTCAATTTGAAAGATTTAGAACTGTTCATTTAGGCAGTCTCTAGGTGCTCGTTGCTGACAACTTGCACCAGTTCAGGGCCAGATGGTCAGAGATGGATGGAAATTCCAGTATAATAATTCCTGGAGGGTCTCACGATGACTATCCCTAGATTATACAGATGTATTGGAAAGACCATTTGAGGATATTAATGTATATATAGCGGTGATGGCCAACCTATGACACGCGTGTCACAGGTGACACACCGAGCCCTTTGGGTGACACACATGGTCACCCTTGCACCTGGACGTGTAGTGCTTGCTTGTTCTTGAAGTGTATGAAATACCAACTTTCAATTGAAGATTTAGCAGCAAAAGATACTAATGTAAAGAATTATTTGTTTTTGCTTTTAATAAAATACATATATCAAAAACATAACTTTTTTACTAGAGCTACAAATATCACAAAATTATGGATATTTCTAAATGTGACACAGCACCCGAGTTAAGCTAGGTTTTCTTGCAAATTTTGACACACCGAGCACAAAAGGTTCACCATCCCTGATATATAGGAAATGTCTGTATATCAGCTGACATGGATATAAATAACCATAACCCATTGTCCATTGTCAGCCATTGCTTTGTCCAGTCTTCCAATATCTGCACATAATTTAAATATGATAGTTAGGTACTATGACTCTATACTCATATCACATCACTCTAACAAGAAATTATTACCTAAATGCTTTAAACATTAAGATCTCTTCTGTGTTTGGTGCTGTCAGTTGTAATGCACAAGTCCTCATCCTCTTTGCTTGGTCTGGTCCTGCTTTGAGACTCATGGGTGCCAGATGCTTTGAATGGTGTCCAGGCAAGTCTCTGCAGAATGGTAACAAAAGCGTCCTATATTGAGAACTAACATTATAGGTTGAAGTGTTAGGGCATAATATGAAACAGACAAACCAGAACCATCTAGTCTCTTCAAAGGAGTGGTGAATGTGGCAAGAGAGACATAAATTGCAGGTTTGGTCTGCCAACACAGTGGTACATTAAGTAAAGCAATCAAATAGTTGCAGATGAATCTGGTCAAAGAAACTCATCAGCGAAGGTGCTAAAAGTATGAATCAGAACCAGTTACAATAGGAAAGAGAAGAGGTGATGGGAGGAAAAAACACCGTTATTTTGTCTCTTGCCTTTACTTCTTATTGCCCCTGCCATCTGACAGTCTGGCACGTTCACTAAATATCTATAAATATCCTTAGATTTCCTCCTGAATTTAAGACACTTTTGTGCACCCTACTGGGAGAACTTGGATTCTTGTTTGTTTATCCAGGATCCCTCGCCAATGAAACAGGTGACACACTGTACATCTGCTTCTTTCTGAAGCATCCATTTAACCTTTAACTTTGAATGTACTATCCATTTTCAGCCATAGGCAATGGAGCTCGTCTGGCAAAGACATTCAAGCTAGGCAAATAACGTAAGAGAATAAGAGGAGCCCTGCTAGATCAGGCCCCAGCTCATCTAGTCCGTAATCCTATCTCACACAGTGGCCCACTAGTTGCTTCTGGGCACTCTCAAGTAGAAGACAAGGGTTAAACTGTCACCTGATCTCAAATCCCGGTCATTCTGCCTGTTTCCCCAACCTGGAGAAAAGGCTATCTGTATTATGAGCATGCTATACTGCCCCAAACTTGGGAGCTGGGGATGGAGGATTCCAGCCTTCGTTGTTGTTGGTTGGTGCTTTTCAGCTTAGTGCCCAGGAGCAGTGCACTCTTAGCATGACATTTGGAAGCCTCTCAGTTAGGGATGTTCACAAATATTTGAGATATTTGTTATTTGATTGAATTTGGATTAATTTCGACATTTAAATTTGAATCGAATGTCCAGACATTGTTTTTTTAGTATTCAAACTAATATGAATATTTTGAATTATTCGTACAAATAATTTGTACATTCGTATGTGTACAGATACATACTCATCACATATATATCCATACACATCTGTACACTTCCATATGGATCCGTATGGGACGAAAACTGGATGCATATGGGATAAAAATTGCATGTGTATGGATGCCTAGATAAGAATGTATTTGTATCAGTTCAAATGTCCAGACATTCATTTTTTCTTTATTTGTACAAATTCAGATATTTGAATATTCAATTCAATTCAAATCAAATTCAAAAATTGCATTTATGCACCCTACTCTCAGAAGTCCAGTATGCAAATAGATATGTGGATGCAATGTGGATTCAGCCTGAGTTGTTAAAGAGAAAAAAGGGAAGGAAGGGGAGATACTGCCTGCCTCCCCTTTGATCTTAAACCAGATCTCTTGATCCATCTCAATATCAATTCTGCATGGTGTTGGATCATGCAAATCTCGCCCCATTTTCCTTTAACTTCCCATGTAAACTAGCAGAACCTGACTAGAAAATTCTGTAATAATTGCCAGTGTTTCCATTTCTTGCATACTCATTTGATTGAGAGTAGATGCATGTTGTTCTTTCCTATCTCATACCTTTATTTGGATGTTCTCTTTGTTCAACTTCAGTAACCAAATTCTGGAGTTTTTAAAGTACATGTAAACATTGTCTCAGGAATAACTTTGGCAGGCATTGGCATATGTGTAGAATATTCCTAGTGTGCTATTTTTGATGTGAACAAAACTATGAATTTGCAGAAATACATTTGAAAATGGTGAGTTAATAGCCATGAAATTGAAAGGGCAATGGTGACATCTCTTTGCAAAGCAGAATGTAGACAAGATAAGGATAGAGTTACGCATTTATGGAAGCAATCATTAGTGATGAAACTGTCTTTTTTGCTATGTTAGTTTAACAGCTAACAATGGCCAATTACTTTCTGTGATGGAACAGATAACCTGTCTCAAGTGAATGTAAATCTGGAAGAATTAAATCTGCAAACAAATTTAACTTCTGAACTAAAATATAACATGGACATTATTGAATTCAGTGAGGTGGTTTTGGATTCATTTGGGACATCATTTCAACTTGCACACACATAATTTTGTGTAGAAGTCTGATGGATCTAACCTTACTATGAGAAAGGTTTGTCACAATAGTTGGAAATGTAATTGCAGAAACTGTGACTGCTGAATGTGGGAGTGGCAGAAGAATGAATGAAAAAGGTTCACTGTTCACCTTTAGTCCTTGTATGATACAGCTTTTGATCCAACAGAGAAGTGCTTAGTGACATGTTCGATCACGGGATAACTTGCCAAGTCATAAGCTCAAAGGTGAGCAATAAATTGCCGTTAATCCCTCACATGGCTTTTTTGTGTTTGAACTCGGATCCTATAGGGAACTGGAAGAGTGTATCTAAGCATAAGTGCCTTACATGCACTGTGGACAGTTTTAGAAGTTAATTCATAAGGAAATTGCTTACCTATATTCTCCAAACATAGATTGGTCTGAAGTAGGGGTGTGCACGAATGCGATTTTTGAGATTTGCTTTGATTCAAATCGAATATCCAAAAATTCATTTCAATTTGAATCTTTAAAATTCAAATTTACCCAAATTCAATTTGGATTGAGCAAATTCAAATCTATTAGTTTGAATTTTCAGTTTGAATTTGCACCCTAAAATGTCAACATTAGTATGTGCCCATATGCATCGTTACACATCCCATGTACATCCATATGCATCCGTACATGTCTGTATGCATCCTGTAGTTGTCCTGTATGCAACCCGTTTTCATCCCATACTGATCTGTACAAATGTGAAGGGAAGTGGGAACGATAGTTACGTGCAAGTATGCATTGTGTATGACCTCATAAACATACAAATGTCTGAATAATTCAAACAGATTTGAAAATTCTCCAGATTTAGGTGGGATAGTCCTAAAAAAAATCAGGGAATAAGGAATTGGGTATTGAACTAAACTAATAAAGCTTCTGGCCCAAGAATATGAAAATTAATTGAATTTTCACACTTTTGCAGTATTTTACTGATGAAAATAGGCCTTTTCAACAGAATAAAATCCATGAAAAATGTTTGTCCGTGAATGCGAACATTTGAATATGTGAATGAACAATTTGATGATGAAACAGTTTTTTGGGACATTTGATTTTACTGCAAAACAAACATTAATTTTTCATTCATGCTCATCCCTTGTTTGGAGTGTCATGTACAGTGTGTGGTCTTTGGTAGAGGTATCAGTGGAAAGGGTATTGAGGCCTAGACAGTGATGCATGATTGCACAATTCATTATTATCACTTCAGATCAGTTGCCAGAACACAGTACGAAACATTTCAAGCAAGTGAATTCAAGAAGTACAGTTACCTATTGTACCGACCTGATCCTAACTTCCCCCCCTCCTTTGGACTCATTCTTAGCAGAGTGATGCACTCGAGGAAGCCACTGTTGGGTGCCACAGACCCACTGCTTGCGAATGGGCTGGGGTCAGTTTATGACTTTCCCCTCCCACAGGCTTAAGATTAAGCCCTCCTCCTGAAGCAGCACTATAAACACCAGTGTAATTCAACACTAACCGTTTATAATATACAAGCAAATAAATAATAAGTAGAAGCAAAGGTAAAGTTAACTAAGGGTCTTGATATTGCTAAAAGGAACAAGTCCAGTAAGCAGAATCAAGTTCAGTTCTCAAATAAAGATTCCCTGAGGGCAAAATAAAAAGCAACCCTTGCCTCCAGCTCCCTTTGACCTGAATGAAAATTCCTGATATTGTTCAGTGTGAAGATTCTTCCCACAATAAACATTAAACTCCAGCAATAAAATCTTAACTCCAACCAGGACCCTGTCTCACTCTTCCGTCAGCCTCACAGTCCCTGCGACGTGACTGCCCTTAGGAACGCTGCTGAATCTCCAACCTCTGAGAGGCAAGATTCCTCCTATCTCTTTCCCTCTGCCCTGAGAGTAAGAAGCCTAGGAGTTTGGAGAGTTTAAGCAAAACTCCTCTGTGATCCCCTTCAAGCTGAAACCACAGGAAGAAAGGCCCTGGTAGCCCCGGACCGCTGGCTTTCATACTGCTAGATCTGGATGCTCTGATTGGTGTGATTTTGGTGATTTTTCTGGGAACCCCTCCCCTCCTGTCAATCAAGTCTGCAAAATGCCTGGGAACTAAACTTGCGGCTGCAGCTAGCTCTATGAATCTGTCACACATATCACTGCAGACACTGAAGCATGCACAACTGCATTTCATAATGTATAATTATTTCACAATTTCACAAATAATTACAGCTAATATCTCAGTCTTCAAAAGGTGCATATTCACTGCCCTCCTAAGCATGTAAAGTGAGGGTGCCTGACGCACCTCAAGGGGGAGACTATTCCATAGCCTTAGGGACATCACTGAGAAAGCCCTATAGAGGGTACCTGTCTCTTTTGCTGCTGAAGGCAATGGCACAACCAGGAGGGCCTCCCCTAAAGATCTTAAGGCATAGACAGGTAGGTATGGAAGAAGGCGTCCAAAGTCATTTAGGGCCTTATAACAAAGTAAGAGCTGGATGGAAAAACAGATACTACATGTCTGGCTAGGTCCACTGCAATGCTGTTCTGCAACAGACTGCCAGTGGAACTACTTTTTCTGCAATTTGTATTGCAGAAGCAAGAGATAATGCATATCCAAGAACAGCTGGATTGAATAAGATAAAGGAAGACAGACAACACTGAAGGCAAAAATCAAGTAAGCATTACTTTAAGCAGTATAATAGGGCTGCTGTCAGCTCCCTGCCCTCTGCAATTAAACGTGGCAGTAAACTCACGTTTATCGTTCTGTTTAACAGCATGGATACAGAATTTATATGGACATGATACCAGTACTGTAGGATACCTGTCACTGTACATTCCTCTAGATAGTTCCTAGGCTCTCATTGGAAATTGGGCAATATTCACATTAGGGGCATAAACTACACTGCAGCTTCCTCAATGTAATGATGCCCAGAGGACTTGCAATACGTGGCATAAATTCTTATCTCCCTTTTTCCAGTCTGTCATCACTGTTTTACTCAGTAAGCTTCCATCCTCCAACAGTCAGCATAGAAGCTACAGCTCTATATGGCCCACGATATGTTAAACAGATTTATCTCTCTGACAGCAACACCGTGAGAGCAGTAGCATATTTGTTTAACCCCTTAGAGGATTAAGCCTACAGATACATGAAGGGGAACTAATCTTCTGGGAGATACAAGGCAGGGCTTTTAAAATATCTAAATTGATTTTAATTAAGTATAAGGAGAATAAGGAAATGCAGGTGCATCAGTTCACCTGATGAAAAATCTAATCTGCAGAAAGTCAAAGCACTAACATTCCATTTTAGTTATAGTTCTAGTTTAAAAATAAGTCTCAACCAGAATGCATCGACTTAAGCTTAAACAGGCAATGGTGCTTTCTTTGTGATGAATAGACACTAAGGCAAAGCCTTGGCAATCTCCTATATTATTTAAGGAAGCAATGATCAAAGGGAAGAGGCTACAAAGAACTTGCAGCCTCGTATATTCTGCACTGATGCAGAGATATTGTCATCCAGGCTGAATACAATTACGACCAAGGAGTGTTGGAGAGATGTTGTTAAAGCTCACATTTATAAATCTCTGCTGAAGGTTGGAAGCAGAAGAGTAAAGAAAGAATCTAACAACAACCAAGCTTTTCTGTGTGGGTTAATATGTATCGCTCTCTCTCTTTCTCTTTTAAAGTTTGTTGATTCTTTCTCAGTGCTTTATTCTTGTAACCACTGAACACATAATTAATTCCCTCATAATTACACTGAATTTTTATTGAATTACTAGATACTGATTTTCAGTCTGTACTGAGAATGTATTATCTGCTTCATTGCAACTTGAATGTTGGGGAGACTTCCCTCTACTCACTATTATAATAGTGGTGTATGGATTTTGCCCTGTCTTCACATATTTCATACTACTGCTGCTGCTGCTGCTGCCACCACCACTGCTGCTACTACTACCACTACTACTAGTAATACCTGACTTTTGTGCTCTTTTCCCTTGTCCTCACTCTTCATACTCACAATCTCTGCAGCAACGCTTATTAAAATTTAGCTTGTAGAGATAATTTTAGAGTAGAAAGTCAAACTTCATAATGGCAAGATGAGATTTAGCAAAGCATATGACAAGTGCAGCAGCGATTCTTGTCCACAAGGATAGCTCATGATATAGGGCACCTTTTCTGGTGTTATTTACAGTTGGTTTGGGGAAAAAAGGTGGATGATCTGACCAACCACACCCATTCCCTAGCCTAGCCTATGGGCTATTTTTATACTAAACTGAACAATGGGCTAATGACATCATGATGATCCCTTCCTTCTGAGCAGGTCAGGCTATGTGATCGCAATGTTTCTCCATGTGATCCTCAACAGAACCCCTTGTGTGTCAATCTGTATGTTCCAAAACTATGGCAAATAGAGAAAAACCTTATTATTGTCCATTCCCCAGAACTTATCCAAAGTTAATGTTCATAATGGTGTTGGATCTGTGGTCCAAAATTTGCATGAACTCTTAACTTATAGATGTTAAGTATTCTTTTTCCTGAAATTTCCCCTCACCTCTAATTATAACCCCAAACCTATATTTATTTTTTTTAATCATTCTTTGTCTCTTCATTAACAATGATCAACTTTGTTCCTCTGTCTGATAATATTTAAGAATGAAGACAAATACTTCTTTGCAGTCCAGTGTCTGACTCTTCTTTTAATTATTTCAAAAACCCAATTTTAAACCATTCAAAGAAGATCTTTAATTTCAACTGTTTAAACATCAGGTCAATGCTCTTCTCTTTTTCTTTTTCTTTTTTACTTCAGTGAGTAGGTCACAGGTCTCCTGCTTTGGAAACTTCTTTTCTTACAGCTTTGGAAAAAAATGTGCCTTTTGAGCAACATGAAGGTTCCTCCTTTTTACATTTATTTCAAAATGGAAACAGTTCTGCTCTTCTTTTGGACAATTTTCAGGTCATCTGGTCAGTGTCCTTCTGTTTATTCTAATTCATATTTTAGCCAATTCATACCAACATCCCTCATACACAAATACTAAGCTTTGCAATTCAAAGAGCCTTTAAAATCATGTGTAAAAATACACTTTTGGTAACAGTATGTGCAGTAATCTGTAAGACCTTAGTTCTCAGACCAATAGTAACTTATTTACAGGGCTGTAGGAGAGATTCTTGGGACTGAAAACCTTAAGTGTCAATCCTCTGACACTCAGACTTACATGTTGAGGTTCTAGCAACAAGATAAAGGTTGAAGCACTGAACCCTTAAAATCTGTTATATGCAACACAGTGTAGTTTTGGTATATCATAGCAGACATAGATGTTCAGACATCAGTACTGGACATATTTGCTTTTTCCTTTAGTAGCTCTGCACTTTTCAATGATAAGAGAGATAAATGAGATAGCAAATAATTGAGAACTGAACACTATGGAATCTATTGCGATTGGCTGTGGGACTAATTTTGGTCTAATTAAGCACAAATGGCCCTTTCTATAATAAAATCCACAGTAAGAAGTGTGTATGACTGATGTTCTCTGCATGTGATATGATGTGTGTCTGTGTCTGATATAATACTACCATAAAATTATTTACTTTTATCCAGTCTTGCTAACTTTCCCAGGCAGAAAGTCACAATGCACAGTTTGTTTGGTTAATCTGCAAAGTCAAAAATTATTGAGCCTTAAGATCTTTGGGTATGTAGGCATACAGACACCATGTTCACAGACAGCTGATGTGTCCAAAGTACTCATTAACTAAACAGTGTTGCTTTTCTATTTCTTTATTTTTACAGAGTTCCAAAAGCTCTGGAGATTTCCAGATGGCTCTCTGCATATCCAAAATATGTTGCAAAATAAATAAATAAATAAATAAATAAATAAATAAATAAATAAATAAATAAATAAATAAATAAATAAATAATCACACACTTCCCAATATCTCTTCAGTTGTAAGAGCTGTCTCATTCTCAACCACAGAGCTCTCATTCTCACGTTCAGGAACGTCATACTGTCTGGTGAAGAGACTCATGATGAGATTAGCTGGTGCTGTTTCTCAAGTGAAAACCTATTTGTTTTATGCTGTAACACACAAAGTCTTTAGCAACATCCAAAATGGGAGATTCAGACACCTTGAAATATAGAAACACACAAAATGGCTATCATCTCTGCCTCTTCTGCCGATCTTCCTCTGTTCCAGAAAGCAGACCTCCATGGCCTTTCTGCACTGGTTGATGTACTGGTGCAGCATTAGGCATATTCCACTTATGGCACTCTCTCTTTCAAATTCTGGAATGGCCTAGAGAGGCTACAACCCAGCTAGGCCATTCCAACTGCATTGAATGGAGCGTAGCCTAGCTTAGGAAGCCAACATGGTTTCCTAAACTGGGATAACAGCAGACCTTTTTGAAAAGATCTACGAGCAATTCAGGAAGCCCTGGAATGGAACAGGGAGGTATGAGGAAGACCACACATCTCTTTGTTCTGATTCAACAGGGAGACCCATTTGACCGTGTGTCTAATGGTGCTGTTGAAATCAGCCCCCCTAGGGCTCAGAAGGTCATCCTGAAGTGTGGCTGTTCTGGGGTAGCTAGAACACTTCAGCAGGGAACTGTTTCTGTAGGAGCAGTCCAGCTCCCCAAAATGTGGAAACAGTCTCATTTGAATGGCTGGCTACAATCTCACCACCTAGGCAGCTGACTCAAGATCCACTGTAGGAGTTTAAAACAGGAAAGAGAGTGCACTTAAGGGTTTTTTTGGGGGGGTGGAGGTTTCACCTTTAAAGCCCCTTCCATTTCTATAAGATCATTGAAATGTAAAATTAATTATATTGTTACTGCAGCTTCATCCAAACAAAGCTCTTACAGGGATAGATGAAGCTGGCCTACCTTTTAGTTAGTGCTGTGGAACTCTGCTTGCAAAGATGAAGTTCCATGTGGACTGATGTTATACCCTATGCATAGCTTTTAGCCTATAAATGACTTAAAATTCCAGGTAAGGGAGATTCTAGGTGGACTTCTCTGTAGGTGCAACTTCAGAGTAAATCAAAGTCATTTACCAATAGATTGCTTCATTTTCCCATTTGGAAGAAGGGGCAGAAGGTTGTGCAACTTGCAGATGCCCATTTACACATCCCACCCCTTTACTGTTCTGACTGAAGAGAGCAGCCAGTAGCCAGTAGAGATAATAACTATGCCAATACAACAGATGGAATATTGCTGCTCTGTGTTGGGATTCAAAGCCAAACCACATATTACAGTAAATGACTGGGACGTGATTATAGTTTCAGGTTTCTTAAATTAATTATAGGGAAAAGATATCCTGATTCTGACTGGGACTGCAGTGTACAATGAGAGGAGATTGATTTTTTCTCTTTATAGTTATATTTCAGACAAAAAATGCTAAACAACTCTGCAACTGTAAGAAAGTAAATAACTTAGGCCAGGATGACTGGGCAACATTCAGTTTAGCTAGGAAAGTTTTTGTTTATTTTTAATGTAATCTCTTATACAATAATTTGAAACTGTCCATTTGTCCAAAGTTTCAAATTATTGTATAAGAGATTACATTAAAAATAAAGAAAAACTTGAAATGGACAAACTAACAAGTTTACTTACAGACAGAACAACAAACAAATTTCTGGAAGATTGGACACTGTTTATTAACTATCTACAAGAACTGGAGATATTGACGGAAAGTTTTTACTGAACTTTATCAGGTCAGTGGGGAAATATTAAGAGATCGAAAAAGGAAGCAAAGAAACAAGCGATATTAAGAAGAGAAGCCAGAAAAACGGGGGAGATCACAGACTATTAAGGCACTGTAATATTATGTTATGGGAAATGGAAGAAGTGTCTATATCTGTATGAATCCTTTTATGTTATGTTGCTTTTAAAATAAATAAATAATAAAAAATATATTTTAAAAAATTGAAACTTTGGTGCACTCTGACAAGTAATAAGTATAAAATATACAAAATGATCTTCAAAGATTCTGCAACTAAATCATTTCATTGATTATCTATTAGCTGATCTCTGCAAACTTTCAAATGCACCAACTCATAGCAGAATAGCTTTATGACAACATGAATTAGTACTTATGCTTGCAACCTACAAACTGCCACACCAGCATGTCAGTTCAGTAAGATCCATTTTGAAATCTTGGGGACAGTGACAGAAATACTAGGGCAATTTCATGGAAAGTAATTATTCAGAGTAGTGTGTAGACCTTTAGAGGATGATAGAAATCACTCCTGTATCAGTTGTTGTATTACAGTGTTTGCAAACTCTCTAGTCATTTGTAATTGATTAACATTATTTAATTATGCATGCCTTTTTAAGGCAAAGGCTCATTTGAAAGTCATAGACACAATTTATTATAACAGGGGATTTCTATGCAGGGAATTTATTTCAGTACAGTAGTGCCAGATTATACTTGATTTTTTTTTCTTTTAAAAAGCAAGAGAAAGAAAGAGAGGAAAGACAGTATCTACCTCAGCTGAAATACAAGCCAGGAGTTGTTTCCATATTAAAAAAAACACTGGCTTTTGTTTTCAGATGAAACCATCTGATAATGCTTTAATTTCAGGCTTGAAATCCAAATGTAACAGACATTAATTTCTTAAATAACCATCAGTTGCCAAAAAACATTCTCTGTTATCAATTTCAGTGTGGCAGCCATTAAAAAACTGAAGCTCACATACCAGCATCTACTTTTTCTTTTCATTATTCTATAAAAGATGAAAAAAAAACAGAAATAAATTATTACCTTCAAGGGGAGAAACAGTTAAGTCATATAAAGCATGGCTAGTCAATAACTTCAGCCTGTAAAATCGACAACATGGGCTGGGCACCTTCCTTAAAGTACTCTTCCCTTCTTGTCTTTATTGCAGAGTACAAAAGACCATATCCAAAGTCCCAGGTGGAAAGCATTGACCCTATTGCTGCCTGGAAAGACTGACTATGACCCAGCTGGAACCTCAGGTCTTAGACTGATAATAATTAGACACCCATGATTAACTAGCGCAAAGCTTGCAGGAATTATCTAGGGAAAATACAGATGAATGTTTGATTGCTCCTAAATCACCAGCTGCACTCCTGAGAAAATGTCCCAAATCATGGGACAACTTAGGATTCAAGTGTTTGGATGGCCAGAATGATTGCAGCAGAGAGATGGTGTCAATTCTGGTTTCTAGGCTCCCTTCTGAACTCTGGCCTTAAATTTGCCCTAATGGCTTCAAGAATAAGTTTGGGGCAGTAAGATAAAGGTCTACCAAGTTGACATTTCCAACTGTTCTGCTCCTCCAGTTATTCCCAAGGTGTTTCCTTCTAGATCTTTTGACCACAGCTCTCTTTGTACTTTGTCCATATAACTGATGCTGATGTCAATTCAGTCTAAACCTTTTAACTGCTCCACATTGGCAATAGCTGATCAACTGTAACTTATCAATGCTATATGATGGTATAGTCATTTGTAACCTGCTGTCAGCATTTCCTAGCATTTTCCCCTTCCAGACAGTAATGAGCAAAGAGAACTAGGATCATAACTTCAGTAAAACAAAACTAAGTTGAAAATGAAGAAACCTTTTCTTGCTTAGAGAGATGGTGTAAAATGTATTGAGTTAATTCAGCTGCCTACTTGACAGGGTCTAAACTAACATTTCCTGATTCAGATATTTTAGATGCATTTTGATTTTTATGATCAAGTCCTCTTATACATCCCTTTCTCATACAGGCACCATCACTGTTTAAATATATTTGTCATCTGTTTTTGTAACCTGCCCTGAGATCCTTCAGGTATATGGATGGATGGATGGATGGATGGATGGATGGATGGATGCATGGATGCATGGATGCATGGATGCATGGATGTAGAGCAGTGATGGTGAACCTTTGAGCTCGGTGTGTCAAAATTCGCAAGAAAACCTAGCTTAACTCTGGTGCTGTGTCACATCTAGAAATATCCATAATTTTGTGATATTTGTAGCTCCAGTAAAAAAAGTTATATTTCTGATATATGTATTTTATTAAAAGCAAATACAAATAATTCTTTACATTTGCTAAATCTTGGTATTGAAAGTTGGTATTTCGTAAACTTCAAGAACAAGCAAGCACTATACGCCCAGGTGCCAGTGTGACCAAGTGTGTCACCCAAAGGGGCTTGGCGTGACACCTGTGACACTTGTGTCATAGGTTGGCCATCACTGATCTAGAGGTATATTGATTCACCATAGATACAACCTGCACCAGGAGGTGAGCAAAAATATTTTTAAAAGGTCCTTGGTGCTTAAACCTTCCTTTCAAAGAGAATAGAGCAGAACTTAGGAGAACAAGTAGCTGGAATGGCAGTAGAATTTGGCTGGTCTACTTCTTCCAGGAGACCAATCTCATTCCAGAATTCATAAATTGCTAGTAGATGATGACACATCTATATACATTTCTGTTTTGGCCACATTTATGCAAAATGAGTATTTTACAAGCCCAGTTGCATGGAAATATGTACTTGGTGTAAAGGAAAAGTATTTTGCATTAAAAATACAGAATATGTAAAAAAGTGCATAATCCTGTAAACATGTGTTTTATTTTTTAAAAATCAGGAATGTTTCAACAAAAATGGATCAGACAATGAGCACTGAGAAGTAGGATGAGATGGACATAGACTGGCATATGAAAGGCCCCTACAGAAGACAAGAAGGTGGAGGGGTCCTAGAGTCAGCAGAGTAAGAGGAACAGCATATATTACCATCTTTGAGGTTTTTGCCTTTCTGTAAGATCACTATCCTGAATCGTTCTGCAAAAGATTATTTGGAGTTTAACGAAGCACAGGGAAAGGAAAAATTAGTCTGTGGGCTTTTCAAGATCATGTTGTTGGTAATTATGAAAAACACTGTGAGAGAAACAATTATCACCATTAGTGAAAATGACCATTTGCTCCCCCTCCCTGCAGCACTGAGTATTTTTTAAAAAAACAACAACATACTATTACCCCTTTAGAGATAGGTAATCCTCAATTTTTCCTTAATCTATACTAATACAGTATAAGGAACCTGTTCTCTCCCCAGATGTTGCTGGACTCCACTTCCCATAAGCATCAACCAGCATGATTACAGATCAAAAATAATGGGCAATGGCAAACCACTTTTTACACCTATCAGGAAAATTTCATAGGTAGTCACCTAAATGGATTTGATTGTTCCTAATGCTTATATGAAATGCTTGACATCCAAAAGTGATCCTTTATCAATAACCATAAAATTCCATGGTTATTTATGGTGAGCTGATACTACCGTTTCCCAGAAAATATGCCCTAGTGTGATTTTTCAGGATTTTGAGGATACTCAAATATAAGCTCTAGTTACAGTTCATTAAAAAGTCAATATAAAGAGTGTCCAGGAGAATTATGATGATGTTCCAGAATGTAATGACATGGGTATATTTGGGGGGGAAATGTTGATTTTTTTTGTTTTAGAAAAAATGTAGATTGTTCTTCATGGAAAAATAGGACATCCCGTGAAAACAAGCCGTAACACATCTTTTGGAGCAAAAGTTAATATAAAACCCTGTCTTATTTTCAGGGAAACAGGGTAGGAGGTATCAGCTGCAGGGGCAGTGCCAATAAAACAATTAATTGATTGCTGATCTGTCAATAAACCTGTAAGGGACAACTTCTGTGCACATTTTCCAAGAATCAAAACAGTTACCCACAAAATTAGCAATGTTCGCTGTGCAGTGTTTCATCTCTACTACAGCTTGTTGTTGTTTGGTACTGTCAAATGGTGAACTACATGGACACATCCATGAGGTTTTCTTGGCAGATAGAGAAGTATTTCTTCTGGAGAGATACAGGGGACTGAACCTGTGATACTCTGCTTTCCAGACAATTTTTCTATCCCTAAGCAACAACCACCCCAATATATATATATTTATCACTAAGGAATCCCAGACTTTCAGTCTCTGTTCAGTTATGACTTTAAAGTCTTGACAATCAGTGAAGCCCATAGTGAAAACATACCAATATTTTACAAAACCTCTGTCCAGATTTTTGGGAAAATCTATCCAAAAGGGGAGTCCTCATGCATATTTGCAGATCAGCTAAGAAACCAGAAATGGTGCAAACAACTTACAGGATGACCAGAAATACAAATAGAATGTAACCTTGTTTCTATTTCCTCAGTGATGATGATGAATATACCATATATAAGACATAAATACTAAGTTTAAATATTTGCACAGTTGACATAATTATCTTCCTCTGTCCCACCATGATTTGTGTGTGTTACAAAGCAACAAAACTATTGTCACTGTCCAGCAGAATTAAATAGAACATGGATGGAAAGGCAGGTTCATTCCATTTTCTTTGCAAGTATAAGTGGCTTCTATGCTTTTTTTAAAAAAAGAAGCAAAAAAACCCAGCAACTTCCATGTGAAAAATTAAAGTAGAGGCAGCTTCAGCAACGCTCAGCCGAAAACCCAAATATGCTAACATGACTCTTGTGCTACATCTATATTTTTGCTGTTACAAAATATGACTCCAGATTCATTTCTAAAATCACAACAAAATGACTCTTAGGAGACAGCAGGAAAATCTTTCTAGTGTTACTTTTTGCTGAACCTCTTGTATTATCCCTACAATGTCTAGCAAGTTAAACATCACTTCACTTGTACAGCTGTGGATTCTTTTTTTCACACACACCATACTATCAGCTGGACACTCATTTCTAGTAAGTTGCAACACAACAACATGTGTAGCACTAGCAGCCTCTGGTGGCAGAACAGTTGCTTATCCTATCTTTAATTAATGAGGGTTGTTGCATATAAGTTTTGAAGAAGGAAGAACCTCAGTCTTCCTTGACAAAATTTCTTCTGCTTTCTGTAGGTGTGTTTGCTAGACACAGATGGTGATTTGTTCACTGTGAAATAATGGAATTCCAATCATTCCATTCCCATCAGGATGCTTATTCTGTAAAAGATAAGAATATTTTTTGATAAATAATCCTTGGTTTTCCATTTCAATTTGATTTCAATATTTTACTGTAAACAATCATTTGAAAATTGTCATTGCAATATTTATTTATTTGGTGCAAAAGGAATTGTGATGTTTTTGAACTCTAATCTGCATCAGAATCCACAAATGACATGTGTTTAAGGGTGTTTTTCCACTGTCACTAAAAGTACCCATTAAGTACCCATTAATGGGTACATAATGGCATTTTTGTACCCATTAATGGGTACTCCTACTGACAGTGGAAAAACACCCTAAATTGCACAACAGCATTTTTCTCATTTTTAACATATGCCATTGCAACCTTTGCTCATATGTGTATCTTCTGGATGTTTTATATTATTCTCTTTCAAAAAACTCTTTTTCTTAATGCCATCCTTGTAACACAACAGTTATGTAGTAGTTTGAACTGAGAGTTTGCCATCAAGTCAAGGTTAGTTTAATGGCAAATGGATCTTCACAGCGAATAAGATCTTCACGGTGATGTTATGGTACCACAAATCCAGCCTGAATGTTCAGGTTCTGCACAATCCTAGACACATATGACACATTAGGTGCACTGGCCAAGTATTTATCTGCATAGACTTGGACTCAGACATCCAGTATCACACCAAAAGCTTTTGCTAGAAGAAACAGTAAGTAAAAATAAAAGGAATTAGCCTCTACCTTTACAATGCTCCAATGAACCATCACAACTGCTTGTGCAGCTTACCTTATGTCACACTTGTTGTTCTGGCATGGGCAGTCCTATTGCTTAAGACATGGGAAATAGCCAACTTCTAGACTCATATCTTCTATTCTAAGTAATCTTTCTGGCTGGAATATCAGTACTGGGTAATGAGGTTTCCAGGCTACATGTTTCCAGAGCAAACATGTGACTAGTATAATGCCATTTTATGAACAGCACTACATGTGAGGCGATCTTTTCAGTGTATTGCCCACGAGCACTCTTGCTAGAGTGAGAGTGAAGTGCATGAAAAAGAGAGTGAAAGAGAGAGATGTGTGGACTTTTGCATGAGAGAAATGGGCTGCAGGGTAGCCAAAGATGATGGTGGTGCCCATGGAAGCCTGCTAGGTGAGGACACTGGCACCCCATCAGTGCTTCTATGGCTACAGAAGAGAAGACAACCATGAGGGAGGCAAAGGCTGGCATGCTTGTTTGTGTGGGAGCAAAAATGAGTTTGGGGGGGGGAGAGGGAGGGAGAGAAGAGTGGGTCTCTGTGCCTCTGTTGCACTCTCAGTGCTATGTCCCTCCAAGGCCCAGGCAGCCATGACAAGGATGAACCAGGAAGGACTCCCGTCTGTGCAGCTGTGGAGATCAGAGGGTGGGGGTGGCACTGGTAAACATGCCGCCACTCTACAGATTTTCCCAATCATAGTAATAAGCCTGCCAAAGGTTAAAGCTGCACCTCCTTCTCTTCCACGGTGCTAATGTTTTTATGTTCTTGTAGTAGGCAAGGTTTGCCATGCTTGTAAGGACAAGAAGAAGCACAAACCCAAGGCAGTTTTCAGAAGGGGGAAAGGGAGATGACTGGGATAAATAGCTATAGCTGGGATCCCAAAATGTAATTGGCAGAGCTCTATCCGATCACAGAAGGAGAAGAAGAATGGCCAGGATGGAGACAAAAAAAGTATCTTTTCACTGAGCTAAGGCCAGCAAACTAGAAGTGTGGACAAAGCAAGATGGTCTCACTTAGCATTATATCATTAAGTGTGTGTCCTGATCATTCATGATCTCTGTCCCATATTCATGAAATATGTCCTGAAATATTTTTTTTCTGGTTGTCTGATGTCACCTTTATTGTTATATACAGACAGATATAATGATATGCTACCTCTCACATCTTACTACCTCCAAGCTGTTTTGAGTCGTTAAAAAATATACATTGTGGTGATGCATCCTTATTTGCATAGCAAAGCATTTGCTGGCATCGCCAAACTCATAGTTTGTCTTAACAGTTTTGTCATGTAATTTCAATTTTTATTTCATGTATAGGCTTTGTTTACTTATTTTTATTATTGTTGTAAAGTACCCTGGGTTTTGTTTAAATGAAGACTATTGCTGGACTGTTTATAAAAATAAAATTTGAATCATAGAAGGTCTTCGGTAGCAAGTTTGGGGCTACCTTTTCCATTGCATGCATCTAATTAGCACTGCTGGAAGGAAATGGTGTCTGAGACTTCTGATTGTGTGGATCACACACAGTTTTTGAAACAGGTGATGAAGGGATCCTAAATCAGCTGATTGTCAGGCTCTTAATGAATCAACAGCCCCTGGAAAAGTTCCTGACCTTGTCACCGCTGATTTCATAGAATCAGCAGTACCAGCATTGGTGTCACTGTGGTTTAAATCTGTTTTTAAGGTTGTCAGCAACGGCTTCAAAGTAAATGCTTAAAATGACCTCTTACTCAGGGATGGGAAGATGACAGCAATTTAAACACAAAAGAACAAGCATTAAAAGTAATTAAAAACAGTACAATATCTAAAGAAGAGGAATAAGGTGACTGTGCTGGCATGTTACTTCGCTGGACAGCTAACCTATGAAGCCATTATCACAGCTTCACTTTTCATTTCTATCCGTTTTATTGGTGAACTTTCCACCCTCTATATGGACCTTCCTGAATGGAAAGTCCACCAATAAAATGGATAGAAATGAAAAGGTGTGAGCAGTCAGACCTGACAATGGACTGAAGAAGGTTTAAAATGAAACTGTGATCATGGCCTGGCATCCATTTAGGTTCTATGCCAATTCTGGACTGTGACCCTTTTCTCACTGGGCCTTATTCTGAGATATCTCCTGATATAGGGCCTTGTCATCTGCCTGCTACTGAGATATTTCCTGGAACAAAGCCCAATGTGGAATGGACTTGTGATTATGAGAATAATTTAGCCCGAAGCTTCTCTGGTTTCACCGTCATGTTTGTTCTCAGTAAATTTCTACTGAAACTAGCAGGTGTTAGTGATCCTTTGACATTATAGGTGGATTGTCTTCCTAATGAATGCTGGAGCCTGTTTTTGAAGCACAATCTTCTCCCCTTGGGCAATCAACCTTCATTCCGTTCCCAGCAATCAGGTTTAAAGATCAAGTACCTTGTAAGGCAGAAGAGATGCTGTGTCAGTCTGAGGGCAGGAAATGTCAGATACCTTGCCTGTGTCAGGGTGCAGGTGTTGATTATTACGATGACGGACTTTGCACGCCTTAGTTGACAGTTGAGCTTGCCCAGATCAATAAGATCTGTGTTGAGTACTTTGCTGCCACTTCAAAAAAAAAAAAAAAAAAAAGGGGGGGGAGAATGTGTATGTGTGTGTGTATGTTTAGGAGCCTAAATATATGACAAAGATACAAGCAGAAAAAGCTTTGCAAATTTGATCATAGACAACCTTTAAGGCAGGAGCACATTATAATAAGTGTTTAGTGGAAAATAAAGGTGGACAGTATAATACAGAACCTATTCATTGATGCATTTGCGTCATATTTTGTCCTATGGCAAAAGTTACAACAGATAAAAACATACAAAAGCTAAACACCGATTAAAATAATACATTAATAGAAGTAAAATATTCAAAAGTAAAATCATAGTGGTCAGGAGGGAAGGATAGACTACTCAGTCAAAGACTTCGAGAGCTGTGCCACACATGCATATCCACAGTTATCTATACTGAAATGTCAGGGTGGGTTACAGCCATAAAAAATAGAAAATGAGCACACAAAAATCAATAACAATGCCTGAATGTGGGATGGGGAGCTGTTTCCTCAACCAAAGGTCAGGCTGAATAGGTCTTCATCAACCTTTTAAACATGTACAATGAAGTTTCATGATGCATCTCAGAGGGGAGGCTGTTCTACAACTTGGGAGCTATAAGGGAGGTCTTCTCTTGTATACCCACCTCTTTAACATTTTTTCCCCAAATTATTTCATGCAAGCAATAACATATACACAAAACAACCATAAACAGACAAATACAAATTTACATCAAACAAAAAACAAAAACTATAACAATATAAACTTACTAAAAAACCATATTGTATTTTTATTCGTGATTTTTAAAAATCCAATATTCTAGAAAATTGTGGGGTTAGCTTTGGATGCACAAAACAAAATACTTAAGTAGGAATTCCTATTTTTTCATCACTTTGGAGGTGTCACTATGGTTCTTGTATTCCTTAATCTGATATATCATTATAAGATGTTGTACCATCATATTAAATTCAAATTATTACCATAGTTCCAGTTTTACATTATTAATTATTTGGCCGCAAATACCATCAATTTCAGTGCCACTAACTATTAAGCAGGATAGGTGAGTACACATACCGTAATCCGGTTGCAAGATGTCTATTTTACCAGCCAACCCCCCATTTCAGTTTCTACCTCTTTCCAAAATACATTGACTTTAGGTGGAAATAAGGTCCTTTTAACTCACAGCATCTCCAGCATTATGAAGTTGCATTTGAGCTAATGTGGGCCTACCTCACCAGACTAAGATTCAACCTATGAAGCAAATTAAAATGGGTCTTTATTAATTTAGGCCCCATCCATGTTAAAAAATGATGACACATCATGTTCTACTCTTCTTGTATTCCCACACCATTTTGAGACAGATGAGGGAGGTACTAAAGTGGCCCCAGACAGGGTTTAAAGAAGGGAAATTGCATCCATTTCCTGAGTTACGGAACTTTTAGTGATTTTTCCCCCAAAATATGAAACAAATGCTTCTATGCATTCATTTCAAGCTTCATTATATTGATGGTGGGGAGGCTTCATTATATTGATGGTGGGGAGGCGGTAAAGTGGCTCCTTAGTCACATCTGCCGCTGATTCAGAGAAGATTCAGATGGGATTCAAAGCAGACTCAAAGCGGATTTGGAGGGGATTCAGAGGTGTGACTGGCAGCAGGGATTCAAAGAGCATTCACAGCTGATTTGAATCCTACCACATTCAAAGTGGCTTTGTCCACACAAATGTGAATATGGTTTGCACTCGCTTTGATGTGAAGCAAACACACACAAAAAATCATGCACATCCCTAGACCACAATATCTGTCAGTTGTTTTATTCTGTATCATTTCTCCTCATCAAAAACTCATTTTTGTTACCTTCCCTTCCTGACCCTCCTCCTCTAAGGATGGACCCCATACTTTAATCAGTCTTGTCGGAGAATCAGACTGATAGCATATTTTATTTCATAGTTAACTCACAAAGTTGTAGTATAAAGTTTATTAATGTTTCCCATTTCATTCTTACTAGAATTTAATTCCATTGCATCTTTTCCTTTTTTTTCTCCTATAAAGGCAACTGATATTTTTTCAGTACCATATATCTTTGCCCCCTTTGTCCTTTCATCCCACCAGTAATACAGATTGCACAACCCTAATCAACCCTAACCAGCACATTTTTTCTGCTTTAATTATTTTTATGTTCCTATAATTTCATGTATTTCTTTTTCCCAAATCTTCTGCTTCTCCAAACATTTCCACCAAGTATGCATGCATGTTCCTCTGATTCCTCACTGTTGCCAACAATTAAACATACCTGATACTTGACAAGATACTATCTAACCCATAATATCATTTGTAATTCTTTTTGCCTATTATTTTTCATTTCACTAATATTCTACTTGTAGATCTCTTTTTAATATTGTCATATTCTCAATCACATCTGTCATGAGTGACTGAGAATTGGATGGTTCCTTTTGCTAGATATCACATTTGCAAACCCCTGATCTGCTTTTTTGAAATGAACTGGGGTTTGATCAATTTTGAGTAGTTGCTCAATTCATTTACTAGATATATATGTTCTAATTATCTTATAATCTTCACTTGAGCCTCAGATTCATTATAAAGCTTTTGGAGAAGTCCCAGAAAGACAGAGTCAAAACGTTTTCATTCATTCATTCAGCTTATTTGTATACCGCCTTTCTAATAAATTACTCAAGGTGGTTTACAGCAACCATGAAGAATACAATACAAAGTAATACGTCATACATTAAATAGATAATATATCATAAAATTATATATAAACAACATAATACACTATGAAATTACACAAAGCATTGGGGGAGTGGAAAAATGTCCAGAAACGTTTGTATTTGTACAAATTTTATTTTTCTTCAAATAGGAATTTGTGGTCCAATGAGTAGAAAGCTTTAAATTTAACAAGACCAAATAAAGACAAAGGTTACCATGGTGGAATGATTTCAATACAATATGAACAGGATCCATGATAGAACGACTGGAACAAAGCCAAATTTGTTCTGTATTTACAATCCCTCAGATAAACGTATTCATTTTTCAAGCCATAATACTAGCAAAGATCTTTTAAACATTGTTTGGCAAAAAATTGTAATGTAGAATTCATTTCTACCTGATGCTTTATCCTTTTTTTTTTTAAGCACAGAGTTATGTAAGATTTCTTCTAAAAAGCTGGGATAACTCTCTCCGTTAAGACCATGATAAATAGTGTGGATAAACATGGTGCAAGAATCTCCCAAAATGCTTATAAAAAGCATATAAACCATTGGGTCCCGGAGCTTTATCCAACTTGTTTTTTATAACCTCTTCCATCTCTGCAGTGCTAATTTGGGTCATTAATAAACAATTTTGCTTAAAATCTAATTTCTAAGATTTAAATCTTGTAAGTATTCGTATCTAACCTCAGGCCTCAATTCCTGTGAGGAACAGAGTTGTATCAAAAGTGTGTGCTACTTTCATGATATCCAAATGGTTCATAATCATTATCAATAGTATGTGGCACTGTGATATGAAATTAGGGATGTGCATGAATATTCATCACATTCAAAATTCTTAGGAATTTGCCTGAATTCAGACATTTGAATTTAAATTGAACATTAGGACATTTGAAGAGTGACATTTGAATACAAATTGAACGCTTCGACACATTTGTGTGAAGCTTCATTACATCCATGATCTAGGGGCTATGTAGGGAATTTGTAGGAGATACATAGAAATTTATAGGTGATTCATAGCAGGGATTTGAATTGGATTCATATGGAACATTCATTTTTACTAATACTACATTATAAGGGGGTCTATGTGAACAAATTCAATTTTTTTTGCATTTAATATGAATCGAACACACAAAAACATTTGTGTACTTCCCTAGATAAGATTATGCAATGTTCTTTGCTTTAACCTAGGTGTCATTAGTTTAATTTGTTTATTATTAGAGGACTCAAGTGGTTGTTTGGCATAAAACTCTTTATGTCTACTATGCAGTTCTCCAGGTGTGTGCAGATAGAGAGTTTTTAGTTATTTGATCTATTCTGGTAATGTATTCTGTTTTAATATATCCTTATTTTCTAAGTCACGCTTCCTCTGACATACAGACACCTTGTAGTACAGCCTTCATAGCTTTGCAGCATGTTACTAGACTGAGTGCAAATTGATGAAGGGATTCTAACATATTGTCCAAAAGCCATACTGGGAGTGCTCTATACCACTGCTAGGATAAATTGTTTGTGATATAATATTCAAAAAGAGCTATCTATGCCTTAGGTCAATTACCTTATCTTTGCATGCCATTGAACCATTTCTACAAAGAAAAATAGCAACTCATCTTGATTTAGATGTCCCAGATGTGGAGAATTCATGCCAGCCTTTTTTATATAAAGAAATAGTGATGGTGACTCTGCTTACAATGTGTTTCCTGTTAAAAAGAAGAAGCAATCCAGGCTTTTTTGCATTGTATTAAGTTTTCTACTTTTTACTTCTTAACCTACAGTACCTAGCTTGATATCACTGTCAGAGAACATCTTAATCACTACCGTAACTTCCCAGGGGCATAGTTTCTGTACACATTATGTTACATGATAATAAAATGTGAGTGCTATATATCAGCTGAAGTAAAAATTATTGGGTAATAGTTAGCTAGTGTTTGGAGCTCCTTAAAATTCATTCAGTAAACAAAAACACAACAAACTATGATGCCACCCCAACCACCTATCCACATAAACAACAAACTGCCAGGACAGGGACTCTTTCCATACAGATGGAGCCCCCAGCCCCTGACTAAAGAAGGCTGCTGCCTATCATCACCACTTTCAACTCCCCTGAAGGAGACTGGGGGAGGGCAGCATCAGAGTGTTCAATAGCAATTAACCAAGTAGTTGCAGACAAATACTACAAACATTTTACAAGGGCCTAACTTCAGATATCAGTGTCAATTCTGTTTTACACCAATCATCTATGCCCTGCAAAAAATATGGAGGCACTATAGCTATAAAAATTGTTAATATAGTGTAATCGTCTGCCCCCCAAACTGACTTATTCTGCAGTGACAATCCACTTAAGTAAACAATGTTCATAATTAGGGCTAGTAGTCAATCCTGTTTAGTACTGAAACTTTCCAGATCAGTTTGAAGATAGCAATTCATAGGTGATCCTATGTAGATTGATTAAATCGGTGAGAAAATAACCCTTGTGTCCATCAAGAAAAGTGAAGACACCACTCAATGTAATCTGATTAATACCGTAACTAGAGGTGATCAAAAATAAGTTTAATATTGACAAAAGGCCTAAAATGAAATACCAGCAAGAGAAATAATTTTTTCAGATATTTGGACAGCCACTTAAAGCATAAAAGACCCTACACTAGAGAACAAGACATTAAAAAGGATCAGCAAAAGAGAATTTAAAAGTTGCTGCAATACAGGGTCTAAAGCTGAGCAGAACTCTTTATAGACAGATGAGAGAATGACCTTTGGACACAAATTAATAGATTGCTGTTGAATCAGTGAGAATAAAGCAATTAAATTGTACTTAACTAAGGGATGGAAATGCACATAGTAAGGTCATATTGTTATCACAAGTGCTGAGAATTATCTACAATGGATCTAGTAAGAACTGGAAACCTAAAGCTATACTCTAGTGGTGGGGGTGCTCCTTAACCTATGAACTGGTGGCAGCAGATCTTAAAGCACAGGTGGCAAACCTGTATGGGAGGACATATACCTTTAGATATTTGGGCTGGAAGTTGTTTAGGACTTCATAGGTTAATATTAGTACCTTAAATTTGACTCAGTACTAAATTGGCAGCCGAATCAGTACTTTCAAAAATAGCATGATATGCATCCAGACAGCAATTCCTGTCATCAGTTTTTCTGATACAGCTTCTAAAATATCTTCATGGGCAGGCCCACACAAAACACATTAGCCCAGTGTGGTAGTTACCCGGTCAAACTGTTTCTGTCCAGAAAGTGCTGTACCTGGTGAATCAGCCAAAGCTCTCCATGTGAGCCACCAACCTATGTGAGAGGAAGCTTTGGTGGTCCATGTCTATACCTACCTTCTAGAGGAAATCCATTTGTTCCAGTGCTGTGTGTGATGAGGCAGGACAGCTAACAGCTAGAGCACAATTTCAATGTGAATCTGTCCAAACATGAGTAAGACTGCATTATTGTGCCACCATGTAGCAGCAGTGCAAAAGGCTTATTTTTCTATTTACATTTTGTACTCAAGTGGCCATCCAGCAGAGATGTTCCAGGAATGCTTAGGATGAAACAAGTTCCAACTAAATCTTTTATCCTATTTGATTAGATTGTTGTACACAGTGAAGCCAAATCATCAATTCAGATATAATGTAACCAGGATCTCCTCAAATCACATATTTCCTTTGTATCCTTCCTGCTGATCACCTAGGCCTTCCTCTCTCCATTCACCTGAATGGGACCTTTCTTTGCATCCTTTCTTTGTATACCATCCAGATTTGTCATTGTCTCCTGAGCCCACCCCCTGGGTTGGACTTTAGGGACAGGATCTCTGCCCCCTAAATTAGTAATGTATAACAATAGTAAACCAGGAGCAATATAGTATGCTTCTTTTTCATCAGGAACTTTACACCATGTCCACATCTTTGATCCTTGTTGTCCAGATGCTCATCACTGCTTTGATCCCATATCCCATTGCTGTTAAGGAATCCTCTCTGATCCAATTGCTGCTGTCCTCCGCCTTCCTACCTGAAGCCACAAGCCACATCACAGAACTCTCATTGTAGTTGCCTGGAGATGGCTTGCTCTCCCACTCTTTAAATCAAAACCCAGCAAAATAGCAAAGTTTGGCTCTTCTTCAGAACTCCGCTCCATGACTCCAGATAAAAGGTTTTTCCCCACTCTAGTTTCACTGTCTACTGAAGCATCAGTCTCAAGTCCTCTGGACATCTGCAAGAGTGAGAACCTGCTGCTCCTGACTAGGTACTAGGGGATGCTAGGATAAAGTCCTTGGACCTTCTCTTCTGTCTTTTTTACTTCGATTACCAAAATATTGCCTTTCTGTTAAAATTTCCTGTGCCAAACTACTGTCTTTTATTTGGTCAGCTTTGTTCCTATGTCACTTCCACTTGTATTTTTGATACATTTGACAGCACTTTGCACAGCACCTTGCCTGAAATTGCTATTTTTCTTCTCCAGCTGTTTTTTATAAATAAATAATAAAAGTATCTTGCTTGCTGATGACTTGATTTTAACAGAAGCATTTGTGAATTTATTGTTTTTAAAACCAGGAAGCACTGAAGTTCCCTTTTCAATTTGTGGCTGGACTAGGCTAATTTCCTCATATAGTACACATGTCCAGACCATGTCCTATAACACATGCCTCCCTTGATTGCTGGCCCATGGGCTCTTTGCTCTGTAACAATTGGACTACTTCAGAGGAGTCCCTTTGGTCCAAGCTTCAAATCAGCCTGTTGCATAAAGCTTCAGCTGATCAGTCCCATTCTCCAGACACTGATATTCAACTGAGAGATTATGTTTATCTTTGCACTCCTGAGCACAGCCACCACTTCAGCTTCAAGTTAGAAAGATGGATACCTGTGTCTTTCAGAGAAGTGCAACCCCATCAATAACAGGATAACTGCCTACTCTTCATGGACTCAAGCATATGTGGCATAAAAGACTTCTGTCTTGTCTAGATTCAGTTTTGATTTATTGTTTTACATTCAGCCTATTACTGCCCCTAGGCAGGAGATAAACTCCTAAACTGTCTTTGCTGAATCAGATGGTATGGAGAAATAGAGTTGACTGCCCAGCCCTCAAAGTCCCAAGATAATTTATCTTCAGATAAAGACAAAACAAGAATCAACTCACAACCTTCTTGGGTCTGTTCCAGCCAGTGGCCACAGCTTTTCCACTGAGGTTATTTTTCCTACCAGTGATTTAATGAGCTGTTAACTACCTTACTGTCTTCTGCTTCTAGTATCAACAGGAAGTAATTAGAGGTACCATTCATGTGGCTTCATTTCAGAGGGCTGAAGACACCTGCAGGGCCTAACAGACTAACACATCTGTTCCATTTGCCACTCCCCGGCCTCTTTAACCTCTAAAAAAGGTAAAGTATTAAGCAAGTAGAAATTATTCTAAGTTTCCCTTGACCAAGAGTTGGGCTTGAGTGTTGAAAATGCACCTAGAATCACTGTAGCAGATTGAAGGTGCAGCAGAATTCTAGCCATATTTCTGGTCCCTGTTAGTAATCCTGGGTACACATTTTGCTGCTATTAGTGGAGTTCTGATGCAGGAATGATCCCCCAAGTCTCTGGGATAGCATGCCATATAGATTGCATAATTTCAAGCTGACTGTTCCACATTAGGACCTTGATGCCACACTAAGCAGGAAATTTAGTCCTAAAATAGTCCCTTTGGACTATTTTTGGGGACTACTTTTCATCTGGATTGAATGCCAATCAATTAATCCGAATATAGCAGTTTTTTCATCCTGGTTTTGGCACTATTTTTAAATGTTAAAGCAAGGCTTTCAAATTCCCCATCACCCACATGCAAATCCTGCCTGCAAGAAAACAAAAAAGCAAAAACTGAAGTTTTAAAAATAAATTCTAGCTGCACACCCCACTTTCTTTCTCACACTCCTCACCCCTTTTGAGATTTCTGTCCAAAAGTGCGCTCATGCAGATATGTGAGGCAACATAAACCCCCCTTGCAAACCCTGCCTGCAATAAAACCAAAAACTGAAGTTTTAAGAATAAATTCTAGCTGCAAACCCCACTTTCTTTCTCACACCTTTCACCCCTTTTCAGATTACTGTCCAAGAGTATGCTCATGCAGATATGCAAGGCAATGAACCCCCTCCCCACAAACCCTGTCTGCAAGAGAAGAAGCAAACATGGTCCTAATTACTTTCCCATTTTCACGGTTTTCCCTTTTATGATTACAATATATCAGTTCAAGTGTTTCTAAGCTTCTCTCCTTTGCAAAAGATACATGTTGCAAAAGACAGATGTAAAAGATACATGTTTCAAGATACATGTTCCCAACCAAAATCTTTTTAAAACATTTTTGCAGTGAAACTGTTAAAGCCTCTTCCCCCTTTCTGCCTTTTTCCTGCCCTATGGAGCTTTTGCAAGGCTAGCAAGGGAGGGGGGAGCTTTACATCTGTAAAACACTACCCACAGCTGGCTGCCATTGGCCAGAATGCTAGACCTCCACCCTAAATAGCCTGGTATCATCCCCATGTGGGGGAAATAAAGCAGAATGAGCTCCAAAAAGGGAACGGAATCCTGTTTGCATCAAGATTTTTTCCCCATGGATTTAGGCAGGATAGTCCTCATAAAATTCGGGAATAGGGAATTGCATGGGGATTTGATTCAGATTAATTACAGTGGCCATGGGGAAACTCCTTCCCAAATTCGAATCAAATTTGGATTTAAATGGCCATGGAGACACACCCTAGTACTGGTGGAGCCAAAGAAAAACAATCATAGAAATACAATCTGATAGCCAGGTATTAAGGCTTAACACAGATCAATGAGCACCAGAGTCTCTTAGCAGTAACTACACATTTTTGCACATTTCCCTCAAACTTGCTTCACATTCTTGTGTTCCACAACCCTTTTTTTCACTTGTATACCTCTTTCTATAAATCCTCTTTCCATAAATTGTACCCTTCATAATAGTTGCTTCTATTTAAAATGTATATTTTGAAACTGTAAGTGCCTTTTTCACATACCCCTAAATGTTCTAATTTCTACCCCTGGAGTTATTTACCCCAAGCTGGGAATTACTGCACTCAAATAGGTCTAAGGTCCCACCCAGGCAAGGGAAATGCAGCCTGATTATGCATCTATGCTGACCCCACCATATAGTCCCACTTTCTCCCCCTAAAAACACTACACTATTGCTGGAAAACTCAGCACTGGTTGCAGGTTTTCAGCAGTAGCACTTTTTATTTACCTTCTGGATGGAGCTGCCGCCATAGTTCCATCCACTGCACATGGAGGCTGAACTAGGCATCCGCATTTGTGCGGAGGTGCTGCTGCACACAGCTGGGAATCTGGGACATGCAAATGCCTAGATGAATGCCACAGTAAAACATGCAAAGACAGAAGAAGCTATGGCACTGTTTAGCAGCCATCTGGAGGTGGCTTAAGTTGCAAATTTACTAATAATAAGTAATTTCATCTGTTCGTTATTTCTTCCCCCCTCCCTGAAGGTATTCTACCAAATGAACCTTCCCCCAAAATATTAGCTTACCAATTGATAGCATGGCATAGCAAACGTAGGAGAAAGCTTCACTATTGTCCTCCTTGACCAGGGTGCAATCTGCTGTGATCAGAGTCCCATTTTGGGTGGGAGCACATAGAGGATTTCATCCATGCAGTTGTTCCACTTGCTTTACCCCATAGTCCTTCCCCACAGACTGCCACTGATTTTTATCTTTGAATATTATTGCTAGGGGTTGAGGGTACAATTTAAACATAATGATTTACAAATATGTTTTAGCAGATAAGAAATTTACATGACTGCTGTTTTGGCAATAGCTAGATATTTAGTGCAATGTGCAATTTGGCCTCCTGTTCTTTTTCTGATGCCATGAGCATGTTGCTCACAATTCCTTTTTTCGGTTAATTTCTTCCCTCTCTTTTGAATTGTACTCCCACTTTTTCCACATCATTACCTCTATGTTTGTCTTTTTTTCTCACTAAATTGACACTTGGAATAGGTTAATAGCACCTCAAGCCCTGCAGCTTACACTATTTACAATCCATTACGAATCTTGCCTTTCTTTTTTGTCATTTCACTTTACTTCCTCTCTGAACACTTCATTTTGTTTTGTCCTTCACCCAATACACATGACCATCCACACTGGTATTTGATGAAATTAGCCCTTTTTCTTCTTCTAGTAATTTGTCCCACCAGTTGTTTTTTTGAGGCAGAGATGAAGGAGGCAAAAAGTCACTGTTTTGCCCCAACGCTTCTGTAGAAAAGCAAAAAGGAAAGATATAAATAGATACTTAATTCTGTCCTTTACACCAGTGCTTGGGGGAAATAACAAGGGATGTTTCCACATTTGCTGCCAGGAAACGTCTCAAAGAAGAGCTGTTTCTCAGCGATCCAACCTCCCAAGGATCCGTCCCTAGATCAAATGGATCAAAAGGGCCCTGTTTGTCTGCACATGCATGGAGAGGTCAGATTGGGCAGCCGGGGCCCTGGGTGCTGTGTGGAAGCCACAGCACCCATTCGAAAAGTCTGCCGGATTCCCGCATTGCCGCCACCGCCCCTGGAGCCGCAGGACTGGAGCTGGCAGCTGCCAGTCACTGCATGTTTCTGGCTGCACATGGCACATGAGGGAAGGGCTTCTGAGGCAGGCTGTCCTGCTTCACCTGGCCATGTGTGGAAGTGTCTTGCTTCCACACGGATCCAGGTGAAGGTACGGATTGAAGACCTAATTTTTAAAGTCTTCATTTTAATCTGGTTTTTGGTGGTGAGACCCATTTTAGAAATGGATCTCGGGTGCCGAAATGTGGAAGCAGCCACCTCCAAGGGTCCGGAAAGAGGTTTCCAGTGCAGAAGGTAAGTACCTAAGTGTTTTAAATGTGTCCTAAATGTTTGTTTAATTTGGTTTCCCATGCAGAAACATCCAAGGTTTCCTAATCACAAGGAAAGTCCCAGTTTCAGTTACAGAAGTAAAGATACCTATAGATATAGTAATAGAAACTAAGGATGTACAAGAATATTTGAAACATTTGAGATCTAATCAAATTCGTTTGAATTTGGACATTTGGGCATGCTAATACTAGGGAGGAGAAGGAGAGGATTCAAAAGGATCTAGATAAGCTTGAGCAGTGGGCTGTACTGGATGATATTTAATAGGGACAAATGCAAAGTCCTACATCTTGGAAGGAAAATGGTAAAAATGAATACAGAATGGAAGGAATTAGGCTGAACATGAGTCAACAATGTGATGCATCTGCAAAAAAGGCAAAACATCCTAGGATGTATCAAGAGGAGTATAGTGTCTAGATCATGAGAAGTAATTATTCCTCTTTACCTTGGTCAGAACTCACCTAGAGAACTGTGTCCAATTCTGGGCACCCCAATTTTAAAAAGACATTGACAAACTAGAGCAAGTCCAAAGGAGGGCTACCAAAATGGGTAGTGGTGTAGAAACCATGTTCTACGAGGAAAGGTTGAATGATTTAGGAATGTTTAGCCTGCAGAAGAGAAGACTGAGAGGAAATAGGGTAGTATTCTTCAAGTATCTGAAGGGCTGTTACAGCGCAGAGTAGGGGTTTGCATGATTTTTTTTTCATTTGAATTTAAGTCAAATTGAATGTCAAAACATTCTATTTGATTTGAATGTTTAAAACTCAAATGTCAAAAAACCCAATTTGAATCCATAACATTTCAATCTATTTGTTCAAACGTTACATTTGTATTTAAACATACGAATGTCAATAACATTTGTATCTATTATACATATTTGTGCACATTCCATATGCACCCCATTTTATTCTGTATGTATCCTGTTTTCATCCCATATAATAAGGGCAAATATGTATAATATTTGTACATATGTATCTGTACATTTGAATCATTCAAACAAATGTTTTGAAACATTCAAAATCCATTTTAATGTCTAAATTCGAATGTTATTAAATCTGATTTGAATTCAAATGTCAACATTCATTGGATTCTAATCAGATCTTTGGATTTTCAAATATTCGTGTACATCATTAGTGCAGAGGGATTGTCCCTATTTTCACTTGCACAAGATGGGAGAACTAGAAACAGTGGTATGAAGCTTCAAGGGAGTAAATACATATTAGATCTTAGGAAAAACTTCCTGACAGTGAGAGTGATCGGTCAGTGGAATAGGTTGCCATGGGAGGTGATGAGCTCTCCTTCACTGGAGGTCTTCAACAGGGGCTGGACCTACATCTGTCTGGGATGGTTTATGAAATCCTGCATTGAGCAGGGGTTTGGACTCAATGACCCTGGAGGTCCCTTCCAACTTTATGATTCTATGAATTGTATCAATAGCTACTAGAATGGATGCTTAGATACCGTCACCAAGTTGGAGGGTCATGCAGAATGCTCCTAAATGTAATTTGCAAGCAATCAAGAGCAGATGTAGGTTTTGTCTTTGTTTTCTGCTTGAGAATGTCTAGAATGAGACAGGATACTGGACTAGATGAGTTGTGGCCCAATCTAGCAGGGTTTCTCTTATGGTATTTTGTTCTTGTCATGACGTGCTGTGAAGAAGTAGCTTAAGAATACTATAAATTGCTCCTGGACCAAATAAGGGATGGCTATTAATGAGATACTGTTGTTTGAGCAGAAAAATGCACAATACAATTTAGCAAAGTTGAAGGGAGCAGATGGGAATGTCAGGAGATGTGGTCAATGATGAGATCAAGGGGGCTACCAGAATAGCCTTGAAAGTGCTATGAGAGCTCACTAAGGACAGATGGAGTTGAAAATTTTTGTCTACCCTACTTCAGCTAGAGTTCTGGGCAGCTCAGGAAACAGTACCAATTTTAAAATAAAGAAAAAACCCTAACCCAGTATCTTAAGCTATGAAGTGTTATACAAGAGATGAGGAACCTTTTAGATATTTCTAAAAGATGTCCAAAACACTTTTCAGACCTGCCCGCTGAGTATATATTTTTATTTCAGTCCAATGACTAGAGAGTATAACAAAAAAGGGTCAAAATTTGCAATCTACAGAAAATAAGCAGGTACAAGGCGATCAATATTAGTTAGTTTTAACTGTAGTAATGGATTCAAACAGAATATTTTTCTTCCTTGAAATAAAACACTAGATAATTCTTTTTCAACTGCTAGAGTCACTGCTGGGAGACTATCTGAAGAATAAATTTTACATAAAAGTCCCTAGATCTGCCAGGCAAGGGAGAAAGTAAAGATAGAATCTGTTTTATATGTGGTTTTAAAACAGATAGAGCATTTTTATATCTTGCCTTAAAACTCTCTGATGAATGGATGATCAAAAATATTTATAATAAACAAATCAATACTTGTATGATTATTCCTGTTAAATCTAGGTGTTAATATTCTACCTTCAACTCTAAAGTTCCCATATTTCATGTGTTTTGAGTGCCATGAGTAGCTCAGCTATGAGTAGAGATAAAAATACTTCTTCCTTAATGTGTCAAAGAATACATAGCATAAATTCTTCCTATAGTGCCTTGAGAATATTAAATGGTATGCTATAATGAACCAATTAATCATTTTAAATACTTTAAGCTTTCAAACTAGTGTTACTATTTGCTATTTAGGATCTGCTGAATAGATATTACACAATCCAAAGGTTTCTTGACCCTTCTTCAGAGGATACACAATTTGTACAAGATGAACAAAAGAAAAAATAGTGAAGGATGAAAATAGATTGAAAATTAATAAATGAACTAGAAGAAAGCAAGGTGACAGCAAAGAAACAGCTATGGCAAACTGAAAGTTCAACAAAATGTTTGTTTGAATAACTCTTTGAAATTAGCTTAAGGACAAAGAAAGAGAAGATAGAAAAAGAATCAGACAACAAAATGCACATTTGTGTAGTGTTCCAGAGGAGGAGGTGGGGTTAGTGCCATTGATGAAGAAAGGAATCAAGCAATGGTATCAAGTGAAAGTTTGCCAAACAAAGCAAAGGCATGATTGACATGGTGCCCTTATGGCTCTTTAAATTTGCCATGTCTGACTGAACCTGGGACCACTCTATGAAACTGATGGGCAGGAAAAATAGAACAGGCAAGGGGAAGTATTTTTTACCCAGCACATCATTGGTCTGTGGAATTTACAACCAGAGGAAATGGTGAGAATAAAGTATTGCTGAAAGAAAATCAGCATGGCTTCTACAAAAGTAATTCATACCTTACCAACTTGTTAGAATTATTTAAGAGTGTTAACAAGCACATGGATAAATGGTATTAAGTTGACATCGTCTATCTGGACTTTCAGAAGACTTTTGATGAAGGCCCTCATTAATGGCTCTTGAATAAACTACTGAGTCATGAAATAAGAGTTTCCTGGATTGGTAATTGGATAAAGGAACTGAGAAAAGTACAGGGAAGGGCAACAAGAATGATCAAGGGGCTGGAATATCTCCCTTGTGAAATCTGGCTGTAACATCTAGGTTTCTTCAGTCTTGAAAGGCATTATTTAAGAGATGACCTAACTGAATTGTATTAAATCATGCATAATGTGAAAAAGGTGAAAGGAGAAAGAAAAGCTTATTTATTGCACAACACTAGGGGTGTTTTTCCACTGTCACTAAGTACCCATTGAAGCACCCATTAAGGACCCATTTGGTTGAGAGCTGGATGACCCCAGGTGTTTCCGCACAGACCCTTAAACAACATATAAACACACATTAGACACACGTAGAGACAACATATAAACTTACCTTCTGCACTGGAGGCCGGATCCGGGTACCGTTTTGGTGGCGCTTCCACACATCAGCAGGCAAGACCCATTCTTAATTGGGTCTTGCCACCGAAAGATTCAGCCTCTGGGAAGACCTGAGTAATTAGGTCTTCATCTGCCCCTTCCCCTCAACCCGTTTCAGAAGCAGGACACTTCTGCACGCAGAATGGTGAAGGCTGGATGTCTCGGTTTCTGCCATCTTGGAGAGGGTGGAAGCAGGCTGGTTTGCCTCCTTCTGCACTCCCTGGTGCGCCGTGCACCGCCGGAAACACATGGTGACTAGCCGATGCATGCTCCAGTCCTGTGGTTCCAGGGGTGGCATCGGTGGCACAGGAATCTGGCTGCCTTTGGCCCTGGGTGCTGTAGCTTCCGCGCAGCACCCAGACAATCCGGCCGCCCGATCCAGCCTATTTGGGAGAGATCCTCAGAAGAATGGATCTTTTTAGATCTGTTTTTCAGCGGCAGGTGCGGAAGCACCCCCCCCCCCATTTCCACCACAGACACCATTAGGGACACATTTGTTTCCAGCACAGCTAGGGAAATCTGGATCATATGGGTCCTTCAGGACCTATAATCCAGATTTTGTGTAGACCCCATTAAAGAGGTCTACAATGGGGTCTTCAGCCTTAAAATCCGGATTGTAGGGAACCTGTTTTCACTATAATCTAGCAATGGGGTCTAGAGGAGGCTCGGAGGAGGGAGGTGCCCATAGGGGGTGCCCCAAAGTCAAGACTTCAGAGTCCCTCCGGAGTCCCTTCAAGGTCCCTCCAAAGCCAGCTCTGAAGTCCCTCCAAAGGCAACTTCAGAGATTAGCTTAGGCTCTGAAGAAAAACCCCTTGCGAGAGCATTGCAGCTGTCAAAGGCTGCAAAGCTCTGAAGGGTCTTTGAAGTTGAGGGCAGATCGCAGGAAAGGCTGGGCAGCAGAGGATGTGTGGTCAGGGGTTTCTTGCAAGTGCAGTGGATCCCATGGGGATCCTGATTTTGCTCCCTTTCCTAGGCAAGCCACTCGCTTGCCTCAAAAAAGGAGTAAAAGCAAGGGAGTAATGGGTTGCAGAGATTTGAGTTTTCTCTCTTTCTCAGGGAAGTAACCTGGAAGAGAGAAATTTCAAGCCCCTACAACCCTTCGGAGCTGCCTGTTAATCAGCTCCTTGCTCTTGCCCCATAGTTCGCGTCTGTTTTAAAAAATCTTCCCTGCCCTTTACAGCCACTATACTCACCTGACAGTTGCCCAGCTGGGTGCCCTATACCCACCTGAGAGTCCAGCTGACAGGTGAGTATAGGGTACCCAGCTGGGCAACTGTAAGGTGAGTATAGGAGCTGTAAAGAGCAGGGAAGATTTTTAAAAACAGACACCAAAGCCCTTTAAAACAGACAGGTTCCCCCATCTGTTTTTAGAAATCTTTCCTTTTTTCGCTTTCCCCTTTGCCGCATTGTCAGCTGCAGACTCTTCACCCAGCAACGTCCTGGGTGCTTTTGGAGCTGCTAACTTCAAAGACTCTTTGGAGCCTTTGCAGCTTTTGACAGCTGCATTGCTCTCGCAACGGGTTTTTCTTCAGAGCCTTCGCTAATCTCCGAAGTTGCCTTTGGAGGGACTTCGGAGCTGGCTTTGGAGGGACTTCGGAGCCGTTGCTAATCTCCAAAGGCAACTTCAGAGATTGCATCTCCTGTCCCCCAAAACACCTGGGGTGACAGGCAGACCCCTTGTGGGTCAATCTGGATTTGCCACATGGGTGCTCCATTTTTTCCACAGCAGGCAGGCTAGCACCCATTGCTATTGGGTGCTAGAACACCTGTGGAAACACATTGGGTACTTTCCAATCTGCATCTACTAGATCCGGATTAAGGGAAGTACCCATTCCTTAGATCTGGATTTTCTTAGATCCAGATTAAAGGAGTGTGGTGGTAAAACATCCTAGAACAAAGGGGTACTCTAGAGAGCTGATGTTCAGGAAACATAAGAGGGACAAGGGGAAACATTTTTTTTCACCCAGCAGGTCATTAGTCTGTGGAATTTTCTACCAGATCAGGTGGTGACAGCTGTTAGTCTGTAGCCATTTTTCTACATTCTATTAGAGTTGAATACCCCACCCACGGATGTGGGGGAATGGATCCCCCCACCTCTCCTTTCCACACCCTTCCCCCATTCTTCCTTTCCCACCCCCTCCCTCCCACCAAAGCTTCTACCGATGCTGGATCATCCGATTCTTGGATGGATAGGGTCCTTTGAATAGGACCTTATTCAATCCATCCAAGAATCTCAGAATCCGGATGTATTCTGAATGCATAGATAATTTGTGCACATCCCTATTAGTCTGGATAGATTTAAGAAAGCATTAGACAAATTCATAAAGGACAGTTGTATCAATGGCTACTGGTATCAATGCCGTTTGCAAAGAGCTCAAAACCAACTAAAGGTTTTCCCTTCATCTTCTGCTAGATGATGCCTAGATGCTAGACCACCGTGTGACAGAGAACGCTGGTTTAGTTGGGCTGTGGCCTAATCCCAGCAGAGCTCCACTTATGTAATCAAATGGTGATAGGCTTTTCTGTGACTGATTTAATATTGTTTATTTTCTTTAACATTAAAAGTATCAAACATAAATACGAAATAATATTACCCAGATCACTCTGGCAGAGGATTCAGCTTCTAGGCAGCAAAACAACCATTGCTTCTGTGTGCTATGCTGGTAGCACAAAAACAGCCCAAACCCACATGGAATAGGTCCAAGGTATTGCACCTTTTCATGTTTCAGGATAGTTTATTTTTTAAAAAAAATGAAAAATAGTCACAAAATAACTATTGGGAGTTTAAAAATAAAGAACTTTTAGAAAACTCAACACAGAGAAGACTTGAGGCACAGATCAGCCAATTCAACTACAGTATGACATCATAAAGCCAAGTCAGAATGAGGACAATGTAGGCAGATGTTGTACACACTTATAAATGCTATAAACACTGAACTGCTTCTGAAGCTTTAGCAAAACAATCCAATCCTTGAATTGTTATTCTTCTTGTGTCTTTACAGAATATACTTGCTATGCCTTCCCATCTTTTTTTCCATCATAAACCAATCTAGGGAAGTATTTTTCAAAAAGATATTGATTTTGTGGATTTTCCTGAAGAATTATTTATGAACATCAGTAAAACTTCTTATTAAAAATATGTACTTTATTGCAAAGCACCCCACCTTAAAGAAATTATGGATGAAATTTGTATTTTGCTCTTTTCCTAGGTCTGTTTCTGAACTAATGAACAAGCCTTCCTACTTTTCATCCATGCTTTGGAAACTGAATAACACATAACTTTTTTTTTTTTTTACTAATGAAGCACATTTACAGTGTTGAAAAACTTATCCAGATCACATTACAAATGGCATGGTTTATTTACATAATAGGATTGAGGCAGATAAAAAGTAGCACTTAAGTTCTCACAAAGGAAACCTGAAATGACCACATTACATATACGGATGAATTAAATTATTATGCCGTGAAAAACAAGACTCAAGTTATCTTGTCTGCCTTGGACCTGTAATCATATAGTCCCTAAGTTGCAACTTGCTCCTGCTCACCAAATACTGTAGTTTGTAGGGACACACCAATGCTCATTTAGCAACAGTGAAGCATATGGCAAAACAGATCATTTCACATTCAGAGCTGCATCTTGCTCAACATCATGTCACTGAATGTTCCCTGTTGTAAACCTGTATGCTCATTTTGACCTTGTTGTCATTGTTCTGTTATATAAATTATTCATCTTACAATGTCATGTAGGTTACACACTGCAGCAACAAATGGGAGAAAGGGGAAATGTCCTGGAAGTTTCCAGATGCCAAAAAAGTTTGTTTTTATCTTAAAAGGTTTCAGGAAAGAAAACTGCATGAAGTAAGATCTGTAGCAATACAGCTATCTCAATTATATAGCACAGAGTTTTTTGAATAGCAAGATTTTTGCTCTTGCATGGTTAATAAAATGTAACTTTTCTGCTGTAATGTGTACTTCAGGTCTGACTGCTCACACACTGCTTCCTATCCATTTTATTTATGGACTTTCCTAAATGGAAAGTGGAAGAGAAAATGAAGAGGAAAAACCCTACCAGACTGCTCCAGGGCTGTGTTTCCACTCATGTTATAAAACACTTTTTAAAATGCTACAACAAAAGCTGATGTAAACACGCACTCTGGCTGATCCCACTTCGTTGATTTTAAAGCACTGTCAGCCCTGATTCTGCTGTTCCCACAGAAAATGCTTCAACACATTGGAGAAAGCAGATCTTTTCCTCCCCACTCTTTGCCAGCCAGGTGCCCTGATTGGGTTTGATCCCATGATGATGTGGCCAAGCGTGGGGATCCCAGCTCTTCCTCCCCTCCCCTCCTGCTTTTGCTGCTGCTGTTTGCTTCTGCCAAAGCCAAACCTTCCAGCCAGCACGACCATGGGGATCACCTCCAGAGCCCCCCATCCCTCCTCCACTGCCCCCATTTTACAATGTTGCACAAAATCACCTCCCTGTCTTCCCCTTACTTTCTCCATTATCACACCTTTCTCCCGCCCACCCATGGAGGAAAGAGCCAGCCCAGTCTAAAAAGGAGAAAGTGAGGGGAAGTGTGAGTAAGAAATGGAACTTTGTTATCAGTGTGAACTGGAGTGGGTGAATGGTTACTTGTTATCAGTGTGAAGTGGCTGAAAATGAAACTGTGAAGTGGTCAGCTGAGGGAAAAAGGCTTTAAATCTGGAAGTGTGGACAAAGAAAATTCACATCATTTTCAAATCAGTTTTTAACATAAGTGGAAATGCAGCCCAGGAGTTCCTGTTTTATACACTAGATTTTGGTGGGGAGAGCCTACCAACCCAAAGGGTGTGGGCTAAAGACTCAGTTCAAACTAATGGGAAAGTTTGGAAACTGGAATTTATGGGAAGAGGGTAACAAAGGGAATCCATGAATATGTTATTCTGTGTACCCCAGAGCACTGTCAAGTATTTCAGTTGGGTTATCAGCATTGATGACCTGCATCAACTCAAGACAAAAGATAATAACCCAATCAAGTTAAGAATTATGGTTCAATTTGAATCCATCAGGGTTTTATTTTATTAGGAATCTAGCATTCCTAATAAAAATCTCCCTGGTATTCATTTTTAATAATAGATGGTCTTGGTTGCCAAATAACTTCCTTTGCCTACAGGAATTATTTACAGTTGCTATTCCTGAGGTGCTTTCACACTTGGCCATGGAGTCAAAGTGCATCTGCACTTGCAGGAGACATTTACAACCTAGGAATGCCTCCTGCTTTACCATATGTTAATCTGTCATTGACTAGCAGTGGCGCACCACACACATTTTGTGATACCCAGATTGAGAGCTACACATGCAGACCTGGAAGTGCTGTTTTGGCTCCCAAATAGCACTGAAATAGGTCCGGAGACACCACTGTAGGCTCCATTAAGGCAAGGAAGAGTGGTGGAGTCATTTTGGTGCTCTTCAGGAGCTGAAAATAGCACTTCTGGTTTATGCACTCAGCTCTCCATCCAGGATCACAATGCCCTGATGGAGAGCTATGTATGCAGAACCAGAAGTGATATTTCAGGCAGTTTCCAAGCAGCGAGCAGCAGTCGGGGGTGGGGGGTGGGGTTGGGGGTTGGGGAGGGAGGAGTGGAGGATTCACTTTTTGTTCACACATACCTGTACAAATATTTGTGCACAAAGCTGAACCCACCCCATGTTTGTGCATATCCCTAATGGCTACACCATAGTGAACATAGTCTGTGTCTGCATGTCAGGCCATAGTTATTTTAGCCCAGTGCTCAAAAGCAGCCCAGTTCCAGAGCCTTTTTTGGGAGTCTGGCAAAATAGTACTAGGTGCCATGAACCAGGTAGACTGAACCAGGTGCCTGCTGCCATCCACACATGAGTGGCTGGCCTGGTTCATCACTAGGGAATGAATGTTGTGCTGTAGACTGTTCCTAGGCCTAGTCCCATGTAGACAGGCTTGCTTCAGGAAATAGGCCTCCAATGGACTGATTTGTGGTGTAGAAGTAATGTTTCTAAGTGGTTGTAGGCATGAGCCAGGGACCTAGAGTAGACACAAGCATCGCATCTAGATTTGAAAAAGCTTCATTAACCCTATGCTGTCTATTTATTAGGCCATGTTGTTCACTCTGTTAAACACAAACTGAGGCCCACATATAAATTTAACACATGGAAATGCTACATCAAGCCACAGATAGTTCTATTATGCAAAAAAGCTATGATTCCCAAGTGAAAGGCTTTATCTCTTGATTGATATGTTGATGGAAGCCAGAGCCTGAAATCAGCTGGGGAAGCGCTAACCTTGATTGATGTTGATAAGTTTAAAACTTTTTGTATCCTTCACTAATTAGCAATTGGGAGCAACCTTTGCAAACAGCCTAGGCTGTATTCCAAACAGATGTAAATCGTTAAATCATTTCAGGGGCCTAAATGTCTCTTCCTTTGATATTGTTCACTGTAAAAGATGAGCCTTTTGCTGAATAAACTTGCCCATACTATTCTAAGGCAGTCTCTCTCTGCTAGTTGAAAGTGTTGCCTTTTGGCCAAAGAAGCTATATGTTTGTTTATTAGTTTTCTCTTTCTGCCAGTTTTCAGTTTGATTTCTTTCACCTCCACCCATAACCTGTATGCTGTGTTCACGAGGCTGTTTGCACATAAAGCTTTCTTTCAAACTTCATTTCCATCTGACTAAACCAGTAGCTAGGGTGTGAGTGGATAAGATTGTATGCCATTGTCCCACGTCAATGATATCTGAAACAGCATGACTGATAGGACCACGAGAGAATGCTAAGTGTCCAAGTGGATATGCAGCACACGAAAAACAGGTTAGAGAGATCAAAAGTGAGATTTTATATCTAGTATTCCTCCTGCCCCCAATGTCCTGCCAGTTTGACTATCTGAGTTCTGCTGAGAGTCAGGGGACGCTGGAGTTATTTGTACTCCCTGAATCTTTGAGGGCTCCGATGCTGTCTGTTACAAAACATGTGAGGGATAAACAATATGATACCCTGTGGATGTCATAGGATCCCATTTTCTGACAACTCCAGCCAGCACATCCAATGCTCATGGATGATGGGAATTCAAAAAGAAGGAGGAGAATAAAAGTTGGCTTTTCTACCCTGCTTTTCTCACCCATTTAAGGGGACTAGGTGTGTGCATGAAGCCCATTTCCCATATTCAATTTGGTATGAATCCTATGACCATGAATGTGGGAGGGGGGAGGGCTTTGTATTAGTGCATGAATATTTAAACTACTATTCATGAAAGAAATGAAGCAAAAGTCCCTCCTCCCTTCCCATCCCCCCACTTACCTGTCCTCATCACTGGCTACCATCACCAGTGTCATGTCCCATCTTCTTAGGCACCTCCAGGGCTGCATGCACAGCTCCCACTGCGCACACAAAACCGGAAGTGCCTTTTTGGCCTCTGCGGAGCACCAAAATACATGCTTTGTCACCACTGTGGCCCCCATGGAAGCTAAGGGGGTGCATCAGGGAGTAAGAGACCAAGGTGGTGCCTCTAGAGCCTATTTTGCCACTCATTGGAGGCCTTCCTGGTCAGTGTCACGTGACCCAGAAGTCCCTTCCTGGTCATACGATGCTGACCCAGAAGTACCTTTCTAGTGTCTGGGGAGCAGTGAAATAGGCCCTTTGGCACCAACCCAGCCCCCCGAAAGGTAAGGGGTGCATCAGGAGGGAACAGAAGGCCGCAGTGGGCTCTTTGGGGGTGATTTTGGTGCTCCCTGAAGGCTGAAGAGGCTCTTCTGGAGTTGCACATGGTGAACAGAATGCTTAGGAGAAAGTGGCAGCCTCAGGTAAGTGGGGAGACAGGAGGCATGGGGGAGGGAGGGAAGCCCCAGGGCATCCAGTATCTGCTGGAGCTTCAACTGAAGGATCAACAAATACTGGATAATTTGATTCATAGATGACTTGGCCACAAATCCATGCATTTGTACATATTTGTACGAATTCTGAATGTCACGGATATTTGTGCACATCCCTAAAGGAACTGAAAGCAATTGACAAAGCATTCTGTTCTTCCCTCCACAACAGACACCCTGTGAGGTAAGTGGGGCTGTGGAGCTCAGAAGGAGAACTGTGACTAGCCCAAAGTCACCCAACTGGCTTCAAGAAAGAATGCAGAATCAAACTCAATGACTGTGAGATATGACTCCAGCCAAACTGGCTCACAATACCACAGTACTTTTCTCCAAAGCATCCATACTACCAATTTCCATCAGATTGTCCTACTGCCAGAGATGGCCGATGTGAATACAATGTTGAGAGATTCATGGATGATTACTGACTAGGCCAGATCAGGTCCAGGTCCACATATAAACCAGAAAAGAATAGCAGGAGCATTGACAATGGGTGGGGAAACACTAACAACAGATGTAATAGATTAATTCCCCAGCATCCGAAAAGAAAGAAACTGAAGAAAATTAACGGAAGCAGTTAGTGTGACACCATCTATATTCTTCAAATATGCAGGGCTTAACACGTGAAACAGTCCAGACCCATATTTGTTTTCTTCTGCCTGATTTATATTTGTATCGAACGAGGATTGTTTTGTTGTTTTTCCCAAGGATCAAGGGCTGAGTTGCTTCATGTGCTTTCTGCAACATCCAGGAGGCTGGAAGCCATCTCCTTGCCATTGTTATGACCCCAGTTTCTTTGGATCAATTCTAAGGAGAAAACTGCATGAACCTGCTGTCTTGAAGGACTACACAGTGGACTTAGCCAGGAGTGCTTGCCCTGCATCTCTTCTTGGGAACTCCTTTCTATGAAACTGTATAAAAGCATGCTTGACTGACATGACTTTTGTATTGATGAGTGGAAGATTTAACTTACCAGTGAGAGAACCATAGCAGCAGATTCACTTAATTATGACAGATATGTGATACCAATGACCTCCCATTGATTGCTTGGGGGGGCATTCTCCCCAAGACTCATCTCAAGTTGTATTCGTAATTTTATCTGGAGTTATTTCCATCGACTTTTCTGAGTCTATAAGCCTGCCAAGCACTTCATAAAAGGGCACAACAAGCTGGTTTCCCAGATGAGGATAGTGTACCATGGATTCTATTTATTTTGCTACCAAGTCTTGAATACTGATTCTTTCTGGGCACTGTGTGCTGTTGATTTTGGACAAAAATTGAATCTGGAGGATTCAGAAGAGCTCAGAATCCAAAACAAATAATCTGCCAGAATGCATTTAAGTATTTGTTGTCAGTTCACTGCCTACATAGCTGAACTTTTCCTTCTCTTGGTCTGTATTTTTAGCATGACCAGTAAACACATGCTGTTTGAAAAAAAAGTTCAAACCAAAGTACTATTTGGTTTGAATAAAGGTGAATCAGAAAGAGTTTCCATATATCTCTCCTGGCCTGGAGCTATGCATAGAAGGGTGGTATATGAGTATCTAATAAAGTAAAACTAATTGATAGGGTTAGAATGATAATCTGCTTTAAAATACAGATTAGAATCTGTTGAACTACATTCTCCTATCATTAGAACAGACCTCATGACTAGAAATAATTTCTTCCCAGATTCCTACCTGCAATATGAATTTCCCTTTAATTATGGAAAACTGTTCTATTGTGTGGTTACCCATTCCCCCATTGGGTGGCTTTCATAATCTGAACTTTCTTTCTTTCTTTCTTTTTAAAATCCAGACTTAAGCAGCTATGCTAGAGAACACAATGAGTATTCATTCATTCATTCATTCATTCATTCATTCATTCATTCATACTGAGGGAGCATGTATGTGGTTTTCCAGTGAAAAATTATACCATGCCAAGAAGCAAAATCCCTTATTCAAGCAGGAATGTGATTATAACAATGAATGGATTAAAATAAGTTGTGTTTGTGTCCTCCGATTGGAAGGACTGTAGTGTGTCTCAGAAACAGGTTTTCAGACTTCAAAAGGTCCAAACAGTGTACTCAATATCTCAAAACAGTTTGCCAGGAATTAAAGCTTCCTTGTCCCACAGAAGCAACCTGGGAAGAGTTGTGCATCCTGGGACAGGGTGGCCTGCCCGATCCTCCAAGTGAAGAGGTAAATGTGTACTCTATGTTACAGCAGTCTCTCCCATGTTTCTGTATTAGTTTTGTGGGGTAAATAGTAGCTGTCTGATGCAGGAGACCCTGGTCTTTTTTTATCAGTGATGAAGGTCATGCTGGGAGGTTTTGACTCACACAAGATCACCCTGTGAGCTTTCATAGAAAATTTAGAGATGTGAGCCAATGGAATCCTACCTTCTACCTGGTGTTCTTAATCTGGCTCTCATCTAACAGCTAGGTACATGAAGAAATTCATGCTGAGACTTCTGGGCTACCAAATCCAAGTAACTAGGAGAACCAACTTTTCATTTTTAGATATTGATTTTCATGCTGTTTGCCTGCTCTATTGCCATTTGCTACTCCAAGGTAAACTGGGGACTTGCAGCTTTTCAGGAAAAATACTTTTTCATTTAAGAGTTTTTTTCATCTAAGAATGTATTTACTGAGCAAAAGCATATTACTGATAATATTTAAATGGATTTTAAAATTATATTTTATGCATTTTTATATTAAAAATAGATTAATATGGAAACAGGAAGTAAGAAGATGGTCATAGATTGAAAATAAAGACTAACCAACCATTTTTGTACTGAAGTTATTTAGAGTTTGGTAAAATGTATTCAAAGTGAGCCTGGGCTTTCTTTGGCACAGCAACCAAAAAGTAACAGATTTTTTTTTTAAAGGCTATGTGAAGTTTCTTTAGTGTAGGTGTATACATTTCTATGTCATATTTAATTTTATGTATTGCACACAATGTCCATCTAATGAAATGACTGTTCCTTGTTTTTTAAATCTCATAGCAAATGTGTAATTAAACACAACTGTTCACAGTTTAGTTAGCTGCAGGAAGAACATGTTAGCTCTACATATGCTAAATGAAGCATGCTGTTAATGTGTTAGTGTAAATATAATGTATGAAAATAACACTAGCACTGATAGCAATCTGTTAAATATTTATTAAATGAAAAACTGAATGCAAATGGATCTGAATGTTAGACTTTCAAGATCAAGTTAAAACATCTTGGGCTTACTCAAGGGAAAGTACTGTAGCTTTAGACTTTGTGGTCCAAAGAATGATTCCATCCACTAGTCAACATAAATTCGATGAGCTGGAGCTGATTCTCACATGCACACTCAATTTCACTTCCACTTAATAGTCAGCACTTCACTAATCACTCCAGTGTGTGTGAATTATTTTCTCTGTCTTGCCTGTTGGCTGGACTACCCTGCTGTCTTAAACCTAACAGTGGACAAGTTCTTTTTCAGCTACCACCAGAGTAAACCATATAGCCTGAGGTTAGTGGACAAGAAGTAGTAGTCTGGATTGCCTTGCCACTTTCCTCCCAGCAATGGTCCTCCTTTCCTCTAACTGCCGCTAGAAAACTTGTCTGACTGGAGTGAAGAAGAGACAGCATTTTGGAGGTGCTGTGTGGAAGCACTCCAAGATTGTAATCTGTTTCACTGATGCAACAGAGCTGGGCAAATTTTGCTGTTGAACCAGTGCAAAGAGCCCTAGACATGTAGTACACCTCCCATTATTTCCATGGATTAGCATTCCTTTATCATTCCTTTGCAAAGAATATTGCTTACCAGCAGTCAATTGAATTTAGGATGCTGCCAATCAAAGCAAAGTAGCTCTTTTTGCTGATGCATCTGTGTAACTTAAAATCTTGGTTCTGTGTACTCATTGCTCCAATAATTTACACATGTGGTCAAATTATGGAGCAATGGTCATGCTGCTTAATTGCTGTTCACAAATGAACTATTTCTTGCATACCAAGGCAAAAATAGAACATAAGAGCACAAGAGAAGCCCTGCTGAATCAGGCCACAGCCCATCTAGTCCAGCATCCTGTCGCACACAGTAGCCTACCAATTGCTTGTGGGCATCTCAAGCAGAGACAAGGACAAACTTGGAAGGAAGAAGAATTACCTACGGAGGAGGAATGGATAATTAAATTGATTGAAATGGCTGAAATGGATACATTGACAAACTTGTTAAAGGACAGAACAGTGAACAAGTTTCTGGAAGACTGGAGACCCCTTTTTGAATTTCTAAAGGAGTTGGAGGTGATGACAGAGGGTTTTTGCTAAAACATATGGAAAAGAATGAAAGGCATATATGAGGAGCATAGAACTAAATAATTATAAGAATAGGAGCTGGAAAAACAGAGGAAATCACTTATAAAATTGTTAAAGTATTATAACAATGAGATGTGGAGAATATTTTTGTTGTAATGATTGGGAAATTATTATTTTTTAAAGGACAAAACCTTTCCCTGAAAATGGCCTTAGAGGCATCCTGCTTGTCCCTAAGTGGATCCTCACTTAGGCATCCATTCTACTAGCCATTGATATTCATCTGTCATGCATAAATTTGTCTAACCCTTTCTTAAAGCCATCTAGGCTAGTTGCTGTTACCACCTCTTTTGGCAGCAAATTTGATAGACTTGATGACCCTCTGGGTGAAAAAAAAATACTTCCACTTGTCTGATCTGACTCTCCTACCAGTTAGCTTCATAGAGTGCCCCCTAGTTCTAGTGTTGTGTGAAAGATAAAATAAATTTTCTCTGTCCACATCCTCTATACTGTGCATAATTTTATATACTTTTTTTAATTTTTCATTTTCATTATTTGTGTACCGCTTTTCCAAAAGAAAATTTGCCCAAGGTGGTTTACAACAAACAGAAAATACACAATGCAAAATAATAATCAAAACATTATAATAAAAATATATTATAAAAATTGCACATTATACAAAGCATTGTAGAATAAGCCAAACACACACACCAACAGACAGACTGAGCCATTCCCACAAAGGCCCCAGTCCCATAAAGAATCACCTCATCCAAGAAGTCTGTCCCCAGCCAGGCTGGAGAGTCACCTAGAGTTCAGAGAGGTCTAGGTTGCCACCACTAGACCACCTCCAGGAGGGATGGCATAAGCAGCTGTCCTTTATGGTCTCTGGTGTAGCTGAGACCAGGTGGAGTCCAGAGCAGCTTACAAGAGGGACCCAGTCCTGAAAGGAAGCAGCTCCAAATGATCAGGACACATCCAGGCTGGAGAGTAATCCAGAAGGCAGAGTGATCTTGGCTGCCACCACTAGACCATCAAACTGGAGGGATGGCAAGGTTCTCCTTCTCCTTGGACAGGGCTTCTAGCCTGTCAGGTCTCCTCCTAAATGCCATCTTTCCAAGAGGCCTAGACATTGAAGGCTCCTTTTGAAAGGGAGGTGTTTCAGCCCCTTAACCATTCTGGTTGCCCTTTTCTGCACCTTTTCCAGTTCCACAGTATCCTTTTTGAAGTATGGTGACCAGAACTGTAAACAATATTCCAAATGTGGCCTCACCATAGATTGATAAAGAAGCAAAATGATGCTGGCTCATTTTCTATTACCTTCCTAATTATTCCCAGCATTGAATGAGCTGTTTTTGCCACTGTTGCGCACTGGGCTGACACCTTCATTGAGCTGTCCACCAGAACTCCAAGACCCCTCTCCTGGTGTGTTGCAGAAAGCTCAGCCCCCAACAGTTTATAGACATAATTAGGATTCTTGGCTGTGATGTGCATTACTTTGCACTTATTAAGATTAAAGCACATTTGCCACTTGGTTGCCCACTAACCCAATACCAAGAGATTGATGTATCAATGGCTACTAGAATGAATGCCTAGGTTCATTTTTCAGGCTTGGGGGGGGGGGGAACGGGGCACTTCTAAGGCCATTTGCTGGGATTCTAGAGCAGGAATATGTTTGTCCTTGTCTCTGCTTGAGATGCCCATGAGCATTTGGCGGGCCACAGTGTGCGACAGGATGCTGGACTAGATGGGCTGTGGCCTGATCCAGCAGGGCTTCTCTTATGTTCTTATGTAGATCCCTCTGGAGCTCTTCACAATTTCTTCAAGTTTTTACTATACTGAATAATTTAGCATCATCAGCAAACTTAGATTTTTTACTATCAGGAATTTTTCATCATACTGAGGCCAGTCAGTCTAGTCCAGCAGATTACCAACCACCTTGTCTGCCTTTCCTGTCAACTGCAAGTTGATACGTACTTTTTCTCCATGCACATACAGATGGAGTATGCACAAAGCAGCATACCTGAAGTAAGCATAGAGAACGCAGAGAACATTCACCACCAGAACACAAAGAACTGGCCCAGAAGTCATGCAGACGGCTTTCCTGGGCTACCGTCCACTCAGGCTATTTTCTCTGTGTTGCTTAAGAGTCCTGAATGAAAACTTTGAAGTTGGGTTTTATTCAGTTCCCAGCTTTGATGTTTATGAGGGTGAGAAGTGGGAGTTGTGTCCCTTTAAATGCCTTCTTGCCCCTTTGTGCAGGGACTGCCATGGTAGCTTGCCGAAGATTTTATATGGGCTTTGATGAGTTAGGATCCCCACATGTTAAGACTAATGCTTTTGTTTAACTCTTCTTTATCTGATTCTTCTGATTAAGCGAAGCAAGCATAGTCTTCAAGGACAGCACAAGAAGTTCTTATTGACTGGCATTTCTTGACCACTTTTTCAGAGAAGAAAAATTCACATGTGTTATGTTCAATTGTGTACTAAGCCAGAGGCAAGGTTCTGTAGTAGAAGACACTCCTGGTAACCTTGAAGCCTGCACTAGTTCCTCCTCACCTCAGCCTATTTCCAGGTCTCCTTTGCTCACAGATCTTATACTCATCTGCATTAAGTCAACCTTTATATGTAGAGTGACTAATCTGAAACCTTTTAGAGGGCCTGTTTCATTTTTAGTTATTAACTTACAGACTGTATATCCCAAACCACACAAGAATTTCTCTAGATATTTTAGTAAAAGACATAGGTCCTTTCTACACCAAGCTTTATTCCAGATTATACAAGGCACCTTCTGTCCACATTCTGGTACACACGATGACAGGCTCCGAGTAGGTTCAGCCATAGTCTGCACCAGCATGCTGATGACAAGTCCCTATTCTGGGATATAATCTGGAATAAAACCCAGTGCAGAAAGGATCACAGTTCTGAAATATGAAATCATCCACTTGAAGTCTAAATTTGAGTGAAACCAGAGCAAAGCCATCAGTCAACAATGATGTTAGTTCAAAATAATCTAAAAAGCAACTATGAAATTCATAAATACAGTTAGAAACACAAATGCAAAGTACTGGCCTGAAATGAGGGGGAGGGGGGAATCCTCACCTGGTTTTGAAAAGACCACAGCATCAGTATCAACTGAGGAAGTTTTATCACGTTAAATCCACCATTGTAAAAGCACTTTCCATGTTAGCTAACCACTACTTTTAGTCCATAGCAGCAGTTAACATTGTTGGACACAATTAGTGTCATGCCTTCAGTTGTACTAAACTAGATTTCTAAAGCACTTCACATCAGGTACAGAGTGGTGCAACCAAAAGGCAAAGTGCCAATCCCTGCTTCACTCCACCCCACTGCATGAGACAATGCCATTGTGGCCACTCATTAGTTCCTTATACATTTAACAACTATGTCATGCTAGTTCATGACATTGGAGAAGTTCTCTCAACCCTTAGATGTTCTGAAGTCCTGGCATACTACCAACGTGATGGACAGGAAGACTAAAGAACAACAGGGAATGTGCAAAAGACACTAATAATCATCTTCAACACTACAGGTAGAAAGAATGTGCAGAACAATTGGGAGGCACCTTCCTTTTGAACAAGAAAGGAATTGATTAGAAGGAAAACAAACACTGAAAGAGTGAGGCATAGTGAGAAGGAGAGAAAAATGCTATTCGCCAAACAGAGGAAACAAAGAAAACTAAAACTGGATACCTGTGGGACCTGAGATAATAAGAACAGCAGGAGAAGAGAGAACGAAAACATACAGCAAAAGAGGGGGGAAACTTTAAAAAGAAGAAACATGAAAAGGAATGAAAAACCAATTGAGAATGCTAGAATATTTGACAGTGAGGGGCAAGATCTAAAGAAACTTTTAAAAGGTTAGGCTGAACTCCCCCACAGGGCTAGGTTTGCAACAGTAAGATGCTTATCAGCAGTGTTGTTTATACAACCCCAAGCCCTACAAAACGTCTCTGTATTGGGGAAGGTGGGGGGAAGAACATATGTAAGGCCTGCCAGTCTCAAACTGCTGCTGAGAAATTAGTGATAATATTTTCAGAAAAGTGATTTTCCCTATTCCTTTATGGATGTGTAGACAGTGAATAAATATCTTATATCAAGGATACTAAGAATGCATAGATTTCATGACAGATCTTTGCTGTTATTTTTCTTTAAACAGCGGACCCACACAGACCAAGGAAATACAATGTGTTTTGATTATAAAGCTGATCATCTAAAGCATGAATAAACAAAAGATTCCAATTGTCTACATGGCAGAAACATAGTAGCCACAGTAAACATAACCTGCTAAGATTTTGAATGCCTGTTTTTGTTTTCTTCTTCAGAAGGGGTGCATTTTCCAAAAGGAGCATTTGAAAAACTCCCTGCTGTATCTCACTTTGTTTTAAAATTAGCCCAAGTCTATACTTTCCTGTCCAGGCCTTTGTTCAAAATTGTCAAGATTATATATTTTATGCAGGACTTCCTAGATCATTAAGTCTGATTAGATTGTAAAAAAAAAGACCTTCATTCAATAGATAGCATTTATATTTATGCTGAAAATTTGTAATCATGAAAATGATACCGCTCAGGCCATGTATGCACATATTTCTATCAATCCATCCTCAGATGGGAGCCATCCTGGTAGTCTCAGCCATTTGAGGGGGGTTGTTTACAAGGATATCATCTTGATGGGTGCAATGCTTCATATTTCATCAGTTGGCTGTGCAAGTGCGGACGGTCCTCCTCAATTGGGCTTGCAGTGCTTGAACAGCCACAGCGAATCAAATAATGGGACAGGTGATGTTTAAAGTGGACACCTGAACATACCCTCAGTTTCATAAGTTCCATTTAAGCCTTTTTTGTGATTTCTGCCAGGAACTTACAGCAGTTAATACAGTTACATCATGTAAAGAGATACAAATCAGTCATTTTTTTAATTCTGCAATTCAACACTGAGTTGTTTTTGTTGATGCCAACATGATTGTCAAAATTACACCATATTTAGAATTGCCTTCAATCTTGAACAGTTGAATTAAATTAAATTGTATTAATTTTATTTCACTTGGGGGGGAGAAAGTGTAAAATGTGTGTTTTGAATTAAATTTGGTAAGAAATGATGTTTTGTAAAATATGTAAGATAACACAAACTAAAAATTAAAATTAAAAAAAAAGTTTCAATAGGAGAAAAGCCAGCAGCAGTTCAGGGGGTGGGGGGTGGGGGGCTGAGCAGACTCAACAACCACAGAGGTACTACAACCAGCCCAGGGTTTTTTCATCCATCCTTGCACTGGAAGGCTATCTGGCCTGGGACTTCCCTGCTGACAATTACAACTTCCCATGATGTTGTGGGGACCAGTGTTCACCAGATGGCCTTCTCCATACTTCATTAAATAAGCCGCGGCTGTTTTCTCCCCTCTCAGAGGCTTCAGAGGCTTATTGCCCCCCTGGAAAAGGGAGAACACTGCACCCTCTGCCCCCCCCTTCAAAATTTGGGCAGGAAAAGGCTTTATTCCACTTCTGAAGTGAACTCTGAGCCTCTGAAGCTCCTGAAAGTGGCTGGAGCCGTGGCTGTTTTTAACCCTTATTTTACCAGAGATGCACTCCTTCACCTGACAGCTGGCTTGACAGATCTTGCTCAGCTGAGTGCACTCAGCTAAATCAAGCCCCTCCTTACCCACCCGTGCCTTGCAAATTGGGAGATAAGGCAAGGGGTGTGTGTCATGCTTGTAGCCTTGGCATTCTTGAAACAGGGTTGAAATTACCTCCATGGAAATGGCAGAAAATTTAAAAAACCAAGCCATTCTCCAGCCAGCCTTTGCCATCAGCATTTTAAAATGTCAGTGGCTGTGATCTTCAATGGACAGGGCTGACAGCAAGCACATCTCACCTCCCAATGACGTGAGCGCAAATATCCTCCCATTAGACTGCAGGCATCCCCATGTGTGTTCCTGGCTCACTGAGCAATGCGTGCCAGTCTCCCAAACCATGCCAAGACTTGTTTAAACAGGTACCAAATTTGGCACCCTTCTGGCATGGTTTGGGGCTGTTTGGCATGCTTTTCGCGGACCAAATACAAAACCCATGGGGACAGATCAAACTGATCCTGCACTCAGAACTGTGCCAAAGTTGCGTGGGGATGGTGCCTCAGAGTTTTCCATGGTGTGTACTGGCATGTGGACTGTAGGCCCCTGTTTCATGATATATCCTGAAATAAGACCCTTTAATACAGAAACTCTCCAGGTCAGACTGAAACTTACAAAATTTCACACTGGTGGAAGTTGTCCATAGAGCCTAATTTAAGTTAGTTGGAGCTGTGAAATCCTTGCATTATCCAATTTATTTTTACCTTCCAACCTTTCTCTTCCTTTCATGCTTACCCTTCAGCATGTTTCCCTTAAACCCAGCAGCAATTACAGAATTTTCCAATTTTCAGTCAATTTTGCTTAAGTTTGGTGATTCAGAGAAGTATTTTTCTTTGTTCGATAGCATTGCTTTCTTCTATTGAAATATGATCTTTTTCCATTTGTCCTAAGAAGCTTTGCTTAACTGGTAATGCTAATCTTTGAGGGCTGCAATTTCTTACCTATTTCAAGTATAAATTAACTTAAGTTCTCTCCTAGGATGGAGCTAGCTGTACAACCAAGACTGAAGTCATTGAGTCACCATCAAGTAATCACTATGAAAGACAAGTCTAAAATAATTTTTTAAAAAATAAAAAAGATGAAAGTACTTCCATAAACTCAGGACCATATCCTAAGGCTTCCCAGCAATTACGGGACTCTGAGTTGGACTGAAAATCAAAGTAGGGCTAAGTTTAAAGACAAAGAAAGAAAGTCAGAAGGGTCATTTGTGTTACTACATCTGAAAAAGTTATAAAGTGTTTCAGATTTTGAAGAATAAGGGGATTGATCTGCATCAATGGAAGCTACATTAATATATATATTAATTACAGAGGTGAAAACAAATGTGTGGTGTATATTTAGCAGCTCATCCTTCTTTAACATATATGATCAAAACTGTGACTGCTGTATCTACAAAGCCAACTTCTTCTGCAAGATATTTTGATTTGCTTAATTACTTAATAATCTGGAGATTTTGTCTTGAGCAAATGCAAATACAGAGCTTAGAACTATAGTATGAGGATTTCTATAAAACGCTCATACATCTATCTCAAGCACAAAAAGAAAGTTTCAATGGTCAAGCATTAGGGACATGAACTTGGAATAAAGCTTAGAAAGTCCCCAGATTTTCCAAGTGTCTTATGAGAATAGCTAGCAATCCTGATGGACCAGTCAGAAGTTCTGAATATTCTGCCCTTAGGGAATAATGGGAAATTGTCTTGAAATGCTTGAAATGGACAAGGGTCAGGATTGCTAATTACTGAGGTAGGCTAAAATAAGACAATACTGCTCCCTAGATGTCTACTTTGAAGTGGAAGTTAGACATGTCAAATTGACTCTAATGAGGGAGAATTCCTCCTTTCCAACTGTCAGGAATAACTTTTCTCAAGACACTGAATCCGAAAAAGTCAGATAAAAAGTACAATGTTCACTGAACACCAGAAAAATAAGATTGGGATAAGAGAAATAAACAAGTGAGGACACTCAGAATATTAGGGACAGGAACTTCAAGAACCTTCACTCTAAGCAAAGATTCTGAGGCAATGAAGAGAAATAGAACATCTGTTTTAAAGTGATTTTGATTGAGATTCCATGCAGCATTACATGGTATCCAAGGATAGAAGCAGAACATCAGAGTTCCAAACTCAGAATGTGTTCCTTTATGCTGAGTTCAGGAAAGCCTGAACACCATGTTCTGAGTATGCAATGTAGAAAGTTTTGTGCACATCCATACACACAAAATAATAAGGCATTGCAAAAATAGCAGAAGAGTAAATAGCAAGGCAACAAAAGACTCAGAATGCTGTCTTAGAATATTTTCTATAGAGATGGTATGTTGTGATGATACATTCCAAAGCTACATATATTACAGTAGAACATGGCCTACTTTCTTTTCTTCATAAAAGAATTAGTCTTTCCAAATTCGGATTTGTCCATCTGAGTACCCCACTGCATTGGGCCTGTAGTCCATCTAGTTCAGCAGTACAATTCTCACAGTGTCCAACCAGCCCATTATCAAGATGTGATTGGCTTGCTCATAGGCTGCATTCCCACCTACCTGCGAATGCGGAGCAAACCCCTATTACTCTGATCCAGAGTAATCCGGGTTCTGCTGTGGGTTGGGTTGGAGGCTGGGAACAGCACCGAGCACTGCCTTCCTTCCTTTTCCCTCCCCCTATTTCAACAGGGGGAAAGAAAAGTCTGGCTCACTTTAAAGCCAAGTGAAGGAGGACAGCTGGCAGCCGAGTAAGTGAACGAGGGGGTGCCTATCCAAGAGGAGAGAGCTGGTGGCAGCAGCAGCTCGCCGCACCACGCCATTCATAGGTGTGCTTTTGCACACCTGTGACCTCTTTCGGAACAACCTGATACACACTCAGACTGTTCCCGATTTAAAAGGAAGGAAGGCAGCCAAGGACATTGGGAAGAGAGGAGGCTGGCAGCAGCTGCCTTCCTTCCTTCCCCCTCCTCTTGTTTCAACAGGGGGAAAGAAAAGGCTGACTTGGTTTAATGCCGAATGAAAGAGGACAACCGGCGGCCGGGCTGCACCCCCTCGCTCACTTACCTGGCTGCTGGCTGTCCTCCTTCTCTTGTCTTTAATCCGAGTCAGCCAAAAAAACCCTATTGAAACAGGGGTTTTCTTTCCCCAGATTTTCCCCAGAAAATCTAGGGAAAGAAAACTGGCATGGGAACAGGGGGCCTAAAACCCTGGTTGGATTTGGAGCACTGAGGGATGTAATGGGATGCCTCAGTGCTGAATCAGAATCCACTACAAATTTTACTCCCTATGGGAACGTGCCCCTAGTCTTCTAGCCATTCGCTTTCAGATTCATACTTCCTCCTGTTACCAGAGAGAGTGATCTCACCACTGACTTCTGCTTCAATGTTGTCAGTGAGGCAAACACACACACACACTCACTGCCATCTGTTGGGGCTCGAGAGAAGGCAATGTCAAGGCAGACCAAGGTAAGGGATTTCCAGAAGTTCACCAGAGATGAGTAACAACGTCCAGGGGTCAGTTTCATGGGGCAAAACATAGACGGGAGTTGCACAAGTGTTGTCTGCAACACCGGACCAGCGAGTCCTGTTGAGGCTGACCGTCGAAGTTCTCGTCCCCAGAGCTTCCAGAGTGTGCCCCCAGATCTGGCCCTTGGCCTTCAACATCTGGGCTGCTGTGCTTAGATTGCTGCTCAGGCTGCTGGGCAATTGGTACCACTCCTTTATCCTTAGAGGAGGGGGCTGGGCTGGCATGACAGGGCATGACAATCAATTAATGAAAAGAAATTGAGAGGGAATTATAACAATCTCTTTCTCTCTTTCTTTTCTTTCTCTAATACCTCACTGTTACCAGCATTAGGTCATGCCATGAGTAGTATGTATCTAGAACAGGGACAAGATCTCTGTGATACACCTATCATACACATAGTGTATTGCTAATGAATGTTTGGTAGAAAGCACCAACATACTTTTGGTTTTGGTAGAAATGGTATAATTTCACTACTTTATTTCCAAGTTATCTGGACATCTTCTAGCGGGAAAGTTATACTATATAGAAGTACATCAGGAATTCCTCAAAATTTTTGATACAAGTTTGGGAATAGATGCTGAAATAGCAATTAAATTATCTGTCAAGACTTCAGTATTATTGAGTATGATTAGGAAAGATAGAATAGTTACAAAATATCATTATTTCTAATGGTGTTATATCCTGCACAGCTGTTGGTTTGACCAACTGTGCATCTGTATAATTTATTTGCTTTAGTATAAGTAAGTACTTTTCAGTAGAAATATTTGGGTTTGATTTGAACTAGTTGTGTTTGGCCAGTTTGAATTTGAACCACCCCAGGTGCAAGGGGGGGGGGGATTTGAATTTAAGAGAACTCAGGGTGTGGAGTATGTCTAGTTGAACTTCAGTTCAAATCTAACCAGTTTGCCTTTTATAATATTTTTTTAAAAAAATATGGGTTTTGTTTTATTGTTCAAACAGGTTTAATGTTCAAAGACTGTTCAAAAACTTCAAATCGAAACTGAAGGTTTGGTTTGTTTCCAATTGAATAATTATTTTATTAGTCGAAACCTTCTGTCGACACTTGTAGTTCATGTAGATAATAAAAAGGTGTCAGTCTTCTACAAATTTATCCATTGTTCTATCATTTAACAAGTTTGTCAGTTTATCCATTTCAGCCAGATCAACCAGTTTAATTAACCATTCATATTCTGTAGGAATCTCCTCCTTCCATTTTTGTGCGTATAGTAATCTTGCTGCCGTCACCATATACGATACCAATACATTATTATCATCCAAAGAGTTATCTATTATACCCAACAAAAACAATTCTGGTTTAAATAAAAAATGCTTCTTTAGTATTATTTTCATACTCTTATAGATTTGAGCCCAGTATTTCTTTGCTTTTTTACATGTCCAACACACATGGTAGAACGTTCCTTCTTCTTTCTTACAGTTCCAACATCTGGTTAATATATTTTGATAAACTTTTCCTAATTTATGTGGTGTTAAGTACCATCTATACATCATTTTATAAATGTTTTCTTTTAATAATGTACAATTTGTAAATTTCATATTCTTTGTCCACAATTTTTCCCATTGTTCCATCTGTATATTATACCCAAAATTTCTAGCCCATGTAATCATACATTCTTTAACCTGTTCATGTTCCATATCAATCGGCAAAAGTATTCTATAAACGAGCCCAATAGTGCCCCTTTCTGCCTTGTTCAGTTTTGTCTCCCAATCTTCAATTTCTTCCTGAAAATTAAACTTTTGCTTATCTTCTCTAAATATATCAACTATTTGTGCATATGTAAACCATTGTATATTTTTACCCTCTTGGATCAATTGTTCCCTTGGTTTAATATCAAATTCATTATTATCTTTTTTGTATAATAAATCCTCATATTTATACCAATGTCCACCATCCCCAAATTCCTTTAACAAACCTTCATGGGGTGATACCCAGAGTGGAATCTTTCTATAGAGTTTGTTTTTATACATCGACCAAGTTTTAAATAAGGCATTTCTTACAAAATGATTCTTAAAATCTGCATTAACCAAAACAAGAAGGCAGTCAGAAAATGACAAGAATGAATAAAGAAGCAAAGGAACAAGCGGTATTAAGAAGGGAAGTCGGAGAAACGGGGGAAGTCATACAGAATAATAAAGCAATACACACTAAGAGAAGATACAAGAAATTGTATGATAGATATTGTTTAATTGTTTTTTTAATGTTATATTGCTTTTAAAATCAATATATATATATATATATATATAAAATAATTATTTTATTGTTTATTGTTTATTCTTAAGGCAAATCTTTGCCCTTTGACTCTTGGGGTCAATAGCTATCATTATTAATATTTATATATGGAAATTCAGTTTTTTTAGTCATTTATAGTTGATCCCACCACAAGGTCATACACTAGTATATATGAGAATGCTTTAGAAAGATGCTTCAGGGAATGGAAGGTGGAATGCACGATGTCTTATGTGAGCGTATTACGGAACACAGGACTCAAACCATCCTTCGGTATAGTTTTTGCTCTGTCTTTTCAAGTTTTATAATAGAAATCCTGTAAACAATTTTCATCTAGGTCCTATAAATCTCCTGAAATAGTCCAGTTGAATTTTCACTATAAAAGTGAATCAATCCTTTAAACAACAACAACAAAATGTTCATCCTCCTTGTGATATTTTTGCCATTATTTTTGCATTATTCACTTCCTCTATTTCACTTAATTTTGTATTATTTTTAGATCAAAAGAACCCAAACATTGAACTAATTTAATTAAAACAATTCCCTACAGTTAAATGCATCAGCAAATTTGTGCACCTCTTTAATTTTAGCCTAAATGTTGCAACAGATGCTGCTCCTCTAGTCTCGATAGGGAGTAGATTCAACAATTGGGAGAGCGTAATTACAGCTAGCACTGGCTCCTGCTGCTCAAAGTTATACTTAGGGCACACTAAATAGTCTGCCAGTTTCAGACTCCAGTGAATGTCTGGGGCCTTTGGTGATAAAAGATCATTGAAGAGTGCATTATGACGCTACACAGAATCCTAACAGGATGGTAAAATCCATAATTCTAGCACACATATGCCAGCCTGGCACACTGAATAACAGTTAATACTTATACAATAGGATTTATAAGGAAATGCTCTTCAATTAGAGATGGTATGGGGTGGGGGAATAGGGCTAATATCCACATATATAGCATTTTTAAATATATCTTCTCCAGTTAAACAGTGCACTAAATTAAACATTGCACATTTTTATTTTGTATTTAATTTTCTTTTGTTTAAAAACAAATAATGATTCAGATTTTTATTTCTTGGCCAATTACAATATTAATAAATGTCAGTGATATTTTCTTCTGCATTAAGGAAATATAATCAGAAGACATAATAATAAATAACTAGAATGATGCTAGCAGTGGACTTGAGAGGCAGGAATCTATTATTGATAGGGGGATATGGGGAAAAATTTTAGTCCTATCAACAGATTATAGCATGAATAAGTCCCACTGAAATCAACTGTAAATTTGCACACACTTCTAAATGCTTTAGCTCACAACTTTTTATGTTCTAGGTTTACTATCCGTAAGTTGAATCTGTAGTTCATGTTGCTCCAGGCACAGCTATTTCAAAGGCCATTGGTATAAAGAAAGAGGTAATAATTTATAGTCTCCTTGAATTACATGGTTAATAATGATCAGAAAAAAGAAAGCTATGACAGGATCTATCATAGGGTCTTTTTCCACTGTCACTAGAAGTACCCATTAATGGGTACAAAAAATGCCATTACATACCCATTAATGGATACTTAATGGGTACTTTTAGTGACAGTGGAAAAACACCCATAGTTAGCATGGAAACTATCAAATCCCATCTGATATCCACAGAATCAATATAAGGTTCAATACAGTTCCATATACGATACTGAGCGTACGTCTAATGATTATCTGGCCACATTAGAAGTTACTTCTAGTGATATGCATGAATATTTGTAACATTTGTTATTTGTATGAATTCAGATGAATTCAGACATTTGTACACAAATCCAAATAGGAATGTGGATTCTGGGGTGTGTGTCTTTATATATATATAAAGCTCCTTGGTGAGTGACACAACATTTATTGAATCCTTTTAATTTTAATGATTTTTTAAAATTGTAAATGATTAATCATAAAAGAAATCAAAGCTGTGTCCAATCATCCCAATACCTGACAGGCCCAAACTGTGATGCCATTGGAGCAGAGAGTCATCATTCAAATCCCACATCCAGGTAGCAGGTGTGTGATGAAATGCTGCCATCTGCAAAAACACCATGACAGCCTTTGCACTGGATATGGAGTCAACCACAATGAGAATGAGGCATGCATCTGATCTCGATCTACTCTACTCCTGTCCAGATGGTGTGTACTAAGCAGCTCCTTGATCTGAATTGTTGTGTAGATGATGCATTCTTAGTGGCTTCTTGATCTGGATTAACATTTAAGTGCAGAAAGGGGCAGACAGAAATGTTAAAAGTTCTTGATTACTTTCTTTCCAGTTAAAAGAATGAGCAGTCAAACATCCACACAAACCCAGGTGGACCAAGGAGTGCTTTCTTCCATTTTGCCCTCCCAGGAATTAGACCTGAAACACTGGGTCTGCACAGTCCATCCAGCATCAGTGAGAAGAGGAACCTAATGCATAGTTACAGAAGCACTAATACAGGGTTTCATTTTAAACTTTCTTAATACTTTCTTAGAAAGTCACTTTCTGTTGAGAGGCAGGCTTACAGAGATGTTAAATTCAATTGATTGCCTTCATTTGTCAAAGAAATGCACATTTCCTCTTTATATAACATTGGATTACCTTTGTTATGTAGTGGTGCTTGCCAGCAAGGGGAAGTCTGCTGACTGAAATCAATTTAACACATAAAGGGGAGGCAGAAAGGGGTTCTTAATTTGTGTTTACTTTGCATAGATAATCTACATTATTCAGCTATAAAATACAGATGTCTTTTATTTCATTCTTTTTCTCCCATTTCATTTCTCTTGTATACGTTATCAGTTCCAAATTAACATGATTGCAAAGGCAGAATAAACTAATTTTGAATTTGACTTTCAAGATCTGTACAAAAAAAAATTGTGCTAAAAATTGGGCAATCTCTAAAGAGGATGCTCAAGAAAATGACTTCTGCTGGAAGCATCTTTGTGTAATGAAGTTTTTGTTTTTAATGAAATGGAAGGATATGAGCCCATCTGGTTACATGATGCATATTATCTCTTAGGTGTGTGTTGCTGTTGTTTCTAATTTACACAATCTCCCTCCCCCTCCAGTTCTGTTAAGAAATGCTACATAAAAAAAAAGGAAAGAACATATTCTCCTGGAGGAGAGATGATTCAAAAGAACATTAGTATTGCTGAAGAACAGTAGAGTTATAAGACAGATGTCTGGATCTGGGGCAAGTTTCCAGACAATAGGAAAACATGTGCCTGGAATATAAATGTAAAAGTATTTACAGGTTATAGATGGCATTGCTGACCTCTTTGGTCCTTGGATTGAGAGTGTTATTACTTGAAGCTCAGAGACTCAACTTCTGTACATCCTGACCCATGACTCTGAAAGATCCCCAAAGCTACAGTGCTTGTGGCTGTAAAAATAACTTTTGGGTTTGATTTTTGTTTTAAAAAACTTCATGGAAAATTTAAGAACTAACTTTAGCTGAATCCTAGCAGAATATTGCAAAGTTTGAAAGCTTAGGGGAAAAGTTTGCTGAACTAAAAAGACACATCTTCATCTAAAATTCTTTCTTTGGCACTATTCTTTGATTCCTGGTAACCAGCTTGGAAAGGTATCTTAATGCAGGATAAAAAGGACTAGCAATTTTACAAAATGTGAAACTAGTATTGAAGGCAATTAGAAGTCTGCCAAAATATCAGAAGCTTACTTTACAGCATGGATAAGCAACTAACAAGTTCAGCTCCATTCTGGCACCATTCCCTAAATTCAGGCCTTCAACTCTAAGAATGGCTCCCTTCTGCTGCTGAGGAAAGCTTGCTGCCTGTGGAATCAGATACTTAACCATTCCTGCAGAATATTCACCTGGAGCTAGACCTCAGGCCTTTTCGCACACGCGGTTTTGGAACGCGCAGAAGACAGCCCGGGACGCGGCATTCGCATTGCCGCAGCCGGGTTTGCGTCCCGGCACGTCCCGGGCTGTCTTCCACGCATTCCAGATGCAGAGCACTTTAAAGTGCTCTGCATCCGTTCCCGCGCAGACGAAGCATCCCAGGCCGTTTGGGGAGAGAAGAGTTCACACACGCTTCTCTCCCTGACAGCCGTCGGCAAGCCCCCAGGGCCAGCATGGGCTGAAAATCGGCATCACAGCTGGCCTCTGGGTGGTTGATGACCAGCCTTGCCAGGCTGGCGATCGCGCTGGTGTGGCGAGGCCGGTAGACGGGCCCCACCTAATCGGGGGTCCCTTCTCCCATCTGCCAGGGTCACTGACCCTGGCAGATGGGAGAGGGGACCCCCGATTCGGTGGGGCCCCTCTGTCACCTACCACGGCCGCCGGGACGTGGCTCCTTCCCGGCTCCAGCAGCCCGATTGCAGGCGGCATCGGCTTCCTGTACCCCCTTTCCAGGGTGGCAGGAGGCTGATGCCGGGCTGGCTGGGGGCGAGGAACCCCTTGGACGACCGGGCCGCATTGCTCCAGTCACCCAAGGATCCCCCCGCCCCCATCGCGACCGTCTGCAACACCTGATCTGCTGATCTGCTGGGGTGTGGCCAGGCAGGTGTGTAAACAGAAAGGAGTACAAGGAAGAGAGCTGGTGTGTGAACTTTAAGATCTTGCTTCCATCTGCTGCTGAAGAAGATTTGCTGTCTGGATTATGAGGTCCTTTCCTCTGCCATCTGCAATACTAGTGCAGACTATGACTGCCCTGCTCCCCAATTACACAATGTCTGCATTGGACAAAGTGTGACCAGGGCCAAGGTGTAGGGATGTACACGAATATTCAAAACATTCAAAATTTGATCAGATTCAGACATTCAAGTTGGAATCAAATGTCTATACATTTGAATTTAACATTTGAACGAATTTTCAAATCTTTCAAATCAGTCTTACAAATTATTTGGACATTCGTATGTGTAACGGATTTGTATGCATTACATACTTATCTGAACGCATCTTATTCGTATCCATACACATTTGTACAGATAAGCACGGGATGCATACAGTATAAAAACAAGATACTGTACAAGTATCTGTATGAATAGATACAAATGTATTTGATTTGAATTGATTGTTAATACATTCAAATTTTAAACATTTGAATCGATTTGAATCTTTGGACATTCAATTCCAATTGAATCCTGAAAATTGCATTTGTACACACCCCTACTAAGGTGCTCCAGGTGGCAACCTAGCCCAGTATAATTGGCTGGAGTGGAGCAGACTATCTGAATGCAGAGAGTCCTATTCCACTCCCACTCCAGCTGCAACATCTCACCATGTGATGGACTGCAAGTTACAGGAAATGGTATCTTTCTTCCATTCCAGAGCAGCCTCCAGTGTGCACAGATGTCCCCATTTTTGATATCTGTGGAGCAGTAGAAAACTGCTCCACAGCTATATTAGGAGCACTAATCGCACTCCTAGTACAAGCCCAAATGCAGCTCCCACACCTACTTCCGTGCAAAGGCTGCACAGGGGCAGGAGAGGTGTGACTGTGCAGTCATGTGCCATGTTGCCTGATTGCTGTAGTCATGGATGGGCAGCACAAATGGTTATTGCTCATAGTGGAAAGTCCACACAGAAACTAGCCATCAATGACAGGTATAAGAGGCTGTGGGAGTTTTCTGTATTGACAAGTGCATAGAACAACTGAGAACTATTCTGTCTAGAAGCTTTAACTGCATGGATATAGGCTACATTACTAGATGTTATCCCAAAAATAAAGACCACATGGCTACCTTCTACAAACAGCCCAAAACATCTGTAAATCAGCCAAAAATATACAGCAAACTATATAATTAGAAAGGTAATGTGTGAGATATGAAGATGTATTTCATATATCAATAAATATGTACTGCTCCGGAATGATTTCCTGAAAATTTGTTTTGTGTATATTATGTTAGTTTATTCATTAGTAAAATCTATTTAAAAATACCGTATCTGGTTGCAGCTGGTACTAAGCCTGTTTCAAAGAAAACAAGTCTCCCATAAAATCATATACTTTTTTTTTTTGCCTTTTCCTATCTATGGCAGTTATTACAAGCAATATCCCCATTTAACACAAGAAATTGGATCTCACACCTGACTTTGAAGCAAGGATACATTTTGAAATATGATGAAATGGTTCCTTTCTGTCCAATTTATGCAGGAAATCAGATGAGGAGGCAGAATGTTCCAAATTTTTTTTAAACAACACTCTTTCTAATATAACCTGCTTCTTATGGCTAGTCTTCCTGCTATTTCAGATACATGACCCTGATAGCTGATAAGTAAAATGCTTTTAGATGGGTGATATCATCACTTATGCTTAGGGAAGAGATAACGGTGGCAATTGGAAGAGGGCAAGAAGGATACACAAAGTCCCAGAAAGCTTTACATTCCTATGCTTGTTGGAAGAAATCAGCTGCTGACAACCTTCCCTCCTTAAAACTCTTTAACACTCTGAGTTGATCCACTGTCAGGTGAGATTAGATAAGACGACAAGGTACAGTAGCGGTATAAAATGAAGGGCAAATGGAGAGAAATCTTGGAAAGTGTTAGAAGCCTGGGTCGTTCCGTTCTTCTTAGCAGAGAACAAAGACCACGTGCTCTAACCTATGGTGGCCCACTCCCCCAGTCCGGTTTTTTTCCCTGCCCCTTCTTCCTGTTAAGAGGCCTGAATATATTTAGTTTTGGTAGCAAAAAGAACAGCACTGGCCGTGCCTTCCCAGTCTTGTGTGAGCGAGCGCACCACCCTCCTCCTTTCTCTATTGAAGCAAGAGGTAAGCGTTTCTAATCAGCCTCCCTTCAGTTCATTTTCTCCGGCTTCTGCTTTCCCTGCTTCTTAAAGCTATAGTAGCCCTTCTAATGTAGTGTTCTCTTTCACTTTCTAATAAATCACTGCAGGCAATAATCTTCTTTGTAAAAAACAGAAGTCTCAAGCTTTATTGTTACAATGGTTTTCAAAGGTAAAGTAAAACAAATAAGTTGTGAAGTATATCAATGCTCACAGAAAAACCACACACACAGTCCTAGTTCCCTGTTGCCCTAGGCTATCCTAACCTTTCCTTCCTGGCTTATCACAGCCCAAGAAGTATGGATCAATGCAAGTAAGTTTCCCTCAGGGTGTAGATCAGTGTAACCTGAAACCTCCCACCCCCAAATCTTCCCAGAAAACAACAACAACAACTCCTTCCCTTTGGCAGGTGACTTAAATACCTCCCACCTGGTATGAGCCATCACCCTGATTGGCTGCTCCTGGGGTATTCTACCCCCCTCCTTTATATTAATTATAATAACTAAGCCCTGCTGCTTACCTGTCCTTGCTAAGTATATTACCAAGGCAATTTTTACAATAAATACATTCAAATACATGACAGTCAACATAAATAAACATGTTGAATAGCCATGGGCACCACATAACCCCATCAAACATAAGGCAAAGGAAAGCACTGAGATGAATTTTCTGTCATCTAGGAATGATTCAGACAAAAGAAGATAAAAGATCTTAAGGGTGAGAACATGGTACCCCCCCCCTATTCACCTAGTGAGCTCCAAGGCTGATTTCCAGATCCCATAATCCAATTTTAACACCAACCATTGGATCATTGGAGCTTTATTTATGGCTTCTAAAACGAATGGCTTCTAAAATTAGTAGTTTAGCTTAGTTTAGGGCTGTGTTCCTGATATGGGTCTATGGAGATCTTTAGCAATTATGTTTAAATAATGATAAATTGGCATGAACTCAAGCAACAGGGAAGACACACTCCAAAAGGCAGTTTATTTAATAAAAATGAAAAGTTTTATTAAAAATCAGAAAAAGTTTAAAAATCAGGGAACATGGAAGCAACCAGTTACAAATTAGCTGGCAACTGTCCTCTCCAGTGCCCTATCTGAGGCTTCGGACAATGGATTCCAGGCTGATAAACCTCCAGACACTGAACCCCAGTCTGATGAGCCCCTGACTGGGGAGGCTGAGCAGGATCCTCAGTTTGAGCCTGGCCAATCTAGCATGGGCGTGGCAGATACTAGGCCTGCTACTGGACCAAGGGACCTAGCTAACAGTAGACCAGGAGTGAGTCAGCTCTGAAGGGAGAAGGCAGAGCTGCACTGGTCATTACAACTCCATGATAAGCACCTGCCTCACAGGGAGTGGCTTAGATTGGACTAATAAAGGCAGCTCCAAGTTGTTGCAAACAACAGATCGAGTCTGGCAACCCCATGACTTGGCTCCTCTCTGATACTGGCTTGACTATGTGGACGGACTTTCTGAAACTTGAAAGTTTAAAATCCAAATTAAACAAAAACCTATTAGAATCCATTACATTTGAATCTATTTGTTTGAATGTTAGATACGATATTTGAACATATGAATGTTGACAACATTCATATTTAAAGATACAAATATTGACATCATTTGTATGTGTTTTATGTATCTGTACGCATTTCATATGCATCCTGTTTTATTCCCTTTGCATCCCATTTTCATTCCGTATTATAAGCACAAATGTGTACAGATACGTATGATATTCATACGGATATGTATGTAATACATACGTATCTATACATTCGAATGAATGTTTCAGAACATTCAAAATTCATTCGAATGTCCAAATTCAAATGAGAAGACATTAGATTTGAATTCAAATGTCCAAATTCAAACGAATTTGAGTGGATTTCGAATGTTTAGAATACTCATGTACATCCCTACTGCTAGCATGTGCATGTCTATGTGCATCCAAAGTGCTGCCTGCTCCAGACAGGACAGCAACCACCAAAAATGGTCACAAGTGGAGGAAAACAAACAAATTGGTTTCACTTCAAAGATACCCAGCTAGTTTGTAGATTGTCTGGGGCCAAGCTCTTCCTAAGATAAGTCCTGCCCTCCACCAAGGAGAAAGTAAACTAAAAGCAAGAGTTATTAATCTCATCATAAAGGTCTTCCTCAGGCAGATCTTCATGAGCTAAAAGGAGAGTAGCGAGAGGAGAAAGTTCTTCAGAAGCCAAGAGTATGGGGAAAGTGGAACGCTCCTCTCCAGCTTAACAGCTCTTTGCTTGACGGCAGAGCTCATAGTTTTAGAATGAGCTTGGAAACATGGCCACAAAAAGGGGGAGAAAGGCAAGCTCCTCTTCCTAGGTGAAATCATCTCAAAAGTAAAATACAAAACTTAAAATGCAGAGTTCTTCTCTTCAATTCAGCAACAGGAAACAGGTATCAGGAAGAAAAATGAGGTGGAATGAATAATCTTGTTACATTTATTTCAGCAGTGATGAGGTGGAGGGGAGAACTGTACTGTGTATTATTTTCATGCATTACTTATCTGGGGGTCAGAGACCCTGTGAGCCAGTTTGGTTGTGTGGTTTGAGTGCTGGATTGATATCTCACTGTCACGAGGTTTGATGCTGCACTTCTCCATGAAGCCAGCTGGGTGACTTTGGGCTAGTCACAGCTCTCATTCTGAGCTCTCACAGCCATATGTACCTCACAGGGTGTCTGTTGTGAGGAGAAGAACAGGAAGTTGGTCTGCTGCTTTGAGTCTCTTTAAATGGGTGAAAATGTGGACATAAAGCCAACTCTTCTTCTAGTGTCCAGCCCAGTAGGAGGAGGTCAGCAGCCAGTGACAAATCTGGATGGTAAAATTAAACAAAAGTGCCATCCAGAGGCAGGGGCTAAAGATTCCATTTAGGTGAATGGAGAAAGAAGAGGTTAGGTAAAGGTTGGAAAGAAAACTAACGGGATGTGTGAATAGAGGGGATACTGGTTACATCATATGCTGAGAACAACAACCTAATTAGGGATGTGCACAATTTTTTTTTTTGCATTTGAATTCGAGTCAATTCGAATGGCAAAACATTTGATTCAAATGTTTAAAATCCAAATGCAACAAAAATCAATTTGAATCCAATACATTCAAATCTATTCATTTGAATGTTAGATATGAATTTGAAGATATGAACGTCGACAACACTTATATGTACGTACACTCTGCACATATTTCATATGCATCCTGTTTTATCCCTTATGCATCCCAATTTGATTCCGTATTATAAACGCAAATGCATACAGATACATATGATATTCGTACAGATGTGTATGCAATACATACCTATCTGTACATTTGAATGATTCAAATGATTTGAATGAATGTTTTGGAACATTTGAAATTCATTTGAACATTTAAATTTGAATGTGAAGACATTCTATTCCAATTTGAATGTCCACATTCAAATGAATTTGATCAAATTTTGAATGTTTAGAACATTCATGCACATCTCTAAACCTAATCAAGAAGGACAAAACATTTATATCTTTTAAATATGACCTAGTACAAAATCTGATTGAGTCTACACATGCAGCCAATTGGTAATGATAGTGTTGCAATCATGACTATATACATAGTCCAAGGGTATCTGTGCCTTGCCAGAGCCCTGTTTTGGCTTGGCATGACACTTAAAGTGAAGGATTCTGGGAGGTATATCACCCATTTAACTGAAAATTAGAAATGTTAACACTAACTTGTGATAAATATATCTCCCTTCATATATTCACTTGGCAGAAAGGCAATTTTTTGAATTACTTTTTGAATTACCTTGAGGCATGATGCCCTGCTAAATAGCTTTCGGCATATTGCTAAATGTCAGACTTTCAAGGTAGTTGTGTTGTATAAAATTGTAATAAAGTATATATAACTGGCTCAGTAAAGTAAATCCAGGTAGCAATCCATAGTAAGTCTTCATCACATATATACAAGTTTCAAGACAAAATAATATAGAAGCAGCCTCTGTCCTGCCCACTTTTGCATTTTGATTACCACAATTGACTGATTTACATTCCCTGCTCTGAACTCCACATTGTTCAAATGGCCCTGATGCCACAGTTGGGGCCTGGGTGCTTGAAGACAACACATTAAACAACAGTAGTGGAGTTGGAAGTCCCCTCTTTTGGAGAGAGCATGTGTAGCAGAGGAATTGTATATGCCTAGCAAATGAACATTTAATTTACTTACAACCCTTCCATGGGATATTCCTTTCACAAGTCACTCTGACCTGGAGCAATCAGTTTTCTTCCATGCCTCCTCTGCATGGCTCCAACCTAACTCTGCTTTCTGCTTCTTCTTGTCAAAAAACCCTGGATAACCCTGCATCTCACTTTCCCATTAACCAACAGAAGCTATGAGGATGCCTGAACCTGGAATCTCTCTCAGAATCCTTTGCCAAAACTCCTAGCTAGTCTGATATCCTGGTAATGTAGATGGGGGTTAACATTCTGCCTACTGGGAGTTAATAACTTTTTTTGGGATCACTAAAGACTGTAATGATTGCCCTCCCAAAGGATTGCCCTCCCACACCATCAACTACATAAATGGTGGCATAACCCCCTAGGCTCATACGCACTGAAGCACAATTGGTATGGGTGAAATAATTAGGTAGTGAAAATACCTAATAGAAACAGAAGCAGCCTTGTAGGATTCTCTGGAGCAGAATAGGGATGTGCTAGAAAGTTCTGGCATTTTTGCAATCAGCTGAAGTTTTATTATACTCAAAAGTGCCAGCCTCCCTCTGGTAGTGGGTCCACCACAGCTGCTGCTGGAGGACGGTGGTGGCAAGCACCAGGTCTGACAGTGAGTCCATGGAAGTCACTGACAAAGAGTGGTGGAGATCGGAAGGCAGCAGGAGCTTCTGACCCAGCCCAAGTATGCCTCCTTCCAGAAGGGGGTTCACAGAAGCCTCTGCCAGAGGCCATGGAGATTGAGAGGTGGTGCAAGCACTCAGTCGTGGCAAAGTGCCAGACCCAGATACCAGTCTCCCTCTGGCTTCAGAGCCACCAGAGCCACTTCTGGAGGGCATCATAGATTGGGAGGCAGCATGAGCCATCCATCTTGGACTAAATCCTGACCCTGCCATCTACATTTTTCTGGCAGTGGCTCCACTGAAGCCATTGCTAAAAGGTGATGGAGATTGGAAGGTGGCGTGAATTGGGCCAAGTCTTGGTTTGGGTTGGGCAAAGTGCTGGGCCCAGCCACAAGGCTTCCTCTGACAGTGGGGATCGAGAGGCAGCATGAATGTCTAGCCCAGGCAAAGCACTGGGCCCAACCACCAGCTTCCGTCTGGCAGCAAATCCACTGGAGCAGCTCACAGAGGGCATCAGAGATCAGAGGGCACTCTAAGTATCTTGCCCAATCCAAATCCTGTCCCACTGTCCACCTCAGTCTAGCAACAGCTCTGCAGAAACTGCTGCCAGAGGGTGGTGGAGACTGGCCTCACTACTGTGAGGGATTTGGTGGAGGGATGGAAGCATCAGTAACCCCTGTCACACAATCCTAACTGCATGCCAGCCTAGTGGTGAAAGACGCTGGTGGAATGGATGTTCCAACACTGTTATTGCATTTCTTGAAACTTTGATATTCCAGGGCTCTGGCTCAATATCATAGGATTATATTGGGAAAATCACAATTCGATCTGGAAGATCCAGTATAATACTGGGAAAATTGTGGAACTTTGCTAATACCAAGGTGCATATCAGCATTGGGTGGTGGTTGATGACAATGTTAGATCAAGTATGAATGTGACCTAAATAATGGCAAAAATTCATTTTAAAACATTTCCATGACTTGTGATTATGAAGTTCGGGCACCTAGGTGTGATTTTTATTATCGTTTTTCACAAAGGGTTTCTCCAATATTGCTAAACCAGGGAGACATGAAAAGTTTTGGTCACCTAGCTTAATTTTTAAAAAGTAAAAATAAATAAATTATTATTATTATTATTATTATTATTATTATTATTATTATTAGTAGTAGTAGTAGTAGTAGTAGTAGTAGTAGTAGTAGTAGTAGTAGTAGTAGTAGTAGTAGTAGTAGTAGTAGTATAACCTATAAGATGTGCTTCTGTCATCTATTCATATATGTAAACTCAGCATCCAGTAAGTAAGTACAAATTGACAACATAGAACAGATGTCTGTATGGATCACCAACATACTGTGAAACTGCGACATGAATATTGTTATTTTTTAAAGTTATTTATTGCCACTGAAAAGGCAAATACTGTTTCTTTCATGGTTCTCTTGTTAGCACAATACTCCCACATAGTACCCAATTATGAAGAATCCCTACCCACATTTCCATTGCTGTTCTGGTAAGAAAACAGTAATTAGAAAGCTTCTGGAATGATTATATGTGAATGTTAGCTCAAGCTTAGATTACGTATGTGCTGGCACATCCGTTATTCCCTTGGCCTCCTCTCTGCCAGTCCTCTGTGACCAAGAGAACAACATCTGCCCAAATACTCACTGAGCTCAAAGGGCACTGTGGCCCAATTTATCCTAGTTAGTGCCTCAAGATAACAAGTCCAGCAAACCACCCTAGTTTGACTTAAGATACTTAGGCCCGGTTCCCATTACATGCTTAAAATGGTTTTCCTAAACCAAAATAATAGAAGCAGATGCTAACACCAATTTGCCTGATCCCATTACTTTCAACTTAATCATGTTTGATCCGGATTCTGAGGATTGTACGTGGTATATGTGACTCAAGGGGAGACTCAAGTGCCAACTTTCTAAAAGCTGCTTTTCGGGGCTGCCTTGCCCTCTTCCTCCTGGTGTGAACGCACCACCCATCATAATGGACCCCTTCACAGAGCCTAGCTGGGTGGCTGGGTGGCTACCGCTTTCCAAGATGGATGAAAAATGGCACCAGGCAGCTAGTGCCTGGTGCCCTCCTCTCCCCATTGCCTAGGGCACACAGCAGCAGCGGCAACTCAAGCCCCCTTGGCCTGCTCACTCCACAGCCACAGCCTTAAACATTCACACATCTTCCAGAACCTGCAGCTGCTTTCCTTTTTTTCCCTTTCTAAAGGTCAGAACTTTCAAAGAGCCAGAATTGCGCAAAATTGCAACATTGTTATCAGGTGTGAAGTGGGTGGATTGCTACAGTGTAACCGCTGCTGTAAGGGGTGGATTTTTACAGTTAAATCACTATCTTTGGAAGAAAGCTATTGGGGGAGGGAAACCCTAAACATGTATTCTCATCCCACTAAAACGTACCATTCCCACAGTAAGAAATGTAAAACGTTCCAAATGCATGAACCGGAGCGAGACCTGTTGAAATGAGTGTTAACATTTACAATGCTTTGGGGTGATTTAACACGCGGAAAGTGTGTTAAGCCAACCTGACGTGGGGACTGCGAGGAACGAAACCGTTTTGAAACCATTTTAAGCTTGTAATGGGAATGCGGCCCTAGCCCGGCAAACCACTACAAAGTGATTTTTAGATACCTGCTGCTGCACAATAACTCCTTTTATCAGCTTGATCTAGAACAGCATTCATCAACTAGGAGCTCCCAAGATGTTACACACAACAACTGCCATCAGCTCACAGTGAAGGTTTATATAGACATATATTCAATTGCAGCCAAAACTTACAGGTCACTGAGTGAGGTGACTATGAAAGAAAGAAAACAAGCAGCAGTTCTCAACAGTAGACTCATTTTTGTTCTTGGCTGAGGACTGTTCTGATCCCTCTTTTGTTTAAAAATTGCCTGTGTGATTGCTTTCTGCTAACTGACAAATTTGCAGTTGCAGAACAGTAAAAACCACATAATTCTATCTCAATATGCACAAGCAATAGCCAGAGTTAAGAGATTCCGTCAATTGGCTACATAGGAAGCTGTCAAAACAAAACAACAGCCACATAATTTTAACAGGGATCAAGGGCTGTTGCTCAGCATTACTTGGAAACCCCTTTACAAAAAACAAATGAAACAAACCTTTAACATCAGAGGAAACACATAACAGCCCAAGGCTACCAACCAAACAATGAAACAGCAATGCACCATTAAGGATATTCTAATGAACAACAGCCAGAAACAAATCACTGATTCAGTCATTAACAATAACAGAAAACAACTGGGAAAAGTCCAATGTCTCATTGGGTGTTTTTCCACTGTCAAAAGTACCCATTTTTGCACCCATTTAGGACCCATTTGGGTGTGAGCTGGATGACCCCATTTCCACTACGGCACCCATTTGGGACCCGATTGCTTCCACTGCCATTGGAGAAATCTGGATCTAATGGGTACATTTTGGCCTTTAATCCGGATTTTCTGTAGACCCCATTAAAGGGGTCTACAATGGGGTCTTCTCCCAGAAAATCCAGATTAAAGGGAGCCTGTTTCCACTGGAAACAGGCAATGGGGTCCAAAGGAGGCTAGGGGGAGGGGATGCACCTTTGGGACCCCCCCCCCAACATTGGCTTCGAAGTCACTGCGAAGTCACTGCGAAGTTGACTTCACATTCACCTCGAAGTGACTTCGAAGTCAGCTTTGAAGTCACTTCGAAATCACTTCGAAGTTGCTTTGAAGACTGCCCCCCCTGCCCCCCAAAACACCTGGGGTAATGGACCGACCCCTTGTGGGTCGATCTTGATTCCCCAGATGGGTGCAAAGCTGTTTCCACAGCAGGGGTGTTAGCACCCATTCCTAATGGGTGCTACACCTCATATGGAAACACATTGGGTGCTTCCCATTCCTTAGATCCGGATCTTCTTAGATCCAGATCATGCAGTGGAAAAACACCCCCAGTCAACACACACACAAAGGGACAATGTCAGGAGCAAAACAACACAGTTGCATTTTACCAACCTAACAATCTTTAGTCAACTAGGTCCATGGAACTACCAGTTGCATTTGACTCTTCTAGCAGCCATATCCTCTGAATATAGATATTGTAGCCATATTTGAAAGCCTGGGTTTAAAGCAGAACTTTGGAACATAGTATAACAAGCTCAAAACTGTGACAAATGAGATGAAAACCAGCTGTTTTGTCTTGTGATTCCAAGATAGAAACCTCAACAGGAGCACCACCCATGACAATGAGAAAATCCCCTGGCAAGTCTAAAACTATTTAGATTCTGTAAGTCTTCAAGGCTAGATAATCTCTATAGGTCCTCCATCCAAACCTTATCAGGAAATGTTCTATCCATGACAATGGGCTTTTCACTATCCCGCCTATCAATGGAAGCAAAGACCAAGCCAGGGAATGTTCCACTCTGAATGCTGGTTCTTTTTCATACTGGGACAATCAGAGTTGTCATGGACTCTGGAAGTGAAGCAAGGAAGATCAGCTGAAAAGAGATATTGTAATTTCCCAGCACTACTATAGACAGATTATCTAACATCACATGTTGGATGACTTCAGCCAGCTCAGCCCAGGAAGACCATTGAGTATTGATTACTTACTTACTTATTTCATAGAATCAGTTGGAAGGGACCTTTAGGGTCATCAAGTCCAACCCACTGCTGAATGCAGGATTTCCTAAACCATCCCAGACAGATGTAGGTCCAACCTCTGCTTGAAGACTTCCAGTGAAGGAGAGCTAACTGCCTCCCGTGGCAACCTATTCCATTGACTGATTGCCCTCACTGTCAGGAAGTTTTTCCTAATACCCAATCTGCACTGACTCCCTTGAAGTTTCACCCCATCGTTTCTAGTCCTCCCAACTTGTGCAAGTGAAAATAGGGACAATCCCTCTGCATTGTGGCAGCCCTTCAGATACTTGACGACTGTGATCATGTCTCATCTCAGTCTTCTCTTCTGTAGGCTAAACACTCTGAGATCCTTCAGCCATTCCTCATAGGACATGCTTTCCAGACCACCAACCATTTTAGTAGCTCTTCTTTGGACTTGCTCTAGTTTGTCAATGTCTTTTTTTAAATTGGGGTGCCCAGAACTGGACACAGTATTCTAGATGAGGTCTGACCATGGTAAAGAGCAATGATCATTACTCCTTTTGATGCATTCTAGGATAGCGTTTGTCTTTTTTGCTGCTGTGTCACATTGTTGAGTCATGTTCATCCTGTGATCAACCAGTACACCCAGATCCTTTTCACTTGTGCTACTGCTCAGGTAATTCCTCCCATTCTTTATTCATTTTTATACCATTTTTCTTACCAAGATGTAGGACTTACATTTGTCCCTATTAAATATCATCCTGTTAGTTTCAGCCCACTGTTCAAGCTTATCTAGATCTTTTTGAAACCTCTCCTCCTCCCTAGTGTTAGCAACCCCTCCTAGCTTTGTGTCATCTGCAAATCTGATCAGCATCCCTTCAATTCCCTCATCCAGATCATTTATAAAGAAGTTGAATAATTCCCTAAAAGCCCGGAGCTCATTGCACCGAGCACAGACCCAGGACTTCTGCCCAATGGGCAGGTAGTCATACATATGACACTCAGTGCAAAACGCTGGAAAGCCCCCCTTCCCCTACTGGCATTCTACCTTCATTTTATTTAATTGACTTGTTTTATTTTTGAAAAATTAAACTTTCCAAATTAAACTCTGTCCAAAAACCAGAGGACATAGTTTGTTTTACCAAAATCCCAGTTATTTTCCGTTTAGTCTTAGGAGAGAACTTTCTTTTCCACTGAGTTTCTTCTCAAACTGAACTCAGAACTGAACTCAGCCACACCTTCTAGCTCAGGAGTGGCTAATCCATAACTCACCCTGCCTGCTACTCTATATAATGACAAAAAAAAAAAAGTAGAAATAACAATGACTCAGAATACTACCCACAGGTACAAAGATGTGAATTTCCTGGGTGAAGCTGCGTGGCTATCACGCTTATTTCTCCCAAACACCAAAGTGGCTCCCTTAAAGTGATAACACCCTTAAGTGTTGAGCCCACCACCACAAGTCGCATTCTTTTAAAATTCCACTGAGAATTGGCTGGAGCCAAGTGATACCTGAAATATCTGCCTGTAAGCTAGGGCTCTCTACTAGTCTACCAGAAAGTAGATGGCAAAGTCCCTATTCTCTTCAGGTAGAACTCTCATTATTTCTTCAGTAGTTCAGAAAGGCAGAATAAAGCTCAAAGAAAAAACACTACTGCACTACTGCAAATCTTGTTAAAATTTTATAAAATCTATTATGGGTTTTCTGGGACCAATTCAGTTCATTGACACTTAGTGTGTTAACTACCATCACTTCGGTGAAAACAATTCTTCAAAACTTAATATGAGCAAATGTGAAATGGCTATTTTTGCAAATGGGATGCGTATTTATGGTAACATTTTTTTTTCTCCCAAGTTATGTGTCAGCTATAATTCTTAAATGTTCATTTCCAATTTTATTAAGCTGACTCTTAAAAGCAATTGCTTGGCACAATGAACTTTTGCTGCCAAAGGAAAACAACCACTTTAGGCATTTTCCATGTGCATGTATAAAGTATAGGGTTTATATCCTGCCTTTACTCTGAAGAGCCTACGGCAGTTCATGACATCATTTTATTCCACAAAACCCCTGTGAGATAGGTTAGTCTGAGGAGCGAAACCCATAAACTCCAAAGTTTCCAGCCTGTGCTGTAGCCATGACGGTTGTGTCCACCAATAGCAAAGAAAAAAAGTCTCAAAAGCAACTTAGGGATAGTAACATGTGGCACATAGGTTCTCATCCCCTGTGTAATCCAGTTTCTGTAACTCAGAAAGTATGAATGTACTGAACCAGTTATTTTTTAGATGGGTTCAAGAAGAACCAGGGCAATTGAATGGTCTGAATTTGAACCCCACCCCACCCCCAGCTGCCAGTTCTCGGACAGAGCCTGAGGCCATTCTACACTAGGCCTTATTCTGGATTATATCCTGGAAAAGGGACCTGATCTCCACATGCTGGTGCAAACTACAGCAGGCCCATAGATGTCTGGAACCCAAGCACACTGTACATGATGTTCAGAATGAAGTTCACCTCTTTTTGCAGATTGACCGTGTGGACTTCGAGGAAATCAGAGAACCAGAGATACTGGGTGGACGGAACGGCTTATTTTTATACCCAAAGCATACTCAAGGGACAAGTGGGAAACTGAGCTATTCAGGTAAACAAGGAAATTGGACAATATTCAGGATGTTTGGGTGACATAAACAAGTTGCATTAATCCAGTCAGGTATTCAATTTGCGTACCTACATTAGTATGCTGATCTTGTTTTATTTATTTAAATTTATATCTTGCCCTTCACCAAAAGGTCCCAGGCCAAGTCACAACAATAATAATTATACATTAAAAAATTCTTAAAACCTCTTTAAATTATGACCCTTCCTGCCTCCCCTCCCCCCCCCCAGCTGGACTACATCCAGAGGGAGCTAAAAATCTTGCAGCAAACCCTTAACAGTTTGTCACTTTCCTGCAACAGCTTGACAAGATTAACTTGTGGCACAAAAACAACTTTTAAGAGGGAAAAGAGGCACTGCCAGAGATTGACTGACATCAGTGTAATTAAGAAGGGATGGCGGATCATGATGGTGTGAGTTCCAGTTTCTATCGCCTGGAATGGGATTCTGACCTGAGCGCAGTAGGGATGTGAACAAATTATACATCAGGTCTGCAATTTGTATGAATTCATACAAATTCAGACATTCACACTTGAATGGAATATTGGCTATTTGAATGTGAAGCAAGTGCTTTTGTGCATTTGTCTGGTGCTTTGTTATATTCCCAAAGTGGTAAAGTGACTGTCCAGTCACATCTACAGCAGATTCAAAGGGGATTCAGTGGTGTGACTGTCAGCAGGGATTTGGAGGAGATTTAAATAGCATTTGAAGAGCATTTACAGCAGATTCTAATCCTGCCATATTTGAAGTGGCTCTGTTTGCATTTGCTTCAATACGAAGTGGACACACACACAAAAATGCACATCCTTGGAGTGCCAGTCCCATTGTAATACATGGATTTTGGTACCATCTGGTACCAGATTCTAGGGTTCTGGCAAAGGGTTGTGGGCTTGATATGTACAATTCCCTCCCCACCAAAACTGAATTGGTTCTAGTTCTACAGTATTTTTGTCCTTTTTAAAAGACAATGAATCACTTCAAATAGCTTTAAAGTTTGAAATGGATTGGCTCGTTCCTAGTGCAGTTTACGCACATCTCTACTAGAATGTTCAAAAGAGGAAGAGTAGCAAAATGCTATGTGTGTGGTCTCAACTATGAACCACCTTTAATCTGTCTCTTGTGCTTTAGAAGCTCTTTGTAAAACAATTCACTTGTAATACATATTTAGGCAGTAGTAATAACACATTCGGTGAAGTTATCTGCCAGTCACACAGGAAGGGAATTCATGCTGAACCTTCTGGAAGTACATTTGGTCTGTTGGAATTTGCTTTCCCACAAAACAGAGTGACTGATTGGTTTGTGACTGATCAGGTGGTGTTTTCTCAGCTTTTTTTTTTAAAAAAAGGTTGTGCACTAAAGCAGCTAAATGCTATGTACAAAAATGCCAAACAATGTGAAAGCACATTTGTCTCTGTTGTGATCTCATAAATTGTCTACCTGCAAAGTTCACAGATATATTCACACAGCTTATCAGAGGTGGATAGATTTTTTCTTTTCTTTTTTCCAAACTGCCATGTGCAACAGCACTAAATTACCTTCTTAGACAACAAGGTTGTCTTCAGTTACTGTGGCTACTAATGCACTTAGGTGCTTCTGCATTATATGCTTGACTGCTACTATTAACAGAGGCCCTCTGACACAGATTAGTTGCATTTAAAAAGAAAAACAGCAAATCCTGCAATGGAAAAATAAGGAGGATGGATATGAGATCAGTAAAGTTAAGGCTTTGCTAAACAAGATCATGTTTTTGTACTGGAACCCTGAAGCACGTACATAGTACATATAAAAGTAGAAAAGTGTGCTAAGCAGAAGATGGCACATGATCCCAATTGGTAGATGCTACTTGTAAGGCCATGCCCACTCATCTACCATTGCACACTTCTGTCCCTGCCTCAATTACACTAGAAAAGGAAATGCACTTTAAAAATGATGATGTGTATTTCAGGAGCAAAGCAGCCTGCAGCTACTGTGGGTTTCACATCAGCTGTGAATTCACACGTTTAAGGGTGTGATAAGATACAGCAAAAAGAAAAAAGAGAAGGAAAGAAAAGAAAGAAAAAAAGAAAAAATGTGGAATTGTTCACACACCAGTCTGCCTGAACATTCTGTGCTAGAAAAGGTGGATTAGAGAAGGCTTGGGAACACAAGAGGCTACACACTGGCTGCATCCAAACACTGCTTTCTTATTCCACTATATTTGGATATTTTGTAATAAAACACAGATATTCCAGAACTGTTTGAACACACATTATAAGTCATATGGAGCCAGACCACATTGGCCATTTAAACATTCACCTGGAACAAAATAGAAGGGGGTGGGATGGAGAACTCATCTATTTATATTTACTAAGTAGAAGGTCACAATGACAAGTATTTAACTGAGAAATATCTGGCACACTTGTGAAAGTAAGAGCAACACCTGTTATATAATGATGCCCATATTCCTGACTAAGGGGGAGGTTTCCAGTCCTGCATATGCAAGTCCTTCAACAAATCTAAAAGATACAATAAATGTTTTGACCAGCAGAGCAGAGTCTTGATAAACAGACAAAAGATCTTAACAAAAGATTTCTCTCCGTGCATCAAAATGGAAGCCTTGATAACGTAGTAGAAAAACAGAGTCTATTACTGAAACCAATATGTAGACTTGGCAGACCTTCTTTCTCACACAGTAGTAACTCCTTCTCCATTTCTTTTTCTTGCCCAAATGCAAATCATGTTGCTAGGAAACAAAAGCACTGCCATGAAATATGAAGCACATTTTTATATTTGCTTCTGTTAAGTTCAGCTCAATTAAGTTGTACCTCTGGGCTAAAAGCTGTGAACTGAACATTTCTACATAATAAATTATAGCAGTATCACAGTGAAATAATGGAAAATTCTAGTAGGGAGGAAGCTCATCAAAAACTTCAACACAAAAGTAGCTTATCAAAGCACATATTGGGCTATATTTAGGAAGTAAACAAGCAATGATCACCTAATCAATGGATATCTAAACTCTGTCATATATATAATTAAGTCACACTAAGTATAAATTCAATAAAAAGTCTTGATAAGTGTGGTGCCCGTGCCTATTTAATGTGTTTATTTATGTTGACTGTAATGTATTTGAATGTATTTATTGTAAAAATTGCCTAGGTAATATGTTCATTTAGCAAGGACAGGTAAGCAGCAGGGCTTAGTTATTCTAATTAACATAAAGGAGGGGGGATAGAATACCCCAGGAGCAGCCAATCAGGGTGATGGCTCATGCCAGGCGGGACGTATTTAAACCACCTGCCAAAGGGAAGGAGTTGTTGTTATTGTTCTTTGCTGGAAAGATTTGAGGGTGGGAGGTTTCAGGTTATACTGATCTATACCCTAAGGGAAACTTACTTATATGTGTGGTCTTTCTGTGAACATTGATATACTTCACAACTAATTTGTTTTACTTTACCTTTGAAAACCATTCTAACAATAAAGCTTGAGACTTCTATTTTTTTTACAAAGAAGAGCATTGCCTTCAGTGACTTATTAGAAAGCTAAAGAGAACACTATTTTAGAAGGGCTACTATAGCTTTAAGAAGCAGGGAAAGCAGGAACCAGAGAAAGTGAACTGCAGGGAGGCCGGTGAGAACAGAGAAAGGAGAAGGAGGGTGGTGCGCTCCCTTGCATGAGGCTGGGAAAGCATAGCCAGCACTGTTCTTTTTGCTACCAAATCTAAATATATTCGGGCCTCTTAACAGGAGGAAGGGGCAGGGAAAAAAAAACCACCTTGGGCTGGGGGAGTGGGCCACCACAATAAGCAATGGTGTTTCTATGTTGCAGGACAAAAGTTTTGCTATATCTTATACTGTATAAGTTTTTGTATCTACAAAATGGGCTACATTTCGCTCTAATGGCCAGTGTGACATCTGAGCCAGGTATTGGCTTCAAGAAAAGTATCCCACTACACAGATGTCTATCATATCAGCAGTTTCTCCAAAACTTCCAAATACCATATGAATTTTTTATAATGATGTTTAGCGCTGAGTACCTGACCCAACCTTATAAAATGGTTCTTCTGTATAATTAGCACATTAGTCACTCTGTGAGATAGAATTTAATGAATTATTCAAAGACTGTTCCTGAACTGCTGGTTGAGGACCGTCTGCGTAGGAACATTAAAAAAAAAAGAACTCACCAATAAAACCAGGGAGCAATAAGAGAAAGAAAGTCAAAACTAAGAATGAAAAGATATTTTGCTAGGTTCCCTATTTTAGAATAATGGTGAAGAAAGCTGACAGCGAATAAGGTAGGATACCAGGACCTTTTCGGAATTATGTTCAGAACCAAGAACTGTAGTGAGAATTAGGGATGTGCAATATTTTTCCCACATTCACTTTACATTGAAGTGCATGGAACAGAACTTTGCATTCATGCAAATGGAGCCACTTCAAATGGGTTAGGCATGAATTTGCTTCAAATTTGCTTCAGGTCCATGCTACCACCTGTTATGCATCTGAATCCACACAGAATTCATTCCAAATCCACTCCAAGGCTTTGAATAAAGGCACAAAAGCTTTCACTTCACATGTGAAGGTCAGTCCTCGTATGTAACCAATATTTGATTCAAATGTGCAGTTTCAAGCCTTTGCAATTCATATGAATTGTAAAGATGATGAATATTTTTTGCCCACCCCTAGTCAGAATCATTACCCAAGGTCCAAAAAGTTTGTAACAAGACAAAAGTCTGCAAGTTCCTCTGATTATTATTGACAGAAGACAGAGTGTGTACGTTTGAACAGAGTACATCATATGTGATCCAGGCAAACTTTCCCCATATCCCCACCATTGCTCATAGTCCTTTTCGAAGTACCAAGAAAATAGTTCACACAGCATAGTTATCTATGCTGAGATGAAGGGAAACACAGGATCCATTAAGAATGCAAGCAAGCAAGACCAAACTTTAACAAGAGAACACCATGGACATGCAGTGGCCCATAGAGCTGTCCACATTTGGATAGCCTGCTGCGGCACAGTCCTGGCCATTGCCTCTGAAGAGCTGCCAGATTTTGAAGACTGAGAACCTTCATTCGTAGTCCTCATTCTTTCTGGAAGAACCCTTTTCAGTGGCACACCACTACTATCACCATTTCCAGCATAGTTTTGTGCACACTATCACGGAGAAGGGTCCTCTGCTATATGTCAATCTATAGAGCTATCTGCTGGCATCTGGAGTATGGGTTCTGGCTTCATTATGCAGGACTCGGATATGGTGCATTATATCTCAGTTCATCACTTTGACCAATGTAGGCAAAGTGGTTTATAGAGGGGTGGGACCTGCTAGCATGAGAACAACAGCCCTTGGACACCTTCATATTCTGTAACAATGGTAAATGAAAAAAGGCCCCAGATCTCTCAAAGACATGTACTTAACTAAGAGAAGTGATGGAACTGAAGTAGTATTAGTCATTTTGCTTTAGAACTCCAACATGGCAGAGGACAGAGTGACCAGTTGGAGTAATGAAAAAAGAAGAGAAAACTTGAAAGCTCTTTCATAATATATCCCAGGAGAATACAGCTCTGCTGAGTTATAAACTCTAAGTAGGGATATTTGGATAAATTTTTTCAATGAAGTTTTTGTGTGCTGCCATAAAACATGTTATGTGCATACACAAAATTAAAACTACAGGTGTGGCAAAAATATTATGGCTACACCAGATGACAGCTTGGATTGGTTGCAGGTAGGGATGAGCTAAGTAAAATATTTTGAAGTTTGGTTAACATCTAAAGCACCATCAGATGCATAATGGATCTTTAATGCCCCCTCATGGCACATTTAGTGCACTGGATGAGTGTAGCATCTGCACTAATCTGCACTCATTCCACTGCTATGCTACTGAAAGCACCCCTTAGTGTAGGTGAACAGCAGAGCAGGAGAAAAAGTTCTGAAAGCTCTTTCTCCTGTTCATTAGCATCCCTGTATCTCTGCACAGGCAGAAACAAAGATTCAGAATTTGGATGGAAAACACCTGGGTAGGTTTTACCATGCTTTAACATGTTCTGGTCCATTTCAAATTTGAGCAATATTTTACACAGTGGAGAAATCAAACCCCTATAATACCCCCCCACACACACACACACATTTTTCTTCCCATTTTGTTTTTTCTTCTTGAAATTTTACATTCTTTTAATCTAATTAAAAACAATTCATGATTTATTCATACATAATTTTTTTTTTACCTCAAAGCCTCACTTTCCCATTGATTTCTTTGCTATTGAGTTACCTGAAATGGAGGGCACCTATTATGGTGTCACACCTTTGTGATACCAAGTCCTGCAGACTTAATCCCATCAACAGCAGTCTAGGAGTTCAGACCAAAGGCCATGTCTGCCCAAATGTTTTTGCAAGCATGACGTGACCTGTTTGTTCATCATCTCTCTAGGAAGACCAGTCACCTCAAGCCCTGGGTTCAAATGGAACAATAAAAAATGAGGGCTTCTATCCTTTGTTTATCCAATTGGATAGTTTTCCTCTTTTTCTACTTGGGGAAAAAAACAGAATCCATTCCCCCCGGCCCACCCCCATTCTGTATAAGGTTTTTCCTCCCTCTTCATCACAAATGCTGAAAACATCTTAAGATCATCCATCCTAGATGGTAGCTGCACATTGTTTCCTGGTTTCAAAGAACACTGCATTTTAAGCTTTTTGCAGCTTGGTGGTAAGACTAACAGATTTTGTTTTACTTTCCCCTTAGTGTCATGGTGTACCTTAGAGAGAGAGAGCCTTTAGCCTGGCATTTATATACATACTGGGTGGATCTCCTTATTTATTTTTGAAGTGAAACTCTGCTTTTGACCATTATTGATAGCTGTCAGATAAACCTTGACTGGTTGCTGTCACTTTTCCTGGTTTTTAAGCTTTTGCTGAGTGCTAATAAAACTTTTCCTTTTTATCAAAGAAACTGTCTTGAAAGGTATTTTGCTGTGCTGTCTGCCTGTCTGTGCTACAAAGTACTTGCAATTGATCTTTTTCCACCCACACCTATGCTCTTCAATCCCTTGGGCCAGTAGTTGGACAGGTTAATTTCCCCACACTAATATCCATACCTTGACCCATAACATCTGAGGTATAATATCTGACCTCAGATGCATCCTAGGTACAGGGCACAAGATACAAATTTGAGTTTGTAGCAGATTCAACCCTTGTTTGCTTCCTCCACTGACATATTAAACCATGGCACTAGAAGATGCAAACTGTTGACAGAGATTTCCTTTGGGGGTGGCAGAGGAAATCAGGGTCATTTCTGGTCCAATGGATAACTGGAAAGTTTTAACCTTTCAGCTTTGGAACTTTTCTTCGACAGCTGCATGGTTTGAGAGACAGGGACATGTCAATCATGAAACCTCTATGGTGATCCCCGTCCACCAATTCCCGAGTAGGGATGTGCGCAAATGGTGGTGTTTTTTTTCTTGCATTTGAATTCAAGTCAAATTGAATGTCAAAACATTTGATTGGATTCGAATTGTTAGAATCTGAATGCAACAAAATACAATTCGAATTGAATACATTCAAAAATATTCATTTGAATGTTAGATTTGAATCTTAAGATACAAATGTCGACATTTGAATTTGAAGATACGAATGTTGACAACATTTGTATGTGTTATACGTACATGTATGCATTTCGTACGCATCCCATTTTTCCCATATGCATCCCATTTCTGTCCCATACTATAAGCGCAAATGCGTACAGATACATATGAGATTTGTACAGATACGTATGTAATCTGTAATACATACATATCTGTACTTTCAGATGATTCAAATCATTTGAATGAATGTTTTGGAACATTTGAAATTCATTCAAATGTTTAAATTTGAATGTGAAGAAATTCTGTTCAAATTCAAATGTCCATATTTGATCAAATTTGATCAAATTTTGAATGTTTAGAACATTCATGCACATCCCTATTCCTGAGACAAACTACTTAACAGAAGTCTGGATGAAGCTTTGGATAAGAATAAATGGAACACCAGCAGTTGTATGCTACTTCATTATTATAGCTACCTGTTCTGTTCTATCCTAATGCATTTCTAGAGTTTGACTTCAGTTTTGGGTGGCATTTCATCAAGTGTTACCTCCTGCATGATAAGCTATAGCTGCCAAACTTCCCTCTCCTATACAGCTGCAAAACGTGCTAGAACCCTGTTTAACTTTCTTTCTGGCTATCCTAGTGCAATTTCCTTTGAGAGACCAGAGTGAATCCTTTCAGAGACCAGAGTAAGGTGGTCCCTTTCCCCAGAGAGGCTGCATAGGAAAAACAACTTTAACTACTGGTTTACTTGCTTCATTTATTTCCAAACTCCTTTCCACAAAGCACAAGGCCCTTTCACTCAGTTTTATGAGGTAGTAAGGCAGTGAAGCAGATAGAAATAAGTTAGCCAGATGGAAAAAAGAATAGAACTTGTGAATTTTTAATAGCTGCATAGAAGACAGAATTTTTACAGGGATTATCTGCATGAGAAGTCATACTTGCTGAAATTCCCTCTTCTGTGAAACTTTGAGATGGGAGTGATCTGTGTCTTCCATACCACCCACCCACATTCCTTGATCTCTGTTCAGAAATTATCTGTTAGTAAGTGCTGGTCCACTCACCAGATTGACCCGTCCATACTGGGGAGCAGCAGCAACTCACTAGATGTTGCCACAGGTTCCCCAGGAGCCGTCCAGTGGTAGAATGCTAAACAACAGCCCACATACTTACTAGGAGCAGCCAGACCACTCCTGGATGCTGTGACCACACTCTCCTGCTGGTGTGGTGCAGTGAGTGGGTGGGGCAGCATGACTGGAGCTCCGTGGCAACGTCTGAGTGTAGACCAGACATTGCCATGGACATTACCATAGTGAACTGGCCTGGCCTGGCTATCTGCACTTCAAATGCTATTGACTTTAATAACACTTTCCCAAGTGTGGACAGCTGCCACCATGCTACTACTTTACCAGTCTAATATATTATTGTTATACCATACTGGTAAGACCCTTGAATTTGGCACCAGGAACAATCCATCCCAGTTTGGGACAAATAGTTTATCCTGGTATGTAGCAGCCCACCCTATACTGGGATAAGCCAGGTAAGTGTGGAATCAGGGTCAAGCAGAGTTCTCTCTCCAGCTTAAGGGAAGAGGAAAGATTGCATTTGGATTTGACACATTGTTCTCTGCTGCTAAGCACTGATCTTTCTTTTGTTATTTTTAGCCAAGTGAACCTACAAAAAGGACTACATCTTCAAAAATTCAAAATATTTGAATTAGAGCATTGTGCTTGAATCATAATTATTTTGAGTAACTCTCAAGTACTGTACGGCAAACACTAAACTGATTGCAAATGCAATGTATTAGCTATAGACTTTGGAAGCAAGTGTACCTAATCTAATCTCTTTCTTCTGTATAATAGAATACATCTCTAGCTGCCTTGTTTTTCCTCTGAGCTCTCCCTTGTTTGACTAAATAATAACTTGTAAACAAACTTGCAACTGAGGTTGGTAAACTAAGAAATTAATTTTTGATCCCTGTTTCCTTGTTTGCGGCAGACGAACCTTATATTTTTATGGAGTTTTGTTTTTAAAAAGCCAATAATTAAAAGATGTAAATTTTTAGCAGTAAAAATATTTCAGGATGTCTGAACACATACTAATACACTACATAACCTAGCTCACTGAAGCTGAAACCTAACCCGTTAGTTATTCAAAACTTCTCTTTCCTTGGTTACACTAAGCTTCTGTTCATATCTACAGTCCACTGCTGAAGTAAGCTTCCTTAGCAGTAGTTCTACAGCTTTTGAGTCTTGCTCATTTTTCTCAGAAATATTAGAATTCTGCTAATACCTATCACTAGTTGCTAGGAACTGGTGCTAGGAGTGAAAAACATGCAGGCTTTCAGACAGCTCCAGTCCAAAGCTTTCTTTTGATGTCTTTTAAACTTCGGCAAAAAGTCTGCTTGTTGAGTACCCCTGGGCTTCAGCAGGCAAACACACATCAAACTTACAGGCCACCCCAGAAGCATAAAATCTACCCTCAGGTTGTCCTAGATGCAGAATGGGATGAACAGCTTCGAGGATGAACTGAGCCTCCACTGCTATGCAGAGTGGTGGCAGAGAGGAGGAGACGAATTACAACAAACAATTTTTGCATATCATGGGTTGTGTTCAGACATCTGGTTGGAAATGCACATTTGAGTGCCATACAGAAAATTTTAAAAAGAATACTTACTGAATCCCCAAAGCTTTGAATAACTTTTGGGGAAAGCCCTGTTGCAGCTAGATGGAGTGGGAAACTACATAGGCTCTTGTAGCCAATGGAAATAGCTGCTAGGCAACATATTAGGGACCCAGAAATCCACCAGTGCTGGCCAATGAATGGCAAACCCTTGTTGCTACAAGGGAGTTGCCAGGTGTAAAGGAAGGTCACATAGACATAGGACACATTTTGTAAAAGGGCTGTTTGAAAAAAGCCCAGTGCGATCACACCCATAGTATAACATCAGACTAAAAATGGTAGATTCAGTATCTTAAAGAAAAAACCTGTAAATGCATTTGCTGTTCATTTCTTTGCTTAAAACATGGCTATTTATCTGATAAATTCTAAAATATCTGTGTACATTAAATTCAGCTGAGTAGTCATGCAAAATGCAGTAGACATGCCCAATTGAAACTTCACCTTTGATATCTCCATTCAGTGCTTTGATCTGTAGCAGCAGCTCCTGTTTTGATCTTTGGTAGAATTCAGCTTTGCCTCTGATTTCTTTGAACTTTTAAATTGTCCGCTTTATTGCTACTTCGTGCAATATGCTGGTGTTTTTGTTCTATTCAGCAAAGCTATAGTTGAACTGCAGTGACATTAATTACCCACCAAACTTCTAAATGTGTGACCTCTATGAACTGACATTCAGAATTAAAACACATATGTAGACTTCAAAACCAATTATTGTGTGACTTGTTGTATACTTGGTAGCTTTATTTGAGCTCTACAATATTTTAACACTTAGCACACCATCCAGTTATCTAAACAAAAATACTGGAAAGTAGGAATTCATTATGAGCTGTTATAATTTCTTACTTGAATGACTGATTTCTCATTTATGAAGTTGACGAGAGAACAGATTAACAGCCATTGAAGCAATAGTGTAGGAGAATGTGAGCCAGGATTTCAGAACTTGTATCCCATACTTTTTGGGACTTTTTGGACCTTTTTCTGCATACAAAAGACTAAATTCTCCAATGCTCAAGGGAAGCAGGCTGATCTTAGTGGCCAAATGCTGCTTCATGTGATCCTTCACATGTCTGTTTCCTATACATTTGAAGAAGGACCCTTACCTTTTCTGTTATTCTCTCACAAAACAAGACTTCAGAAGATATTTGTGACCTCCTGCTCCCACCAGTGGACTTTGAGCACCATCTACGAGTTCCCTTTTAAACCCATTTCCCAAACAGCAAAGAATCATAATCAAAAGGAGATAAAAACAGAAGCTGAGCAACTTCTGAGTCCTTGAGAATCCCTGTTTGTTTTTTCCCTTCTCTGAATTCCTGTTGCATCATAAGAACATAAGAGAAGCTCTGCTGGTTTGGGCCACAGCCCATTTAGTCCAGTATCCTATCTCACACAGTGGCTTACCAAATGCTTATATGGGCTTCTCAAGCAGACACAAGGGCAAAACCTCGGATTCCAGCAAATGGCAGTTAGCATCCTGCCTATTTCGCCAGCCTAGAGGATGTACCTAAGTAGCTTTTCTCTTGTTTTTAACATGTACTATTAAAGCCCCGTCCCCCGGCTTTTCTCTGCGTCTGTATCTTAATATCAGACAAAATTAAAAAGAATGAGTCCCTGAGTTAGAGTATAGTTGCATCAGGGCAGCCAAATCAGTTCATCTTCAAATACATTCTTTCAGACTCAAAGTTATCCAGAAGGTTCATGCTTTTCCCTGATTGCTAGGAAGGAGATGTTATCTTTTCCTGTCTCTGGCAAAATTGCTCTACAGAACTGTTCAACTTCTAAATAGAACTCCGTTAAAATATAAGAAGTGCAGTATTACAGTATATTATTTAAGTCCTCCTTCAATTATTAGTAATGTGCTCCTTGCCCTCTGAGCCAGTTTGGTCTAGTGGTTAGGGAGCCAGGTTTGATTCTGCATTCCTCCATGAAGCGAGCTGAGTGACCTTGGGCTAGTCACAGCTCTCTTCTTCTGAGCTGTCACAGCCCCACCTACCTCACAGGGTGTCTGTTGTGGGGAGAAGAACAGGAAGCTTTGTCAGCCGCTTTGAGTTCCCTTAAATGTATGAAAAAAGCAGGGTAGAAAAGCCAGCTCTTCTTCAGTGTTTTGGCTGACAATATCTTCCTACTCATGGTCTCCTTGTTTTTCATTTTTTGCTTCATCTTGAGATCTGAGATATGGTTTATGTTAAAACACAACAAGGTCATTTGATTTCCCTATACAGTTTTGGGACAGAAAGACCTACAGTAAAAACAGAACTTTTTATTTTATCTTTTGGAACAAACTTTGGCTCCATCTTCAAAAGAGGACTACCTTGGTAGTAGGATCTGGTAATCCTTCCAGTGGGCCAGGGAATGCAGCATCACATACCAAGTGCCTCAACTCCTTGTGAATTGCAGGGCTGAGGAACAAAATTCTCAAAATTTCCCTCTGACACAGTTTAGCAAGAGATAGAAAATAGCTGCAGAAGCTAGTCATTTTTGGATTGTTATGATATCTTGAATCCAAGACATTAAGGGGCATTTAGTTCTGGATGGGGTTTTCTTATTCCAGAAAGACTGGTGTTCAGCTTAGAGGTGTTCTTGGATTCATCACTGTCACTTGAGGCTCAGCCATTCCTGTATCTGGACAACTTGGCTACAGTGATCCAACTTAGACTATTGTAATGCACTGTACAAAGGACTTGGGTAGGAGAGTCGGATCTGACAAGAGGAAGTATTTCTTCACCCAGAGGGTCATCGGTTTATGAAATGTGCTGCCGGAAGAGGTGATGACAGCTACCAGTCTAGATCACTTCAAGGTAGGCTTAGACAAATTTATGGATGACAGATGTATCAATGGATACTAGAATGAATGTCTAGGACAGGTACATCTTTCAGGCTGGGGGTGGGGGGGCGGAAGCAGGATGCTTCTAATGCTATTTGCTGGGATTCAAGAGCAGGAAAAGGTTTGTCCTTGTCTCTGTTTGAGATGCCCATGAGCATTTGGTGGGCCACTGTGTGCGACAGGATGCTGGACTAGATGGCTGTGGCCTGATCCAGCAGGGCCTCTCTTATGTTCTTAGGGATGTGGGAAGAGCTAGGTTGGTGAAGTGCGAAGAGTGTTAGGATATTTAAGTGATGTGATGAAATATTGGGAGAGCAGAATTAAACTTCAGGCTTTATATGACAAAGATAAATATGAATGTAAAATGATCAATACCAAAATCAGAATATTGGCCAGGGAAAACAACATGATGCATAAAAAATCCTGGAGGTTATATACATTCAAAAGTTACATCCTACAGTGAATAATAATGGGGGGGGGGGCTGAGACTTTACAATACATACACTTCTTTAAAAGGCTATTAGAGAACTGTGCTGGGTGATGGTGCCAGCTCTTTTAGAAATAGGTCGAGAGGGATAATAATTTTCCAAGAACTACTGAATATCTTTATTTCTACTGAACTGAGCTTTAGCTCCAGTTGGAACTCTGTTGTCTTGCTGGTGACATTATGTGGAGTATCACAAGGTCTGAAACCTCCTCTATCTCTCTAAACTCTCTCTTTCTGCTACATAAGGTGATACCTTTCTTCTCCTCTTCCTGAATTTTATTGAAGGTGCCATAACTCAATAAACTTGTTGACAGAGATGTGTACTGATGAATGATTAGGGGAAAGGGATAAAATGTTCAGCAGTGGCTCATTCTTGAATCCTAGTACCAAAGCAATTATAACTTATGCACATTTTATAGACAACCAAGCCAAGGGGATGATTGGGGCAAAAAGTCATTGAGAAATATCTCTCCTTGTATAGAACAAACAGCAAACTGCTATTTGTCAGGGCAGCAAATTGCAGGTTTTGCTATAGTTAGACTCTACTGTATGTCTAACGACTTAGAGATTGCCAATTACCACGAGGATGCAGACACATTTTGTTATGGTTCTGCTGCTCTGCCCCAATTTGCTGTTTAAAGTCAAAAGTTCTAAAGGGAAAACCCCTCAGTCCGGGTTCAAATGCATTAGTCCTGGCTGGGTGGAGCTGTGAGAACACCCCCATAGCTGGTTACAGTTTGGTACATTCCAACTCTCTTCTGAGGAGAGTTTACTGAGAGAGGGAATAAGAAAGGCCTACATTCTTAGAGTTAAAGGAAGCATTTAGGCCATCCTTATTAATTACTTAGGTATATATAAAGCAACTTAGGCAGTAACAAAGCAACAACAAAGCATTATTAAAGCAACAGCAAGAACCATCAAGTTGAACAGAAATTGGCACAAAGAAAGCTGAATTCTTCAAAGCAAGAGAAAGTAAAGAGCCTAAGTTTCAAGGTTTCAGTCAGAGTCCATTTTGTTTCATCTGAGAGACACATAAAGTATTTGTTCGTTTGCCTTGAAAACGAAACTGAAATTGCTTATGTGTTTTGCTTTAAAATAAATCCTGTTAATTCCTGTTTGAACAAAGACCCAGAGCATTTCTTTGGGAATTATTTAAAGACAAGCCTCAGTGTCCCCTCAAGTAGTAGAACACAGGCATCCAGATGGGGGCAAGATGGTGGGATGACGTACAGAGCTTAGCTCTGTAGAATCATCAGCAATTTAGGTCCCAGGGAAGAGAAGATATCTCCTCTGGTGATAAAACTTCTTGAGAAACAAGCAAACCAAGAGATTCCCTCGTAACAGACTGCAGGCAGCCATACATCATTCTCGTAAGCTGAAAAGTTCCAGCAGATCTCGACCGAAGCCCTCTTTTTAACAACTTATTTAATCAAGGACTAATTGATGCTTGGAAAGCATCTTCGACAGAAAGATCTGCTCAGATGACCTTGACAGCGGCCAAATGAACAAATGTAAACATCCAGAATAGCTTAAAACTTAAGAGAGAACGGGACTGTAACTGATATAAGAAAACAGAAGCCAAAATTATTTTGAAAGAATTTGAAAAATAGTACTGTGGAAGATGCGTTTAAGTTATAACTATTGTGAAAATTAAGAGAACTTTACTTAAGGGAAAGTAAACAAGATGGGGACAAAAAGGATTTTATACAGAATTAAAGTCCTTTGTATTGAGACTGATAAACAAAATGAATAATCTTGAAAAGTTAATGCAAAGAATGAAAAAAGATATAAATCAAACAAGACCTGGTGGTTTGCGACAGATGAATGTAGATGGAAAAAAGATGGTGACAGAGGAAATGAAAGGCAACCTTTGCAGAAAGACAACTGTTGCTTGGAGTAACAGACAAAGGAAAACTAACTCAGGGAAAAGGCAAAGTGCTGATAAAACCAACATTCACTGGGAATATAAATGGAATGCCGATTTATGACACCTTAAATCTGGAGATCGGCAGAGGAGGGGAAATCTGTGAAACAGAGGGTGTTTTTCCACTGTCACAAGACGTACCCATTAAGTACCCATTAATGGGTACAAAAATACCTTTTTGACAGTATAGTTGTGACACACACTCACACGCCCATCAGCAGTCTGATGATAAGGGTGGATTTTTACTGCTGATTTCTTCATAGTCTCACTGACTGATTCTCACTTACACTCAGTGCTCATTTTAAACACATGACAGGGCCTCTCTCCCAGGCTACATCCAGGCATTTATTTATTCTACTATATTTGGATATTCTGGCATAAAGCTTGGATATTTTGGATGGAATATCCATATATAATGGAATAGGTATGCAATGTCTGGGTATAGCTTCAGTTATGTATTGTCAGTATTCTTCAGGTTCTCAAAATTTCTATGTAGTATACACTATGGAAACTTTCACACAGTTCTTCTTATGTAGTATGCTAACTGCTTCTCTAGACCATGGTGTCTGCTTGCTACAGGAGGCCTCAGAGGACTGGTCCGCTATGGGGAACACTTGGAAGACCACCTTAAAGCAATCTCCCATTAATATATTCCTTGGTGCCATTTTACATGGGGAAGAAGGTGAGCCTTTGGTGTTGTGCATTTAGTGTGTTATCTGGTGAGCAGGCATCACTATTTTTAGAGGCAGTCAGCACACTGCTAGCTTCAGAGGACTCCATGGATCATGTTGCTTCCAAATGAAGCTTCACTCCTTCCCCATAGCAATCACAGATGTTTCCATGAAGCAGATAGGAACATCTGATAGGAAGAAATGTTGAGATTCTTCGCTGAACATGAGTTCCAGTGCGGACAGTTTGGGGTGCCAATGGCAGTTTATGTATGTTACTTTTATGAAAGTCTTGCTGGTTAAGCAAATCATTATACTGAGGATGGAAGCAACTTGTCTTTATGGTCAAATACGAAACCCTTCTTAACCTGCAGGTCAACCTCTATGCCTCTGTTTCACTGCATGATTGATTTGGAGGCATTTGGATTCTTAATAAAAGCCTAAGTTCTTCTTAGGTACACCAGTGCATGAAGTTGAAAATGAACAGCTGAGGGCAAAAGGCATTGTTTGTTTGAAGGACTATGGCACTACAATCTCCTAATCTGCTGGTTTCACATGAGCTGTATAACTGCATTTCATTTTTATTGTTTTTTTAGAGTCCCATTTACCAGAGATTCTGGTGACCATTTTTACAATTCTGCTGCCCTCTTTGGTTACATACTGTATTAAAAAGGATTGTCTGCAGCTGTATAACAACATGTTTTATTCATTTCCCCTCATACTATCCATCCTTGCAGGATTATTCATATAGTACATGGTGATTTCATTTCCAGCTTCACTAATTTTGTCTTAATATTAATTTTTTGAGCTTATTATTTCTGCTCTATCAGAATACTCATTTTATTTACTTTGTTCCCACACCAACAAAGCCTTGGTTCCTTCCTTTCCTCTCCAGTTTCTATACTTTATTTCACTGAATTAGAAAAGATATGTTTGAATCTGAGCTTAGCTATCATTTCAGGCTCAGAACTGTAGTTTGCACCCAATTTAGCAGATACTGGCACTCTGGGAACATGATGATACATTCTTGGGATTGTCGAGGAGCTCAAGCAACTTCTGAACAGTCTTGTAAGACCATGCCAGCTGCCACTGGGGAACACCATGCTCACTCACTGGAAAAGGTCTCAGGAGGAAAAAAATATCTCAAGGGATGCTCTGGTCACACAACAGTGGCAGCTGATCTCTTCTCTGACACTAGAATGGCCCCAAGTAGCATGCCAGTGGGAGGTTTTTTTAAAGCAGTCTCTGAAGTGTTCCCTGCAGAAAATTGCTCCAGCTATCTGCCATGAGGGTAGTTGGACCAAGCTGGCAGCATGAGTAGCATAGTGGTATTTTGTCATGATTCCAGAAATTGCTGCACAAATGGGTCATTTCCTGGACATCACAGGGAATCTTCTTGCCTGGAACTTTGGAAGCTGGAGAACATCCATTTATTACTTTTGGATTTAGGCTGGGCTGGGAAGTGGCAGAGCAGACAGCTCCTGGTGTGTACTTCTGGCTACCACTTTGGTCTTGGCAAAAGAAGTCCATTTCATCTGCCAAGGTCTCTTTTTTTTTTTTTTGCCAGAGCACATTACATCTTTATCATAAGAGCTGGACTTCGGTCAAAGAAGTGTTTTTTTTTTTTTTGCTGTGTTTTTGGGTCTGAGACAAAGACCCGTGGGCTTGCTAACTGATTGAAAGCATTGAGGATACTTCTTTCCGGATTGAGGCACAGAGATGATTTGACCACATTAATCTGAGGTCTTGTACTTCCAGATCGGATTATTGTAAATGTATTCTTTATGGATATGCCTTTGAAGGTGTTGAACTGCAGCTGGTGAAGAACACAGGAGCATGATTTCTGACCAGAACTGCTGTCTGGATGCACATCACACCAATCTTAAAAGAGCTGCACTGGCTGACAGTTCACTACTGAACTCAGTAAACTTTAACCTGTAAGGCCCTAAATGGGTTGGAACAAAAATATCTTGAAAAAATCTTCTGTCCTATCAGCCTGCCCATACATTAAGATCTGCAGGGGAGATACTCCTGGTTGTACCACAAACTTCAGTAGTTAAACAGATGGGGATCTGGGAAGGGCCTGCTATGTGTTAGCTCCCAAACTACGGAAAAGTCTCCTCCCTGGGTTATGCCAGGAATCTTTACTATATATTTAGAAGATTAATGAAGATGCAACTATTTATCCTGGCCTTTGGCTGAAGAAACAGCTTCCCTGCCTCACTTTCAAGCACTGGTTATTGTTCTTTATGGGTTCATTTTAATTTTGTCTTTATTGCTGTAACCCGCACTGGCCAGGAAACAATTCAAAAATAAATGTGCTATTATTTTATTTGTTATGTAGGCCTCAGAGTTTTGGTGGGGAAAAAAATCTGTTGTTTGGCACATTTCTACACCAGCATTGTCTTCTTGTTCTTCTGATCCTGGTACACTTCCCTATTTTAAAAGAATAATAATAAAAAATAAAGAAATTCTATGGAACTTTCCATTCAAAAACAATTTGTAACCCCCCTCAGTCAATAACATTGAATTTCAAGACTGTCTTGGATTGATGCATGCACTTTTTCTGGACTATATGTGAAAATATCAAAATTGATCAATCTGGACCAGCATGTATTTGTATATTTTGATTTAAAATGGAAAGTTGAGTAGTTCCTTGTTAAAATCAATAATTGTTTTAAAAGGATATTCATTGCTATTATTTTTCTTAGCAAAAGTAAACAAACTGACAGAATATCTTAGATATGCCTACTGTGAGGTAAGCCCCACTGAAAGAAACTCACAGGTCAGTGTTTATCATGTACTTAATGTCAGAAGCAGCAAGGTTCTGAGTCACCAGGAAGATTTCCTGGCCAGTTGCTCTATCTAACAGTTCTAGAGGAAAGAGCAGCTAGTTCATATTAAATTCCCACCTAACAGCTGCAACTGTAGGTTGTTTCCCCTAGCTTGATGCTTAACTAAACTGCCCTGTTTTGTCCCAAGGCCTTCTGGCCCTTGGGAACACAGCCAGAACAAAGGAATTGTCCACAGACTTCTAGGTTTTCAAAGGCTTTACTTGTTACAAACACAACATAAATAAGAACTTGAACTCTTTAATAAAGTTTCTCTTAAATACAGTACTTGCTTTTGTCTTGTTTTTTTATGGACTGATTCCTGTTTTTCTGCTGACTGATTCCTGTGTTTTATGGACAAATTCCTATCTTTGGGTGTTTTTCCACTGTCACTAGAAGTGTAGGAAGTGAATAAATTAATTATACTTTAATTACACTTTTAATTGCACTTATTAATTAAGGGTATAATATCTGTTTGAATGAATACAGCAAGATGCTTGTCATTACCAGAATTCTCCCCTCCAAGTTAACGCCTGCCTGCCTGTGTTCTTTATCTTATCTTTTGACCATAGATGGCAGGCATAGGAGGCAAGGAGAGGAGAATTTACACTTACAAAATTAGGTAGCAACAGGGTGTGGTTAGGAGAAGAATTAAGATGAAATAAGGAACTATAATTAATGCAAATTTGCTTCTGTAATACTCTGCTTGCATTAAGTTAGAACTCTAATATCAGAGTGAAGATATAAATGTAATGATATTCTTTACCATTAATAGGGAATAATCTAGCAGCTAGAAAGTTGTTTGCAACTCCCTTTTGCTGTCTTGTAGGACATGCCTACCAAACAGCTAAAATGCCTCTTAAGTGCCTTATCTTTAAACACAGACAAAGACTAGGCGCTAATTGTTAGTGAGGTGTAAAATGTTTGGTACGTTAGCCTCAAGAAACTCAAAGCTAGCAGAGGGACAGAAGGGAGTCTGTCCAAATTAGGAGCAAGACTAATGGGACAGAAACGGTATTTTTCTTTGAGCAAGAATTATAATATAAATGCTTGCAATGTATTGATCATAAGCAAAACTAATAAGAAGGGATAAAAGTTGTTTTAAACTATCCCTCTCTTGCTCTCCTTCTGCTTACGTCAGAAGTTCCTTATCTCTTGAAACTTATGGTTTACAGAGTACAGGAGACTGGGCAGGGCAGAAGCTGCGGCCTGTCCTTCTCAGTCCCCACCCAGGTACTGTGCATTAAGAACTATATTAATTTGAGTGTTTTTATCTGATGATGAAGGAGAGACACACCTATTTGTAATTTTGTATAAAAGACTGTTGGCTTGAAATGAGGGGCACGCATCACCTTTGGGTGTGCGTCCCTGCAGGTAATAAATATCGCTGATCCTTTCCTGGAACAATCCGGTCTCATGCACCATTATTGGGGGACCCTTCTGGGGTCACCTGACGCCTTCAGAAGTACTCATTAAGTACCCATTAATGGGTACAAAACTGCCATTAAGTATGTGAACTGTCTGTGCCCCTGTTTAAATTGGCATGGGATTGGAGTTTAGCTCTATGAAGCCACAATGCAGAAGGCATGAACTATAGTGCTTTCCCGCCTCTTTATTTAGTCCGTCTGCTGTAAGTATTGATTTTAGCAAATCTGTATTAAGTAAGGCTTACAATGATTATTTCACCTAGCTATATATGTTTGAGCTTTCTCCCCCTCCCTCTTTCACTTCTCTTGCTGCAGCTCAATTAATTTTGAACAACCATGTTTCACAAGTAGTTTTTTGGGGGGAAATCTGTGTTCCCTTAAGGCTCTTACACATTGAACAAAATTCAGATATCTTATTCTTTGGCTTCACAAGACCTTTAGATAAGTACCAAGGTAAATATATCACACAGCACTGGCTGAACTCAGTCAAAAACGCACAGGCTCTTTTAAAGTAATTTTGAAAACCAGCTGTGTTGTGACTGCCACCCAGCATAAGAAGTAAATATCAATTGTGAATAATAAGATGTAAAAAGAAAACTAATAAATTGAGAATCTCACTCATTTTAAACAATAATAAAAACAACAAACCAGTGCTCTGTATATTTGAATGCTGAAATCAATGGCTTGTGCAGAAATTTTCAAAAACAAAATGAGAAAGTTTCATATGTCATTTGCACTGAGATGGTTACGTTTAAGTTGTTCAGTATAATATGGGGAAAGGAGGAATTTAAAAAGTTATAGGAAAAGGGCGGATTTACTCATATGGAAGAGGTGGCCAGTAAAAATGCCAATGGGACATAGGTTGTCGGTTATTAGCAATTGAAAGGTTTTAGATTTGCCATGTCTTCAGCTTCAGGAACTTCTCCCCTCTCCTGCTGAAGAGCAAGACCAGCTGCCACAGAGCTTTGCCATTTAATCAGGACTTTACAGTATCCACCTAGGGCTGCAACTACAGCTAGGCCTCAATTTGGTTGCAACACCTGGATTGCTGGGGAGGGGGCAGGCAGCTATTTATGTAGTGGAGAACACAGGGCAGCAGCCTTGGATGACAACTAAAGGACAGTGGCATAAAGTCATTGCCCATTGGGGACTGCTGGGAGGCACCTAATGGTTTTAAAATGTTTCCAGTCTCTTTTATTTTTTAATAGTCTTTTTATTGCTTCCATAGCAGGACTGTATTTTAGAATTTGTTAGAATTTGTTTAGTTTTTCCTGGCTGACTTGATATTTGGCTGCTAGCACTGAGTCATAGGCGGTAAGGAGAGGGCGGTAGTATAAGGATAGAAGTATAGCGAGAAAAATTTCATTCCTCTCCTGTTGGGCCATTGGCCTGTGTGAGATAAGCTGTGTTGGTGGCCCAAGTTTGCATCTCTCTCCTGGGTGAAAGCCAGGAGGTTCCTGAGCCATTGAACACTTAGGCCATTCTATCAGAGGGGTTGTGTTAATCAGAGAGAGCTGTATGCCTGAATAAAAGAAGAGAAGGAAGATGAGGGTGTCTCATCTCAGTGCTAACAGGCAGGGGGAGATGTGGTGATAGTGGGGGCAGAAAAGGAGGGCTAAGATAAAAAGTTTTAGATATATTGAGGCTGTTGGTCTTTCTACTCTGTCTCCTAGCCTTTAGAGAATGGAGATGCTTGTCACCTTCCCACCCAACTTTGTGGTGCTGCTGTTAAATGCCAGGTCAGTTCAAAACAAGTAATCACTCATCCATAAGTGTCTTCCCCCTCTTCTTTAAAATTCATCATCAGATGTTTTTCCACTGGCATAAAGTACCCATTTTTGCACCCATTAAGGACCCATTTGGGTATGAGCTGGATGTCCCCATTTCCACCACAGCATCCATTTGGGACACGATTATTTCCACTGCTGCTGGGGAAATCTGGATCAAATGGGTACTTTCTGGCCTTTAATCCGGATTTTCTGTAGACCCCATTAATCCAGAAAATACGGATTAAAGGGAGCCTGTTTCCACTAGAAACAGGCAATGGGGTCTAGAGGAAGCTAGGGGAGGGGTAGCACCCATGGGGGGGGGAGCCCCCAAACCTAGGCTTTTCAAAGCATTTCGACGTTACTTCAAAGTTGCCTTCAGAGATTAGGAAATGCTCCAAAGTCCTTCCGAAGGCAACTTCAGAGATTAGCAAAGGCTCCGAAGACAAACCTCTGAGAACAAAGTGAGAACAAAGTGGACTGTTACCTTCATGCATGGAAAGAGGTGCATATTAATGAGGCTGACTCATCCCTGTTCACAAGGAGCTAATTAATATGCATGCTCTCACAAGGGGTTTGTCTTAAGAGCTTTTGCTAACCTCCAAAGGCAACTTCAGAGGGACTTTGGAGATTGCACTCCCTGTCCCCCAAAACACCTGGGGTGACAGGCAGACCCCTTATGGGTCAATCCGGATTTGCAAATGGGTGCTCCAGTGTTTCCACAGCAGGGAGGCTAGCACCCATTGCTATTGGGGGCTAGACCACCCATGGAAATACACTGGGTACTTCCCTTAATCTGGATCTACTAGATCCAGATTAAGGGAAGTACCGATTCCTTAGATCTGGAACTTCTTAGATTCGGATTTAAGGAGTGCGGTGGAAAAACATCCATCATCTAACTGGGAATTATTATGCTCACATCAAAGAACAATTTGTGGCTGATCTCTGTCCAAGAAAACTTCACTGAGGTGCCTGTGTAGTCACAACTCTGTGGTACATAACAACACCAGCAACAACAGGCTTCAGAGGAGAATTGCCAATCCCCATGAAGGTCTTCCAGTGTGTCACCAGAGGCTAATGTGTGAAAGTAGTAACAATAAATATGGGGAAAGTGGATGTAAAGAAAATTATTTCATTCTTCTATAATCCTAGAATTCAGCATCATTCAATAAAGCCGAACTGTGAGAGATTCATGATAGATTAAAGAAAATGCTACTTCACGCAATGCATTGTTAAACTATCTTCCTATTCTTTATAAGAATATAAGAGGATACCTGCTGATATGGGCCATAAACCATCTAGTCATACATTTTTTCTCACAGTGTGGCCTGCCAATCACTTTTGGATATTTTCAAGTAGAAGACAAGGACAGAACCTTCACCTGCTCTTGATTCCCTGAAAATTGCCTTTAGAGGCATCCTGCCTGTCTCTCCTATCTGAAGGTGATACTTAGACATCAATTTTAGTAGCTATTTCAGAAGCTGAAACTGAGGGTCCTCCAATTCTAGGTTTTGTCTGTTGTTCCCAAGGTACCTCAACCACTGAGAATCTACATGAAGCCACAGATATTTTGTTTGAATATACGGAGATCTCAGGGGAGGTCACAACAAAATCAGTATAAAAACACATGAAATAATTTAATGAAAATGGTGATAGTGCCAGTATTGGGAGGGACTTACGTTGTTTCCTCAGCCAAGGGCCAGAGTAAAAAAGAGTCACTATATGTTGTCCTTTCCCTCTCATTTCAGGAAGGAATCAAGGAAAGTAGAACAGAGGTCTATTTGCATCTCTGCACCCCAGACTGAGATGCAATAGTCCACTTTCAGAGTGAAACAACACATCAGCACAGTGACCTATCATTTTAGTTCCACTTTATCTAACCCAAAGGTAGATTTTCTGGGGTAGATAATGCTGAAAGCAAACAGATTATTCCTTCATTGGCCCAGTTCCCATTACAAGCTTAAAATGGTTTTCCTAAACCGAAATAATAGAACTGGATGCTAACACAAATTTGCCTGATCCCATTACTTTCAACTTAATCATGTTCAATCTGGATTCTGAGGATCGTACGTGGCATACGTGACTCAAGGGGGACTCAAGTGGCTACTTTCTAAAAGCTGCTTTTCAGGGCTGCCTTGCCGTCTTCCTCCTGGCATGAGCATGCCAACCATAACGGACCCCTTCACAGAGCCTAGCTGGGTGGCTGCCACTTGCCTGGATGGATGAAAAACAGCACCGGGCAGCCAGCAATTCTTTCCCCTCCTCTCCCCATTGCCCAGGACCCACTCACCTCCACAGCCACAGCCTTAAACATTCACACATCTCCCAGAACCTGCAGCTGCTTTCCTTTCTTTCCCTTTCTAAAGGTCAGAACTCCAAAGAGCCAGAACTGCGCAAAATTGCAACATTGTTATCAGGTGTGAAGTGGATGGATCGCTACAGTGTAACCGCTGCTGTAAGGGGTGGATTTTTACAGTTAAATCACTATCTTTGGAAGCAAGCTATTGGGGGAGGGAAATCCTAAACATGCATTCTCGTCCCACTAAAACGGTACCATTCCCACAGTAAGAAATGTAAAATGTTTCACATGCACGAACTTGAGTGAGACCCGTTGAAATGAATGTTAACATTTGTAATGCTTTGGGGTGATTTAACACACAGAAAGCATGTTAAGCCAACCTGACGTGGGGACTGCGAGGATCGAAACTGTTTCAAAACCGTTTTAAGCTTGTAATGGGAACGTGGCCATTGATATGTAATCTCACTCTGAAACTGGGCTAAACCTGAATTAAAATTTAGGTGTGGACACAGCCTCAGTTTCCTTTAAAGATATTTGTGGCTAGTTTCCTTCAAAGCCAGCCTTGACCATGGAAGTTAAGGTGTGAGCTGTGGCTAGAAACTGCTTTGCCTATCCTTTCCCTTTGTACCCTGACAGTTCCTATGTGTTGATTCCTTCTTGTTTCAATGTGTAGACTCCTCATCCTCATAACTTTGTATATCTTACAGGTTTGTATTTTTTTCTGTCATTCTTAGAAGTAGTTTAAAAATTATGTCCATAAAATTATAATTTAAGCTTTTATATTTGTAATTAGTTGCCTAGAGGCCATCTGAGAAAAGAAGTGATAAATATTTGTTACAAAAATTTGTATTTGCTTTCAAAAACAAATAATATGATTAACTGCCTCAAGAATTCATGCTATTAATGCACATAAGGACTGCATCCAATAATCTGTAGTTCTATTCAACCGGCCACCACATTTCACAGTCTGAAAGTCAAATAGCTCTTCACAAGAACCAAATATGTTAAACCAACCCCATTAGAATAACATTAAACAGTACACTTTGATGTTTCTATCAAAGATATTAAATTGCTGTTTAGGGTTTCATTTGAGATGTCCACACACAGAATGTAAAATACTGATTAATAGTCAAGTAGCCCTTGCTAAGTGACAGCACAGCAAAAGTACTCCAAGGGATCAAAAAGTGCTTTGCTTATCAGTTGCAAACATTTTACTGCTGGCACACCAAACTGGTTCCCCAAAAAACCCAGATTATATTTCAGACTGAATTGCACAGAACCGGTTAAGCCCACATAATGAATTCATTCTTATCTGTGAAAGATTTGGACATAACTTACTTATCCTGCTATATGTAGATATTCTGAAATAAAGATTGAATATTCTGGAATAGCTATGTTTTATTCCAGAATATCCAAATACAGCAGAATAAGTAAGCAATATTTGGATGCAGCCTTGGATAGAATTCCTCATGTACTTCACTGGATCAGGCCACAGCCCATGTAGTCAAATATCTGGTCTCGCACAGTTGCCCACCAATTGCTGTGGAGCATCTCAAGTGGAAGACAAAAGCAAAATCTTCATCTACTCTGAAATCCCTGCAAATGGTCTTCGGAGGCATCTTGCCTCTTTCACTAACATGGAGGCAATACTTAGTAGTCACTGATACACCTCACCCCCATGAATTTGAATAACTGGTGTGCATGTTGGAAAAGAAGACCAAATTCTTGTTCCTTAGTATTATTATTGCATTTTGTATACTCCATAATAGTACATGCCAAATATAAGAGATAGATTTCTGTATTTACCCTCTTACCTTTCAAATATGTGGTTCCTTTCCACGAAAAAAAAGTGAATTGGTTCATATTAAAAGCTATGAGCAGTAAAAACAATGCACTAAAAATAATCACCTAAAACAATGTTTTCTAACCAGCTGCTAAACCAAGTAATGTATTTATTTTATTGCACATTTGCATAATATGGCAAACTTGAAAGTCTCTTTAACAGATGCGGTGGTGGCAAAGAGATTTGATTACTGGCCTCTGTTATTAATCACTGCACAAATCTTAAATGATTTGTTTCCACAGTCTGATCAATTTACATCAGAGTGCTTGCATTTATGCACACAATGTGGAGATAAAACATCTGTTCACACCTTTGCTGGCAGCATTGATTTTCTTATCAGGTTTGAAGTTCTCTAGTAAGGGAGGCACAGGAGAATTCACCAAGAGGTTGACAACTTGGAAAAAGAAGATTCACTGTTAGCACTGAGAACAATTCATAGCTGAAATATATTTCACCTAACCTCTTATATCTATATTGTGCTTATTAGCTGGTCTCTTGAAATGGGAATATATAGGAGGGGGGGTCATAATTACCCAATTATAGTTCAAAAATACAAGCACAGATTTTTTTTTTGAAAAAAAATCACTACAGTGGGACTTCCTTGCTAATACCTATTTTATTTGTATGAAGATATGTACACACATATGGCTGACTAGAGATATATATGTATTAAAAGCACATACATTGACAACATGTTTGCAAACTTAAATAATTTAAAGAATATTCTAGGCTTCCTTTTCCTTTGTTTTAGGGATTAAATTTTGCATATAACATGAATTATAATAGGGCTCTTTTTTGTAAAGAAATATAAAACTAAATCAACACTGTGGCCTAAATATGTATCTTTCATTATCTCCTAATTATATACGATAAATGCATTAGGTCATATGTGATACCTGCATCAGAAATGTTCATCTCAGAAAGTTTGCTTTATTACAAAAAATGGTATGTACAACACAACTGACAATACTCTGTTACGGAACATGGTATTGACATGTGTTTTGTGTGAGGAAATTAGTCCAAACATGAACCCAAAGGGGGAGGGGGATGACAAATATTCTGTAGCACAGGCAGGCAAGCAGACAGCAAGAAAAAATACTTTTCAAGGCAGTTTCTTTAACAAAAAGGAAAAGTTTTAGAAATACTCAACAAAAGCTTTAAAACCAGTCAGTTAGAAGTAGCTGGCAAGTACCAATAATGCTCAAGAGCAGAGAAAAACATGCAAACAAATGGGTTTCACTTCAAAAAGATACCCAACTAGTGTGTAGATAAGTATTTGGGGCCAAGCCCTTCCTAAGCTAGGACCTGCCTGACACCAAGGAGAAAGTAAACAAAAACAAGGCCTTGTAGTCTCACCACCAAGCTGCAAAAAGCTTAAAATGCAGTCTTCTTTGAAAAGCAGAGTTCTTTTCTTGAATTCAGCAACAGGAAACCAAGTGCAGCTACGATGTCTTCTTTGTAGGTTGAGGAGTGATTTCAGCTTTTGTGATGAAAAGGAAGGGAAGAACCTTCAAAATGAGGGAAAATCCTCCATATAGAATGGGAAAAAACTAGACTATACTATTTTTCCAAATGGAAAAGGAGCAAAGCTATTTCATTGGGTGAAAGATGGAATGAAGTGATTGGTCCTCTTTCTAGAGAGATCAGGACAGGTGATGTCAAGCTTGTGTTAGCTGCTTTCTAAATATGGGGTTCCTTTCCTATTGACAGACTTGACATTAAGTCTGTACTCTAGACTTTGTTGATGGGATTATGGGTGTTTTTCCACCGCAGGCCTTAGACCCGGATCTAAGAAGATCTGGATCTTTCAGAATGGGTACATTCCTTAATCCAGATCTAGTAGATCCGGATTAAGGGAAACACCCAATGTGTTTCAATGGGAGGTATAGCACCCATTAGCAATGGGTGCTAACACCCCTGCTGTGGAAACAGCTTTGCACCCATGTGGGGAATCCGGACCAACCCCCAAGGGGTCAGTCCATTACCCCAGGTGTTTCAGGGGGTAAGGGGGTGCAGTCTTCAAAGCCACTTCATTTTGAAGTCTGTGCAAAATAGCTCCAGAGTGCCTTTGAAGTCTGTGCTGATCTTTGGAGTGAACTTCAAAATGACTTTGGAGCCACTTCGGAGCCACTTCGGAGCCACTCCAAAGTTCACTCCGAAGATCAGCACAGACTTCAAAGGCACTCCGGAGCTATTTTGCACAGACTTTGAAATGACTTCAAAATGACTTTGAAGTCAATTCGAAGTGGCTTTGAAATGACTTCAAAATTACTTCAAAGTGGCTTTGAAGTGGCTTCGGAGCCTAGGTTTAGGGGGACCCCCAATGGGTGCATCCCCTCCCCTTAGCCTCCTTTGGACCTCATTGCCTGTTTCCAGTGGAAACAGGCTCCCTTTAGTCTGGATTTTCTGGCAGAAGACCCCATTGTAAACCCCATTAATGGGGTCTACAGAAAATCTGGATTAAAGGCCAAAATGTACCTATTAGATCCGGATTTCCCCCATGGCAGTGGAAACAATTGGGTCCCAAATGGGTGCCGTGGTGGAAATGGGATCATCCAGCCCACACCCAAATGGGTCCTAAATGGGTGCAGAAATGGGTACTTTTTGACAGTGGAAAAACACCCTATGTCTGCAGGAGGTATAATAGGTGTCTTCCATTTCAGATAATGACCCAAATCAAGTTAAAACAGTGGTTCATTCTGAACCCATAAATTCTATCCAAAATCTCTCATTAATTATCATGATTCTGCATGTCCAGTCTATTGCCAATAACGGCATGACAATCATATGTATATGCAAATTCCAGAGATGTCTGTGCTTTGCCTTAACACAGCACTCAAACTGAGGGATTCTGGGAGCACATGGCCACAATGCATCAATAGCCTCGCAAAACCACTTCATTGTATTCATTTCAAAGTCATCAAGAAAAAGGTGTTCAAAAAACTTTTTTCTTTGTTCCTAATGAATGTTAGACATACATTGATACATATACAGTTATCTATCTTAATATCTTGTTTATACTGTCATCCCTCTTTTCCTCTTCTTACCATGATAAAAAATACTGCTAAAAAAAAAAATGGTTTGACAAGCAATTTTCAGAGGTGTGCTATCGTACATCACTGAAAATCACCCCCTCAAGCCCCAAGACTAGGCACTTTTGTGGAGGTGGATATGAAGCTTGTGCAAGCTTCCCAGCCACAGGGAGGCATAGCCAAATTAATACTGACAGAACTCATCTGGCCCACATCTCTTTATGATCTGCATCAGTGAGTAAAATGGAGGTAAGTGCAGAAAAGGCTTACATCACAAGGAACACCAAGTGGATGAACATGAGTTGATTTCCTGCTCGTCCGAATATTCACTCCAGTCTAAGGACAGTAAGATAAATTCATACTCTTTGATTTTAATTGAAAATATATAAAATTCATATTACAGAAAGCAATATATGATCAAGAAAGATGGTGTCCTTGCAAATTTACATTTCTTTGAATTTTTCATAGAAAGAAATTTAACAAATAAGCTCATTTAGGGAAAGGCATAAGTAAAAGCAGATATGCATTTCTTTAAAATGGGGAAATTAATTTCAAAAATGTCAAAATGGGAAAATTTTGTACAATACACACTGTTTTTTTTATTATTTTGAATGTATTCCTTCTCATTTTATTATTGCAAACCAGTTCCTGAAAAGCAGTTTCCATTAGCCCAGCTAGACTGGGCAGAGTTGTGTGGCAGCCATACCTTGTGGTTCAGCAGCATCTAGAAGATCATAGGCCCCTTCTGTACTTGTTGGTGGTCCAGATTAATGAGCCCCTAAACGTTATTCCAGCTCTATTTGCACTGAAAGGAGCCAGATACTAATGATGATGACTGCCAAACCTTCTGTTCTTCTCCCCAAAACAGACACTCTGTGAGGTAGATGGGGCTGTGAAACCACAGAGAGCTTGACTAACCCAAGGTCATCCAGCTGGCTTCATGGACAAGTGCAGAATTGAACTGGGAGACTATTTGATAAAGAGTCCTACAATCTAACCACAAGACCAGACTGGCCTTTAATCGGGATGGGTTGTAGACCCATTTAATCAACTCTACATCTGGACTAAGGACTTTGTTCCTGACCACAGGAGGCATATAGATGTCATGCCATCATGATCTGGAACTACCAGGGATGCTTTTCAGTGGTGCCCCATAGTGCACTGCTAAAAATCACCCCCTTTGGAATAATGGGGGGGGGTAAGAAGATGATGTGAGCTTTGCAGCTATGGGGGGGGGGGGAAATGGGCTTGATCAGTGCTGTCCATGCAGACAGCGCTTATGTGATCCACATCTTCAAATAATCCAAATCTATAGGCTCCATGCAATTATGGATCAATGGAACCCACTAATCCATATTACCACCACGGTAAGTGAAAAAAAGGCCATACAATAGTTTGGCCATCCTTGTTGCATTCACTTGTCTGTGAATAAGAGGTTAAAGAGGATCGAGAGCTCCAGATGACAGTCTTCTGAAAAAGCACATAAGCACTGTTTATAATTTGTTAGGTATACTAAGGAAGTACTTTCATTATTAATGAATGGGTGATAATATTTTTTAAAAAACTAAATTTAGCCTTCACTGAAACACAGTCTTTTCCACACTGTTCCCTTCTACATGGTAAAGCTCTGTGCAAAAGCACAGTTGCAGGATGTACAAGCCACACTGAAAGCTGCTCTATGTGTAGTGTCTGGGACCATCCCACGCTCCTCTCTACCATCTGGCACAGCAAATTGCTTCACACTTCTTTTTTGTCCTTGCCACTATTGTTAGCATTCAAAGAATTTTGGGCACCTCCAGTCAGCCTTTCAATTTCACAGCAAAGCTCATTCTACTCAGCAGTAGATAAGAGAGGAAAGGATTACAAATTATTTTCCGAGGAGCAAAAACAATTTCAGATTACAGGTTTGCTTTAATATTAGAACGATCACTTTGCTGCCCTTTTTGAGAGAGATTACTTTTATTGTGCAATAACTGTCTTTTGCTGTTACTTTTATAGCTAATGAAATTCCAGATAATACAATGCCAGAGATACAATGTATATGATGTCATTATTTGTGCAGCAGTATCAGTGCTTGTGGCATTTTACAGAGTTATATAAGAAAAACTTTCCAGCACTTGTGGCTAGATACGTTACCATCTAATTACATTAGAAAAAAAATTGTAGAGTCTATTCAGAGAAAGGCTTAAGTGTAGCCCTTGTAAACATTTGCAATTGCCAGTCAGAGCCTTGGAGACAAAAAGGGCATCTTTGTCTGTAGAGAGTGAAGGACCCGTAACATGATATTCTCAAACTTCTACAGTGACAGAAGAAAATAAGTAGCTAAGTAGCAAGACATATGCATGGGGCTTTGCACATATTTTAATCTACCCCCATTTTAGTACAAGGACAAATAAAAAATGAACTGCAGATAGCTGGAGGCTACTGTGCAGCAGCCAGCCAACTCAATGTTTTTCTATTCCCAGACCCTCCCACAAAGTCATGGACACAGAAGCCTGTAGTGTGTGCTGTGGATGAAGATGTCTCTGTTCTGCTCTTTATTTTCTGGTGGCTGCCATTTTAGCAGAAGGCATTGGGGAGAATTCTACCGATATGCAGTCTGTGAAGAGACTCATGGTATTCTCTAGTGAACTGGATTAAATAATCAAATCTTTGTGTAGAATCCTTAAGAATAGGTTCACTGAGGGGATAATAGAAATATTATCCATTAGACCAAAGTAATGCACATTAGTTAGGACTGACATCCAAGCTCCTTTAATTTTAGCCAATATGACCAGTGATGAGAGGTAAGGATAGTTCAACATCTGGGAAACATCAAATTAACTAGATTTGCATAAAGACCTGCAGAGATAATTTATTTATTATTTATTTATTTATATTTAAATTTATATGCCGCCCCATACCCGAGGGTCTCTGGGCGGCTCACAGCATTTACTCACCTTGCCCATAACCTCAGCTACTCATGGAAAGAAATGTAGCAAGGTGTGTTGTTGTTCATTTGTTCTAAAATGCTGTCCAGGGGCCTATTCGCACTTGGCTTTATTCTGGAATATATCCTGGAATAGGGACTTGCTGTCCATATGGTAGTGCAGGCTTCAGCAGGTCCAAAGTGAGGTCTGCCAGAGTCTGCATTAGTATGTGGACCACAGACCCCTATCCTGAGATATACTCCAGAAAAAAGCCAAGTGTGAATAAGCCCCAGGTTTGTAACAGCTTTCTTCCCAAGGTGCAAGAGTCTTTTTATATCATAGCTGTAGGTGCCCTCTGCAGTGGTCTTTGAGCCCAAGAAAATAAAATCAGACACTACTTCCATTTCTTCTCTATTTTCCAGGAAGTGATGGAACCAGATGCCATGATATGATGATGATGAGCTTGAAGCCAGCTTTTACACTCTCTTCTTTAAGAGACTTCTTAATTCATCTTCACTTTGTGACATCAGAGTACTATTTTCTGAGTACCTCAGAGCTGTTTATATTTCTCCTGGCAATCTTGATTTTAGATTTTGATTCATCCAGTTTGGCATTTTCTATTATTTTGTATATAAGATAAACAATTGGTGTGACAATATACAGGTTTGCTGTGCTCCTTTCCCACATGGAGAACCAAACAGTTGCTCCATGTTTGGTTGTAATTGTTGTTTACTGACATGTATACAAGTTGCTTGGGAGATTGGAAAAAGTATTTCCATCCCTTTCAGAACTTTCTACAGTTTGCTATGATTCACGTAGTCAATGTAGCAGAAGTAGATGTTTTTCTCAAACTGTCTTTTTTGATATTTCAATAAATGTTAACAATTTGACCTCTTAGTTCCTCTGTTCATTTGAAAACTAACATGCACTTGTTGTAGTTCTTCGTTCATGTATTGCTGAACCATAACTTGCAATATTTTAAATATAATCTTACTGGTGTATGAAATGAATGCATTTGTTTGGTAATTTGAAATGCTTTGGCATTGGTCTTCATTGATGCGTATTGTTTTCGTATGCTTATTTTACATTTGGTTTTTAATGTTGCAACCCACCCTGAGAGTTTTGAATATAGGGTGGAATAATGATGCAAATAAATATACTGAGCTGGCATACTGAGTGCATCACTTTAACAGCATCATCTTTTAGGATTTAAAATAGTTTAGCTGAAATTCTAGCACCTCCACTACCTCATTAGACTTCATTCTCCAGGGTGTCCGGCCCTAGATGAGAAACCAAACCATCGTGATTATCAGTGGTGTAAAGATCTTTCTTGTATAGCTCTTCTGTGAATGCTTCTTGTCACCTTGTCTTAAGCTCCTCAACTCCTCTTAGGTCACTATGATTTTTGTTTGTTATTATGCTTATTTTAGTATGAAATGTTCCCTTGATAGTTTCATTTCTTTTGAAAACCTTTCATGTTTTCCCTATTCTATTGTTTCTACTGATCTCTGATCTGTTCGCTCTGTTTTGGAAGACATGTTGGTAACATCTGCACATTCCCTTTGGACTATGCAAAATGTGAGGCTAAAAACAAATTTAAAGAACCCACTAAAAACAATAACTATGCCTGAGAGTGGGAAGGGGAAGCTGTTTTCCTTAGCTAAAGACCTGGGTGAGTAGATGTGTTGTACCCTCTGAGGTACATCCAGTGAGATACAGTTGGAAAGTATTCTGGGTATGAATCAAGCTACTTCTTGACCTCAGCTGCCTTGATGCAGATCGGCAGTGGTGACAGAAATGACCCACATCTCAGTCTGGAGTAGGGATGTCCACAAATATTTGTCACATTTTAAATTCATATGAATTTGTCTGAATTCAGACGTTTGTATTTGAATTGAATTTTGGGACATTTGAAGATTGACATTCGAATTCAAATTGAATGTTCCTATACATTCATAGGAAGCTTTGTTACACTTATGAACCTGGGGAGGTGGGAAAGCAGCATCCCCAGTCATATCTGCAATGGATCCAGGGTGGATCCAGAGTGGATTCAGAAGTGTGTTCAAAGTGGATTAAGAGTGGATTTGACACGTTCAAAGTGGATATGTAAGGGATATGTAGCAGATACATAGGGGATACTTAGGAAAAACATAAGCAATTTGTAGTGGGCATTCAAATCAGACTTGTATCAAACATTCGTATCAAATTTGAATCCTACCACATTTGAAGGGGATCTATGTGAACAAATATTATTTTTTTGCATTCAATTTGATATGAATTGAACATTTTTTTAAAAAAAATCATGAGCATCCCTACCTGGAGCCTAGTGACATTTCACAGAACTGAGAAAGATGGTCCACTTTCAGAGCCATTTCCAGGCATGCAGTAAAATGTTCCTCATCTCCAATTTTGAGGCTGGGAAACTTTTGTTCCTCAGCTTTGAAGCTAAGGCAGGAGATCCTGACTGTTGTGCAGATAGTTGCCAGTCCATCTGCCCTGCTAAAATGCCTTTCCTGGGCCAAGGGCAAGCTCTCAAGAACAGTTATGGCATGTATGCCGGAGGCATAGATTCCTGATTCCCCCTCCCCACAACCTCCTGGAACCCCATATAAGAACAGGTATGGCTTTCAGATTGGATCATGGATCATGGGATATGAGGTAATATTTTGAAAGCTTCCTAAAATATTTATTAGACACATACATCCAGAAACTAGCAGGCAGATATAAAGCTGAGTGTGCTGAACCAAATGTGAAGGCAACCACAAAAGTTTTATGTACATATAAAGTTGTTTTAAAGGCAAAACATTAACACAGAGACTTTCTGCCTGCAAAATATATGCACATCCTCAAGCAGGTAATTGCGCCCTAGAATCTTGCATATGCATGAGCAAAATGAGTAATTGCATGTGCAGGCTACTGCTAGTGCGTGAAATTACCTGTTTTGCAAGTGTAAATTGTTGTTTTTGCATGCACATTTACCTGTTTGCTGTGTTTATATTTTGTGGGTTTGAGTTAGGAGCTTGTGTTTGAAAATTGTGGCCCTAAGGATATAAACAAAGAGAACAAAAAGGTTGAATGCTAATTGTGAGACTGGAGGGAAATATTACGTTCTGTTTTCTGTTTCTTTACACTGCAGAGTGGCAAGTGTTTACCTCATAGAATATTTATCAACTGCCCTTATTCATACCCATTTCCAGTATACTCCTCCAAATTCCTTAACAATGCATGAACGTTTTTATCTAGACAGAAAAAGCATTTTCCGGAAACTGAATGTTGCTTTGGTCAGTAGAGCATAGGTTTTCTTTCTGTCTTTTGGTTTGTTTGTTTCTAGGAATATTTTTTCCTGTGATTCAGTCCATCTGTAGTTGAGACAAAGAGAGTGGGTGTTGTTGTTTAGTATAAACGTGATTGAGGATGGATAACTGTGATAAAAGCAGAGGCAAAGTGCAGGCTATGAAATATGTTGGTTTTCAGAATACTATGAATTTGGAACGTAATTCATAATCCCCAATTCAGCTATGCATCGACCCTACAATTTATCCATGACATGTACAGTGCTGATAGCACTCATGCAGTTAAATTCTATTCTCCACACAACACTGTTGGAGCTGGTTTCTCCAGAGCAGAACAAAATATTAATTTCTATTTTTTTCCAGTTTTCCTATGTGAATATTAATGTGTCAGGCACAACTTCTGTGGAAGAAAGAGCAATTTGTAGCTCAAAAGAAAGAGCTTGCTGGATTCTAAGGGAAATCAGAAGTGGTTTGGAAAGAACCTATCATCTGATCAACTCTGATGAATGGCTTACAGATTATCAACTTCAGAGAAGGAGCAGAGGCTGATATACATCAATGCAAGGACATACATAAGGAAGGGTCCATATTCTCAACACCATAGCCTTGATAAAATTTGGTCTTCCAAGTTTCCTTTAAAAAGAAAACTTGAGAAAATAGATCAAAAATTATTTGCATCCATATTCACATTATAAAATAACTAAAGATCAAATTGAAGCCCAATTAAAACAGTAAATTCTAAAAATAATAAGATTGCCATCCTTCATTATTTACACTTTAAATATTTTTGAGTTCTGTGTTTCCTGTGACTGAATAGAGTTTTGGTACCAATTATGGCCAGGACATAATTCTGATTTCAGGCATTTCCTGGAAATCAGGATCCTGATGCTGCTGGCAATTATGAGTTGTGTCACTCTAAGTTTTGGCATTGCTGAATCTGACACATCTTAGAATTTGAGCACCTAGAGCTCTGTAGTATCTATTTGACAATAAAATTATGTCTCCAATTACCATTTTTGGGCATTTCCAAGGGTTGAAGCTGTTGCTGCCCTATATCTATTTTCAGTGGCAGCTGACGTCCTCAAAGCAACCACATGGAACATTTTCTGGCACATTTGCTTGCTGAGGTGCCTTTGTTGCAGGGTGGTTTCTTCCCTCCCTGCATGGAGGTGCCACATAAAATGGTACTTCCTTATTCTGAAATGGTAATGAAGAGGGTGCCATGGGGGGGTGCATGCATCCCTCATCCCCCACAAATGATGCCACCTCCACTAGAACTGGAGATATACCCTAATGTAGGAGGCCTTTGGGTACAAACTGCACCTTTCCTACATTTTTTTCCGAATTTTTTAGCTGCAATTCCTTAATCTCTATTTTCCAATAGGCATTAAATCTTCAAATGTTTTGATACTGGTGATATTGAAATCCATGAGACTGCTGAGAAATTTAACCCTTGCAAATAAAGAGGGATCACTGTATTACAAACCTGGGATTGCAGCAGAAAAGGCTATGATACTGGGGGAGGGGTGTGTTATTGATCAAAAATCAAGGGGAAAAATGCACCTTAACAAGGTACCAAAATATGGCCATTTTGATTTTGCACATTTCTTTTTAATGTCTGGAATGAAGACAAAATACTCATGAAATTCAAATTCCCAGTGTTTGGGCCTAGCTTTTGATCTCAGCTATTTGAAACAACTAGATGCTATGAGCTGTATCCCTTTTGGGGTGTTTTTCCACTGTCACTAGAAGTACCCATTAAGTACCCATTAATGGGTACATAAATGCCATTATGGGTACTTAATGGGTACTTCTAGTAACAGTGGGAAAACACCCTTTGGCTCATTGGCATAACAAAAAAATTGATTTCTTGCTAACAGAGCAGCATATTACTAAATGTAATATCATGCATTGCAGAATGTTATTTTATGAGCTTGGAATTAATAAAATTTACATGTCAATGGAAGCATCATACTAGAGTGAAAATAGTATTATTTCTGTGTTATTAATTTCTACCACAGTTATTAATAACTCCTTATCCTGTGCGTGCTTTTTGGTCTGAATGCTCCTCAAAAAGTCTAACATGCAGAATAATATTAGATATTAAAATAAGTGCAGAATATCTACAGACTAGTATTTAAATACATAACAGTCTGATTTTTGAGGGCTTTTTTGCACTTTCCATTAAACCACAGAACCAAGATGGACCTCCCTTCCACCTGCTCATGCAGTATAAGGGAGACTAAACCCCTGCTAGCATGCTCCATCCACATTGGACAGAGCAGACTGAGTTAAGCAGCCCCAAATGGCCTTCTAGTCTGGGATAGTGGTGGACTATTTTAAAAGATCTACTGGCAGTTTGTTCTTGCCCTTTGGAGCTTATAGAAGCCTACTCTGAAGTTTCAGGATTAGGGGGAGGTCTGTTGCACAACAGCTGTCCAATGGGGTTGACCTTGTTTTGGGACCTGTGAACCTCTACAGCTGATCCAGTTCCACTGGAGTGGTCCACCAACAGTAAATACACAAAGCCCTTGACTTTCTAAAAAGACCTGTTTAATATTAAATGCTAGGTTAGCTTGCAAGAATCATTAAGGGTCACTTTTTCTGAATGTTATTTAATGATTAGTCTAGGAATGTGCATGAATGGGTTTTCTTTGCATTCAGTTCATATTGAATCAAATGTTAGAAAATTTGCATTTGTTCAAATAGATCGAATGTACACTCCAAATACCACTCCGAATGTGGTAGGATTCTATTCAATATGAATGTGTTCATACAAATTCATACTACTATCTGATACGAACACAGATGTATCCAATATGTATCTGATATGTATCCCATAACATATCCGCTCTGAAAGCATCAAATCCGCCCTGAATCCACTTTGAATCTGCTCTCAAACCATGTCAAATGCACTCTGAATCCATTGCAGATGTCTGGCCCAGTTGCTTTTCCAACTCCCCATTTCACGAATATTTTGAAATATTTGTACAAATACAAATGTCAGTTATTGAATATCATAACATTTAATTCATATATGAATGTCCAAATTCATCCGAATTGATATGAGTATTGAATGTTACAAATATTCATGCACATCTCTAGATTAGTCTATAGGTAGTTTTGCAAGAGAAGAGAGTTACCTGGCAGAAAGACATGCCAGAGCTTCCCAAATATATTACAATATGTGACAAGAGATCACAGAGAATTCTGGGATACAAGCTGTCTGAAAGTAGGTAAGCAGAAAAGAGTGACCAGTCTGGGTACTCTGCAGTCCATTAGTTTCTCAAGGACAGTAGATGGCTGAGGTAACAAATAGGCCCCATTACTGTGGGATGTAGAGCCCTTTGATATGTATTTCTAGGATGGCTAAAAGCTCAGTGGCAAGGATTGTGAAACTTTTGTGACAAGCAATACTCTTTCCCATTCTGCTCCTTCAATGAAAAGTCTACTGATATCAGCATGGATTCTTATATGAATGTGAAGAAACTACACCATACAACCATCTAAATGTCTCACTGAAACCTGAACTCTATTTTGCCTGCTTTTTTGTTGGAAAGAAGTTGAATCTCTGAGTAAAAATAAAGAGAAGGAAACTAAAAAAAAATTATGGAATGTCAATCAGAAGCAAAATATGATATTTCAGATGTAATAGCCACCATAATATCTACTCTTGCATGAAAATTCACTTTATCCTGAATAGTTGGGATACAGTGGAGTGAATAAAATGTCATGATGGGGCAACTGTCACATCATGTTTCCTGCCATTTTGCAGTAATTAGGGAAGATTAGAGGAGCTCTTGGCAGGACTTAATTCTAGGTGAGTGTAGTTGGAAAAATAATAGTAATCTCAAGAAGATCCTAAACATCCAAATGATCTATTTCTCTTACCATCAAACCAGTAGCACCGGTCTGCGTTGCAGTTAATGTAGTTTAAAAAAAGGACCACTTTGCACAAGCACACCTTACAGGAACTTCATAGTAGTTTCTGTTACTTGCTTCCCTGTTACTCCAAAATGTTTTAGATAGAGCAATGAGGCTTGAAAAATGGCAATATTATTGTTTTGTTTTAATGTGCTGAATTTGAAGCGTTGTTACCCACCCTGAGACCTTTGGGTATAGGGCGGGATAGAAATACAAACAAACAAACAAACAAACAAACAAACAAACAAACAAACAAACAAACAAACAAACAAACAAACAAACAAACAAACAAACAATAAATAAATAAATAAATAAATAAATAAATAAATAAATAAATAAATAAATAAATAAATAAATAAATAAATAATCACAGACTGGAGAATGAGAGGCCTTTTCTGCCCTGGAGTCTGCTGTCTGTATGCTAGTGCAGCCCTATGGTAGCCTGCCCTGGGCCTGCTATACACTGCACCCACATTTGGGATTGGAGGCAGTGATTCTGAGATGTAATCCAGAACAAGGCTTAGTGTAGAAAGGGTCAGAGCCTCTGGCTGCAGTCCTGACAGCCAGGGGTAGTGGGCAGCATGCAGACAGCATATCACCATTTTAAGAATAGTGCTACAATTGTAAGGCTATTATTAAACACACAGGGAGAAGAGTGCTGTGTCTGTATCCACTTGGTCCAGTAAGTTTGTGTTGCCTTTTATCAGCCACTGATTTTCTGATGCTGTTTCAGCAGTGTTTGCTATTGTTGCAAAGGATCTTTCACTGAAAGATACTAGAACATAAAGCATCATATGGTAAATAGTGTAACATTATTGAACAAAGTTGCCTGTCAGTGCTGGCATCATAGAAAGATATGTATTAGGAAGACAAAGTGTATTTCCTTGATGGGAGTTATTGAGAAGCTTGCATCAACTGAGCTGCCTAAAGGTTTTTGAACTGCTCAATATTTTTGGTGCATGTTCCAGTACATTCCACTGCATTCCTCATTCTTTTCAAGCTGCATCCAGATATCGGTTGTTATTCTGTTCTATTTGGATATTCCAGAATAGAGCACAGATATTCTGGAATATGCATGCTTTATTCCAGAATATCCTTATGTAGCAGAATAAATAACCAATGTCTGGATGCAGCTTCAGTTATCTGATAACTTTTCATCAAGGTAATCTAGATGGCATATACATTGCCCTTTTTAAGTTAACTGACCATCTCTATATTAATCATTTCTTTTATCAATGATAATGTTATTCGTATGAGAGTATAATCCTCATTTATTTTGTCCATTAGACAATAGTGGGTTCCAAACCTGATTGAACCCATCCTTTTTATTCCTATCTAGGGATGTACATGATATTTTTTATTCAATTTGTATCAAATATATATTCATGTGAATAGATCCCCTTCAAATGTGGTAGGATTCATATTTGATATGAATATTCAATCCCATATCAATGCATACTAATGCATTCAAATCCCATAAGAATCCCATATGATGCTTCATATGAAGATTCATATGAAGCTTCATACAAATGTATCAAAACATTCCATTCGAATTTGAATGTCAATCTTTGAATGTGCCAACATTCTATTCAAATTCAAATGTCTGAATTCGCCCAAATTCATACAAATTTTGAATGTTATGAATATTCATGGAAATCCCTAATTCTATCCCATTACCCTGTTCTTATGGTAAATCATATATTCTTCCATATTGATTTCTGCTACTTTTACTTACCCTCCTTTTACTGGTAAATCCTTGAGATGTTCATCTGTAGCATCCTCATCCATATATTATTTGAACAGGGAAGAAGATATATTGGCCCAGTTATCATAGGAATGTTTATTTTTCCTCTGGCATCCAATCTGATGCAAAATGTTTCATATTATTTGCAAAGCTGCATGAAACATCTCTGGAGAAAAGGAACTTTGTTTACAAGAGAAAAAAAATGGACTTCACAAAAGCTACTACTATAGTCTGTAATCCATAGAATTTCTCAAAAGCCAGGATTTATGCACCACCACTTTCTGTTAGCTCCTCGTTTTTCCTGGTAGAGTCCAAAAAAGATGATGCCTTGAAAGTCCTGTGTTACAGTATTATCCCAGGAATATGATATATATTACAGCTAAAATGACCTTTACATTTTCAAGGTTTGCTAACCCTTAAATTTAAGCTACCTGTTTCACAAAAAGTATCTGAAACAATAACTTTTTTTATGTTGCAACAAACATTGCATTTAATGAGTATAGTGCACATGTAATGATACACTGAATCAGTATGAAGCCTCAAATAATGATTTCTGTTGGCACTATAAAAGGAATGTAATTTTTCTTGTTGAAATACCATTTTTCAGTTACTGCATGACTGATGTGGTAATTATCCCCTACACCTGGGATTTAAATCCAATCCTACAAGCCCATTTTCTGTTTGCAAGCTGTCAGGCTGATGCATAGGGCTTTGTTCTTATCTGGCAGTAGGCGAGGAATCGGTAATTCAGAAACAACAAAGTCACTGATGGGTCATCATGTAATCTGCACTGAAAATTGCAATCTGTAATGAGATTGGAAACACAGATGAGGTGACTAAAATTGATTACCTACCATAGCTGAAATTTTCAATTTTATTGCACAAATATGATCAAAAGTACTCCATAAGTTTGGGAGATTAGTTGCAAAAGAATAAAGATTACTTTAAAATTAGTTGAAAGGAAAGATAAGTTATTAAAATGTAAATTTATTTTGTTTTAGAGCTATATAATTCATCTTCAAGGTGATTCATGATTTTGCATTTATTTATTTATCTTTCATTTTGCTATATGCAGATCTCTTGCTCAGTGAAGAGTGGTGTACTTACAAATATTTCTTTCCCTTGCAAGAAGAACAAAACAATAGCAACAAAAGAAATCAGTAATGAAAGGTGAAGAATTACTGAATTCAATAGACTATATATATTGCATGGCATGAACATCTGATGCAAGGTTATACACTCTCTTTTTTCTCAGCAAGATCACAGAAATGATTTCCAATAGTGTAGTAAACACAAGTCTCTTGCTAATGCCATCTACAAATATAGCTCTAGGCAACAGTGCACATGTCAAAGCACAATATTCCAACGTTTCATAACAGATACTGTATAAAAGACATGAATATCAATTTCAGGCTATAAGATAATTCTGCCTAAGGCATATGTAACAAGCAATGATCAATAGTAAAGAAGTACACCCAGCTTCCAAATGTATACAACAAAAACACTGACAGTTTACTTATGTGATCTTCTGTGTCCACACGTATTTACGCATATATGCACACATACACACATGCGTGCACACACCTGGTTTCATCCAAAAAATAATGTGGTAGCCATTATGGTGGGAAATGTGGTAGCCATTATGGAATAATGAGCCTTGGACAAATCAAGGCCCAGCTAAGAGTGGAAAGGCCACTCACATAACAAGGATTCTAAATGTGCCCCGTTTGAAAGCCCAGAAATGTGGCTAGAAGTAGAACATTTTTGTTGCTCCAAGGGGCAAGCTCAGGCAAAAATTGTGCTGCTTCCCACCCCGCATCCATTCATTTGAATGAAAGTGAACATCTCGGCCTTCACAACTACCCCAAGAGTAGATCAATGTAGTCTATGGTTAGGCTTTCCCTGGGCAAACAGTAAATGCTCAGGAGATATCAGGGGTTGTGAATTTGTACATCCTGCTCTTATATCAACCTTTAACAAGCACCCAAGTTGGGGGTTCTGCTTTTTCAGTGATATCCTATTACTGGTTTTCTATTTAGGCAGTAATATATAACTATTATTTAAGTCACAATGCCACCTATCACACATCCGATGTTATGAATTCAAGTGACTACAAGGAGAGGCAGTAGTGCTAATGAACTGGAATCAGAAGGACAGTAGGAAGAGGTGAGGATCAGATTGGAAGCTTCCCATTGATCTTCATGGACTATATTTTGACTATTTCCAGATTGTGCGCTTGTTTTGGACCAAGTAGCACAGGGCCACTGAGTTTTGTCCATGCTGATGACACCCCATCTCAGCCCAAACTTTGAAGGCCATCTGGGCCTGTCTTAGAGACTCCATCTCCAGCAGCATTTTCCAGTGTGAAACCAAAAAGAGATCAGTCCTTCCATCTTGAACCATGGGGCATCCTGCCCATATGTCTTTCATGTTCTGGGATGCACTCAGTAGTCTGTTTCTGGACTACTTTAAAGAGGTCTATGCCTGAATTGAAAGCACAGTATCCCAGTCCATAGCTTCATCTGGTGTGGAGAAAACAAAGGCTAGATGGGGCATTTATTGAGCCACACTAATGTATGAACAAAAAGTGTCTAGATTATTCCATGGGCCAGGATACCAGGTAGTGAAAGGGTATTTGATCTGCAGCAGATCAAAACATTGTCCAGGGTAGTCAAAAGTAATTTGCTTCCCATAAAAACATCAGCCCTTCCCTAGTGTTGTTGTTGAAGTTTTTCATGAGCCTATACTGGCACTAGATCCATTTTCATCCATCAAAATTTCCAAAACTCTCTGCAATGCTCATCCTAAATCAAGGTTTCTGATTATACCACTGCTCTCTATGGTCCTGTTCTGTAAGCTCATATTTGCTCAAACATCTGAAATAATTCCAAACCACCTTGAGTCCATAAAGTGTTTACTGCAAATTTGAAAAGGAAAACAAAATGTTTCTAATCTTGCTTTCATCCCTCCTGCCCACTTTCCATTTAGGAGTGCAGCCTATAGATCAAGTGAACAAAAAATCTTAACACAAACATGTGCATGGAAAATCCATATAATCTCATCAAAATATATATTCTTTCCAAAAGTCAAGAACATTAAACAAATACCATGAGCACGGAAGTACCAGCAGTGCAAATGCAAAGTTTCAAGAAGAACTCAGTGCTGGTTATGCTTTTGAATGACAAGGACCACCTGTAGCATTATGCCTACCAGTCAGTAAATATATGCATGAGCTGCTGTAATAATCCAAACACTGGGAATGAGAGCAGCACTAATATAGAGACTGACAGTGAATACTTAATTGTCCTCTGAGTCAGAATGACATGGTGTCTCAGGATCACAGATTAATGACAAGGAAATGAATCTGACTTGCTGTACAATTTCAAAAGGAAGCTGAAGAAAAATGCAGCCAAGATACAGGTGGTTATGCTGATGAGCATCTTCCTGTGAAGTCGCTGAGCCAGCAACCTCCACTGTTTATTTATAGTCACAACTAGGCTGGTTGCTTTCCACAATGGATTGAAGTTGTTTCATAATGAAAGGCTGGCCTGGTGATGAGTAAGACAATGAAGCTGGACTTAATGAAAACCAATGGATACTCCAGTATATTTAAAGGACTTCTACACAACCTAATTAAACAGACATGCAGTGGCCATTTGCATAAGCTCTCCTAGAGCTCAGATGAGATCTGGGCCATTTCACATTATGTTCCCCCCCCCCCCCACACACACTTTTTTTGTTTCCATAGAGGGACAACAATATGGCTTAGGTTTAGCCACCCTATGAGGGGATGTCTGGGCAAAACGCCCCTGTTGGGCTCCCTTCTCATATGGCCTGGACATATGTTAGCGGTGTGTGTGTGGCAAAGTTATGTTTTAAAATATATGCACATGTATGTACAGTCATCCCTTGTATTTTGTAGATTTAAAAGTCTTGATTTTCACATATCCAACAGAGAGGTTTTATAACCCTTCCTCATGATTCAAAATAGAAAACAGCTGACTGCTATCAATTTGCTACCATCAAAGAATTCAAAAGTTTTGAGCAGAAGGGATCAACTCCTTCCTTCCTTCCTTCCTTCCTTCCTTCCTTCCTTCCTTCCTTCCTTCCTTCCTTCCTTCCGCAAAGACTGAAATTCAAAGGATGGCTGTACTTTTATGTGCAAAGTATTAAGCTAAGGCTGTGAGACACAATGAACAGCCACAAGGTGAGGGATTCTAATCAAAAGAAAATAAGGATGATTGCTAATAGAATCCATGACATATGATGTAAGTTCATAGGACATCTTGAATGGAGACTTCTTAATAGGGGTAGACAGTGCAACTAGATGCAAATGGAAGCTCTTCCCTCTGTGTGCTGATTCACAGGCTTTGATTGTGTTAGATTAAAGATTTGTTACAAAGTAATATGTGGAGAGAAGGAACTTGGATGTGAGCTTGCTCACACCAGTCACTCTTGTTTCTTGGAACCAGTAAGACTTTTAAATAGACATATATATAATTACCAACATCAGCAAGCCAGTCCTGGAGATCAGTACTCCACATGCCCTTTGGAAAATGAACATTTAAATCCTTCATTCAGGAATAAGTAGAAAAAGGAGCAGTCCTACTATCTTGAGTCTTACATGCATATGAGAGAATCTGCACTGGTTGACTTTCATCGCAGCCAATCAGAAGCAGATTGTCTATACATATTATACTTTGCCCAATTCTTAAACAGTAGTTCCAAAGTAGTTTACAGGTGATACCTGAGCAGTTTTGCCATGTGCTAATGTTCCCATCCCCTTTCTCATCTTCATTACTGGTTTTAATGTCTATGACAGACAGGGTGGGAACATCTACAAATTGTGTTTATCCTGGCCTGTGCATGATCTGACCCCAGCAGTTGCTACAGTTAGTACATGAATGCATGTCACCACTCTGGGGACAGATCTGATGATCCTATAATGTATGCAATACTTGGGATGGGAATATTTATATCCTATGGTGATGCTGGACTGGGGGTGATCTGACCGCTGTAGCTGCTGCAGCAGCCAGCAAATGCACACATGACCCACTCTGGAAGCAGATCTGGCAATCCATCACCAGAACCCCAAGGTATGAGAGCACACTAAAGAAATGTCAGGCCACAGTTGCCCAAGAACTGGGGGAGGATGCTTTAGTGGTCCCCTGTCAGTTCTGTTATATGCAGATCTGGCCAAAGCCTGTGTCTCCTTCTCTTTTCTGTCTTTAGGCTATCTCTCTATCCACCCACCCCCACTTCATAACTGAGCTTTCATGCCACGTTTAGCTATTTTTAAAAAAATTACATGAAAGCTTGGAATGTGGGTTAATTGCTAATGTGTCCTGTAGATTCAGAGTAACTTAGAGGGACAACAACAACAAACCCTGGCAGTATCCTGGAAAAACAAAGCAGTTTGCAAATCTTTAATGGAAATAAGTGCCATTAAATTCTATAGTTAGACTGTCTTTAAAGTTATCTAATTCTATAAAGATGAAAGCATTTATTGCAGCAATCAAAACATTTCCCTTGATAAAACTGTTAATTACCTTAGTCTCTTTGTTGGTTAGTTTTGTTGTAAAATACTAACATAACTGTGCATGTTCAATTATACACTCTTTAACCAAAGGCATGTTTCAGTTCACCAGCCACCACTACCTTTACCCATACACCTAGATTCCAAATAATTTGAATGATTTCGATAGAGAAGATGCACAAGTTCAGAAAACTTAATTTCCCATATCTGCCAAACTTCTCCCAAAGCAACCTCCAGCAGCTTTTACCCTGTTACCTAATTAGTTGTGAGGATGGCATCTCTGTCACCATCTTCCTCTGGGCAAACTGCAGGACTGTGTCTGTTAGCTTACCTCATCAACTTTGTGTTTTCATGGTACAGAGAAATAAGCGGTGTGGGCAAATGTTTGACTGTAAGAGAAGCATGGGATCCTTGGGGCAGACTTACTCCATTTTGGAAATCAAGCACCATTTTAAAGTGCTCTGACACACCCCTTCCTTATGCCTTCACAAAAGGAACACATTTGCATAAAGCAATCGAGAGAGTAATCAAACAAACAAACAAAAAAGTTCTGGTTTGCTGTCAACCCAGCAGAACTGCTACAAGATGGTACATTTTATTCCAAATGCAAAAGTTACCTAAAAGATGTCACTTCATTTCAAAGGTTGGCAAACTGCTTTGCGTACGAAATATCCAGGTGTGAAAACTGGAATGTCTCCTCTCTTCCACTCCATTATCCTTATCATCACAGGCCATTTAGAAGTTGTTATTATTACAGCTCAGATGTGTGGCAGCCAGATGACATGGGGTGTTTTTCCACTGTCAGAAAGTACCCATTTTTGCACCCATTAAGGACCCATTTGGGTGTGAGCCAGAATACCCCATTTCCACCATGGCACCCATTTGGGACACATTTGTTTCCATTGCCACTGGGGAAATCTGGATCATATGGGTACTTTTAGGCCTTTAATCTGGATTTTCTGTAGACCCCATTAATGGAGTCTACAATGGGGTCTTCAGCCAGAAAGTCTGGATTAAAGGGAGCCTGTTTCCACATTAGTTTGGCAATGGGGTCTAGAGGAGGCTAGGGGAGGGGACACCCTGGGGGGGGAGCCCCAAAACCTAAGCTTCAAAGTCATTTTGAAGTCATTTCGAAGTCACTTCAAAGTCTGTGCAAATTAGCTCCGGGGAGTCTTTGAAGTCTGTGCTAATCTTCGGAGTTAACTTCGAAGTCACTTTGAAGTCACTCTGAGGTCACTTCGAAGTCACTTTGAAGTTTACTCCGAAGATCAGCACAGACTTCAAAGACACTCCAGAGCTATTTTGCACAGACTTCGAAGTGACTTCAAAGTGACTTCAAAATGACTTCGAAATGACTTTGAAGTGACTTCTTAGCCACTTTGGAGATTGTACCCCATGTCTCTCCAAACACCTGGGGTGACAGGCAGACCCCTTGTGGGTAGATCTGGATTTCCAAATGGGTGCTCCAGTGTTTCCACGGCAGGGAGGCTAGCACCCATTGCTATTGTGTGCTAGACCACCCATGGAAACACATTGGGTTCTTCCCTTAATCCGGATCTACTAGATCCAGATTAAGGGAAGTACCCATTCCCTAGATCTGGATCTGCTTAGATCTGGATTAAAGGAGCACAGTGGAAAAACACCCATGGTCATATCTGTAGCAGCACACAACCCCAATCAGATTTTCACAAGTATACTATTCTGCACATGGCATTCAAGTCTCATTGGTTCCATTCTGAATTCCCCATAGACTAACATTAGAGATGCATTTTACTCCACCCTATCTCCCTCAGGTTTTGGCGTCTGCCCCCAGAGTGATGAAAAATGGCCCAAAGCCAGGCTCTGGGTCCAGTTCTCTGTTACTGGATCTACCTTCCAAGCTGCCTGTGATTTTCCTTTCGTGTTACCAACAACTGCCTTTTAATCTCCCACTTGGCTGCTTAGCAATTTTCACGATTCACCCATAAGTATAACTGTTTCACTCTGAAGCAAACCCAGACTCTGGGACTTTGAGAACTGTTGCCTGTCCTTCTCTTTGCACTCTTGCTGAGCCCTGCAAGTCCCATCCTTTGCTTTTCTGATGAACTGATACTTTACTGGAACTGTGTTTTCATCAAAGGTGGAATTCTTGTACTCAAACCTACACTATGCTGAAGGATGTGATAATCCATGTGATTATCCATCAGTTCAGTGCCCCCTTTTAGAGTTTAGTTGGATTTCAACCCCTACACAAGCCCTTCCAAGGACTCACTGTCAGAGTTCTTCCCATTTGACCTATCCATTCATAAAAGCAGCCTTGTTACAGTATTATGAAGCTGCCAAAGTCTTGGGCATAGTCAGAAAGTGCCGTCTCCATCTCCATGTATAAATGCCTGTACTTTCAACAGATTTTTACATTTCTGTTACTTTTCTTTGCCTTAAAGTCTCTTTACTTTGCTTTTAATAAAGTTTGGATATTTTCTTGAAGAATCTTTGTTTTAAAGTCTTTTTTGCTGACTGCTTTCTTTGTGTGTGTGGTTTACTCTAGTTGATTGTTCATTTTTAAAGCTACTAACCAAAAAGTCCTGCCCTGAAATTGTGTCTGGGAGAGCTTAGTTTCCAGGGCACAGAGGCAGAGTCATTCAAAGCATTCTCTGAGATCACCCTCGCAAGTAGGATACAGCACAGTGCCCCCCCAGCTTCCAACTGATGGAGATGACCCAGGAGAACATTGTTGTAGGAAAAACAGAGTTCCACTCCGCATCTCTCTGATTTAAAAGGTTATCAATCCCACTGACCAAGGTCAATATCACAGCACTTTCCTTATTTTATTTTTTTTCTTATTTTTTTTGTTATAATTTTTCCAAATGTGGCAATAAAATTGCCTTATATATCTTATAATATTCCCCTGTGAAGCCATCTGGCCCCGGGGACCTCGCGTTTTTAAGATCATTAATAACCCCTTCAATTTCCTCCCTAGTAATTCTTGCATTCAATAAATTTTTATCCTCCTCACTCAATTTATTTTTTATATTCAAAGCTAATTCCTCTACTCCACTATCACTATATAATTCTTCATAAAATTCTTTCATTATTTTCTTTTTCTTTTCCTTTTCTTTACATAAAAGATTATTTTTATCTCTCAATGCTTCTATCCATCTTTTTTCCTTCTTCCTTTTCAAATATCTTGTTAGCCTTTTCATTGAATTTATATTCCAACCTTGTCTCTCACTTTTAATATATAAATATTTGTTCCACATTCTCTGTTCTTCCCACGCTTCCAATTCTTTTTTCTTTTGATTATATTCTCTTAATTGTCTTACCCCTTTTGTTCTATTATACTCTCCTTGTTTCCTTTGTAAATCTTGCAACAATATTTCTCTCTGTCTATTCCATTCCCTTTTTTGGGAAATTTCTAAACTAATAAGTTTCCCTCTAATATATGCTTTTTTTGCCTCCCACACATATGAATTATAATTTTGCCCATTATCATTAAATCTAAAATATTCCTGTATTTCTCTTCCAAGTTGTATTCTTTCTTGTTCTCCCTTACATACCATTGGATTGAACCTCCATTGTTTTTGCTTAGTTTCATTACTAAGTCTTATCTTTACCTTCAAGGGAGCATGGTCAGAGATCCATATAGGCAATGTTTGTGCTTCTATCACTTTTAATGTATTTGTAACCTTTTCCAATATGTAATCAATTCTACTAAAAGACCTATAACGGGGGCTAAAACAAGTAATTCTTTTACTTGGGTCTTCTTCTCCATGTAAATCCCTGTACCCCGTTTTTCCCAAATTGTATTTTCTCCTATCATTCTGTCCTCTATGCACCAACTCAATATTAAAATCTCCTGCTACAATAGTTTGTCCCTGTGCAAATCCCTCCAATTGTCTTAAAAAGCCTTTCAGAAAGTTTCTTTGATTTGTATTTGGTCCATAATAACTAGCTAAAGTAACTTTTTCATCGTTTAATATTCCTTTGATCATAATCCATCTACCTTGCCTATCCCTCCTTTGTTCACAACATTTAAATTGTATAGAATCTCTAAGCATTATTGCGACTCCTCTGGAGTTATTCGCTCCCTTCGATTCGTACATCTTATTCCAACAACCAGGAATGGAGGTTTTCCCCTCTTTCTTTGTGTGTGTCTCCTGTAAAAACAATATTCCCACCTTATGTTGTCTAGTCAATTGCCCCACCCGATACCTTTTCCCTGGATTTGAGAGTCCATTAACATTTAAAGACAAAAGATTAATATCAGTCATTATTAATATTTCCCAACCTTCCCTTTCCCCATGTCCTCCTTAGCCATATTCTCTTATTTTTTCCCCCATCGCCCCTTCCCCCCCCTCTTCCCCTCCCTCAGCCCTGGCCCTTCCCAAATCTCCCACGGGGGCTGGACTCCGAAGATAGTCTCAACAAGTCCTAGCCAGGGCATAATTGTGGAATGTGCGCTGCCCTCCTCCCTTCCATGAAAGCGAAAGTTAATTCTCTTTTATTCAAGTCCATTTTGACTTCTTGTGGAAAGATCACCCGATCTCAATTCTTCTCTTTCTTCAGTTTTTGTTTTTTTTGTTTTTGAACTCTAACACGTTTTGCCAAGTCAGTTAATTGATCCACACTGAGGTCTTCCAAACTGTCTCTGCCAGACGAAACGGAGCTAAGTTGACTTGTTTGGCTGTCTGGGCGGGGGAGGTCTCCCCCTCCTTCCGCTCCTTCCACTTCTGCTCCATCGCCGCTTTGTTGCGTAGCATTTTTAACATCTTGTTCCGAATATCCCAAATCCAATAACATCTTCTGTCCTTCAAATTTATTTCTAGCCGTATAACATTTCCCATCCTTAAATATCACCAATTTTACTGGGAAAGACCACGTATATCTCTGTCCCTTTGCTTGGAGAAACTTCACAATCTCCTTCATCTCTCCTCTTTCTCTTAAGGTAGCCGGAGAAAGATCATACAGAGGCCACACAGGTACCCCTTCAAATTTCAAATCTTTCACTTTCCTGAGTGCACGATAAACTTCCTCCCTTCGTGATTCTCGTGCAAAACATACTAATATATCCCGTTTTTCATTTTTACCTCTTGTAACCCAATGAACTCTTTCCATTTCCCCTTGGTCTATCTGAATTCCAAGCGCTGTCAGCCAATTTGCCAATTTGGCTCTCATATCCTCCTTAAGAGTAGAGGGGAAATTTCTCAAATGTAAATTCCTTCTTCTTTGTCTGTCCTCCAAGTTATTCAAACGGGCCGCACAGTCTTTAATCACATTCTTAACACTTTTGAGCTCGTCTTTTGTTCTCTGCAATTCCTCTGCCTGGTGAGTAATAGCCTTCGCATTTTTTTTCCTTCTATAACGGTAGTTGATAGCTCCTGTTTAATCTCTTGTAAATCTTTTTGTACTTCTATCATATTTTTTTGAACATCCTGCTTAATCTCTTGTAATTCTTTTTGCACGTCTTTCATATTTTGAGACATTGGTTCAAGAATCGTTAAGATTCTCTGCATTTTAGCCTCAACACTCTGTTCCGACGCCATATTTCCGTCTATCTTATTGCTTTCGGCTTTAGCCACCAGCCTAACTTTTTCCTGTGGAGCTTTAGCAAGAAATAAAACTTTTGTTACCGTTTTATTGGGTGGATTCATCCGTAACGATCAATTGTCCTTCTGTTCCGCTGTCCAATAGTCCACTTTCAAACTTTTTAGAAGTCCAATAAACACTTTTTAAAGCTTTCTTTTCAGGGAGCAATCCCAGGCACGTTAGCTAATCATCCCGCATGCGCACATCTCCCCCATCACAGCACTTTCCAATAGTTTACCCCCGCAAAAAAAAGGCATTTGTGAATGGAGAATAAATTAATAAAAATCAGAGTCCATTGGAGAATTCCTCAGGAGTGGCTACTTTATAACTTCAGGATGTTTCTGTACTGGCCCAGAAGAACCCATTAGGGACCCATTAAGGATCCTTGTGGAACGGATCCTAAAAGATCATTCCACACAGGGGACCCCATTAGGACCGGATGAGGGAGGCATCTTCCACATGACAGCCTCCCAATTCTGGTCCTAATGGGGTCTTCGGGGCCCTAGATCTGGACTTCTGGAAGACCTCAGTAATTGGCTCCACAATCCGGTCTTCACTCCAGCAATGCAGCATCGATGGCAGGAGGCAGCTGGGGATTGCCCCCAACCCCCGCCTGCAATCAATGCCCCATTGCTGAAGCAGCCACATGGGAGGGGTGGGGGCTTGCCACCACACACCCCATGGGGTGAAGGAGGCTGCCATTGTCACCTCCTCCTCCTCCTCCAGCTCCATACCCCCAGGAGGCTACTTCACCACTGGGGAGGAGGAGGCAGGGGGAGCAGGCAGCCACAATCCATCCCCCCCTGCCCTGATAGCCTGCAGCTGTCATCATGACAGGGGGCATGGCTGCCTTCTCCCCCTGCAGCCTCCCTAGAGGCAAAGCAGCCTCCTGGGGGAAATCATGCAGTAGAGGAGGAGGCGACAATGGCAGCCATGTGTTGTCACCTCTGCTGCCTCCGCCGCCACCATATCCCCTCTCCCAGGAGGCTGCTTTGCCTCTAGGGAGGAGGAGGAGGAAGGCAGAGGCTGCGGGGGGGGGGGAGCAGACAGTCACACACCCTGTCCCAATGACGACCACGTGCCTTCAGGGCAGGGGAGTCATTTCCATATGATAAAAATAAAACAGGATCTTTTTAGAGTCTTAAGAAATATTTTTTAGAAAAATATTGAAGAGATATTAACTGAGGCCACAAACAAAAAACTACCTCCCTTCTATGTTTAAACACATTTGCTTCTAGCAAAACTAAATACATAAGTAACGTGCTATAATATCCTTCCATCAGCAATGACCAATGACCCTTTTTCAATTATGCCAATAGCAAAACCTTCACTTTCTTTCTTTTAATTGTAACTTAACAAGCAAGTTATACTTTTAGAGTAAATTATTTATCACTGCAACAGCTGCTAGTATATGTGAATTAAACTGAATTTAGAATTATGTAGTGCTAAAAAAAAAGAAGAAATGCCACATTTAATTAAAGCTTCATATTCAGCTTCTAAAACCAAAATATGCTGGCTACTGTTTATTAAAATACCTCATCTAAATTAGGAGAAACATCCTCTTAAATTAATAATCATTAACTATTTTTATACCACTAAATTAATCCTCATTAAAACGTATAACAAAGAGAAAAGCAGTTCCATATCAGTAATTAGCAAGTTGCATATTCAGAAAAAAGCAAGAGAGCTGGCATGGAATCAACAATCTTGAAAAAAAGAAAGAAAGAAAAGATTTTGTTGTTGATTAATGCTGTTTTAAAGTGACTATTCAAGCAAACAGAAATATTCCATACAGTGCTAGGACAAGAAGAGGTTATGAAATAGTTTTATCCTTCCAGGTATAAATGCTATGAAAAACATGGAATATTCCTCAAATGTTCCTAATTTTTAAGGAATTTTTAATTTACACCGATTCTACAATACAATCTTCCCCAGTTAGTATTTTTAATTTTCTTCTGACTTTAGAGCAAGGGAATTTACTTACTACTTCTGGTCCACCTCATGATCTGTACTGATATCAAAACTGTAATCGGCACATTTTAAAGTGAAAACAAGTTTACTTTGCTGGAGGCCTTTCTGTACTAAACTTGTTGTGATCTGGCCTAATGGCCCTGGTCCAGGTCATGGCAAGATATTATCTGGAACTGCACTATGTGCATGGTGACTATATTGTAGACCACACCTTATACTGGCTGTGAAGTTCTCGTGAGCTTTTGCCCCAGCCTCCAAGGGCTCTGACATCTAGGAATGAAATATGGAAAATTCTGATGTGTCTAAAATTATGAGTAGGTGAATGAAATTATTATGTTTATTGTGATGTATATAACACCCTCAGAGCAATGAACAAAAGAAATCAACAGACATAAAATACATGCCAGAACGTTAAAAATAAATCATGGGAGATTCAACAACAGAACTCTAACGAGGGCAAATCAAAGCTATGCATACATATTGCATGCACACAGGTATATTTTAAGAAGGTATCAGAAATCATATAATATTTGCACCTAGTATGTCTCCAGGAAAAGGTTGTTCCAAAGCCTAGAGGTGATCACTGGAAAAGCTCTCTTTCTAGGCTGTGGTCACACCTTCACTTTAATCCGTCACTCCATCTTTGGACCCTACTACTCACATCTTTTAGTCCAATGAATTTTATTTGTGGAATTTCCTCCCTTTAATTGTACCTTCTGGAATTCTGATTTTTACAGGGGCTGAAGCATACTATAGTGGGCAGATACTGCATGAATTTGCCTTCCATTTCATCCAATGTCTGATTACATGCTGTTGAGTCACATAATTTTTACTGTATCAGAGCGCAGGGGGTGTTGTGATGATGGAGAGGATGGATCATAAAGGAGTCTCAGGATGGGAAAAGAAAGGTGTGAACATAGTGACCCAAACTGAGAATGAATTGAAGGAGGATTGTCAGGTATTAGATGTAGTCAGAGTTAGTGTATTTTGGGTGTTTTTCCACTGTGCTCCTTTAATTCGGAACTAAGAAGATCCAGATCTAGGGAATGGGTACTTCTCTTAATCTAGATCTAGTAGCTCTGGATTAAAGGAAGTACCCAATGTGTTTCCATGGGTAGTCTAGCACCCAATAGCAATGGGTGCTAGCCTCCCTGCTGTAGAAACACCAGAGCACCCATCTGGAAATCTGGATCTACCCACGAGGGGTCTGCCTGTCACGCCAGGTGTTTGGGGGGACAGGGGGTGCAATCTTCGAAGTGGCTCTGAAGTCACTTCGAAGTCACTTCGAAGTCATTTCAAAGTCACTTTGAAGTCATTCCGAAGTCACTTCGAAGTCTGTGCAAAATAGCTCTGGAGTGTCTTTGAAGTCTGTGCTGATCTTTGTAGTAAACTTCGAAGTGACTTCGAAGTAACTTTGGAGTGACTTTGAAGTGACTTCAGAGACACTTCGGAGTCACTTCGAAGTTCACTCCGAAGATCAGCACAGACTTCAAAGATGCTCCAGAGCTATTTTGCACAGACTTCGAAATGACTACAAAATGACATTGAAGCTTAGGTTTTGGGGCTCTCCCCCCAAGGGTGCCCCCTCCCCTAGCCTCCTCTAGACCCCATTGCCAAACTAACGTGGAAACAGGCTCCCTTTAATCTGGATTTTCTGGCTGAAGACCCCATTGTAGACCCCATTAATGGGGTCTACAGAAAATCCAGATTAAAGGCCAAAAAGTACCCATATGATCTGGATTTCCCCAGTGGCAATGGAAACAAATGTGTCCCAAATGGGTGCCGTGGTGGAAATGGGGTCATCCAGCTCATACCCAAATGGGTCCTTAATAGGTGCAAAAATGAGTACTTTCGGCCAGTGGAAAAACACCCTTCGAGTCCTGTGACTTAATAAGATGAATTATTACAGTAAGGTTGTAGCTTCATGGAATTCATGAAGTGATGCAACCATAAGGGGGACTTCGTTGGCAAGCAAGACCATATGAGAGGAGGTGTTCCCTTAGATATTTGAGATTCAAGTCATTTAGAATTTCAACCCTCAACATCAAGGCTTTAAATTAAATTGGTAGCCAGTACACATTTTTCCCACTACGCACTCTAGTAGCATAATTTAGTACTAGCTCCAGTTTTTTTTCAAAAGCAACCTCACGTAGAAAGCATTGCAAGATGTGCACACACACACGTTTGCTTCATGCTGGAAAAATGTGAGTGGTTGTCCTTACTGTGGCCATCATAGAGTCCCAGTGATGGCACCAGTGCACCTTTGCAGCACCCTTGCTGGGGTGACCTGGAGATGCAGTGCATATCTCCAGTGCTGCTGGTACACCAGAAAAGAAGTACAGAAGAAGCATGTAAGGCGTTACTAGCCATGCCACTACTATAGAGGCCCATTCTCACTTTGGCCTATAGTTTACAATTAGTCAACATCTGGGCAGGTGCATCTGCACTTACAGGAGGCACTTACAGCCTACAAGCACCCCCTGCCTGCCCAACTGTTGATTAATTGTATACTAGCTGCAGTGCATGACAAGCCACCTAACCTTTATCTCACACAACCAGGAATGTACCTGGAAGCACCCAGCTGGTGAACATCTGAACTTCTTCCAGCTGGGAAGGTCATCCGAGCTACCACACAAACATGCTGGCATCTTACACGACCCCCTGACATGACTGTGCTTGCACAAAGCATCAGCATTGACATAGTGACAGTAGGGATGTGCACGAATTATCCATGCATTTGGAATCTGGATGAATAGATCCAGATTCCAAGATTCGGGGACAGATCAAATAGGGCCCTATTCAAAGGGCCCTATGCGTCCATGAATCCGATAATCTAGTATCTGTAGAAGCTTCTAATGACTGCAACATCATGAGATTTTGAATTATAAGACTCTTAGTCATGAGTTGCAGACTCATTGTGACTCTTTAGTTTCTGATCAAGTTAACCTTTTAGGTGCTTGACAGATTTTGCCTCAGGGATGCCCAGAAACAATTGGTGGGCCACTGTGTGATACAGAAGGCTGGAGCAGATGGGTTCAGACCTGATGCAGCAGGGCTTCTCTTGTGTTCTTACACTATTATGGACAAGCTACCATATTGGATATTACATTATTAAGACAGCTTGAACTTGGCATCTCCTTGGCTGCCACAGGGTAGTGCCTATAAATGAAGGCTGAAATTGACAGCCTCCTTGTAAGTCAGCCTCTATGAGCAAGTTCAGAAGGCTCTTCAATCTTTTTGGAGTGTATTGGTGAAACACAGTAAGAGGACAGAAGGGGTCTGGGTATGAGGTAACAACTTCAGACCCATCCTTGTGCCCTAAGTCTCTCTTTACATGCTCCGGTGGAATGGGTATCTCTCAGAGAATAGTAGATATGCCCACCCATGAGGCATGGCTAAAGTGTTCGTAGCCATGTAATGTAGCCATGTAATGGAGACGTAACCTTGGCTACAAAAAGGCAGTCTTCTTAATTTTGATTGATGGTTGGATATGATTTGACAGTGATAGAGTGTGTCTTTGGGGACAGCAAACAGCTTGTCAATATTGAACTTTGAAAGAACGCAACTGAAATGTTGGAGGAGGGAGGAAGAGTTTATAAAATCCCTTTTACCTATATACTGTCTCACTATAAAGCATCACTCATGATCTGATAGCACATTATACAATTAGGCAAAGTGGTTGATTTTTTTCTCTTTTTTTGTCACTCAGCAATGCCACAATGTAATTTTACCTTTCATTATTGCAAGAGAAAGCAGTGGTTTGCAGTTCATTAGTGATTAATCAAGCCCTCCATTTCACAGAAAAGATCTCTGATGTATAACAAAGGCATTTGGAACAAACTGATAGTTTTCTTCCCTTTTACAATGCCTTTCCTTAAATTAAAAAGAAGAGGAAGAAGAAGAAACTTGTGGTGAATTTTATGAGAAAATGTGTACCTCATGTAATTTGTCAGGAAAGTGTTAGCTATGATGACAATAAGACATTCCCTCCCCCAAGCAAGCTTCATTTAACTATCAAAGAATAACAATGCCTGGGAGGAAAGAATGGAACATTCTTACAATTTTTCAGCCCTTGTCACATTCTTTTATGTTTTGTTCATAATGGCAACTGTCTTGCTTGATGCATCACACTGATGTTCTCACCTGCTTGTTGTCACTCAGTTGCTAAATGAGAAGAATGAATATGTATAATTCTTTCAAAAGTACGTTATAATGACCCAGTTTGGCATATTTTATAATGCATCCCACCAGACTTGATTACTCTGTGAAGTTGGCATTCAAGTCATGCAAGTTGGATGTTGATGGTTCTTGCCAATATCCTCGGTGCATATAATTAATATGTATAATGAAGAGGGAAAGTTCCTAAGTATAGTTTGAATTGCTTCATTTTATTTATCAGTCGTTTGGAGGCATGTATTAATTTGTGTTCCAGTAACATCTCTTCTTTCCCCTAGTGGGTGATTAAATTATGCAATATTTGGAACCAACTCCTATAGGAGCCAGTATTTCAGCCTTTTTATTGCTAAACAGAGACCTCATTGGTTTTGTTATAATTAATTCTCTGTCTTGATACCAGGAAAATATGTGTAATATTATATTTATAATTTTGGGAGAGTTTTGTGGCCATTTATTTCAAAAGCTGCGCTAAGGCTGTAATGCTTTTCATTTGCTTCTTAAACTGAAAGTTCTCCTCTATGCCAGGCTACTAGAGGAGAAGTATCTCTGGAGGAGAATTCTAAAGTAAATTAATGTTTAATTTCTACAGACTTGCGAGGAAGAAAGTTTGACTTGCTTTATTGAGATATGATAGTTACCTGTTTCCAAATTAGATCATATCAGTTCATTAACATCAACTCCACTGTGGATTAGCGGTCCACTTCTGAGTTTTATGTCCTATGAAGAGATGTGCATGAAAATATGTATCCACAAGGACTGAGATTAAAGAGGCACATTGGCTTTACAGTTCCCTGAGAAGAAGGCCTGACTCCAACTGACAGACCACCCTCTGTCTAAGGATGCCTCCAGATTGCAAGAGGTAATTGTAGGATCTAAAAGTTATCCCACAATTGCATCTCACAGCCCCTGAAAATACAAGAAGCAATCAAGGGCTTTTACCTGTGTCTGCCAGGTTGGCTGCATTCACACCTACATTTTAGGGATGTGCACACTTTTTTTTTTGTATTTGATTCGTATCAAATCAAATGTAAGAAACTGTGTATTTGTTTGAATAGATCCCCTTCAAACGTGGTAGGATTTCTATTCAATACAAATGTTTAATCCTATACAGATCCCATATGAAGCTTCACATGAAGCTTTATAATGTATCAAAACATTCAATTCAGATTTGAATGTCAGTCTTCAAATGTGCCAATGTTCGATTCAAATTTGAGTGTCCAAATTTGGCTAAAGCCATACAAATTTCCAATGTTACAAATATCTGTGCACATTCCTACTACATTTTTCTCCAGATTCAGTCCACTTTTGGAGTCAAATAACACAACTCTGTGTTCTTTCAATATTATTTAACTCAGAATATCCACTTTGGATTAAGAATATATGGGAAGGAAATGGCTAGAGTGAAGTGTTGAGTGCAGTGTTTTCTCATTCTGAAGGTGGACTGAAGCTGGATTAAAACTTTGATGTGAACACAGCCCTTGTGTCATTAGAATTCCCAGAAGTCCATCCAATTTCCCATGCATTTCTTTTTGTTGTGTGTGTGTGCTTGGCAGTCTTCCTCATGTTTTAACCCATGTCTGGATTATCCCTAACTGCTTCTTCTTGAGGAAACAAGTTAGTTAAGTGTGTTCCATTTTTATGTCCAAATGTGTTGGAGCTACACACTTCTAAAACAGCAAAAGTGAGGGTTTTTTTTTTTTTGATAGGTAGGACTTGTGGACTCTGTTCTCAGGTGTCTGTTTCTACCAAGATTTTGCTCATTGCTCACTACAATCAGTTCTGAAAATCATGTTTTTAGAACTTTAGTTTCAATAGCTAAAGAGGTTGTGTAGTAACTCTTACAGTCTTGAGACATGTCTGTCCAACGTGATCCCATCAAGGGCAAAATCATCCTTGTCTCTTTCACAAAATGTCCTCCTTCAGAGCAGGAAGGTGCAGATCAGTGCCAGATTCTTGTGGGGACTGGGCAAAATATGGGGCAGTGATTAGGAAAGGCACCTTGGCTTGGATTAAACTGGATTTTGGTCCATAGTGGTTCTGCTCTGGTTCAGTGTAAATCAAGATGTCTTCTTATACAAGCCAGTTCTGATATGTATCTGCTTACTATGAAGGAGATAATTACAGTCATTTTCATTACTGAGAACCAGACTCCCCCCCCCCCTAAAATACAACTTAGGACAGAGTCAACTGTCATATGAGACTCGCTGAATCCAAATGTCACTTTCTTATTCCACTATATTTGAATATTCCAGAATATCCATGCTTTATTTTGGAATATCCAAATACATGGAATAAGTAAATGACATCAGGATGCAGCCTGGTCTTGGGGATGGTGACAGGAGGACTGGTGACTGATGGATGGGACTTAGGGTCCACATCATCAAATGCACCCCAATAGTTGCTGCTCTACCTCTTCCTTACATCTCTATGCCTCTATTGAAGGAATATATTGTATCCCAAGAAGGGCACTAAAGCCAGGCTTCCCATTGCAATCAGTTCTGCACACCCCAGTAATAACTTCCCAATAACTGTTGTTCTTCATTTCATTTTCAGAATCATCACAGTGTGACAGATGAAAGAAAATGGAATCAGTGAGTCCACCATGGAGGGGGAGATGGGTTTGTGGGGGTATGGAACAGAAATATAGAGAAATTTCTTGTTGGAATAATTAAATATGAAGTGTGGTGGAGAGTTGCAGATGAATCCAAACAGTAATTGAGTTGGCACTTAAATGTTTCTATATCTGCTCTGCCAAGTTTTAAATCCCCTGTAGTTTTTCTTCTCACTGTACACAGTATTAGCTGCTTATCTAGTTTTCCATCTAATTTTGAAAGCAAACTGATTAATATTTATAGACGAGAACTTTAAAATCATCTCTCAAATTTCCAAGACATGCTTTGCCAGAGACAGTTATATTAGGCTTTTATTGTAAACCAAAACAGAAAACAACTATCTAAAGAGAAAGAAATTGCCAAGATTTTATTTTTCAAACTCTGAGTAAGGCAAAATGATCAGTGGTAGCAATTTGGCAGCTGGGTTGGGAGCCTTGTATTGGAAATCCTGAAAAAAAAATTGGGAGAAATAGCCCCTTTCCAGGCTCATTTCAAACTTCCTACTCCTGAAAATATATTTATTAACATATTAATCAGATTTTCATTTCGTTTAAAAAAAAACAACTTTGTGTTACTTTGATTCATGAACTGTTAGTGTAAAAAGCAGAAAATTAATATGAAAAATATTATTTGGAAAATCTCTTGCACCAATGGATGCAAAAATGGGACTTTTTTTCTTCAGCATTAAGTGAGGTATTTATAAAGTGTCACCACCTGACATTTTTAAGAAACACTTTTTTATTGGTGGATGCCATGAAGACCTGGTGATTGGTTAATGTTTAACTTGTCAGCCGGGCTTATCAAGTCTTCTCTTGTCATCCAGAGTTCATCAGAGTCCTTTCCTAAGAACAGGTGCCCACGATCAAGGGTCCGCTCCAAACTCTTTTTTGTGAACACACACTCAGAAATTCATTCAGCTTTCATGCAATTTCCTTTTCTTAACGCACTTTTACTCCATCATGCGTGGCAAAAACAACCTCCTTGGCTGGCTTCCTGCGTTTAATATATTTGAATTGTTCATCATCTGTCTTTACAGTTTCAGCATTATACTTCTCAATTTTTCTTTTTCCTTCTCTCGTTTTCTCTTTGGGTTTATTTTGATAAAGGTCCTTTTCTCACTTACTCATTGGGGAAAGGCTCACGTGTTCTGGAATGCTCTATATGCACACCGTGGTGTCACCTTCATCCCAGAGCAGCCAGGAGCATGAGAGGCCATTCTAATCCTCCAAAGCTGTGGAGCAACCACCACCCCAGGATAACTGTTCTCGCCCTGAATTACAGGGTGAGAATGGGTTATCTTGGGATCACGGGGACACTCCTGGGTTACAATCACAGCATGGGGACTCTCACGAGGCAAACTCACATTCGCCTCACAGTATCCTTGCCATGGGGACACCCACTGAGATCAACTTTGGAAATAGAAAAATAGTATATGAATAGTAGAAGTTACTGTCTAGGCAAATAGGATATAAGATTGATTTTGTTTTAAGAGTCAGGTAGGATGAAATATATATTTACAATTGGTTTTGTGAAATTTATAAGGTTGCTGGAAAAGAGGAAAAAACAGGAAGCAATTGGTGAGATCATTAAGAGACAAAATAGCAATTAAGTTTATAGAGGTTTGGAGACCTTTTATTGAATCTCTTCAGGGACTGGGAAGTATGACAGAAGGTAGTGACCTTCAAAAGAAAGAATAACAGATATATAGACGGAGTAAATGGCGAAAAGAATATTAGAAGAAGAACCCGAAGAACGGAGGAAGTCACATGGAAAACAACAAGCACTGTATTTGAATTTATTATTATGTATTGAATTGTGACATAAATGCTTATGGAAAATTAATAAAAAATGGAGAACTACAAAAAAAAAACTTTGGAGATAAGAGCAAAACCAATGTCAAGCACTGCCTCCAGTTCCTAATCTCCGTAGCCTCTCCAGAAGGATACTGTGGTCAATGGTATCAAAAGCCACTGAGAGGTCCAGGACAACTCTCTCTAGCACCTTGCCTAGGAAAGGTATGTTAGCCACTGGGTAAATAGTAGTTTAAACCTTCTGGATCCAGGGAGGCCCTCTTCAGGAGGGGGTGCACCACAGCCTGTTTAAGGGCTAGTGGAACCACACCATCCCTCAGAGAGGTATTTACCACTTCCTGAATCCACCTGGTCATACCTTGCTGGCTAGCTTTTATCAACCAGGAGAGGCAAGGATCCAGAGAGCACATTGTCAGCTGCACCTCCAAAAGCAGCTTGTCCACATCCTCAGGTTGCAATAATTGAAACTGATCCAAAAGAATTGGATCTGACAGTTCTCTGGACACCTCCCTTGGACTGTGTCCAATTGTGACATCTAATCTCCTACAAATCTGAGCACTTTGTCCTAAAAGTGCTGTGCAAAACTGTGACAGCAGATATTGAATGCCCCTGGCTCGCACCTCTTCAAGTCCGGTTTTATAAGACCATTTACTACTCTAAAGAGCTCTGCTGGATGGCTACTACCCAAGTAGTAGAAAAAACTACTTTTCACCACCATCACCACCATGTGGTAAGCATGATAGTGTGCTCTAACTCGTGTTTGGTCAGATTTACAGCCAGATTTATGCCACCTGCACTCTAGCCATCGACCTTCCTGTTTCATGGCCCATAGCTCCATGGAATACCAAGGAGCTTTTCAGGCTCTACAAGCATGTCAAGGGCACTTGGGAGCAATCATATCAATAGCCCTGCTCATTTCACAATCCCAGAGAGAGACCAGAGCTTCAACAGGAGCACCAGACATGCCAACTGGAAAATCCCCCAAAGCATTCAGAAATCGCTCAGATTCCATAAGTCTCCAGGCAGACCATCTTAATAGGTCCTACGTCCCCACAGAGGGGGGCTGCCACTGTAAATCGAAACCTCACCAGTGAATAATCCATCTATGACAATGGGTTGACAGTCAGCCCACCTATCAACAGATTCTCCCCAATCCGCTCTGTGGCAAAAACCAAGCTGAGAGTGTGGCTGCTATATGAGTTGGGCCAGATACAAACTGAGACAGCCCCATGGTTGTCATGGAGGCCATAAAGCACTGAGCTGGTCCATTGAAATCCCCCAACACCACCATGGCAGGGGCTTCCAGTACCACATCCAAGACCACCTTGGCTAGCTCAGATAGGGAGGATACTGGGCAGTGAGGTGAACGGTACACCAGTAGCATCCCTATTCTGTCTCTATGGCCCAACAACAAAAACAGGCCCTTAACCCCCTTAACAGAGTGAATAGGCTGCCTGGTGAGAGATATGGAATTCTGATAGACCACAGTGACATCCCCTCCCCTCCCCCCTACTCTAGAACAGTGTTGCACTGAGTAACCTGGAGGGAAAAGCTGGGTCAGACCAGGCTCACCCAGTTCATCCATCTAGATCTCAGTTATATATGCCAGATCAGCCCTTTCCTCAAGAACTAAATCCTGGATAACTGATGTTTTATTCTGGACTGATCTGGTATTCAGAAGCAACACTGTTAGAGTAGGGGCTTTTGGTTTCTAGGTCTCCCCAAACTCTGCTGGCTGGAAGGTGGAACAGAAGGGGTGTATCTCCCCCTGCCCTTTTTGACAGCAGTAGTATCCCCCTCCTGCCCCATTCCCCTCTTGCTTGGCCTTGGCACATAATATCTCCCACGTGCCTACCCACACACAATAACATCTACCCACAAACCAACACACCCACACAACCCAAAAGCTAAAGTAAGCCAACCACCCCCACCCACACAGCCACACATATACAGCCACATACACAAATTAAAGCAATATTAAACAGTGAAAATAATTTTAAAACAGTACTATTTTTAAAAATACACACACTCTTATGTGCACCACCTCTCAAAATTGATCATATTTTATGCAAGAGGGAAAGCCCCAATATGCAGCACCAAGAGACATTTGTCGACCTTCCTATCCCTTTCTGCTTTTATGCAGTTGCAGAGAAGGAAGAGTCCTGTCAGGTAGAGGAGAAGGAAGAGTCCTGGTGATTTGGATGGCCTAAGACAGACTGTCTGCACTGCAACAGCTGGTAGGAAAGTTGGGGATACTGCTGGCACTCACAGAGTGAATGTCAGCCACTGACCTTGAACTTAATTCCAGTGGGATACCGTCTTGATTTATTAGAGTTATCTGTGAAGAAACAGCTGTGTGGATTCAGAAAATGGTCAGTACTTCTTTTGCATGATTGAGTGAAAGAGACGGTGGTCTATCCTTTCCTGAAAGTGTCTTCCTGATTTAAGAAACATATTAGAGAGGGTGGTGGCTGCACAGCTACAGGGGAACTTGGAAGAAACTGATAATCCCAACCCATTTCAGTCTGGGTAAAGGCCTTATTTTGAGAACTACAGCTCCCATTGTCCATTGCTGCTGATAATGCTGTCAGAAATTGCTGGAAATTGGAGTCTATCAATGACTTGAGAGTTAAACTTTAGCCTACATCCTAGAAGTGTGCTATTTTAATTTGTAAGTAAAATGTTTCAAGCCAAGGTGGGAACTAGAAAATAACTATTTTACATCTTGAACAAAAACAGATGAGATTTCCACATTTTCAGCCAAGATATCAATTGAAATAGCCTATAGTGAACATAATCTTATGTGGGAAACAAATAAAAGGACATTAAAGTCTTATGGTAGAACATTAATGTGGTAAACTATCATAAAACTTAACGTATGCCTTTTAGTGACAAGCATTGCCAATAAAACATATTTGCAAGAACCAACTTTATGAAGTCTGGAAATTCCAATTCTAAATAATGAACTGAGGTAAATACATTTCATGGCTGTGCTGCCAAACCCAATTAAATGTGGAAGGCAGGAGTGTTATTGGCATACAGGAGTATTACAGCCCTACTCAGGATTGTATGCTCCTACATTTCTCCTCTGTACGTTCATATAGTACTCCAGCTGTAGTTGTTTTTTTTCATTTGAGTATGGAGCAGTCCTGTGGGTGGACACCTTAGTAAAAACAACTTTTCACTGTGTCACCTGGTGCCTCTGTGGTTCCATTTTGGAGTGTGGAGATGTCCAATAATGTGGTGAACAAGGCACTTTAACCAGGGCAAACATATCATACATTAAAATGGAAGGGTATATAAAATAGTCATCACTCCCTTCTTGGGGATAGGGCATTCATGATGGGGTATCACTTCCCACTGCAAGTGGAGACATGCCAGGTGAAGGTGCCTCCCTAGGTAAGAGGAATTCAGTCCTATGTTGTGATTTGCTATTGTGGAAATACTAGACTATGTTCAACCAGTAATATAACAGTACATTTTGTAAGTAGTTGTTTTTTCTAGTTCTGTTTTTATTTTTCACAATATAGTAGTTGTATAGCAGGGAACACACAGATTTTTTTGCATGTGCGTGGTCATGAGAGACTGGATTTTGTAATTTTAGTATGTATGTGGGAAATAAATCATTTCATATTTCACACTAAGTGGTGGTAGTGTACAGTCAAAATCTGAGCGGAGGTGCAAGTTTTTCTGAAATTTAATCACATGGAATCTAATTTTGGTATGGTAAGCAGTGCCCCTGCAATTTTATTAATTCTTAATCCTAAAGCTACAGTCTATTAGGAAATAGTTTCTGCTGAATATTACTTGTGAATTATTTGAGTCTAGCAGAGAGTTTTTCAATACATCACTGCTGCATTGATAAGTAAAAGTTTTTCTTCAGTTCATCTGCATTCTTTCTTCATCTTGGAAGCATGATACAAAAATGTCTCTGGAAGTCTGGGATTCATGGCAATACGTGAATTCCACTCCCCTTTGGTCACTTCCTCCATCCCGGCTTGATAGGGTTACCAAAGTTGGCTTTGCCATATCTCCAAGCGAAAAGAGAGCTGCTATCTGTCAAGTTAATGGCATGAATCTCTATACAAAGATAGGAGCACCTGTGATTCACCTGTCATGCTGTCAAAGTATCAGGAACACTTTCCAGGGTGCAGAGCACCTGCAAATTTGAAACTTCACACACAAAAGTCAGTTCAGTGGAGGATTAAAATGCCGAACAATGCATGGCTGCTAGCATGTGATTTCAAAGATGTGTAAGTCTTTCATTTCCTTTATTGTGCATGTATTGCCCAGCAGTGAATCAGCACAAGCTACTTAGTTGCTCTCCCATTTTATTAATTTGTTATACCAGAAGTGAGTTTCTTCAAAGAATTGTCAGGAGTATAGTAACAACAAAACTGGGTCTTTGTGTTTATTTAAAACATTGTCATAAATTATAGGAGAGTTTGCAACAATAGCAAAAAATAAAACACAATAAAAACAGTAATTAGAGGTAGGCTGGTAGTTTCCTGAAGCCAGCTGCAGCTCTCAACATTGCAATTACACTAATCAAATTTGCATATCAAATTTAGTATATTAGCACATATAATCTGTGTAATGTTTGGCACATGTTTCAGCTCTGTTTCTGTAATGTACAGAAGGGAATAAAAGAAACAACACCATTCCCAGCCTTCTTCATCATCTGCCACTACCGAATCTTTGGGTACCAAGACAAGAAATTTACCAGTGACAAACTCTAGTCGTGCACTTTGTTGTAGTGTGTTTCAGTCATCTTATTGACTACAGAAAATACCCCAATAGGCTTATGTACAGATATGAGCATCAGACAAAGGACCACAGCCTTCATGGTCTAATCTAGTTCACTGACCCTCACAGTATACACAAAGCCCCTGTGATTTCTTTTGGTTCTGCTCCTTAGTAGACAGTTGGGAAGATGGGGAGTTGTATCATTCATATTTGAAGCTTTACTGGGTTCCCATCAAGGACATTGGACAACCCTATGCCAGACTGATCTGATGGCCCATAATGATCATAGGAATGCTGAGCAGGCAGTGCCACAGGGGTGGAGTGGGGCTGGGGTTGGTGTGACTCTGGGCAGTCAGCTTTCTCAGAGGTGGCTGTTGAATGGGTGCTAATACAAGAGCTACTGTTGCAAGTGCTGGTGTGATGGAAGCAGGTACTGAGATGACATTGTTATCCAATTTGGTTCCAAGGATACATGATTCATATGCCTGAGAAGCAGCTGTATTCCACTGCTGTTTTGGAGGCAGTTGGATAAAGGGATAGTGTTCTGTTCCTGTGTCTGTTACTGCAGATCCAACATCAAATATAGGGTGTTTTTCCACTGTCAGAAAGTACAGCAGTTCAGGGGGCCACAAATGAAACCGTATCACATAAGTTGAAATGAACAGGTAATAACAGTTTTGCAAAAACTTTTTACAGTCTTCGGTAAGAAGTGGGTTCAGAAAATCTGGCACCAGTGCTATGACAAAACTTTGTTCTGACTCACTTAGGTTACAAGAGGATATTGGCAATAAAGTTTCATGCACTACAAGAGCAGTTTGATCATGTTCTTGGACTCAATCCACATTTTAAAAAAGAAATACAAAGTTGTTTTGCTTTGGATAATTGCCGCAGTGTTAACTTGTTTTTGTGCTCTGTGCAGTGCTCTGGTCTCAGACTGTGTCATAAAGGAGACATTTTGCCTTCTTTGCCTAGGTTCCAATCCATCCTATCTAGATTCCTGGAGATTAGGGAAATATTTCAACCATGGTGGTGATCCACATAGCAGAACTAGAGGAACAGTGAAGGATCAGTGAGACTTTAGTTGCCCCCAGTATCTGCTGTTCTCGTTTTAGATCAGAAAAGTGACAAGCTGGTTTGATTTTTTTTTTTGGCATTATCTAACTCAGAACATCCACCTTTGCGTAAGATTATGTGGGTGAAAAAGGCTAGTCAATTTGTCAATGTGCTCTCTCACTCTAAAGATAGACTGAAGCTGGATTAAACTTAGGTGTAGATGGACCCTCATAGTGCTTTCTTGAATAATGAAGGACTGTAGTTCAAAGGCCTTCAAAATGTCCCATGATTTTTATTTTCCTAAAGCTTGGGATTCTAAGCAGCTGAATCTAATAATAGTATGACGGAAGGGAAGATTTTTTTTAAAGTATTTGTTTTGTTTTTAGTGATTGTGAACCTGTATGAATTGTATGGCATGGCAAAAATACTTATAACAATAAAACCAGCCTTTTAAATGTGCTACAAACTTTATGGACAACATATGGTAAAGTGTACATCTAGTTGCATGCATCTCAGTTCTTGTTTGCAGGCACAATATTAACAAATAATTTTGTTACATGTGTGTATAGACAGGTTATCCAACCTGGGTGCATGGAAGTGAATTTGAAGGCTTTTTTATATCTCTGCTAGTTCTTACATGCCTTATGAACAATCAAACAGACTACAAGTATCATTGAGGAGAAAATGGTAGGGTAATCTCTGCCAACTTCATTTTCATCACTAATCCTTTCAAACATAAAACCATTCCAAACAAATGTTATAATGCCACTGTGCTTTCCAAAGCTGAACACATTTCTGCTTCTTTCATATCCACAGGGGCCCACTGGATCACCAATAATTGAAATACCAACGATCTTCATCTATTTGCCAATCTGCAAACTAAACAGAAGCTTAACCTATTTGCCTCCATGCCAGGTTGCTGACATTTTGCTGCAGTGCAAGCCAGGATATTAACCAGCCACAGTTTACTCACTGAAATTAGGTCGAGGGTAACACTGATGCATTTCTGGTTTCTAGCAGAGAGTTTGGCTGCCTTATCGATGCATTAGTTTCAGCATAGTCTTATCGCTGCTCATCTCACCCACTCTTGAGGGTCGCAAGCAATAAAATTCAAGCAAAAGTGTGCAAGATGTGGAAGTGCAAGCCTCAGCAAATTTCATATCACAGGGCTGTCTCACAAACTCCCCTGCGTGTTCTAAGCTAGCACACTTTGCAGTCCATCTCAGAGGAATAATCAGCTTAGCAAAAACATATTTTTGCCCCAATATCAGCAGCCAATTATATTTTAGCAGGAGAGAAAAAAAAATCCTAAAGCAATGGATTGTAGAGACAACCTTTAGGCAATTAAAAAAAATGCAGCTGTTCCCAAATCCTGATAGGATGCAAGCATTGCTTCCAAATGCTGCTAAACCACACACTGTGTTGTTGATACAGCCAGTTTTTCCAAGGCACTTCATCTGTTCGCTAATTAGTGGTAGACTAACAGCTTGTTCTATCACTGATACAGTTCTCTTACCAAATATTCAGAACATGAGTGTTTGTGTATGTTTGAGAGAGACCCTGTTCCCTAACTCACCTTGCTTGGAGAGGTAACACTTCTGCTCCAACCTGTCCCAGAGCAAGCACATCACAGGACCATCACTGGCAGCAATACAGAGGGACCATCCCTGTTCAGGTGCACATTAAACATACTTCCATCAAAAGCACCACCTACCTTTCACTATAATTAGCCTATGTCTCTATCACTACAGCATCACATCTGGTGCATGAGGACGGGACCAAGGAACACTTGGTCTGAAACCCCCCCATCACCACTTCAAAACCATCCAATATATCAGTAGTTGTTAAAAGCCAAGTGACAATGGCAAGCAGAAGGTGAAAGACAGGCAGTGCTAGCAGCTGCACATAAGAACATAAGAAGAGTTAGCTTTTATACCCTGCTTTTCTCATGCTTTAAAGGGACGCAAAGCGGCTGACAAAGCTTCCCACATAAAAATACAATTTAAAAAAGCAATTTAAAAGGGGAAAATACAAACTCAAAACACTTTGAATCAAACCAAAGGATTTGGATCAGTTCAATGAAATCTCCAACCTGTGGGTGATTCAGTTCAAGCTGTACTGCCTTAATCACCTGGTTTGATTCACACTTGTTCAAATTCTAACCAATTCAGCACTATACCTTTTAAAGCTTAATTACTTGAGCCTTATATCAGAATGAATATACAGAATGAAACTTAAGGTGTCTCCAGCCTGTGCAATAGGAGTGCAGCATTCCTCCCCCCTCGAAATTAAAAAATGCCGGATAACCAGCATCTTTTCACTGCATGCTTACCTGCCTTTCCTGCACTCCTGCTGCTGGAACACAGCTTCCTGTCCGGCTGATGGGAAGCAGCTGCACCAGAAATCTGAAGCCTCCAGTTCTCCAGTTGGGAAGACTGGGAGCAGCCCCACCTTAAATGCAAAGCTTTTGGTTCATCCAGTTTGGAGGATCAGAAGGAGATTCGCATTTAAGGTGGAGCAAGGGGCATGTTTGGAGGCACCCATGGTGAGGCAATTGTTACTTTGCCTTTTATGAACAAAGTGCAGCTTGGCACTGTCAGAAGAGAAGTTCCATTGCTTCTTATTTCAAAAATGGGATCCTAGTAATCCCAATCTTTATTGTCTAAAGATAAAATATGTTGCTTTATTTCCACCCTACCTTTTCAGGAGCAATCACTGAAGCCCTTTTCTGTCAGCAATAAGATTGCTGACAGAAAGGGATAGAATCAAGTTTCTTCCCTCCCATTTTAGTAGTAATATAAAGACTAGGGATTTGCATGAATGAGTTTTTAGGCATTCAATTTGTAACAGATTGAGCCTACATCCCCATTAGAAGCTTACTCCAGTTTCCCTAAATCGAAATAACAGAACCGGATACAAACACGAATTTGCCTGATCCCATTACTTTCAGCCAGAATCATGTTCAATACGGATTCTGAGGACGTACGTGACTCAAGGGGGGACTCCAGTGGCTACTTTTTAAAAACCGCTTTTTTGGGCTACCCTGTCCTCTTCCTTCTGGCGTGAATGCACCACCCATAACAGACCTCTTCACGGAGCCTAACTGGGTGGCTGGGTAGCTGCTGCTTGCCTGGATGGAGGAAAAATGGCAGCAGCCAGCAATTCTTTCCCCTCCTCTCCTCACACAGCAGCAGCAGCAACAAACATTCACACATCTCCCCAAACCGGCAGCTGTTTTCCTTTCTTTTGCCTTTTTTAAAGATCAGAACTTTCAATGGCAAGATCGTTATCAGGTGTGAAGTGGTTCGATCACTACAGTGTAGCTTTAAGCGGTGGATTTTACAGCTTGCTTTGGAAGCAAGCTATTGGGGGAGGGAAACTCTCAGCCCTTAACACGGAAGGGTTCCCACAGTAAAAAATGTAAAACTTTTCAAGCGCGCGAACCGGAGTGAGACCTGTTGAAATGAGGATTAACATTTACAACGCTTTGGGGTGATTTAACACATGGAAAGCGTGTTAAGCCAAACTGACATGGGGTCTGCCAGGATTGAAAACGTTTTGAATTTGAAATAAGCTTGCTGTGGGGATTCACCCTGTATGTTAGAAAATCTGTATTTGTTCTACTAGATCCCCTTCAAATGTGGTAGGATTCTGTTTGATACAAATACATATCTGATAAGCATCCAACACAAATGCATGCATATCTTATATATATATCGCATAATGTATCCGCTCTGAAAGTGTCAAATCTGACCTGAATCCACTTTTAATCCACTCTCAATCCATGTTGAATGCAATCTAGATCTGTTGCAGATGTGACTGTCACAGATGCTTTCCCACCTCCCCAGTTTAATGAATGTCTTAATTATTTGTATGAATGTTTGAAACATTTGTATTTCTATGAGTGTTAATGTACAAATGTCCTAACATGCGATTTATGTACAAATGTCCAAATTTCGATGCATAATGAATGTTACAAATATTCATGCACATCCCTAATACAGACATGTGATAAGCACAGGTTCCTAACTGCACCCGAAACTGAATAGAGTATGAATTTCCTTTTTTACTTTAATAGTTTTTTTGCCCCGCCATCCCTTAGCTTCAGGTTCCAGTGGAGACTCAGGTTTTAACAACCATCAATCCAAGTATGCATAACTTATGGATCTTCTCATTTTGTTAGGCTAGTGTTTCACTATATTTTGGTTGGACAACAGTTGCATTGATCAACAGTGATCTTTCCCATTTTCCGTACTACACATGCATTCTATACTTTTCTTGTAGGGGTGTAAGAACTTTGACTGTTCCTTCTCCTACATCTTCAAACAATTCAGTTTATCTTTCATCTAATTGTTATGCTTTCCTTTCTGACAGCTGATCTAATGCCCATCAAGCTTTCTAATAGGCTTTGTTCCTGAATATAATCTCTATGCCTTCTCTAATTCTCTTTATAAACGGTTATAGTATAATCTTTCCATCTTTCCTTGACCTCATTTGCCTCTAAGAGGTCACCTCTGTAGTATTCTTGTGTAAACTTCCTGTTTTCTTTTATTGTCTTAAGAGGATTCTCTTTCCCATTTGAAATCATCAGGTGGTTGTAGAGGATTTGAGCTGAAAAGAACCCCCAATTACTTGTGCTGCAATATTAGATTATTTCTAATATGCACTAAGTTAAAAGAAGTGTGAGATGCCCTCATTCCCCTAGAAAAACCAGTCTTTTCTAACTGCCCAATTGATATTTCTTTTCATTTCATCCTGTGGTTTGCTTTCAGTTGTCACAAATTTGGCTTAAGGCCCAAATTCATTCATCCTTCATGCTTCTCCAGCTATTCATTCATTTGTTCGTTTGTCCCCCATCCATTCGTTTGTCCGTCCGTCCGTCCATCCATCCATTCACTCGCTCACTCACTCATTTATCCATATCTAGTCCTTTAACAAGAGGTCCTGGGAGTGTCTTTATTGAGCAAGGCAGGAAGTTTGTTCTGCTTGTCGACTTCCAGATGCCATTGTCGTAACAGCTGCTGGACTAGATGGATCATTGGCACAATTCACCAGGGAATTCCTTATATTAGATAATTGGCAGATTATTAATGCATGTAAATAAGATTACAGAAATAGTCAGCGATAAATATTGTGTTAAGATCTACACTATTAAAATATTACTTCACAAGCTAGAAGTGATGGAAAGAGAGTGGTTTTTATTGTTTTTACACACATCCTTTGTAAATTTTAAGGACTGCAAACAAAGTTAATAGCATTCCCATTCATGCCCAAGGCAGGAAACACCCTCTTCCCTCAAAATAGACTTCTTAGTGACATAATAAGTAGAAAAAATGCAGTATTTTGATTAAGCACAGAGAAAAAACAGAGAAGGAGCTATATTACGGCCATTGGAAATCCCTTAAAAATGTCAAATTGAGAGTCAGACAAAAAAAGGGACCCGTCTTCATTCAAGGTACTGCAATTATATGGAAGATATTGACTCAGTATAGCCCTAGTCTTGCAATCTGTTACAATTCATGGGTGTTATGTGCTTCTTAAAGCTTTTAAAAGGACTTCTATTTATATCAGGTGACTCAGCTTTATTTCCCCCACCCCTTTCCCATTACTGATAATGCAGCTACAGGAAACATAAACTATTTTTCTTTATTATTTTAAAAAATTGCTGCCCTTAAGTGATAGTCCAAGACAGAAAAGGATAAAAATCCAGTGATTTCCATCCAACCAGATATTTATCACAGCTTCAAACAGAAAGAGATTCATTCTATTTATTGTCTGGAAATGTTAGACCGGACTGAATTAACCATTTTGATATATACCTGCAGTGGTATAAACTATGTTTTCAAATTTTCTTAGTCAAGATTTCTTTTACGTAGAAGAAAATTAGACAGGTGCAGCACACCAAATGAGATGAACTTTGTCCTCAAAGAAAATTGGTTTTTCCTTTTCAATTTCATTTCAAAGAGATCTGACAAGTGTTGCTTTGAACAAACTTTCACCGCACAATATCCTTTGTGTAAGTTTTCCCCTGTCAGCTTTTCTATTCCAGTAGGAACTTAGAACAAAGTGCATGCTGCCCTTTGAGTTGAGAACTTCATCAGCTGAATGAACACCAATGTAGTGTAGTGAAATTGAGGGCATACTCTCTTTCCCTTTCCCTCTCTGTGAATCTGAACAGTGCCGACTCTCAACAAATATAATTTCTTTATCTTGGAGAAAGACAGGTAATAGCCATATATCCAGTTTCATATTCTACTCTTTTCCTCCCTCCTCCTTTCAATGAAAAATGCATTTTGGAAATCCACCTATCTTGAGACCTGGTTCAGGTTACAGTAAAATCCTTTTTCCAGATATATCATTCATATTGCATTTCCACATACATCATTCATATTTTCATTTTTCTGCTCAGGGCAGTTACTGCAATTTCTGATCTTTTTTCCAAGTCAATTTGTATTTTTTTTTTTTAGAAAAATATTTATTATTAGGTCAGATCCTTGAGGCTGATTTTAGTCAATTTATGTGGATTCCCTCCATTGCTAATCTTTCACATTCATTTTTATTTACCCCTAGAAAATCATTTTTGGATGGTTTACAATTTGTCTTCCATTACTATAATCACAGCCAAGCCTCTCAGAAGCATTTCATACATTATGCTGTTGAGATTTGCTTGTGAAATTTATTGTGCACCAACTTATGAACACATGCACATTCACTGGGTTAATTTTGATTGATTGCCTTATCTAGGAAATCAGTGTTGTCCATAAGCACCCTGCTAGATGTCCCCACAGTATTTAAATATTCATTTAATTCTACATTATTTGCAAAGCAGACCATGTTGTGAGGTTCATATATAATCTTAGTATTCCACACACCTTTCAATAAGATGACTTTTTGAAATATATTTGATGACAGTTGTAGAATCCTATCATTTTATAGCCTGGAGATTACAATGGAGCATATTTCAGCATATTTAATTAAGCAAATATTTAAGCATATTTGGGCTGCTACAGAATAATTGGTTCTAGATAACTACCAAATACCCTTTGGTTCTGAGCAGACTATTGTGCTTTTCTTCTATCACTAAGGATGCCTGCCCTTCATCCATCCTTCCATTTTATCAGTTGTGCAGCTAAGAATACAGATTCCTTTCGCATTTCGAGGCAAATATAGATTTACTGCTTAAGTAACATTATATAAACATTTTATAAGTAACGTTACAACTAATATGAATAGTGCTGCTGCTGGGGAATTAGCAAAATCACAGCCCAGGATAGATGAAAATCTAGTAAGGGATTGAGAGCTGCCTTAAATGAATTTTTGTCTCCAGGGTGAGATGAATTACACTCCCTGGGGCTAGCAGAAGGGATCTTTTAGAAAATGACAGAAAGCTTTGCGAGCTACTGGAGAAGTAGGTTGTTCTATAAAACTGGAACAGAGCAAATGTGTCCCAAAGTTTAAAAAGGAGAAGGTGAAAGACCTGGTCTAACATTTCTAGTGGGCACAGTTCTAGAATAGATCATCAAGTAGCATATCTGTGAGTAATTGGGGTGGGGGGAGACACCAAGGGAATGCTGTTGATGCAGTGTAATTGAATCTCAATGTTTGGCAATGATTGTTGTGAAATCTTTACTAAAAAAAGGTGTTACTGATGGATCCTCAAAAAGAACATTTATCCTGAAGTAGAATTCAGCATCATGGGTTTCAACATTTTCATAAATGTTCAAGAGGCTGGAGGTGAAGAGGATTGTCACATTTGCAGGTGATACCAAGTTAGAAGTATTGGCAAGAGATTGCCTCCATAGGAGGCAAAGGGTGATTCTCCACTGGCAGGTATATGGAGCCAGAAAGCACACTATTTATTGTTTTATTATTATTTGTATTTCTATCCTGCCCTATACCCAAAGGTATCAGGGTGGGTAACAACATTTAAAATCAATATATTAAAACAATTACAGTATATATTAAAACAACAGTGTCTGCAAGTGGGAAGGGAAAGTACATCTCCATTTAACTGAAGGCCAGGGCAAAGAGGTGCGTTGTCGCTGCTTTCCTAAACATGTATAGTGAAGGTGATAGATGCACCTCAAGGGGAAGACTATTCCACAGCCTAGGGGCCATCTCTGAGAAGGCCCTCTCCTGGGTGTCCACCTCCTTTGCTGCTGAGGGTGGTGGTACAACCATGAGGGTCTCCCCTCTAGATCTTAAGGCATAGGCAGCTCGAATTTGAGTTGAATCAAATATCCAAAAATTGGATTCAATTTGAATGTTTAAAATCTGAATGTCCGAAAATCCGATTTGAATCCGTAACATTTGAATCCGTATGTTCAAACGTTAGATTCATATTTAAATATATGAATGTTGACAATATTTGTATCTGTTATACGTATCTGTGAGCATTCTGTATGCATCCTGTTTTATCCCGTATGCATCCCGTTTTCATCCCACATTATACACTCAAATATGCATAATATTTGAACAGATACAAATGTAATACACACGAATCTGTACATTTGAATAATCTGAATATTTGAATGAATGTTTCAGAAAATCCAAAATTTGTTTTTGTCTCCAGGGTGAGATGAATTACACTCCCTGGGGCTAGCCTAAATTCGAATGTCAATATTCGTCTGATTCGAATCAGATTTTTGAACTTCGAATATCTGTGCACATCCCTGATGGGAGTAGACATTCCTTCAGATATTTGGTGCCCAAGTCATTTAGGGCCTTATAATTTAAAGTTAACAACTTGAATTGGGCTCAGCAGTGAATTGGCAGCCAGTGCAACTCTCTTAAGGCTGGTGTGATGTGCATCCTGCTAGCTGTCCACCCCTGCTTCCCGATCTCCAAGGTGGGCATGATAATGGCTTGATTTTTCTCCCTTTTCCGCTTGCTGGGTGTTCTCATGGTTCCGGGTGGAGCGGAGGTGCGCAAAACTGCTCAACTGCCACCAAACCTTGTAGTGGCTTTGCTCAAACAGCTGGGGTTATTAAATTAATATTTCTGCCGTTCTGTCCTGGCTTCTCTGTGCTGCTAAGGGTGTGTGTGTGGCATTTGTAGCGGGAGGCACAGGGGTGGGGTGACGTCAATCCGGATTCCAATGAGGAGAGGGGGGGCAGAGAAGAGATGGCGCTGCTCTCCTGTGCCAGGGTTTGGTGTGGTTTGCATGAGAATGGGTGCATCCACAACCAGCCTGCCTCCAACCTGCATTACCAGGAATGGCAGGGGGATGGGCAACATTCAATCTCGATCCCGCAACCAGTCAAATACAAGCCCAATCAGAACCAAACGGCTTGCATGGGAATGTGGCCTAAGACTGGAGGATGGCAATTGTAAATCCAATCTTCAAAAAAGGATCCAGGGATGATCCAGGTAATTATAGATCAGTTCTATGTAAGGTGATGGAAACCACCATTAAAGATAAAATTAGTGCACACATGGAGCAGCAAGCATTGTTGAAGGAAAGACAGCGTGGCTTCTGCAAAGGCAAACCGTGTCTTAAGAATTTATTAGAAATCTTTGAGCGTCAGTGAACATATGCATTTATTTTATTTTATTTTATTTTATCTGTCTGGACTTTCAGAAGGCTTTTGGCAAAGTTTGCTGATGACACTAAATTATTCAGGATAGTAAAAACTGAAAGAGATTGCAAAGTGCTCCAGAGGGATCTCTTGGCAATGGGTGAGTGGGCAACCAAGTGGCAATTGTGTTTTAATCTTAATAAGTGCAAAGTAATGCACACTGAACCCTAATTATATCTATAAACTTATGGGGACAGAACATTGTATCTTCAGTAAAGGGATCTTGAGGTTCTGGTAGACATCTCAATGAAAGTGTCAGCCCAGTGCACAGCAGCAGCAAAAAAAGCTAATTCAATGCTAGGGACAATTACGAAGGGAATAGAATTCTGGTCACCACACCTCGGAAAGAATATTGTGGAAATAGAAAAAGTGCAGGAAAGGGCTTCCAGAATGATTACGAGTCATGAAAACCTCCCTTTTTAATCTGGCTGCAACATCTCGGCCTCTTCAGCCTTGAAATATGACGTTTAAGATGGTATAGAAAGGTAGATCGATAGAAAATATTTTCTATCACATAACACTTTGACTAGGTGACTTTTTTTGAAGCTGATGGGCAGGAGAGTTAGGACAAATAAGTGGAAGCATTTCTTCACCCAGGCGGTCATCAGTCTATGGAATTTGCTGCCTTTGTCCTCCATTTGAGATGCCATTAAGCAATTGTGTGGGACAGGATGCTGGACTAGATAGACTGTGGTCTGTCCAGCTTGGCAATCCCCAAGCTAATTCAGGAGCTGGCCTTGTAAACAGCTTCCCCTATTGTGTGGGACAATGCTAGCAGAGTCTGTACCATCAAAACAGCATGAGGAGAATGTCATGTGCACAAAGTCTTACCCATTTACCCAAAGGTCTCAGAGCAAGTTGCAATAAAATAAAAAGAGAAAAGCGTTAATAAAACAATAACAGTGTCTGCATGGGGAGGAGATGTTGCTCTCCCAGTGAGGGGTCAGAGCAAAGAGGTCTATCTTCACCAGTCATTTGAATGCATTCAATGAAGGTGCCTGATGCACCACAGAGGGGATACTGTTCCAGAACCTGTGGGATACAGTTGAGAATGCCCTCCCACATATTCCTTCTAAGAGGGCTTCACCAGCAGATCTTTGGACACAGACAGGTCTGTATGGGAGAAGGCATTCCTTTATATATTTGGGCCCCAAGCCATTAGGGTCTTGCAAGTTAATGTTAATACTGGTAGCACAAAGGTAGATAGCCAGTGCAGTTATTTTAGGACCAGAATGATGTGTGTCCAACCAGCAACAAAAAAACCCCCAGAAGCGAGTAAAATCAGGAAACAGAAATACAGATAAAATCTGAATCTTGCTTTATCAAATTGGAGCCACCTGGTAAATGTCTTCTTCCTCCAAGCTTCTATTTGTGGTAGCAGTAGACACCTGCAATGATCATGCCATTTCCTAACCAGTTGCAATCCCTGAATGGAGCTGTCACTTTCTGATTTCCACCTTCAGTAGGGTTGCTTCCATCTGCTACTGACAATGTCCTCTAGGTGGTCCAAAATGGAGACAAGGAAATATCACTTTTGATGGCAATTATGGTGCCTTCCCTATGTATCCAGTAAGAAGCTGCCTCCATTTTAAGTGGAGATCCAATCTATGACTCTATCCACTGGTGAGAACTGCTGAAGACTTATTGTGACAATCATGAAACCGGCAGAACTGTACTTACACTATTGCTACATTTGTCAAACACTTCTGCTAAAATAATGCTTGTTACTTTGCATAATTTTCTAAAACCAATTAATTAGTTTTAGTGTCAAACCAGTTTGACGCCACTGTGTCATGTATAGAGAGGGGAGAAAGCTGCACATGAAGTCCATACGAAATGAAACGGCTGTATTTAATTAGCATACCTTATTGAAGTAGCTGTGAATTTTATGTTTTATTTATTTATTTACTAATATTTTGTATAAAATATAGCATAAGTCAACCAGGGCAAGAACATATTTTATTTAAAGTGAAAACCTTAAGAACTTTCTGATTAACTGATGTAGGTTTCCAGCTTGATTAAAGATTTCTGAATAACTTAGGTTCTTAGGAATTCATGTTTACTGATAAGTTAGAATATTTAAAATATGAAAAGCCAAATTAGTAAAGAAAAAAAGCCCAAGCCTGGCTTTAATGATAATGAAGATGAATACTGTTGGAAACAGGAGTCTAATTATTGCAATTCAATGAACCTTTGGCATCACAGAGATAATAATATATGATAGGCCAGGTGTGTTTAGTGCTAATATACCTCTGTCGGTGACAGGTTGCATTCAATGTGGCATACTGTCATGTTTTTTAATGGCTGTAAATATTTGAATGAAATGACCAAAGTGGGATTCATTTAAGAAATGTGAGTTTACAGCAACATTTGGACCCACTTTTACATGCACACAGCATTTTAAGATTTTGTGTTGTTGTCCTAAATGTTTCTACCCTGAAATCTTCTTCTGTCATGGTGAAAGCAAATGGAAAATTAAACACCAATTACAGGAAACATCATGGGTTTTGTTTGTTTGCTTGTTTGATTTACTTGTTCTTAAAAAGCAGGTGCGGTAGTCTTCAATTAAGAGGGCTGGCTTTCAGGCATCAATAGTAACTTTGTTTCCAGGGCTAAAAGCTAGAAGAATGTTTGTTAGGACTGCAGTTGAGAAGTGTTAACATTTCTATTATGTATATAATGATGAAAATCAGAAATAATGGCTAGCATATCTGCAGCTATGAGAGTGTCTGCACCATTCGTATTGACCATGCAAGCCAGGGCATGAGAACACAGACTCCACATGCCAGAACGGTCCTCAGAAGGCAGGGCCTCTCAGTGAACACACTGGCCACATGAACCCCAAGTCTGACCTATTACTGGGTTTGAAAACTGCATTTGGGAATGTGCTAGTGAGACACCACTTTAAAGTGGTATCCCAAGTGTTCTCTGGCTCTGATGGTCAACTGGGAAGCGGTGACCATCATAGGGACATCCACCAGTGTGTTTTGCAGTGCCTCACCCCATTCCTAGCCTGACTAGCTAGAATATTCTCCCCATCACCTACTACTTAGGAGTCTCTGTGTTGAAACTCTGTGTTCACTCAACCATGAAAGCTCACTGGATTGTAACTTCCCTCACAGAGTTGTTATAATAAAGGCAGAGAGAAGAATGGTGTATATTGTCTTGGAGTTCTTGGAGAAAAGTTAGAGCATAAGTGCTATAAATAAATAATGATAGACTGAGCATCACATTCAGTCTGAATCTGAAATTACAGTTTCTGGAGAAAGACACCACTGCTTGGTGGGTGACATACTGATCCCAGTCTTCTTATTCTCCACTAGGGATGTGCACAAATATTAATAACATCCGTTATTCGTACGGATTCACACATTAACATTTGTATGAATAAAATTCATTTGAGTGTTTCAGAACATTCATATGAATACTTTGTACATTCGTTAAACTGGGGATATGTGTCGGATACTTATTGATATGTATGCATTTGTATAGGATCCATATGCAGGATCTATATGCAGGATCTCTATCCAGGATCTGTATGTATTCATATTGGATATTTGTATAAATTCATAAAAATACATTTGTATCGAATATAATCCTACCACATTTGAAGGGGAGCTATTCAAACAAATACAAATTTCCTAACATTCGATTTGTTACAAATCAAGTACCAAAAACCCCATTCATGCACATCCCTGTTCTCCACCTATTAACTTCAAACAGGGTGTTTTCATCAGATTGACAATTAACACAGTTTATGTTAAGTCAATCAAGTAAGTGGAATGGAATCCTCTACATAATTTCTCCTTAATCATTCACAAACACCTACTTTTTCACCAGTCTGCCTCCATCAAAGAAAATCTGCAATGAATCTCTGTGGTTAGGGGTTGGTGAGTGTTGCCTTCCAATTTTTGCACTGGCTGGTATACCAAAACAGCAAGTGTACTGGGAGCTTCCCTTCTGCATTCTGGTGCAATCTAAGGGCTACTAGTACACTTGCTGGTTTGCTATACCAGCCAGTGTAGAATCACCCTATGGACCTTTTCATACATTGATGATTGGAGAAGCCTGGGAATGCTCCACTACGAAACATCCACACTGTGCAGAGCCACTTCCAAGTGTATGGGGCCATCCCCATTTGCTGTTAACCATAGAGTGCTCAGGCATGCTCCACAACTATACTAGAAGCACCTATGGCACTCCTAGTAACTCCCAGATGGAAGCCTTCACACATACTTCTGTATGAAAGGTATTTCTTTGTTCTGGCTCCTGCCTTCAGTCTTCAGTTCCAAGTTTCTACTATGACCCCTGGTTTAGGGCTCTCATGGCACATCCAAGCTCATCAAAGACACATAACCTATTTTTCAGTGTAACTGTCAAGCTGAGCACCAATAATCTGTTTAATGGTCAGCTGCAGTCATACAAACTTTCAGCTGTTCATGGTGGCACCCTGAAATACAATACCATGTGATCCACAAAATTACATCCTCCTAAAATCAAGGAGATCGGATTTTTAAAAATATAATATAATGCTAAGCCTTGGCTGAGTCACACCAGACACGGAAGGCACAAGGTGCACTCATAGTGAAGGAAAATGGGTTTTGTTGCCCCTCTGCTTTTACAATGTGGTCAGCCATTCTCTACATTCTTTTGTTTCATACAATTCCAGATCCTCCCTACACGCTGCTTCTCATTTACCCAGCTAAAGCACTGAGCACTCAGTTGCCATAGAAACAAAAAGAACAGAAACAGTTTATGTATTTCAAAAGTCGACAGCCTCTATGCTATGGATTTTGATAACTGAACCTAAACACAAGCCGTCCTTAATTTTTTTAAACAAAAAGCTATGATGCTTGTTTCTGTCTTTCTATTGCAATGGAAATAGAGGTGTTTGTTTGTTTAGCTCCCCTCTCATTTGTTTCATAAATAGTATGTGTTTTACAGTTAATTTTTGCTCTCTTTAACTGTTTATTAAGTCAGAACAGAAACAGATAGTGAGTAGGAAAACATTACAAGCATCCCTATAGTTAGAGCAAAGCTAATTGCACTTCTCATCTTCAAGAGAAATCCCTGATAAAATGCTGTATTTTAAATTGTATCCAATGATTAAAATTAGCAAATTAAAACAAAAGGAGCATCTACTTAGCACACTGGGTGTTTGACGTCCATTAATTCCAAATTATTTAAGACAATGGGTGCAAGTCTTGTAAGAAAGTGGGAAAATGCATGTTTTGGATAAACAAAAGGTTCCCAGTATCCTCATTTGGAGGGATTTTAGATAAAAAAAGGTAGCGGAGACTTTCCTCAAAATCCCTAGGGCCATGGTCACACCTTCACTTTAAACCTTCTTCAGTCCATTGTCAGGTCTGACTGCCCAAACCTTTTCATTTCTATTCATTTTTTTCCATTCAGGAAAGTCCAAAAGGAAGGTGGAAAGTCCACAAATAAAATGGATAGAAATGAAAAGGTGTGAGAAATCAGATTTGACTATGGACTGAAGAATCTTTAGGGGTCTTTCTGTCTGTTTCTGGATGGGTGCAATGACAAAATGTCATGGAACTATGAAATTGAATATGGCACTTTTCCTCCCCAACTCTTGCTAGCACTGGGAAGGAAGTGAGATTATCCAAAGAGACAGGAGAACATGGTTACAATTTGTGCTAAAGCAGTAGAGAGATGCAGGAACAGATTTGATCATGGAGAACAAGTTATGTAGTTGACTGTTTGTTTCAGTAGGCTAAGATTCTTTGTTAGGTGCCAGGAAGATGTGCATTAATGCCATACTACAAATTCCAACCATAGCAAATAGTACATTTCAGAGCATTTTCAGTTCATAATCTGAGTCATCAGAACAGGAAGGAATGTAAAACATAACTAGTCACATCACAATTCCTTTCAATGATTGGCAGAGAATGAATCTAGGACCATTTTGCATTCTGGGCTATGGTCATTGACACTGAATGGCTGGTATCCCAGGACAGGGTGGGCCACCATGTTCCAGGATTAGCAACCCATCCCAAACTGTGAGACAAAGCCATCTGCATTGGAATGAGCTGCCTTACACCGGTCCGTACATCAGCTCTGAAGATCCTCTAGTTTTGGAGCTGGCATGGGGAGCATTTTGGTAGTTGTCCTGCTGTGGGTCTTCAGTTTGTCCTGCCTAACCACTTTAAGGGAGTCTCCCTGCCTATTAACCTAGTTCAGTAACCCCTGGATCTATGATGGTAATTTCCTCTCAGGGTGCTGTACATCTTCACTTAAACCTCCCACCCCAAAGACCCAAGCATAGAACAACTTTTACTTTTGGGTTTCGCCTTCACAGCGTGTGCCACTTCTGATTGTCTAGTGCCTGCAGGTGAATCTCTCCCCCCTCCCGACTAGTGAGCCGGGTGAGCCCCGCCTCTTGTTTACCTGCCTCTGTCACCAGAGCACTTTAACCTCGGTTAACAGTGTGAACAATGAACAATTTAAAATTGCAACAAACATTTTTAACATAGCTTGCTTTATAACCTAGCAAAGAAATGTGAGGCAGCACTGGAGGGCTTGGGAACCTGGGTCTTCCTTTTTTCTTTTTCTGGGTCTTCCATCATCCTTAGACCACATGACCAATTATTAGAAATTCCTTAAAATTCACTGAAGCCACTGATTATCTTGTGGGTTGGCTGATAGTTAATGGCCATCCTGGTCTTGATTTTTGGGGCCTACCGTATTCTGCAGCAGCATGGGGACAGCAGGCCCCTATTCCAGAATATATCCCAGAATAAGGCCATGTGAAGAAAGAGCCAGAGACTCACCAATTGCTTCATGACATTTTCAACCAGAAAACCAAGGGAAAACCTTCATGTGCTCTTAAATCCCTGCAAATGTCACTCTTGAAAGATATCCACAGGATATCTATGCATTATTGAGCTCAACACATGGTGTTGACATTAGCAATTTGTGCACCAAATACCTGGAGGAATACTTTTTTCCATAGAAACCAACACAATTGTTAAGATTAGCAAGCAAAGCTCTTTTGATATCTCTAAGAAGCTCAGATGTTTGAGGCTTTATTAGCATGGGGAGGACTTTCTCTTGATGGACTCCAGTCCCAAGATGTAAGATAGTCTCCCCTGTGAGATGGGTTGGGTGACAACATAGCCTTTTGGTTAAATACCTATTTTTACCTACCTTTTGGCTTCCAAAGGTCTCTCTGTGCTACGCGGTTTGGCATTTTTAAGGCATTCTTCTTCTCTACTCCCTCTGCTTTTTAACTGTTTTTATGAATATCTTGAATTTGCTATTTAATTAGGGAACTTTATTGCTATGATTTTATTACATTCTAATAGTTTTATTTGTTAGTCATGTTGAGACCTTGGGTGAAGGGGCAAGGTACCATTCATTATAATACATACTAGAAGCCAACTTTAAAGCTGTGAAATTGTTTGCTTGGCATTTATCACTATTTGTTTCAGTTTAATCACTGGTGTTGGAAGTTTCCTGCAAGCTGCACCCCCACCCCCAACTTGCACACAAACCACAATGAAATATGTTGTGTACAGCCTGGAAAACAGCTGCCAAGTAGCTCACACACTCTTCCCTTCTTTTCTAATTCTTCTTCAGATGTTCAGCAAGTGTAGAGAAAAAAAGGGATTCCATGTGCAAATGGCTCTTGTCCATACTATATATAAAGAGCTAATTGTGTTCTTATAATCTCTGTGTGTATCACCCACACACATAGATTATTTCTGTACCCTTCTTTCTTCTGTAGTAGGATCAGCTGGTCTACCAGCAGTCAATGATGTTTAGGACGACTGTTAATTACACTCCAACCTATGCAGACACAGCACAGGGCCTGGGTCTCACAGATCTAAGGCATTTCCGCACTGCATCGCGTTCGAAATGGAACACGTTCAGGCGGAAAGCTTAAGCCAGCTCCGGGCGCTTTCCCCGTTCACACACAGACGCGCCAGAACGCGTGTAAACGCGTTCCGGAGCGTCTGGGTGCGAATGCTCAAAGCGCCCGAAGCTGGCTTAGCCGGCAAACGCCGGCAAGGGGCGCGCAGACAGCCGCGGAGGCAGATCGACAATCAGCTGTTTGACAAACAGCTGATTGTCAAAGCCGCGCGGCGTCGGAGGCGCGCCCGCAGCTGTTCGGGAGATAGAAGCAGGCGCGAATGCTTCTCCTCCCGAACGGCTGCGGGCGGCTCGTCCGCGTTGGAACGCGTGTAGAGCAGTTTAAAGTGCTCTACATTTCGAACGCGGAAAAGACAGCTGCGGACACGTCGGAACGCAAGCCGCGCGCGGCCAATGCGGATGACGTGTCCACAGCTGTCTTTTCCGCGTTCCGTTCAGCCCCGTGCGAAAACGTCTCTACACTTGATCAGCCTCTGAAAAAGACCATGAAGGATTATGTCCCAGATTACAGGTAAGTCCAGAAAAGTCCTTAGTGACTATGGAGATAGGATTAGGAATGTCATAACTAAGCCTAATGAGTCCTGCAAGCACAGGACGGTCCTGTTTGCACTTACTTTAAAGAGTTATCTTAATGGGGAAGTTTTAAAAGGAGGTCTGTCCATGCTCAGTGCTACTGCCACCATCCTGGAGCATCTGGGAGCTCCCTTCAGCTGTACTGATCTTTCATTGCTATGGACAAGTAAAAACATATCTACTGGGGGCAGCTGGTGAGCTCCTGATCACAACAGTGACACTCTCTTCTGGATGTGGCAACATGGCTGCAGCTGTGCAGTTACATGTCATGGCCCAATCACCATGGCAAGAGCCCAACATCAACTGAATATTGCCATATCCATTGTCATGGTGATATGGCCAGGTGGGGCATCTGCATTTCAAGTACTTGTTATCTGAGGCCTTTTCACACTAGGGGTTCTTGAACACGCTGAAAACATGTGGGAACATGGCATACACACTGCCCAGGCTGGGTTGATGCCTCAGACCATTCCCAAGTGCTTTTGACGCATTTGAGAGGTAGCATTCACACACATTTCCCTCCCTGACAGCCACAGGCATGCGCCCCCTGCCACCATTGGCTGAAAATTGGCCAAACAGGTGATGGGGGCCCACGCTGGGCTGGGGTTCCCATTGCGCAGGTGCACCAACTCTGGTAGACGGCAGACAGGACCCACAGGACCCATCTACCGGGAGCGCATCCACCTGCGCGATGGGAACCCTGGCCCAGAAAGATGAGTGACGTCCTTGTGCGGGGTGAGGTGGCTGTGTGGTTCCGGTCAACCGAGGCTCCCCATCCCCTGCCTGACCGCAGCCAATTGCAACCCTCTGTGGGGTCGAGCCATCTCAATCAAGTCGGCTCAGCCCCGCAGAGGACCCTCCACCCACCCCACCCCACCCCAGGGCCTGGGGATGCCCCGTGCGTGTGCAAGCCTTAGCTCCTTGCTGTCTCAGCTTGGAATAAGGCATGAGAGATCGCGCACCATGTGGGTGTGGCGTGGCTCCTGATTGGACAGGCTGCTCATTCCGAGCCGAGACAGCAAGGAGGTAAGGCTTGGGTCCTGGGGTGTGGGAGATCCTCTGTGGGACCGAGCCAACTCGACTGAGACGGCTTGACCCTGCAGAGTGTCACGATTGGTCATGGTCGGGCAGGGGATGGGGAGCCTTGGTTGACCAGAACCACGTGGTCTGGTCAACCAAGGGGTCCCACAGCCCCCCATAGGCAGTCAGCCCCGGACCCCGGGGTGGATGGGAGGGTGCCCGGGTGGGTTCCTGCCAGCTGTTCAGGATCCAATTGGCTCCTGTACAGCTGGCAGGAAGTGGGGAAAGGTGCCTGATGGGTCTGCCCACCCCTGGGTGCTCCCACCCAAAGACAGGCAGCCTGGGGGAGGCGTCCCTGCCCCTGGCCAGCCTTTCCCAGCTAAGTCACTTTGGGATGCTTTGAGCATTTGCACATAGGCAAGCAAGAAAGGGTGTAAACGCGTTCCTGCCTGCCTGTGTGTAAATGGGGAAAGTATCCCAAAGTGACTTAGCGCATGTGCATTACAGTCATTCCGGCTTTAGTGCGAAAAGGCCTCAGGTTAGGGATTGCTCCAGTACTTGAAGTTTGGATACCTTCCTTTGAGCTTGGTCCTCACCTTAGTGGAATGGTATTGTTATTCCATCCCACTAAATAAGTGCCCGTAAGCTCCACAGAACTTAAAGTAGCCAGGACAGTATGTGAAAGTTGAAAAGACATTCATTGCCTAGATAAATGCTTGCCCTTCCACTGAGAGTATAATGTAATATTTCATTCCATGCATTCCATTCATTCCATTCTTCTGAAATCTTTTTTCCATAACGTTTCATTTTTCCATTACTAAGAGGTAGGAAAAGAGAAGGAATCATATCCTTTTAAATGCTGGATGATGTGTACAAAATAGTCCAGTATACCAATCATTTGTGCATAATTTATTTTGACAATTGCACAGACCATAGCCTCTGTTGATAATGAAAAAAAAATAGGGAGAATAATCATCTTTTCCAGTACTAATTTGTTGCTAAATATTACTATTGCCATTAATGTCATGTGAGAGCTGTGCAACAGATGTCACAATACTAAACTGAAATCAGCTGAACAGACCCTTTACTCCAGTCAAGTAAACGATGCAGGATGTATTGTAGTGTGTGTGTGTGTGTGTGTGTGTGTGTGTGTGTGTGTGTGTGTGCATCTGTGTACACATGTGCATTTGCACAGAGGGTTTTGCAGCAATAAATAGTACATTCTAATAGCTGCAGCCATAACTGTGAATCTGTCTCCAGGGTGTCTTCAGATGCCCATCAGAAAGGTAATATGGACGCACTACATAGCTTCAGGAGAGCTTGGATGAATCAGTATGAGAAATAAAGAATCCTGCAACTAATAGGTGGGAGAATGGAATGAAACTGAGGGAACAAAAGAAGAAAAAGAAAGCTGTCTCTCAAAATATAATCTGTCAGGCAAAATATCCTTATCATTCTGTACCAGTCCCAGTAGCTGTGAGGAGGAAAAAACAACAACTATTCAGGGCTATGCAGTGTGTTAATCACAAGCTCATAACTGGCAGTAAAACTGAAAGGGCCATGTCTGCCGTGGTGAATAATTTCCATGCCGAGGCCCAAAGTAGGCAAGCCATGTCATTTGTAACATCTGCCTCAAAAAATGCCAGCCAAAATGAGCTAGTTAGAAAGTTTACATCACAGCTCTCTTTCTAATCCAGGAAAGTCAGCTTCGAAAGGCTCGAGGGATTTGACATCCTGAAAGCGCTTATCATACAGATAAAATAGAAGGACTCAAACGCTTCAAAAGATGACATTTCTATGCCTGTGCCTTTATCAGAACTATGTAATTTTTGTTAGACAAATAAATTGTTTTTCCTAAAGACACTGCACTAAAAGCCATGAGATTTTTTCAGTCATTTTATATGCTGGCATTACCTGATTTACAACTGCAACAGAATTATAAATGAAGCTAAAAGAAAAGTGGGAGAGTTAGTAATGTTCTTTCTAAATCTCTCCTTCTTCACCTCATCACTATAAGAAACTTGTCTTATAAAGTGGCCTTGGAAAGAGGCACAAGTTGTCCATATAGAAATAAAAGAATCCATTGTAGAATGGACTTATTATCTTCTAAACATATGGCCATGGAAATGCATGGAGTTACTGGTTCAGCACAGGACGAAGAAGGCTGTAGTCACATCTTATTTTAAACCTTCTTTAGTCCATCTTCAGATCTGACTACTCACATGTTTTCATTTCTATGCATTTTATTTGTGGACTTTCCAGTCTCCATTTGGACTTTTCTGTGTAATCAATCTGCTACTTAGAATGGCTAACTTATGGACTCATAGTCTGAAGTAATAGAAACTAGGAATGTGCACGAATATTAATAGCATTCAAAATTTGTCTGAATTCACCTGAATTCGGACATTTGAATTCCAGCCACTGGCACTATGCAGGAATGCACAGCCACACTAAAAATGACAGTCACTGGCATTCTTTCTGCTGGCTGGCTTTCTTTTGCACAGTAGCTTAGCCTAATTAAGGGCACCCCAGAAGAAGACTACTTGTCAAAATGTATCTGCCTGTTCTACACTGTGTCAGCCTTCAGCTATTCTAGTGTTGTATCCGTGCTTTATTTCATTTCATACTAAATTCTATTGAATAGTGGATCTATTTGGCCGTGTACATTTATGGAAGTTTCAGATAGGTCAAGACACCTATTAGAGCACACCTGAGAAAACTTCCACCACCACAGATAAAGGAGCTGTTGGGCACCAGTGTGAATGGTACACCAACAGCAACCCTGTTCTGTCTTTCTGTCCCATCATCAAGAACAATCCCTCAACCCCAGTCATAGAATGGATAGGACATCTGGTGAGAGATTTCTAATGGACTATGGAAACTCCCCCATCCCATTCCACAAGCCTGGGCTGGTGATACACCAAGTATCCTAGAAGACAATCTAATTAAATGCTGAGCCTCCCAGGTCACATACTGAGATCTCTGTGATACGTAGCACGTCAGCAATTTCACCTACAAAATTCTGGGATGAGTGATGATTTATCTTGGACTGTGCTGGCATTTAACAAAAGCTATCCAATGGGTGTAAAAAATTTAACCAACTTAGCCACTTCAGGTAAACATTAGTCCAGTAAGATCCTATATGCCCTACTCAGAGAAAGGATCCCCCCCCCCGGTGTAGTTTAAGCCTGGTGGGTCACTTTTTTCAGTACAGTTACCCATTCCATCCACAGCCTCTCTCCAGGAGTTGACAATGGCAAACCACTTCTTTACCTCTGCCAGGAAAACTACATGGAGGCCCCCATGCCATCACGCAGGGGTTGGCCACAACCTGATTGTACTGAACAACAATTTTCAGAAACATTCTGAAGTTTATTGGTTATTTCCAAGCACACAAAAACACTCTCTTGACTCAATGTCATGACATATTAATGCTCTCTAAGCAGGTAATTGCAGATGCAAAGAATCATCTTTTTTCCCATGTTTGCTTGAAATTTATTAATTTATACAAGAATAAGCATAATTAGTAGAACTAATTAATTTCTCAGATTTAACTTATTTATCCTGAATATATCCACTCTATGGATGAGCAGCTACCCTGACACTTTAATAAACGCAAATGAAGTGTGAACAAATGTTTTCCTTTTAATCATCTAGTTGCACTGAGAAATATGCATTCCCGCCGACTTTGTTCTGAGTTATTGTTTAACAGCTCTGCAAAGCTTTTAGGATGATTTGGTATCTACTGTTGCTTCAAGTCAATACATTCTCACTTTGAGAAGTGTTTCCATGGCATAGTGATGAAATGCAGGCAGCTAGATTTTGTAATGGATGGCTAGGTCTGCTAACTATTCCTTGCAAAGTGTTCCCTAAGGGGCTTTGGGGAACAAGGAAAACACATTTTGCATATGTTTTTGTGCATCTGCTGCTATGGTTTACCTTTTATTTAATTTTTTTTCCTGATTACAAAACAAAACTCATGGTATAAGAGTTGTGAAACAAAAACAGAACTTCATCTTGAGCTTTGTGTGCTGTGTTCTTGGGTTCTATTGAGCTACAGGTGATCACCCTGCCTAAATTGTTCTCAGGACAAGACTTCTTCAGGCTTGCTGCATGTAAAGGGATCAAGGTACATACTGTTGACACCAGAGTCAAGGGCTAAAAGCAGGACAGGAATATAATCAGAGTTGCTTGATGTCTTGTAAGGTTGAGTTCTTGGAAGCAAGTAAAGCTGATTAACATACTGTCACCAGTTTTTCTGGTGGTAAATCCCATAGACTGATGACCTGCTGAATTAGGATTCCTTCTCAGTCCTAGCTGTCCTGCTTGCCAGCTTCATAAAGGGCTCCCTGGTTCTACTTTTGTGTGACAGGAAAAAAAACCCAAAAAACCTCTATCCACTTTTTCCAAACCATGCATGACTTTACATACTTAAATTAGGTCAACTCTGAATAAGGTTGCAGTCTTATTTTGTAATGGAGGTGTCCCAGCCCCCTCATCATTCTGGTTGCCCTTCTCTGCACTTTTTGTAGTTCCATAATGTCCTTTTTAGAGGTGTGGCAACAAAAATTGTATACAATATTCCAAATGCAGCCTTAGCATAGATTTATAAAGAGGCACAATGAGGCTTGCTGACTTAATAATGGGAATGTACAGATAGCTGCTTCGACTGATGCCTTTGCACTACAAAATGAAGAGGAGGATGCATCCTTTCAAGTGGAAATCATGATGCATCTCCACAACTGCTTGGGAAGAAGCAGTGGAGATCCAGCCTGTAGCACTGATTTTGTTTTACACATATACAACATGTCTCTAGCCCATTCCTATTGCAATATCTGACAATCCTATTTTTTCTTCTCTCTATACTGCATGTTTTGATTTGTATAGATGAAATTTTAGTAAAATGGAAACAAAGACAACACAATTCTGGAGAGGCATTCATTACATCTGTCACTGTAACATCATTTAAAGGCCATTGCCTTGACAACTCTTCCTTGTCTCTTCATTTGAACATGCTTGGCACATGTGATTCAGGTTCAGAACACAATGAGTTTTATTCAGGGAACCATCTTTTAAGCAGCAGTATATACTACAGAAAGTGTTTGGCTATTTAACTGTATTGCAAGGCAAGAAAGAAGCCATTTCCTAGACTATGGTCACACCAAAGTTTTAATCCATCTTCAGTCCATCTTCAGGGTGAGAGAACACATCAGCAAAGTGACCAATAATTTTCTTTCCACATTATCTATCCCAAAGGGGGATTTTCTGAATTATTTAACACTGAAAGAAAACAGCTTGTCACTTTGCTGATGTATTCTCTCACTCTGAAAATGGACTGAAGCTGGATTAAAACTTAAGTGTGACCACAGCCCCGAAGCCAGGAACAATGTCTTTGTTATGTATATCCTCTGAATTCAGATTGCTCTTATTCCACCTTTCTCGTGGACAGTTCAGCATTGTACCCTGTGCTCCACCCAATCATTCTTGTATTCTAAGCAAATAAATATTTTGGGGGCCTCCAGACACCCTTAATATTTTGCAATCCCTGCACAGATACTTCCAGTCATCCAGAAGGGACAAACAGAAGCTGCACGAGGAGGGTGGAACCCTTTCCTGTCATCCAGATGGGAAAACTGATACTCAACAGTATCCATGCAGCATGTGAAGGCAACTGTGAAGTAAAAAGCTGCTGATTAATCATCAGCTTTTTACCATGCAGTTTCCCGGCTGCTGCAGTCAGTCAATCACCCCGTTTTAATCATGTGACTATCAGCCGCACAGCAGCTGCCAAGTGTTAGGGGTGTCTGAAGACACTCTCCATCTCTTATTGGATTTTTAAAAGTTTTATAATATAATATCTTATAATTGTTTTTTTTGGGGGGAAGCAGGTTTCTGATGTTTAAAGCAGATTTGTATAATTTATAAGACTAAATGATTAATACACTTTACAGCAAATACCCTTCAACTGTATTTTTCAGCCAATCTGTACGTATAAGCTTGCAAGCATTTGTATGCATGAACACAACAGTTGTGAGCCACAGAACAAAATCTTTGCTATCAGTTACTTATGCTGAGGAAGCTAAAATGTGGTAGCAAGGAAAAAAGACAGAAAGACAGAAAGCAAGCAAGAAGCAGAGAATGGAATGTCATTACTAACATCTAGCAAGAGTGCTGAAAAGATTAATGTATTCTTTTCCCCAGGTTTTTTCCCCAGCATGTTTTGCAGCATTGAGATGAACCAGGGGTGAGTAACTTCACACAGATGGGGAGAGCTTTGTGCGGTTGAAACCTGCTTATCTGTGATGGGCTAAACAGAAATCTCCCATTAAGGAATGTTAGGAGCATTGCGTACATCCATCACTACTACTGATGTTACTACCAATATCTGAAAATGTGAATCAGTCAGAAGAAGCAGGCATGTTGCCAAAGTGCAGCCCTGCTGCAACATGCTGTATTACCAGTACAATCAGGACACTCGTTTTATATTATGCTAAACAAGGAAGAAAAGATTGGGACTGATTCTTACTTCTCTTTTTGGGAGGAAAGTGTGTCTTCCAAGTGATCTTTCATAGACTGATAGCATCATCATGTTGTTATAATGCGATTATGTGTGATATTGATTGATGGCAGGAGATAAGTTTTAGGACAAGACTTCTCCACCTCTAAAAGGCAGAAAGTAAAAGTCATCTTACGATCTTAGAATCATTGTTTTATCTCAAAATATATTTGGACCAATCTGTTGATATCCCAAGGACTGACAGGTGGCCATATGTAAGGGAAGTTGCTTTGTTAAACAGTGAACTTCCCCAGTGCTCTCTTCAGAGACCCCAGGAAATGTATACAGAAGTTGGCCATTGTTCTCTGTTCTGTGAAGGGATGTTCACAAAGCACATTTCATCCCCTTCTATTTCATTGAAATCAAAGGAGGAGAATATTCTGCTTTGTGTAAAGCCCCTCCTGAGAATGTGGGAGGCTTTGTCTTTGCACTCCAGCCTTCCCATCCCATCCCCTCACTCACCTTTTGCCATTACTGCTATCACTGCATGATTGGCAGCAGGATGTACAGGTAAGGGGGCACAGAAGGAGAGTCATTTAATTTGTGAGCAAAGAGGGGGATACAAATGTACAAATGAATTCGTACAAATTTCAAATGTGACAAATATTTCTCATCCGTCCTTATGGTGAAGCTGAATACTGGATGAAGTAGTTCTGGATGCTGCCCTTTTGCTTCAACCACTAGGGAAGTACTGCCAGACTTCTCCCCCAGTAGTTCACCATTAGAAAATTCTAATGAGCACTAATGGCACAACTTTGCCTCCCCAGACATATGGCTGAAGAGCCTTCACTTTAGTCCCACGGTGCCCTAAAGGTCCCAGACAAATCCTTCCTTTACCTTTTTTGAGATTTGGTGACCAAAACTGCACAAAGTATTCCAGATGTCTTTGCAACATTGATTTTTATAAGTATATTATAAAATACTGGAACCTTTTCATGCTTGCTCCAGTGGGATGTCCAGGGGCTTCTCCCACATGGAGTGTACACACTGAGTGGAGCTGCTTTTATTCCAGAAGCAGGTCTGTGCATGGTGGAGCATCCCCTGGGTGTATAGCTGTCATGGACTACTAAGTGTTCTACAGCTACGGCATGGTTCTGTTTGTACCTCTTCTGGATGAACATAGCATGGGGCAGAGTGCTGTGGTGGTGTGCTGTGTTGTCCAGTCACCGCAGCGAGGCAATTGCTGTGGTCACACTTACCCAGAACTTGGAGAAGTGCTGAGTAAGTTTCAGGTGCATTAGGCATCGCAAAGTGCAAATACCCAATGCATCTTTGTACTTAGCCATCCTTCAAGCCAGGCAATGGTGTAAAATGGTCCTGTGTCAGCACCATAATTAAACTATAACTATTACTGCAAGATCTCTTTCCTGATCAGCCACAGTCAGGCTCGATTGCATTAGTACCTAGGAATAGCAAGGGTTTTTTTAGTGCCAACATACATCACTTTACATTTGTTCACATCAACCCTTTCAGCACTGGGCCTTACTCTAGATTGTATCCTGCAGGTCCCTAGATAAAGTCGAGGATGAAGTCCAAACAGAAAGAGCCATTGAATGCCACCTACCATTTCATGCCCAGTCTTCCAGTGTGTAGAGATTCTCTTGGAGCTCTTCACAGTTCCCTTTTTGTTGAGAGATGACTTGTTATGAACTTGTATAGCAATCATGAACAGCATCCAAAGATCATGAGAAGAGCTGGCATGGCAGTCCAAATCTTGCTATGAGGATATGGAGGAGAAACAGATAGACCTTACTACTCCTAATTCTCCTTCACCATTTCCAACTCTTAATACTAACCCTCACCCTCCACATTATAACTGAAAGAGGGTCCCCCAGACTATCCCTTCTTTCACCAACATTACTAAGACATTGACAATCTGCCAAGAGCAAGATATGATAGGAACTGTAGTTTAGAAACATCTGAAGGGCCACAGCTGGACACCCCTGCTCCAATTCATGCTTTCTGATGCAACTGAGAAATGTAGCATAATCATGGGCGGAGGAGGAGAGAGATAAAGAGAGAACTCTTGGACCTTCAAACTCTGTTCAGCTTTCAAGTAAGCCAGCCAGGGCAAATGGATGTTGAATAGATGCCACCAAAAGACACTTTGCAAAGACTCAGGGTGTTTCCAGATGGCATGGGGAAAGAAGCCTCTTTTTTAAAGCCTCTTTTCTCCAAATTGGAGCAAAAAGAGGCTGCTAGATGAATTGATCTTCCGTCCTCTTTCTGCACCAGTAGTAAGTTCCTGGATGAACTACCTGGTGCTGTGCAAACATAAGTTGTGCCAGAACACTCTGACATCTTTAAAAAGTGTGGGAAGCCCTGCACTTACTTCAATCTGGTTTTTTGGCAGGGTGTAGGGATGTGCATGAATGTTTCTTGGGGGGGGGGTGATACGTATCAAATCAAATGCAAAACAATATTGTGTTTGTTCGAATAGATCCCCTTCTAATATGGTAGGATTTGAATTTGATATGAATGTTCAATATGAATTCCATACGAATGTTTGATCCGAAGCACATATGAATCCCCTACATATCCCATATGAAGCCCATATGAAGCCCCTATATATTTGTTATTATCCCTTATATATTTGCGTTGAACGTGTCAAATCCAGCCTGAATCCACTTCAAATCCACTCTCAGTCTAGTTCGAATCTACTCCGCACCTGTTACAGATATGACTGGCACAGCCACTTTCCCACCTCCCAGGTTCACGAATGCAATGAAGCTTTGTACAAATGTTCCAAAGCGTTCAATTCAAATTTGAATGTCAATCTGCAAATGTGCCAACATTCAATTCAAATTTGAATGCAGAAATTTGGGTGGGCTGGCAGCAGCCTGACATGGTGTTGGGTCTGTCTGCTTATTCCAGTGGGATGTTGGTGGGACACTGGTGCCTTGATCACATACTTACATACAAGTAGCCTATGACCTGGGAGTGGAGGTAAGAAAGATGAGTTAGCAGAGTATTTGAAAGCCTTTATTTCAGTGAAATAAGGATGTGATTCAGGTGGACAAAAGCCAAGTCTATAAGCAGTACTGTTGTGCCTCCTCTGCCTATTATCCCAATCTGTGCTCTGCTGGTGCTGTGTGCATTAAATGCCCATCCCCTATCTTTCTTTGCATTTTGATAATATAAAATTGTAAACGTTTCCCATCTGTTGAGGGATTTTTTAAAGAAAATGTAATATTGTTTTGTTTGTACCCTTTTCCTCCTCCATTATGACATATTCTACAAAACCATTTCATATGTTTCCTGTGCAATCTCTAAAAGCTATTGTCTTTATAAGTGGCATTATCGCAGAGTAGGATTAGCAGTGACATATCCCTTTAAACATAGGCTTATAGATTCAGGATTGACAGCTGTTTGGAAATTCCTGTCTGGGAATCCTGTCATCAGCCATCACCCTAAATGTACACAGAGTACAAGCTTTTTGGCTACTTACTCTTATGCCCATCTGCTACATTCATGTTCTGCCAAGTCATAAGAGTTAAGATCTTTCCCAGAGCTGTGGGTACCAGACTGTAATTGGTTTAGGTAAGCAATATATATAGCACTGAAAATGTCACACCTTCTGCAAGTTTTTTTCCTATGTCAGGGTTGAACATTTATATTCTATGCCCTGCATACATTTACTATTCTGATTACACATCAGTTGTGCTGACTAGAAATGGTTCAAGAAATGAAAGCCCACCAAACTGCAGCAATTTATAGAACATTCATAGTGCTATGCTAAATATATCTACAAAAAGTAGGCCTCATGATTAACTTCCAAGAAACTCAGCTGTGTATCGCAGCCCCCAATCAGCAACTGAATCCCTAGACAAACATCTTCGCAAGCAGATGTCCAATAAAGTTCTATTGTATTCAGTGAGCCCAGCATTTCCATAACTTTTATGGGAGATATCAAATCCATTGGAAATCTCGTGAATGTCTCTCTCAACCACATTTTGGTCCTCGGTACATTTAAATCTGATTTTTGAAGATCAAAGCAAGATGTGCAATTGCAGTTTCACTTTGCCCTACCTCTCTCATCTCAACAATCCTAATCTATGGCCCACCACTGGTTAGTAGAACTTTATTGCCGGCCAAGAAATTCTGAACAGGACTGTGGGTTGTTTTACTTATTCAAAAGATCCTGCCAGAGTTTTTTTTTTTTTAAATCTCTTCTCATGATTCTCTTTTGTTCTCTTATGTTTGAAAAACAGCTTGATTCACTCAAAGATGGTGGTGATGCTAATGTAGATGATCTCCCGATAGAACTTCATCTCTCATGGTGTCAGTGTCAGCCCTTGCCAATGAACTTGATTTTTATTGAGTTTATTATAGCTTTTGGATGTGAACTGGATGATAGCAGAGACATTTACAGCACTGGGATTTGCACTTGGGTGAGACTCACACTCCAGGAAATAGCACTGTAGCACTCACTGCCATCATGCACAGGCTGGCTCCAGACACCAGCCAAATATTGCATTGACATGTGATATTCTGGATTTTAAAAAACCCTCTTGGATAATCATCTGTTGAGTAGGTACCATGGGGTTGGTGCTGTCTGTGTCCACTATAGTAATGCACACATCCAGATATGTCAATGGCACAATTGACAGCACTGCACAAGCACAACCATCTTTTTCAGTCCCCACATATGCATGGTGGCCATGACGAAGATGGCAGTTCCATCCATGAGTAGGAATGTGCACAAAGCCAATTTCCCACATTTGATTCAATACAATTCAAATGTGGGAATATTTGGCTTTGGCCAAATTCCTCCCCTCCGAATTTTGGGGGGGCTTCAGCTTCGGGCACAAATATTCAAATGAATATTCACAAATGAAACAAAGCAACCCCCCTCTTCCCTTACTGACCCCCCTCCATTCACCGACATGCCAGGATCTTGTGGCAGACTGAAGTCTCCATTATCAATTGTATGTGTGTGCATTAGCATATAATTTTTGTATACTGCTGAGCATTTGATCCTAATTATTCTTGGTTCCAAGCCTCAACTGTCAGCAAGCAATCATCCTTGCCACCTTCTTCTCTGCAATACTAACAATATTATTTTACTGTAAATGTGATGGAAGCTTTATAACAAGATTCTCCCATGGAAATCTGTGTCACCTCCAGTGATACGCTCAGTTGTGAAGGAAATGACAACTATATGGGAAAAGCGTGTGTGCCTTTAACATTCATTTCTAACTTCCAGATGAGAAACACACACAGTCAATACTCTCCAATTTATTGTTTGCTATTTCCTTTCTTTTTTTTCTTTTTCCATTCCATCTTTTTATCACTTGCCTTGTTGTAGAAACCACTGAGTGAATTACTTCAGAGAGCACAAGTCTAAACTTTCGTCGAAAGCCTGAGCTGAATTGAAACCAAATCTCTGCAGAGGCTGGAATATAAAACTTTGTCTATCGTTTTTCTCATGAATTTTCGCTTTGACATGCCTGCCCTTTCTGATAATAGTTGTCAGAAGCTGCAAAATAACATGAGCGAGACAGGCTATTCCTAAGACATTTCTGGTCTGATTGGAAATAAGAGACTTTCTAAAGAAATACTGTCTTTGTGAGCTCTACAGCCCCTGCAATTTGTGTGGGACTGGTCCCTTCAGCTCATGAGTATAGCTACTCATCACTTTATTTCCCACAATACATATTAGTGTTGGCTTAGATTATTAAGGGCAATTGGGCAAGATACCAATCAAATATTCCCTTCTGTCTGAACTGCTGGTGCCCTTCCTGGAGCAGTCTTGGCAAATTCCATTGCACAACAATCTTTAACACTAATTTGGGGTCAGATTACTGATAACAAGCATAAGCAGCTCTGTGTAGGGCAGATCCTACAAGTGCAAGTGGTCAAGTTGATACTGGCCATTCTACATTCACTTGTTTTCTTCTCTCACAGGGAAAGAGAGAGGGACTCCACAGTGCAACACAGTGCAGCATTGTGCATATTTTCTCGGCGTAAGTGCCATATTTATAAAAAGTCTTTAAGTCAGATGCACACTGGCTTTAATGTCAAATCAATGCAGGTTTCTAAAACCTAGATAAAGAATCTGCAATAATAGTGGCAATTTGCACAGTACAAACTGCTGCAGGTGGGGCGAAGTTTTCACAGTAATAGAGATGCTGTTTTTAAGTTGATTGTTTTTATTCCATATCATGTTGTTATAATGATGGTTCCCTGCCCAGGAAGACAGCATGTCTCTGGGCATCTACCAAAAAGAGCCACCTGTGCTGCTGCCTAGCTTTTTCTGTTGTTTAAACCTTCTTCACCTGGGTCTCCACATTGCTCTGTGATTTCTGGCACAGCCAAAGGCTCCTGCAATCTTGTGTCCATTCATTCTGCACCTAGTGACCCATGTGGAGCAAGCTGCAACAGTTACAGTAAAGTGAATACATGCACCTGGATGGTGACAAGGTGGTCTTGGACAAGAAGTAGAATAGTGCAGGACAGGACAGGGCATGATGAAAGGGAGTGACCTGATTATGGTATGATTTCAGAGGTACACCAGCTGGGATGAAGAATCCAGATGATCCTACACCCAAGGAGCTTTCATTGCACTGTTAGTGCTCTGGGGAAGACTATGGCAGCATTTTCCCAGTGGTTTAAGTGAAGGTGTAGTGTCCAGAATTACCTGGTCCATTGTCCTCCTTCACTGTGTATAGGAAACAGGCCAGGTTCTATGGCTACTTCCTGAGCAAACCCAAGGAGCACCCAGGTGGAAACACTGAAGAAGGAAACTTTCACTTGGATCAGTGGCAAGCTGTGATGCCATTGCCTCTGCGAACAATGAGGGGACTAAAAAAGATTGTTTTAAGAGCAATCTTTATTTAGAGCTCTCACAGCCAGCCACTTCGAGTGTTCTTAAAAGGGTGAGAAAAGCAGAGTATAGAAGTCAACTCCTTCTACTCTTCCTTTGTGTAGAAGGTGCCTAAGATGGGAATGCCTTTGAGGAAACATGAACGCAAGGAGGAGGTGACAGCAATGTCAGGAATCGGGCTAGGAAGAGAAGGTGTTACATTTAGAGAAATTGGCCATTTTGGGTCTGTTGGTCAATCATGCAGGAATAACCCTCCACTGTCACCATTATTGTTCATAGCAGTGTTAGGGGCACCCAAGGGTTGTGCCTCACAGGTGGCCTGCAGGCTTGGTGGGAGGGAAGACATTAGGCTGTCATACATTAGGGATGGGGGACTAGTATTGGGCACTGTGTCGATGCAGCCATACTTTAAAAAAATATATTGCCAACTTCCTTTTCTATTCTATTTTCCTTTAAAAAAATGTCAATGCTACCACTGTCTCACAATCTGGAGTCTCAGGTGAATGCACCTCTTGTACTGAGCTGGTTTGTGCCTCATGCTAGTTCTGTCATGTGGAATGAGCTGGAAGCAAGCTCATCTGACCTGACATAACTCCATAAATGGACCTGGAACCCTTTACATCAATTGCTGATTTGTTTTTCTATCATTTTTAGTAGGGCTGCAACTGAACCATGCTGGAAAGATAAAAAGATCATTGACCGGCTCTCTGAATTACTGTACCTTGTCACAGGAGATTTTCTTTCCAGAATAATGTAATCAAAATAAAACGGCATACACTTGTGCAGTGCTTGGGAAGTCTGCTTGGCTCAGAGTGAGCTTCCCAAGGTGGCATCCATAGACATTTTTCAACAAAGCTCAAAAGCAGCTTAGATGTGGCACTATGTGCCAATTAGTGTTACCATGCCATTCTTAATCCACATGAGAATGTAAATTAGAAATGAAAAAGGGAAATTAGCTATCACATACTGTTACCTCTGAGCTACTTTTGACTTGCCTTTCTCAACCTGGGGGTCGGGACCCCTTTGGGGGTTGAATTACCCTTTCAGAGGGGTTGCGACGAGCCTCCTGCCACCCCTCCCTCCCACCTCCCAGCTGCTCCGCCACCGTGGTTGGGGGTCCCCACAACATGAGGAACTCCATTAAGGGGTCGTGGCATTAGGAAGGTTGAGAACTGCTGATGTAGATGCTGTCCATTATTCATAGCCAGGGCCATTAACTGGATGTTTTTTTTTCCCCCTGTTCTTGGGCCAATTCACACTTGGCCTGGTAGTTCACATAGGAATGCTCTCAGCGAAGGATCCACAATTAAAGAAGCCATTTCATTACCAGAAACGACTCCTTCTGTGCAGGGGCATTCCCCATATATACTATATGTGGTGCAGGTTTAAGTGCACCATTAGTTCACTTAACTTGCACTAGCGCTGGAGCATTGGGGGAGGGTTGGTATCCTCTAAGCATCTGCAAATGTGGATGCTGAGTGCATACTTAGGACATTTCTCCCTTTGCTTTCCAGAGAAGGGAATCAAAGTGTGAAAAGGGCCCTAGTCTTCTGTAAATTATCTTACAACTTTTCGGAACTAACTTGTTGTATTCTGGAATGCCCTATCTGGATTAAGGCAATCCATCTCAATCTGAGGAAGTGTTGCTTTGGGCTAGAACAATGCCACCTGTAGGTGATGCCTGTTCCAACACAGCCATGCAGTTCATGCAATGTTTTGAGCTCCAATAGCTCACAGGGGACCTTTTTAGTGGTGCATTTTCGTGCACTGCTGAAATGAGTCCCCCATGTCAAAATCTGAAACATGGAGGCATGCACCTTCTTTACACCTCTATGATCCAGATTTCTGCCCACTAGTACTCTGACTAAGTTCATAAATCAGATCAGCATCTTCTATGCTCTACTGGTGCAGACAGAGTGCACTAATTGGGAGCAGGGCCTCACATATTCCACACTATTGTGCAGAAAGGAGGTCCTTATTACACTTCCTGGTGGAGAACATGAGCAAGTTCTGACATTTTGGATTCCCTTAGCCTCAGCTGGCACAGCTGCTTTCGTGACAAGATATCTGGCTGTTGAAAACCTTTCCTTGCAGACTACTTTCAAAAGCTAATCTTTGGAAACTGACAAAGTGCTAAAGAGAAATTTAAGAGCACCATGCCATGATACTCCTTGGAGAAGTCCTCTGTTGATGAACCATTGTACCTTATGCTATGGAAGCAGGTCAATGATCAAAGTCAATCTGTTGGAATAAAAATAATGAGCTACAATCAGGGTATTTAACATAACTTTTTTTCTTTTGTCTTTTTTGCTATAGACCGATATGGCTGCAGTCCCTTGAAAAGCTCTTTCCTCTGACATCTATGGGGTAGTAACGTTGGCAACTTTCACACACCTGCTGAAGACAGTTTTCTTCACTCGGAGCTTCCCAGCATGAATGGTCCATTCCCATCCACTGCTTTAAAATATGTTTAAATAATCTCTATCGTATTTGTGATTTTTTTCTAAAAAAAAAGTGAAGAGTTTAAGGACTTGCTTTTTTATTGTTGCTTTTTGTTGTGAACCACTTCAGGGTCTTAAGATGGGAAGCAGTATAAAAATATTAGAAATAACAAACTAAAATAAAGTAAAATAAACAAAGCAGTAAGAGAAAACCAGATCTTTCCTAATCAAAAAGCTGCTGGAGATGCTTGCAACAAGTGTACTTTTGTTCCAGCTCCAAGACCTCTTCAGTGTCCTTCAACTGAATTACTTCATTATTGAAGACTTTGTGGATTTCTTACTTTGGCATGATCGTGGAGTAAAGTAGGAGTCCAATGTTCCTTTCTCTAAAGTTCCCATTCAGATATGCGCTCAGAAGTCTGATCAAAGTTTCAGCATAAAATATATAAAGCACAAAGCTTCAGTTGCTGGAGAAAAATCAATCAATAGGTTCAGGTTGCGAGCAAAGTCTCATATCAGTTTACTGAAAAGCAAAATAATGAATCCTATGGTTAAAGCAACAGGGCTAGACAGTAGAGTCTTACATAAGGCATAGATATGTAAAAGGACATTGTAATAAGGGATGGGGTAGGCACAGCAAGACAGACAGAAGCCTAGAACGGGAGGTTGATTTACCTGGACGGATGACAGCAGGCTACTGTAGGGTTTATCTTTAGGCAGCTTGTTGGCAACAACCGCTAGAGGGCACTCTTTCGGACTATAAAAGCCCAAGGTCACATAATCAGCCCAGTCTTCCATAGTGGATGTAGTTCGTTAGTCAGCAATGGAGTACATCTGAAAATGTAACCAGAATTCATTAGATTCAACAATCCAATAATATACATAGGGTGGGCGTAGTCTGTTGTCATCTGTCCAGAACAGATCTTCATGGGGTAAATCAACTTCCCATTCTCAGATGGATGCCAGCAGACTACTGTAGGGATGTACCAAAGCTCCATCTCAGGGTGGGGAACTAACAGCCTATGCCCACGTAGACAAGTATAGGTACTAAAAGGTCCTACCGTGGTAGTCATAACCTGTTGAAATATTTTCTTTCCAAAGAGTGCTTCTTCTGCACTCAGGATATCCAACCGATAATGTTTTGTGAAGGTCTAGGGTGATGCCCAAGTGGCTGCCCTGCCGATGTCTGCCACTGGCAAAAGCCGATGAAGCAGCAGATGCCCTGGTGGAATGGGCATTGATTCTATCTGGTGGAACTATACCTTTCGCCTGATACGCCAATACAATGCAAGATATGATCCAGGAGGAAAGTACCTTAGGTGAAGCTTTCTGCCCCAAATACTTTGGATGATAACAAACAAATAAAGATGATGATATCCTGACATCTTTTGTTTTTTCTCAATACGTTTGCAAAACCCTCTTAAACTCTTTGTGCCATCGGTGTTCCTCTTCATTTTGAGGATTATGGCACAATGCAGGAAGGCAGAGCTCTTGGCTTCTATGAAAGCTGGAAGCAACCTTAGCCTTAAATAAGGGATCTACTCTAAGTATCACAGATTCCAAGGTGAACTCACACAATGGTTGTGTTATCAATAATGCAGCCATCTCAGAAACCCTTCTAGCTGAAGTAATGGCTACCTAAAAGAGAGGTTTCAACGATAACATCTTTAATGACAGCTCATCAACTGGTTCAAATGGTTCAACAGTTAAAGAGTCCAAAACTAAATCCAAATCCCATGAAGGGAAATGATGAATAACAGGAGGAGGCTTTGATTTAGCTCCAGCCAGAAAGGAAATGTTTAGCAAGTACTGGTACTCCTGTATCCTGGATTACTGCCGCTAAGGCAAATGCTTTCTGATGATGTTATATTTAAGACCTTTCGATAAATCTTCTTGCAAGAAGAGTAAAATATTTTCCAAACCTAGGGTGTAGTGGGTCATTTCTCCTGCAAATGGCCTGCCTAAAAAAAGGCCTTCCACATGGCATTGTAAATATGCCATGTAGAATCTCTTTTATCAGCCAGCATGGTCTCTATTACTGAATCATAAAGTCCTGGTTTCTTTTTGTTTGAAAATTAGAACTTCTTTATGGTTATCATTATATCATCCATCATCATTATTAATTATTGTACCAATGAGAAAATATATTAGTTACCTAACTTTAACACCTAACATTTTCTTAGATTTTGGATAGTTCTGCATAAAAATAATAGAAAGGATACCAAGAAAACTCAAAATAACATTTGGCATACAGGTCAGTAGTTCATATCAAGCCTCAGGTTAGTAGTGACTGAAAACTATTAAAAGTAGATAAGTGCTCCATGGCCTCTGAACTCCTTTTGAAGTATTGCAGAAATAAGGTGCTCTAGTTACCCTTTGATAACAACTAGGCCACAGCTACTGCCTTCATCTTATGACTGAATGCCACTGGGGGGAAATGCTACTCAGCGGTTTTAATAAGCAATATATATGTTTTCTTCTTTTAATGTCTTAGAAGATTAGACAATATTTGGAATCTACTAATCTCGGAATTCTTCTACACAAACTTACCACACCAACTGAGATTCAATATGCTCCTGTTAACCACTTTAATTTAAAATAAAAATAAAAATGAAGTATTAGTTTTGGAGACATTTACCCAATTGACTCTTTGTTATATTGTTCCTTTATGTTCCAGTTTGATTTTTTTAAAAAATCATTTTAAGAAGTATCATATCTCTAATAGTTCCTTAACTCTCATAATTAACTATATTGGTGGCCTCCTTAACATGGTGCTACCTTTCATAATAGGAGATATTCTATCTGAACTTGTCATTGTGGTCTTGAGTAGCTTCTTGATTTCCTTTCCACTTCTTTTTTGCCAAAAGGAAATGAAATTTCCTTTTCCTGAATAAAAAACTATATCAAATTTTACTGGAAATATTTCATTTGCTTATATGTTGAAATTGTATCTGAAATCTACAGACACAGATTCCATCTGGTTTAAAATTCACATCACATATCAGGTTCTGGATATTTGTTCTTTCCATTCTGCCATGGTTCCATAAAACTTCTGTTTTTAATGTCAGCCATTCAAGTTTCTGCCATCTTTGCTCAATTTCTCCCAAGACTGGTATATGTATTTATTTACATTGATATACTGTTGTGTATCATTTACCATTAATCAGGATCAAAGGCTCACACAGTGAGCTTCTCAGCTTCATCAATTCACATGTCAGTGTGCATCTGTGAGGCCCTGTCCCCATAAGTGCACTCTTCACAGAATAGAGCATGATCCTGAGTGGTAAACTGAATTAAATGAGCCTAACAGAGGATCAGAGCGGTCCCCGGTCCAGTATCTGAAGAACATGCTTGTTCAGGCCTATTGGAGGACTCATTTCCACAGTTTGCCAAAGAAATGCATCCCTCAGAGATTACAAGACTGGGAACATCTGTTTCTAACAATCAGAGTGCTCAGAGCTTACTCTTGAAGCCTGTGCATGCTTCAAGACCAGGATGGGGACTAGTCTGGACTGGTGCCATCTTGTAGGGAGCACCAAGCTTTTCTGTGGTCAGAACCAGCATGCCTGGCTATTCCAGACCTACTGATTTTAACCACAGATGGATATGTTCAGAAAAGCCTTATCTGAGGACACTTTACAACATATTAATGTTATTTCTTCTGGTTATCATATTCTATTGCACTAAGTCAAACATGTACTAAAACAGTGGTTCCCAAAGTTGTCTGGGCTATGACCCATCTAATATAAGTTTACCAACTCGGGACCCACCTCTAGGAAATTTAACCATTACTAATATGAATAAAGGACTTTTCAAATAACAGGCAGGGCCCACTCAATATTCGCTCGCGACCCACCAGTGGGTCGTGACCCATAGTTTGGGAAACCCTGTACTAAAATATTGAAGATTTTTTTTCTGTCACATTGTACATGGTAAGAGTATCTTGGAACTAAAGTTTGAAAACAATCACTGTCGAGCACCCAGCATACTGTCTCACACAGTGGCCCACCAATTGCTTCTGGACAAAGACAAAACCTTCACCTGCTCTCACATCCCTGCAAGGGGTCTCGTAGGAATCTCCCCTGTCACTACAGCCCAGAAATGGTACCACCTTGCCATCCATTCTAGTAGCCATAGATACACCTGTTCTCCTGCCTCCTTTACTTTTTGTGAAAGCCTATTTCCCTAACAGGTAGGCTATAGTTTTAGATTGCCTTTAGCCATATTAGGCCGTGTCTTCACGGCAACCTTATGTCGGATTCTGCACAGCAGTTTGGCTTAACACACTTTCTCCATGTTAAACCACCCCAAAGCGTGGTGAATCTCAATCCTGATTTCAACAGGTGTCACTCCGGATCGTGTGCTTGAAACGTTTTACATTTTTTACTGTGGGGACCGTACCGTGTTAAGGGATGAGAATCCATGTTTAGGGTTTCCCTCCCCCAATAGCTTGCTTCCAAAGATAGTGATTTCATTGAAAAAATCCACCCTCAAAATAGCCACTATAAAAATCCAGTCCTTAAAGCTACACTGTAGCGATCTAGCCAGTTCACACCTTAATAACAATGTTGCAGTTTTGCACAATTCTAGCTCTTTGAAAGTTCTGACCTTTAAAAAAGGGAAAGGAAAGGAAAGCCCTGGAGGTTCTGTTTTAAAGGCTGTGGCTGTGAAGGGGATTTGAGTTGCTGCTGCTGCTGTGTGCCCTGGGAAATGGGGAGAGGAGGGGAAAGAATCTCTGGCTGCTGGTGCCTGTTTTTCATCCATCCAGGCAAGCAGCAGCCACCCAGCCACCCAGCTAGGCTCCGTGAAGGGGTCTGTTATGGGTGGCAGGTCCATGCCAGGAGGAAGAAGGCAGGGCAGCCCTGCAAAGCAGCTTTTAAAAAGTAGCCACTTGAGTCCCCCCTTGAGTCACATACACCACGTATGATCCTCAGAATCCGGATCAAACGCGATTAAGTTAAAAGTAATGGGAACAGGCAAATTCGCGTTTGCATCCGGTTCTATTATTTCAGTTTAGGGAAAGCGAAATAAGCTTGCTGTGGGGATTCCCCCTTAGACTCGTGTGCAACTTGTTGACTTGCAGTTCAGCTTGACCCATTTTAGATATTCATGATTTTATACTTTCACTATTTTAGATGCACTTTAAGAGTTACTAAGTACATATAATTTAAATATGACTAGGATTTTTCTTCAGCAATCATAATTTTACAGTACTTCTCATTGTGTTTTCAGTTATATTTCTTATTTGTGAATAGGTGCTCCAGAATGCAAGAACATAAATTCTTGCATAAAATGTGATACATTTTAAAAATGTGGCTATGTTTAAAAATAAAGTTTTTTTAAAAAAACCACACCACAAATCACACCTTATTATTGAATCAACTTTTGTGCAAGCCAGACAGATCTTCACATGGTTGAATTTTACTGCCTATAATTTAAGATTAACATAATCTTCCTTTTTAATAGCCATATGAGCAATTGTTTCTCTTAATTTGTCAGCATCAACTTATTTGACAAATAAGGTGATGCTGACAAATCATTCTGTATCTTATAATATTACTATTCATCTTTTTCTTTCTAGCCAGAGTGCTGCTTTTATAGATTTAAAGAGGGAAGGGGGGATTAATTTTCAGTTAGATACTTGCTGCCCAGCCTCACTAATGGTTCTTTCCTTGGTAAAGATTTTTTAATGAATGCTGATTTAACAGCTAGCATGTTCCTCATTAATCCCTTTGCCTGAACTGTGTTCCTTACCAATTTTTTTCTTAGCCTTATCTCACTTCATAGAATGTGCTGAAACAAACAGCCCTGTCCTTCAGTGTTTTATTCCCTTCGATCCATCACCCATAATGTAATGTTCCACACACTTAGTTTTTTGACTGTCTTTAATCTATTGCTTTAAATGGTAAACACTTACCTTTGGAACAGATCCCTGATCATATATCTGCCTTGATTGCACCATGTACCTGGCTGATGTATCACCAAAGTATGACCAGACAGGTTTAGGAAAATAAAGGAACTACTTTTAGCTGAGGCCAAAACATAAAACTTTTGCAAGGTCAGAATATACAAAATCCTTATGCCTCTACCTCACCAACTCACACAGGCCTTCTTCTATTTCATTTTAAGATTTAGTACCTCTGGCAACCTCATTAGGATATTCTGATGACTTCAAATCACATGGGCTTTGGGACTTCATAGAGCACAGGGAGGGAACAATATATTCTGGATGGCAATGTCTCAGCAAAGTCCCAGAACATGTGTTAGCTGAAATATATTGGCAGTACATCTTTGCACAGCATGCATAATTAAATAAGAACTCACCTCTCTGCACAAAATCTTTGGGGGTTGCTACCTCACAGTCCAATCTTTCCTCCACCCAGATCATATTCAGATGGACATTGTGTGACATATACATAATTTGAAGTAATATGCTGACCTGACAAAGTTAGAATTTGCACATTAAAAAGGTTTTTTTTCTATTGATCTATGATAAGTTATTAAAATAAGAGAGCCAGCTGGTTCTCTTGTCTAGCTTCTTTGGCATCCTAAAATTTCCATGATGCTTTTGCAACCTGAAATTAAATGACTGTGTCTGGTTTCAGTTCAACCTAAGCAGTTAAAAAAAGGGACTGTTTATCATACTGATTCATATTCTACTCCTTCCAGTTGTCTTCCACAAATTTTGACCCTCTGTGGTGAGGTTTGTCTGAGAGAAAGTGACCTGAGTGGATAAGAGCTGAAATCAGAATACATTATGTCCCATTCTGGTGTGACATTGCAGCGATTTGGCTAAAAAGCCTCATGTTTTAATGACACCCATACATATCCTACACAAGATATATGGAAAGCACAATTTTTCAAAAATTTTCCTTTAGGAAGATATTTGGCCTTAGATACAAACATGACATCTAATTGTGGAAACACTCATTTACTCACTGGTTTAAAGAAAAAATGGTTGAAGAAATAACATCTCACTTTTGTTCACATTGACATCAACACTCCTGAATATTAGAAATTAAATTAGGAAATTGCTGATCTAAGTAACATTTTCTAACAGTTCTCTCCTCATCCCCTTTCTTTTAAAAATGAAGTTCCACATTACAGCAGTCCAATTACAGTGTCTAAGGTCCCATAAGAAAGGATTGGCTAGAAGGCTGACTTGGAATAATTAAAGGGGGAAAAAAACCAATCTGGGAAGGGTAATTCAAGCTTTGAGCAGGCACCTACAGATTTCCTTTCCCAAGTGAAATTTCAAGTTAATTCTGCATTTTTTAAAATCCTGCTTTGAATGTATTCCCAAGACATGATAGTGTAGGATGGTATTCTACAGGGTAATAGACAAATAATATCCTCTATGAGATTTTGATTCCAATACCACTCTCCTAATTTTGTGTTTCTTCGTTACGCCATAGTCCAAACATTCATTCAATCCATCTTGAAGCATTATATGACTGCGACAAAAAGTATGAAAGATCTGCCCATATAGGCTGACTCTGTACTTACCTGCCCACGGTGGGAGAACAGCCAGGCCTGCTGATTCTGACCATGGGAAGGCACGATTTAGAAGCCAGTCCATGCCATAGCCTGAAAACTCAAACAAGCTTCAGCATCCAAACCTCTGAGCCTCTGGGAATTTATTTCAGAAGCACCCTGTGGAAATGCATCTCCCAAACATGGGAGGCATGCCTTCTACATGCCACCTGTGTTCAAGATTGGAGTCCTCTGGTATACCTGTCTGCCCAATTAAACATGTTTACTGGTGATACCAAATCAGTTCTCCCTAATCTGGATCACATTCTTTCTGATGCAGATGGAGCAGACCAGCAGGGAGGTGTAACCGCCTACATCCATATTAATGTGCAGGTCTATCAGACCCAGATGCTCACTATGTGATCCCTTAATCTGGATTAAGGAATGTACCGCAGATAATCTTATCTCAGAAGGAGCCAAAGTAGTGTGCTTTACTTGTTCAGGGTTCCAGTTTCCATCATTTCTGACCATTATCCATGCCAAATCTAGCTGAGGGGAATTATATGTCTAACTTGAGCAGTCATAAATAGGGGTGTGCATGAATATTCGTAACATTCAAAATTCATATGAATTCAGTCAAATTCAGACATTTGAATGTTGGGCTATTCGAAGATTGACATTTGAATTTGAATTTAATGTGGTACATTTGTATGAAGCTTCATGTGGAACTTCGTATGGGATTCATATGGGATTTGTATGGGACTGAACATTCATATTGAATGTGATGCAGTCTAGCTCTGCAACCTAACTTTGGCTTCGGGAAGCGATTGGAAGCATCTGGGAAGCTGCTTTGATCTTGGCTACTGCTGGATAGCTGTAGCAATATGGGCAGCAGCTGGAACTGCCGTGATTCCTTTGTCAAGTGTTACAAAAGTTAATACCTAGATCCTCGACTGGCCCAAGATCTAGAGGTCTGCCATGTGCTTAATGGCAGATCTGATAGATAAGAAAATGGGGTAAGGGTAAAATGAAGAGGCTGAGACAGCTTACTGAATAAAGAGATCCAGTTTATTCTGGCAGGGGTATCTATACAGCAATCCCAAGGGGCATGGGGGAAATGACATCAACACAATATCGGGGAGGTGATTGGAGGAAAACTGCTGTCATTTGGGGCAGAGGTCCTTCTGATGTCCTTCTGCGGTAGGAGGTGGGAGGTGGGGAAATCCTCAAACAGGAAGAAAAGTGTTGTCCTTTTAAAGCCATGTGCTTTGCGGACTCCATGGGTGCACTAAGTACCCATTAAGTACTCATTTGGCTCAGAGCAGGAAGACCCCATTTCCACTACAGACCCCATTAGAGCCACATTTGTTTCTACCTGTTCTAGGGAAATCTGGATCATATGGGTCCTTCAGGACCTATAATCCAGATTCCCTGTAGACCCCATTAAAGGGGTCTACAATGGGGTCTTCAGACATCAAATCTGGATTACACAGAGCCTGTTTCCACCACAGTCGGTCAATGGGGTCTATGGGTAGCTCAGGTAGGGCACCCATGGGGGGGGGTGCCCCCAAACTCAAAGTTTCAAAGCCTGTGCACATTTCCCAAAGCCACCTCCAAAGTTCCTCTGAAGTTGCCTTTGAAGAATAGCACAGGCTCCGAAGAGGACCCCATGCAAGAGCAATGTCTTTGTCAAAGGCTCCGGAAAATCTTTGAAGTTTGTGCCAGATCGCTCTGGAGGATCTTCAAAGAATCTATGGAGCGTCTATGGAGATTGCACCCCCTGTCCCCCAAAACACCTGGGGTGACAGGTGGAACCATGTGGGTAGATCCGGATTTGCCACATGGTTTCTCCAGCGTTTCCACTGTGAGCAAGCTAGCACCCATTGTTATTGGGTGCTAGACCACCTGTGGAAATGCATTGGGTACTTCCCTTAATCCAGATCTAAGTCTGGATCATCTTATATCCGGATTAAGGCAGGTCAGTGGAAAAAACCCTCATAATGCCTAAAGGCAGTTGCAGAGTGGAATGAATTCAGCACCCTAGTCTGTGGAAACAGGAAAATTGTTGCTCCTTTTACTCTAGGGGCTGGAGAACTGGAGGGCTGAAGAAAAGGAAGCCATGTGAAAAGCTGTGTAGCTTTTGTGGGTACTACAAAATGCAATCCTACCACATTCAAAGGGGATCTATTAGAACAAATGAATTTTCATGCATTTAATTCTGAAGTGGGGACAGCCCTTCTTTCATGGTTTGGATTAAGGCTAGGGATACCCTGGCTTTGATCATGACATGTGTGGAGTTGCCTGCCCCTGTAACAACACCAGAGGCTTTGTAGCCCCCTCCCCAACTTGTCATGATCAAACTGGCCCCAGTTTTGATCTCAAAAGGCTATGAATAGTGCAGTGCCATTCTTAATACAGAGGAAGGGAGCAGAATCCTTTCCCTGTCTAGATTCTGCCCGAGAATGGCCAAGGCCTTGGATATCCCTAAAGGAATTATTTGAATCTCAGGCAGCATCAGTAAAAATAATATCAGGAAAAGGCTCCCAGGATAGGGCCTTTTCAGTGGTGGCTCCCAGACTGTGGAATAGGATCCCTCCTGAGGTACATTAGGCACCTTCACTCTATGTGTTTAGACAAGCTGTGAAGATGCACCTCTTTATCCTGGCCTTTGGCTAAGTAAAGGAACAACGTTTTCCTCCCACATTCATACACTGACACGGTTTTAATATTTTAATATGTTATTAGTTTTAATGTGTTCATTTTATTTGTTGTAACCTGCCCTGAGACCCTTGGGTATAGGGAAGGATAAAAATGCAAACAAATAAATAAATAAATAAATAAAATATAGAATACAGTCGGAAAGGAAAGATACTCAAAATAGAAATAATTTAATGAACAGTGTTTTTCTCTTTCAAATCCCACTGTCTTTGACATTTAACAGCATACTAATTCAGATAATTAAATGAAACAACCTTTCCTGATGAGAAAACTAATTTTATTAATGAAAACACTTTTTTAAAGAGGAATTGAAAAGACTCTAAGGATTCCCCATTGGTTTTAAGAACATCAGTCCTAGATGTAGCAAGTGCAAATTGAACAAAGCGATTCCACATCTCATTCCTCTCTTGAAATGCTTCAAAACATAATAAGGACTGCTCTACAGATGACAAGGGCAGGCAGTTCCTCCTCTGAAATTCACCATGGGCTCAATGCATGACACTCAAGATGTGACATATGCCTTTGAAAACTTTTCAGAGGAACTATCAGGCAACACATAAATAGATTTAAAGTTCTTTTTGAGTATGGGGAAGAGAGAAATAAACATTTGTCTGGAAAAGAAAATTGGGTGAGTAATCCACACATGAGATTGCACTAGGGATGTGCACGATTATTATTATTATTATTTGTATTTGATTTGTCCTGAATAGAATGCAAGAAAATTCATATTCATTTGAATAAACCTTTGAATGTGGTAGGATTTGAATTAGATATGAATGTTTCATACAAATTCAATATGAATGTTATATATGAATCCCATTTGTATTCCCACGCAAGTTCCATGTGAATCCCAAAAGAATTCCATACGAATCCATAATGAATGTATCAAAACATTCTATTCAAATTTGAATGTCAATCTTCGAATGTGCTAACATTCAATTTGAATGTCTGAATGTTACAAATGTTTGTGCACATCCTTAGATTGGGCATTTCAAATCTTTTTTCATTTAACTTGTCCCACAAGAAATGAAAGAAATATTTAAATAAACATGAGCATTAACGCCAATTGCTTTCAAATTAGCATATGACTAAATAATGAGCCTTTATTTACTTAATTGCTTTCCAAATCCAGTTTTGATATCACACATTAAAACAGATATGTGCACATGTATACATTTTTCTGTAGCCTGCACATTTTTGGAGCAATTTTAGAAACCTATTTTGCCAGAAAACTGGATCACAAAATTCTGACAAATTGCAAGGAAGGAGACAATTTTTATTAGTTCAGGATGTCTGATCTTAAAAGTTGAGTAGAACTGAGACGTTTTCGCATTACTCCCGTTCCATTTGGAATGGGAGTAGGACGGGAAGCTTAAGACAGCTCCCGGCGCTTTCCCCTTTCACACACAGACGCGCCAGAACGCGTGTAAACGCGTTCCGGAGCGTCTGTGTGCGAATGCTCAAAGCGCCGGGAGCTGTCTTAGCCGGCAAAGGCCGGCCAGGGGCGCGGAGACAGCCGCGGAGGCAGATCGACAATCAGCTGATTGTCAAACAGCTGATTGTCGAAGCCGCGCCGGCGTCGGAGGCGAGCCCGCAGCTGTTCGGGAGACAGAAGCAGGCGAGAATGCTTCTTCTTCCGAACGCCTGCGGGCGGCTCGTCCGCGTTCGAACGCATGTAGAGCACTTTAAAGTGCTCTACATTTCGAACACGAGAAAGACAGCTGCGGACACGTCGGAGTGCAAGCCGCGCTCGGGCAATGCGGATGCCGTGTCCGCAGCTGTCTCCCACGCGTCCCGTTCAGCCCCGTGCGAAAACGTCTCTGGTCAGTACTTGGATGAGAGACATCCAAATAATTTTAGACGTTGAAAGCTAAACAGAGAAAATGGGGGAAACAAAATTTGGACGAATGTAATGGCAGAGCACTTCTATATTTGTTGTAAAAAAACAACATGGATTTGTCTCACCAAGATTCAGACTTGACTTACTGACACCATTATAATTGGTTTGGGACTGCACATTTTATTAATCCACATTTAGAAGCAAACCAAATGGATCCCCCTACTTGGAGGTATCACAATGTCTTATATGATGGAAGGAGCCAACAGCCTGTGCAAAACTGAATACAGAACCAACATGAATGGATTTGCACAAGGTATTTGTATCTCTCCCACAAGCCCTTTTAAATCAAATAGTATCACATAACTAAGTTTATAAAATTAAAACAATACCTGCGACCAGTCCTTTCATTAGCTAAAAAGAGCACAGACATTGTATTTAATCCTCTAGTTGTCACATAGATCACTTAGTCAAAATATAAGACAAAAACCTTATTCTTTCCTTCCAAAATGGTTAATTATGAATAATGCATAAAGTATCTAAAATAGACTGTGTTTGCAGAGCAGCTGTGACAAAGGACAGGAGAAATTTATTGAATAAATTATTCCTTGTGAATTATTTGTTTAGCTCTAATTAGAAGGAAGGAACCAGCTGTTTTTATGCTTATTGTACTTATATTTTATGCCAAAATGTAGTTTCTTCTTTCATGTGCAATGTAGAATGAGGTGCCCCTTTTGTCTCTACACCCTGCTGTTCTTTGTCAGCAGGAGCCCATCCTAAAGGGAAAGATTGTCTGGTATCCAGAGAGGGACTATCTGGCACCCATATCAAAAACATGAAATGTTTTGTGCCCTCTAAATGATGGATTTAATTTCTCTAGGCTTCTGCACCTGTGAGATGCTTAGCAACAAAGGGAGTTAATTTGACAGGTACATGGCCCAGGGTTTTTGCAACATTTGCCCACGGCTTACACTAACTAACAGTTGGCAGAAGTTGCAGGTCTCTGGGGGATTTTTGCTGTTGTTGTTGTTTTCCTGTTGTTGACTGTTTTAGCATCATGGGTAGATCAAATATTTGGTTCTGGATCAATTCTGAGTGAGCATTTAAGAGTCTATTGGGTGGATTTTCTATTTTTGTGGATTTCCTGTGGAACCATTTTCACTTTTTGCTTCTGTTCAAGGGCATGAAATATTAATGAACACATTTTTGCTAGTTTCTGGCCCACTTCAGGCCTTCAAAATGGGCATGAAATAGTAAAAATGCCTCTATTCCTGTTTTGTGCAATTGAGTGGCACTAGAAAGCAAACTTCTCTGTGAACACAATTCCATATTATTTATTTATTTAAAGAATTTATATCCCTCCCTTATATAAACTATATATTATAGAATACTATTAAAACATATTTAAAATACAGCCATCCAATCCTGCTTTAAGCTGTTGCGTGTGTGTAAAATAGAAATGTGTTAATAAAATACCTTCGGGTATAGGGTGGCGTAGAAATACAAATAAATAATAATAAATAAAATAGGCAGGCAGGCAGAGATGATGACGGACGGACAGACGGACGGACGGACGGACGGACGGACGGACGGACGGACGGACGGACGGACGGACGGACGGACGGACGGACGGACGGACGGACAGACAGACAGACAGACAGACAGACAGACAGACAGACAGACAGACAGACAGACAGACAGACAGACAGACAGACAGATAGATAGATAGATAGATAGATAGATAGATAGATAGATAGATAGATAGATAGATAGATAGATACTACTCCAGGATATGTGGGTTTTTTCTTATGAGGGAGCATCACAGATGGTTGTTTGATATTCCTAACCAGGGCTGATTGGGATTTCATCTCCATACCTCATTATGATACATTATGGCTTGTTTGCACATCTGATAGTTTTCATACTGTTGTCACTAGCGCTTTCATGGGAATAATGGCACTTTTGGTTCCATAGTTCATCCCCAGTTTCTTTATACTGGATCATGTTATAGTTATTTTAAACCTGGCACTTCTGGTTCCCTGGGGTAACTTGTCAGTTTTTCCTTTGCCAATCCATTCTCTGTCCCTCACTTCTTCCTTGGATACTGAGAATGGAATATTGGCAAATGGAACATGAACAAGAGAATGACATGATTTACATAAAACCATCTGACAGTGGTAGGGATGTGCAAATATTCATGACATCCAGAATTCAAATGAATATGTACAAATCCATAGATTTGTGGCCAAATCGAATAGGGCCTACATCCACAGGCCCTATTTGTCCATGAATCGGATATTCAGGTATCCATTGAAGCTTTAGTTGAAGCTTTGGTGGATACGTATCCGCACACATAGAAATGTCCAAATTATTTGTACAAATTATTCTAAATATTCATAGTCGTTCAAATATTAAGAAATGAATGTCTGGACATTCTATTCAAATTTGAATGTTCAAATTCAGTCGAATTCAACTGAATAATGAATATTTCAAATATTTTTGCACATCCCTACCCCACTTACGTACAGCTGCCACACCTTCTTTCTAGGTCTTTCAGTTCTGCCTGGATGCGTGCACAGAACTGGAAGTGTTTTTTCTGGCCTCCAGAAGGCCTATTTCTGCTTTCAGTGTATGCCAAAACAGCTTTGCAATGCCACCGGAGGTATCCTGCTCACCTCCCATGCATCCTCTTAACTTTTGGGGTGTGTTCCTATAGCATAATGGGGCTATTTTGGCATGCCATCGAGGCCGAAGTCATGTGACCAAAGAACCAGAAGATATTTTCTGAACTCCATAAAGCCTAGTTTGGCCAAAATAGCCCCATGACACTACCAGAGGTATCCCACCCACCTCCCATGCACACCTTATCTTTTGGTACATGCTCTGGTGGCATTGCAGGGCTATTTTGCCATGCTTTGAAGACCAAAATAGGTCTTCTGGAGGCCAAAAAAAGGCACTTCTGGTCCTGAGCATGCAGACCCAGAAGTGCCTTAGAAGAAGGTGTAGAGGTGGCAGTGATGAGGAGGACAGGTAAGTAGGGGGGCAGAAATGGAGGGGTGGGAGGAAGCAATGATTATCAAGTAGAAACTTGCATGCTTTTGGCACATAATGTTTACAGATAAAATGTTATTTTGCTTGGCAACTTTGAGAGAAGCAGGTTGGAGATTAGTCAAGATTGCAGGAGGGAATCAAAAGAACTACTCAAATATTATTGAAATAGCTAGCAGATCTTTCTCAAGGACATTTGAGTGGTTATTTTAATCTTTCAAGAATTATCCATAATATTGACAGAGGTCAATTCATTGTTGGTGTTATTCATCATCAAATCAGAAGTTACCCCTGCCTATGGTCTCAATGCATGTTCACTATTTCAGCTAATTTTCTATAGGATATCATAGCTGTTTCAAGGACATTTAAGTAGCTCTTCTTATTTCCTTATTCTGGCTTATATAAGCCTTTCATTTGCATGTTGGTGCAGACCAAAGCAGGGTAACCAGAAAAGCTGCCATCTGGCAGTGTCTGCTTCTCTGCAGCAACACCCATGTATGGATGGCTACTGCTACAATGATCAGGTGAGATGGCACCTGACTGTACAGCTGCCACCACCCTGCCACCACCCTTTTGCAGCCTTCACATGGAAGTGGAAGTAAGTGCAAAGTCTGCATCTAGGCTGCAGTAGGAGCCCCATAGTTTTTACTGCTCCATAGCTATTGATAGTAGGAGATGGTCATGTTCACACAGAACTGCTCTGGAACAGAAGTAGCTCTGCGGTGCTCTGAGCTGGAGCATCCCTGGGCTATCCCAACTATCATAGTGTTAAAAGTATTGATGGTGGTTAGCACCAACAACTACCATTGAGGACAACATTTCTATGCCAACTAGAAATTCTCTGCTTAGGCATCCTAAGTTAACCCAGGTCATGGCTTCAAAGCAAGAGGTCAAGGTCAAACTCATTGGAAATGTTTCTTGCTGTAATAATTTCAAACACCTCTTCATTTGCCACCAGTTTCTCCTCCCCTCTATTAGAAAAGCAGAAAGCCTATGAAGATCAGCAGTTCCTGAGACAAAACTCTTAAAGCTTCACCATCCTTGAACCTACTTGCTGCACATACCAAACCTTTCATATCATTTTTAGGGAAGAAAGGATCCATATTTTAGAAACTTTCTTTGCTAAAGAAATTGATAAGCCACAGAAGAAATTTATTTAGTAATTGTAACTCTATTGTATCTTATTTTACTTTATTCCTCCTTCTTTATGTTCCTTTGACTTACAGACAAAATTCCCACAGCCTAGTATATGTCTGTGACTGGTTTAGTACTCTGACATTTGGATCATCCCCAAAGATTTACAATAATAATAATTACCAGCACAGAATATATGTTTTTTTCCTAGCAGTACTGCCTTTTGTAGCTGATAGATGGCCAGTCACTCAATTAATGCCCAAGAGGTTCTGAAACTACACCAGCACTACCAATAACCTTTGGCACAACTGTTATCCACTTTTGCCATAGATTTTAATTTCAGTTTGCAGGTCTTTGCATCTGGTGACTTTTTTCAGCCATTGTCCCTTAAAGGCTATTATTCTCAGGTACTGCCACACTGATAATCCATATAGAACATTTCTCAGCTGTGGTTATATCAGGAGTATTATGTGGTTATCAGTCCATAGTAAGAAATCCCACAAAACTTTTATCTCTTTGTTTTCTGTTACCTTTTCAATCTTGTGGTTCCGTTTCAGCTTACTGATGTTCCAATGAATCACAGTTGCCACTTAATCATGCTTTTTTAATGGCTTGGACAACTACAGATTAGGCGTCCCACTCCATCCTCTTATGCAGTTTTAAAATCTTTGTCTTAACAGCACTTGTGTGACTAGCTTGTTTTTGTACTACAAATATGAGTGCTTCTGCCTTTTTCCTTTAGTGTCCTCTTTTCATGATGCTACCACATTTTCATCATCATTATCATCATCATTCATCTTTCTCCTTTCCTCTTCTCTGATTCCATTTTTCATAGTGTATTTCCTGGTTTTTAGCTGCTTATCTAAAATATGATTCTCCCCAAACAGCCATTTTCAGACCTGTAACTAGACCAGGGCCTTATCATCCTCAGAAACAGTGGTAGAACAAGGAGGAGATTGAAGAATAACACCTTGGTCTTCAGCTGATAACTTGACATAATTGCTAGTTTAGTTGCAACTGGGCTGGGAATGCCCTGTGGCATGCAGACCTGCTCTTTCCCTTGAGAGAATTGGTACAAGTAGGTCAATTTCATGGAAGGTGACTTTAATGGCTTGTGTCCATGAACAGAGTGATTAACATTCCTAATTTTCCCTTGCTGCTGTGCCAAGCTCTCCAAAGTAAAACAGCTAACTTTTGGTCTGATTTCCTTTTTTAGCATTTCCCTCCATTCCATTTTTGCACCTCAAAAGGCCAATATTTCACACTCAGAAATGTTTCACAACCCTACCAACCTCTGTTCCCTTCCCCATGTCTTTCTGAAGTCTGAAAGGACCTTCTCTGAGCTTGGCAAATTTCTCCTGAAAAGGTTGGCAAGCCTCTCAGATCCCATGGTTTGAATGAAAGCTCCAACTCATCAATCAATCTGTTTTGCTATTATATACCTGCTTACCTATTTGAATAACTTGGCACCCAAATATCTAAAGGACATTCCATACTGACCTGCCCAGGCCCTGATTGTCCTACTACCCCCAGTAGTAAAAGGGGTGGGCACCCAGGAGAGGGCCTTCTCAGTGATGGCCCCTAGGCTATGGAATAGTCTTCCCCTTGGGGTGCATCAGGTTCCTTCACTGTATATGTTTAGGAGGGTGGTGAAGACACACCTCTTGCCATGGCTTTTGGTTAAATGAGAATATACTGTCTCTTCCCACTTTACAAGCACTGACCCTTTCTGCACTTGGCCTTATTCTGGAATATATCTTAGAATAGGGACCTTCTATCTGCATGCTAGTGCAGACTATGGAAGGCCCCAGATGAAGGCTGCCATAGTCTGCATTAGTTTGTGGCCAGCAGACCACTATCCCAAGATATATTCCAAAATAAAGCCAAGTGCAGAAAGGGTCACTATTACTGTTTTAATATATATACTGTTGTTTTAATATATGTCTGATTTTAAATGTTGTTACTTGTTCTGAGACCTTTGGGTATACTGTAGGGTGGGATAAACAAACAAGCAAATAAATAAATAAATATGGGATATCATCTGATCATCCACACTATAATCCTTTCTTCACTGGACCTTATTCTGTATTATATCCCAGAATAGTGGTCTGCCATCCACACTGCTGGTGCACATTTGGGCAGGCCCTACTTGGGGCTGGATGTAGTCTGCACCAACATGTGGATGGCAGGGTCCCATTCCAGGATGTAATACAGAATAAGAATCAATGAAGACTTCTGGTTGGAACATGGCAGAAACAACAACCTGAGCTTAGCTGAGGTTGTTTCAGCATCAAGGGGCTTCCAGCATCAAAAATTTCCAGAGAACGGGAGCTTTGCCTAACTTCTTTGGTTGATACTTCTTCCTAAGTGACAGGAGAATGAAGGGAATCCTCAAAAAGGGTTGTTTTGACAACCCACCCCCTGATAGAAGAATCTGCTTTTGCCGGGAGACCAGAGGAATTCAACCAACACCCTGAGATGCTGAAATTATAGCTGAAGGTCTGACCAATTTCTTCTTTTTAAGCCTTTTATAACTAGAATCAAACAGAGAAACTAATGTGCCATTTGGAAAGCTTCTTAAGATAAAGAAAGCTCCAGGTTTTTTTCTTTTTCGATAAGTGGCCCAAAAAGTTAATTCAGCAAGATGGAACCAAAATAAGACAGCAAAGAAAGAGATAACTGGAATTTATCACTAAAAGTTTTTAACGAGCTTGGGATTCCAAGAAAAAATAGTTTTTGAGAAACCTTATCTGTTAAGATAAAGATGATGAAAAAGGTTAGGAAGTGACACAGCACAGCCACAGAGTTGTGATTTACCATGTACGCAAGAAGACAAGCATTTGGGGGGGGGCATTAGGTGGCAGCAAAAGACAATACAAGAAAATAACATATAAAAATTCTATGAAGATTTAAGGATCTATGGACTATCTAACTTCTCGAATACAACATGGATGAAAAGCAAGGTATTGATTCGGAATTTTCAGAATCAGTGAATATGAGTAATTTTTTGATATGCTTAGAAAATTCAATGCAACAATCCTTTACAAAATTGGAGATGAGATTGATGAAAATAGAAACTGCACTAGATAAGTGGTGCGAAAACAGATGAGAAGACTGTTTAAACATGCAGTCTCAACTTGAGGAGGAATCTGAGCACCAGATGCCAATGGATATTCAACAAGGAAAGGTGATTATACCAGAGAAGACCTTAACACAAATTTCACAAAAGAGGGAAGAAACAAGACCATCGATGAAGGTGGATTCTCAGCAGGGAGAGAACCCCAAGAAAGAACTGGACTTTACTCTTAAACAACAAGTATATCATTTGGATCATTTGGAAGGAGGCAAAACTTCACATGAAAGGAAGGAAGAATGCTGGTATGGAAAAGAAAGATGCAACCAACTGATCTTCTGAATCTCCAAAACCAGGAACCAAAAAGGAGGCTGAACTTTGTAGTAGGCATCACTTAAAAATTTGGAACAAGGAAATGGAATACAAAATGTAAATATTGTTGGCAAAGAAATAGGGGTAAAGAGGGATCTGCTTTAAACCAAAGGGCATAAAATGTAGAAAAGATGTGAGAAATGAATCTGAAAGAAAAATGAGAGAATAAATTAGAATGTTATTGGAAGATGTTAATGTATAATTACAAGTTTTATAATGCATAATTACAAGTTCAAAAAAACTTTTTTAATAAAGAGTATAATAATAAAAAAAAAGAATAAGGACCAATGCAGAAAGGGCCTGTGTGTTTGAGTAGGAATTTATGCACTCACTTGCAAACATTGTAATTATGATAATGTCTCCACATAACAGGAGGGAGGGCCTAAGGGCAGGTACCTTGATAGAAGCATTAGAAAACAGAGAATCAACTGAGTTTTTAGGGGGAATTGCCCATCCTAGGTATTCCTACAGAATCCTAGCACCTATAGGTTAGTCAAATGAAGTGCTCTGAGGCAGGTTGCACTTGGCTAGCCTATGTTGCCCAAGGAAAAGTGGGAAAGGAAAGAATCAGAAGCAAAGATGTCAAGCAACAATTTTTTAAAAAAAGAAAAAGAAGAAAGTAATTTACAAACCAGCTGCTATAGCTTGTAACATGGTAATTGGCAATAGCACAGCAAATGGAATTCAAAGGGACAAAATGATAATTTAGTATCACAATATCAAGAGTTATTTCAGGGGACTTTAGAGAGTGTGGCTGCAATACATTGAAACAATGGATATCCTGATTTCTGAGATATCTTTGTGTGTATATAAATCAAATAAAGGCTCCTAACAGTTCTAAACAAAACTCACCAGGCAAAACAACAAACTAGGCTTTAAGGTAGGGTTAGACAAATTTCTGGATGACAGATGTATGAATGAATGCCTAGGTACATCTTTCAAGGCTGGGGGGGGGAGTAGGACGCTTCTGAGGCCATTTGCTGGGATTCGAGAGCAGGAAAAGTTTTGTCTTTGTCTCTGCTTGAGATGCCCATGAGCATTTGGTGGGCCACCATGTGCGATGGGATGCTGGACTAGATGGCCTGTGGCCTCATCCAGAAGGGCCTCTCTTATGTTCTTATGTTCCTCAGACCATGTGACTAAATGTGGCAAGGTATGAACATAGCAAGCAGCAAAACAAAAGATGGTTTCCTGAGCATCCATGGCCTTGGGGCACTTCCTGCTTCCAGCAAAGCCTCTTCTGTTTGAAGTGTCAAGAAGTGCCTCTTTGGCTCCATTTTGAATTGTGGAGGTGCTCAATGACACAGAAATCACAGAGACTTCAACAGAGTGGAAAATTGTAGCATTCCTATGAAAGTTCCTGGCAAATGAAATGGCAACATGGCCTACATATCTGCTTATAATTTATTAGAATACATTACATGAATGGGGTTGCTGCTAAAATTGAAGTATATATTTCTGCCTTTTCCTTGATAGAATTTCCCAACCATTATTAGGCATTGTGCCCTCCTGAGTAGGTTTTCCCATTACCAAACTATATGAGATAGCAGTTAGTGAAGTAACTATACCCTGATTAATATTTGATTTATGGATTGATTTCACATACATGCCCCCCACAGTCTGTTTATCACTTTGCCAATTTTATTAAAGATTTATTCTCTCATTCACCATTAGACGTGCTTCTAGTGTCTTCCCCAGACAATATTCTTTAGTTAAAAGATGTGGTTTGGGTATTGTGGTCCTGCTTTTCTCCAGGAGAGTCTGACTGCAATATATGAAATACATGACAAGCATCAAGGGATTGCTGATAGAGTCAGCAAAACAATTGCTTAAATATATCTTTTTTGTGTGTGTGGATCAATTATGTGATATAGCAGTATAGTGTATTCACCTATGAAATACATTATATACATTGCAACCATTTTTAACCATTTCATTCCCAAGATGTATTATATGTTAAGGGTGCTTCTGCATTGGCCACTGAAAAATGGATCTAAAAAGATCAGTTTTTCAGTGATCTGACCTCCTGAGGATCCGTCAGAAATAGTGGTGGATCCGAAGGGCCCTCACATCCACACACGTGCGGGGAGGCCGGATTCCAGAGGACAGATGGAGTGGGTGCTGTGTGGATGCATCAGCACCCATTCCAAAAATCCTCCAGCTCACACACCAGCAACGCCACCTCCGCAGCCACAGGACTGAAGCATGCAGCTGCCAGTCACCACGTGTTTACAGCAGTGCCTGGTGCATGGAGGAAGGGCTTCGGAAGCAGGCAGTCCTGCTTTCACCATTCCCAATATGGTGGGCAGAGGGAATCCATCCCTTCACCTGGCTCTGTGCGGAAGTGTCCTGCTTCTGCACACATCCAGGCGAAGAGACGGATGTAAGACCTGATTTTTCAGGTCTTACATTTAATCCATTGGCAGCAAAACCAGTTTTAAAAACCGATCTTTCATGCCGAGAAGCGGCCTCCGCAAAGGGTCACAGAAGAGGACTCCAATGCAGAAGTTTTAAATCCTACCTAAGGGGGGGGGGTAAAATGGTTTCCGCATCTAGAGTGGAAACACCCTAATATACATGATCACTCTCACAGCCCAATATTTCAACCTACATAGAGAGAAAAAAAATATTTTGGGATAAAACAGGATATATTACAAATGCTAAGCTTTTTATGTATTATTTAAATTGTTTTGAGATTTCTTTATTCTTTTTGTCTTTACTTATAACCTAAGGCATTCACCAACAAGCTTTGTACTCAGCACTGATAATGATTATTCAGCTGTCCCTTCATTATAAATTATGCTTGTTATGTAGTTAATGCTGTATGAGCTACTTAGGTTGGCCTTGGCCCAGAGCTCCAGGTATGAATGATCTATTTTAATCTCTTCAATGCATAGTGATGTAATGACTTCCTCCTTTTTATTCACCGTGGTGCCATAAATTGAAAGAAGGAGAGAGCACTGCCTAACTTCTTTGTCTGCTCACTGAATCAATCAGTAATCCTGCAATAAGAGTATAATGAAAATTTGGATTTGTCACTGTTGAATTGTGAACATATTTTATATCCTAACCCTGTCTCATCTGTGATGTGGCCTTCTGCATTTCCCCCCCTCCTCCTAAAGACACCGAGGAGCTAAATAGGGATTTTAATAAATCAGAAGAAACAGATGGATGCATGAAGCACTTTGCTAAGCTAAAAGAATTGTACAGGTTGTAAATTAAATGTTTATTAGCAGCCTTATCTGCCAAGATTTCCAAACAGTTCTCTTGTGCTCATGAACTGTCACTACAGAAAGCAGCTGCATTAGCTTTCAAGGACTTTCCTAAAAATTCAAGGTTGTGCAAAGCTAACCTGGAGAATGATTGCTTGTCCTGATGTGATAACAGACACTAGCAGAACAAAAATGACAGTTTGATTCACATATAAATATAAGTCGGTCTTGGATGTCTGGCTTCCTTTTTTGTGCTCAGATGAGATAGATGTCTTTTAAAAAGCATTGCTGGTGAATGTTCTGTCAGTTTCAAAGGTCAGCCATTGCGAGGGATCAGCAGAAACATAGCTGTATATACAGCTAAATGGAAGGACAACAGAGTGATTTCATTAGTCTTGCCCGTTCCTTAAAATTTGTGCTTCTGTCTATTTCAGTAAATTAGGAGACCTGGCAAAAGAAGATAACTAGTGATATGCTGAAAGGCAGAAGAAAATCTTGGATGTAATATTACCAAATATATTCATTACTCATTCATATTTTTAGTGCATTCACCTAAATGCTTTTTGGGGTGGACTACAACAAAATAATTATTACTGTAAAAATGCTGGCATCTACAAGATACTTTTATTTACCCAGACTTCTAGAGGTATTTTTTTTTCTTTGAACAAAGCATGTTACAAACTGCTCTAGAAATGTTCATATTCCTAAATCAGCAGGGTAAGAAAACAGAACAGATTATTTAGCATTCTGGAGGTGTGTCAGGCCCCTTCTCTGTTTGTGTTCAGGAAGGCGGTGAAGATGCAAACACTACTGTTTTAACTGTTTTTGTATTGCTTTTATCATGTTGGATTTTTAAAATGTTGTACTGGTTATTATTGTTTTGATATAGTTTTGATATGTTCAATTTTAAAGGTTGTTAGCCGCCCGGAGACCCTCGGGTACAGGGCAGAATATAAATATAAATATAAATAATATAAATAAATAAATAAATTCTGAAAATTGAAAAAATAACCAAATTCCTGAGCAAAGTAGATTTCTGGAGTGCTACTCCTCATCCCCCAAGTGCTGATAAAACCACAAAGACACACTTATTTAATTAATAGTACTGGATAATACAGAATAGCATGGATTATCCAGAATAAAATGTTTCTGGATGTACGTTGCTTTGGATTATCCAATAATGAAGATTGAGTTAGTACTGTCTGGATGAAACTTTATAGCTCAGCAATCCTCCCACCGAGTGGTGTCATATATCACAGCCTGGGAATAAAGTCTCGGACCCTTTCATTACTGGGACTTACTCAAGGATATATTCTGGGTTGGCCTGCTATACTCTGCACTAGCATGTGGAAGGTATATACCTGCTTATAAAATGTTCAACAACTGGTGCAACTAGTTGTTTTTGGACTACAGTTCCAGGGCTGATGGAGATAAATGCCAGATCATCTAACCCTCTTTTTCCATGCACAGTCAAAGATGGGTACTTAATGGGTACTTCTAGTGACAGTGGAAAAACACCCCTGGAGATCTGGATCTTGAAGACACCTGATACCCATTGTGGACACCTTTAATCAGGTCCACACAAAATCCAGATATAAGGGCCTGAAGGACAGATTTCCCTTGCTCTTGTGGGGACAGGGCCTTCAGATGGAGGCTTCAATGGGGTCCAGATGAGGACAGGACCTTCCCAATTGGTACCAATCAGGTACTAATCATGTTCCTAATGGGGTCTTAGAAGGGTTCTAAGCCCTAGTGGAAAAAGACCCTATGGCCCTTTCCGCACTGGGCCTTAATTGGGATTATATCTCAGGATAGGGACCAGCCATCTTCACGCTGGTCCTATCTATGGTAGGCCATACCAGGGCCTACCATAGTCTGCACCGGCATGCAGATGGTCGGTCCCCACCCTGAGATATAATCTGAAATAAGGCCTAGTGTGGAAAGGGCCTCAGTCTGCACTAGTACAAGGTTAATTGGTTTTCTCCATACAGGCTGATAGACCATTATGATTCCTAGTATTAATTTTGGCTGCCGTATTTTCCAGATGTTTCTTATAAGAGAGAGTGTGGTCCAGAGTGACACCAAGATACTTCAGGAAAGAATTATACAGAAGTATATTAGTATTAAAATAGGTCTTCAGGGTTTTGTTTGCTTATTATTAAGTTAAAAATATATACCTTTGGTTTTACTCATGCTGAAACTGAGCCTTCAAATTTATGGATGGCAGATGTACCAATGGCTATTAGAATGGATGCCTAAGTATATCTTTCAGGCTGGAGGGACAAGCAGGATGACTCTAAGGATTCCAGAGCAGGAGAAGGTCCGCTCATTCTTTTTTTTTTAACAACAATAGTACAAATATTTAGAAGGTTTGCCCTCACATACAGTACGTACCTGGTACATATCACATAACAAATCTGCTCTGAAAGCATCAAATTCAACCTGAATCTATTTTTAATCCTCTCTCAATTCATTGCTGATGTGACTGGTACAGCCAGTTTAATGAATGTCCGAACTATTTGAACTAATGTCAATGTATGAACATCATAACATTTGATTCGTGTATGAATGTATGAATTTGTACGAATAACAAATGTTATGAATATCTGTGCACATTCCTAGTTACCTGTGCTGAGCTTTATTGCTCCTCCAGATTTGTGTAAGAAAGATGCTTTTGAAAAGTAATATCTTAAAATTTGAAACAACCCACTACTTCCAATCCATTAACTCTGAGTGGAAAGAGGAATAGTCTGACAAGAGCCCAGATATGTGAAGATATGTGGATTGTCCCTCAAAACAACCACTGGTTTTGACTTATCATGACTGCTCTGGAAATCACTAAATAAGATCCATACATCCCATAGAATCTGCCAGGAGTCATTGTATAAATGGGGTAAAAAATCCCCCCCGCCCCCCGTGATTGTAGAGCCACACATCAGACTGTTGACCACATCATGACCAGCTGTGAACACTAGGCCTATACAGGATTGGTGACAGATTTTTTTTAAACAACAGACACAGTTATAACAATATTGTTATACAGGGTCCCTTTAGCTTATTAACTTCCTATTTTAATTATTGTTAGTCCATGTCTTGCTGCCATATAATAAATAAATAAATGATGGACCATACCAGCAGACCCACTGGAATGCTCCATCCACATTTTGGAGTGGCCTACTGGGAGCACTGGTCTATTGTCAGCATGGCAACGTGCCTTGATAGAATGTTGAATCCACATAGAATGAGGTGTTCCACTGGGCTATAGCATGAATATGGTGTCATAGCCTGCTCTCATGGTGAACTGTTTGAAAGTGATCCAAACAGCAATCCAGTGAAGCAGAACAGAGTAACAGCTCATGTGCAGATGGCACAAAGAAGCTGATGCAGTCTACCAGGACCAATTCCTCTGGTGCCATTCAGCCAGGGGCCTAGAAATAGTCCTGGAATTTCACCAGTTCTCAGTATCTGTCTAAAACAACCCCAGCCAGCAACTTCGGTGGCTGGGAATCTTCATTCCTACCTCCAAGCTGGACCAGGATGGGGTGCATGCAATGCAGATGACCCTTGGTGAAGATCACATCAGGCCAATTTTGGGCTGAATTACTGAAATAACATGTCCTGAATGGGAATGGCCACTGCCTCCAGGAATGGTTGGAGCTGGCAAACAAACCAAACATTGGAGAATGGAGAAATAACTTCTGGTCACTGCTATTGTTCTACATTTAGTTGCAAGTCCAGGACCAATATAATGAATCTGGTTTATGAGGAGTATGCTGCTGAGCTCTTGAACTGGAGATGTATGAAGAAATAATGGCCTGAGAATTACCTCTGTTTTATTAGGAATCAGATTCTGTATTAAGTGTCAACTTATTCGACCTCCCTTATCTAGCCAATAACTTATACAGAAAGGTCCAAAGTAACCAAAGGTAATGTACATTTCCTGGGATGTCATTCCGTTCTGCCTCAAGGCAATGATCACCTGAAAAAGCTACACTGGATGTGTATATGTTGACAGAAAAGTCAATGTTTTCTTCCCTATGGTTGGCTGCTTCCATGCACTATTTCTAAACCAATACCAAGCCATTGGTGCTTTTGTGTTTCATTATTCTTAGCTGTTACAAAGGAGTGAAGTTAGGTGTATATATTAGTTTTCAATAGACTTAAGCCATAAGAGACTACCTAGACAATAACTGATATTATTATAAAAGACATTATGTTTTAGATACATTTTAATCACACCCATCATATGATCTCAAGGCAGCTTACAACTAAATTCAAATATAAAGCAAGGCCAAGAGCAAATAAAGCTATCTATAAAGCCAGCCATAAAACCTCATATGTAGTTAAATGTGACTCTTCATTTCTCATTTTTAAAGGGCCCAGATAAAAAGATAGGTCTTTGTTCAGTGGCAGAACATAAACAATGCCAGCACAGGCCAGAATTTTCAAGGAACAATCATTCACTACTTTTGTGTCACAAAAGAAATTCTTAACAGTGGTGAGAAAAGCCTTACCATCAGATCTAAGAACTTGAGAAGTCTGGCATGAGGAGGTGCATTTCCTTCAATACTTAGGTCCAAGTGATTTGGGGATTTACAGATCAAGCACCAGCCAGACTGATCTTGCAGACTCAGCTTTGCAGTGGAAGGCACCTAGAGACACGTGTCTCTACCATTGCATCTTTGCTGCAGCTTTTCCTGTGGAAGGGGAAGTGTCTACCCGGAAGGATCCTATTGGTCTTCCTAGAACATTTTTTGTTCCACTGCTGAGATACAATGCTTGCCAAGCGTTCCAAGCAGAACACTGGCAGCCACACTCTGCCCTGATTGCTCCTTACTTGTCTCTTGTAAATAGAATCCAATATAAGGCATACTGGAGCAGCCAAAAGAAGTCACTAGCATGTGGGTCAGGTTGCCTCTACCTTGCTGAAGCACTGGAGTCTGAGAAAAGATATTCTAAACATTCTGAAGCTAGTCAGGGTACATGTGTACAGCTTGAATCTTTCAGGGAAACACTGAATCACATTTAGATCAGACTGTCTACACAAATCTGAGAATTTCCTACCCATAGGACTTCCTTCCTGTCAACATCCAGACACAGTTTACTGACAACCAGTTTATGTGGCCCATTATAGTGTATCAATAGCCTCAATATTATCCCATATATGTTCCACACACACCAACCTTCTGCTACAACAGCTGCTTTTGAGAGTTGGCAGGTTGGCTATCTAATAAGGCAGGAAAAAGTAACTGCAAATGACAGGAGCTGTTAACCTAGCACTCCAGGAGTAGAAACTGGAAATGGACACAGATGGATGAAGAGAAAAAAAGCAGAACTTTTGCCATTTTCTTCTTCATCTCCTCATTCCTTCTTCCTTTTTTTGGGAGGTATCAGTGAGTCCAGCAGGTGCAACATGCTTATGTTGTTTTGTATAACCATGCCATAGAACAAACAAGCCTGGTGGGAGCTGATTGTTATGTGAACTCCATCTTCTCAGCCCTTAAGCTAGCTTAAAATAAGCCTCATCTACATATATGTATTTTGGCCACTTCTCAACTTCAAAATGGTGGTGGTTCATAATGGGCATATGGGGCAAGTACTACAATGATTTCTGTTGAAAAAGATGCCTCCCTGTCCCCACTTTCAAGTAAAATTGCATCTTCTGAAGATTGTGCCTTGGACAGTGATAATGACAGATAATGGGGCGCTGCAGCCACTATGGGGTGCTTTCTGCTGCTACAGGTGACAACACATTGTCAGAAGGCACATGACAGGATGATTTTTTTCTATATCCACCTTTTTTATACCATGCATGGTTTTACATACTTCAGTCAGGCCCCCTCTTAAACATCGTCTTTCAAGGCTGAAGACAAGGCCTAGACATTGCAGTCTGATTTCATAAGGGAGGTGTTCCAGGCCAATTATAAAGAGGAATTTTATCTACGTTCAGGTGAACTCTTGTTTAACTCATGAAAGAGATAAAAATCCTAGAGTTTTGAATTCATTTTGAGAAGAAACTCGGTGGAAGAAAGATAACCTGGAAAATAACCTGGAAAAACTGCTGCTACGCTATGGTAAGTTTGGGAGGTAAGTCCTCTGGGTTTTGGACAGTTTTGGGGCACTGCTTGTAGAAGCCAGCTCAGGAATAATCTAGGTCAGTTTGGATGTGGCTAGTTCAGGTTACTCTAGGTCAATTATTGGGAGACCACATCAGGAATAACAAAAGGGACAAAGCATTAGCATAGGCAAAGAGGATTAGCCATTCCTGAGCTAGTGAGTGTGTCTTAGTTCAGTTTGAATTCAGTTTGAGAAGAAACTCAGTGGAAGAAAGAGCTCTAATGATGCGCAAAATACACTTCATCATAACATAAAATATTAATTCAGAAAAAATTATCTTTTTAAAAAAGTATTTAACAGTTTTATAGATAATTTTTTTCAAAAATAACACAAATCCATTAAATAAAATGAAGGTAGAATGCCAGCAGGGGAAGGGGGGCTTCCCAGTGTTTTGCACTGAGTGTCATATGTATGGCTACCTGCCCATGGGGCAGAAGTCTTGGGTCTGTGCTCAGTGCAGTGAGCTCTGGGCTCTCAGGGAACGTGTTTGTTCTCTTGAAGCCAAGGTAGCAGACCTGGAGAAGGAGATAGAGAGTAACAGGGCTGAGGGTGAGGCCTTCAGCGATGCAGTAGGAGCATCCCACTCCTTGACAAGCAGCCCTCCAGCCTCACTAGTAGCCCTCCAGCCCTCCAGCTGTCTCAGAGAGTGGAAGCCTCAGGCAGGGAGGACATCAAGCTGAGGAAGAGGGACAGGCTCCCGTAGTTGGGACCCCTTTCTCAGTGGATGTGCCTGTATCCTCTTGCACTGAGGATAGTCCTCCATGGGTAATGGGAGGGGGGCTTCTTATAGTGGGCAATTTGATTATCAGGAATATAGAGAGCCAGGTTTGTGATGGGCACATTGACCGCATGGTGACTCGCCTGCCGGGTGCGAAGGTTGCGGACATCACGCGGCATCTAGATAGGTTAGTAGTGCCGGGGAGGAGCCAGTGGTCATGGTACATGTCGGTACCAGTGATGTTGGGAAGGCAAGATGGAGCATCCTGGAAGCCAAATTTAGGTTGTTAGGTAGAAGACTAAAGTCCAGGACATCCAGGGTTGCATTCTCAGAAGTGCTACCTGTTCCACGTGCAGGACCAGCCAGATAGGCAGAACTCAGGAGCCTCAATGCGTAGATGAGGCAGTAGTGTCGGGAGGAGGGGGTTAGATTTGTAAGGAACTGGGGAACATTTTGGGACAAACCAAACCTGTACAAGAGGAACGGGTTACACTTGAATGAAAATGGAACCAGATTGCTGGGGCTTAATATTAAAAAGGTTGCAGAGCAGCTTTTAAACTGATCCCTGGGGGAAAGCTGACAGGAGCTGGGCAGCATCCAGTTCAGGAGAGTGCACCCTCAAGTGTGGAGGGCTGGAAATATGCAGATAATGCTGAGCTAAGTGGGGGATTAGTTAATAGTATACAAGCAGAACAATGCAAGGGGCAGTATAAGGATTTACATGTTCCTCGACGGTGGAATTTGCACAAGAGTAGTGAATATAAATGTATATATGCAAACATCCGAAGCCTTCGAGCCAAAACAGGGGAGCTAGAAAGATTAGTTATGGAAAATAGGATTAATATTAATGGCATAACTGGAGCCTGATGGACCAGTGAAAACCAATGGGATACAGTCATCCCAGGTTACAAACTGTACAGGAAAGACAGGGAAGGGTGACATGGAGGTGGTCTAGCCTTGTATATTAAGGAAGAGAGAGAATCTTATAAACTGAATGGAACCGCCAGCCCACAGGAGCGAGTGCTCCATCCCCGTGTGCCCTCCACGTGTTCCAACCCCCCTCGTGCAAATAGGCCTGTAGATTCATCTGCAAAGATATTTTAAACAGATGATTAAGAATGGTGTTTAAGGACCTGATGACTTAAGATTTTTGTTTTATTCATTTATTTTCAGAAAAGAATTGTACAGGTGACCAACAGGGTGTTTTTTCTTTCTTTTTATGTTTTTATCTTCTGTATTATTATTTTTTCTGTATTTGTTTGCTGTTAATATACAAGTATATTTGGATATATACTTATAAGAAATAATAAAATACATTAAAAAGAAAGAAATTCTCTAGGTAACACCTCCAGGTTGAGAGACAGGCAGAATGTCTCTACAGGTCATTTACAGGGAATCAAGAGCAGGTGAAGGTTTTGTTTTTGTCTTCTGCTTAAGATGCCCAGAAGCAACTGGTGGACCAAAGTGTGAGACAGGATGCTGGACTAGATGGGTTGTGGCCTGATCCAGCAGTGTTCTTCCTATGTTCTTATGAAGAATTGTTCCCCCTTTTCACAAAATTTTTGAGGAATCTTATAAAATTATATAACAATGACATTCATTTTATGGGAGCATTTATAATAAACAGCATTTTGCTGCTAAGTATTAGCTATTTCAAATACTCCTTAGAATTGGTCTGAAGCACTGTCTGTGACTCATTGTGTCACATATTAAAAGAGATTGCTATGTACAAAGCATTTTCTAAACACTGCAAACATATATTATTACCAGGTCTATATTTCTGGAGAAAATAGACCTCCCATAGATTTTAGGAAGATTTTAAAAATAATATGACAGAAGGCCCAGGTAAATTGGTTAAAATCAATTTCTAGAACAGCGTGTAAATCAAAATACTTAGGTCAACCAGAAAATATTTAGTTTTTCTTTCTTTCTTTTTTAAAAAAACCCTAATCCTCTTATCCCTGCAAAATTCTATTATTTGTGACAATGAACTATACCAGAGCAATTGAATAATACCATAAAGGCATTTCTTTGTGACACTATTGTTACACAAATGGGAATATCTGTGACATTCACATTCTACTTGGATGGCTTTCAACCTGTGAAAGCATCTTAAATAGCAAAGTCATTAACTTGCAGATATTTTAACTCTTTTTTTCTCATCCTCCCCTCTAAAAAACGGTGACTATTGAAAGAAGGAAAACTCAAAAAATAATCTAGTGGTTCTGCTTGATAGGAAACATGCTTTCTGCTTTGTATCTAACAAACAGAAAAAAATTAAAATGGCATGCACTGTTTTGGATTATTTTAGAAGTGACTAAAATGATGTTGGAACTGCTGAGTTTATAGCCTAATCAATAGCATTTATTTTCTTCATTTTATATGATTAATGAGAATGATGGGAAGCTTACTGAGACAGAACAAGTTTTTTGAAGGTTCAGAGAAGAAACTTTGTAAAATACTATATATTATCAAAATGTTTGTAAGATGTGAACTTTATATACTATTTGATGACAGCTATATTTGAACAGCTGTTTTCACAACTTTGCTTCCCAAAGAGAACCTCCCCAAGAAGCGAAGACAAGGATAGTTCTGGTGTCCACTTTTTGGACACCGTCTGTCCTCCAAATCTCATCAGCACTGCTCTATGGCCCCAACATGCCTGTCTGGCGCTGTCGCCACAGTGACATAATCAATGCAGTATTAACCACGCCTGCATTGCTCCTCTCCTAGCTCCCTCCAAACTTCTCCCAGCAGGTGGAAGTGTGTACAGAGCCACGCCTGCCTTCAGGGAAGAAGAAGAAGAAGAAGAAGAAGAAGAAGAAGAAGAAGAAGAAGAAGAAGAAGAAGAGTGGGCTTTTCTACCCCGCTTTTCTCACCCATTTAAGGGGACTCAAAGTTGCTGACAAACCTTCTGTTCTTCTCCCTACAACAATTGCAAGTGTGAACACTAGTCAACGTTAGTTGATTGAACTTCTTTCCCATCCACAGGGCAAAAACACCCCTGGTTTGTTACATTCCTTGATTGAGTTTGATTTGAACTCATTTTTTCAAGGAACAGGGTTCACTTACAAACCGTGCAAACACACCAGTTTGCTGCAATCCAGTTTGGCTCACCTCTGTTAGGTGGCCATGAAATACCATTTGTCACTTGTTTCCATGCTGGTATAGAATTCTCAGGAAAATGAATGCATCTTCAGCAGTTCTAAGTTATACATTTCTAAGTCTGTGGAGGAGTCCCAAGTGACTCAGTGGTACTTCATTCTAAATAAGAGTTTAGGGAATTTCCACTTTGCTTCCGAACAGCTATTTGTACTACTCCCAAGAAGTTCAAATTTTAAGTAGCATTCACCTTATTATTATTACTGGTCTTAGAACACATAAAAGTGAGCCTTTCAAAGTGGTTTCAAGGACAAAAGGAAAGGAAACCATTCCTTTAAAAAGTTTCTATTTGTTAAACTGAGCTCATTTAAGTGTACAGTGGGTGATTGTCTAGAGACTTATACAATCATTGCTTAGTAATATTCTGTGTATAGAAAAATGGACATCTCAAGGAGATACCCTTTGCCAGGAAATAGTCCACGGCTTCCCCTCTACATGCTGGTGCAGAATGGGGAAGCCCTTCCCCCTCTCAGTGTGGTCTGTCTGCACCCAAGATTATGTCTTAGCTGGGTTTACTGGTACACCTCAACATCTATGGCATGCCAGTAGAACAGTGTCCCATAGGCAGATGGCATATTGAAATGTGGGGGCATTTCAATGGCACATCTCAATGGCACAACAGGGTGTGCTGGCAAAATGCCCAAAATGACATCTTAGTCTAGTTTACTAACAGACCTCGACATTGAGATCTACTGGCATACCAGGGCCCTGGTCTGGGACAGTGTCCCATGCACACATGGCACACAGGCCTCATTTCCAGTATTTGGGAGGGAATTTCATTGCTGCAACAGGGTGTAATGCCAAAATACCTGCCAATGTTGGGATGAGAAGTCCTGATGTGAATCTGAACAAACACAAGTAAGAGCACATTGCCATGCTTACCAAATGTCATCAGTGGTGGTAAAGAAGACTTATTCTCAATTTCCATTGTATCCTCAGGTGGCCATCCAGTAGAATTGTTCTGGGTGGTTAAGGGGCTACTATTGATTCATGATAGTAGCCACCTTTGTAAGCTTGCAGTGATAAATTTGTGAGCTTCTTTGAGACAAAGTCTTTCAGATCTGCATGAAATTGGACTTCACAATTGGGAAGTATCCAGAGAACCAACTGGCCCTATTACTCTATATTGGATAAGTTTCAATTTTTGCAGTCTGAGGTTGTGGGCAAGTTCTTTACAGGGGTCTAGTCAACTGCTTGACCCCTTGATCCATGTCTCATAAAGACTAGCCAAAGGGATATGGCTGACTTGGTACAGGGAGTTATAAATGCCTCTTTGTGGGATAGAGAGGTCCTAGTAGCTCTAAAGAAAGTTGTGACCTTCTGGGATATTAAATAACTAGCATCCAGTGGCTTGTATTCCTATTTGGGGCAAGGTGGTGGCTACCCAACTGCAGGTTTGTTTGTTTATCATACAGTATTTCTATTCTACCCTATACTTGAAAGTCTCAGGGCAGGTTACAATACAATAAAAACAGATAAAACTATCAGTAAAACAATGACACTGCCCATATGGGGAGGCAACGTTCTTCTCTCAGTCAAAGGTAACAGTAAAGAGTTGTCTCTTCGCCTATCTTCTGAACATATACAATGAGGTTGCCTGAAGCCATTGAGAGAAGTCATCAGGGGTTTTAGAGTGAGGTGTCATGATGACATCCAACTCTATCTCTCAATTTCTTCTGAGTGACGGGAAGAAGTTCAGGCACTTGATCATTGTCTGGAGGCAGTAAGGGGCTGAATATGGAACAATAAACTGAAAGTGAATCCAAACATGGCTATCCTTGAAAATAGTCTGAAAGCTGGAACTAGTGCAGAATGCAGCAGCTCAACTGTTAATGAGATTTTCTGGCTAAATGCACATCATGGCAGTTCTAAATAGGGATGTGACTCGAATCAGATTTTCGAAAATCTGATATGGATTTTTGGATAATTCAAATGTGTAGATTCGTATCTGTCGTATACAGATCTGCGAGAAAATTATACATATCTTGCTCTTAAAACACGGAATTAAAACGGGATGCATACAGGATAATACGGGATGCATATGGATTTTTATGGAATCCATCAACATTCATATATTTAAATACAAATTTAACATTCGAATGTATGGATTTGAATGTTACGGATTCAAATTGGATTTTATGACATTTGGATCTTAAATATCTTAAATATCTGAATTGGATTGGATTTTCTGACATTCGAATCTACTCGGATTCGAATATCAAAAATACACTTGTGCACATCCCTAGTTCTGAAAGTCTGCATTGGTTGCCTATTCACTAATGAACTCAATAATATAGAGCCCTAAATAGCTTGGGCCGAAGATATCTGAAGGAGCACCGTCTTCCATATAGATCTGTCTGAGGACTGAGATGTCAAGGACAGGACCTTCAGGGGTGCAAGGGTCAGGGACATGCAGGATGCCTTTTCTGTAACACCCCTGGACTTTGGGATAGCCTCCCTCTGGAGTTTCACCAGGTGCCTACACTATGTGATTTTCAGCTTCTGATGAATACCTACCTCTTCACCCAGGCTTCTTCTTCTTCTTCTTCTTCTTCTTCTTCTTCTTCTTCTTCTTCTTCTTCTTCTTCTTCTTCTTCTTCTTCGCTTTCTCTGAGTTTTCTGCTCAGAGATGGAGGGAGGATTATATTTTAAATGTTTTAGGCATATTTTATGTGATTTATTTTTTGATTTTTGTGACCTGCCCTGGGACCTTTGGGTGAAGGGCAGGATATAAGTCTTTAAACAAACGAACAATAAAATGTGATAGATGCTGTCCTGCACCAGCAGCAACCATCCTAATCTGGGATGGATTGCATATTCCGAGTTAGGGTGTTCCCACCCTGGTTTAAGATATCGCAGACAACTGTGAATAGGGGAAATGGAATTGTTAGTTCAGGATTAGAAAAACTGCGTAACAATTGGGTCAAAGAGAAAATTCTAATCCGTCAAAATGCTTCATACTGCTGCCTTTTCTGCTTCTGCTTTGCTTAGTGTTTCATTTCTTCCATACTTTTCACCTTATTCTCTGTTTTCTCTTTTACCCTTTTCAGATTTTTTTTTCCTTTGGCATCAGAGATGGTAGTCTAAGGGATGCTGAAGTTATTGGCCTCATGGAAGAAAACATGTGTACACAATGCCTTTGCTTTTCCATGGTGAGTGTATAAAAGTCAAATCCAGTAGGATTAAAATTGATCTTTTTTATTTTTAATCTCTTGTGGGTTTCAGGCAGACTTGAGCAGAGATTCAAAATTATTCATTTGCCTTTCAGCATCCTGCCTTTGGTCCTCAGTATGTTCAGGAAAGAGAAGGTAATCATACTTAGTTTATGATGAAAGGAGCAATAAATGGGGGAAAGGCAGTTCAGCATCTTTCTGTTTTATCGGGTGAAATCTGCAAGAGCACCACTTGGTCTTAAAGTGCCTTTCTGACAACCCAGCTAGTTCTTTATTTCCCACTTATTTACCACCACACTTGACAGCTTCCTCGCCACATCTTCCTTCGAGGTCACGAGAGGGAATTTGCTGCCAAGCTGAAGAGCATCATAGTGTTAAGGGGAGTCTGCCATACACTGCTGCTGGCCTGATGCATGGGTTCCTGTCCTCCTTGTCACTGGCATGAAGATCAAGATGCCCTAAACCAGGCATGAGGGGAGGTTGCTGTAAAGAGTGCCAGAACACCCTGTTTGAGAGATTTGGTATACCCTTTCTACAGTTCTCTAGAAATCAGTCAGTCTCTAGAACAGGGATCAGGAGCAACTTCATATAAGAAACTTTCACTTACACTACCATCACCGCAATGCTTTCCAGAATCCTCTGCTTTCTCATTTCTGGTTCTGCAACAAGGCATGATCTTGTCAAGTACAGCAGTGGTGGTCATGTAGTGGTGGTCTCCTCTTACGGCTTTTTTGCACTTAGTCCTGGGATGCTCCAACATGGAGCATATACACTGCATGGAGCTGCTTCCATTCTTGACGCAGCTCCACGCATGCTAGACTGCCTCCTGACCAGATAGCAATGGAGCATGAAAACGTTATACTAGCCACAACTAGGATGCAGATAGTACATGCCAACACACACCTTCACACCTCTTCTGGGTGAAGTGTACAAGGGGTGAGGTGACCCAGCTGCAGTTGTGTACCGCATTGCTGGTCACTGAAGCAATGGCTGATATGCACGGCTGTTGCCACATCAAGGCAATCATCACTAGTGCAGTGACGTTCGCATTTACCCAGCACTTAGTGAAGTGTCAGGTAAGTTTGGGATGCATCAAGGATTCAAAATACAAATGCCTGATCCATCCCAGAACTGCACCTTCATTGCCGCATTATGAAGGTGCAAATAGCCATTAGGCCACGTCCCCAAGCACTCCATTAAGTCTGAATTGGATACAATTTAGTCCGAATACTGAGCCGAGTCCAGACTGACCCGTCCCCATGAGACTGACAAAAGCGTGGGCTCAAGTTGAATATGGCTGTCCCCATGCAAACCGCGCTAAACCCCTGCTTGGGGAAACAGCATCATTTTCTCTCCGCCCCCTCCCTCCTGATAGGAGCTGGGTTGACATCACCGACCCCTGTGCCACCCGCCGTAGTGAGGGCAGGAAAATGCTATCCAATGCCCCTTCCCCAATCACAACTGCTGGCCATTTTTAAACAGTGATCAAATAGAAACAAGCCACTTCTCTCTGTGATCTGATCACCAGGCAAACATAAAATAACTGATCGCCCCAGTTTGACAAGTAAAGATGCAGTCCTTGCTGTCCCATGAGACTCTTCCCACAACCCTTATTCCACCCCTGCTCACCGATCGCTGGCAAGCAGCTTCTGAAGTTTGCCAACCAAAAAGCTAACCAAAGCCACTACAATGTTTAGAGACTGGCAAACTTCAGAAGCTGCTTGCTGGCAATCAGGGAGCGAGGGTGGAATGAGGGTTGCGGGAAGAGGCTCATGGGACAACAAGGGCCAGATTACCCCCTTCATTGCTGCATCTTTATCTGTCAAACTGGGGCGACAGTTTCTTTTATGTTTGTACAGCAATTGGATCGCAGAGATAAGAAGCTATACAAATAATAATAATTTCCTTAGAAGTGCAATTAAAATTGAAAGTAGGAAACTGGGAACTCATTCACAAAGAGAAGATCTGAATGAGGAAGAATATCTTCAATAGTTTCCTCAAAGATTTAATTGCTTGCACCTCACAAATATCAAACATAATCCTGACTTTCTGACCATTCTTAACTTGCTGGTATTCCTTACCAGAATGTGCACTAAGGGCCTCCCTTCTACACACTGGTACAGAATACGGGAGACCCCACCCACCACTAGTATGCTCTATCCACCTAACACAAATTATAATCTAGATCAAGGGGTCCTTGATCTGTATCACTGGCAATCCTTGACATCAAAGACTACCAATGAACAAAGGTGGTCTAGTCCGGAACTGTCAGACACTCACATTGTTGGATGTGCTGCAGAAATGGAAATCTCATGCTCTAGGCCTCAAGGCCAAATGTGTTGAAACACATGGCTACTCAGATCCAGTTTTGTTTTGGGAACTTACAGATTCTCAGATTAAGGTCAGCTGGACTCCAGTAGCAATCCTGCAGCGTGATTGGACATGAGAAGCCATCTGACACTGTGTGACGTGAATCATATTCCTGTACTCACACACATGTAACCATTTTGCCTTTTCTCATTCTTCTACTTCCATGCATATATTCTCTCATGTGTCTCATGACAATTATCTATCATGCATTTATTCATATATCCATGCATTTAATCACCAAGTAGTTTACCATGTATTTTGTTTACATCTATGATGTAACTAAGCAATAAAACTTCCCAGGTGAACTGCCAACTTGATTCCTTGTCTTGGAAGTACCTTTACTGATCAGCCTGCTGCACTTATGCCTGGATGCTGTATCTCAGGCAGGATCTCTGCCAAATGAAGTGTGAGAATTCTACCAAGATGCCTCTGTTTCAGGGGAAGCATTCTGGCAAAACACAAAAGCACAGCACCAAAATGGGTTCCCAGGGGACTCTATGGCTAGAAACTTTCATTCCTAGCCCTGCACCAGGGCAAAAGCACCAACGTGAGGAAAGGCTCTCTGATTCTACAAAAAAAAAAAAAAGGATATATGCACTTTTCATATATTTCATACATGCTTATTTTGCGTTGCTTCCATAATTTCAACTGGAATATTATTTGTCTTTATAGAAACCAGAAATTATCAAGAAAATGTAAAGTTGGATGCAACACTATCAAACACAGCAAGCATAGCAATATAACTTTATATTTATATGGGCAGTGCAATTCTATTCCCAGAATTGGAAAAAATTAAATGAATACCATAAATAAAACTTACTAGACAGTCAAAGTTAATGATGTTACATTCAAACATCCTTGCCATGCTGATTGTTTAAATATAGTTATAACAAGATCTGGGAAATTTGCCAAACATTAGTAATCCTCCAAAAGCTATAACTGAATTCAATTGCATGTTTAATAAAAGATATGGTGCATTCCTTCTGCTGTATAAAATATGTATTTCAGAAAGTTCCACTCTTGCAGCTTTTATCTCATTCAACAAATCCCACTGAAATCAATCAGTCATCTTTTCATAAGTAAATGCACGGCTACATGAAAGTTCTTGAATGAATCGCACTGGGGAGAGGGGAGAGTGAGGGACACATCTCCTAACAGTATCTTCCACTCTGATCTCATCTTCCATTCTATTTACATTGCATAGAGCTCATCTCATAAACAGGACAAAACCTTTTCTTGAACTGATCAAAAGCAGGATGGATGTGCTTTTAGGGAAGCATGTTAGCCACCGTTCTTTTAATTTTGCTTTTATACTGTACTCTTAAAAAGAACCTTTCGATTCTTTGTGAACTTCTGGGTGGCAATTAAAATACAGAAAATAAATAAGATCTCCTAATCAGTGGCCTTTTACTTGTCTTTTTGGCAATAAAATGTGCCTGCATTTCATCATCTTAGTCTGCATACACACACAGTTTTTTTTAAGAACAGAAAAATCATATCCAAATTGAATTATATAGCCCTTAATGTGGATTAGGAGTGAGATCAGAATACTATCATTTTCAGGGTGCCAGATGACTAGCACAGGCTTACCTTTGCTGGCAGGCACCTGGAAGATACCCTTTCTGCCTACAGCATCCAGAAGGAATCCCCCTTGTCATTGGGGCTGCATTTGAGGGCTGCTATGCAGATCATTGGGAGGACGCCCACTGGCAAGACCATTTTCTCATAGTTGGAGCCCAATGACATCACTGAGATCAAGATCAAGAATGAGAAAGGCATTATGTCTGAGCAGCACAGGCATAGGCTGCTCCCCACTGGCAAGCAGCTGTAAGATGGCTGCACCCTTTCTGACTGCAGATCCAGAAGGAATACACTTTGCAACTGATGCTGCATTTGAAGAGTGGTATTTAAACTTGCTGCTTGCTTACAGATCTCAAGTAAACTTCACTGATTATATTTTAATAAAGATGTTGTGTTCCCAACTTTTTAAACTTCTGCTTCATTGCATGCCCTCTGTTGGAAACAGTATTTCTGTTAGGGTATCAGAATACATTGGGACAGACATCTCAATGTGTAACCATTCCCTGCTTTTTGTTCATTTGTTTGCCAATTTCATAGAATCATAGAATTATAGAGTTGGAAGGAACCTCTAGGGTCAATGAGTCCAACCCCTGCTTAATGCAGGATTTCCTAAACCATCCCAGACAGATGTCTGTTCAGCCTCTGAAGACATCCAGCTCACTACCTCCCATGACAACCTATTCCATTTACTGGTCACCCTTTTTTTCTAATATCTAGTCTGTATTGACTCTCTTGAAGTTCATACCATTGTTTTTAGTCATCCCGTCTTGTGTAAGTGAGAACACGGACAATCCTTCTGCACTATGACACCGCTTTAAATATTTGAAGACCGCTATCATGTCTCCTCTCAGTCTTCTCTTCTGTGGGCTAAACATTCCTAGATCCTTTAACCATCCCTTGTAGAACATAGTTTCCAGCCCACTAACTATTTTGGTAGTCCTCCTTTGAACTTGCTCTAGTTTGTCAATGTCTTTTTTAAACTGACATGCCTAGAACTGGACACAGATCTCTAGATGAAGTTTGGAGCACTAAGAAAATGCCACTTTGCTTGCCTATCAGTTCTGGGTTTGTGCTGGAGCATAAAGCTTTCTTTGTATTGGGGTGCTATAGCATAAAAGGATGGAGAGCATTGTGAGAGCAACAAGTTGCATGGGCCTATCAGAACATGGACAAGGAGGAGTTTCAGGTGAGGAGTGGTGGTAGCAGAGTTACTTTCTGCATGCTAGATATGCATTTTTATTTTTAGTTGTGTGTTCCTTCCTGATGCAGAGGAATAGTAGTTTCCAATCTAACATGGCTCAAAAGCAGAAACTAATATTTGTGCCTAGCTAGACTCTAAGGCAGGATCTGCACTGGGCTGCAGGAACAGCCAGCAACCCCCTAGGAGTGCCCTGTCTGTACTGCATTGTCTGTCTGCAGCCAAGGACCATGCCTTCCAGTAGAAGGCCATGTCTGCATGGATACAGAGTTGGGGTAGGCATTAGCAAGAAAATGGTACCAGAGCCTGCTCCACTGAGCACGTGGTTCAGAACCATTTCACAAGACTTCTGGAAACAGCCCCCAAAGTGCACCACTTCTGAGTGCCTAGTATTTATTTATTTTTTACCACAAAACATGCAAATAATGTATACAATCAGTTCCAGGTGGAAGCAACCCAACCAAATACCACAATCACTCAGAAAAGTTCTACAGGATACTCAGCAGAGTAGTCTTTGGTTTTCCAGCTCAGCCTCCCCAATCAAGTGACTAGCCCTTTTCTTTTAATTTTATCTAACCTAAAATATCATGTGAGAGGAAAAGAGTCAGTCTGCTTATCTGTTTAGTGACTTTGAAGGTGGATTGGATGCTAATTAAAAATTGGGTTTAGCTGGTCTCTCAGTCTTGCAAACTGATCGATGCCTACTGCTTTGGCTCTTACAGGACATAAATCCCTTTGGGTCGTAGCTCTAGGCTGGGTGGGGAGGCACCTCGATAGAAACCCCTGCCCTGCTGGATCACCAGGCACTTCCTAATCTCTATTTTGTTGGGTATGGGTGCCTAAGAAGAGGGAGATATGACGCTTGTAGAGGTTTTTTTTTATAGCAGTCTCAGCCCCAGAGGCCTTGGCAGGCTCAGCACATCACCAAAATTGGAGACTCGGTGCCCCAATTACCCCACACAAATCCCTACTCACCAGTTGAAGCTCTTCTAACATCTCCAAAATAGCCATTTTTTCTCAATGTAAGCATTCACAAGAGGCTTTTTAGCAGCAAGATGAATATTCCAGTACCAATACAAATGAAAAATACATACTATAGACAAAATATTTTATTTGGAAGAATAAAAAGTATTTACATGCACCAAACTGTAAGGTTAAATGCTCTCTGTCAATACCTCTAACAATTCAGGAAGCTGAGATTTAATATAGGAAACATCTAAAAATATTGTTGGTTGTCTATTTTAAGACCTCAGACCTCAAACTCGTGGAAGGTAGTAAAGTCATACAGACGTAAAATCAGAGTTGGAAGAGTATTACTTCCAATCTCCTGCTGAAAATAGTAATCCAAAACAAAGGAACCCCAACAGATGGTTAGCCAGCCTCCAAATGTAATTTCAATAGAGGATGTGTATGAATGTCAAAAGGTCTTGGTAGAATTCTCACACTTTGTTTTTTTACACATGAGTAAACACCACCCAAATTGACTGGAATAGTGAGTTATTCATTTCCTGACTTACTATATTTACAATGTATATGTATTGTCTCTCACTCCACACCCACCCCAGGCACCTGATACCAGTTAGCAACAAAGCCTATTTGTAGAATTTTTTACAAACTGATCCAATTAAAGGGATTGTGTTGCTTGTTTACTGCTTCTAATTTTGTGGACTTAGTAACACAGCAGTTAAACTGCCATTCAACTAGTGTTTAAGTAGAACAGGTTCTGGACTTCGGTACTGGAAATCTACGATGGTGCTTGGACATTTAGGGGTAATTCACCTTGGGCTGGTAGTCAATGTGGGGTGAGCTCTGAGACAGAACATCTGTGCATGAAGGAGCCATTTCCTAAACAGAAATTTCTCCTCTCATGCAGGTGCTCACCCCATGTTGATTTATGCACTACACATGCACTTACGTTTACCAAGCACTGGTGCCAGTAAGGCTTTGACCAGCCTCTTGGCATCTCTTCCATACCCTGCAGGGGCACGTGATGAACCTCATTGGTGTGTTGATGTGGTGCACTGATGCTGGTGCAGAAGTGCATTGTGCCTGGCACCAGGCAGGAGGATGGCTGCTGGACAGCATCCATCTGCATTTAAGGTAGTTTTTGGACAGTTGGGAGGCACTTTTGAATGCACCAATCATCTGCAAGTGCAGATGCTTCATCCATTCTGGACAATTTTGCCCAAAGCTTCCCACAGCTGGGAAGCCAAGTGTGAAAAGGCCCACAGAAATTATGAACCAGGTTTTATCAATCTGATATTTCGTTGTGACTTCCACCCCAATGACATACAGCAGAAAATGTGTTCTATGCTGCTTGCTTCAAAGGAACAAATCCTTTGCTGATTTCAGGCCATATCTCCATTATGTACAAAAGTGCCTCACTGTTTTTCCCATGCTTTATTTCAGTGGGTCTAGACCAGAAATACCTACTGGTCCAGATCATGATTACATGGTAATACTGGCCCAGACCAGCCTCAGCACTGACTATGAAGCTTGCATGACCTTTGGAACCAGTCTCTGAGGGCTCGGAAGGGCTAGGAATGAAGGTTCCCAGCCTCAAAGAATCCATTTCAGAGATGCACTTTGGTTCACCACTGAAATGGGTTGCTTGGTAGCACAGAAACAGAGGTGCATCTCATGAAGGGCAGGTGTATCAATGGCTACTATAATGGATACCTAGATAGTGCTTCTAGATTTGGAGACACAGACAGGATGCATCTAAAGGCCATTTGCAGGGATTTAAGAGCAAGTGAAGGTTTTGCCTTTGCCTTCTGCTTAAGAATGTCCAGAAGCAATTGGTGGGCCACAGCTTAAGAAAGGATGAGGGATTAGGTGGGCTGTGGCCTGATCTAGCAGGATTCCTGTTATGTTTTATGTTCTGGACTAGCTGGAGCTGCTATGTTGGTTGTTCTCAATGCAATTATAGCTGACTGGATGGTAAAAAAAAAAAATCACTTCAGGAAAATCACAATTGAAATAGGACAAATTAGTGCCCAAACATATGAACACGTATGTTTGATTGTCTTCTGCACCAGTCTGCTACAAGCAGTGGTCTGAAATATACTGGTTTAACTGGGGAAATAGCTCTTATTTGACCTCAAGCTCTAAAATAGATAATCTTTATTCTAAGGCTTTAAAAACCATTAATTGGCACAGAGTACAATGAAAGAACAAATAAGCAGCAAAAGAAACAAGAGAAATACTCCTAGAATTGATACTTTTAAAATAACTAAACTTTATTATGAACAGCAGAAAATGCTACAAAAATGCATAAAATGCCAAACTGTTAGATTTGATAGGAGCTGGGTGATATCAAAAACAAGGTAGCAATAGTAACGGGGGGATTGCCTTGACAGAGTCTTCCTTCTGAGTACACACTATGCATTTTCAGCAGCCAAATAAGAACAGAAACTCAGAGCAGTAAGTTTTTATGTTTGGAGGGGCAAGTGATGATAGATTTGATGGGTTGCTTGCTTTAAAAGACTTTTAGGAAAGAAAGAATAGGAACAGTGACTTATAATTAATCAAAACTACCCAAGAAACCCTAGTGCTATCAGGAGAAGTTGGTTCCCACCTTAGAGGCATTGGGCACTTGAGACTATAGGTTCTAATGCCACGGACCAAAGATGCTATAGGAAAGAACTGCTGAGTTTCATAGCAGTACAACTTAAAACAATGTAGTGTGTTGGAGTTGTGAGCTGCAATCTGAAATCTTGGCTCTGGGAAACCTTGGGGGGGAGGCAGCCTATGGCTACCTCGTTCTTGGCTGCAGCTCTGAAAACCACAGCAATGCTTGGTACCGGCTGTTGCTCGTACGATCCACCGGGTGTTGCGACAATATTCTCCACTGGCATGAGATAAGGGACCACCACGTGCTTAGTGGCGGAGTTAAAGGCAGAAGCACAGGGGGGAAAGATCAGGCAGGAGATAGGATCAGCTGGAAAAGAGAGAGCTATATTTTTTCTGCAGAGGTTTAAATATTCCACTACAAGAGGGGGCATGGAGGAAGTGATGTAAAGGCACAATCCAGGGAGGTAATAGGTGGGTCAGGAAGGCAGGTCAGAGGTCCTTGGCGATGTTACATCCTGCGGTAGCAGGAAGAGAAGCTGTATGTCATGTGCTTGCAGACGACATAATGCCCAAAGGCAGCTGCATGGATTGGAAAAAGTCCAGCACCCTGGTGGTGCTGAGTGTGTACTACAAGCTTATGGAACAGGAAAATAGTTGCTCTTTTTACTCTGAGGCTTGAGAAATGGAAGGCTGAAGAAAAGGAAGCCAGGGGAAAAGTTGTGTAGCTTTTTATGGTTACTACAGTAGTGAAGTAGTAATCTTCTGGCTATGTGCCTTTGCCAAAGCACATATCAGGATCAGGGAAAGTCTGGAGATCTTTGGACTGAAGCAATAAGATGTCAGGCAAATGGTGGACAGCAAGCAAAGCAGAGTGAAACAAATTTTGCACAGGAGTGCAGCAGTTGTCACAGATGGCAGCAGCACGGATCTTGGACCATGCTGTACTGCTGCTGCTGTGCTTTTTAATGCACATCTGAATCCTGGGGCTGTTCCTACCTCTACAACCTGTCTCATGTGGTTGAGGTACCCTTGAAACCATGCAGCAGCTCAGATTGGACTTGGAATCACTACCACAGACTGGAACTGTGGGCAGAATTATGCCACATTTTCAGCCCCGGGCAGCAATTCTGGCAGCATTTTCATCTGCCAAATCAACCTCTGGCCACTACATTCATTTACAAAGCATCCAGGATTCAAATGCCAAGATAAAGGGAACCCTAGAATTGTTCAAGGAAGCTTACCTGTAAGTCACACACCCATCATGGTTCTAAGAGCCTTGGGTTCCAAATGAGAGTGGTGACACTGTCCCCTGAGATACCAGGCAGATTGCTAGAAATAGGCATCTGAACAGTGCCTATTTATATTTCCTTGTTTTTTATTTAGAGTCATAAAGAATAAAGCAAGATTGTAAGGTCAAGAGATGTGATCATTTTATGTCTTGGATTATAGAACTATGAGTAATATCAACATTGGAACTGGTTTATACATGCAAATAAATCACAACCTTTAATTAGCCTGCATCCAGACACGTTTAAAAGTCCACAGGGAATGTGCAGCAGTTTTCAACTTGCAAGACAGGTTTTACAATACTCTGGAGTACCTGTGCATTATAACCCAATACTTCAGAGTAAAAAGATAGTACTTACATGGACATTCGCCAAGAAGTGTTTTGTTCCTCCCTGTTTTTAAGGGTGTTTGGACAACCTGCATGAGAACCCATGAAAAGCTGCCTTTCCCAGAAAGCAGCTGACCTGTCAGGTGGGGAGGGGAGTAGGTAGCAAGCTACACCTAGACCCTCTCTATGCAAGAAATTTTTTTCAGCTCAGCCTCTGTCAGCCATATGGTCACATGACTGTGCTGTGATTTCCATCAAAAGCCACACCATAAAGAAGTTGTAAATTACAACTTTAGTGCCAATACTGCAGTTCCCAGTAGCTGATGCTATTCTGCAAAATGTAACTGCTCTGAGAATGAAAGCCATGCACAGGAAATGGCATACCAGTGCCCTGAATAATTGGACAGTTGGCACAAAAGGTGGATGCAAAATATCCTGATTCTGTGCCATCTCCCATCCCAAATTAATGCAATCAAATTTTGAACGTTTAGAATATTCTTGCACATCCCTACTCTGAAGTCACATGCCCTGGCCAATCACCATGGCAATGTCCTGCTGCACCCTGGATGCTGCTATGGCTGTTGGTAGTAAGACCTGGTTGGGACTGCTCCAGCACTTGAAGTGTAGATGGTTCCCTCTGTGCCTGATCCATGCCTCAGTAGCATAGTATTGGTGCTCAGCATCCCACTGAGTTAAGTGCCAATAGGCCCATGATCTTAGGAACTTTTCACACTCTCCCTTCCCTGGGAAATTCTCCTGGGAAGAAGGAAGAGAGATCAGGGACCTTTGTGCACTTGGCCCCGTAGTAAAGCTGCAGAGTGCTTGCAGACTGAGCATCTGCATTGCACAGAGCCATTTCCAAACCCAAAATGGCTCCTTCCATGAAGGAGTATACTGCGGCTTCACTACGCATGAAGCATGATTTTATGCTCCACACGTAGACTTATCTTGACCAGAGATGGCCTTTGCCGTCTCTGGTAAAGCCCATCCACACCTCTCTGGTGCTGGGCAGGTCATTTGAGCATGTTGGCACCTCAGAAGACCCCATCCATGAGTGTGCATGTGCTTCACATCACTGCCATCCTGGTGATGATGCCAGCACATGTGCAGTCATGCACCTCTGGGATGAAGACAGTGGTACCCTGACACACATTTGCATCTCGAGTAGGTCTGTGAATGCACGAGGGGAGGGATGGCATGCACTAGCACTTGGGAAGTGCAGAAAGTCCCCTGATATCTGCACTTCAGGATGCTAAATCTATCCCAAATCTCACAGCACTTCTCTGTGCTCTGGCAAGGTGTGAATCATCTCCATTACAGAGGCAACCATGCAGCTACAACAGTGGTGCCAGTGCACCTGAATGGCAACATTGCAGCAACAACCAGGCAATGCAGAGCACAACCATGCCTGTTCAGCCTTGGTCATATATTCCTGCCCGTACAGGGCCACATCTGGGAGTGTCCCCAGAGTTTCCCCTGCAGGTCAGTGCAAAACTTTCATTATGTTTGAGAGTGGGAGAGATGAAAGTTTTTTTCTATATTTTAATTATTATTTGTTGCTAGAGTTAATGTGTATTTACTTGCTATTTACTAAAATCATCACCTAAAGCAGTTGGATAGCCTGTTCATGCTCAAGTCACCAGTACTTATATTGCAGTTGATTGCCCTCTACCGTCATTTAAGGCCTAAATATTTTTTCAAGGACAACTACATAGAACCCTTTTCCCCACTCAGATCACACCATTATCACTTTCTAATTTCCATGCATCACCCTTTGTTTCCTTGAGTTGATTCCATGAACCTTATGAAACAGAAAATTTAGAAATGCCAAAAGGCCTGATAGCATCTGAATCTCATTTGGGCAGGCAGCAATTGAAGAGCTAAAAGAGAAAATGCAAACACTTGCAAGATAGAACTCCTCTCAACTGTATCTTCAAAAGCCATTGCAATTCTACCCTGCAGCTTATTCATTCAACTGTTACATTAGTAAAGCTAGACTTTCTCACTTACAAAATTCAAGCAGAGAGTAATGGCATGCCAAAGTTGTAAAGAACATTTGCATAATGCAGACTAAATATTTCAGGGAGATGATATGGGCAAAGGGCAAAGCTTTTATTGTAGATGAATAATGTAGAACATATTTGTCAATAATGTATTCTCAGAGTGATATGACCCAACTGAATAAATTATATGGGGAGCTCTGTTTTACAAGACTTGTGGGGAGGAGTAAATAAAAAAGGGTCCAGCAAAATGATTTAGGAAGCAGCCATTCTCTGGTTCCCCATATTTAACTTGTATAGCTCATCCTTAGCACTTTAAACAAAGCCAGAACATTTCAGGTTTGTCTTCAGATGCCTTGTATCTTGTAACACCCATTCAGCTGTCTTGTTAGGAAAGCTAGAGACACCCTCAACATTCTTGATAAAGGGAAATATTTCTTTTTCACCCAGAGAATCATCAATCTATGCAATTTGCTACCAGGAGAGGTGGGACAGCAACCAGTCTAGATAACTTTAAGAAAGAGAGTCCAGGGGTATTAATGGCTACCAGAATGGGTGCAAAAGTATTGTCTACATGTTAGAGGAACAGACAGGACGCCTCTAAAGACCATTTGCAGGGATTTGAGAGCAGGTTAAGGTTTTGCCTTTGTCTTCAAGAATGCCCAGAAGCAATCGGTGGCCCGCTGTGTGAGACAGGATTCTGGACTAGATGGATTGTGGCCTGATCCAGCAGTGCTCTTCTTATGTTCTTGTAGCTAAGGCCACCAGTTAACAAGAAAGCCAACATTTAGCCCAGGTTATGTTTGTATCTCTGCTCCACAGTCTGCATAAATTACACACCTGGGAGTCACCTGTGGGATTCAGGGGGCCTGAGAAAGGAACCTAAGACTCAGTGCACAAAAAGTGATGCTGAAATTACCATCTTGCCCTATGAGCTTTCTCTTCTTGTGCCACAGGCCACCCATGCCTGTGCAGAGTGGGTGATTCAAGGAGAGCTGCCAGTTTTGGTCAGCATGCACTGGTGTGCCTGCTCATTCAAGTGCCCTGGCCTGGAAAAAAGAGGATTCAAGGAGCTGCTTTGGTTAGACCTGGAGAAGACCATGCCAAAGAAGCCGCACAAACACCCAAGGCATTAGAAAGGTAGGAGGAGCCACAGTTTGTATCTGTTAAAATTCCCTTTTTTGCAGGATACTATATCAATTTTTTATGTACAAATTCTTGAACGTTCCTGTTGTAAAGGAATAAGTGCAGGATATCCTTGGATTGCAGCTGAAAGTGGTTAAAAATTGCTGGTGAAAAGAAACCATATCACATTTTTTACTATACGATTCTTCTATTCCCCATTTTACTTGTCTTCTTCAAGATTTTGCCTGAGGAAGAGATCTGGAGCCCACATTCACATAAGCTTGCTCACACTGTTATGGAACTTTTGTTAGTTGTAATACAGTTCTACTAGGGATTTTGTATTTTTGTGATCCCTAAAATAGTCACACAAACACGTATTTAAAACTATGGTGTCCATAGATCACAACAACATATGCAATGAATGAGTCTCTGAGGCCGCGTCTTCATGCAAGCGATTTGGTGCAGGACTGGCTCACTTGTGACCAGATGCGGGGAGGTGGATTGCTTGCTTCCCATGGAAAAGGGGGGGGGGTTGTTCTTGCTGTGGGAAAGGGAACAAAACCAGGCCTCTTCCTTGCCAGCCATGATCGTGAACAGGGGGTGGATTGCTTGGACTAAATCACCCAAACCATGGTAAGAACAGGTAAGAACAGGTTTTCCAGGACCAAATTTGGTCATGGTTTGGGTGATTTGGTCCGAGAAAATCAGACCAAATAAAAAATGCATAGGGACACCCGCTCCCTAATCCAATTTCGATTTAGGGCAAAACGTACATGGGGATACGGCCTGAGTTTCCCTGTGTAAAGCTGAGATTCCAGTGGCATCATTGTGCGACCTCACCCACATACATAGGATTAGTTGGACATTCTTCCTTTGAAATACAGGGCAACAAGAAAAGAATGATAAAGCCTTTTTCCAAGACAGATGAAGAGTTATGAAGGGTCCATTCCGACTTCTGTTAATTCATGTGTAGCTGTACAAACTCAGGTTGGGCCAACACATAAGCAAATGAAGCAAACCAAAATACTCAGGATCACCTTAGAAATGATACTTCATAGTGCTAATGATTTAATAGTCTTTACACCGAAGAGGAGAACATTGACATGTGAACTGTCTCAGGTATGTATGCATGTATGCATGCATGCATGCATGTATTTTTTTTATTTCTGCATGTGAATACAACTTAGTATACTTCTCATACATAACCACATGATCCTGCATGGTTTTTGAAGGCTATATATTTTGCACTTACCTGTACTATTTTAGCACAGGGTGAGTTGTTCAGGAATAAGCAATACCATTTCAATCTGGAACAAATTGTTCCTGATGAAGAACAAACTGTTTGTGTTGGGATGACCCATTCTATGCCAAGCCCTCATGCCAGTTCTGAGGCTCATGCCAGATTCAAAGCCCATGTGAAGTGCCTCCAAATTCTCCAATAGCTAGGACTGAAAGTTCCTGGCCCTGTATTTCAGTGACATGGTTCATTGAGCTACCATAGTATATTAGACAATGGAGGCATGCCATCCATATGCTTCCATTGTCCAGTATTCCACCCTCTAGTATGTTCAAAAATGAGTTCTACCAGGAACTTGGGTCAGGATACAGTTTTGGGTACCCTAGTCCAGTCTAAGCTCTGTCTTATGCAAATCAAATGTACTAAGAGGAGGAGGAGCCTCTCTTAAACCACACAACCATGTGTGTCGATCCCTTCCTGGTCTGCACTAGTGGGAAGTGCAGAAAATCAGCATTACTGTTTCTCTAAAGCAGTTGAGAAGCAATCAAGCAAACAAATAAAAAGATAATCCACTTAATTACAGCTGAGCCTTTCAAATTTGCAGCCTAGTCTATAAAATGCAGTAGTACCGTAGAAATATCACTCAGTAACTGATATTCTGAATATTATTCTGTTTGATCCCCAAAGACTCTCTCCTAAGATGTAGCCTGCTTTGTCTCATCTAGAACAGGAATATGCAGAAATAACTGTTATTTTGCCAGTCTTGTTTGGAAGAATGGCCAAGCATCAATTGGCACAATGTGTTTGATCATGCTGACATGCTACACCAGTTGCTGCTCTAACTGCCCTTAGACTGCATTTATCTTGAGAATGCCTGCTCCTGAAAGTGGAAATGTAAACATATGAGGTATAACTAACACTGAGAGAAACTGATCTATCACGCAGTGGGAGGAGAAGCATCTGGGTGGCTCCTGTTAGTGGTGATAATTGATTGTTGTACTTAGTATTTTTGGTCTTAGGGCTTGTTTGTACTTAATTTCCATGGGATATGATACCATGGAAGTTAATGGACAGTGGTTGGTGTCTACGTCATGAGTGCTAGCCCATCCCAAACTTAACCTAGACTTACCCATTGAAATGAGGACTGTGGCAGATGGGACTGTCTGCATTGTCATAACAGCCACGCATGCTAGGCTGTTGCTATGGTGATCAGCAACACAGCATGCAATGTTGCCTGCCTGCTGCAATGTTCGCACAGGAAGTAATCAAACATTGCACCCAGGAGTTGACTGAGACTTCTCTGGGCCATTCTGGAATAGAGACAGCACCACAGTGTGCAGATGCTGCATCCCAGAGTGTGCTGAGCTGACCCGATGGCTGAAGTACTAACAAGCCCTTGCACTGTTTCAGCATGCTGTGGCCCTTTCTGCTCTTACTTTTCCATGGTCTGAAACAGTGAGTCTGGACCAACCATGCCCACTGGTTCTGACCACTAAATTAGTGGTCTGGAACAGTGCCATTTACATGATGGCACCGGTCCAGATCAATTTCCACCCCAAGCCTGGCCTGGCCTTAGCCCAAGCTTATGCAAGCTTTGGGTCTGGCCTTTGAGGGATCCAAAGAACTAGAAACCTTTGGTCCTAGTCCTGAGCCACTGGGGGACACATTTTGGCAATGTGCTTTGGTACACTGCTAAACTGGTTTCCCCCATAGTCTTAATCATGGACTCGTGCCTTCTGCAAGCCTCCATGGACTGGTCCAGGGCCTGCTGATCCACAGGTCTACTAGCAGTAATGACCAGGGCCTCCTGATCGAGACTACAATATGTTTAATGCAGACAAAATGTACCAGCAGGGGTGATGCTTTACAGGTCTGCACTTATTGAGGCCCAAAACTGGACTATGCGGGCTTTTGTTTGGACTAAGGAGGAATTGACAAAGAACCTGTGAAAGTTAACAGTGCCTGGTTGTCTAAAGATCAGGTGGGTAAATGGGCCCACCCCAGTTGCAGCCAGTTCCATCCTGAAGTAATAGAAGGGGCACATCAAGTTAAGAGCTGAAAATCCCAGTCTAGACAATCCATGTCCCAGTAAACATCTCTGGGCTAGTTTCTGAAATGCAGCACAGATCCAAGTTTGCATCAGAAAATATTCCTCTTTCAAGCCGCTCAGACCAACATACTGGCTTTTGATATAAATATATACCCCACTGGTGATAAACGTCTGTATGGGTGTTTTTCCACTGTCACTAAAAGTACCCATTAAGTACCCATTAATGGGTATGAAATGACATTTTTGTACCCATTAATAGGTACTTAATGGGTACTTCTAGTGACAGTGGAAAAACACCCTATGTTAGAAGGAATGTGTCTTGCTTCCTTTACCAGAGTTTCATTGTACTCTAGCTACATCCCTTGAATGCAGTGGAGTTCTGGTATCTACTTGAAACATGTTTCAAGTTACTTTTGCAGATCACTAACACAGAAATATCAGAATTCCTAGCCCAGTTTTGCTTGTTGCTCCTAAAAAGAAAGATAAACTATTTAATGATTAAGCTAAGATGAGAGATCAATGTAATATTTATTTGAAGCAAAGGAATTTTACTGTATTAAAGCAATAGGGGTTTTGCCTTGCATTTTCCACTTTTTTCTTTTATACTTGTTTTGATGTAAAAAAATTAAAGAAATTACAAAGAGGAAAAAAAAAAGGGGAAAAAAGTCACACAGAAAAGGTTTTATATTGATTTCTGTCACCCTGTGTATGCAACCTGAATGTCTACAATTACAGGAGCTAGGATGCAAAGGGGCTTTGGTCAAGAAAACAAAATAAGTTTTTTATTCCATGTAAACTGGGATAAAAAATAATGCACAAAGTGTAATATTAATTAAGCATCAACCTTATCATCCAATCAAATATTCCCATGCCCTTTCTGGTAAAGATAATTTATTGACCCTAAGGTGTCAGTAAGTTCTTAATATCTATCTCACTTTGCCTTGATGGCACAATGGATGGATTGTGAACATTAACAAGATTAAAAAGCTGAAATCCTATTTTGTGAAGAGCAGGATTCTCAGACCATGTATGATATGAAAACAGTTTTCTGCTTTCATTTGATTTATATAGAATTGCTGATCTGATATTTATGCTGTGTGGCTGAGTACCTTACATAGATGCATACATTTTTCTCCTCTACCTGATGAAATTCCCATATTCTGCTTTTATATCCTTAGCCAAAAAATGTGGGCTGGTATCCAGCATTGCATATGTGGGAAACATACTATCAGCATAGATTTTAATGCAAAGCAATACAGAAAGCCAGGTGCGTGACCAAATCTCATTGATGTTTACTCAAAAGTAAAGTCAATGGACTTATTTCTTGCTCAGGTTAATATAGATAGGAGTGCAGGTTTGGTTGTGAATTATATTTATCATCCCTTCAGTTTGGTTCAGATCTTATGTATATTCACCTGGGAGCAAAACCTATTGAACAACCTGTTTCATTTTGCTTCACTTGAAGTAGAGAACAAGCCAGCAAAAATCATTACATAAGACGATGCTTTGCTTTCTTTAATTATTTTCTGTTCAGAAAAACTGCTATCGTGTTCTCCTATGGCCAAACTAAAGAAGCAGACAGTATGCGATAATAACAGGTAACATTTTCAGATGTCTTATTAACATAGCCCAACCGTTTTTCTATCCCTAGAGAAGGAATTAGTGAATTTCTTTCCCAAACCTTGAAAAAAAGGCACATTAAAAATAACACAAAAATGTAGAAACATTTTGTTTCACTTTGAAAAATGGGTTTCTTTGAGAATCAAGGTGGAGTCGTGCTGTATCAAAGCTGTTAGAAGTAAAATAAAGATTATATTACCACACTTGCTTTACGTGTTTCAAAAATAATAAGCCCACAGGAACAACTGATGCCAGGAAATTTTTGAACAACTGCTAAGAGGACCAACTCCTTTTATGGGCCTTGGCTCTGTTCCTGATGGAGGACAGGCTTCTATTCATTCAATGTGATTGTGCTTGGCCCTAGCATAATTTTCCTAATGGAGAAGAACACAGCAGAAGGAAAACCAGGAAATTGGGACTAAATAATGGAGCATCCTAGTAAAAGGAACAATAGAAAGCCAAGATCACAGCCTTCCTCAAAAATATAAAAGGCATAATTAAAACACAAAAAAGCAAAGAAAGGCAAGTGAGTTTGTTTCAAACATGACTTCAGGGGCTCAGTCACACTACAATATTAAAGTCCAGTTTACTACTGAATGGGAGCTAAGGCTGTTTTCACCTCTTCCCAGGAAGAGGTGGTTCTGAAGGCAGTACAACCAGTGAGCTGATGCTGGCAGTAAGAAGATGAACATACATGGTGAGGATATACTAGGCAGGTCAGATCAAAATCATGTCCTCTGGCTCCAGGTATCAGAGCCTGCAGGCTGACCCCCATGTTGTGGCCAAGTAGGCAGAGACTGGCAGCCCTTTGTCTGGACTCCCCAGAAGGGCCTCATGCCTGCTTGTAGCCCATTCTCCAAGCACAGCCCATAGATCTCTGAGCTTATGCTGAGCACTTTGTGGCAATTTCCCTGGCCTAACATCCAGGAGAAACCTGGCGTTGGAGGGACATAGGCATGCCTTATTCTTTTCTTGCCTTCTTATAGCTGAAATGGTCTCAGTGCTGGGATGATCAGAATACAAGACAATTCAAATTGGTGGGGGTTAGTCCAGAAAAAAGATGGAAATAGTATGTGATTCCTGAGAACAGAGGACAGCCTGAAAATGGATTAAACAATAGGATGGGACCACAGGTCATGTTTGATTGTTTTCTTTCACAACAGCAACCTAAGATCACATGGTGTAACAATGCATGTGACAAGGAAAAGGTAGGCATCAATTGGTGTCTTACCTTTGAAGATGCCAACCACACTTTGATTTGCAGTCAGTCACTGTTTGGCCCACCCTCCACCCTCTCCCCTAACTTGAGCTACTAAGGATTTGCCAAATACACTCATTACCTTTGCATTTCATGCAAGTAAGGGGTTTTCATACCTTCACACACAAGGGTGAATGCACCTGTCATTTGAAATAAATCTTTGTGTGTAAATTTAAAAAAAAAAGGACATGCATCAAAGATACATTACCTTTGCAAAGGTTGTATTCTTCATTTTGAAGCCTGGACTATAGTAGTTTTTAGCCAATAGCCATTATATATATTCCAATTTTCCATTGGTTCATGTGTTGCCTTCTGAGATTGATGACTGGAGATTGAGTGACAGCTTGTGTAGCTTATTGGGTGCCTTGGTTACTAGTATTTATGTCTTGGTGCCAGAGAAACAGATCTTCTATTTGCTGATTTAGATTTTAGACTGGGAGGGGGGAGCATCAGAACTGAATAAAGGGGGAGAGGGCTTCTTCAAATTTTCAGCTGAGTTTGAGTTTTGGTGGCTGCTGCTGCAGAGCTTTGACTTGGCTTTGCTCTATATTCCCACTCTGTCACTGTTTCATTTTCCCTCACTTAGGCTTGTACACAGCTTAGGGTTTGAGAAGTATAAAACAACACTTTGCGGCATGACGTCTTAAATGCCAGCCTGTTGAAGGGGCTTGGTAGTTTGATTTTATCACATTTGGTTTGTCATAACTTACTGTGTTTTTTTTAACTTTTTCTGTTTTGTTAGTCTGTCAGATGGTCCAAATATTTTGACATTGCTATTTCAGTTTGCATTATTTATTGATGAAGCCTTTTCATTTTCTTTTGTACATGGCACTGTTTAACAGCTTGTCTGACTCTTTCCTTCACGAAGAATGTTTGTCTAATATTTGACACAAAATCAAATTTGCCCACAATTGCAGGGGCCACATTTGCATGAATGAGAAGCACTATGTCATTCACTTCAATCCAAACTGAATTTTTTTTAAAAAATCATGCCCATCCCTATGAGCTACAGCCACACAGCAAGAGTAATATCTGCCAGTGGCAGGAATGCCAAAGAGCTATTTTGACACAGCAAGGGTTTGAGAAGTTCCTTTGGAGTCTTCTAGTGGCATGACATTTAACCATTGCCTTCAAAATGCTGGGCTTTGTGCATTATCACTTTGGTAAGTGCATGGATCTGAGACACAGTTCGATCAAAGGTCATATTATCAATTTCACAGATGATCAAATGATGGACACTAACCAGCATTCCAGAATTTTGTTACTGACAGCTGATTCATAATAAATTTGATTTTCCTTGCATAGGGAACAAGGGAACTCTGCCATAATGAGTCCCTGGACCTCAAAAATGACTGCAATGAGTCTGTACAAAAGGAATTTTTAGTGTTCCTCATGCAAACACACGTGCATACTGACCCATAGACTTTCTCATATTGCAAAGATTCTTTATGTATTTAGTACACATAGTAAAGACTAAGGCAAACTGGGCTTTATAAAGACATTAATCATTTTTAAAATAGGTTGGCATTGCCCATGGAACTCAGTGAAAGAATCGGTATCTTTCTTCTTAGTATTTTTGCCATATCACCAGAGGCACCTGGCATCTGGGGGGGTGGGGACATCAAGAACCACCCAGAAATGTAACATGCAGATTAATGAGATTCCCTGAGATTCAAAACACCTCCCAAATCCCTCTTTGTTTCAATGTACTATGTGCCACACTTATAGGTGCCTCTCCAACATCCTGTGGCAACTTGTGGTTTAGTGAAGCCAGAAGCCCTACTCCCTGCTGAAAGCTGATTTGTTTTGGGTTTTGTTTTGTTTTTAAGTCCACACACCATGTATAGACCTCAGGAAAACCTCACAAATTAGCTTTCAGCAAGAGGAGGAGTTTCTGGATGCATTCACTCAGCTGAACACCACTGGAAATATTTAAACAATAGCAGATTGTATTGGGGTCCTGCTCTTCCTTTGTGACTTCACATTACATCATAAAGAAGGTTTTCAAACTGGATCCCAATAAGCTGAGGGCCAACTTTCTCAGGGCCACTCCTAGACAGGGGATAGGACAGGATTGTTCATGTTACAAATAAAAAATTGGAATATACTACCCCCCCCAAAAAAAAGCAGGTTGAAAAACACTAAGCTTCCAAAGATACTCCACTTTTTGTTTTGTTTAACACACAACCTGATAAAAAGGCCTTGAGAATTTTCACTTACTAATTTTATACATTACTTCAGTTGGTTCTAACAGAGTTGGTTTGGGGTGAAGGTGGGCCCTCCATGAATACCATTTACATTAAGTCTTTAACATAAACCAGAATGACTTCATTAATCAAGACTTGCATAGTCTTTTCTCATCCTTTCTTGAAAAGAACAAATCAGTGTCATGCTATCAGAACTTCAAGCAGACAACCCTGTTCATTTTGGATTATGATAGAGGAAATCAAAGAAATTGTCCATGCTGTTATATTATCGTATGCACAATGAAGGTATTGGAATTTTACAAGTGTGGTGACTGGACTTTCTTAGAATTCCATCTTGCACACTCAACAATTGTGTGTTTTTCCTTTCTACTTATTTTCTTGTACATTATTGTTTGTTCAATTGGCTTTGACAGAAGCAGCTGTGCATTTTTAAGGGGGCTTTTATGCACATGGCAAATTCCAGTTTCTCTGAAGATGCTTCTATTCCAGATATCATCAGGAGTTGCTTTCCAAAACCCTTTGGGTGAAATTCAGAAACACCTAAATTTTAACTATGTGGATAGAAAGGCTGGACTGAACATTGTTTGAAATTAATTCCACACCAACAGGGCCTTCTAAAAATAGCGAGTATTTGGTACTGATCTCGTTTTGCCCTATTTCATATCTGATCAATACCACCTAACTCATCATATAAGAGATCAAAGCTTGGCTTTAAGTGTGCTTAAAACTGCAAGACCAGCTTGATGGTTAATGTTGCTGAGACTTAGTCTGCTGGTTTTCAATCTTTGTAGTTTAAAAGAATTCCAATAAAAGTTTCTAAACTCAGCATTAAAGATAATTAACTCTGCTCAGGAATCTTTCAGGGAAGATTATATTAGCTGAGCATTTTTTCCACCTTTCTTGTCCCAAGAGTTTTTGCAAAGAGACATGTTTCATGCTGAACAATTGTCAGCTATATTAATTAAGAAAAACTAGTCAAGTAGAAAGAAAACTGCACTATATGCTAGAAGTGGTTCAGGAAGATTTCAGTAACATCACCTTAGCATCTTTACTGTCCCTGTGGAAATGCCTGTTTTTTACAGTTCCCTAAGGATAGAATTCTGCAAATGAAAAACAAATTCCAGGCTTCTAGCATAAATCTTCCATTTTTGTTGCCTCTGCTCACCTGTAGATATCACTCATTTATTCCACAGTTTATCAATTTACCAGCAAAAACCACATCCAGAATTATGTCACATTGTAAGAACATAAGAGTAGCTCTGCTGGATCAGGCCATGCCCCATCTAGTCCAGCATTCTGTCGCGCACAGTGGCCCATCAACTGCCCATCGGCATCTCAAGCAGAGAAAAGGGCAAACCTTCTCCTGCTCTCAAATCCCAACAAATGGCCTTAGAAGCATCCTGTGTAGACATTATATAGATATTCTACATTTTAGCAATTCCTAGAAGGTTTTCTTTCCACGTGACCTAGCCCTCCCATCACACTATACAGGTGACTAATAATTTCACGTGAAATATTTCTGGGCAATGACAGTTCATGCAGAGTTTTCACTGTACTTCAAATCCAGACAGAACTGCAATTACAGAATAACAGGACATTGCATGACAATAGCTAATTTACTTGAATAATGATAACCCAATAAGTCAGATCTACATTCCAAGATTGTATCGGGAGCATCAGGATAAAGTCTGGCAAATCAGGTACAATTATAAAATAATTACACTTTTCTGACCCTGTTTGGATGCAGCCTCTATATGTGGGTTATAACTACATGGTCCTCTATTCTTCACCAGTGTAGATGGCTTCAAAAATGGTTTTGGCAAATTAGCAGAAGATGAGACTGACAATGACCACCACCTTTGACAGCTGTAACACTATTTCTGATATATTTATTTATCTAATCTATACCCCTAATGTCACAGAGCAAATTACAACAATTAAAAACTCATAAAAACAGACAAAAACAAATTAAAATGTGTAAATATGAAAATCACAGTGCAGTTGAAAGAAGGAGAGGATAGACTGCCTCCTCAATAAAATGCTAAAGTAAAAATGTGCACCTTCACCAGCAATCCAAAAATATGGTATACAATTATGGTGCTTGAGGTCCTTCAGAAGGAAAACCATTCCACAGCAAAGGGAAAAAGATGCAGGGTGGTTGCTACAGCTGTGTTTCTTGGTAATGTTTATATACATGACGGTATAAACATTGTAGCTATTCTTGGCTGAAATGGAGGAAAAAGAACCTCTTTCAGAGCCAATATGACACTCCACTGAAACAATGAACTCACCCAACCACACCAAGCTGAAGGAGCATAAGGCAGCAGATCATGGATGAGACCATACTCTAGCAAGCAGATTGTACACATCCTCAGGCTGCAATAACTGAAGCAGATTCATTTCCATCAAGTTCTTCTTTGGCATTCCATACTGTGAGATTGGTATACCTATGAAGGTCAGATGCTAGCAGACCATGAGCAAGGCGATTTGTTGTGCTAATGTCCTGCAACTGACTAATCACTCTGAAAACAGATTCCTGGACTGGATGGGCCACTGGTCCATCCTATGTTCCTGCATTAAAAATTATATTGCAAAATGTTAAAGTTGACAGCACACACATTGTCACAAATATCTGGTATCAAATGGCTAGTTATTGGAAGTCTGGAAATGCCTAAATGCATAAATATTTTTAAGCAAGGGCCAAAACAGAGCGAGGACTTTCATTACTTCAGGATGGATGTGATCCTATCAACTGAATACAATATTTAACACGATTCCACTGGACTCATTGGAGGCCACAGTAGCCACTGAAGTTCCTATCTCTTTTAGAATAGCAATTCTTCTTCTCCTCCTCCTCCTCCTTCTCCTCCTCCTCCTTCTTCAGTAAAGAATGAATACATGCAACTACAGGAAACCTCTACAGTCAAAAAGTGGTGTGATGTGCAGCCCACTCCTTTCCTAGACAAGTTTTTGATGTAATTTTTTGGTGTGACTTTTTTAACAGTTGGCTTTTTAAACATTTTCCTGGTTGATTTTTAAATTTTGTTCTTTTTTGGCATTTTGCATCATGGCCACAACTCCCACTCATCCTCTGCCTCAGCACACTCCTCCTATCATCTCAAAACCAAAAGCAAAAGTGAAAAAGCTTTAGACAAAAAGTAAAACTGCCTCCCATCTAAAAACCAAAAGTGAAACCATGACAACCTATGCCTTTGCCACAGGAAGAGAAAAATAGAGGTAGAGGTATCCTGGCTAAAGGTTATTAAGTTTGGCAGATATTATACTAAACTATATGTTTTTATCTAGCAGTAGTGCACCACTGACCTTTGATAAGAACCAAGGCTGCATTCCACACATATTGGAAAAAGACAGCTCAAAAGTGCCTTATTGTTGGTAGCAAGTAGACACTAGTTATCTCTGTCTCTTCTCTAATTCACTGTAAAGGCCATAGGGTGCTTCTGCATTTGCTGCCGAAAAACAGATCAAAGAAGATCTGTTTTTCAGCAAGCAGCCCTCCAGAGGATCTGTCCCAAATAGAGACAGATCCTCGGAGGCCCCACGTGTCCGCACATGTGCTGGGATACTGGATCGGGCAGCCAGATCGCCTGGGCAGCCAGCTTCTGCACTGCTGACGCCACCCCCAGAGCCATGGAACTGGAGCAGTCAGCTGCCAGTCACTGTGCATTTCCGGCGGCGTGTGGTGTGTGGGGGAGGGCAGAAGGAGGCAAACCAGCCTGCTTCCACCCTCTCTAAGATGGCGGCCACCAGCACATCTGGCCCTCACCTCTCCGTGTGCAGAAACGCCCTGCTTCCGACTGGATTGAGATGAAGGGCCAGAGGGAAGACCTAATTTTTGGGGTCTTCCTGGAGACTGGATCTTTCAGAAGCGAGACCCAATTAAGAATGGGTCTTGCACACCGAAATGCAGAAGCGGCCATGCGATGAGTCCCAGATCTGGCCTCCTGCACAAAAAGTAAGTTTTTATGTGTTCTGTATGTGTCTTGTATGTGTCCTTATATGTGTTTTAAGGCCCTGTGTAGAAGCACCCATAGAATGAATTTGTCTGACCCTTTATATGGATTAGTGGCACCAGGGCACAGATGGTACCATTTTTAAATCACTTTTAAGCCCCCCCCTTTTTAACTGCATTTGGGTGCAAGCTAATTTATTTTTGCTCTGAAGATTTCATCTTGGGGGCAAAAGCTTTGTTTCAGCACAGTGTAAAATGGTAAAGCACTGGAACAACCAAGTCAACCATGCCATCTAGAGGTAGCTGTTTGCCCTTCCCACTTTTGCATTTGTTTTGTCTATTTTATGCTTCTGTTTATTAGAATTTTCATACGTAATAACCGCATATATCTCAGTGCAGTGAACAACATAATGAAAGAATGAAGAATTTAAAAAAATCAAACCACATAGACACAGTGAAGGACAGAGATTGAAGGGGATCTGTGTTCAGGGTTCTTGCCCTGCTGTTTTGACAACCCTCATGAAATGTTGCAAAAATTCTGACTGAAAATTTCACGCAGAAGCAGCTATATAGATTTCAGCTCAATCTACAGCCAGAGTCAACCTTGAAACCTGGTTTTAAATGAAACTTTGTATTATTTCAGTTCAAGTTTTTTTTTAATGGAACTACATTGAAAAAGCCCTATTTCCTTTTTTAAAAATCTTATTTTAAAACCAATTACAAAACAATTGCAATTAATTGTACAGAATAACTTATAAGAATACAACGTTACTATACATTCATATTAAAAAGCTTAAAACAAAGTGAGAGCAGTCATTTGTTATACATTTGGATTTGTTAGTACAACTGTGACCTATCTTTGAAATCATACAAACTATATACAATGTTTCAGAGTTTGTGAAAATGCAATGTTCTCTCTGGAAGAGCATGTTTACTACCAATAAAATTGATCTTTGACAAAAAAGGATACCCGCCCGCTAAGAATGAGTATTTTTCCTGTCGTGTCTGGAGCAGGCAGCAGCAAAAGCATATGCACACGCATGGCTAGTGGCAGCAATGAGCCAAGTCAATTTAAGTGTTTGTTGAGAGTTAAAGTCATATGTAGTCAAGACGGGCCAGGAGTAAAGTTACCAGATAGTCATTGTCAGTCAGTTAATCAGTCAGTTAATCAGTCTGAGTCAGAAGTCCAAGGGTTAACAAGAGACAAGGGTTGCCAGGAAAATCCTTTGTTTGCAATGGCAGCTTCTGGATGTGAATTCCTTATGTTGGGCTCATACTGTTCTGTCTTTGCCCCACCAGAAAGAAATAGCAAGCTGCCATTTTAAATCCTTGTTTCAACTGTTTATTGTCTAATATTGTTTTAGATTTTTTCCTTTTTCCCGTGTGTGTGTGTGTTGTTTTGTGGGAAGGAAGCATGTGTTGAGGGCAGGTGGGGGGAGTATAGCTGGAGGCCACTATCATGGTGCAAACGGGCAGGGGGAGATACAGTATTGGGAGGCAGAAGAGGCAGTTTCAGGGAAGGGGTGTCAGATGTCTTAAAGCTATCACCCCTTCTGTTCTGCCCCCAGCTTGCAGAATTTGGCGAGGCCTGCCATCGAGTCCTCTACTCTGAGTGTGCTGCTTCTGAATGCCAGATCAGTCCAGAATAAAATATCAGTTATCCAAGATTTAATTCTTGAGGAAAGGGCTGATCTGGCATGCATCACGGAGACCTGGTTGGATGAACTGGGCAGGCCCCATCTAACCCAGCACTGTTACTCAGTGCACCACTGTTCCAGACCAGAGGGGAAGGGAGGGGGTGTTGCTGTAGTCCACAGGACTTCCATCTCTCTCACCAGATGGCCAATTTGCTTTGTAAAGGGGGTTGAGGGCCTATTTGTGTTGTTGGGCCAGAGAGACAGAATAGGGATGCTGCTCCACTGTTCAGCATCTACCCTATCTGAGCTGGCTGAGGTCTCGGATCTGGTGTTGGAAGCCCCTGCCATGGTGGTGTTGGGGGAACTTCAACATCCATACCAAGGGTTCACTCAATGGACCAGCTTTGCTCTTCATTTCCTCCATGACAACCATGGGGCTGTCTCAGTTTGTATCTGGTCCTACTCATATAGCAGGCCACAACCTTGATTTGTTTTTGTTTTTCCCACAGAGTGGACTGGTAAGCATCCATTGATAGGAGGGCTGGCTGTCAACCCACTGTCATGGACAGATCACTTGCTGTTGAGGCTTGGACTTACAGTGGCAGCTCACCTCTGTGTGGATGTGGATCCTATTGACATGGTCCACCCCCGGAGACTTATGGGGGATTTTCCGGTTGGCATGACTGGTGCTCTTGTTGAAGCTCTGGTCTCTCTCTGGAATCAGGAGATCAGCAGAACTATTGACATGATTGCTCCCAAGCATCCTCGACATGCTTGTAGAGCCTGAAAAGCTCCCTGGTATTCCATAGAGCTACAGGCCATGAAACAGGAAGGTCAATGACTAGAGCGCAAGTGGCAAAAATCTAGCTGTGAATCTGACTGAACACAGGTTAGAGCACACTGTCATGCCTATCACATGGCAGTGACAGTGGTGAAAAGGAGTTTTTTCTCCACCCCCACTGCATCCTCAAGTAGCCATCCAGCAGAGCAATTTAAAGTGATTTAAAGCCACTGAAGTGGGGACTGCCAGAATCCATGTTTGAATTGCTTTTTGTTTGTTTTGTTTTAAGAGGCATGAGTGGAAACAGGGCTGAAGTGAGTCAAGAGACACAATTCAGGTGCTTGACCATTGGTTAGAGGAAATAATGAGCTGGACTTAGACATGACAAGATTGATGGCATTAACATAACCAATAGATTTCTGACAGCTGGAGAGCCCTGTTGGTGGAGTGCTTCTGAACCAAATGGTTTATGCTGATTAGAAAGTTATAGACTTCCTATGCCAGATCAACACTAAAGTATATCTATTATGAACTTTCATTTAAGATTAAAATGATTTGAGACAAAAATGCAAGGTAATCTTTCCAAATGAAAAGACTAGCTGATAATCTTAACTCTCCAGGTCAGTTTCTCCCAGATCTGCTTAACAACAGAATCTGCTGCAGTAAATGATGGTGATGCCAAAGACAATCACTACAGAATGTATAGTGTTGGTGTTCAAATTAATCCTTGTGTCTGATACTGCACTTAGGTTTACCTTATCTCCCAAACCAGATCCAGAAACATTCATGCTTTATGTAGCCTTAGTGCAAATAGAGAACTTGGTGGGTGGATGGGGAATGTGTCTCTAGCTAGAATGGTGAAACTGGGCCACATTTATCCTAGGCTGAGTTAGCATTCTCCCACTGGCAAAGTTACCTATTAGTGGGAGGTGGTCTGCTCACTAAACAGCCTATTGGCACACCACTACCACCACAAAATGAATTAGCCTCTTCCTAGAGCAATCTAGCTATTGACTTCTAAAAAGCAGTCCCCAGGCTGACCAAGAAAGCCTAGCTGCCTCTTGGAGAGCAGTGAACCCTCTTCCGGGTGCAGCATGGTGAGTGGGCATGGCTCATGCACAGTGTTCAGATTGCCATGGCAATATCTGGATGCATGCCATATGTTGCCAAAGACATCAGCATGGCAATCCAGCCTGCCCTTCCTTGGTCATCTGCACTTCCAGTGCTACTGGCTTGGTGTAGGGCTTTACCAGCATTTGGAGTGAAGATGGCCACTGCCACACTATTTACCAGTGTAGTATGGAAAGGGCACCAGAGTCAGGTAGGTAGGTAAGTAAGTAGATGATAGACTATCCATCTGTCATCTATCCATCTGTCCATCTATCATCTATCATCGTGCAGATCTTGTCTGTGTTCAGGCAATGGCTTTTGAGCTGTTTTGCACATCCCATTATTTTTGTATTACAATGTGATTATGTTGTTTTCATTGTAAACTACCTTCAGTATTTATGTAGAAAAAAACACACACACACACACAAAAACCAAATTCTATTAGTAGATCTGAATAAATAGGGAGACAGCAACAATGAGGTGATCCACCAAGATTTGCAAGTACCACTACAGACAGTATAAAACATTACAGACAGTATAAAGTGTTGAAATCACATATGTAAGATGCCAAAGATAATGATATTTTAAGTTAGCAATTCAGCAGCTTGTTCTTGACCACTCTGTATCCATAGACACATCCAAGGTACTTATTAGTTTTCATGAAAGGCTGTCATTCTCTTGCCATACTTTTAACATAATTACCCTCCTTCAACAGCTATTTTCACTGTCTTTCACCAAGACATGGACAATTGAAGCACATTTTCCTAAATGTGCAATTTTCATAGGTATTGGATGATCATGTGGAAATGTAAAGTTCAACATCTTTTTGATAAGATCATTTTTTTGTCATGCTACTTTTGGCTGCATATTTTAGAACCAATTTTTATCCAAAGGCATTGAAGTGTGGCAGATTTGCTGTAAATACAGTAGATCCAGAATAAGTGCAGAAAGAATATGAAACACACACACATATACACAGGTGATATCATTTTAAAATGGATTGTCCACTGCGATTTTATGTTTTGATGGTGAATTTTAATCTTTTGTGTATTTTTGTGCATTTATTATTCTGTAAGCTGCCCTGAATGTTAGACTGTGATATGGTAGGGTAACAACTGAGAATGAACGAACGAACGAATGAACGAATGGACGAACTTGCTCATAATTTTGCACATTTTATTTGAAAGTCCTCAAGTTTTGTATTATAAAATAAAACAAATTGATGTGATTGACCATAGAATGTAGTGATAGGAGAATTATTCCAGAAAGATGTATAGATGTGTGTGTCATCTCTGTATATAACAACAGAAGCAGTCTTATGTAGAGATGGCCCTATGAATTTGGCTGGCACAGTGCATTGGCTTTATGTGGCATAGCTCAAAATGGACCAGAACCCTCTTGGGACTGTGACCAGAGCCAATCCCAAATGTTCCAGTCTAATCAGAGGCAGTTCTACCAGAGCCTGCATGAGCAAGTAGACAAGAAAATTGAAAAGCCAGAGAAAGTAGCAACAACCAACTTCTGGAATGATCTCTGGCAGACTGAAAAAGAATACAACAAAACTGCTGGGTGGATAAAGGATTTCGAGAAGAAATTCTCCAAGAACAAAATGCAGCAGCTGGAAATAACACCTAAAATGGTCACGAAAAGAATGAAGAAAGTGAAGAACTGGACATCCCCTGGCACTGACCAGTTGCATGGCTTCTGGCTCAAATACCTGACCAGCCTGCATGCAAAAATGGCCGAACTATTTAATGAAATGCTGCAAACAGGAAACATCAGTGAATGGCTAATAACTAGCAAAACATACTTAATACAGAAAGATGCAGCAAAAGGAGCCATACCAACAAACTACAGGCCGATAACTTGTCTACCTACTATGCTCAAGCTGCTGACAGGCATAATAGCAGACAGGATTCAAGACTACCTCGAAGACAACAACATCATTCCAGTAGAGCAAAAAGGAAACAAACGGAGAAGCAGGGGCACAAAAGACCAGCTACTGATTGACAAAATGATTCTGGAGAACTGCAAAAGCCGAAAAACAAACCTGCATATGACTTGGATCGACTATAAAAAAGCTTTTGATTCACTGCCACATGGTTGGATCACAAAGTGCCTGGAAACCATCGGGATCAGTCAGAACATCACAAAATTTATAGAAGGTGCAATGAAACACTGGAAGACTGAGCTTTTTGTTGGAAATGAAAGCTACGGACTGATCAACATCAAAAGGGGCATCTTCCTGGGGGACTCATTCTCCCCACTGCTTTTCATCATTGCTATGATCCCGCTGTCACTCATCCTACAGAAAACAAACCTGGCCTATCAAACTGCCAGGAATTCACAGAAAATTTCACATCTACTGTACATGGATGACTTGAAGCTTTATGGAAAATCTGAAATCGAGGTTTGGCGTGGACAATTGTGCCACAGTGGCACTAAAGAAGGGGAAGATTACTGAAAGTGAAGGCATTGAAATGCCAAATGGTCAAGCCATCAGGTCCCACCAACCAGAAGCCTACAAATACCTGGGTATCTTGCAACTGGATGACATTAAGCATGGCCACATGAAATCTGTGGTCAGTAAAGAGTACTTCCAAAGGACTAGAAAAATCTTGAAAAGTTAATTGAATGGCGGTAACACCATTAAGGCCATAAACACCTGGTCCACACCAGTCATTAGATACACTGCGGGAATTGTGAACTGGACTCAGCTGGAGTTGGACAACTTAGACAGAAAAACCAGAAAACTGATTATGATCCACCATGCTCTACATCCTCATAAGAACATAAGAACATAAGAGAAGCCTTGCTGGATCAGGCCACAGCCCATCTAGTCCAGCATCCTGTCACACACAGTGGCCCACCAAATGCTCATGGGCATCTCAAGAAGAGACAAGGACAAACCTTCTCCTGCTCTCGAGTCCCAGCAGATGGCCCTAGAAGCGCCCCATTTCCTCCCCCCCCTTGAGCCTGAAAGATGCACCTAGGCATTCGTTCTAGTAGCCATTGATACATCTGTCATCCATAAATTTGTCTAACCCTACCTTAAAGCCATCCAGACTGGTAGCTGTCACCACCTCTTCTGGCAGCACATTCCATAGGCCGATGACCCTCTGCGTGAAGAAATACTTCCCCCTGTCAGACCTTACGCTCCTACCCATCAGCTTCATAGAGTGCCCCCTGGTTCTAGTGTTGTGCGATAGAGAAAAGAAATTTTCTCTATCCACCTTTTCTATGCCGTGCATAATTTTATATACTTCAATCAGGTCCCCTCTCAAACGCCGTCTCTCCAGACTGAAGAGGCCTAGACGTTGCAGCCTGGTTTCGTAAGGGAGGTGTTCCAGACCCTTAATCATTCTGGTTGCCCTTCTCTGCACCTTCTCTAGTTCCACAATATCCTTTTTGAGGTGTGGTGACCAGAATTGTACACAGTATTCCAAATGTGGCCTCACTATAGATTTATAAAGGGGCAAAATGACACTTGCTGACTTATTTTCTATTCCCTTCCTAATTATTCCCAGCATTGAATTTGCTTTTTTTGCTGCTGCCGCACACTGGGTTGACACCTTCATTGAACATCCTCGTAGCGATGTCGACAGGCTGTACTTGCCCAGGAAAGCAGGCGGTAGAGGACTTTTGCAAGAGAAGCAAACAGTGGAAGAGAAGCATGCATTAGCAGATTACATGACAGAAAGCAAAGAACCAGTTTGATTGACATCAACAACCTTCTCACAACCTTCTGCTTGTGCACAGAATCAACAGCAATCCTTTCTAAAAGTTAAAAAAAATGGTGATGATTAGCCTTTTGTATGTGCATTCAGACCTCTTTGCATTTAGAGGATCTTGATTTTGGATATCCTGTTCCTGTTGTTAAGCTGGACATTTAGTTGGCACATACATTGGGCCTGGGCATCTGTTTCGAAGAAAGACTATTATAGGGGACACTTTTTTTTTTTTTACTTTTTTAAAGTTGCTGTTGTATTTTTAAATTGAGAGCTATATTCCTGTCACTTGCACATATACGTACTATAAAGTACTGCAGAACTTTATATAAAAATGTCTAAGTGGCTGGTATAAGCCTGTGTACTCTCTCCAGTAAATATGTTGATTTATATGTTTCTAGCTTCATTCTACTTCGTCAGATTAGGCTACATTTACATTTTCATAGCATTCAGCTGTTCTACATCCATGATTTATCCTCATCCAGTGTAATTAAAGTATTTGTTCTGGGCTTACTAGAATTTTTAGTGGTCTATATTTCTATGTTGTGGCTTTCCCCTTTCCCAAATTTATTCATCAGGCTGTGTGTTAAAATGCAGAAACAATTACCTCTAAACTTGGACCAGGACTCAAGAACACAACATATTTGAATTTCCCTTGCATGTATTTCCAATTTAGTATCAAAAATCATCAGGTTCCTTTTTAGAAATTATATTCTAAATAACATTTTAAAAAGTATTAACTAATGTTAAAGATAAATGATAAAATTAAATAAAACAAGGTTAATTGTTTTTAGGGCCTATTTGCATTTACTTCCCAGAATCAGTTTAGGACACTTCGGGGGGGGGGGGGCATTTGCATCCTGGAGCTCCAGTTGCCCCAATCCGCACTAGTAGTGAACAAATAAAAGCTTATCCTCAGCTTGACCGGGGGCAGCTAGTGAGCTCCCAGTCAGCAGTGTTTACACCCTCTGCTGGGTGAAAAGCTGTGATTGAATGGGGTAGTGCAGCTATGGCTGCACAGCTGTGGGTGGAAGGCTGATCATCATGGCAGCATCTGTTGCTGCAGCCATTGCCATGGTGATCCAGCCTACCCAGGATGGGCCAATCACACTTCAAATGTTAGTGGTCTGGTTGGGGACTGCACCAGCACTCAAAGTGTGTAGATGGCTCTCTCTGCATCTAATCTTTATCTCACTGGGCTGAGAGGAAAGGGTGAGCAAGGCCTTAGAGCAGTGAATATTCCCACTGAAATCAATATTCATTATCCAAGCATGATTAATATAATAGTAGTCCTAAACTTGTTTTAGTAAGGGCCATGACCATAGCTTCCTGAACATAGAACCATGAGGTAGGAAATGAAGAGAAACTGCTTTAGAGGAAAACAGATGACAGCAGTTTTTTACAGAAGCTGTGGAGTATGATTAGTGAAGCTGGTCCAGCAGTATTCCTAGTATTCCTAGCAGTATGCCTAGTATTCATTTCCAGGAATGATCTATGTAGTCTGCAATGTTTGTTTCTTATCTGCATGTAGACATTCATGATGAGTTTGGTACCCTGACAATTGGATCTCTCTCAAGGACCTAAGACAATCAGAGGTATTAGCACAGAATGTGTACTGTTTCCAGTGGTATTGCCTTTTGTAATGAATGGATAGCAGCAATTCTATCAATATTTAAGATGTTAATAGCTCTTTTGAAACTGTGTGAAGAGCACAAGTAACAATGACCACAACGGTCATTTTCTTTTACCATAGAAAACCAGTTTCAACCTGCAGGTCTGTGTATTTGATTACTTTTTCCCAGCTGTTTTAGCTGAACTCTGATTAGTATCAGGTACTGCAACACTGATAATCCTTGCAGAGCTTTTCTTAGCCACAATTCTGTGTGCAGTGTGTTTATCTGTTTTGTAGTCGGGAATACCACAACATACTGATCTGTTCATTTTCTATTACCTTTTTAGTCTTGCAGTTCCTCCAATTTTTGCTTGCAGTTAGGATAGCTGCAGACCTTTCTAAAAAGATCTACCACTGTCTTAGTGTAGGCAGTATTAGGCCACCTAGGCTGAATCCCCAAAAAACTTATTTGCCTCTCTAGTCTCCCTCTACTGTCACTGTATTCAAGTGGACTTTAAAAGTGCCCTGCACTTTCGAAATAAGCGTCCTCATGAGGCTCAGCAAAACGCACGTTTAAAATGCACCTTCCGTCCCCACAGAAGTGTGTTTTCTTTCCCCACATCTTTTTCTCCCCACCCCCTCTCTTGTTCAAAGGAAAAATAGCCAGATCTCACTCTCAGCACTTACTTTCACTCTGTTCTCTGTTCAAAATGGCTTAGCTGCAGCCATCGGCTGTGTGATTGTGCGCTCATTTACTCTTAACACTTTCACAGATCACCCACTTCACACCTGATAACAATGTTGCAATTCTAAGCAATTCTGGCTCTTTGAAAGTTCTGACCTTTTTTGGCCAGAGGTTACTTGGTCTATGGAATTTCCTACCAGAGGAGAAGGTGGCAGCAACTAGCCTGGATAGCTTTAACAAATGATTAGACAAATTTATGGTGATTATGTGTTTCAATGGCTACTAGAATAGATGCCTAGGTGTTTCCTCCCAGCAGGATGCATCTAAAGGCCATTTGTAGGGATTCAAGAGGCAGCGAAGGTTTTTGTCTTCATCTTCCATTTGAGAATGCCCCAAAGCAATTGGTGGGCTACTTTGTGAATCAGGATGCTGGACTGGATGGGCTGTGGCCTGATCCAGCAGGCTTCTCTTATGTTCTTATGTTGTAAAAGTATTTTTGTTTTTACAGCATGCATGCCCCTACCCAGTGAGGTAGGTTAAATTGACAGGTTGTGAGAAGTCATCTGTATTTATTCACAAGTAGCTCAAGCTTAGGTTTGGAGAAATGCAAGCTATTTTTCAGCAAGTGTTGATTTTTTTTATACTCACCAGGTTATTTTTAAGAAGCGAGACAATTATACTTAAAATAATATAGAGTAGGTGTTCTTTCCAAAGATAGTTTCTCAAAATTTCTCATGACACAGGGTGAACGTAAGGAGAGTACTGCTGGATCAAACATATCGTACACTCAGTTCTGCAGATCTTTCCGGTGATAGACAACTGCCTGCCTATGGAGTGCCACAAGCATATCATGAGCTTAATCCCTTTCTACTTTCATTTTGCAACAACTGGTCTTCAACAGGAACAAAACACAATGCACAGTTGCTAAAACAATGAGTCTAATATGGTTAAGGATCAGGACAGCAGTGTAGTTTAAAACCTTACCTCAATTCTCCAAAATTTGTTGGTTTGGTTTCACCTCCCAAAATTGTTTTTATTATGGTTCTTGATTTGGTTTTGCTTCTGTATTTGTCCTGGACCACTGAGAAAATGAGCTAAACTTTTTTTAAAAAATGCCGTCACCATTATTCCAAGTATTCTGATTGCCCAATACCTTTTCATATTCCCTTGTTCAGTGGATTTTTAGCATCTTTATTTCTTATGAAACAAAACATAAATTCCTGCTGCTCATAATAAATTATGCAGTCATTGATCTTATATCTACAGGGAGGAGGGGAAGGGATTGCATATCATGTCCAAGATACAAAAGCCAACAACTCCTCCTCCCTCCACTTCCTTTTCTTCCTTTTCTTCTTCTTTTTCCTTCTTTTCCTCTTCCTTTTCCTTCTGTACCTCTTCCTCTTCTTCCTCCTTCTCCTTCCCCTCCTTTTCCTTCTCCTCCTTCTTTGTCCCATTGAACTTAAGTGTCAAAAGCCTCTGGGTTCTAGTGGGATCTTCATCTACAACAACCAAATTGGACACCAGGAGCACTGGGAAAAGAAGTTGCTGATTAGAACTTCTTACCCCTCCTGCAGTTTGTTTCTGTTCTATAGATACATAGACACTTCCTGTACCTTTCAGATGACTTCTTGAAGGAACTAGACTACATCTTCTCCTTGAGAAGAGACAAAATTCCATCCATGACCTTCCCTGACTATTATGCAGTAAGTAGTTCAGGGGTGCTTTTCCACTGTCACTAGAGGTAGCCATTAAGTATCCATTAATGGGTACAAAAATGCCATTATATACCCATTAATGGGTACTTTTAGTGACAGTGGAAAAGCACCCCAGTCTAGATCTTTCTTTTCTTAGAATGGACCTTTTTATACTTAACTGCAATGAGATAGTGTTCCACTGCAATTAAGTTCAGGAGCGGTGTCTGGCCTTCACACTGTGAGCACTGGCACCATCCCAAATTTATCTTACAGCCCTCACAGTGTGAACAGTACATCCTGGACTGACTGCATGGGTATAGCAAAGACCGAAGCAACATCCGCCATGTCTTGGACCATTGTTACGACAATTGCAGTTTGGCACACAACTGAACAGCCACAGTACTGCCCCACATACATGCAGCATTTGCACAAGGAACTAGTGTGAATTCTGCATCTGGGACTGTACCAGGAGTACTCTAGGAGCTAGTGGTAAAGCTGGAATGGTCCTCACTACATTTCAACTTCACTAGTTTCATATGGCATTGTTATACCATACCAGTCAGGTAAGTGTGAATCTGGCTTAAATCTACATGCCACTAACATGAGGTAGGACTCTTACTGAACACACTCTGCTAAATGCTCAATAATCATGTTTAACACCCCAACAAACTTATCAAATCTGCTTCTAATTGGTTAGCACAAAGAGCCAATCTGAGCCAGATGCTGCATTCAATTTATCCGACTAATCCAGCTGCTTTGAAGAGCTACAGAAGCCATAACTCTCCAAAGCAGCTGGATTAGCAGAAGTCCTGCATTTACTCCTGACTCCTGTCTTATGATGCTTCAGGTTGATTTCCAACCATTTCTCTAGACCCTCTCTGATTTGCACTAGAAGTTGAAGAACAAATAATGGAGAGATGGGAAAGATGACTAAAGTAAATTCTATTCTTATTTGTTGAAAAACTGCATCCATGGAACAGTCACTAAAGTAGAGATTGCAAATAAATAAGAGAAATGTATATCCAAAACTGTCTTCAGCTACACATAGTAATCCTTACTCTAGACCTTTCATGGCCCACAGGCTAGGAATTGTTGTAGTAGAAGGCATTCTTTACTTCTAAAATGAGTGGAAAAATATACCACAGGAAAACCAAATAAATGCTATGTATAAGTAATCTATGACTGCTCATTTTGGAAAGTATTACAGTTCTTCTACTTATTGAAAAGTTTGTCATGGAACAACCTCCCATCATTCTCTGTATCATTATGCATTGAAACCGTGCATCTAGCTTTAATAATAGAGGAAGTGTTATCATATTAACACTGGGTTTAGTGTGTTTGTATATTTATTTCTTTTTATAGCTTTCAATTAAGTATCCCATAATACTGACATGACATTATTTTTCTCTAAATTTTACAACACCTCAATGCTGCACTCATTTTACAACATAATTAAACAAGGTTACAACCAAGAGGAAAAAGAGAGAAAACCTTTTATCTGTGATCATAAATTATTCTTAAATTGATATTGTTGGGGAAGTATACTGTGAATCAAGGTTTTAAAAATTGTAGGAAATCTTTATGTTTTGCGATGTGCAATTATCTGCTGTTGGATTCTGGAGCAGAATGATAATTATTCCTCAACAGAACAACAGTACAGACATTTAGCTTCAGTTTTGTTAATTATCAATGCCAGGCATTCATATGCGGACACTATGTTACCTGCTCACCATTAGCTGGAGTCCTGGTTAGAGGTGGCTTTTTTTTTTTAATCATTTTGACATTTTACTGAGGATTATCTTATTTAAGAACAACAACATATATGCCTCTATCCAAGGGAATGCAGGGATGAGGTGGGATGGAGATTTGGGGTTACAGTGGTATCAAAACCAAAAAATCTGCATTTATTAAGGAAGACTTTCCACTTTTATATAAGTCAAGTCTTATTTTTAGTTTTGCTAGGAAAACAGGAAAGCAGAAGACGGGTAAACCGGAGTAGATTCAAAGAAAAGCAATATAGATATTCTGGGAATGGAACTCAAGGTTAGGGGTGTGCACGAATGCAATTTTTGGGATTTGATTACATTTGAATTGAATATCAAAAAATTCAATTCAATTTGAATCTTTAAAATTCAAATTTACCCAAATTTGATTTGAATTAAGCAAATTTGAATCTATTCGTTCGAATTTTCCATTTGAATTTCCACTAATGAATGTCGGCAACATTCGTATATGCCGGTATGCCATTGTTATGCATCCCATATGCATTGATGCGCATCTGTACACATCCGTATGCATCCCATATTTATCCTGAATGTAACCCGTTTTCATCTTCTATGGATCTGTAAAAATGCGTACGGTTGCAGGAAAGATTCGTACATGCAAATACTCACCGTGTATGAACCCATATACATATAAATGTCTGAATAATTCAAACAGATTCAAAAATCCAAAATTCATTCAAATGTTTAAATTTGAATTTATGGACATTTGATTCAAATTTCAATGTCAAAATTTGGACAAATTTGATCCAATTTCAAATGTCTTTGAATATTTGTGCACATCCCTACTCAGTGTATTTGGAAAAATTGAGAGATCTGGTGAATTATGCCTTAAGAGCATAATACTGAGAATGGGATATTGTGATGCCTCATGCCTATTTAATCTATTAATTGTGAGTTGTTTGCAATGTATTTAAAAGTATTTATTAACTGTAATGCCTTTTTCTATGAGATGGGGTGGCGAAATGGCCCACAGGTGCAGCCAATCAGATGGCTCATGCCATCTTCTAAGAGGGGAAGTTGTTCTATGACTGGGATCTCTCAGGGTGGGAGGACTGGTTGAAACCATTCCATGACATGGTTACATAGATCCAGAATTCTTAGACCTGGGAAAGAGCTGAGGGGAATTCTTAGGCAGCCTAGGGGTGTGGAACACTGTGTTTTCTCTGAAGACTTTATTTATTCAACTATACGCAAGCATTGTAAACAAATAAAGACTAAGACTTCATGTTTATAAGAACTCTGACTGCAGTATTTATTTTTAAGCTCTGAGAATCATAAGAACATAAGAGAGGCCCTGCTGGATCAGGCCACAGCCCATCTAGTCCAGCATCCTGTCTTTCCTGGAAAGCTGCTAGCACACCCAACAAACACCCGGCTGATAAGAGACTGCTCAGCAAAAGTACTTAGTAAGCTGCCTCCAGCAGCACAGGCCAAAGGGGAAGTCCAAAGGGAATAAGCCAAGAGCCAGTCCAAAGTTCACTATTAAGGAGCAATACAACCAGTCCAGTCCTAGGTCAGGGCACCCAGAAGAATGGTCAGCAGACAGGTTCTGAGGTCTAGGAGTTCAAGGTCTAGGAGTCAGGTACTGCAGTCTTCTCTTAGGAAAACCAATAGTCTCTGACAAGAGGCCTAGGTATCTGCCAGGTGTTTTATCTTGCAGTTCCAGATCACAGCTGCTAATCAACTAATGAGTGCCTCTGTGCAAGTCTCTTTGAGCGTCTTAACCCTTATCTGCTCTCCTCTGCTTAAAGCTAGGGATCTCAGTGCTCTGCTGCCCCATGTCTCCCAAGTCTTGCAGTTCTGCTGTGGCAAGGCTGGGCTGCTGAACCCAAGGCTCCACTGGGGCTGGGAGGTCAGAACTGTGTCCTGGCACCACCTCAGTTTCCTCCTGCACCTGAGGAAGTGCATCCTCCTTGTCCTCTGAGTCCTCTCCTGGGTGACCATGACACCGTCACACACAGTGGCCTGCCAAATGCTCATGGGCATCTCAAACAGAGACAAGGACAAACCTTTTCCTGCTCTTGAATCCCAGCAAATGGCATTAGAAGCATCCTGCTTACACCCCCCCCCCGGCCTGAAGGATGTAGCTAAGCATTCATTCTAGTAGCCATTGATACATCCATCATCCATAAATTTGTCTAACCCTACCTTAAAGCAATCTAGACTGGTAGCTGTCACCACCTCTTCCGGCAGCAAATTCCATAATCCGATGACCCTCTGGGTGAAGAAATATTTCCCCTTTTTGGACCTGGTTCTCCTACCCATCAGCTTCATAGAGTGCCCCCTGGTCCTAGTGTTGTGCGATAGAGAAAAGAAATTTTTTCTATCAACCTTTTCTATACCATGCATAATTCTATATACTTCAATCAAGTCCCCTCTTAAACGCCATCTCTCCAGACTGAAGAGGCCTAGATGTTGCAGCCTGATTTCATAAGGGAGGTGTTCCAGACCCTTAATCATTCTGGTTGCCCTTCTCTGTACCTTCTCTAGTTCCACAATATCCTTTTTGAGGTGTGGTGACCAGAATTGTACACAATATTCCAAATGTGGCCTCACCATAGATTTATAAAGAGGCAAAATGACACTTGCTGACATATTTTCTATTCCCTTCTTAATTATTCCCAGCACTGAACCAGCTTTTTTCACTGCTGCCGCGCACTGTGTTGACACCTTCATTGAACTGTCCACCAGAACCCCAAGATTCCTTTCCTGGTGTGTTGTAGAAAGCTCAGACCCCATCAGTTTATAGACATAATTTGGATTCTTGGCCCCGATGTGCATTACTTGTTAAGATTAAAGCACATTTGCCACTTGGTTGCCCAGTCACCCAATGCTAAGAAATCCCTCTGGAGCTCTTGGCAATCTCTTTCGGTTTTTACTACCCTAAATAATGTAGTATCATCAGCAAACTTTAATATTTTACTATGTACCCCTTCTTCTAGATCACTGATGAAGAGGAGAAAGGGATCCTGTAGCTTTAAGCTAAGGTAAAGCTAGCAGTAGAGAGGGTGCCTTGGGTTGTGATTAGAGACACTCTCCAATTGTAATATTTATGGAAGAAGAGGGAAAGTGGTGTGCTCTTTAGTGCGAGGCTGGAGAGTGAAGTGGCCAGTGCAGTCCTTTTAAGCGAAAGGAGTTAAATTATTTTATGAGCCCCTAAATAGTTCAGAGAGCGGAGTGAGATCCGCCTTGGCTGAAGGGTGCACCACAATAAACAAATTAGGGATGTGCACAAATATTTATAACATTTGATATTCATATGAATTCATATGAATTTGGACATTCACATATGAATCGAATGTTATGACATTTTTACATTGACATTTATATTCATATGAACGTTTCAGAACATTTGTGAAATGCGGAGGTGGGAAAGCGGCTGTGCCAGTCATGTCTGCAATGGATCCAGAGTGAATTCAACATGGCTTGAGAGTGGATTCATAGTGAATTCAGGGCAGATTTGCTGCTTTCAGAGTGGATATGTTACAAGATACATATCAGATATGAATGTGTTTGTACTAGATATGTATTAGATGTGTATTGGATATGTATGTGTTTATATCAGATATTTGTATAAATTTGTACGGATGCATTAATGAACTAGAATCCTATCACATTCAGAGGGGTTCTATTCAAACAAATATTAATTTTCTTACATTCGATTTGATATTAATTGAATGCAAAAAAACATTCGTGCACATCCCTAATTTGAATAGGTTCTTCTAAATACCTGGTCTATGCCATATAATTCCAGAATGCAGAAAACAGAATGATGGACCTAAGTTATCCCAAGGAAGATTCAAGTTGAATAACTAATTGGAAATAAATGAATACATTAAATTCTTCCACTATAACAATGGAATCAGTAACCTAGAAGTGTGATGGCCTCTTAGACACTGGATGTGCTCAATCAGAGGCTAGACAAGAATCTGAGATGCTTTGGTTATAACTTCTGAATAAGGTAGGATTGGATTCAATAGACCCTTTCTGTTACGTGATTCTGTTGTTTTGTCCACAACATGATCATACGTAGGTTTAGTCAAAAATAATATACTCATAATTTAAGTTTAATAGACTTGCTCCCTACCTGGTAACCATTCCAAAGTCTCCTACCAAGACATAAAGATTCACACAGCCTAGTAATGGTCCAATGGAAAGCTCAAAGATTGCGGGGATCACAAATCATGCATGCATTGGGCCACCTTTCCACAGAGGAATGGAAAGTGCCATCAGTCACTTTTTATACACCTTACATGCCCCTGCCATGCAGATCTGTCTGCAGAACTCTGTACCCAGCAACCTGCTTCTCAAAAAGCAGAAAACAACCAACTTCCAACAAATGGCCTAACCCAGTATAAACTGACTTTCTATACATCTAATCCTTCTTGTTTAATTTATTTCCCAAGTTGCTAAAAGAGACCTTAGCAATGCTGTACAGCTTTGTGAAATGCCCTTGGTTATTTTTAGTTGCCCTCTCAAGTTCACTACTATAAATGTTCAGTTACACAACTCTGGTAAGCAAAGCATTGCACACGATAAAACTAATTCTTCCCCCCACCTTGATTTTTTTAAAAAAATATATGTGCATTTCACCTTTTCCTCTTAGACTTTACAGATACCTCACAGTGAATGCACTAATGCCAACCTTTATCTCAGCTGGATGACTTTACCCCAAAATGCCTTTATTTTAAAATCCAGTGGCTCCTATCCAGTGAACAGTTAAGTTCCATTGATTGAAACAAGACTTATGTGTGCTTAACTGTGCATTGAATTGTTCTATAGTCCTACAATGGATCTATCCCACAAGATCATGGGATGAAGATGCGTTTACATTAGCAACAGCATGTCAGAGAAAGGATAAAAGGTGACACTTAAATTGAGAGAGAGAGAGAAGCCTTATTCTAGGATTTAGAGGTTAGGTGTCCAAACAAAACTCTGGACATTTTGACTGTACTCTTGCACACAAATAGGCTGCTTAACTCCAATTTACTTTAGAGGGATTCAAGCAGCTTAACTGCCTGCTAGTTCCAACTTCCCCTTTCATAATGGTTAGAAAAGAGGAATACTGACATGGCTTGGTTGCTAAGAAATGCAGGCACTATGTTAGCTAAAGAGACAGTGTAGAGCAAGTAAGAAGCGGGCAAATTATGTTTGTATTTTTCATCTCTCCAGGAAAGAATGCAAACTTCTCTGCTGTTCTAAACAATCTTCTTAAGGAGAATTTCAATTTTCATTCAGATGAAAAACAGCAGTTGCAAAGAGCACCCCCAGCAAGCTCTCTTCTCTGTTCTACCAAAGGCAGTCATTCAAGGATGTCTTAACAAGTTTGCTGTTATTATTTCATGTAGGAAAAGATGTTATGAGCCTAGGATATCAAAAAGAGCATTTTGTTTAGTATGAGAAGATACTAATGTTTGCATAAGATTCGTGCTCAGTGGGTGGCTGAAAATGGAAAACAAAACAAAACAGATTTCATAAAGAATCACCTGCCAGAAGAGTAAACAGAGGACTTAAAAGTCAGGGGAAACAAATGTACTTTTGTCTGACTTTCTAAAAAGACCGGATTAGCCCCCAGGCAAACCTGTGGCCATTTCTGCACCAACCTCTTCTGGATTGGTCCAGAGAGACCCAGTCAGCTGGAGCAGTTTACCAGCTGAACAGGCCCATGAGTTATGGAACAATGCTGCCTGCATCTGGCACCATAAAATCACTATGTCATAGAGATACCCTTCTTCCACCATTGTAGCAGAACCTCTGCTACTGCCTCATGAAGAGACAGAAGGGTGTCTTCAGTTCTAGGCATGAATTTCACCTCTGAAGATACTCTGATCCTTAATGCACATGCAGCTTCAGGATGATATATAAGAAAATAAGAACACAAGGGGAAACCAGCTGGATCTGGCTACAGTCCATTTAATCCAGAATCCTGTCACTCACAGTGACCCATAAATGTTTTGTATCCTCTTTGAATTCACTTTGAATCTACTTTGGATTTGCTTTAAATCCACTCTGAATCCACTGCAGACATGACTGGGCAGCCATTTGTGAATATAACAAAGTTTCAAACAAATCCACAAAAGCATTCATTTCACATTCAAGTGTCAGTTGTTAAATGTGCCAGCATTCGATTTGAATGCAAATGTACAAATTCGTACAAATTCATACAAATTTTGAATGTGATGAATATTCATGCACATCCCTAAATTTAACTGAGAGATTTAAGGCACACAGCTTCTTAGTCTAGCTGCCATCATCAACAGACCGTACATAAGCAGCAGTTACAGCTCCAACATTCTATAGCAGTTGGTGAGGGGGAGGAGTCTATCACTCTTAATTTGTATCCACTCTAGTAAGTATGCTGAATTGCTTAACACTTAAATGTCACCTTTCAAGAACAAAGAGACCTAGAAGTTGCAGCACTTTTCTGCACTTTTCACGGTTCCACAATATCCTTTCTGATGTGTAGTTGCCCATTTACCCAATGTCAAGAGGTCCCTCTGGAGCTCTTCACAGTCTATTTCTTCTCTTTTTTTTAACCAAACCAAATCATTTAATGTCATCAGCAAATTTGCTTTCTTCACCACTACTTCTAGATCATTTATCAATAAATTAAAAGGTACTGTGCACAACACTGAACCTTAGGGGGGCTCACTTTTTGCTTCCACCACCCTGAGAACTGTCTATTTATTACTAGTCCACTTCCCATCCTTTAGCCAGTTACCAATTGAGGACAGTATGACTGATGAGTCCTCCTAGGGATGTGCATGAATATTCATAACATTTGAGATTTGTATGAATTCGGACAAATTCAGACATTTGGATCCAAATCAATGTTGGCACATTCAAAGATTAACATTTGAATTTGAATTGAATGTTTCAATACATCCATACAGATTCATATTTAACATTTGCATCAAATTCACATGGAAGAGTCTTATCAAATTTGAATCCTACCACAGTTGAAATGATTTATTCTAATGAATATGAATTTTCTTGCTTTTGATTTGATACAAATTGAATTTTTAAAATATCACACATATCCCTAGTCCTTCCATCTTTGCACTGGAGTGTTTTCCTCTCCACCCACTATGCTTGATTACAGAATTCTCTGTCATGGCTTTACTAAAAAGTTTGCTTTGGGTGACAACATAACTCTGACAACATTGATCTACAGGATACTTCAGAAGCAAAGAATATTCTGGGCTCAGCTGGTGAAAAGGGGGGACCAATGACATGAGACACATTTTTGTAGACTGGCTAGAATCCTCTGATGTATCTTTGTTCCTTCAGCAATAACAGTGCATTTTAATGTGAATGTGTATGTGCGTACGTGTGTGCATGTATGCATGCCACTGTCTCGTGAGAGTGACAGCTGACCTTAACCTGACAGTTGTATAAGAGCTGTGAATTTTGGCCAGCTGCCAGGATGGAGAAGCAAGAGGCAAATCAGCTTTGGGAAGCATGATACTCACATTTGTCACCATACTGTTGCATTATGCAGAGCTTTTCTCGTCTATGTTTGTCCAGCATCTCAACATTAAAAATAGAAATGATGTGTGACTTGTTCCAATTAAAAGAAACAAATGTCAGAGGCGAACAGAGGAAACAGCCCACTTGAAACCTGCTCTGATTTTAGAAATGTGTAAAGCTTTTTGCCAAAGATTGCTAGTCCACACACCTTGACAAATGCATAATATCTGAGAGAACACAGATACTGTTATCCTTATCCCCCTGATAGGAGGAATGATTTATTGTATGTAATTATTTTTTCCTAAAGACATTTTGGTTGTACACAAAACAACCCTAGACAGAGGCCATTATTGTGAGGGGAACTTTCTGAGAGAAAGGGCTCCACCATGTCACCCTCTCTGCTATACCACAGGGTATTCTGCTTCTCCACAATAAAAGGCCCAGTCTAGGGTCAGTCCTACTCATCAAGGTTTTGCCATGGGACAAATGTCTTTAAGGCCCTGTCCTGATTAGGAATTATAGCACCATTCTGCCTGTGCTACAGTAGGTTGCCACATGTACCTGTGCTGTGGCAACCCCATTAGGGATGTGCACAAATATTTGGGCCATTCAAAATTTGTATGAATTAGTACAGATTTTCAACATTTGCGAGTGAATCGAAAAGGGCCTGGAGTGAACTGAATGGATCTAGTCTTTGTCAAAGATATGTCAAAGATTTAATGAAAGCCAGCTCAGCGCAGCATCCTAATCTGCCCCAGCCATGCCACTTACCCCCAAATATCCTCCGCCACTATTTTTGCACTTGTGCACTGCTGAAGTAGGCCTTCCGAACCTGCGTGTGCACCTCCCCATCCAGAAATCGCCAAAGATTTCTGGGTGTAGAAGTGAACATTCAGCTCTGGAAGGCCTACTTCAGTGCAAAAGTGCAAAAATGGCAAAAGTCGCAGTGGCAGGTGAGTGGGGAAGACTAAGTAGCATGGAAAAGGAGAGGTGGGGGTTCTCATTAATGAACATTCATTGGCTGTTCGCACACGAAGCTGAAGCCACATACACATTTGAGGGAGGGGGATTTAACTGAAGCTGAATATTCCTCCATTTGATTTTCATCAAATTGAATGGGGGAGATTATCTTCATGCACATCCCTAAACCCCACAATTCCACTATATCCCCTCTAAAAAAGACTGGTGGCAGTTTGTTCCAGCAAAAGTATTCCTACCTATTTATGTGGAGAGAGCCGCAGTAATTTCTGTCCACTGCATGTGTTCACGTGTAAAAAAAAGAGAGAGAAAAGGTCATGCATGCACAGTGGTGACAGCATGAACTTACAGGTATCTCACACTAGTCAAATACCTGGATGTGCATGTCACTAAAATGTGCAGACAGCACCAGCTACTATGCTGTCTTGCTAGCAAGCATTAATGCTGGAGAGGCGATACTCTGGATCAGTTGTTTCTTATCCAGAAACAGCTCCTTTCATGGAGGAGCTCCCTGGACTACACATGGTGCAGGTTGAACAACATCATGTGTGCACCTACCTTTTGCTAGCACTGGAGCCAGACTCACACCTCTCCTGGTGCTGGACAGGCATGCAGTGTGCCATGCAGGTGCACTGACACTGGCACCAGTATTCAACCATTTGGGCAGCCATTTGCAATGTAGGTAAGCTTTGGGGAAGGTTGGGGAAAGATAAGTATGCACTGAGCATCTAAGTGCTTAGTGCATACGTGTGCCATTTTGACCTTTGCTTCCTAAGGACTGGAAACAAAGTACAAAAAAGCCTACAGTTAAAAGCTCACCCATGCTGTTATTACCTAGTCCCCTTTTGTTTATTTTTAATTGAATATAATGGAAAGTCCCCTAAACACAGTTTTAACTCTTCTGTCAAAAACATCTAAATTAGTCATCACTGCACATCTGTTATTTTTACTGTCATAGTGAAAGTTTGATATTAGCTCAGGTCCATGGTCCAACAAGTTGTCTATCACCTCCTGCCTCTTTTACTGTTGCTGTGACCACCATTCCCCTGCTATGGTTGTCCAGGGCTCAACAACTTCGCCTACTACTATCACAGAGGTTTAGCATCTGCAAGAACAAATTTCAGCATTCTCTTGCTTGAACTGAGGGCCTTTCCACACTTGCCTGTGGTAGTGATTAAGAAACTGTCTAGAGGCCTCCCATTTACTGCTTTTCTCACCCTTAAGGGTACTCAAGGTGGCTGGCAGACCTTTCTTCTGGCACAACAGACACCCCATGAAGTAAGTGGGGCTGTGAGAGCTCAGGAAGAGAGCTGGGAATAGCCCAAGACCATCCAGCTGGCTTTGTGAAGGAGTATGAAATTGAACCAGAAGACCACCAGATAAGAGTCGACTGCTCTAATCAGAAGAACAAGTGCTCCCTCCTAGTATGATCCATCCACACAAAACAGTGCATAGATCACGCTATGGTGCCCAAAATGGCATCTTGACCCAGTCTACCATAGGACCTCTTTTTAAAGATCTACCTGCATATTAGGGGGTGGTATACCAAACCATGGAGGTGGGCAGGCAGCATGCTTCCATGATCTGGTGTAGCACAGGTACCCATTTTGGCAAGTCAACAAGGTGCAGCACCAAAATGGTCCCCCAGGAGCTCCAAAGCCCCTACTGCCAGCTCCAAAGCAGGCATGAACTTTGGAGCTGGCAAGTGGGCTGACATGCAACAGGTCATTCCAATGCAAACAACCTTGTTCCATGTCAAGAGAAATCTCTCCCAGTTTGAGATAGATTGCTTTTTCTGGTATAGGACACCTTGCACTGTACCAGAATAGTGCAGGTAAGTGTGAATGTGGCCTGAGCGTATGAAGTATCAACAACTATTGGCACTCACATCACAAAGGAACATCACATGACAGAGAAAAATTAGCTTTAAATTTCAACTTCCAAGGAACTTCCAGGGAGCCCTTTGTAGAGAGATGGGAAGAAGAAATATATAAAAAAGAAAATAAACTAGTTTTTAATGATGATGATGATGATGGTAATTGTAATCATAATCATAGTAACAATTCAATTAAGCCCCATTTACATGAAACCATAGTTTTCCTTTTTCAAAATAAAAATATAAAGATTTTTCAATCAGCATTGCAAGTTCTATAAAGAACAATTTTAAGGCATTTCACTATTTTTGAAATCCTGAAATTACAGCCATATAAAACAGTAAAACGAACAGAGGTCAGAAAACAGGGAAAAGGAAATTAATTTAGCTTTTCCCCTCATGAAAATAAATGAAATGATTACTTTTTTATGAAGATGTTACTATCTGCTCCAGCACACATGAAAAAAGCACTCAAGGCAGCAATATTTTTCTCTCTTATAATTAGCAAAAAGTGCATCTGCGGAGAGAGGAAGCTTTTTTCTTATCACTAAAAACAATATTCTTTGATTCCACTATTTTCCTCCTTCTACATAACTGCCAAATGATATTCTCTTGACCTTTCTGAAATGTATGCATTTTTGAAGCTGGACTAATTAGACTTTGACCTGCTCAAGAAGGGTAAAAAACTTATGCCAATAAATGCTGACAGAAGAGGAAAAGAATACGAGCCTCTTTGAGGTACTACTCTGCACACTTGGGCATTCTATTAGCATTTTGTTTCCTTTATTACAGGTTTGTAAGCAGTGAAGATGGGGACTAGAATGAGGCTAGTTATCCCAATGTGGACATCTTTGTCTCCTGCCAGAATCAAACCATCCCAGCTTGTGATGAGTTGCTAATCCTGGGAATGGATGGCTCATTTTGATAATATGCTCTGTTACACAATCAAAAAAAGTGTCTCCCATAATAACTAGATCACATGGAAGCAGTTTTAATAAAAAGTGGCAGTAGCTTAAAAGCATTATGAACTTTTGGAAATGTTTTTGGCAGAATGAAACAAGAAAGTGAACAAAAGTAAACATTTACCATTGTTACAACCAAAGGTTGGCTGAAAAATGCATCAGTTCAGTTTCCTTGGCAAGGATACAGAAGTGATTTGCCATATTTTCTCCTAGAGAGAAGTGAGTAATTGGACTTGTAACCGTCTGTTTTTTCCACAGTTGTATGCATGAATGTTTTTTTTTATTATTATTATTCAATTCGTATTGAATTGAATGTAAGAAAAATTATATGCTGTCAAATAAATCCCTTCAAATGCTGTAGGATTTGAATTCAATACAAATGTTTCATATGAATTTGATATGAATGTTAGATACAAATCCCATATATATATCATACAAATCCCATACAAACTCCATACAAATCCCATAAGAATCCGTAATGAAGTTTTATACAAATGTTTCAAAACATTCCATTTGAATTTGAATGTCATTTGGATGTACCAACACTCGATTCAAATCTGAATGTCTGAATTTATCTGAATTCTTACAAATTTTGAATGTTATGAATATTCGTACACATCCCTACACTGAGCTATGGCCACTTCCCATGCAAACACAACCCGAGGAGAGGAAATGCACACACACACACACACACACAGCAAGGCAAATTCTAATATTTTCTGACAAACATGTAACTTGGGGCACATATCACCACTAAAAGGCCTTCCTCATTAGTTGTATCCTAGGACAACCTCACCTCATTGTCTGATTGATTGATTGCATGAAAATCTATAAGTGTAAACTGGACTTTTCTACCGAGGTTGCATCTAGACAGGAGAAATACTTAGCAGGAACTGTGGAATAGCTGTCAAAGTGTCAGACAGATTTTACAATGCTCCACAGTCCCTGTGAAGTAAAGCCCAATGATGCAAAGTAAAAAAGAACAAAAATACTTCCTAAATCAGCAGTGCCTCCTCGCTGCATTTCCCCATGTGTTTAGGCAAGAGGCCTTTTCGCACTACAGCTAAGACATCTGTAGAGCGCTTCGGTCAGAACGCATGGAGGACAGCTTCCCATATGCACTGGCAGGTAAAGGACACATTTGCAAGGTGTCCCTTACCTGCCTACATGCAGATGGGAAGCTGTCCTCCATGCATTCCAGCCAAAAAGGCCAACCTGAGGGCAGGACACCCCTCCCAGGTCTATCTGCCATTGGGTCTGGCTGGATCCAGGGGTGGGCAGTCCTGGCACGGTCCCTTCCTCGGTTCCTGTGGATTCTAGGGGACAGGATCGGGTCCCCCAGGGCCTGCAGGGACCCCCATGGGGACAGGCCTAAATGGGGATGTGCATGTGCACGCAGCATCTACCACATCCTTGCCGGCTCCTGAAATGGCAAGCTGAGTGCACCTGCGCATGCTGGCCACTCTGATTGGCTAGCTACAGCTAGCCAATCAGAGCAAGGCAGTCAGCTAGCCCATGAGGGGTGCCCGTGAGGGTCCCTGCAGGCCCTAGGGGACCCAATCCTGTCCCCTAGAATCCGCAGGAACCGGGGAGGGGACTGCCCCAGGACTGCCCACCCCTAGGTCCATCCAAACCCAATCCTGACAGGCCTGGGGAGGGGCCTGCATCTGTCAGGGAGGGAGTGTACGAATGTGCTCCCTTCCTAACAGCTGTGGAATGGCCCCAAATGCCCTGGGCTGGGCGTAGAGCATTATTAAGTGCTCTATACCTAGAACGTGTTGTGGGTGCTCTGGGATGGGCTGGAGCAGTTCCAAATGGAACCTCCCACCCAGAGGAGCAAATGCTCCATCCCAAAGCATCCTTCACATGTTCCAAAAGGTCCAGTGTGAAAAGGCCTAAGATCTCACAAAATCTTGCAAGAGTTCACCCTTACCTGAGAATCAGCAGACCTGTGAGAGATTGAGGGGCTAACCATGTGGTTGGAAGAACCCTCCCTGCTGCTTTAAATTATTTGGAAAATGTGGGGACATCCCATTTTCCCTGTAGAACACCTTTACTTTGCAGTAAGGGTAAGTCTGCATTTTTAATTTATGTCTGGAGGCCCCCTTAGTTGGTTATTTCTGATTAATGGTTTTTTTTTCCAGTTATCCAGGACACTACCCAAGCTGCCTTCACTTTTCTATAAATGTAACAACTAAAGGAGAGACAGGAGGGGTAGAAATCACACCTGAATTCTCTCTTAAAATCTAGTCAAGCAAGATGTGGTTAGAAGCAGTTAAACTATAAAAATCATCTCTTTTGTTAAAGCTCTTGTAGCTGACTGTATCAGGGAAGACTTGTCTTTGCCTTTATTGCTACAGCTGCAATATTCCATACTGTGAATCAGCAGATCTGAAGTGGATACATTCTTCACTGTATTTCCTTCATTACTTTTCCCCTCACTGTCCTGTATACTTTGCTCCCAAGCAAAGTATACTCAACCAATTTCAGTGAAAGAATTAAAGACAGCAAGAGACACCATGGGAAGTGTAGGGTAGCTCTTCTGGTGTCCTTAACACTGGAAGCTCCAAGCCCTCAAATATAGAATTTCTGTATTGTGATTTCCTCTGGAGATATGCTAAAATCCCCCAAATAAAAAAAAAAGTAGCATTTTTCCTATATTGGGTGGCATGTTGATTTTAGCTTCCACTTCTCTGGTTTGTAAGAAAAACTTCATGAATACTACAGGGAATGACTTCCAGAAATGGAAAAATTAAATTAGCATTGCTATTGTCAAATGCCATAAACTTGACTAAAGAATACAAGATTAGGGATTGAAGGAACAGAGTAGCATATTTAGTTGAAAGGGTCTGGAAACATTTGGCAACCAGTATGCAGAGTATATTTCATAATTAAATTTGCACAGCTGTGTTGGAAAAATAGCCTTCAGCTTATTTTTATTAATCAGTTTATTTAAGATCAGGTAAGATTAATTCAAAAAGTTTTTCGCATAATGAAAACCCATAAGATCTATTCAAGCAAAATCATGAGGCTGTATGTTGCCATCCTTATTTCATTTGTTGCTGCGGTTGTTAACATTTATGTTGTTGATAGATATCATTGAGTTGGGGCCAGCATCTATTAACAACATGCAATTCTACTCTATTGTATCCATGCAGTTTTATTGGCAAACCCAGAAGTGGTTTTCCATCGCCTTTTGGAAAGATGCCAGAAATGGAACTTACAGCCTTCTGCTTTCTACCACTGGCTATGGTCATTCCTTAAAATGTATTGATGTTTACTAAGGATGGTAGGGTGAGTTAGAAACAAAAGAGATTTTAGAATTAAAGTATGCAAAAACTATAAAAATACAAACACTCTGAAACAGAACAACTGCCTGATAGTCTTATTTGTCCCCCTTCAGCACTTTATGTATTTTCTCAGTATTCTGAAGGGTGGCTCATTCAGTTCAAAGTGATTCAAATCCCTCTGGTGATCAAAAACCTGGAACAAAAATATTGCATTTATTTAGTTAGTAAGCTTTTAGATGATATTCAACATAAAATGGTTCCAAAGGTAATGAACATCATGGAACTGCATAAAAGACAACCTTGATTCCACTGAAATCTATAAAATAGCCCACATCTATAACTGTGTGTGTCTCTGTGTGTATCAGCAAAATAAAGAGTATAGATTGTTGTTCATTCCCAGAGCACACTAGAAATAAACTATGCCTTTAAAGGACCAGCATAATAAGAAATGGGATGAAATATGCCTAGTTTCCCTTATAATCAGCTACAATTTGCCATTTCATTTTCCTGAGTGGGGCCTGCCACAGTCTGCACCAGATATACCCTGGAATAGGACTCAGGGTGCATTCCCACTTGACTATTTTAGTCCTGGTTGAACTATCTTAGTCCCGCGTGAAATCCGGATCTACTACATCCACAGGTGCGCAGCCCTTGCCAGTCAGGAGGTGTGCAAGAAGCAGGGGTGGAGCCTCCTGGAACCTCGCAGCCAGAATCGGGGTCGCTGTGATCAGGGTGGGCTGGGGGGTGGGTTCGGTGAAGCTCCCCCTGGCTCCAGAAGTGGCGATCTGCCGCTTCTGGGGTGAGGGCGAGCCATGAAATTGGAGTCCCCCAGCTCGCCATGCTCAGCTCAAAGGAGCCATTCATGGCGGGCCGGGAGAGGGCCCAAGTTAGGGACCTTTTTGCTGTGCAGATGCATCCTAACGGTTGTGTCCTAACAGTGAAAACACCCATTAAGACCACATTGTAGGTAGTCTTCCAGAAAACCCCTTTAAGCACCCATTAGAGAGAGATAGGTGTGGAAGCGGCTTCCCCGATCTGTCTCTAATGGGTGCTGCTGTGTGGATGCAGTTTTCCAGAAGTGTCCTTAATGGGTGCTGCTGTGCAGGCGCAGCTTTCCCAATGTGGTCTTAATGAGTGTTAAAGGGCGAATGTGGAAGCATCCCATTGGACTATTTTAATCTTGATACAGGGCTGAGTGTGCATTTTGGGCTGTTCCCATTTACTTGACAGTAAACCAGACTCAACTCAAATAGTGCCATTCCCACTCACTGCCCAAATCCCCACAGAGAAACAGGACCTTTTAATCACCACTCCCCCTAGTGCAAACCCTGTAAGCCTGCCCTGGTCAATCAGCTGAGGAGAAGAACAGACACACACAGGGCAATCACACTTTCCTCTTTTCACACTCTTTCAGATTGTACGTTCCTGGTTATATTACCTCTATGTTACCAGGAAGAGCACATTTGCGTTTAAGCAGATCAGTGAAGAAGCAGAGCACAATCGGAATCACAGTTTTGCTTTTAAAACCTTTTTGCTTGATACATGTGTAACTTCCTGATGCTTTTTAGCAGCTACTGGGAATGTATCCATTTTTGCTAACAATCGTCAGAAAGATACGTATGTATCAAGCAAAACCACCATGAGTCAAGCCAGTCTCCCACCACCACCACCATTCAGGGGAAATCCAAGCTAATTGAGGCAAGGGAGAGGGGGACCTTTACAGCTGTGAAATCCCACCCACATTTGGCAGGCATTGGCCAGAAGGCTAGAGCCCTGCCCCCAATAGTCCGGGGGAAGCGGACTCAGCTCCAAAAGTTGGGGAAAGTCCAGTTTTCCTCAAGACTTTTTTCTCCAGATTTTCACTGGATAGTCCTCATAAAATCTGGGGATAAAAAATTGAATGGGAACACTGGATACCGGATTCTGATTCTATTCAAATTTGTAGAAAATTAAACAGGAACTCTGGATACTGAATTCAGATTCAATTAGGATTTAAACGCCTATGGGAATGCATCCTCAGAGCAGAAAGAGCCAATGATAGGAACAGTCCAGCGCCACTCTACTAATAGAACTAAAGTAGCTTGTTTTGGATGTGCTGGGTTGTTGGAGTTCACCAAGCTGATTTTTCCATTTGCAGATGTTTTGCTACATGATTCTGTAAGGCTGTGCAAAAGGCTTTCTTGTAATTTGGGATAGACTATATAGCAGCCTGTCCTGTGGCCCTTTGTGTGGTTGATGAACTAGTGTCCCTTTTCCTTGTATTCCTTTGCAAGTATTCTTTGTTGAGTTGATGTGATCATCTTTCTTGTTTGTTAAGGCACTGAAAATTATTTCTAGGAATACAAAGTGGTTAACAATTGTCAGATTAGGCGTTGTCTATGATATGTATACTAAAGGAGACTGCTGATAAAGAAAACTTTCAGTTAGAGAGGATTTGGATTTCAGAAGAGTGCAGGAACAGGCACTAATTACTTTTAATAGAAGTGCAAAGGGCAGTGTCAAATGCAGCGGTGGCCCCCAAGCTCTGGAATAACATTGCAGCAGAGCCATGCTAGACAGTAACAGATTATGGTTTTCATAAGACCTTTGATCTTTAGCTTTCCCTAAATGTTGCTCTGTCAGCAAAGAAGGGAAGGAAGGATTGTAGTTAAGTATGATTTAGTTTTGTTGTCATTTTACTGCAACTTACCCTGGAACCTCCAGGTGAAAGGTGGGATGTAAATTCTAGGAACATATAATAAACAAAGCAAAGCAGGGTCTTTAAATCCAGACTTCCTGAGTCCTCATTCCCTATCCTCCATTTTAAAAAAAAACATGTACAATATTTGAATATCATATAGGCAGTAGTGGCGCACACAGCAGAACCAATGAATTGGAAAGCAGAGAGATAAAAGGTGAGCTAAGGCACTATGTGGCACCTTGCATCTCCTTCAGCAGTTCTGTTCACATGCTGTTGCTTCATGTGGGCTAGTTCTACATTGGATAGTTGCCATCTCTTGAGATCAAGAGAGCTTTGAGAGACTAAAGAAGCATCATGCTCGCCATTAAGAGCAAAACATTGAACATATAGAATTAAAATGAAATAAAATGGCATCCACCTTCAGTTAAAAGAGTAACTACAGGGATTTAAAATCTTCCATATGGTACTAGGGCTATCTTGCCCCAGAACTGTCCCAAGAACTCTCTATCCCTAATTAGCAGTAGACCTGTTTGAAGAGGTTTACAGCCATTCCAAACTGTCTTTTTCCAGTCCATCTTTTGGTCCTTATGCACCTGGTCCAGAACAAGGAAAATGCCACATCCCATTCTTCGAAGCTTATCCATGTTTCCAAATATCATTTTCAAAACCCATAAGCATGGGCTGATGGGGCCTGAGTCAATTCCTGGCAGGGGTGGGTGGTGTTTGGATAGGGAGTCTGAAGGAATATTGACTATCTCAACAAATGAAATAAAATGCTGAATGATAGACTTAATGGTCTTCCCCAGTTTATATATTTAAACCACTCTTTTAATATGTTAATTACTGGAACTTTAGTCTGTATCTACTGTGCACCTTGAAGATAGGGATATACAGTATGCTGGAATATCTGCAATAAAATCTAATACACGGGCTTCACTGCAATGCAGTTTTACATAAGGGCTCGTAGGAGCAGACAGAATGTTATTAGACCATAAAAGCACATCAGGCTGATTTATGGTTTCTGATCAAGGTTTCTGTGAAAATTACTCTGCATCACCAGCTCAAGGTGACTGCTACCATTAATGTGTGGAAAATAAATGAGATGGGGAGGCAGATATCAGAAGAAGTGGCAGGAAGCGGTGAGCCAGTTTATATAGCACTGGCTTCCCATTTTGTTTTACAATGGACAGAACACTGCCATCCAAATGGTTGCTTTGGGGCAGAAAAAGCAATTCTTGATAATTAGATCTTCTGACATGGAGCTGCTGCTTTGCTGAATCCAGTATGTAACAGTTATCGAGTAAAATACTTCTCCCTGCATTTTGTCATCCTTTCTATTATCCTAAGAATATAGGAGGTGGATGATGTAAAAATGCTGTTTCTGACTGTGCAAAATAAAATCTATCTAGAATTTCTCAGGATAATCAACACCAAGGGTTGCACGTCCATCTGTGTGCATTTGTGCCAGCATTGTGTGACAGTGTGTGAGGGACAGAAAAAGGGGGAAGGGGGAGGGAATGTGAAAAAGCTCATGCTCTACTTTTCTCTCACAGATTGTACACAAATACAAATGCTTAAAATAATACATAATATATATTGAAATGTTACAAGATACGGGGGGGGGGGGGGGAGACTATCAAACAGCCTGGAATGTATCAGAAAGACAAGAGTGCAAATACCAACTATAATAGAAGATTTATTAGGCTAATCAATATTATTCATTTTCATCAATTCCCCATATGCTATTTTAGAGATCAGGCTAGTTTCTGAATCTTTAGAGAAGAGATGGGATATAAACTAAATAATGCCAATATTAATGAGAAAAGCAGAGATATAGTTTACCAAATAGCACCCATTCTTGGCCCAAATTACTGTTATCACTATTCTGAAAATCAATAAAACAGAAACATAATCTTACCACAATCTCCTTGTATTGGGCCTGGCCAGAGTGCTTTTTGGTGCCCTGTTGAAAATCACCCCATAAACACAAGAAACAGTCTTCTGCACACCTCCTGAGTTCCAGATGAGGGCCTGGTCTTTCTGATAGTTCCAATTAAACAGTACTACCAGAAATCCAAACTGAGCGGCTCCCCAATCTCGATCAGGCTCCATGTAAAGCAGATGGAACCAGACCGGCAGGAGGTGGAGGCCTCCATGATCTGCATTTATGTGTGATATGGAGGCCCTGAATCTCGATCAAGGGTCCATGCAGAAAGGGTCTATCATACACTCAGGAGACATTTCTAGAGTCTTAGTACAATCCTCAATTTAATCTTCTTCCCACTTCACCATAATATTTTTTATTGATGTTCTTCTGAGAAAACCTGCCACATCCTATGGACATACCTGTCCTATAAAAAGGATGAATGGAAAATTAACTATGCTTTCTTAAGCACATGTTTCCAAGTACCCTTTCATGTCATTATTATGCCAAAAATACATGTAAAACAAGTGTTGCTGGTCATGGTCTGGATTCACATATAGGGAAATTATCCTGTCCAACCACTGGTCCAAAGGATCAAGGTGCATAGATTTGGAGGGGGAAAAAGACAGTGCCAAGTACTTTATAACACAGACAGGCAGGCATATTTTTAAGACAGGTTCTTTGGTTAAAAAAGAAAAGTTTTATTAAAGTTCAGCAAAAGCTTAAAAACCAGGAACAGTGGCAAGAACCAGCCAGAATTAGCTCAAGAGCATAAGAAAACGAACAGGTCTTGCTTCAAAAATAAAGCTACCCAACTAGTGTGTAAATAAGTGCCTGGGGCCAAGCTCTTCACAAAGAAGCAAAAACAAGGCCCATTAGTCTCGCCACCAAGCTGCAAAAAGCTTAAAATGCAAACTTCTTTGCAAAACAGAGTTCTTTTCTTCAGTTCAGCAACACAAAACCATGTGCAGCTACCATAGGATGTGATTTCAGCTTCTGCAATGAAGGCAGAGAGAAAAACTTTCATACATAATGATAAAAAATCCTGGAACTCTTTATACTCCTTTTCCAAATAGAAAAAGAGCAAAGATAATGGAAAAACATGGATTGAAACCTCCACTTCTTATTGGTCCGTTTGAACCCAGGGTTTGAGGTGGTCGATCTTCCTCCTAGGAACAGGTGACGCCTTGCTTGTGCAAACTGTTTTCAAGATATGGGTTGGCCTTCATCTTGGGCAGACATAACCTTAAGTCTGCACTCCTACATTGTTGTTAATGGGATTTTGTCTGCAGGGCTTGGTCCTCCATTTCAGATAATAACTCGAATCAAGTTAAACAATGATTCAGTCTGAACTCATCAATTCTGCCTAGCATTCCTGATAAAGATATCCTGATATTTACTCTAAATAAAAGTTGGTCTAAATCTGCCAGACAACTAATATTTTCTACTTTGTTTTCATATAGAATTCTCTAAACAGTTAGCAGTTCTTGAAGTGATAGGACTTTCCTTCTTCCCCAGTTGATCTTTTGTAAATGCAGATTTAATCAGCTCCTTGCTTCCTGAAAACATTTTGCAGACTTTTCCTTTACAGTCAAAGTAGAGGCCTGTCTTTTAAAAGTATATTTTATGCCTTTTAATATGGCATGGTATTAAATCTAATATTTTGTGATCATAGTTCTCTACATCCAGCCTAAATACCAATAATAGTATGCCAATCATAACTTCATGTATAGTCCAGAGATGTTTGAGCCTTGGCAAAGCTATGCCTTGCCTTGGCAGAGCACTCAAAGTGAAGGATTCTGGGAAGCACACAACTACACAGGTGAGGGGACTCTATGATTTCAGTGTGGAGTAGCTGATAGATTTAAGGAGTATGCACCGTGCACTGCAACCTTAAAGAAACATACATTGTTTAAACGTTCTGCTTTGTAAACCACTTGGAGAATCATTGGGTACAAAATCAAGATTATTCTGTAAATAGAAATATACATAAACAGGAGGCATGCTTGTACCATTTTGTGTAAGAAAAGAGGAAGAAGAAGCAGAGTTGTGTTTTACACCACTTTTCTCACCCATTTAAGGGGATTCAAAGTAGCTGACAAAGCTTCCTGTTCTTCTCTCCACAACCATTACCCTATGACGTAGGTTAGGCTGTGAGAGCTCAGAAAGAGAGCTGTGAATAACCAAGGTCACACAGTTGGCTTCATGGAGGAGTGTGGGATCAAACCCAGTGACTTTGAGAGATGAGTCTGACATGCTAACCATAAGACCAAACTGGCTCACAGAAAGAAGGCAGTCTGAGAGCTAAATTATACCTGTTGTTAAATTTAGTTATTTTTCACTTACGGCCCATCCAATAGAAATTGTTATCAGGAACATAAGAAGTTTTTAGTGGTAATAGTAGCTCAATATGGACAATTTGACCATGTTTGTCAGTACTGTCAACACTGGCAGCAAGTTTCCAGTTCCATGAGGACTGCCAGAATGGAACTTAGAATCTTATTCATGCAAAACACATCAGCTATAGCAATAAGCTATTGATAGAGTAACGTATCAATAGGAAGTAATTTGGCATGAAGAAATGTAGGTTTTATCATCTATGTCTCAGCTGTTTTCACACACAGATGGTTCCTTTAAGTGCACATATTTTCAGGGAGAGATTGCATAGCATCATGGAATTGCTTTAAATTCTCTTGCTTATGCCAGTTCAGAAAATCCTCACAAATAACAAGTACCTGAAAGGAAAAAGGGAAAGGAAATGATGCCATTTTTAACATTGCATCTTGCTTGGCCTGGCATGAAGGTGAAGCAAAGCAAATCTCTGCAGTAATCAGAAAGATTTCAAGGAGAAAATGAACTGATAAAGCATTATAAATTAATATTGTTTGCAGGTAAAATAATGCCATCTAAAGCTCTGTTTACAGCCCAGTAATGTGAACCTCAGGTCAGTTCACAGCAAACTGGAGTGATCACAAGGTTTGCATGTGACTCAAATCTCCCTGTTATTCAAAACCCCAGATTCAAATGGAATCTGAAGCAAAGGGTATTGTAATGAGTCAAATGAACTATAACAAATCAAAAGTGGTTTTGCAATGTCACACTTTGTTTGCATGAGAATTGAACCATCCTGTGGTTAGAAAAAGACCCATTCAAACTGAACCTGAATCAAAGGTAATTGGTTCAACACAATCTGAAACACTAAATTTCAATCCATTCACATCCCTAGTCAGCCACGGAGTTGGGCATTCAAATAGGTCTGCTCCCTCTTCACCCCACCTCTAACTATTTTCTGGGCTTCAAAATTATCCTCATGCTCACATATTTGCACAACTTTACTCATTCTAAACCTTCCCATCCTATGACCAACAAACACAAAGAATATACATCAGCCAACCACCACCACCCCAAAACCCACAACCCACAGAAAATCACCAACCAAAGAGGAATATTTAGATTGATGATACTATCTGGTCTGGTGGCAAAACATCTGCAGAAAATAGAGCAAGCCTGGAGGGCCCCAAGACTGCAAGCCTGTAACCCTGAGTGCAAATATTCTCCACCATAACATGATTGTATATTTACCCAGTTGGCCTTCTAAATGCAGGATATTCCACCTCCCTTTAGGAATGGGCAAAAAATGTTCACCACCTTGGCAATTCATATGAATTGCAAAGGTTTGAAACTTCACATTCAAATCAAATATTGGCTATATTTGAAGATGAAGCTATATTTGAAGACAAATATGAAGTAAAATCTTTTGTGCTTTCATCTGAAGCTTTGGAGAAGATTTGCCTTGCATTCATGCTCGCATCTAGAGATGTGCATGAATGGGTTTTTTCATTCAATTCTTATCAAATTGAATGTAAGATTTGCATTCCTTCAAATAGATCCCCTTTGAGTGTAGGGTTCTATTTGATATGAACGTATTCACATGAATTCGTATGAATATCGATATGAGCGCTTATGTATTTGATATGTATCCTGTAACATTACTGCTCTGAAATCACCAAATCAGCCTTGAATCCACTTTGAATCTGCTCTCAGACCATGGCAAATGCACTCTGGATATGCTGCAGATGTGATTGGCACAGCTGCTTTCCCACCCCATCCCCCGTTTCATGGATGGTCTGAAACATTCATACAAATACAAATAAGAATGTCAATGTCAACGTACAAATGTCATAACATTTGATTTATATGTCCAGATTCATACGCTTTTTTATGAATATCGAACATTATAAATATCAGTGCATATCATTACTCGCATCGCATTCATACTGGATTTACTTCAGATTTGCATTGGATTCAGAGGCACAGCTGGCAGTGGCAGGGATTCGAAGAGAATTCAAAGTGAATTTCAAGCCCAGTACATCTGAAGTGGCTCCATTTGCACAAATGTAAATTTCAGTCCCATTTACTTCAACGTGAAAATAAAAAAAAAATTGTCCACATCCCTACCTCCCTCCTAACTTTTCAAGCACAATAGTCAGATGTTTTCTAGCACTGACTGTCTCAGCACCCATCTGGAGCCTATCAGTTGCTACGCAAACAGCTGTCCTGAGCAGCTGACTCCATTGTTTTAAGGGTGTGTTTTCAAAGCACTGTGCAAGATGAAAATCCATAAATCCCCGTTTTCAAAGATTTGTGCACATTTCCTCTCCACAGTAGTTTAGAGATGAAAATTGTAATGTCCTTGAAGTATTTCTATCAGCTGGGCTCTCCCTCCTACATAATATGCGTCTCAACAGTTTCTGCCTCCAAATAGCCCCTTATTCCATCTCCTGCACAGCAGATGTTTGGTAACTGCTGTTAACCTTAGAGGTGGCAGAGTTAAAAACTGAAGCTATATTTGGAATAAGGTTTGCCGATGCCCCACAAAAGTGCCCGGAGAAGGAAAAGGACTTTCTTCTGTGTACCGGTGTAATTAGCTTGTGTTGCTAATAGGGTGGATTTCCTAGTACTTAATTGAAAGCAGGTGGATAATTAAAACAAATATGTATCTAATCAAGAGCCTGGCGTCAGACGATATGATGCCTGATTCATCTCAGGATAAAAACCTAGCTTTTTCCCCCCCAGCCAATAGTTTGGAAGCTAATGCAAGAAAGGGAAGGAGAGTTGGATCCTGTTGAGAGCCTAATTGGAGTCTATGTTGAGATAGCTCTAAGTTGAAGTACAGTGCTGAAGTTTTTATTGTTATTATTATTATTATTTTCCTCACTAACCTGCAATGTTCCATCATTTCATTGGAAGAGATTTGAAATAAACTAATGCTTTAGGAAAACATCAGCAACGTGCAAACTTTAAGCACTGTCTTTTTGGCACCTCTAGCAGCTCTACAATATGTTTGTTAACTTTCAATCCCTATAAAGGTTACGATCAGTCAGTTTACAGAAAACTGTGTCTGGGCTCATGCAGAAAATTACAATATTCAGCTTTCAATTAGCACACTTTGGTAAAGTCTGCTTGCTAAACTGGAACACAGATGGCAAAACATAACAGCTTCAGTTTGTGGAGAATAAATAGTTAATCCATTTTGTCTGAGTGCAAAATAAACTAGAAATGTGCACATTTGTTTCATGTTCAAGCCAGTTTGAATTAAATCACCTCCTGTTTGAAAGGGGCTGGTTCAATTCAAACTGAAATAGCAGTGTTCATTTCAACCAGGTTGGGTCAAACAGTTTGATTTCAGCCATTCAAAATGAATTCTTCCTTCTTTACTCTTGTTCGCTTCCAGCCTCCCTTCTGTTTTAAAGAAGATACGATCTATGTCACTGTGCAATTGTGCACTTTCCTCACCTCAGGGGGGTTGCCAACAAGAATGTGGTGGGCAGAGGCTACAAGGGCATGGGTTTCCTTGGCCTTGGAGTTCTTGCTTTCATATCACTGTAAAGTTACACTTTTATCCTTTATAGTAGGTTAAGGAAAGTTGGCTGGAGAAGGAGGGAGAAGCCAAGGGAAAAATCCTCTTTGGAGAAATTGGATGTGGCATCAGTGGGATTGTACCCACTATAATCATGCTCCATCCACATTGGATGAAGTTTGGACCAGACTAGGACACCAAAAATGTTGCCCTAGACCAGTATAGGTGCTGTCCACTTTAAATGTATACTGTATCATGGCATATCTTTGTAGTACAGAATAGTACAGGGGAACCTTTTTGGTGGTACTCCTGGAAGTCCCACCAGAAGTGGGCCAGGACAGAAATTATGATGCTCAGAAACATTTATTCCCAGATTTTGGAGCTCTTCTGATGCCTCCAAAGACCCAAGGAGCCCTAATCCACTACTAGAGCAATCTGACTCATCTTGAAAAAGGGTCTAAGGTTTGAAGTTAACGTCTTTTTAAAATATTCAATATTGCTCCAATGACATAATCTTTCATTGTGAACACTATTAGAAATGCAGAATGACAATAAAGAGCTGAAATAATCTAGATATTTGGGGACTGCTTCACTAAGCCAAATCAAAATTCAGAACATTCCTGGAATAGGAAAATAGACAAAATGGCTACTTACAGTGTTTGAGTGGGTTTTGCATTTTTTAATTGATAAATTGATATAAATTAATTGAAGAAGTGATCTGGCAATAGGCAAATATTAACTGAATAATTTATCTGGAATTATTCAGATGGCAAATGAATTGGCTTCTATATGTGAAAAATTAGGTCCAGCATTATTTCTATATTAAGGCATATGCATAGATTTTATTAGTTTATTACTTTGTTTACATTTATAACTCAAGGTGAGTTACAACAAATTTAAAACAAATAAAGTTAAAACCAGAAACTAGGGATGTGCACAAATTTTTTTTTGGCATTCAATTCAAAACTAATTGAATGTTTGAAAATCCATATTCATATGAATGGATCACATTTGAATAGGGTAAAATTCTATTCAATACAAATCTATTTGTATGTATTCGTACAAACATTTGATACGTATCTGATACGAACGGATACATATCTGATACGAATAGGTACATATCTGATAAATTTTCCCAGCTTAATGCATGTCTGAACTATTTGTACAAATGTCTGAAACATTCATATTTGTTCAAATGTTAGCATACGAATATCGTTACATTCGATTTGGCCAAATTTTGAATGCTATGAATATTCATGCACATCCCTACCAGGGAGCAAAGGATACTCAGCCAAATAAAGACCTGGTGGCACAGCAAAGAAGACCTCGTCTCCAGATCTCTGTAGGTAGAGACATTCTTTTAGATATTTGAGGTCCAAGTTATTAAAGGCTTTGTAAGTTTATGTCAACACCTTGATTTGGACTCCGTAGCAAATTGGCACCCAGTGCTGTTCTTTAAGGACTGGTATGCATTTGACTAAGAGTTACAATCAGAATTCTCACTGCTGCTCTGCACCAACTGCAGCTTCCAAATAATCTTTGAGGGTAGCTACATGTAGAGCATATTGCAGTCCATAGCTGAAATTCCTGGCCACTACCTCCTTATGAGTTTCAAGTGCTAGTGAATGACTGAAGAGTACTCAAATTTTGTACCTGTTTCTCCTAGGACAATGTCAATAATACATCAAAAACAGAAACTTTTTTTCTAAGACCATGTGACACACAACACCTCCATCTTGTCTGGATTCAGGTTCCATTTATTGACATCCATCCATTCAACTACTGCCTCCAAGCACCTGCACAACACCTCAGTCATCTCTCCGGATTCAGATGGAATGATAAGATAGAGCTAAGTTTCATTAGCACATTGATAGAATTTTACTCCAAATCTCCTGACCTTTCCCAGCAGCCTCATATAGATATCAAAAGTCATAGAGGATAAAATTCATCTCTGAGGAATGCCATAGATTAGTTGCCAGGATATTGAGCAAGAATCTCTCACAACTTGGAGATAGGATTAGAACCATCACAATGTGGTGCCTTCAATCCCAGACTCCATAGTCTTTCCAGATGGTTAATGATATCAAAAAATGCTGAGAGATCAAGAAGAATCAGCAGGGTCATACTCCCCGTGTCTTTCACCCAGAGAAGGTAATCAGGACAATCAATGCGGTTTCAGTACCATAACCAGGTACTGAAACTAGACTGAAATGGATCCAGAAAACCAGCTTCCTCCAAGAATGCCTGCAGTTGAACAGCCACCATAGAGTACCTCGACGTACCATGAATTTGCAAGGAACATGGAACTCACATCTGCGGTGAATGAAGGGTCTGCATGACAGCTGTCAGTCTCAGCCTAATTCCATAAGTCAGAAATAAAAGTTGCCTGACCTCTAAAATTGTGAGGTGGGTTATTAATGAGACACACTACAAGTGGCTAGTTCCAGCCCAAGGCTCTGTGTACTGCTTAAGACAATCCAGTCATCTGCATGGCAGACAAATGGATGGGTCTACAGCAGGGAATCCTTCTACTGCTGTAGAGCACCCCAACAGCAAGACCATCAGAGTCACAATTTCCTGGTAAATTGCCACCCGTAAATTGTTCTACTGAGTGGATCCCACATTCCCTGGCTTACCTGGTTCATAAGGACCATGTGGAAGCCACTACAGTCACCAAAAACTTGCTCATTAAGGGTTTGTTAGTGATTGGGCAATAGGTTCCACATACTAAAAATCTATGAAATATGAATACTTTAGTACATATGCACATACAGAGCCAATGTTGCAATCCACAATTAGACTAGAAGGGGGGAAATGTTCCTTTTAACACTAGGTTTCTTCTCAGCTTTATTTGCAGTGAGAATAGAGGAGATTCAGTGAAGGATTACAGTGCAAAAGAAGTGGGTGTCACCCCAACCTTGAAAACGATCCACTTTCCTTCCTCTCATGTTAGTTTAAAAAACAACAGCAACTTCCCATTGGAGGCAATAGAAGACTTTAAAATAAAAAGCCATCCTGGGGCATAAATGATATTTTCCACACATAGTTCAGAGCACTTGAGCAAGAGAGGGTTATTGTAGAAAACCTTCTGGAAAACTGCTTGCTGTGCTTCATTCAAGCCTGAAGAAAGCCTTTCACTGACTCTAACTGTGATTCTAACAAGGAAAAGAGAGGTGAGGTGAGAAATGAAGCTACCATACAAACTAAAGGATGACAATGCCACCATAAAATGCTGTAGCCTCTTTATGATAGTTTCCAAAAGGCAGGAGGAAGGCCAGAAAAAGCAGTTGTGTGAATAGATAGAGTAGATGCGCCCACACTATGGCATAGTAAATCTAGGGATTTACATCAGGTAAAATTAGATCAAGTTGCATTTCATAAAATATGAGGAATAAGGAGCAGCAACTCCAGAGTTCCACACTGTCTTGAAGTAAATAGATAGGAACTCAAAGTTCCTTGTCATAGATGAGATATAAGGAATGACAAAAGACAAAATCATAGTTGGGAGTGAAGTGCAGAGGAGTTTGGAGGAGGAAGGAATTTCCTTTTGTTAAGACTACAGCATGCACGAACATGAGTGAAAATAGCCAATAATCTCTGTGGCTAAAGACCATGGGAGCTAAGCTAAAGTCCAAAAAAGGAGCCTTCCAACACAACAAAGATCATTTGTGGGGCTTTGAAAGTTTTGTTTGTGTTCCGCTTGAGAATGCCCAGGTACTTTCTCACTAGGCAAGTGTTCCCACATGCCACCAAAGCAGTCCACAGCTTGACCAGGAAAGGCTAGCTTTCTCCTGGACTACAGTATCTACACTAAGGATGTGGAAGAATATTCAAAACATTTGAAATTCAGTGGAATTAGTTCAAATACGGCCATTTGAATTTGAATGTCTGTACATTTGTTTTTCAACATTAAAATGAATCTGAATGTTTTGAATCATTCATATAAATTATTTGGACATTCATATGTGTATGGATAGCTACACATTACATATGTATCTGTACATATCTTATTCGGATCCATACGCATTTGTACGGATATGTACAGGACAAAAATGGGATGCATATGGGATAAAAACGGGATACGTACAAATGTGTACAGATGCATACAGATGCATATGGACACATACGAATGTTGTCAACATTTGTATCATCAAATATGAATAGAATATTCATACAAATAGATATGAACATATTTGAACTGGTTCAAATTTGAATACATTCATTTTTTTCTATTCATACAAATTCAAACATTTGAATATTCAAATCAAATTGAATGTCAAAAATTGCATTCATGCACACCCCTAGTCCACAACCTCTTCCAGGTGTATATCCTCTTCTCTGACTGTCCAGATTGCCATAGCACGGTTCAGACAGGCACCAGATGGTACTACAGCCATGGCCATGCTAATACAGCCAGTTCTGGCCTAACCATCCTCATTTTAAGTGCTGCTGACCTGGTATGGGGCTTTATCAGCCCTTGACATGCAGATGACCTCCACTGTGCTGGATATTCACCTGATAGGTATGGTACTATTATATCATACAAGTCAGGTAAGTGTGAACAGGCACAGAGGTGGAATATCAAAGAGGTATGTGTGGCACAGGGCAGTTAAAGGAAATCAAGAGAAACAGTACCACAAAATCTACTATGATTCCTGTCTCTAATATGACCATTTGCAGGTTCAAAATATGAGATGGCTAAAGGCTACATTTTCAAGAAGGGCCTCAGGGGGAGGGAATCCTGTGTTATTTATGGCTGTTTCTTTAAGACAGGAAAGAAAGAAGAAAGATTTACCTCACTCAAGGTACAGACCTACTGTACCACCCATAGAGTGGTGCTACTGATCAAGACAGCATGTCTTCTACTAAAGCATGACTTTTTTTTTAGTATAAGCCCTGATGCATCCTTTTCCAGGAATCTTCTTCATTTGATGTGCCTCAGCGAGTGTTCCACTGGTGTGATGCCCAAAATCAGTGGTCCTCATCAGCCGTGAGCCTCTGCAGCTTGTCTGAGAATAGTTGAGTTGAAAGCTGTGAAAAACTATTCTCTGGATAATCTTGGAAGCTGAGTGATAGCCTCTCACTTGCTGATGTACTGAGTAACTCACTAGGTAGGATATCTGTCATGACCCTTTCCAGCCATATTTCTGGACCCTCTGGAATACAATTGAGCCTTAAGGTGTTGCAGTGTTGGTGGTATAGCAACAAGGATAAAGGCCATCCTTTCTCATGTATTCTCTGCTTCACATGTACTGAACTGTACTTCTTCATGGATCCATACATACAATCCTATGTACATTCATTATTTTTTTCCAACAACATGGCAAAAGAGGAAGTACTTAGTAGGGATGTGCACGAATATTTGTAACATTTGTTATTTGTACACGAATAGAATGTTACAATATTTGTACATTAGCATTTATACAAATATACTGTAAATGTTTTGGAAACTTTGTATGAATAGTTTGGGCATCTGTTAAACTGACAAAAAAAAAAACCTGAGAGCGAAGCCGCACCGGAGAAATAAAGAGAGAGATGAGGGCTTTGTGTTTAAGACAGGAGGGCAGGGGAAGGAGGTTCAGAGAAAGAGAGCAAGCCGAGATGTGTGGCTGCATAAGACAGAAGAACCAGGAGAATCCAAGAGAGGGAGACATGAGGGCTTTGCATTTAAGACAGATGGGTAAGGGAAGGCACTTCAGAGAAAGAGAGGGAGCCAAGATGTGTGGCTGAATAAGACAGAAGAGCCAGGAGAATTGGAGAATCAGAGAGAGACACACAAAGGCTTTGCATTTAAGACAGGAGGGGGAATGTGACGATCACAGGCTGGGGGGAGTGAATGAGAGGCTGCTTTCAGCAGCAGTAGGGATCACATGATCCTCTCCAGCCAATGGGAGCTGCAGAATCTCGACAGGGGGAGACAGGCTGACTGAGAGAGAGAGAGAGAAGCTGGAGGATTTTAAGAGAGTTAGACGCAGAAGTTAATAGGGGAGAACAAACCAGAAGATATATAAAGTATTGAGACAGAACACTAAGAGAAATAAGAAGAGAAAGACAAAGCTTTATCTAAACAGAGGGAAAGGGCTTAAAAGAGGCAGAAGCTATTAAGAGTCTGTGAGTTAGGGTACGTAGTTTACCTCAGACCAAGAGAAGGGAGGCCCCTTTCAGGCAGTAAAACAATGTTTTAAATGAGAACTTTTTATGAGTGAACAACCAAAGGACTTTGTGTTCCTACCATTTTAGTCCTTTCTCATGGACTAAAGGACGCAAAGCACAACCTAAGCTTATTTCTTTATTTTATTTCATTACTGTATTAATAAAGTTTAAGAGTTATCCTTACTCTACTGTCTGCTGCTTTGTGGTAAACCTGTCCAAGGACAGACTAGCAAAGTGGGGCGCCAGCTTTTTGGAGCTATATAAATGAAAAGTTGTCAGGGTCTGGCGACCCCCACAGCTTGCTTTTATTCTGCGCCCCTCTGAGGAGTGGTGAGCATAGAAGGGGCTGAGAGGGGACGTTACAGGGAACCCTATCCGTTGTGTATGCATCTGTATAGGATATATATTCAGGATACATATGCATTCAGATATTCATGAGAACTCATACAAATAGATTTGTATCAAATAGAATCCTACCACATTTGAAGAAGTTCTGTTCAAACACATGAATTTTCTAACATTCGATTCCTTATTAATTGAATGCCACATCCCTTGTACTTAGAAACATTTAACTTCCCAGGGATGACCAACAAGGCCTAATAAAATCAATGCATTCTTCTGTGCGAAGTATTTGCAAAAATCCCCCTCCAATTTATCATTAATAGCTCAATATAGGGAAAAATCAATATATGTTTCTTCTACCTGTGATCGCAGCTGTCACTCTGCACTGTATACTCCTCAAGGACCATGTTTTGACAAATAAAGCATAAAAAGCAGTATATTAATTTTCATCCTATGTTAAATCTGTGCCATTGGAATATTTGTTTCTGTCTGATTCTTATTTTCTGGTGAAAATATGCTCTATCTAGATGTCACTTACTTATTCCACTGTATTCTGGAATAAAGAAAGGATATTTCAGAATGATTCACTCCTGTGAGTGCTTTATTCAGGAATGTCCAAATATAGCAGAAAAAGTAAGTGACTTCTGGATGACATTTTGCACACTTCTATTCCCCTTTATTACAATTCCCCTTGGTTTATCTCTGTTTCAGCTGACAACATATTTTATAGAAAATGTAGCAAAGCCTATGATATATTTATTTAAAAAGAACATTTCACACCAGGTCTGAAGTCCTTGATCATTGCAACATCTGATGTCTATATCTGTATTTTATTTTATTTTATTCTGCTTTTATCCAGACAGAGCCTGCCCCCAGGATGCAATCTAAATCCCTTTCAGTACTTACTGATAGGCCCTGGTCACACCTTTAGTTTAAGATGACTTAAGGTCATCTTCTGTTTGCATTGCTCACATTATTTTTATTCAATTCATTTTCAAAGCTGGCTTATCCCCATCTGATTGTTAACCGGAGTCCTCTTTTCCAGAGGACTCAGGACATCCTGGCATGCCAGGCCATCTTCTCTTCCTCAGTGTGGGCGGGGATGGGTGGGCTAAAGGAGGCTGAACCATGCTGTGGTGGGTGGGTCCAGTCTTTCCTTTTGGCCAATGTGCACATGCAGAGTTTGTGACGCACCTCCCTGGACACATACACAAACACATACCTTTGTCCACAAACACATACCTTTGTCTCCCTAGGGTGACACAATGGCATCCAATAAGAAAGGAGATAAATTTGACACAGCAAAAGGGGTGGAGAGCCAAGAGTTTCATGGAGAAGGCTCAGGTCAATCTCAGATAAAGGGGTCAGTGATGCAGCCCAAAGCAAGGATGGCCTGAGGATGACCTATAATGATCTAGGTTATAACCTCAGTTTGAATTATGAATAGGATGTTTTATCTCATATAGGTGCGACCAGGGCCCTAATGTGGTCCAAGAAGTAGCCTAAGAGCCCTGTCTTCTGCATGATGTCACGGGACAGCATAGGTCCTGCCCCCTTAGAATTCTCTGTCTATACAGGATGGAGCACAGAGTGGAATAGATTGTGAAAAATCATGTTCTGCCAGTAGACTTCAACCTTAAGGACTTCAGGTGGACTACTGAGCCATGGGGAACTGGAATACAATCCTGGAATACAACCCTGCCTCTATTCTGGAATATATATCAAAATGAGGACTAGTGCAGAAAGCACCAGAGACAGCAGGAAATAGAGTGTCAAGAATTCCTGGATATTATGCCATTTTTAAAGGCTTCAGTCTTTGAATTTTTCAATAAAATTAAGTCATACCTGCAGTACCTAGAAACCTAGTAGAAAAGGAATGGCAAAAATGTAAAACTAAAAAATAAATGATCTCAAACAATAGAGATGAACAGATTATCTTAAAATGTACATCTCTTAAAAACCTTCCTTTCTTCCTTTCTTTCTGTGCTCTGGCTATGTGGAGCTGCAAATTGCAGGAAAATTAGACCATGGGGGAGGACATTTTTGGCTTTTTGAAGTCTAATAGAATGAAGAAGATGAATCAGACAATTTTGCCAGCTCCTTGCTGCCTCTACATTTTGACATTTTAGTTCACTCCTTTCTGCATTTTTGAGTGGGAGAAGATTCACAAAGTTGGAATATCAACAATGGCTTAAGGGTATTTACAACCATAACTGGCTGGAAACTGTGGAATTCAATCAAAGTTTAATGTTGATCACTGAAAAGGTGGAGATGCAATAAAGCTGTACTTTAGGGGACATAATAGTCATGGGAAAAGAGCAAATTTTCCTTGGCAACATTTTTATTATTCTTGTCTCTGTACCTGAGTATGTGTCTGAAGCTAATTGTCCCTTGACATTTGCCCTCAACTTACCCCATATGGGTTTTGATAATTTCCCTATAAATACCCATATTTGCCTTGTTGTTGTTGTTGTTGTTGCTTTGGTTATAGCATCTCTGTCAAAAGGCAATACATGGTGCTTAGCAAGAGACTCTCACAGTAAGGTGGCTGACTTGAATCCAGATGCTCCTTCCAGACCTGGACTGATATAAGGATACCTGCCTTTAAAAAAAATCACCCAGAACCTCCTGCTCTGCCCCCCTTTTCTTTCGCTAGTTTTAAGATAGCAGAAAGCTCCCAAATAAGCTATTGAGCACTGGGTCCTCATAAGTGGCAGAGGATGCACAAGAATTTAAGAAAACAAATGAGCCCCTGCACTTCCTTAAATCCAACCTTTGCTGGATATGCTGGCAGAAGTGGTGTATGGCATCTGGCCTGTTTGTTAGCTTGCTAGGATGTCAGCAGGATGCTGCCATTTTAGCCACATCTGGAGTTACCCTCAGGCTGTAGAGGATTAGTCTGTATCTTTTGCACAATGTCTGAATTTCATTATTTATTCATTTTTCCATCTTGCCCTACGCCCAGAGGGCACACACATCTGCAATGGAGCTGTGTGGCTAACAGAATATGGGATGTGATTAGACTGTAACAACATACTCTGCTTAACAAGCAGATTTTGTCTTGTCTTGTCTTGTTTTGTTTTCAGACCTGTACTTGCTGTTCACTTACAGCCAGAAACCTGGGAAATGTTGTACTGGGCTCCATATGAGAAAACCCATTCAAACAAACAACAGAACATAAATAATCTTTTAGGTAAGGGTGCATGACATTTCATTTTTTTCCTGCATTTTTATTTCCTGGATGCTTAATACTACCATCCAAGAACAGGTGTCTTTCTACACTTGCCAGTGGACTGAACCATGATCCACTTCTGAGCCTTTTTCATCTGCATCAACCTTCAAGGGGGACCTAGTTTGGTGGAATGCTTTGGCTCCCCTGTAGTCCCTGGCTAATAGTCCTTATCAGTAGTCCCAACTAAAACCTCTCTGGTTGGGATTATGCTCCATATCAGCAGGGGGATGGACCTCCAAGATTTGCACTAAAGTGTGGCCCAATCCTGCTCAGAAGTGGACCTTGCAGCTCTTAGTCTAGACTAAAACAGAAAAGACCTATGATAAAAGAAAAACAGTTGGAAAATAATTGTGAATAATGGTTTATGACATGGCATGTGTGTGCTGGGCTAAGGCCGAGGTCTTGAAGAAACTCACTGAAAAAAATGCATTTGAAACAACTTTGGAATTTTTGTGATGTACCAATGCATCCCTAAGCTCTTCTGCATGCTGGTGCACAGGATGGAGCACAGACGAGGACTGAATCCGCACTTAGGCCTCTGGTATGCAATTAGAACAGCTCTGGTACAGATATTCTGTACCAGAGCTGTACCCGAGCTGTCCTAATTGCATACCAGAGGCCTAACTGCAAATTAATTCAGCCCAGGTTAGGATATCTACAATGGCACCCTAGACCAGTTTATTAGTAGGCTGGATTACACAGGGGGATTCTTTTTTGTATGCTCCGGAGTATTTCTGGATGTAGTGCCAGGCCACAAAAACACCACCTCTCAGAAACTTTGAATGTTGGGAATAAAAGGTTACCAGCCTTCAAAACTCCAGTACCAACTTGGAGGTTCTAGCTCAGCCTTCTGAGCCGTCTGCCACTGCTTTACTAGCACAGGTCATCTGGTGCACAGAGAGTCCTTAGCCCACGCGAGGATTTCTCCAACCCAGTATAGACTCAACTACCCTATGCCATGCAAAAGCACCAACTGCTTCCAGCAAACTCCCTACTGATTGCAGCCTGTGTGCTCATGTCTGTGCCAAATCAAGAGATTTCCCCATGCCTGAGGTGCTTGATCTCAAATCACAAGAGAGGGATAAAAGGAAAGGGGAAAGGAGAAGGAGGGGAGAAAGAAGGAGTCTGAGAAGAGAAGAGCAGCACAAGCCACTATTTCTGGAAAAGAGGAAGGCCATTGCCCCACTTTGCCGCCGTGCATATAGATAGCCCTAAAAATATAGAAAAGGCTCTTACCAGCCTTCTTGGGATTGCTTTCCCATCATTTCTCACCAAGTGCCCATTTGCCAACATATCTCAGCTCTGATCAGCATTTACAAACTATGCAAAGCTGCTGTACACCTAAGATGCTCCCATCCCCTACATGTACCCCAGCCCTCTTCAAACCTCCCTCACCTCCTTGACTCGGCACCGTGGGATTGCAAAAGATGGGAAGAGAGAGAGGAAGAGAGAATGCTGCTGATCAACCCCTCTTATTCAATTCCTTACAGCCTTTTTGCTCTGCATCTCTGAGGCAGAAGAACTTTTTCCTCAATCTTCAAGAATGATTCCGTGCATAGTCTGCTTTTCCATGATGCAGTAATTTATTGGATCCAAAGTCCATATAATCAAATGCTGCATTTTGCCATATCCTAAAATCACCCTGTATCCAAACATTCCATAGCAAATTATAGACCAGTGCTCCTTCATGTTGCGAAATATGATACCTGGATCAAATTGAGCAAAAGGAACCACACTTTACTGATCTCGTAGAAGCAAAACCATACTGAGCAAATCTGTGTTTAGGAGAAGATATGGTGTCTTTTTAAATCTCATTGCACTACTGAACGTACTTACATCTCAAATCAGATTTGGATTTGGATTTTTAAAAATGTTATTTAATTACTAGCACATTTAGTTGCCAATGTTTTTATATACATTTATTTATTTATATTTATATCCCATCCCATACCCAAGGGTCTCTGAGCGGCTCACAACATTTAAAAACAAACATATCAAAACTGTATCAAACAATACTAAAACCAGTAGAAGGTTTAAAAATCCAGCATAATAATAATAATTTTTTTTAAAAATGATACAAAAACAGTTGCTATTTGATGAGATGTACCTTTTAAAAGCAGTATTATTAACCCTTAACGTAGAATCATTTTGTTCAAAACTTTCCTTTAGTCCTGTGATTCCTGGTGAAATAAGAGAATACGATGTATTAAAAAGCTACATCTATATTAAAGAAAATGGATTGTGTTGGATCAGGAATACTCTTTTTTGATCTGTGAAAAGGGAGAAAAAATGAGTCTTTAGGAAATAAATTAGGAATTTAAGCACCCTCTTGTTCTTTTGAAGCTTTCACACTCAAGATCTAAGAGGCAGGGGTGGATTCTACAGAAAAACAAATCAGGAGAGACTAACGTTGGAGTGCATCCACACACACCCTTTCAATCAGCATAATAAATGGTGCTAATGGTTCTTCTGGCAAGTTGTTTTGAAGGAAGATTAGTCAAGAAGGTAAAACTGCCCGACCTGGCATTGTTATATTAACATGACACAGGCATTTGTTCTGTTCTGATGTAAGACTTGGTTGCACACCAGAGACAGTTAGCAAACTAAATTCTAAGCCTTTCTTCCAACTTTTTCAGGTAGATTGGCATCAATGATATCATACTGTAAGGTGTAGCCAGCCAACTTAGCCAAGACACCCAACCCCCATTTTTACTCTTGACCAGTGATTCTGGAGGTTGTGTGCTGGCTTTCTTCTTTGCAGACATTGATTCCACTGAAGCATAGATCAGAATATGCCAGGACTTTGTTTTGTTTTGTTTTTGAGAGGTTGGATCTGCGTACCCTGGGAATATTTAGATCATGTCATAAAAGTAGCATGCACTATAGTTGCTTCTTTTCCCAGGAAGCGTCTTCCAGAAATACATACAGAGATTCTTTGTTCTTTGGTGGCAGTTGTGTAAAAGTCAGCTCCAATACAATGAAAGTTGACTTACAACTAGTTCAGTGGTTTAATGTAGGGATGCGCATGAAAGGTTTGTTTGTTGTTTGTATTTGATTCATATTTGCTCTAATAGATAGCCTTCAAATGAGGTAGGATTCATATTCGATACAAATGTTCAATCCCATATGAATCTCATACTAATTCCATACAAATGCATACAAATCCCATACGAGTCTCATATGAATCCCATACGATGCTTCATACGAATGCATCAAAACATTCAATTCAAATTCAAATGTCAGTCGTCAAGTGTGCCAACATTCAGTTCAAATTCAGCCTAATTTTTATGAATTTTGAATGTTATGTCTATGCACATCCCTAGTTTGATGGAAGTTGAGAAGGGAACAAAATGACTAAAATCTCTTCTAGCTTTCTTCTTTGTCACAGCCATGTCATCCGTAACACACTGAGCACAGGGGACAGGCCTTTAAGGCTTATATCAAGGAACAAACTGGGAACTGAGCTAGGATGTAGGTGTATGAACTCAAATGGAAGACTACATTGGGTCAGAGGTACCAGCAAAATGGCAGCTGGACTGGTGATTCTGACATGGGTCCTCCGGAAGCAACTAGATCCAGGTAGCTGCCAGGAATCTGACTTTGTTAATTAACTGGAGACTCCCTTAGAGTCACAGCATGGAAAGGAACTCTGCTGATGGCCTTTGCTGAAAAGCAAATAGGAACCTTTAAGGGTCAAGCAAGAAGTCAATAGTTCAATGTTGCCATCTGAGGTCTCTTTTGAAGAGTACAGGAAATAATAATAGAAGGATATTTCTGTGCTCTTGCAGATAACAACACCAAACAAATAAGGTCCAGATCCTGAACTGTGGCTTAAACCACTGAGGGAATGCAATCAGAAGAGGGCCTTTCTGCACTTGTTCCAGTGAGACGATTCAAGTATGCTCCCACATGCAGCATATATACTGCATGGAGCCACTTCTATCCTAGAAGGGGCTCTCTGCGTGCTGGAGTGTCCCCAGGACATATAGCTGTAGAGCACTAAAAGGCCACACTAGGTGTGTGGCTAGTAAAGCCCTGCATATTCCTTTCACATCTATTCTGCATGAACAGAGCATGGGGTGGGGCAGAATAGCTATGGTTGCACACCATGTTGCCCAGTCACCATGGCTATGGTGCAATGAGTCAATTGTAGCTATTGCACTTATCCAGCACTTGGGGAAGTGATAGGTAAGTTTCTGGTTCATTGGGCACTGCAAAGTGTGGATGCTCAATGCATCCTCAGTGTGAGCCAGCCTTCACACCGGCAAAGGTACTAAAAGTCTTAGAATCTCCTCCAGAGATTCATAATTAGAGGACTCTAATACGTGTTTAGAGCACATTGCAAAGTCCCAAGGTGCTGGCTCATCCTGATCCTGCACCACTGGGAGACTCTTTGGCCCAAAATGACAGCCTAAAGGCCCCATGCAGATCCTTTCTGAGTTTCATGCTTTTTAATAAAATGTTGTAACCTTCCCTGATATCAGCTGGTGAAGGACAGGATACAATGTTTACAAACAAATAAATAACAGAAATATAAGCAAGGGTCTCAGCCAATAGTCTTGGTATAAAGCATAGCCAAAACATACTGCAGAAGCAGAAACCAGAAAATCATCCAAATAGTCAATGTGAATGTGACACCTAAGTAGAGCTTGAAAACTACTAGATTTTCTATCTTCCCTTAGCTATCACTAACAGCAGGTAAGAGTGTGGGTGGAGGGTAGCAAACAACAGATTCTTAATGAGCAGCCATTGATTCTACCCCCCAGGGTTGCCAGGTGGAATTCTTAGCCTGTTGCTGAATGACAGCTCCAGCAGATCCTGAAATCCTTCCAGCTTTAAAAGGTTACAGCCCTTTCCTCTTGAGAATAAAAGTGATGATGAAGACAGTATCAAAAGCTTTACAAGAATCAAGAGAAGTCCTCAAGGGAACAATACAAATATTAGTCTCTTTAAAATATTGCTTACCTGGTTTTGGTGATTAACCAGTAGAGATGATTGATAAAGACATAGATATAGCCTCTGGAGGGGATGAAGAAGTAAGAATAAGAGTAATTTATAATCCCTCCCTCAATCCTGGTTCCATATTTTTTATAAGAATTGCCATATTTTTGGAACTCCACAGTAATTAGTAAAGGTATTATAAAAGAGCTCATGTTGCAAAATGAAGGAACCATGTTTGAGAAAAATAAGCTTCTAATGGAAGCTAATGGAATGTATGCTTTTTAAATCAAAAATGTCATCTGTTTTAGAAGCACAATACTGTTGTTTGTCATTATAATTGCACATGGAAACTGCTGCATAAGCTAATAAATGGTATTTTTTCTAGCTCTGCAGTTAAATCATTAAATTATTATGTGATCATGATTACAAAGTAGTTGCAATAGATTCCTTACATCTTACTTATTTTGGTTGTATTGTTATTTGCCCAAATAACGATGAGCAAAGCTGGATATTTGTTTTAACTAATATAATAACTGTAATGTTCATTTTGAATCCTATTCAATTACTTTACGTTTCTTTTGGCACTCTTTACCAAAAATATTTCATGGTCTTTTAGATTTAGTAATGTGTATTCCTTGAATCAAGACAAACCATTATTGCTTACTGACTAACTATTGATTTCCCCTAAATTCTTCAGAAGCCTCTTAAGTAGTTGTTTATGACATCCAGTAAGAAGGAAGTCCTTCTAAATCTCAACCTGTAAATACATTAGTATTCACTTTTTAAAGATCTGTGAATAACAATGCTGTATCATGAATGTTTCCTCATGAATATGCAAAACCTGCAAGTTAAAAAGCTCATAAGTAAAATGGGATGATTGTAATTATCTTCTGGGTACTCTGGGAAATCTAAGGCATGCTTCCCATATTCAGGACTACACACTGTTGAAACAATCCCTCAGAGGCTCCAAAGAACTTTTGTTCATAGCCCTCCGAGTGTTCAGGGCCCAGCCTCATGTCCACACATCAAGTGAGGCCTAGTCTGGACCAAGGCCATGGCTGGTCTAGACCCATTGATTCCAACCATGCACAGACAGGGTGAAGAAAAGGCCTAAATTCTCTTTTCTAGGAATCAGCTCAGCAACACCCCTACCCTCTTAAGAGCACCAGCATTCCCCACTATAACAAAGCTGTCTCCCTCCAGGAATACACAGTTGGTAAAAGGCTCTCCTGTCAACTAACGTTAACAACGATGATGATTCCAGAAGTTTCCCCAGGCTTTGCACCTGGATGTCAGGGAAAGATCACTGGATTCTGTTATGAGATCCTTCTCCTACCTGGACTATGTTCCTAAGTTCTATACATTGTCATTTTACACATTGTAATGTGCTTGTTTCTGGGCCAGCTCAGTCAGAATGATGTTTCTGTAGCTGACCTAAAAAGAGGACTGCATCATTTGTCTGCACAGAATGGTGGATTTTGTACACACAATGGCACTTCCTACGTAGTCATAATAACAGAACAACACTCCACTCCATAAGGAAACAAACACAATGCTATCTGTAGGTAAAGCACGTACACATACAGAATGACAATAAGTTGCCAAATCCGATGTCAAGGCCGAAGGAGATGATGACAAAGGAAGCCATTTTTGTTTTGCTGAATGTGGTACTCAGCAGACCTGCAGGCCTTTTTCTTTAGAATTAAAATCCATCTTTCAGTGTTAAGTCACAGATGTTCAGCACAAACATTCAGCATTTTCTGCACTCCACCTTTTAGATGTTAAATACTCCAAAGTCTTTTTTTATCATTCAGATCTAAGCAAAATCTTTCTGCAGTGCTGCATTCAGAAAGCTAACAGCTATGTGACTGCTCTCCTGTGCTTTGTAAAGGTCAGGCACAGGATTAGCTGAATTAGATTGTGATCTACATGATGATTCTATTTTTCCACTGCCCTGTACATGACTTCTTGTCCCAGCAATGGGGTAAATGACTACATTCAGTACAACTAAGACTCAGAAATTTGCAAACTGGATCCAAACCAACATGATTAAAATACTACAAAGGAATGCTTTAGCCCAGGCTACATAAGGTCAATACATTCTTGTAAGAAATATAAGGAGGAATTTTGTCCATGCAAACAACAAATGTGAGCTTTCTGTCCTTTAGGGACATTCTTTCTGGGAACTTAAGGTCTGATTTCAACAGGAAAGTTTCTCTTTAGGAAAGATTAAGTATTACAGTGAATTGCTTCACAAAGTTCTAACTCTATGGGCCCTCTGCAGTGATCCTCACACAATAATATCTATCTTACTTTTCAGAAATGTACAGACATGCACTTTATTATTTTCCAAAGTTCCTGCTGAGCAAAACATTCCTATTTGTTCATCCTCTTTGCTGAATCTTCATCATTAATGTCTAAAGGAACAGATGCTCCATGTAGTTTGCATTGTAAATTTTTGTAAGCCACCTCAGAAGAAAAGGTGTATTTAAAATACATCTGTAGCACTACAGTATATGTCTTCTTCTGTGTGGCTGAATATAATAGGTGGAATCCAGTCACACATGCAGACATTGGTTAATCAGCGTCTAGAGTTTGGTGAATCATAGACATTGTATAGGTAAGTTCCACACAATCATTTGGGCCATTTCAGAAGAGAACTTGGACCACAGTGACTGCACATTATTGCATTGTGTGGAGTTCACACATCACTACACTCATCCAGTGTTCTGGCCAAATCTGGAGAGTTGTCCTTCTCACAGTGGTAAAATCCACTCTGTAAAAAGGATTGTGGGCCTGGTTTGCTCTTGTGATCACCATATAGAGGTCTGACATCTACAGGAACATTGCATTCCTAGTGCCCAGTCTCATTACATGCATACACACACACAAATGCCCTACTTCCATTGCCATTTCCAGTGCTTGGGATAATTAACCCAGTTGAATATGTCAGTGCCAGGGAACTTTTATTCCCCAACTTCAAAGCTTGAGAGGACAGCCCACAGGACCACAGATGGACCAAAGCAAGCACTCCCACTCATGCATCATTGACACATACTATCCCACCCAGAAATATTCATATTAGGATGTGCATGAATATTCATCACATTCAAAATCTGCACAAATTTGTCTTTATTTAGACATTTGTATTTGAATCAAATGAACATGGGGAGATGGGAAAGCGGCTGCCCCAGTGACATCTGCAATGGATCCAGAGTGGATTCAAAGCAGATTCAAACTGTGTTCACAGTGGACTGAGAGCAGATTTGACTCATTCAGAGTGGATACATAGTGGATTTGTAGGGGATTTGGAGATTCGTAGTGCGGATTCAAATCAAATTTGTATCGAACATTGAATCAAATTCAAATCCTACCGCTTTTGAAGGGGATCTATTCAAACAAATACAATTTTTTCAAAAAAAAATCTGTGCGCATCCCTGGTTCATATGCAGATAGGCACAATTGATATGTAATGATACTTAGGAAGACCCAAAGAAATTATATGCAAACATGCACACACAGAAAGAACAAATTAGCAAATTAGTCTGTATTAACATGGTAAAAGAAACATCTTAAAAGTGCCATAGGCTGCATCTAGACATCAATTACTCATTCCACCATATTTGAATATCCCAGGATAAAGCATGGGTATTCTTGAATAGCCATTTTTTATTCTGGAATATCGAAATATAGTGGACTCGTAGAAATCTGGATGTAGTCTCATAGAAAGAGATACCTGGTAATTGAGTTCTCATTCCACCTCTAATTCTCCTTTACTGTTCTAGAATGTTCATGAGAGGGGGTATGAGCAAAGTGACTATGAATCAACCTCAAAACAGTCTCAAATTAACTTCAGAGGTGCTTTACTTTTTACTGTGTGTGAACACAACCTTACCCTTAGCCATGCCTTATACTTTCTATGGCTGCTACTGCAGATATCCAACCCTGGAGTAGCAGTTCTAACCAGAAGCAGCATATCCTAAGTTATCATTGGATCAGGAATTTGTGTCTTTGTCACAAAGTCACTTCATTGGTCACTTACAAAATCCAAAAGAATGTGTATGATGCAGGGAATTTACTAGGGATAATATATAGTGAGAATTATAGAGTGCCAAGGAATGCTGTCTAATTAAGGTATCCATGTTCACAAAATTCCAAGAGCCAATGAATATACTGAGCATGCATTCCAAACAGAAGGACTGAAATACCGTACATTGCCTTAACTTTAAATAGACAATAGTTATCTTGTTACAAATTACAAGGGCAATACCAGAGTAAAGCAAGTCATATAGACTGGTTCATAAAGTGTGCTGTGCCCACTATCACCAGTCTCATTAAATCTAAGGAGTGCTGCCTTGTCTTCTTTTCAGAATAAATCATTTCAGTAAATGTCTCATAATAATAAAGATCTTTTCCACTCAGTGCGACAAGTGAAATAAGAATTGCAAACTATGTCTGCTGAAACTCTTCCTTCTATGCAATTATTGTAGGAATCTTAGGTTACCTTTCCATTATGGGGGGAAAGGCTTCCTACATGGTGGATTCTGCCAGTATCACGTCTCTAGAAGAAGATGTAGTCTATGGGCTTTGAAGTCTGCAGCAAACTTCGAAGGTCACAGAACTGTTGTTCCAGAGCCGCAAACATTTCTTCCCAGTCCCATTAAATAACTCATGGGAAATATCCTAGGCAGTTGACCATTTTCTGTGGGTCCAGTAATAGGGCCTGGCAGATGGCAATAAAGATAGGTTGCTCCTGTCCATCTGGCATGGAAGCAGGAATAGAAAGCAACAAGTGCCCTCAGATTATGGATGTGCACAAATATTCATAACATTCAATATTCATATGAATGCATGCAAATTTGGACATTTGTATACAAATCAAATGTTACAACATTCATATATTGACATTTGTACATTGACATTTGGAACATCTGTGAACTGGAAAGGTGGGAAAGTGGCTGCGCCAGCCACATCTGCAATGGGTCCAGAATGCATTTGATATGGATTGAGAGCAGATTCAAATTAGATTCAGGACAAATCTGATGCTTTCAGAGTGGATATGTTACAGGATTTGTATCAGATACATATGGACATGTACTGGATACATATCAGATATATATGTGTTCATATGGGATATTTGTATGAATTCGTATAGAATAAAATAAACCGTGATGCCACCTATTTCCCAGAATGGCCCAGAGCTGTCCTAATTGCTGCTAACTGTGGAGCAGTCATGCACCACATCATCAGTCACCATAGCAATGGCCTGGGAGCTGCCAAGTAGGTTTGGGCAAAGTTTGAGTTGGGGTCAGTGCTCATAATGAGAGTCTCTGGCCAGTGTCCCCAAACTTAACTTCCATGGGATCATATCTTTGAACAACTCTAATGTATCACTAGCTATCTGTGAGAATCAGAACTGATACCAAAAAATTACAATCAATGTCAAAATTCATTAGAAGTTAAAAGCAGCAGCAACATTCAGCTAATTGAACTCCAGGCAAAGTACTGCTGAAAAATTTGATGCTGACAATGCATCAATTTGGTGCCAGTTTCCAAAGAAAGGGTGTTCTGTATTTGTGCACCTTTCCTGAATAAATCCTTTCCTTACTGCCACATAGCAGGTGTTCTTTGGACATCGATCATCCAGCAACTCTCAGATTCAGACTAATAAGAGATGTTTTTCCTACTTTTATTTTTAGATATCTTTGCTGGATTTTTGTGCACGTACTGATTATCCATAGTATAAATATGAGTTGTTTCTTCTATGTACAATATTCACTTCACCCATCTCCCTATACTAACCCTACCACCCCCTAATCCCTTCATGAGGTCCAAAGTCCAGTTTATCATGTACAGTAGTATTACCAATCCACTTCATCAGAAAATTGTTCTGGTAGTGTTGAGTCCGTTGTTGTTAACATTTCATCAATACATATTGTCCATAAGTGCAAAGTCTTGTTAGCATCCAGATCCCTCCAGTACCTTCATCCTTGATTGTTCATTATCTCATATACCATAATTCCTGGAACCATTTGCCTATATATATATATGCGTACTTCCAACTTATAACAATTCTATGGTGGGCAGCAAAAATTAATCAACGTAACAAAAATGTAGATGTTGTGCTACATTAACATTCTCAAATGAGTGCAGTATAAAAATTTCTGGCTGGAGAGGTATTACTTTGTTAAACATTGGCCACAGATGTCTACTAGCATGAATGCCTAGGTACAACTTTCAGGCTGGGGGGGGGCTTGGGGGGAGCAAGATGCTTCTAAGGCCATTTGCTGGGATTCAAGAGCAGGAAAAGGTTTGTCCTTGCCTCTGCTTGAGATGCCCATGAGCATTTGGTGGGCCAACATATAGCACAGGACGCTGGACTAGATGCGCTGTGGCCTGATCCAGCAGGGCTTCTCTTATGTTCTTATGTTAATTAGTTCTTGGAATCCTTTAGGATTGTGTCTTAATTGGTGAAAGTTAGATCTATCTTTTTCTGACACTGCCGTTAAATTAAAATCACCTGCTAGTATTATTGGTGAATCAGCAAATTTTTTTTAATTTCTTTAGAACTTCTTAATATAATTGTATTGATTGCTGTTAGGTGCATAAATAGTAGCAAGTGTTAATTTTTTATCCTGAAGGATAACTTGCAGAAATGGATATCTACCCTTAGTATCAATTTCTATTTTTTTTTCAACCTGTAACTTCATTGTATTTTTAATCAAAATAGCTCCCCCCCCCCTTGAATTTGAGATTCCCAGCACTTTAAATTCATGATATTTCTTTCCCACAAACTTGGCCCTTTCCCTGTTCTGATGTGCCTCTTGAATCATTAACAGGTCAGACTGTGTTTTGTTAATTTGATTACTTAAAAGCTGTCTTTTGCTTGGAGAGTTCTGTCCCTTTATATTATAGGACAATATTTTCAACATTGTGTTGTAATAGACTATATATTGATCTTGACAATGAAATGTGGATTGGTATTATTTGTTATTTGTTGGACTTCACAAAATCCCTACTGTCAGGAGGAATGCCTGATGGAGGCTGCCAGGTGGCAACCAGCACCTTACAATGAAAGTGCTCCCCCTCCTAGCAGAAAACCTGCTGGGTGGCTAACTAGTATCAGCTATTTTTTCCTCTTCACATCCACTACATAACCAGTTTGTTTTACTTTATTGTGTTGTCCTGTTACTTTTAGGTGGAAATATATAGCAATTATATTTGAACAAATGTCTGAATAAATAAAGAATACTGATGCAATACTCACTTTTTACCAGTGCTCCTATGCATATCTTAATATCAGTTTAGAGATGTTTATTCTTAATCCTATTTTACTATCCTATTACTCATTTTCAAGTCTCCATCTGCTGCTACCAACTAGATTAAGAAAAAAACAAAGATTGTAAGTTTGCAATTTATTTCCCCCCTTTTTGCCTTCCCTTCACCCCCCCTCCTGCTTCCCTCCCCCTATCTATATGATGGAGATAAACCTTTTATATCCCCGTTCATTTGTTAGTACCCCTTACATATCCCTTTTCTTCTCTTATAATACTATACATACTATTTAACTGTGGGTTATATGAAAAGGAAGGTAGTTCTACATGCTCATATAACAGTCCCTTCAAAAGAAAAAAAAGGAAAAAAGAGAGAAGAAAGAAAAGGAAGAATATGTATCCATTTACTAAGTTCATTGTGCTACTTAAATTGTAATAAATGCGGAATTAGAATTCCATCTAATTCTTGCTTTAAATCTAATTAGAATTCCATCTAATTCTTGCTTTAAGATCCCAAAGTTGCACTTGCAGTCTGCCAGCAACTTATTGTTGTTGCCAACTCGAGAGTCAACCTCTGTTACTCTAGTTGGAAGCTATACTATTTCATCAACATTTCATTTTGTATCCTCTATATTACATTTTACATCACATTTTAAATTTCAAGATTTTACAAGTCCTTTCTAGACATTATATGGATGGTATGAATTTGGCATCAGAACAGCATAAACTATTTGAAGTATGACAGAATTTAATAATTATAAAGATAAAGAGATAAACTGAGCTTAGACAAAGGCTTCCTCCAAATGGAATTGGGATTAGGTGGTCCTTGTTGTGACTCATCTTGCTGGCTAAAGCTGAAAGCATAATAGTAGTCCAAAATACCTGTAGAACACCTCATTTGTGAAGATCACATAGCCCTGATCAGACAGGGCAGTGAAAATGGTGGTAATGACTCTCAACTAAAGTGATCCATATTGGCTACATGTTTGGATGTTTTACAGTCATTGGCTACATGCCTTGTGATGTTTTACAGTCACATATAAAGTCAGTCACTCTGATGTTGTGATCCCATGCCTTTCCACATGCCCATGAAGAACACAGACAACAGGAATATGTGCTCATGTAACCCATGAGTCATGAATGAATATTCCTTTTATTTTTACTTTGATGTCTGATATGGCTTCAGGTTGGTAAACCTAACGCTGAGTCCACACAGTTTTGGGATACGGGAATCATACTGATATCACAGGATATTAACAGCTTTTTAAAAACAGAAAGTCTGGTACATGTGCCTCTGGGTGCATAACTGTTGCTCATTATAAACAAACTGCACACATACTTGTGCTTATCTCATGCCTGGACAAAACACTGCCAAAATGCTGTGATTCCAAAGTCATACGGATGTCAAAAGATGTATGCCCGGCCTAAGACCCACCAGCTGGGTAGCGCCCATGGGGAAGCTGTTCATTTTTGTAGATATTCCTGTAGTAACTGCAAAAAAAGTGAACAGCATTTAGCCTTTTCTCACTAGATATTTTCTTCATTTCCATGTGTGCACTTAATCCCTCTGCAAGACTGTAGAAAGCTTTCTCTTTGGTGACACCCTGAGGTGTGCTTTGCATATTGCAACAATTTCAGAAAGAGAAAAAATAGATTTATTTACATATAGAGTTTTTTGCATTTCTCATACGTGTAAGTCATCCTTCTTGATTAGGGATATGTGCAAATGGTTTTTTTGGCATTTGATTCATAAAAAATCGAACATTAGAAAATTTGTATTCATTTGAAAAGATCCCCTTTGAATGTGGTAGGATTCTATTTAATACAAATGCATTTGTATGAATTTGTACAAATATCCAATACAAATGCATATGTATCGTGGATATGAACCCTATATGAATGCATATATATCAGATACGTATCCTATACCAGTGCATATGTATTGTATATGTATCCTGTACAAATGCATAGGTATCGGTAGGTATCCCATACTATCCCTAGCTTAACAAAAGTCCAAACTATTTATAGGAATGTTCTGAAACATTCGTATTTGTACGAATGTTAATGTCCAAAAGTCATAACATTTGATTAGTGTATGAATGTCCGAATTCATACAAATTCATACAAAGAACAAATGTTATGAATATTTGTGCACATCCCTATTTTGATTTTTCATTCAGATTTAGTGGGGGGAAGCTTCAAGAACCTGGACATCCTCACATGACCACACAAAAAAATCTGAGAGCATTTTAAAGGTTGGAGAATTGTTAATTGTTCCATGAATTGTGTGACATTTTATTGTCATCCAAAATAAATACTGATGTCCATATTAGAATTTCTGTATTACTTTGAAGATGAACTTTTTAATACAGGCATTTATACATTCTAACATGTCTGAACACATATTTTATCTTCATTGTTAGTCTTGGTGAGGGGGACAGGATCTTTGAAGTAGACACAAATTACACATGGGTGGAGAATAGAAAAGAGAATGTTTTATCCTCTTATTATAGCATGAGGACGCCCAGTTTCATCCAATCCAGCAAAAGCTCATCACAGTACCAAATTAAGGCCAGTTCTGCACCTACTTTTGTTATCCTGGGTCCGCATGTGCTGTCTTGTACCAGAATAAGCAACCCATTCCAAGCTGGGATGGATTGTGCCTGGTGCGAAACAATACAGTTTGCATTGTAACAGTGTGTTCTGCACCAGCTTATTCCAACTTTGAAGCTGGCATGGCTGGCCTCTGAACGTTCCAAACAGAAATTCCTGCCCTTCATCACTCCTAGGAGTGGAGCATTTGGGCAGTGTGCCTCTTTGCATCACCAAAATTGGTCTCCAGTAGTACAGTATACTGGACCACAGAGGCATGCTGTCCACACATTGTGGTCTAGTATATGACCCTCTAGTATGCTGATAAACCTCAAGGTCAATATCTACTGGTAGACCAGACATTGACACCATTTTGGGTGTCAATCCTGCACAGATAGAACATATTAGAAGGGGACAGGGCCTCCCTTAAACTGAACCAGAGTACAGAAAGGAGGCCCATGAACCATTTCTTGTTTTGCACTAATAACAAAGGTGTAGAAAGGTGTTGTGAGATGTCCTTATTAAATATGAATTTACACACACCTTGATACATAAGGATGGGCACATAAAGCATTGGTGTAATATGACATGTTGGAAGTGTTTAGGAATGGACTAGCAAATGGTCTGGAATTCCTGTACTAGACAGAATCCATTTTTAGCACATTGGAACACATACTGGGGAAGAAATTCCATTTTTAAAAGCGCAATTTAAGGATTTTTTTCCCCTTTGGCTCCCTCCCTTCTACCTACAAGGAACCACATCTGCATAAAGTAATCAGAGCTAAAAGGTCTTGCTTCCTCCAGAGCAATGCAAACCTGTGCAGAGCTAGGATAAAATAGTACACTATAATAAAAAGGTGTAATTTTGTCATTGCAAAATATTGGCAGACTGCAATGATTAACATAAAATAGTAATTAAACATCTTGCTTACCTCTGCCTGAATTTGAATGCATCTTGATTACACCCATCAAAAAACCTTTTTTTCTCTTATGCCTACCCACTCTCTGTATCTTAATAAGTTATCTGCTGGGTCCCTGACCTCCAGTAACCCTGAACGCATTACATTCACTGTCCCTGCCCTTCCCAGCTCCATGCTCATTTTACTTCACCATAGCACAGAAAGCCGTATGTCTTCCACTGTTCCTGATCCCTCCCATTCCTATCATTCTCACCAATACTGACTCTTCTTCCCATCTGGCCCAGCCCAGAAAGGGAAAGACTATAAAATCCATGACTTTTGAAAATATATGATTTTGGGAAGGGAAAACAGCTTAGTTAAAAGTTAAGCTGGGTACATTTCTGTGCTTTGGTTTTGTGTTCAGTGCTGAAACGTAGCCTCAGAATACTAGCAGGGTCTCCCTTCCCAGTAAAAGTTAAACTTTTTTTCTTTATCCTTTATACCTGCCTATCATTAGCTATTGCTTAACTGTGCTATTTGCTGCTTCAAACCACATTTCAATCATTGCTGCCAATGGTTTTGTTTTGTTTTGCTCTTTTGCTTCTTGTCTTTTTAATTAAGAGATAATTATCATATCCACATCTGATCAGTTTATAAAATTATGTATATAATTCAGGTAGAATACCAAGATCATGGACAGAGTTCTTTATAGTCCCCATTCCTAAGTCTGGAAAAGACCCATCAAATACTAAACTATTATTTTCTGACGGGGTCCTACTCAGTTGGTTAACTCTAGGATTGATCTCCTCCTACTGCCTCTTTCCTGACCGAGAGGGAGGAGCTTTTCCCTTGGGTATATAAGCCCCAGCTCCTCCTTCATTACCCAGTTAATCTCTTGGTTGCCTCTTTTGCCTGAGTGATTTACTTTGTTGGATCAGACTACTGCGTCATCAAGGCTTACAGCTAAGTGGCTTGCCAGCTCGCTGTTACCTCCCTTCATAGGGAGCAAGCCTGTGAGAGCTCCTGGCCACGCTGCTTGCAGCTCACCAGTAAAGGACAGCCTCCCTCTTGGACCCCTCACCTGCAGGGATTTGGCTGCGGCGCGTGGGTAAGAAAACGGGAGGGAAACTGTGGAGCTCTCCTTGCTGCTGTGCACTAAGCTTCCCTCCATGGGTATGAGCTTTAGTGTCCCTATCCAGCCGCCTTCTTCCATTAGCCGACCTCACTGCCAGCTGCCGTATCACACCAAACGGCACCCTTTCGTTTGACCGCTAGCGGCTTTATTCCTCCGAGGAGCTCGTCCGGGCTACCAACTTCCTGCCAGAGCAGCGCACTTTGCAGACTTGCCACGGCAGGAGGCATTAGCGCAGCACAGAGGTCAATGGACGCCCAGGTAGCTGGCGCTAATGGCCGTCTTGCCCCCCCCCCCCCCGCTCTGATAAGGAGCTGCCCGAGTGAATGTTCTACTGGGCTTTTGGCAAGTGTCAGTCAGCAGCCCTACGAGGAAGCGAGGCGATCCCTCCCTTCCACACCTGGGACCCCCACAGCAGTCAGGGTAGTGTGTTGCAAATGGCAGGAAAAAAAAGGGAACATTGAAAGGAAAGCACTGCTGCTTAAGCCTACAGGATTAAGGCATATAGAATGGGGGATTGACGGCTTGGTACTAGGATACATCCCCCTGCAGCAACAGCTCCCTCTGCAGCAACAGTTTGCTACTGCGGGTGTTTCTAGCACACGTCCCCCTGCAGCAGCAGTTTGTGATCTGTTTTTTGGGGTCTCCAGGACACGTCCCCCTGCATCAACAGCTTTTATCTACCTTGTGTTTACAGACTTAGACGAAGCCGCGGGTTACCACTCATTCATCTCAGGCTAAACGTACTCAAGATTCATCTCGCAATAAATCTCAAACAGATAAGGCTAAAGGCACCAAGGCATCCAAATCATCCAAGTCCTCTAAATCTGACAGCAAGTCAAAGAGCTTATCAGATGCTGAGGCAGGCCCAGCCTCACCTTCATCCCAAGCTGCTCCCTCATCTAATCAACAAGCAGAGTTACATCAAAAATTGATTCAATTCCTAGAGGCAGAAATTGAGAAAAGATTGCCAGCTAAGAGGTCACATTCGTCAGATCCTCCCAGTCAAGACTCTCGCTCCCAATGTGCTAAGAAGGATGACCTTTCTGCCAAGCAACACCATTCATCCAGATCAGGGAAAGCACAGACACTGAAGGGCGGAGAATCACCTAGAGATCCGTCCCCAATGTCTGAGGTGCCTTCCGAGCAGGGATCCGATCATTCTCAACACTCCCTGACCCTAACTGCACGAGTTCATGCTGACCTTGCTCGTGCCTTTGGCCAAGTTCCTCCTGAAGAAGGAGAGTTACCTGAGTTGGATTCCGAGGTATCTCTTTCGGATTCTGATGATCCAGAGCGAGAATCATCCTCCGCTTCAAGCCAGAAACTTTTTGACTTATCTGTATATCCCCAGATGATAGAGAATGTGATGGATAACCTCAACCTTCAGAAAGCAGATAAGGAGGAAAAGTCTAAAGAAGCTGCTGAGGCTGAAGATCTGTTGCTTCCACCTCCATTGGAGCACTCATCTCTTCCTTGCCCTGCAGTCTTTCAGCGTCTGCTCAAACAAGATTGGGAGGCCCCTTGTTCTTCAAAAAAGTTGCGTGCCTCTGTGGTGAAAAGGTTTGCTTCATCTGACAACGAAAACAAGCTATGGGAGGTGCCCACAGTGGACCAACCTGTTCTCCAGCTTGTATCCAATCACGTGTTTCCCCAGCAGGGATTGGCTAATCTCAAAGATGCTGTGGAACGCAAACAGGAAATGCTCTTAAAGCGTGATTTTGAAGCATCAGCTTTGGCAGCCAGGGCTTCCTCCAGTGTCTCCCTATTTGCCAGAGGGGCTCTGAAGTGGACAGACCAGATAATGACTGGTCCAGGTCTTTCCAAGGTCTCCAAGAGCCTGATGAAAGAAATCAGGCATGCATTAGCCTTCTGCGCTGACTCTTCACTAGATGCTTTTCAACTCATCACCAGAGCCTTAGCTTCTTCCGTGGGCACATGACGTATTTTATGGCTCAAGCACTAGAACATAGACTTTGCCTCCAAGATGCGGGTTGTATCCCTTCCTTTCTGTAGGGGCCAGTTGTTTGGAGAAGAAGTCCTGAAAGACTTCCTAATTGAATCAAAAAGTAAAAAGATGATTCTGCCCTCTACCCCGGCAAATCAGGGTGCATCCAAAGGAAAGGATCGTAGAGCTTACCCTAGATGGTCCTTTAATAGGCAGTCTTCCTCCCAGAATCGACCGGCCTACAGGCAAAGAGATAGGCAGCAGAGTTCCTGGGGAGGTTCTTACCAACGCCAATACCCACAATCGTCAGGATCACAATCGCAAAGGGGCAGGGGAACATATCAGCGTTCCTTTCGTGGTGCAAAACACCCTCATTATTCATCCTGACTGTTCTGTTGAGTTGCCCCCTGTTGGCGGACGACTATCTTTGTTCCGAGATACCTGTTTACAGGATGTATCTGATATGTGGGCCATTTCAGTGGTATCAAAGGGTTATGCCCTGGAGTTTAAGCAAGTTCCCAGGGGTAGAGTTGTTATTACAAAGGTTCCTTCTGATAAGGTTAAAAAAGCGGCCTTGTTAGCCGAAATTAAACAGTTACTGGATATGGTTGCGATTGAGCCTGTACCTGTTTCCCAATGAGGGAAAGGTGTATACTCAAACATCTTTTTGGTGCCTCGCAAGTTGGGAACATGGCGAGTGATTCTAGACCTTAAATTCTTGAATAAATATATTAGACAACAAAGCTTCAGGATGGAGTCGCTCTCTTCCTTAAGATCTGTGATTCACAAATGGGATTGGTTAATAAGTGTTGATTTTAAAAATGCTTATCACTGTGTGTCCATTATCCCCGCCCACAGGAAGTACTTACGTTTTCAAGTGGCAGGTTGCCACTTCCAGTATAAAGTACTTCCTTTTGGACTTAGCTCCACCCCTCATATTTTCACCAAGGTGCTCATGCCATTGGTACAACTACTAAGGGTGAGGGGTGTGGCGGTGTATGCCTACCTTGATGACCTGCTTCTGGTAGTTCCTCCTCAAGTACAGCATTGTGGGGCCTGCACAAAACAATTTACGTACTGGAATCCCATGGTTTCATCATTAACAGGGAAAAGAGTTTGTTAACTCCATCCCAAACCCTTACACATTTAGGGGCGTTCATAGACACTTGTAAGGATTTAATCTTTCCATCTCAGGAAAGGTTACAGTCCTTCCATCTTATCCTCCATCGCGTCAGACGTACGGCAAGACCAGGTACTTTGGAGCTTGCCTCTCTTCTTGGCAAGATGGTCTCATTTTTACAATTGGTTCCATGGGCTCCCATTCACTATAGACCACTCCAATGGGAGTTGCTGCCCTGGGCCTATCACATTTCTAGAATGATGCCCTCCGGTGTGGCCCTTTCGCTTCGAACATGCAAGTCCTTCACTTGGTGGGCCCATTGCGGAAACTTGAAAAAGGGAGTTCCCATAGCAGACCCTACTCGCATCTTTATCACCTGTGATGCCAGTCTCTCAGGATGGGGAGCCCATTCATTAGGCCACACTCTGCAAGGGAAATGGGGCCTTGTGGATTCCCGACACCAGATTAATTGGTTAGAACTCAAGGCTATCTTCTTAGCCTTGAAGGGTTTTGCTGCTCTTATTCGACATTCTCATGTGTTAATAGCCACCGATAATATCACTGCTAAAGCTCACATTAATTAGCAAGGCGGAACTAAATCCAAAGCCCTTATGGCTCTTTCTTACAATCTGTTCGAATGGGTGGAACATAACATAACATCTATCTGTGCCATTCACGTGCAGGGCATTTTGAACACCATGGCGGGTTCGCTAAGTTGAGCAAAAATATCACAGCACAAGTGGCAGCTCAATCCAGAAGTGTTCGCCTTCATAGTCGACAAATGGGGGTGCCCAGTAGTAGACCTCTTCGTGTCAGCGGACAATCATCTTCTACCCATTTACATCACATGACATCGTGACCCGCAAGCACTACACACAGACGCACTTTCAGCACCGTGGCCAAGAGGGCTCCTATATGCATTTCCTCCATGGCCGCTACTACCTCGCTTCCTCCGATGAGTGCGCAGGGAAAAAGCATCGGTGATATTAATCGCCCCATTTTGGCCAGGCAGGGTTTGGTTTCCCCTACTGAAACAAATGGTGGTAAAGCCACCATTGAAACTGCCACCCAGTCCGGACCTCCTAGTCCAAGGGTCAGTCATCCATTCGGATCCTTCATGGTTAGCTCTAATGGCCTGGAGACTCAACAGAGCTGTCTCCAGGCCTTAGGCATTGAACCTTCCATAGTAGAAACTATGCTAAAATCTAGAAGGCCGTCCACTAACAGGATATATAATACCACATGGAAAAATTTCTGTTCCTGGGCCTCAACGAAAGATGTAAACCCAGTTCATCCATCCATCAAACAGTTACTAGCTTTTTTACAAGACGGACTTCACAAAGATCTAGGGTACAATACCCTTCAAAGACAAGTTTTTGCCCTACAGGCAGTTCTGGAATTTTTCCATGTCCCAAAATTTCCTCTAATAAATATATCAAAAAGTTTTTGAAGGGAGTTAAGATGTCCACTCCCGCAGTGATACATAGACACCCTAATTGGGACCTTCACTTGGTACTCTCCGCACTTAAAAAAGCTCCGTTTGAACCTATTCGGGATATTTCTTTAAAGTTCCTTTCCTTTAAAGTTCTCTTCCTCACGGCTATGATGTTAGCCAGAAGGGTATCCGATCTGGCAGCCCTCTCAGTGGAGAAATCCCTGTGCCAATTTACTCCTGACTCAGTAATCCTCCGGCTGGACCCGACCTTTGTGCTAAAGGTTAACTCAACTTTTCATCATTCCCAGGAAATACATTTACCTTCTCTCTGCCCAGGACCTTCTCACCCAGTAGAGAAGGATATGCATACCTTAGATGCCAGAAGAGCCTTAAAGACTTATCTTATCCGCACAAACGACATACGTAAAACATCTGCCTTGTTCATTTCATTTCATCCTACCACCTTGGGATCCAAGGTCTCCCCTAGGCCTTTAGCTTCCTGGATTAAATCATGTATTTTACTGGCATATCAAGCAAAGAACGCTCGCGTTCCTAGCAAGGTATGGGCACACTCTACACGCAGTGCAGCGACCATGGCAGCCTTTGCCAAGGAAGCTTCGCTTCAAGAAATTTGTAAGGCTGCTGTATGGAGCACACCATCGACCTTCACTAAGCACTACAAGCTAGATCAATATCGGTCAGTGGATGCAGCGTTCGGATGTCGAGTTTTGCAACACGCCTTGTAGCCAGGTGAGACAGCAGTAGATTTAAGGTATATATTACCCCACCTGAGAGACAGGTTGCTTTGGTACATCCCTAGAGTTAACCAACTGAGTAGGACCCCATTGGAAAATGACAAATTGTACTTATGTGAAGGTTCATTTTCGACGGGGTCCTGAAGTTGGTTTCCCACCCTGGATGAATTAACGTTGTGATTTGTATCATAGACCTTAATTTACCAGACTCCAGAGATTCAGTCTCGAGATTAACTGGGGAATGAAGGAGCAGCTGGGGCTTATATACCCAAGGAAAAAGCTCCTCCCTCTCGGTCAGGAAAGAGGCAGTAGGAGGAGATCAACCCTAGAGTTAAGCAACTTCGGGACCCCGTCGAAAATGAACCTTCACGTAAGTACAATTTGTCATTTCAAATTCTACACTGGTATTCTAGCTAATAAAAAATTCCAGTTTATTCCACATTTGGTTCACCAAGATCAGGCTGGTTTTGAACCAGGAAGATTGATCATAGACACAATTTGAACACTTTCAAATGTTATACCGTATATGGCAAACAACTTAAAAAGAAACCTTTGGCAGTTCTATCTCTTAATACCCTAAATGCCTTTGACTCTATTTCACACACTTATTTGTCCAAAGTACTTATATATAAGGAAAACCACTCTATGATACTAGTTAACTATCCTTATACTAACCATTTTGGTTTATCAAATGGTACCAATCAAAGCTGCTCTTTCAAATGTTGCACTTGAGCCATTGTTGGCTGCAATTAGAGGTAATCCAAATATTGTTCCATATAAAACTTAATACAGGCAAAAATTCAGATTACATAGACAACACAGTCAGCTAGAGCCCTTAAACAATTGTTGGAGGGAATCTCCCCAGTTGCTACTCTAACATTTAATTTAGGAAAATGTGAAACACTATTGAAAAACAGAAATCCCAATATAAATTGGAGATGCAAAAAAACACAAGTTAAAAATAAAACCAAAAATGCAAAATTTAAGAATTTGGATATGTAAGGTAATACATAACAATTAGAATCATTGAATTTATACTATCAAAAAGCAATGTAGTCAATGGAATCGTTTATTTTCCTTTCCTCTCCTTTATCACATAGTAGCTGTAAAATGTAGATAATTCCAAGGATACCATATGTTTCAAGTTTTATCTTTACATCCAGCTAACATGGTCATCAATAAATTGGGTGAATTATTCAAACAATTCATGTTCAAGACAAAAAGGTCAAGACTGCCAAAATATATAATATAAAGGAAATTATGCGAAGGAGAATGGGGAGTGCCAAACTTTAATTATTATTTTGATGTGCTTTGCATTTCTCAGTTTGCATACCAAGGAACAACACACTCACCTGAATAGCATCAGATTGAGAACAATGTTATTAATAGGATTTTTAGATTTAATTTCCCTATTATAGTGGATCAAATGCAAGACTAGTTAGATCAAAAAATAAATTGTTCCCTAGAAGGCCTCTGTTGATTAAAATGAGGTATTACCACCCATTTACTCATGTGATATCCAATGGTGGTTGGGGAAAACTTGAGTCAAGTGCATTGGCTAATATGCACAACTATTTTGTTATATAGAAGTCAATCAAGATATTTCAACTTTGGAATATGTTGTCATCAGTAGAATCCAATTGGCTTCCACATTATTTGATTCTAAGTACTCTTTTAAAAAATGAGTAATAAGGCAAGCTATTATATGCCAATCTACTTTAGAAAAGATATCTAAGAAGAAACAAGAGACTTCTGAATGATTAGACTCAAAAATATATTCTTTATTAACTGATTTACAAAAATCTTCCATAGATGCAATTAAAGGGAACTTGAGGCCTGTTCACATTGCCTGTAGAACATGAATTAGGGTGCTCTGGGATGTTCTGTCTGCATGACAATCCACTGCCTCCATCCTGGAGTGTCTGATAGCATCTGGAGCACCCCAATCCTCATTGTTCTGAGAAATAAACCTCATCCACAGCTTGACCAGAAGTACCTTGTACTTCCTGGAGGAAATGCGCAGGAGGGGGTAGTACAGCTGTAGTTGTACAGTCACACATCACATCACAATCACCATACCAACAACCTAGAACATGACAGAAGTTTCCACGGCCATTTGTTTGGTGATTTGGGCAGTCTGGGTTGGACTGTCTGCACCATGAGAACCTGAAGGTAAATTGGGGATAGTGCCAATGTTTGCCATGCAAGTGCTAGCCACCATCCCTGAACTTAATTTCAGTGGGCAACTATCCCACTGAAGTTAAGTGCAAAAAGTCTCTTGGAATCTATAACAGAAAACAATTGGCAGAAGTTAGTGTAACCAAAACAGAAATGCTATTCAACATACATCAAGAGGAAATAATTATATACCAAAATAAATATTGGGTGGTATAAAACTCCTCTTCAGTTGGCTAAAACACAATGCAGTGGGAACACTAACCTCTGGAAACAGCATAATAAGAAATCTTATTACTGTCGTTAATGGTGGAGCTGATCAAAAGTGGCAATTTTCTGGGATGAAATAAATCAAGGTATTAGGAAAATATTTCCCAACTTATCTCCAAAAATCCCCCAAAATCCCCCAGAACTTATTTGCTACATGACTTTCAAATGTTAGTAATTGTCAATCATCAAAAACAGTTTCTGCATTACTTATTAAGGCTATATAGCAAAAAAAAAAAAGAGGGGGGAATTGAAAACATAATGCAAGATATAAAAGCCTTTATGAAGGATTGTATAAGAAGGTATAGAGAATGTATGGAAGGGGAGATCTTAAGCATTGCAGTACCTAGAAAATGGTTGTTTTTATTAGATGAGATATATATGATTTGAGAAATTACTGTACCTGGAAAATAATTTATTGAAAAATGGATTATGTAGTGCAAGTATTATTACTTATGGTGAAGACTGGGGAAGGGATTGGATCATGGAAGTCTGTGGTATGTATATGTTGTGCTATGCCATGCCATGCCATGCCATGTGATTTACATCGTTATGTTATATGTATGTGATTGTAGTTATTGTTTTGAATATAATAAAATATGTTTTAAAAAATTTAAAACTCTGTTTTTTACTTTATCTTTTCCCTTCCTCATTTTTACATGGTTCATGCCAATTAATTGCCCATTTTTAAAGCCAATAGTCCAAAGATCCTGCATAGGGTGAATGAAACAATATTTCCAGTTCTCTGATCTTATCAAAAGTATCAAGTAATATTTGCTATCATAAGACACAATTGTGATTATCAACCTAGATGAGTTTAAAAGGGCATTATATAATTATTCACAAAAGACATTATAAAAGCTATTAAACAACATCGTTGTGTAGTGTCTCTCAAAATTAAACAGTTGTGATTCTAAAGCCCAGATGCTAAAAACTGTAACCCTTCCTGTACTCACCTCTCTGTGGTCTGAATCAGTGGGTCTTGATCATTTGGCCTACTTGTTTGGACCATGGAAGGACATAGTCTGGAACAGCACTGTCTCCATGATGGCACTGGTCCAGATCAGCCCTGTCTCTGAAGTTCATGCAAACTTTGGGGCTGGGTTCCAGTTTTTCCAAGAGCTAGGAGCAAATTGGGGGATGCATTTCAGGAGAATGCTTTGGTGGGCTACTGACATAGGTCTAGAACATGCCTCTGTGTTCTAGACCAGGACCCACTTGTTTGCCGGTATAAATGGAGGAGTGGGAGCAGGAGACTGAGAAAACTACATCTAATTTCCACAGCTTTTGAGTAGTAAGTAGCTAGTAAATATATTTATTACTAGTATTTTTACTAGTAAATATACTAGTTTCTATTTTTTTGCATCCTGAACATATCCATACCAATGGATATGTATGTAATGCATACACATCTGTACATATACAAATGTCTGAATTATTTATATGAATGATTCAAAATATTTGTATTCATTCAAATATTAAAAAAAACAAATGTCTGGACATTCTATTCGAATTTGAATGTTCTAATTTGGCTGAATTTGATTGAATAATGAATTTTTTGAATATTCTTGCACATCCCTATATACTAGTATTTATTTACTAGTAAATATATTTACAACTAGGCAGCTTAAAATACTGTGCATGTGGATACACAAAGCTATCACATAGGCCCCATAAAAGGCCTTCTCTGTCTTACTTTTTTAAGACTTGGATTTCAGGCAGTGTTATTTATTAGTAATGATTCATTTAGATAGGTGACAACTTATGCCTGGTAACATTCTGATCAGGTAATGTACTTTAGAACACATCTGTCAGTGCATTTTATTTACCTGCTCAGATTTAAAAACTATGGTGAAATGGCACTGAGTGGGGTATTTTGGATCACAGGTACAGCATACCAGCCTGAAACTCTTTGTGAACTGCTTACAAGCAGTGAACCACTGCATCATTTTCACACATAGCTTACTCCAATGCCTTGTCATAAAATCATAGAACCATAGAGTTGGAAGGGACCTCTGGGGTCATTGAGTCCAACCCCCTGCTCAATGCAGGATTTCCTAAACTAATCCAGACAGATGTAGGTCCAGCCTCTGCTTGAAGACCTCCAGTGAAGGAGAGCTCACTACCTCCCATGGCAACCTGTTCCATTGACTGATCACCCTCACTGTCAGGAAGTTTTTCCTAATATCTAATCTGTATTGACTCTCTTGAGGTTGCATACCATTGTTTCTAGTCCTTCCATCTTGTGGAACTGAGAATAGGGACAATCCCTCTGCAGTGTGACAGCTGTTCAGATACTTGAAGACTGCTATCATGTCTCCTCTCAGTCTTCTCTTCTGTAGGCTAATGAACAGTGTGGACAATGCATTCCAAGGGTCCTGCTATGGCGGCCCTCTGACCCAGTACAGACACAGTGTAATTGTCTTCAGAAGAGCTAAGCTCAGAAGTATCCTTTTCCTTTCATGTTCCCCCTGATTTGAAAATAATGGAATATATCATTTTGGGTAGGTAACCATAAAACAGTAGTAAAGTACTAACTCTAAAACAGAATTCACATGTCATGGAAAGGTTGAAATTTTGCAGCAGTTGTCCATTTGCACATTTATTCATTTCCATATATTTATATCTCGGCCTTCACCAAAAGGTCTCAGGGTAAGTCACAACATCCACAGGAACGTAAAACGTAACAATAAAATCAAATTTGGTTTTTTAAAAACATGATTTAAGTACCACTTTCCTATCTAAGCAGGACTACATTAGGAAGAAGCTAAACATCAAAGAGATAACGAGGCACTTCAAGCACATTTCATAAGCATGGCTTTCAGTCATTATGGTGCTGCAAGCATATGGGTTCATGTTTTTGCTGCATGTGAACAAAATGTTATTACTTATGGTGAAGACTGGGGAAGGGATTGGATCATGGAAGTCTGTGGTATGTATATGTTGTGCTATGCCATGCCATGCCATGCCATGTGATTTACATCGTTATGTTATATGTATGTGATTGTAGTTATTGTTTTGAATATAATAAAATATGTTTTAAAAAATTTAAAACTCTGTTTTTTACTTTATCTTTTCCCTTCCTCATTTTTACATGGTTCATGCCAATTAATTGCCCATTTTTAAAGCCAATAGTCCAAAGATCCTGCATAGGGTGAATGAAACAATATTTCCAGTTCTCTGATCTTATCAAAAGTATCAAGTAATATTTGCTATCATAAGACACAATTGTGATTATCAACCTAGATGAGTTTAAAAGGGCATTATATAATTATTCACAAAAGACATTATAAAAGCTATTAAACAACATCGTTGTGTAGTGTCTCTCAAAATTAAACAGTTGTGATTCTAAAGCCCAGATGCTAAAAACTGTAACCCTTCCTGTACTCACCTCTCTGTGGTCTGAATCAGTGGGTCTTGATCATTTGGCCTACTTGTTTGGACCATGGAAGGACATAGTCTGGAACAGCACTGTCTCCATGATGGCACTGGTCCAGATCAGCCCTGTCTCTGAAGTTCATGCAAACTTTGGGGCTGGGTTCCAGTTTTTCCAAGAGCTAGGAGCAAATTGGGGGATGCATTTCAGGAGAATGCTTTGGTGGGCTACTGACATAGGTCTAGAACATGCCTCTGTGTTCTAGACCAGGACCCACTTGTTTGCCGGTATAAATGGAGGAGTGGGAGCAGGAGACTGAGAAAACTACATCTAATTTCCACAGCTTTTGAGTAGTAAGTAGCTAGTAAATATATTTATTACTAGTATTTTTACTAGTAAATATACTAGTTTCTATTTTTTTGCATCCTGAACATATCCATACCAATGGATATGTATGTAATGCATACACATCTGTACATATACAAATGTCTGAATTATTTATATGAATGATTCAAAATATTTGTATTCATTCAAATATTAAAAAAAACAAATGTCTGGACATTCTATTCGAATTTGAATGTTCTAATTTGGCTGAATTTGATTGAATAATGAATTTTTTGAATATTCTTGCACATCCCTATATACTAGTATTTATTTACTAGTAAATATATTTACAACTAGGCAGCTTAAAATACTGTGCATGTGGATACACAAAGCTATCACATAGGCCCCATAAAAGGCCTTCTCTGTCTTACTTTTTTAAGACTTGGATTTCAGGCAGTGTTATTTATTAGTAATGATTCATTTAGATAGGTGACAACTTATGCCTGGTAACATTCTGATCAGGTAATGTACTTTAGAACACATCTGTCAGTGCATTTTATTTACCTGCTCAGATTTAAAAACTATGGTGAAATGGCACTGAGTGGGGTATTTTGGATCACAGGTACAGCATACCAGCCTGAAACTCTTTGTGAACTGCTTACAAGCAGTGAACCACTGCATCATTTTCACACATAGCTTACTCCAATGCCTTGTCATAAAATCATAGAACCATAGAGTTGGAAGGGACCTCTGGGGTCATTGAGTCCAACCCCCTGCTCAATGCAGGATTTCCTAAACTAATCCAGACAGATGTAGGTCCAGCCTCTGCTTGAAGACCTCCAGTGAAGGAGAGCTCACTACCTCCCATGGCAACCTGTTCCATTGACTGATCACCCTCACTGTCAGGAAGTTTTTCCTAATATCTAATCTGTATTGACTCTCTTGAGGTTGCATACCATTGTTTCTAGTCCTTCCATCTTGTGGAACTGAGAATAGGGACAATCCCTCTGCAGTGTGACAGCTGTTCAGATACTTGAAGACTGCTATCATGTCTCCTCTCAGTCTTCTCTTCTGTAGGCTAATGAACAGTGTGGACAATGCATTCCAAGGGTCCTGCTATGGCGGCCCTCTGACCCAGTACAGACACAGTGTAATTGTCTTCAGAAGAGCTAAGCTCAGAAGTATCCTTTTCCTTTCATGTTCCCCCTGATTTGAAAATAATGGAATATATCATTTTGGGTAGGTAACCATAAAACAGTAGTAAAGTACTAACTCTAAAACAGAATTCACATGTCATGGAAAGGTTGAAATTTTGCAGCAGTTGTCCATTTGCACATTTATTCATTTCCATATATTTATATCTCGGCCTTCACCAAAAGGTCTCAGGGTAAGTCACAACATCCACAGGAACGTAAAACGTAACAATAAAATCAAATTTGGTTTTTTAAAAACATGATTTAAGTACCACTTTCCTATCTAAGCAGGACTACATTAGGAAGAAGCTAAACATCAAAGAGATAACGAGGCACTTCAAGCACATTTCATAAGCATGGCTTTCAGTCATTATGGTGCTGCAAGCATATGGGTTCATGTTTTTGCTGCATGTGAACAAAATGTTATCAAAATCTTGTAATGCCTATCACACTAGAACCAAGCTAAACTCAGTGCTACAGGATTCCATCCCTCTCTCCCTCCCTCCCTTTTTCTAGGGCGTGTCCTGAAAAAGCAACCAGTCCCACACTGGAATGGGCTACCATTGGAGCAGAACAGGACCGTACACATTCAGACAGCTGTTCTGTTCAGCCTGGCTGCTGCTTCCAAAGAGACTCTGAAAGAAGGGAAAAAAGGTCCTGGTCTGGTCTCATTTGGGCTAAACCAACTTCTGGAGGGGTTGCCATGAGTGCCACTGTAGTCCCACGAGGTATTCTGGACAATGGGATATGCCATCTACATGCCTTCATGGTCCAATATGCTACAATTATTTTTAGATATAGTTTATTTAAAGATTTAAATTAAAGCATATTTCTAATACTGTACTCTCTAGTAAATAAAACACAATCTTCAAATTAATAGATGCAATATAAGCAAGAACAAGGTAGGGGTGTGCACCTTTGTGTCTGTTCAACACAAACCTGCTAAGGCCTGTCAGAGCCAGCACCTAGCCTTGGAAAGCCAGGAACTTTCCTTTCCTGGACTTCAGCACCATGTGCAACTTTCAGCATTGCTTCCTGGAGCACCACCAAAAGGTTTCCTCCATGGATCCATTAGTCAAGGTTTACGATGAAACACAATAAGGTCAAATGAAGTACAGATGCCTCCCTCTGCATTTGATCATGAGTGAAAACAAGCCCAATCAGAAGCACCACTTTTTAAGTTGTAAATGTACTCTCTTTTTCCAAATTTGTTTTGTATTAGAATAGTTTTCAGAATCTAAAAATAAAAGAAAATATTAGTGAAGCAAATCTGATGATTGTTCAGCAGTTCTCTGCTTTCCTTTGCCTTGGCCTATGTTTTTTACTATGGCTCCTCTAATTTTCTCTCTTCTTTTCTCTAAGTGCACCTTTACTGATTTCTCCTATCAGTCCTAAGTTATATGACTGTTATCTTGCTTTCAAAGTATTGTCAATTACTGTTCCAATACCAGTCAAGACTTGTGGGCTAATGAATCCTAGATATGTGTTTCTCCAGGCAGTTTCTTCCTGTATACCTCATTGAAATGTAAAGCCCAATATGGCAGACATCTCTCAATTTTTCCTTCTTTATAAATTTTATATAGCAGACCTGTCACTTTTCCTGCTCTGCCAATAAATGGTATTTTCTCTCCAAGGTACTTTGGTATTCTCCTTGACTCTTCCTTTTCTCTTTCATTTATGTGTCCTTTACAATATGTAGAATCTCCACCTTTTTACCTTTAAATCCATTAGCCCTTCATCTATGCTCTAGTTAACTTAAGAAATTTATGGTGATGTCAAATAAGGAGATGGAATTCTTTCCTGGGTCAATAACTTAATGAAACTGATGAATCTACAGGAAGAAATAGATTGCCAAGTTTCCCAGTGGAGCAGTAGAAAGAAACAGAAATGGGGTAGGTATCCTGGAACATTTGATGATTAACATTTTAATTAATAGCTTGGAAAACCAGGTAAACTGTGAATCAGTGACATATTTTGGGGACAAAGTTACCCAAGACAGAAAGGTTTAACAGAATGTACATTTAAAAAACCCTATCCAAATGGATGCTAAAGTGGAAGTTCAAAGTTACATGAATAACACAAAATGTAAATATGTAGACACTGGATCCTTATTACTCACAAAATGGCTTTAGGAGAACATTACTTCAGTGTATTTGTGTTCATCCAAAAAACAAATATAAGAACACAGTATATTAGATATTGAACAGGTGATAGAACTTAAAAGTATTCTACAGTAATCATAGAGAAGTAGTTAGTACAATAACTCTTCTTAGTAAATCCTGTACTTTTGTTAGGGCTATGCACTGCAAAAACTAGACCTGGGGTGGGGGGGAATGGAGGGAAATTTCTCAGAAGCACAGACTCTCCAACAGATATTTTGGGAAAAGGTTTCAAAAATGAAGAGTGAAACAGGCAACCAGTCATGCAGACATTCCCAGACCCAAATATTCTTCAAGACAAAACCAAAACTTTATTAAAACCCAGGTAAGACACTCAGTAGAATCTGTCAATATCAGTTGTTTTCTGTCAAGAACCATCAAAAGAACCATAACATGGGTGGAAATGGTACAGTTTAAGGGATCCCCCACTAGGTGGTACATTGCTTAGGAAAACCGCACCTATGTGGTGCCTCTTTAGCTAGTTATAGTGTATAGGTTTATACACAGTGCGCTTGTTTAAGGTGAAGTTGGATCGGAGAAAGGAAAATGAAGATTTTGAAGGAAACCAGAGGAGAAGAAATTATACACAACAAAATATTGGAGGAAGCAAGGAATTAAGATACAGTCAATTTCATGCTTCGAGTGTGATGTAAATGAATAACAACCCTATCACTAGAACTGGGAGGAGGGAGGGGGAGAGAGAAAATAGGAGTGAAGTGAGATGTGTGATTGTAAGAGCACTGTCAGGGACTGTGGTTATGTTTATTTTATTCATTGTACTTCATATGATATCAAACCGATAAAAACATATTAAAAAGAAAGAGAAAGAACCAGAGGGAAAATATGGAATATACTGGTGAAAAGAAAAGCCCTAAACTAGCAGGGAATACAGATTGTCTCACTTTCCCAGCATGCCATGATTAACGTACTCTGACTCCAAGAGGCTTCCAGTTACAATAAAGTCTGTGGTGGTGGTGAGCAGTGGTGGTGGTGAGCAGTGCTGGTGAGCAGTGCTGGTGGTGGTGGTGAGCAGTGCTGCCTTGTGAGAGTGCAGTTTTGCCAAAGTCAAAGCAATATCCAAAGTCAAAGAGTCTCACCCAGCTGCTTCTGGTTGAAGCAAACACTCAGGGCAAAGATCATGGTAGTAAGTGGGTAATTCAAAGTGTGTCTACCAGTTTCTCTTCTGGGAATGGCAGGAGAATCTTATCTGATGCCCACTGAGGCTGGTACCGTGGAAAACAGGCAGCTAAAAGGAAACCATAGTGGAACATAGTGGGTGGATTCCCACTCATGGAATAAAGTGGTTAGAAATGGTTTGGATCATCTTTGTCCCCATTACCATTCCGGTTCAGGGGTTTTTTGAGGAGTATTTGGCTCTAAAATGGAATAAACAACACATCTGGTTTTTCAGGTGTTTTCAGCCATTTTTGCAGTTAAAATGCTTTACCTTTATTCCTTTGGGAATGCTACAGCAAATTGGGGGAGATCCATCATGAAATGGGTGGGATTTCTCCTTCCAATATGGTCCCTAGCCAGATTTTAAAAGTGCTAGGAAGCCTAAAGCTTTTTTCTGTCAGAGCACTTCATAGTTTCATTTTCTGATAATATGTAACAATTCATCACATATACAGTGGTACCTCAACATACAAGTGCCCTGACATACAAGTGTTTTGAGATACAAGCCGCTGAGCGAGTGATATTTTGCTTTGAGATGAGAGCAAGATTTGAGATATGAGTATGTAAATACAGTACAGTACATAACAAAAACAACTGAGGTGGTGTTTTGGGAGCTGGAATGGATTAATGGGAAAATTGCTTTGAGATACGAGCGATTTGACATAAGAGCAAGGTTACAGAACGAATTAAACTCGTATGTCAAGGTACCACTGTACTTTCATTTTCCACCCATGCACAAATTAGTATTCCACCCAGCAGAGCTCATGCTGTCTGTCAGCTGTCTGTCTCTCTCTCTCCTTGCTTGAAGTGCAGGAATTATCTGTGCATGATCCAGGGACACACAGAGACCTTAACAGTTCTACCTGGCCCAGCTGCCCCACCTCCCTTTGGTCCTGGGGATGCCCTGACTGGCCAAGCATGACCCACGCATATACTGGACCTGGCACGAGGTGCTCTTCACTTCGGAGTGTTGCCAGAAACACTGCTGGCCGGACTGGCTTGCTGGCACAGTAGTGCCTGAGCCTCCAGTGGCCTTGCCAGAGAAATACCAGAAGTATGCAGATATCTTCAGTAAAAAGGAGGTGGAGCATCTTCCTCCCCACCGCGAGTATGACTGTGCCATTGATCTGGTCCCTGGAGCCTCTATACTGGCGGGGTGCCTCTATTCGTTGGCAGAACCAGAACTTGCTGCCCTCCGGGACTCCCTGGAGACCAATCTTTGTCACGGCTTTATACGGCCCTCCACCTACCCAGCCGGAGCCCCAGTACTCTTTGTATGCAAGAAAAGTGGAGAGCTTCACTTGTGCCCTCAACTACCGTGCCCTCAACCGGATCACCATTCACAACTGGTACCCACTGCCCTTGATTCATGAACTGTTGGAACGCTTATGCGCAGCGCGAGTGATCAACAAGCTGGACTTACACGGTGCATACAACTTAATCAGGATGTGTGCCGGGGACGAATGGAAGCCTGCTTTCTCTACTCGTTGTGGGCACTATGAATACACAGTGATACTATTTGGGTTATACAATGCACCTGCCATATTTCAGCGGTTCGTGAACAAGGCCTTTCGTGACTATTTGGACCAGTTTGTGATCATCTACTTGGATGATTTTCTGATCTATTCCCCAAATCAAGAGTTCCGTGATGCCCATGTCCAAGCAGTTCTCCAGCGCCTGCATGAACACCGCCTGTATGCCAAGCTGGAAAAGTGCACCTTTGACCTCCGGGAGGTGGAGTTCCTGGGCTACAGGATTTCAGCCCAGGGCATCACCATGGATCCTGCCAAGGTTGAGGCAGTGACTTCCTGGCAACCACCTCATAGCCGTAAGGATGTGCAGCGCTTCCTGGGATTTGCCAGCTTCTTTAGGCGGTTTATCCCAAACTTCGCTGTGGTCACTGCCCCAATAAGGCACCTCCTCTGGGGCAAGGCCCCCTTCTGCTGGATTCCCGAGGCACAGCAAGCCTTCCAACACCTGAAACAGCTGTTTACCTCAGGGCCCATCCTACAACACCCCAACCCTGGCAAACCCTTCACGGTCCAGGTGGATGCACTGAATGTCGCCATTGGAGCTATTCTGCTACAACCCAACCCCTCGGGGGACCACCTCCTCCCTTGTGCCTACTATTCACACCACCTCTCCCAGCCGGAACAAAACTACACCATCTGGGAACGGGAGCTTCTGGCCATCAAGGTGGCCTTTGAGACTTAGAGGCATCTGCTAGAGGGTGCTGCTCACCCCACTGAGGTGCGTACAGACCATGGGAACCTAGAGTATCTCCAGACAGCTCAGAAGTTGAACCAACAACAACAGCATTGGTCCTTATTTTTCTCCAGGTTCAACTTCCGTCTGGTCTATGTGCCACAGTCTCAGAACTGGCAGGCAGATGCTCTATCTCGGAAACCTGAGTATACCACTTCCCCCGTCAAAGAAGCCCTCTCCACCATCCTGCGACCTGAGCACAGGGCCGCCTCACCGGACCCCGGGTCATTGGCTGTGCAAATTCAGGACGCCCAACAACATGATCCGCTTGTCACCCTGCATGCTCAGGAACAGCCGCCATCCCTGTACTTTATCCACGATGACCTTCTCCACCACCAGGGTCGTTTGTACATTCCAGCCGGGAAGTGCAGAGAAATAGTACTACAGCAATGCCACGAGAGTCCTACTGCTGGCCACTTTGGCTCCTTCAAGACCCTCCACACAGTCCTCCATGATTTCTGGTGGCCCAGAGTGTGTGCTGAGGAAGAGCAGTATGTTACCACTTGCCCTATCTACCAACGGGCAAATGACCCTCCAGGGAAGCCATCAGGCCTGCTCCAGCCACTGCCAACTCCTTCTGGGCCTTGGAAGGTCATCTCCATGGACTTTATCACTGATCTGCCCAGATCCAATGGTCACAGTACCACCCTGGTGTTTGTGGACTTATTCACTAAAATGGCCCACTTTGTATCCTGTTCGGGACTGCTGACTGCCAAGACCACAGGCCAGCTCTTCCTTCAGCATGTGTTCCACTTACATGGATTGCCAGACGGGATTGTCTCGGACCAAGGATCCCAATTCACCGCTTGGTTTTGGAAGCACCTGCTGGCCCAGTTACAGATCCACCCCCACATGTCATCCGCACACCATCCACAGACTGATGGGCAGACGGAACACACCAATGCCACCTTGGAACAGTACCTGCGTTGTTAAACCAACTACCAACAGGACAACTGGTTTGAACTCCTACCCTTGGCCGAGTTTGCCTATAACAATGCACTCCATAATTCCACACAACAAATACCCTTCTGTGCCAACTACAGCTTCCACCCACGGGCCTTCCCAGCCTTGACCTCACAATCCACAGTGCCTGCCACCAACCACTGGCTCCAACAACTGCATGCAGCCCAGACTTTGTTGTTGGAACAGTTGCAGCAGGGCACGGTGGACTATAAGTGTATGGCAGGTGCCAAGTGGCAACCAGGACCTCCCCTGGCCGTGGGGGACCATGTTTGGCTCTCTACCTGCCATCTGCCGCAGAGCCAGATGTGTGGGAAGTTGGCATCCCAGTTTGTCGGCCCTTACCCCATTGTTGCCCAGATAAACCCGGTGGCATTCCACCTCCAGCTCCCACCAGGCCTCAAAGTCCACCCCGTGTTCCACCGCTCGCTCCTCATCCTAGCCAATGACACCTGTCCAGATAACTGCTCACCACCACCACCACCAGTGCTTGTGGATGACCATGAGGAGTTTGAGGTGGCCCAGATCTTAGATTCCCATAGGTGGCGCAGCCGGCTGGAGTACCTCATTGACTGGCTTGGCTATGGGCCTGAGGAGCATTCCTGGGAGCCCGCATCTGAAGTCCATGCCCCCGCCCTTGTGGAGCAATTTCATCATCAGTACCCCCACAAGCCTGCCCCGCCTGGTCTGGAGAGGGGGCGTCTTGGGAGGGGGAGTAGTGTCATGCCCTGTTCAGCCTCATCAGAAGAGGAGGATATGCCTGCAATGCTACCACAGGCTGAGGAGCAGCCCACAGCATGGCATTGCAGGCATGGAAGAGTCGAGGCCGGTCCCAGGTGAGCAGCCAGACAGCTCTGATGAGGAATCCACCAGCAGTGGGCCTAATCAAAGGCTCTCTCATTGCCTGCTTAGGCAGCAGAAGCAGGTGAGACGCAGATCCGAGTGATTAGCCCAGCTGCACCATGGGCGTGGCTCTGACTTCTCTATTTAAGAACAAGCTCACCTTGACTCAAGTTGCTGCAGACAACATCTTAGCAGCCATGTGTTATCTGAGCTTGAAATCCTGGACTCCTTGTGACCTGCTGACCTTTGGACTGCCTGACCCTTGTTGACTCTCTGGACACCTAGACCCCAGACCGCAACTGACCTCAAGAACGTCTGGAACCCTTGGGACTGAGTAGCTGCACAAGTGTTTGCCTGTTGCCTGACCGGCCTGCGATGTGACAGGTCTCAGGGTGGGTTACAATATTATATTAACCTCAGAGAAGGTCCCTGCCCTTGGGCTTACAATCTAAAGAGACAAAATACAAAAGGGAGGGAACAGTGACACTCTGGCAGCAACAGTGTCCTTGCAATGGTAAAATACTTTTATTTTCTTTTTCTCTTCCATTCCCCACAGGCAAGATGGTTCCTTCATAGCCTGTGTTGTGACAGTTGGGAGAGCGAGGCCAATGCTAGGAGCTTGATAGAAGGTGCTCACCCAGTTATGGGCCAGCTTCCCTGTAAAAGTTGTTGTATATTAAACTTTTACAAACATAAGTGAATTTTTCATACTAGCAAATATCCCACTAATAGTAGATAGAAGTAGAAAACCATAAACATTGTGAGGAAGAGTCATAAACATTGTGAGCTGTCTCCTTTTATAACGAAAGGCAATCCATGCACCACATCATTTCTAGGCTGCTCCCACTGGCTCCTATGGACCGCACATGCTCAGATGGCCAGTTGAGACCAGGTGGGTGCCCAGCCAATGAGGGGCCGCCCCCACAAGCATGCTCAGAACAGCCCGGCCTAGTCTACACAGAATTGGGCCAGAAGGAGAAGGTAAGCCCCATTCACACACTCGAACCTGGGGGTGGGTTGGGGGCTTTTGGCTGTCGTTCCTGCCCACCCCCGGAGCCCGATCTGGGGTTCGGGAGCGAGCAGGAACGCAGGGAAAGATGGCACCCGGGCTGCCCACACTGGGTCCATAGGAGCCAATGGGAGCAGCCTGGGGGAGGGGCCGAGCTGTCACAGAGAGAGAGCATGCTCTTTTTAGTGCTCTGAAACTCGAACGCATGGAGGCCAGATTGGGACGCTTGCGAGCAGCCTTGAATGGATCTCACCACCCGCAAGAGCGAATGCTGCATCCCAACGTGCCCTCCATGCGTTCGAAAACCCCTTGTGTGAAAAGGCCTTTATTTTCTATTCCTTTCCTAATTATTCCCAGCACTGAATTAGCTTTTTTCACTGCTGCTGCTGCTCACTAGGTTGACACCTTCATTGAACTGTCCACCAAAACCCAAAGATCCCTTGCCTGGTGTGTTGCAGAAAGCTCAGGCACCATCGGTTTATAGATATAATTTGGATTTTTGGCCCCGATGTGCATTAGTTTGCACTTGTTAAGATTAAAGCACATTTGCCACTTGGTTGCCCACTCACCCAATGCTAAGAGATCCCTCTGGATCTCTTGGCCATCTCTTCTGGATTTTACTACCCTAAATAATTTAGTATCATCAGCAAACTTTGCTGTTTTACTATCTACCCCTTCTTCTAGATCATTGATGAATAAATTAAAAAGCATAGGTCCCAACACTGAACCTTGAGGGACCCCATGTTTTACCTCTTTCCACCCTGAGAATTGGTTGTTTATTACGACTCTCTGCTTTCTGTCCTTGAGCCAATAACAAATCCAGGACAGAACCTGTCCTTTTATTCCATGGTTGATGAGTTTACTAAGTAGCCTTTGATGTGGGACTTCATCAAAAGCCTTCTGAAAGTCCAGATAGACAATGTCTATTGGCTCACCTTTATCCACATGTTTGTTGACATTCTCAAAGAATTTCAACAAGTTTGTGAGGCATGATTTACCTTTGCTGAAGTCATTTTGCTCAGCAATGCTTGCTCCTCCATGTGCACACTAATTTTGTCTTTAATTATGGTTTCCATCACCTTACATGCAACCAATGTTAAGCTAAACTGGTCTGTAACTGCCTGGATCACCCATGGATCCTTTTTTGAAGATTGGTGTTACATTTGCTACCCTCCAGTCCTCAGGTACAGAGCCTGATGTTCAGGAAAGATTATATATTTTTGCTAGAAGGTTGGCAATTTCACATTTGAGTTCTTTAAGGACTCTTGGATGAATACCATCTGGTTCCGGTGACTTGTTAACATTTAGTTTATTAAGACATGCAAGGATCTCATCCTTGGTTATTTCTGTCCAGTTCAATTCTTCAGAAAATACAGGATCATCTACTGGCATGTATCCTCTGTCTTTCTCCGTGAATACAAAGGCAAAGAATTTGTTTAGTCTCTCTGCAATCTCTGTGTTTTCTTTAATTATCCCTTTCTGTCCTTTACCATCTAATGGTCCAACTGCTTTCCTGGTTGGATTCCTACTTCTGATATACTGTAGAAGTTCTTGTTATTTCTTTTGATGTTTTTAGCAATGTGCTCCTCAAAATCTTTCTTAGCTTTCCTAATGGTCATCTTGCATTTGTGCTGCTAATGTCTATGTTCCTTCCTGTTCTCCGCATTCAGGCAAGCCTTCACTTTTCTAAATGAACTCTTCTTGTTTTTAATGACTTCATCTACTGCACTTGTGAGCCACACTGGTTTCTTCTTGGACCTAGAAGTCCCTTTTCTTCTTTTAGGTATGCATTCTAAAATGCAGGGTCCGTGAAAGAATGAAAACAAGTTAAAATGTATCAAAAATCACTTTTTTGTCTTCAATAATAAAGTACAACATATAGTTTGTAATGGAGAAAAATATTAAAATACAACGATCATTAGTATGAGTGGCAGGCTTTAAGATCCTTTCTTAACTGGGCTGGTTGACTGTCCCATTGGTACTCACAGAATGCACTCTCCAGACATTGGATGGGAATATATTCTTAAAATTCTGACTGGTATAACAGACCATCTGGCCACATGGGGACAGTGCACAGGTCCTGTATACCAGGTACCAGGAAGCAGCACCAGAAGTGCACCACTTCTAGCCACACAGCTGAAAAATTCCCAGTCAGCAGCTTCAAAGTTCAGGAAATTATTTCCCAGTATCTGGGGCTGGGTTAGAATGGTTGTCCACAGTGTAGCAGCCCATCCTACCTTAAGATGGGTTGCCTATTCTGGCCCACAGGGTAGGGCATAAGATCAGGTAATTGCAGCAATATAATACCATAGTGTGTAAGAAACCCTAGCCATGGATTGCATTAAAGGAAGATCGGCTAGTTCCCCTGTTGAGGTTCCTTCCAAGCCAATTTCTCTCTCAACAATGACCAAAAAATATTTCTGGCCAATGGTACGAAAAAGGTAGAAGGAATAGACACAATACTGAAATTTAAGCCTATCCTCATTGATTAGTACAAAAACAGGAGTGCCAGTGGATTCTCATCCACTCATGAGACCAATCCTTAAAATGACCCAGGTAGGGTAATAATCTGCTCTTCTGCTGACCTACATGGGCAGTGTACATCTCTTTATATGTGAGATTACGGAGATGCTAGGTCTATTTGGGCACAACCACAGCTGGTATGTGACCCTTCCACCAAAATCTGGCAAGGTAGAAACACACCTCTGAAATCTAAAAAGCTTTTGCCACCCTGAGAACACCTTCAGAGATTCTGCTATTTGTTCTTGTAGAATGATCACTGATTATGACATTGATTTATTAAAAGGAGCAATAGAATTTAATAATGAATGTGCTGTCTTTAAAGAGAAAGGGAGGACTGTGCTTCAAATTTGAATTTCCTTTTGCTTTTTGGTGGATATTCACATTCCTGCATATTACACTGTAGTTTCTCATAAATATGATCCTGTAAACAATTTTTTTCTCATTTGATATCTCGGATCAGTGAACACACACCTGTTAACCAGTCAACCAACTTGGTAGCTAATTTTCAGGATGTTTCAGATTCCAAAAATGCAAGGCAGCACGCCAGAGCAGACAAGTAAATATCCCTTCCCTGTGGCACATACAGCATAATGGGAATCACAGTTAATGATCTGAATCCAAACCCAGACCTTGTTTTATGGAATGCTCACTCATTGTTAAGCAAAGCTGTTTGGGCATAAGCGCATACCATTGATTTTAAAATTGATTTTTTTTAATAACTAAAGCACGGTTCACAAATCACCATTCTGGCAGTTGTACTGAAACCTCATCTGTGCTTTTGTTATAGTTTGGCACCTACTGCACAGTCCAGATTTTGAAACAATGTGTTTCCTGTGGCTTAGGCAGGTTCTGAACTATGTCCTCAGCAACTATGGACCAAGCAGAATTCATTTATTGATGTGCAAAAAGAATACGAACATGAGAGAAATGATCTCTCCCCCTTTTTTAATATTCAGTGTTTTCTGCTGCTGCTTTTGAATGTATGACAATTTATATTTCAAGCCTTTCCTTGTAATTATTGTAATTATCATTAATCATCAACTTCCACATGAAATGGAAATACAGAACACTGAAAAGGTCACAGCAATGGAAAATGCAACCGTCTTTCAGAGATGATATGAGGCATTAACATTCAGCTGCCTCACTTGTGTGTGACAAAGATTGTAATGAAAACAGCAAATGGTGCGACATTATTCTGCTATTGTAAAAAAAAAAGAAAAGAGAATGTGTGAAGCAAGAATACAAGCTAGAATAATCAACTCTTACCACAAACACTAGCTTGGTTAATAAAAATACTTTTCTCTGGAAAGCCACCAAGCGTACTAAATCCCTACTAGGTAAGATCAAGTTTGACTAAACTGATCTATAAACAAAATAAGGCATCTCCAAAATCACTATCTCAGGGCCAGCATCCTTTGTGCCTACCAGAATCGAGCTTGCAACTTGCGTCAGGATTGTTTGTGTGGGCTAACCTCATAGGTCCTTGTAGATAGTATTAAACAGTAGGAGCCAGCAGCATTGGTGTAGAACGTCCTTCCTCTATGAAATAATGGTTCATGGGCTTTGTCTGATATCCATGCAGCACTGGCAAATCTTCCTCTGATCAAATAAATTTCATGAGCCATGCCAGGTGCTACTGGCATTGATGAATTACATGTTAAACTGTCAAAATGAATTATCTTGCATAGTCCATACTTCAGTGCATACTGGAGATTTAAAACTGACAGCAATCATAATGCCAACATAGTGATGAAGGGTGGAGCTTAGGCACAATATTAATTTTTATTCGACACATTTGTGACATGATTAAGGTTGAAATGGGCATTATTACTTATGTCAGATTTCACATAGAGATATATATTTCGTCCTTACCATTTCCTAAAGACCAATTTGTATAGCCACTACATTGGGATATCTCAAAGGACCTTTCTGCACTGTTTAATATGCCTCTAGGCCTCCTGATCCACATGTTAATGTGAATGTAGGAGGCCCTATCATCTCTGGTGCAGCTCCACTTGCTTTAGACAGACCCTGATCCAGATTAAGGTGGTGCTGCTGAAAAGTACCCCCCACCCAGAGGCCCCAAGGCTAGGAACTTTTGCTTCTAGCATTCAGGGACATGGGGGTGCAGCTGCAAAGCTTGCGTGAACTTTGAGGCCAACGCATGAGCTGATCTGGATCAGCACCATTGGTGCAGATTGTGCTGGTCCTCCTCATGGGCACAGTCAGTGGGCCAGACTATTCCACACCCACTCATCCTGACTAAAAGTAGTTAAATGCAGAAAATCAGGAAAACATGCTCCCGTCAGTGGCTATTCTGGGCTCTAAATTCACCTTGCCCACCCAAGCTGGTAACTGGATATTCTTTAGAAGGAAAGGTTGTAAAATGGTTCATAGGTTGACCAAAAGACCATGGTCTACGCATTGATTCTTTGGCTCTAAATTCTGTCCTGATGCCTAAATTCACACTTTCATATTAGTACACGATGCCTCAGTGATGAGGAACAAAACAGAAGTGGTGGGTCATTGCAGAGTTTCAATAGTGTTGTTTCTATCCACCTGAAGCAGTTGTCACTGCATCATGAACCACTGATTTATATCATATATTTATAACCCTATCCTTCACCTCCGAGTCATGGTAAAACCAGCAGACACTACCAGACAATGCTGCCTTCTAAGTCTTATGGCAAATGTGATAAGTGGCATATGGTTGGACATAAGGAGTTATGGGCTTTAAAATTTATTTATTTATTTTTTGTTCCTGTACCAAGAAGCATAAGAGGCATATGCTTTGGTCTCTTCTGAAGTATAGTGCACAGTGCCTCTCCATTTTTGCCATTTATTTTATTATTTTCATACTAATTATTAATAAAAGTGTTCTTCTCACAAAGAAACTGCCTTTGGAGTCTGTTCTGCTTTCTGCATTGCCAGAGTATTATAGCCAATTTATTGTTATTCAAACCTTCACACAAAAAGACCTCCAACATGAGTACATCCATACAAAACTAATATCCCCATTTTTAACATGTGTCTAGGATGTCTATTAACAATACTTCTGGTATTTAGGTGGAAACTGAAGACCTATCTTTTTACCAGGCCTTTCAAATGGAATGGTAGAAAATCTGTATTCATTTGAATAGATCCCCTTCGAATGTGGTAGCATTCTATTTGATGTGAATGTATTCATACAGATTTGTACAAATATCTGATACGAATGAATACGCATTCAAAACATATCTGATAAATATCTAATATAAGCGCATACGTATCTGATATCTATCCCACAACATATCCCATCAAATTCAACCCAAATCTACTTTTAATCCGCTCTTGATCCATGTTGAATGTACTCCGGATCCGTTACAAATGTGACTGGCACAGTTGCTTTCCCACCTCCCCAGTTTCATGAATTTCTGAACTATTTGTACAAATGTCCAGAAACATTTGTATTTGTACGAATGTTACTATATGCATGTTGTAACATTCAGTTTGTGTATGTATGTCTGAATTATGAATGTTACTAATATTTGTGCACATCCCTACTACAGAGCTACTTATTTTGGTTAGTGGAGGGTTTGAGCTAAATTTCCCCAAAAAAGGCACATACAGTATCCTAGAACCAGATTGTCTGCATTTGGATGGTTGTTCCAGGACAGTTGCCATGCCAGCTCTGGAGCCAGCCTCCAATACTTCTGACACCCAGAAATGAAAGTTCTTGGTCTCTTAGCTCCCAAGGGACCCAACTGTGGCCCTTCACCTGGGTCCATTTGTTGCAGCAGAAATGGACTCAGTGCTGAGATACCTGAATACCAAATAGCCCCAACTGGGGAGGGAAAATCCACAGAACAACCAGAAATGGATTTTCATGACTGATCCCTGCAGAAAGAGCATAGCTTCCATTCAGATAGAAAGTCAGGTGTGTCCTCAGCTCAGGTGCCTAATAAGAATCAATAAAACCATTGAAGAAGGAAGTGAAGAATGCACAGACATAAATTAAAAACAAAGCAATTATATACAGGTGGAAGTTCTGAAACTAAGGATAGGCCAAACATAATGGACTACCTATCTTTTTCTACAGCTGTGCATTACTACTACTCTAGGCATCTTTTTCTGCTGTTCCAGGCAATGTCCCAAAAGCAACTATCAAGTTTTATATTTGATATAGCCAATACAGAGTGATCTTTTTTGTAGTGCTCACTAAACCAATGTCATTGACAATCGGGAGCCTCAGGTCAATGAGATTCCATACTCATCCATGACATTCAAGATTCTTCAGCAACTAAAGAAATTTGCCTAGTACCACCTTTGTGTGCCTTTAGATGCCTGGTGAAACCTTTTTGTTCACCCAAGCCCAGATAAGGTCTGCCTAGCTGTCTTATTTTATGTGTTAATCACCTTTCTTTAAAATCAAGACAAGGTACAAAAGAACAAGGGGAGGATTAAAAGCATGAGGTAACAGAGCAGGCATTGCTTAGGAGCATCTACAGAACTGGGGTCAGATAGCGGGGTGTGTTGTGCATCTACGGAAGTTATAGTAACCAAACCGTGCCCCTTCCTGCACTGGGCCTTACTCCAGATTATATTCCAGAATAGGGATCTGTCATCCACGTGCTGGTGCAGACTGCAATAGACCTGCCACGGTCTGCACCAGCATATGGATGGCAGGTCCCTATTCTGGGATATAATCTGGAATAAGACCCAGTGTAGAAAGGGCCCATGACTAACGTAAAGCCATTTTGAGCATTCCCGATTTTAAAGTTAAATTGAAATTCACCCAGCAGTGCATGAATCAGACAGGTGGATGATTCCCTCCCCCTCTTCCCTATTTAGAGAGAGACTTGCTTGAGAAGACGAGCATGCTTTGCATATAAAACTGCCACCCCACCATTCCAAATGAAGTCAGTCAGCTTCTATTACAATGAAGAAAGATGAATCACACTGCCTTAGTGCAGGGATCTGTTTTGTTGTTTTAATAGGCAGGTTTATAAAACATGTAGTTAGATGATTTTTTTTTTTACTAAATTATGCTAATTGGTGTTTTATAAGTCCTTTTTAATCTGTTTTGATCACACCAGCATGAAAATGATGCCTTTGGAGTGGCAGCGTCAGAATGCCTTTGTCTTTCCTGCTAGTGAAGGAATGAAATGGGATGTGAACTCAAAATGGAGCCGAACCTCTAGTGTTGCTGCAATGAGAATTGTCACTAAGCTCCCCCAGTGGAATAACCACCTCTTTCAAAGGATAAAACTAACAGGTATTTTGCACATTGTGCAGAAGACAAAGGGTCATAAGTCATTTAAGAATTTAATGCCTCGTTTTCAGCATGCCTGGCTATGGAGAAACACAGATGTATTTCTTTACCAAACCTTTCTTTCATCTTCTTATTTATTTGTTGAACCCTTCCATTAAAGCCTACTTACACTGATGCTATGCGTGATAAAGTAAATGCCAGACTGGAATTGAGAGAGGAGAGGAAGAAATTACTGTCACTTGTTCCAAAAGATTAATTGGGTTTCATGCAAGACCGGGACTGGAGAGAGAAAATATTTCTTGTTGAAAATCCCCATTTAGTCTGCCTGCACAGAGTTTCTCTTTCAATTTTTAATGTAGGCTAGGTCAGCATTAGAAAACTCTGCTTTTGAAATGTACTTTTTCTTTCTGAAGCTATTCATTTGCATGAGGAGGAGGATTCCTTTCAGCATCACCTAAGTGTCCTTGGAGAGAGATGCTGTGTTTAGCATGCAACAAAGGCATGTGAACTGCCTTAGCCTGTGTAATTATTTAGGCCATGCACATGATGCCATGATACCTAACAGCTGCTGGTGATAGGATTAAGGAGGAAAATATTTAATTCAATGCAGGAGCACATGTGCTGTGATGGTTTTATTTATTGTGGTAGCTTTTACCCACTCCCTAGGGTGTGCGAGCTAGATAGACAGCGTAGCAGAAATCATTTAATTGTGTCAACAAAGTGCAGTGATGTTTGTTTAAAGCAAATAAAAAGTCAGTTTTGTAAGAAAATTGATTAGTTGGTGCTTACTTGACTGTCAACTGTGGCTTCCAGATGCACAGGCAAAATTGGTTTGTTTCATCTCTGGTGCGGGGAGGGAGATTCTTGGGAGATCAGAAGAAAGAGATGCCATGTAAATTAGAATTAGACTTTTTGTTCTTTAAATCAATAAAACAATTGGGAGGTGAAGGAAAAACAGGCTGAGTAATCCATCAAAAGTAGGTCTGTATTCCCATTTTTGACCCTAGTAAAATAGCTACTTTTATCATGGTTGTGCTGGTTGTCGTAGAGTGTGTGTGTGGTGTGTGTGTGTGTGAGAGAGAGAGAGAGAATAGAAACCTCAGAAAATGAGACATTTTTTTTCTCTGCAAACGTAAGCTGTCAATGAAAAGCTGAGTGTAAACAAGAATTAACTTATGTTACTTTACAAACTCTTTACAAGAAGTTATTTCAAATTTCCATGTGACAGATCATATCTATGAAAACAGACCTTTGGTACCTTCTAGTAGTATGAAATGTAGCAATAGATTCTCTCTTTGCATGACTTGCCTGCAAGATTATAAGAGACAAGAGTAGGCTGTAAAAACTAAATAGAAGGATTGCAAGTAATAAAGAAACTGTTTAAATACCCATGAAAATTGCTTTCTTCTTTTTTTCAGCTGGTGATCAGAGATAGAATTTGTTATGGCTCCATTGTGAAGCCATGAGCATGCCTTAAGGGTACAGGACCTTGCACATCCCCTCCAATTTCTGTAGGACCAGTATATCTTAGAACTGTGCTGGCCAGTTGGCAAAAACCTTTGCAGCTGCAGCCCAGCAGAGGCCGCTTGGAAATGCAGGCACAGTGGAGAAGGTAAAGCCATGAATGAAATGGGAGGAAAGCTAGGGGCAGTCCATATACTCAGTGAGGAAAGGTAAGTGGAAAGCCAAGCTGTGATGATGGGATCTGTCACTGCCTGGCAGCAGTTAAAGCACACAGTTTGGCCATCATGGTATTTTTTCAGGCGAACATGTGAATGCAGTCCTCCATTGCCACAGGTTACTCACGTGAGTTTCTCACATTCAGAAAGAACATCTGAGATCATCACAATGAAGCACAGGGTTGGGGCCTCATTCTGGAAAACCTCCTTCATTATCAGGGTATCCTCCTAGACATTTATGTATGCTCAAGTCATATCCATGTAACAGTTGATGATAACCCCTATCAACACACTTCCAGATTTTAGGCCATTTTAGGTTACCCCAAGACACACCAATGTCTTTGCTGGTGGTACTGTTGATACTTAGAATGCCTGATGCTGCTAGGTTTGTATGTCCAGAACCATGGTAGTCCTGGAATGATTACCATCTGATGTCACCTACTGCATTTCTAAGAAACAGGCTGAATTCTATGCTGGGTATTTAGTGATCATACTTGCAGTTTCCAAGTCAAGTCACCAGTCTGGTTTCCTGCTCTCTTTTTACTTCCAGCTATCCCAAGTTCAGTATTGTCCTACGTTCACCTTTGTCTCCAGTCTAGCTTTCTGTTTCCTATGTCCCATTGGTTCCAAACCTCCTGCCCATTTGTGATTGCATCAAGCCATTAGTCATGTACGTCATCCGAATATACATTCACGTGGAATGCATTTAGATTGCCTTAGATCAATGAACCTCTCTCATCCTTAAATTTGGCAGTATCAAAATGCCAAAGAAAGCAACTGCTTCAAGAACAGCTGATGTCTACATGCTGTGCACTTTACTCCCTCACTCTCCTCAGAGCTGGAGAAGATAGGGAAAGGAGGATTTACCCATCACAGCGGAAATGACCTTGGAAGTAGGCCATTTTGTGGTAGAGTGCTTGAGCGCAACAAACAAGGTGAGCTGTTCACATGGACTCTGGGTGGATGTCCACTAAGTTCATTGTCCCACTCTGTGGGAAGGACACCAATAAGGGCACCTGCCAGCCCCCAAGCACCCTCAGAGGACTGCCCTATACTTATGAGAACCTCATGCATGCAGATACCATGTTCCTGGGCATTCCACTCATATGAATGCTGTTTTTATTGGAGAGAAGGACAATATTATATACTGCATTCTTCTCTGCAGATGGAGATTGAGAGCAAAGTTCTATTTTGACATCTATTGTCCATAACACCTATCTAAAGTCTGAAATTTGAAATTTCCTGGGCTGACTGCAGCAGAGCTTTGGTTTTCCTGGCTAGAAACATGTCTGCAGGGAGAAAGGGTGGTCGTTTGCTATAGCAGTACTTGTCAAAGAGAAAAAGGAGTTAGCAAGAAGAGCATAAGAACAAACAAAAGCAGGGAGAGTGAAAGGAACAGGAGGGATGCATACTCCCAGGGCAGCCTTAAGTGATGGTAGTTCTGGGGCACTGGTTGAGGATGCATAAAAGTTTTCCTGCTGAAGCTAAATAGGTTTCATCTGCATCAGGGGGGGTATGTCTCTTCAGTTTGGGGTTATAAGAAATGTGAAATACACACAGCATTGGACAGTGCCCATGGACACAGAAGGGTTGAACATTGATTTCACCATTCACCTTTGATTCTCATATGGCAGGGCAAAGGAGCCTTTGATCAGACTTGGAAGTACTTACTGATGCATAAGATCAAAGCATGATTTGCCACACTGTAGGAAGATGAAATGCAAATTGCAAATAGCTATTCAGCCCTTGTACTGTACCCATGGGCCACAGGTGCCACTTGATATAAATGTATTGGATGATCAGCAGCATACATTAAAATGCAATAGAGAAGGGGCCAATATCTATGGGAGTGTGTTTGGAGTAAGGAAAACATGGAAATCATATGAAGAATTTAAGTGGATTATTCAAGTTTATGTAGGATATCCAGTTATGTAAACTGAAGTGCTCTCTTAAGGACTGTTAATAGAGGGTTAAAGAACTCCTCAAACAAAATCATGAAATTGTCTGATCTGAGGTGGGAAAAAATAACCACATTTGAACTTCTATTGGTTTCTGAGACCCCTCTTATGGAATGGGCCAGCCTCCAAAGCATACAAAATTTGAAACTTTGAATTTCACAGAATTTAGCTAAATGTGAACCTGAATTATCTATTAAAACTTTACATTTCTGTTATACACTGAATCTTCTTGACTGCAGAGGTTTCTCCATTACATTTTTTAAAACAGTTTCAGAAACTTCACACCCCTGGGCGAATCCAGGCCTTATCCTGAGCCAGAACATTGTCTAATGGTTAATTGTTATTATATTCATCTTATTCTTGATTTAATTACTTACCATCTTGCTTACTTACTTAAGTTGCCCAATAACTGAAGCTCTCTTAACAGCATACAAAACAGATATGAAAAATGAAACATTTAACAAAACTATACTACCAGGTTATAAATGCTTGCGTGGATAGAAGTGTTTTCGTACACAATGATGGTGCCAGACAGAGGCTCTTTTCATACTTGGTTGATCAGGAAAAGACTTTGGATGCTGCGTCCACCCACAGTGGTGCTGCTTCCATTCCTGAGAGGCCCAGAGCATGCATGGCCATCCTGATCTTCAGTGCCAGGAATATTTAGGTATAATCCTCAGATGAAATGTTCGCACTACTTCCTTGTGCAAATGCTGTGGGGGTGTCATGCACCGTGGAAGTCGCCACAGCCATTGGTACAGCAAATCAGATGGTCTGCCCATGCGTTGGGGTCCACAAGTTACATTTGGGATGGTACCAGCACTCACCACATGCTGAACTGTATTGCAGTGAGAATGCATGGAATAACTCACAGCTTCATGGAACTATGCAATCCCCTCCTCCACAAGAAAGCAATGATCCATGAGGAGGAATTGATTCTTCAATAGGTACAACTCAGAGCTGCTTTCTGTAACATCCCTCCCACCTTTTCAGCAATTTTGTTTTCAGCAATAATGTTTTTGCTGTTGAAATATAGGATACTGTTTCACTGTACTACAAGGAGGTTGTTGTTGTTATAAAAGCCACCTTTTTTGGTTTTTGTAGTCACCATTAAGGGCTTTCAGAGTCAATTGATTAGTTTTCTCTGCTAACTTTGAGATGATGGATTTCAAATCCCCAGCTTGATCTTTAAGTCTTTTTGTTCCAATTCCAAGCATTCTTAAATGCATACTGTTAAAATAGCCCTCAATGGTGATTTTATTTACCGTTTCGTCACTTTCCTTGTAACTACTGATTAATTCCTTCTAACCATTGTTAACATTTGCTGCCTGCATTCACAGTGGTCCCCAAGGACAATATAAGAGAGCCAGAAAATCCAAAGGCAAGAGCGTGAAATGAAATATATGTTTGCCCTTTTATGTGCTGAAGTTGGATATTCAGAATTTATGCTTTCAGCTGTCAATTTAATAAGCAGTAAAGTTTTTTTTGTTGTTATTTTAAAAGAATCTGAATAAACTTTCTGTACTTGTTACTGATTAGTGACATTCCTTTCATAGGTCACCGTAATGCAATAATGATGATGACTAACTGATTGTGATGTCTTACGCTAATGAAAGCAACATGCCCTGTACTTCTTGCGTGAATGATACAGTGCTAGAATACAGCACAGAACTTTCAAGTAAGAAACAGTATGCAACATTTATGTAGTTTCTAATTTCATATTCCTTCTTTTCCCATTTTCCAAATTTCTTTCCCCGGTTCTGTGATTAAGCGCCAGCAGTCGTCGTCGTCCCCCCCCCCCCCCCCGGTTATTCAGACTGTGTCCATTTTAATTTACATTAGAATAATGGGATACAACATATTCTCAATATGCTACACAAGCAGAAATTTTAAGAAAATACTGCTTGCATTGTCATTCCACCCAGTTTTCTTGGATAATGTGAATATTGGGCATGGTCAGTCACAGCTGGTATATATTTTGTAGTTTTGCAAACCTATGTCTTTCACCTAAGATGATTCCCTCAGCTATCTTAATTCAATGGCAATTTTAGGCAAGAATATAGTGAGGGAAAGCCCTAGAACGTAGGTTTGCAAAACTACAAAATATAAGCTAGCCTACTATTAGCCACACTTACTATAGCGGATTATGTACTCACATCTTAGGTCAGCCCTTACAAACGTATGTTGTCAGCCTAGAATGTAGGCTATTTCTGCACTCATTGATGATACAGATTAAGGACATCCTTAATCCAGAACATAGGCCACCTGATCCACATGTAGCTCAAGGAGATCCCGCCCCCACTGGTCTGGCTTCATCTGCACTGAACAGAGCCAGAACCAGATTAAGGAGACACTTGCTACAAATCTGTTGTAGACCCATTTAATGAAGTCTATAATGGGATCAAGAGTCTTATTCCAGATCATGAGAGGTATGCAGGTGGCATCTCCACAGGCTCTGAGGCAAGAAATTGTCCCCCTTAGTTTCTCACCTGCAGAAAAGTATGGGCTGATCAGTGTCATCAGTGCAGATGGTGCTGATCTGGTCCATATTTCCAAGTAATCCAGATCAGCAGACCTCGACATAATCCAGACCAGTGGGACCTACTGATCCAGATTAATAGAAGATAAGTTCAGAAAAGTCCAAGTACAAAAGCAGAAAATTAATCCATTTTCATGCCTGCTGCCCAGAATACTTGGCACACTCTCCTTCCTGTTTTGTCAGTGTCCAGATGCCATTTTGAAGCACTTCCAGCTGCTTCAAATACTACAAGCACTTTCCAGCCTCTAAACTAAAACTTTCTGGCAGTTTGTGGAGAAGATGGAAAGTGCAGGTATACCAGTTGGTCAGCATCCCAGAGCTGTGTACATGCCCCCGCATCCAATTTCAATAAGAAATTTTGAGCAACACATATGAAAATCCCTAGGCATCTCTTCTAATAGCCATTGATACACCTGTTCTCTATGAATTTACATAATCCTTTCTTCTTAAAACTATCCAGGCTGGTCACTGTCATTTGCCCTGAGATTTTGCCATGCCATTTGACAGAGACTGCAAGAGGCAGCTGAAAAATTTAAACAAGATCCTGCATTTTTTCTTACCATCTTGAGGCAGCCTCAGTAGAATAACAAGGAGGCTTCTAACGTGAGCCTCATTCTGCCCTCAGTCTAGAAGTCACTACTTTTCTTTTTCCCTTGATAAGCCAAGCAAAATCCTAAAGCTGCTCAGACAGGAACCACCTCACTTTCTTTGTTATTTATTTATTTGAATTTTTATACTGCCCTATATCCAAAAGTCTCAGGATGGGTTTATCTATCATTCTGAAAGTGATTTTCAGAATAGAAATGGAATACATTTTTTAGTCATAAAATTTAAAATGGCAGTTATTAAATATGATCCTTCTATTAACATGCTACACTGCATCATTAAAGATCTGAAAAATGGAAGACTAGAGTAACTATAGACTAGAGCATCCAAAAAACCTTCAAGGCATTTCTATGAGTCATTTAACATGTTCTTACAAGGGTTTAGTCTACATTACACAATACAGTTGGAATTATTGGACAGTTGATATGTAGTTTAAGTAGCACCACAGATCAGCAATGCCCATTCACATCTGCAGATAAATACATCAATTTGTTTTACATTCAGTGAGTCACACACAAAGGGAAATTGCATTGTTTGAAGTGATCTCACAGTACTCCAGAGGCCGATTTGCACTTTGGCCCATAGTTTACAATTAGTCAATATCTGGGCAGGTGCACCTGCACTTACAGCCTAGAAGCACCCCTTGCCTGCCCAGATATTGACTAATTGTCAACTTGCTGTGGTACACAGCATTGTGTACCACAAGCAACCTAACCCTCCCCAATCCTGATTGAAAGCTTGCCTTACACATCCAGCCAGTGACCATCTGCACTCTGCCCAGCTGAGGAGTGGCCATGCAAGCATGCTGGCAGCTCACATGAACTCGCGACATAGCTGCATGATCACTGTCATGTAAGTGATTGACTGCCAGGGGGCTAGGCTGTGGTGCAAGTGTTAGTCAATATGAGTGCTAGGCAAGTGCAAGGGCTAGTTAACATTAGTTGCTCACACACCTTTCCTGTTCATGGAACAGGATGAAGTGTGAAATAACCCCTGATCTGCTACATGCAATGTAAAGTGTTTCAGTTCAGCTGGAGCTATGAGCAGGATCCACACCAGGCTAGAGCCATCTCTGCACAACAAGTTGGTCCATCAGGCAGCTGCAATCCCAAGGAATAGCTTGTTTATATAGTATAGGTGTTGAAGTGAACCCTAGAACAAAAGTGGTGCCAGAGCCCACACCAAGCATTCTCCCACATGTTCCTATTATTGATCTAGCCATCCACAATGCATTTCTAGTCACACTGCAAAAACAGTCATGGCTGGGAACTTCAGCACCCTTCTGGACTGAACTGTAGATCTGGACAACAGCACCTCTGGTCCATACCCTGTGCCTTCTCATCCACACATTAATGCAGAACAAGGAGGGGATCCACACACAGAGACAGACAGACAGTCCATGGCTAGAATTGAAAGTTCCTAGCCTCAGGGCCTGGTGTGTGTTGGTGGCACACTGTGGCGTATTGCTGAATAGCAGTCCCCCACCCCCAATGGCTTCCTAGCTTTTTTGGGAAGGGCTGCTATTCAACAGAGCACCACAGGACACCACTGAAAAACACTCCCAGGCTAGGAAGCTCTGGTGAGCTTTTCAGCCTCAGTAAGACTTGGGACAGTTCAACATGGTCAGTGCAGATGGCACTGGTTTGGCTCACACCTCCCATAGTCCGGATCAGTAGGTCCAGTGAATCCAAATCTACTGATCCAAATCACAATCAGGTAAGTGGAGAAATGGCCTAAGAAGAAGCTGAGTAAATCAAAATGATTAGAGTGACTGAAACAACACTCGAGGATGTTTGATAACTGCATTTCCTTATTTCACGCGTTCAGCAATAGTTACCAATACCCAGAACAGAAAGGTGTCGTGAATTGCTTGAAAACTGCTGTCCCAAACTGCAGATCTGTGTAATCTGTGCAGGGTAGACAATTTACAAAAGTCAGGGAAGGAAGAAAATGTTTGATTTAAAACAGTTTAGATGCCTGAACTATTTTCAGAGTATATGAGGAGTGATTTATAGAGGAGAGGGAAGAGGAGATACAAGAAAAATTGCACACATTATAGTGAAGATTGCAATATACCCTTTGGACATAACAGGGTGAAAATGATCCAAATTAGAAATAACAGACAAAGCAGCCTTGTCATGATATTGATTCCCAAACTTCAGACACTTTTTGGTTTTCTTATCTGAACATCTAAGCATTTTTCACACCTTCTGTTTCTGTTCATAGTAACTTAGGGGTGAAGCAATACTAACCCGTTATCTGAACCAGGCCCTTTCTGCATTGGCCCTTATTCTGGATTATATCCTGGAATAGGAACCTGCCACTGCATGATGAGGTAAAGTGTGGTAGGTCCCATACCAGATATCAGAATGCAAATATCAGCTTTTATAATCCAGAATAAGGCTCAGTGCAAAAAGGGCTTCAGTTACCACTAATTTACCTCTATTATCCCTATGAAGGTTTGCTTAGAAGCCTCCTGGGACAATTTATTTTCCTGGCATTGCTGCCTCTCATCTGCTAATGGTGTGTGCAATGCATAGCATTTGGCAGCCATACCGATATCCACTTATTATGACTATTTCCCATGCATTCCTGTTTCCATGTGACAGCTTCACTATGAAGCGCCCACACTGCGAAGGTGTTCCTCCCATTTCATCAGACTACATAGTAAGAACACCAGCACATGCATGTCTTAGAATAAAGTTTCTAACAATTTTCAGGGGGGTCTTCTGCAAACACTGCTTAAAAGATGTACTGGAGGCATTCAAGTGATCTTTTACAGATACCCACTAGTACTCTGGATGCTGCATTCTTTACTAATTGAAAATCCTAAACAATTTCTAGGATTTGAAGAATCAGAGATGTAGCTTTGGCTTCCTCCATGTTCCTCTTCCCTTATAGTTGCCATGAGAAACTCTAATGTAAGCCAAGATAAATATTTTTCTGTTGCGATATCTATTCTAAGGAACACCCTTCAAATGGCAGGTGTCAGGTCCCTACTTTGCTTTAATTCAGGCTTCTGAGGAAGATGTTTAACCAATGCACCGATCTCCACTCCCTGTGTTTTGGACTTCACCAAATATAGTGAAAATTGGTTTTAAACATATTGCATAAATGTCAGTAACTGCAGCCTCATCCTTGGTACCATGGACTCCTAGTTCTCATGCAACAAAGTGGGGAAATCAAGAGAAACAATAGTTTGGTAGATGAAGTCTTCAGGGTTGTGGCAGAATCCTACTTCCGTGATGGTAGCCCATTTCATTGATTTATTTCCATTTTGCTTTCCCTCAGTGTGCTCTAATTAGTTGATGAACAAAATACAAGGGGGAGGACTTCTCAGAATAAACATGCAAACACAGATAACAAAAAGACTGAGACAGGTGTTCCTCCCTAAAGGAAGGCTGGCAGTCTTTTACATCATCCATACTTCTGGTGGTGGGTTCTCCCAGGAAGCCCCTGTGATGCAGCAGTCAAATGGCTGGGGGTGTCTGCTGCTGTGGAGCACTCTGAGAAGGGTGATGGTAGCCCACAGGTGTCCTCTGAAGCACCCTTGCTCAGAGCAGATAAAAACTGTTCTAAGGGCACACATCACTATCAGTCACTCTAGTGACAACAATGTAGAAGCATGGCAGTAATGTGAAAGAACCGCTTGCCTGTTCAGCACCAGCACCATACCAGCAAAAGCTCATGACTGTGGTGTATTCCTATATGAGGAAGGGGCTTTCTCTTCAGAGCTCTGAAGACAGTGGAGACAAAACATGGAACATGTGGATACCCCATGCTGCACCCGAAATACTGATGCGACTTCTGGCTTCAGTCTATGAGTTCCAAGATAAGAGCTTCAGGACAAGAGCAGAATTGTTACCTAGAGAATGGTGGAGCCAGACCTCAGGGAAAAACACAAATGGGATAACAATCACTCTCCAGGTGAAACTTCTAGGCTCTTGGGGCAGGATGACATTGTACCGTGAGAGATTATCACCTAGAAGGAACTCCTTCTTTGGAGGGTGAGCAGATATTTCCAGATGGCAAGGATACTCCTTGGTGAGAAAGTTTAGCTCCTGCTAGTCAGACTTTTACTTCCTTTATTTATTTAAAGTCACCTTTTGCCAAATTGCTCAGGCATAAATTACATATCAAAATTAAAACAAGATACCTTTGGCATAAAAAAACTATAGAATTAAACTATAGAAATATTGGCAGGAGGGATGTTATAACTCTCCAACAAAAAACATACAATTGGGTCCTGGTATCTCACAGCACAGGAACCACAACCCCTCTCCTCAACCCGGAGCTCCACCAACAGAGCTGTTCTTGACAACTTTCTCAAGCTGGTCTGTGGCAGGACTTGCCCAGTCAAAGGACTCAATTATTAGCTGTGTTCCAGGCTAGCTCTGGAACAAGTGCAGGTTGTATTGTGCCTTGTCTGCTGGGTGCAAATGTTAGTGGAAGCCATACAATTTAGATATCCTAGCAAATATTGCTGGTGCTATCTGTTTATTTGCATTTTCACCTTGCCCCATTCCCAAAGGTTTCGGGGTGGGGTGAGGGGGGCTCACAGTAACAAAACCCAAATGCAAAATGGCCCATTTGATAATGTATCCTTAATCACATAAACTAGTTTTTAGACTATTGTTTTTAGACTATGTATTGCTAAATTTATCCAAAGGAAACATAAAAGAATGCAAAAAAGAAAAAAATTAAAAAGGAGTGGGTTTTTTTTAAAACATAAAAAGAATAATGGTTGTGGCCCTACAAGGAAACTGGTCTTCTCCAAGCAAGCCCAATAATTTCTATATGTTTATGCTGATTTACAATCTTTTCCCTTTAATATTAATTCTGGATGAAAGACTATGGTGAAGACTGGACTATGTGAACATTATGGTAGGAAAAAATGGGGTTAAAATCATAGCTGAAACTAAAACAGTAGCTCTGTGCACCAGTGATTCTAATAAAAATTCCCTCTGACTTTCCACCTGCCAAAACCGCATATTATTTGCTGGTTCAAGGCTTCTGTTAATGCCGAAGAAGAGGAAGCTGTTGACTAATGTGCAACAATCAAAATAAATGCCTAATGAACCTTGAAATGAGCCTTCCTACTGGAAACTGTCCCCATACCTGAAAATATACCCCTGTAGTTCACACACCAGTGCCCACTATATATGGAATAGAAATGACTACTATATCACTAATATAAATAACGGATGCTGGAGAGGATCTTCAGTGAATGAAGTCGAAAATTAGGCTGTAAAATTAGATTGGCTTTAATATCTCAATGAAGTTGAAATTATTATTATAGAGCAGGCTAGGTGGAAATTGAGCCTGTCTGCTAGGTATTACCGTGAGCAGATTAAAGAGGACTATAATATCCTGAAGGAAGATCATAGAATCATCAAGTCATTGGGTTGGAAAGGACCAAAGGTCATCTGGCCTCAACTGCAGGACTATCTATCTACCAGTTCTGCTCCTCCCTCCCTTGACCAACTTGCAAAACCCAAACCAGAACAAGACATAAGCACAGAGAAAAGTAGGCATTCTAGAAAGATTACTACAGGAGACCCAATTCCAGAAGGCAAAAGAGCTGCTCCACATGCCTTTAGCAACCTGGTGCCTTCATAGCATGATGGGGGTGTAGTGCTTCCAGAGGAGAGCAGATTTGTAAGGCTGCATAAGAAAGCAGGCAGATGGACTTGTTCCAGCCCAGAAACAATCCGTACCAGCTTTCTTATTCCAGTACAGAGCTCCCTACCCTATACTGGAATATCAAAGGAAAGTGTGAATACGGCCTTAATTATTTTTCCAGGTTTGTATGGAAAGTTGCACAGAGTAGATTACTTAGGGCTTCATATGTTAAAGTCTTGAATTAGCCTTGGTAACAAATTGGCAACTAGTGCAGTTCATTTACCCTGATGCAATATATGTCATATCAGCAACCTTGCTGCTTTATTCTACACAACTGGCACTTCCAAACTATCTTCAGTCCTAACTCTAACCAGTCTGGAAGTTACCAGAACATGGATTACTGTGACAAAATTTCCTCTATGCAAAAAACAAAAAGCACAACTGGTGGATAAGTAGACATGAAGTAGACATTCATGGTCACCACTGTCACTTGAAGTATAAGAGATGTACGGATGTGCATGGAGCCATTTCCCACATTCTATTCGAGTTAAATAAAATGTGGAAAAACTCAGTTCTGGCCAAATACTACCTCCCACAGATGTGGAGGTATATGTATCCATGCATGGATATTCTATTGAATATCTATGCTGGGAACTAATAACTTTCTCCTCCCTCCTCCCCCTCCATTCCCACTCCCTCCCCCACTTACCTGAACACCACACCTCCATCGCTGCTGCCTTCTCCACACTGCTGCCTGGCATGATTCTTCCAGACACCCAGAAGCAGTGCTGGATGGGTACTGCTTCTGGACATTTGGCAAAAACAGCTCTTTCATTCCTGGTATCCACAGTTAGTCTGGACCATCTGCAGTGTTGATGGCCTTGGTGCAGGGACTGGCAGTCTGTCCCAGCATTGCCCAGATAATGTATTTTGGCTCAGCATGGCACAGGGTTAATTGTCCCATACGGAGCGGGCCATAGATTTATCTTCTCCATCTCTTTAGGGATGTGCATGAATGATATTTGGAATTCGGACAAATGTGTCTGAATTCCAAGATTCGTGGATGGATCAAATAGGACCCTATTTGAAGAGCCCTATCCATCCAGGAATCGAATAATCCAGTACCTGTAGAAGCTTTGGTCCCACAGCCTTGAAGTTAGTGTGTAAGTATATCCCAGTGTGGGATCTGAGTGTTCAGCCATCCACCACCCTCCAGGTCTGGAGAAAGTGCTCTAGCCCAGGAGTGGTCCCCTCCTTAGTTTTGTCTTAAGTTGTTCTCCTGCCATTGATGGATAAAGTAAAAATTAAACCAGGATCCTTCTAGTTCACAGTAAACACTTTCTATCCCTGTAGAGCATCAGCTATCTTTAAGAGAGTTTTCTCCCAGGTTTTTGTCTTGTCAAGTTCATAGCCTCTTCTTAGAAGAAGAAAAAAGAGGGCATAACAGACTGCATTTTTTCTAGTTCACTCTGTGCTTTATCTTCTTGCCTCCAGTGAATTTTGGTAACAGCAAAGAGTTTTCCCCCCTCATTTTTAAAATTTTTACTTTGTTTTTCACATTTTGCAAGGCTTCTCTTACAGGCCTTCTGGGCATATTCTGGATAGTGATGAAGACAGAAAGGCTTTCATCTGAGTGGTACATATCTTGTAAGCTTTAGAAGCATCTGTTTGCCAGGATATGGAGGATTTTGGTGAATGCTTAAGTCATGAGGGAGATATAGACATGCAGAATGTCTTTTCTTCTTGCTTCTTTCCCTCCCTGCTCCTCCTCCCTCACTCTGTTATTCTATAATATTTCTTTGGTACTTCAAGATGCCATTTCTTTAATCACTAGTCTTTGGTTGAGAAGCAATGGTGTGTTTCAAGATCAAAGTTCCTATATGAATCTCTCCTGAGATCCTATCAGTAAACAAAACGGGGGGGGGGGATTTTTCTTCCTTTCTTTGCGAGCGTTGTTCTACAATACAAGAGATTGACTTTGCTTTTTGAAAACAGACCTTCATATGAAAGTCTCTTGTCTGCATACTTTGTACAGAAGCATATAACCTTTTCTTTCTTCAGAGGGTCACAACACCTCTACCAGGAAGACAATTAATGTGAAAAATGAATGTTTTATACACCAAGGAATGAGAGACCCTTTGAATATCAGCCTCATTAAATTCTCATTATTTACAGATGAATCAGTTCGACTTACCCTTGCAATTTTTTCTCTACATTTCTGTTTCTTCCATTATTCTTACCAGCAATATTTTTTGTCATTTTAAGTGCCCAAATTTATACAAAGTATTTAATTATTTTGACAGTTTATAGCAAAATATATGTGTTGAATGTAAAGCAGTTTGACTCACATACACTACTAATTGCATATCAAGGGGAAAAACAATAAAATGCTACACAAATGAAATGATGGGCAAAATTGAAATTTCAGGAAAAAAGCACTTTCAAATGGATCAAATTAAGGAGAATTAACAGCCAAAATAATCTCACTTGCATCATGCTTAATTACAATCCTGCATGGAGCCATGCAAAAAAGAAAAAATGAAATGAAAAACTGGTTGTCTTCTTTATGATCTTGAATATGCCTGGAAGGCTTGAAATGGGGGAGGTGGAGTGGAGTTCATAGGAGATTAGTTTTAGTTTTGTGGGGATTGAATCATTACCAAAGAAAGATAGAGAGAACATGTTAATTTTTGTTTGGAAAGATGGACTGGGTTGTACAAAACCACATTTCTATATCTTCTTCAGCTGATATTACTAAGCAAATATCAGTTTGCTTATGCAATACAGTGTTCTGGATCTTTGCACAAATTAAGTGGAAGTCATATTTCTCTCTCCCCATTTCTGATCCTTCTTAATACCTTTGCAGGCTTTACTTTTGAATGTGCATTACATATTCAGTGTCCAGTATTCAACTGCTGACATCCAAACAGCATGATTATTTGACATTTGATAACTGACAATATCTTGGATGTGACACTCAGTGTTTGATATCCAACAATTTCTGAGAGTGGACATTTTAGATTGCTATTTGCTAACAATTACATTGAATCTTAAGAGTAATCATTCAGTCTACACAGATCCAGACACAAAGCAGGCACCCCAGGTGATTTGCTGCCCTCCAGTTCAATATAATTTAGGTCTGCCTTCAATATGAGTGGTAGATCAGCCTTCCATCCAGTCTGATGCCCAAGACTGAAACACCTGCCTTCCTCCTTTGTCTTTTTTTTTTTTTTTAAGAAATTATGATATATTATCCATAAGGGATAAGAAGCCAGGCTATGGACACCTGATGAGTCACAATAATGACAAAATCGGTCGTGTCCTCCCCTGGCCAGTGGTGATCCTATAATTTATAATTATGGTATATGTCTATATGAGCAAAATATATTTTGTGTTTGACTCTTTGAAGATTAGACACCCTGGTAGAAAATTAGCAGAAGATTTGGGAAAGTGAAAGTGAACCACACAATCACGCTTTACTCTAATCACTGTAATTGTCGAAGTTGATATAGATCTGAGCTACTGTTTATCAAACAGAGGTTGGAAAAGATGATTAATAAAGGCCCTTTCCACACTCCCAGGATAGATGGCAACAGTAACCAGCTTAGATGGCTTTAAGAAAGGGTTAGATAAATTCATGGATGATTGACATATCAACGGCAACTAAAATGCATGCTTAGGTTGCATGCAGAGACAAGCAGAGTGCCTTTAGAGCCATTTACTGGAATTTGAGAACACATGAAGTTTTTGCCTTTGTCTTCTGCTTGAGATGCCTTAAGCAACTGATGGATTAGATAGGCTGTGGCCTGATCCAGCAGGGCTCTTCTTATATTCTTACGTTCCTACTGCCCCTTATCCTGGAACAACTCCCAGAATTCTGGAACAAATCACAGAATAAAGAGCTGCCACCTCCCACTAGTGCAAACTAGGGGCTGATACATCCGAAACCTACTCAGCACTTTCCCCAAGCACTGAGTAAATACAATCACGGCAATCACTTACCGTGGCAGCAGGCAGGGACAACAGCATTGCTGCAGTGACTGGGTGATGTGGCATGCAACTGCAGCTGCACAAAGCTGCCCCAGGCTACGTTCATGTGGAAGAGGTGTGAGTTGAGCCATACTGGCATATACCAGCCTGCAGCTAATTTATTTGTAGAACACTTTTTAGTGCTCTACAGCTATATGCATTGGGCACACTCCAGCACACATGGAGCCACATCTGGGACAGAAGCAGTGTGTGTTTCAAGTGGGAGCAGCCTCTGGCTGTTCCACTGGAGCAGGTGTGGAAAGGTCCTAGGCCAAGCCCACCCCATCCCTGCATCAGGGAAGGTCACTGCTGGATGCCTCAGGTAAGTTTTCGGTAAAGGTTGGTAAGCTTGTGGAGCACAATTTTGTGCTCAACAGCTAGTTAATAATAGTCAACTTCTGGTCAGGGAGGGGGCATTTCTGTGCTGTAAACACTTCCTGCAAGTGTAGATGCACTTGCCCAAATGTTATCAACTATGGGCTGAAGTGTGAATTGGCCCCCAGAGTAACTATACTGGATCACAGAGGTGTTCAGACAACACGTCCCTGTGATCTGATATACTGTGTGGAAATCTTTTCTATGGTGTTCCAGGAAGAACAGCTGGAAATGGATCCACTGCAAAGCTAACCAGACCAGAAATTCCAAAGAAATTTCCTGCCCTTCACAGCTTTGCCATTGCTTCTAAGGGCTGTCCAGAGAGGCAGTGGCAAGGACTTGACTAAGACAGGCCATTCCATTTTTTTTTTTGGTAGTTGTTTAATAATTTATATCCTGTCATTCACCAAAAAGTCTGAGGGCAGGTCACAATTATAAAAAGATAAAATTCTGTCATTCACCAAAAAGTCTGAGGACAGGTCACAATTATAAAAAGATAAAAGTAAATAATATCCCTCCCTCCCTGCCAGGACAACACTTGATGAAGCTAAATATCAAAGTTCTGTGTAGAGAGGTATTTTTTAACCAGCTATCAAAAACCATATAATCTAGGCACCTGATGAACCTTCAGAGGGAGGCTATTCCAGTGTGGGGCCAACCCAGAAAAGATCCTCTTGTGGATCCCTGTCCCTTGCATTTCTGAGAGAAGAGGAAACACAAGGTTTATCTCTTTTATATCGCAATACTTGTTCAACTCTATATGGAAGGAGGTACAACTTCAGATAACCAGGGTCCGAGCTCTTTAGGGCCTGTATATACCATTTTCAAGGGTAGCCCCACATAAAGTGCATTATAATAATCTAATCTCAAAATTACCAGAGCATTGATCACTGTAGCTAAGTTATACCTGTTCAAGAAAGGCTGAAGCTGGCAAATCAATAAGAGATGGAGGTAGGAGCTCCTGGCTCTCACTGCCACATGGGTCTCAAATGACAGCGATGAATCCAGGAAAATCACCAAGTCACACACTTGTTCTTTCTGGGGCAAAACAACTCCATTCAGAATTGGGTGTTTCTTGACTTCCTGGACTTGGGACCCACTACACACAATACCTCCATCATGCCTGGATTCAGTTTCAATGTATTGGTCTACAAGCATCTCATCACTACATCCAGGAAGCAATCTAGCATCTAAACTACCTCCCCTGACTCAGAATGGATGGAGAGATATAGCTGTATGCCATCAGCATCCTAATGACACCTCGCTCCAAAACCTCTGATTTCCTTTCTCAGTGGCTTCATGAGGATGTTAAAGAGCATAGGAGACAAGGCTGTAAATCTCCAAGAACATCAAATAAAAGTTCCCCTTTGCTACGCTCTTTGCTAGGGCACAGAGATGGCCTTTTGCTTTCCCTGCCCCTGTTCAGGCACTGCTATTGCCTTTAGAGTGTTCATTTTGTACTTCATTATTATTATTATTATTGCTGTAACCTGTGCTGAAACCTTTAAGTATAGGATGGAATAAAAATGCAATAAATAAATAAATAGTCTCCACCTCCCCATTCTCACAGCTGCTCCAGCAGGATACCATGACTGATAGTATCAAAAGCCACTGAGATCAAGGAGACCCAACAGGTATCAACCACTTCTATGATCTGCCAATGGTACGTTTCATGGAGAGGTTTATTATATCAAGATGCCTTCACTGCTTGATCTTCATTCATGCTCCTTGCCTGAAGTTGTCTGAGGCATTCTTTTGGCAGTTCATCTGTAGGAGCCATTTTGCTAATGAATGTGTGGATGTTTTAGGACAATGGCCTTGACACTTGATAATCCTCGCGCTTCCTCTTTATGACTTATGCACAGTCTGCTGACCTTGACTTTGGATGGAATTGTTTGTGCTACTATGTCTTCTTTTGGCCAGTTTATTATGCCAGTGGGATATCTGACTATTGGCACTACGGAAGTATTGATAACTTGAATATTGTTCTTTCCATCCAGCTGGAACTTCAAGATCTATCTTATCCTCTGAAGGTATTTGGTGGTTTTCCTTGCTTTTTCATCATGGTGTCCATGTGGCTTTGGAATCCCCAGATACGTGTAGCTGTCTTGCATATCTGTTATATGGCAGTTCATTTCCTTCTATTCTTATCCATCTTTTCATGATCATCTGTCCACATTTTTCCAGACAAAATTGCATCCCAATGTCTTCAGTGTAGATTTTGTGAGGTGGCTCAATGAGTCAATACCTCACTCATTCTTGTCATATAGCTTGAACCTGTACCCATACCCTTAAATCTACATTTGGAGGAAAGAGCACATTCTCATAGGCACATTGAATAAATGAACTGCATAATTAGAGCCAGGTTTGTTGACATTCCAAAGGGAAATGGAATCATAAGATTCTGCTCCCCATTACAATGAATAATGCTATCAAAATAATATTAAAATATTATTTTATTTTTGCATTATTAATAATCTACATTAAGCTTCAGCTCTCCCCATACAGTTGTGTGCCCTGCAATGAAGTTTATGTATACATTTTGCACCACTAAAATAATAATAATAATGAACCCATTGAGATGCTACAGTAAAATAAGATTATGCTCCCTAAATGGAAAATATGTAATAGACATTTGAAATATAGGAAAATAAATATAATTAGGAAAAGTAGTTTGATGAACAATTAATGCTATCCATAATTACAATATGCAAACAGAGAAATCATGAGGGAACAATTGTACAATAATGAGATCTTAGGTACTGATTGCAAATTCTTCTCTGAAGTAGCAGGAAAGTAGCTTTCATGAATGAGTAAGAAAATGGAACAAAACCTATTCAATAATCTTAGAAGTGTTTATATCCTTAAATGTTATGTCCAGGATGTAAATACTGAGGTAAGAGCAAAGTTTGAGAAGCATTAATATTTATTTTCAAAGCAAGCATTTGTTACCAAACATGAAAAGTATAAAGCCAAAATTTCTTCTTGTTGCATACTACCAAAACTTGAGTGATTCCTGTTTGACTGCATGAACATCTCCAAGGTCACCTCTATGCATTTTTCTTGGTAGAGATACAGAAGCAGTTTGCAACTGCCTACTTCCAGGGAGAGGTTTGGGATCAAACTGGCAACAGTCTGATTTCCAGGCAGTTTACTCTACCATTGAAGCACAAACATCTGTTCTTTTCAAATTCTGTGCTATCTGCTTTTTGTATCCATTGACACAGTGGCCCTACTACATTGGTAGGGCCAACAAAATGGTACCCTGGGCAACTTTGGGGCATGAGGAATCAGACTGGATTCTATTCCCTTGAAACACTCATAAACCAGGGGTAACAGTATTTACTGAACTTCTGATTTTGATAGTGATTTTGAAGGTAACTAGGTTCTCAAAATAAACCTGGAACATGACATAACAGCCCAAACACTGCTACAAATGAGACTGAAAGTGACCATGGAAGCCTACATACAACCATCCTCCAGTAGCCTTTGCAGTAGTTTTCATAGTTTAGAATAGAATAGAATCACAATAACATTAGTAATAATCAAGTCTTTAAAACATCATTGAAAATGGAACCTTGTCTACTTACATGAGCGTTCATTCTTATGGGTCCAGACAACTCAGTCTGGGTTTCATCTCCTATCATCTGCTTGGCTGAACAAAATCTTTTTGCCACTAGGTGGCACCTCCTCCACTAAGACCTGCAGTGAGCTGTCATCCCCAGCCAGTTGAGGAGCTTCTGGTTGAGAATCAGGCAAATTAGCCTACAAGGAAAGAATAAACAACCAAACATAGAGGGTGGGTTGTGAGTTGTCTGAACCCATAAGAATGGACAGTCATCTAAGTAGACAATGTTCCATTCTCTATGGATTCAGACTCCTCACTCTGAGCTGTACCAGAGCCACCCATAATTAGGGAGGGATCCACAGACAAAAAGCAGGAAAGTTCCTACCATATTGTAGATGATGTGCTGGAGCACCCTCCATCCAAAGGAAGTGTCTGTGGATCTATACTGATCCAAACAATAGTGCTTGGTAAAGGTGAACGGAGTCATCCAGGCTGCCACCCTTCAGATTTCCACTAGCGGTGCATTGAGAGCCAGAGCCACCAATGTCGCCTCTGACCTTGTCAAATGTACCTTAATCCCTTGAGGTACCTATTTACACTTGATCTGGTATGCTAGGGTTATGCAGGCCCTAACCCAACCTGCAATAGCGCTAGTGTTGGTCTTTAACCCCATGTTAGATGGGTTTTCTACCCCACTTTTCTCACCCATTTCAAGGGACTCAAAGCAGTTGACAAAGCTTTCTGTTCTCTCCACAACAGAACACTCTGTGAGGTAGGTGGGGCTGTGAGAGCTCAGAAGAGAGCTGTGACTAGCCCAAGATCACCCAGCTGGCTTCATGGGGCAGAGTGGAATCAAACCCAGGTTATGCTGTAATTCTCCAAGATTTTACATTTAACTCTGTGTTGAAAATGACTGGGATTAAAGAGTTTCACTTGCCTAGACCTGGGTTTCATAGTTCAGAGTAGTTAAGCTCACTGTTAACATCTAACAGATATTGAGCTCTGCATTCATTTAAACATCTGTGAGTTTCATCTATTATATTGGTGTAGAGGTGTGCACGAATGGGGTTTTTGCATTTTTATTTGAGTCAAATCGAATGTCAAAACATTTGATTTGATTTGAATGTTTAAAATCCGTATGTCAAAAAATCTGATTCAAATCCATAACATTCGAATCTATTCGAATTATATATTTGTACAGATATATAATAAATATGTATCTGTACTTTCAAATCATTTGAATGAATGTTTAGGAACATCCAAAATCCATTCGAATGTGTAAATTCGAATGTTATTAAATCCAATTCAAATTCGAATGTCAACATTCATTAGATTCAAATCGGATTTTTGAATTTTTGAATATTAGTGTACATCCCTAAACTGGTGTGTTGCTGACTCTTTCTTTCTTTCTTTATATTTTTATCCTGACCTATACCCAAAGGTCTCAGAGCAGGTAACAACTTTTAAAATCCAGTAAATCAAAAGAAACCTATATTAAAACAATAATGGCCATCCAACATATTAAAAAACAGCACAATATCACTTAAAACAATAGTGTTTGCAGTGGGGAGCAAACATAACCAACATTTAGCTGAAGGCCTGGGTGAAGAGGTGTGTCTTCACCTTCCTGAACCCAATCAGAGAAGGAGCCTGATGCACCTCAAGGGGGAGACTATTCCATAGTCTGAGGGCCATTACTGAGAAGGCCCTCTCCCAGGTGCCAACCTGCCTCATGTCTGAAGGTGGTAGAACAACCAGTTCTTTGCTCTGCCCATTCTTGCAATCGAAAAGAAAAAAAACCCAGGAGGGCCTATTGTTCCATGGACATATTGTTCCACGTCCTCATCCACTTTTGCCATAAAAGCAGCTTAGCTTAGGACCATAGTGCATGATGGAGAAAAATTCTCCTAGTTTAGGTTCACATTTGCAATGCAATCCTAAACATATCCACTCAGAAGTATGTTATTGTGCAGCCTCCAAAAAGGGAAGAAAGTGCAGCAAAATGGAATGGGGGCTGTGGTCACATCGTCCACCATCATTTTGGCAATCTTTGGCCACCAAAACAGCACTTCCAGGTTTGCATGTGCAGCTTTCCATCTGGGGACTGCAATCCCGGATGGAGAGCTGCGCATGCAGAACAGGACGTGCTATTTCAGGTAGCTTTTGGGCAGTGTGTGGCAGTGGCCAGTGAGTGGGGGAGGGCTTGGGAAGGGAAAAGTGGGGGGTTCACTTCATTTTGTTCACAAATATTCATCTAAATGTTCGTGCATGAAGCTGACCCTTCAACACACATTTGTGGGGGGGAGGGGCAAAATTCAGCTGAAGCCGAATATTCCCACATTCAATCCGCATTGAATCAACTGTGAGAAATTGGCTTTGTGCACATCCCTACTCAGACAGTGGTGGTCTTACTGCAAACTTTCTGTTGCTTCTGGCTGCAAAAACTTCATAGCCAAGGGAACTTAATTCCCAAGCTTTGATGTCTCTGGTGGAAGCTGGTCATCTTCTCTATTCTGAAAATTGGTGTTGTTATTTGGTCCAATAAAAGCACTGGAAGAAAGCACTACCAGAAGAGGTGGTGACAGCCACCAGCCCACATAGCTTTAAGTAAGGATTAGGCAAATTCATGGAGATCAAGTGTATCAACAGCTACTTGAATAGATGCCTAGGTACTGCCTCCAGGTAGGAGTGACAGACAGGATGCCTTTAAAGGGGATTTGCAGATAGTCAAGAGCAGATGAAGTTTTTGCCTTTGTCTTTGCTTGAGAATGCCCAGGAACAATTGGTGGGCCACTGCATGAAACAGGATGCTGGACTCAATGGGCTATAGCCCATTCTAACAGGGCTCCTCCTATGTTTTTATGAAAGTAAATCTGCATATGTCAAGGACTTCAAAGGGTAACAGACTGATATCATTCTACCAGTTTAGTGTTGTGGTTAGTATGCTGGACTCCTGTTTAGGGATGTGCACAAATGTATTTTTTGCATTTGAATTCGATTCAAATTGAATATTCAAAAATTCAATTCAATTCAAATTTCAAAAATCCGGATTTTTGAAAATCCAATTTGTGTCCAGATTATCCAGATCCGTACTTTTGAAAATCCGATTTGTATCCAGATATACGAATGCCAATAAGATTTGTATCCAATATACAAATTTGCACAAATACATATTTATCCCATATGTATCTCATTTTCATCCTGCATTTTATGCACAAATACATAATTTTCATGCATATTCGTATACAATAGATACAAATCTGTTCAATTGAATTATTCAAAAATCCATATCAGATTTCTGAAAAATTCATCTAAATGTGTAAATTCAGATTTTCAAAAATCCAATTCGAGTTTGAATGTCAGCATTCACCGGATTTGAATTGAATATTCAAATTTTTGAATATTTGTGCACATCCCTACTCCTGTTGACAGGTCTCTTCATGCACACTCCTACATGAAGCCAGCTGGATGACCTTGGGCTAGTCACAATTCTTGTTCTCAGCTCTCACAGCCCTACATACTTCAGAGGGTGTTTGTTGTGGTGGAAAAAACAGAAAGTTTGCCAGTTGCTTTGAATCCCCTTAAATGGGTGAGGAAAGTGGTGTGAAAAAGCCAACTCTTCATTACCTAATGTTCCCAGGGTGGATTACAACAATAAAAGATAAAATCCATAAAACAGGAAAATATAACCCTCATCTCAGTAGACAAACAGCTAACCCATTCTGTCTCTTTGTCCATCACCAAGAGCAGCCCCTAGTCATAGAGCAAATAGAGTGTCTAGTGAGAGAAAGAGATTCATTGGGCATAGTAGTGAATAAATATCTAGCACAGATCTTTCAAGACCAGCGTGATGCGTATTTGACCAGAAACTCCTGTCAGCAGCCATACTTTTGCATTCTGCACTAGTTCCATTTCCCAGACTATTTAAGGGCAACCCCTTTCTAGAGCAAATCATAGCTGTCTACTCTCTAAGTGCTCTAAGGAACACCTGGGTTGCCAAGAGTCCACAGAGATTCAAATGGTGGATCCTGCACCTCTGAGCTCTCTCAAGGCTCCACATGCATGCAGGGGTCCTTACAACCTCGCAGCAGTCTTATGGACACCTAGTAGATCTTTTCTCAAATCCCGCAGATCAACATCTTCCCTCGCATACTCTGGTACATCTGAAACATGTTTGTTTTTGAAGCTCTTCACCGATCATCCTCTGTCTAGCTACCAGAAATGGATATCTGCATTATCCTATATCTGATCAGCTGGACTGCTCCTTGAGAGTGTATCTGCAAGTGGCATTGCTTTTGTTTTTTGAAAAGTGGAGGAGAAATGTTTATAATTTGCTTCTCATTACACAAATTTTAGAGAAAGTTCCACTAAAATGCAAAGCTTTAATGAAAAAGAAAGGAAAAGTAATTAGAAGCAATAATTTTTTAATGAAAAACCAAGGGGAAAAAAGGGGAAGCAATAAGCAAAGAAAAACAAATAAAATTACACAAGTATGATGAAAGCATGCATATAGGTAAATTAATAAACTGAAAAAATGTCCTATCTATTTGAACACACAGAGACACTTTAAAGTCAAATAAGAAATAATAACAACAAAGTGCTAGAGCACTCTAGGAAGTTCATTGAAGCAACAGTCACCTGAGAGGAAGCCCCTCTCTCACTCCTTGTCCATAAGGTGCCACTGCACTGAAAAAAGAAAAAAAATCTACGCAGTGTATTTATGGTGCATTGGAGGAGCCCAGAGCATGAGGATCACACAATCCCACACTCACTGGACCACCATCCCACTGCAGAGCGGGGGGGGGGGAGGGGAAATGCCATCAATGGCACTTTTCTGCATACAGCAGGAAAAAGCACTCTGAGGGCACTTTCTGCAGTCCTCCTTTGATCTTCAGCACTGCTGTGAAAATGGACAGCAGCAGCTATAGTACTCTACCTGTCCTACTCTCTGCCTAGTGGCATTTAGAGAAGCACAGCAAATGTGCAACTCTAAAAGCTGTAGTATAAACTGTAGAATATGAAAATCCTGGCAGATCCTTATATTATCTTCACTTGGACCATTTTTTTAGAATCCACATCCCTCTTGAAAAAAAGTGAGTTGGAGCAAGCAGAGAAAGGAACTGAGAAATGGATCAAGGGTTCCAGATTATGCTTGAATCCTACATTAACTCCAAGAGATTCATGAAAGAAACCTTTCCTGTCCTTTTGCATCTCTACCAATTTTGACACTTCATCCCATACTGAGGATGTTCTCCTGATGCTCAGGAGGCCATTTTCATGAGTCATTGGAAGTTAAAGAAGGTTGAAATGGGAAATCTTACTTCCATGAACTTCCTTAAGTTAATTTATGCTAGTATCCAAGCTCGTAGCATTTAGACCAGTATACACAATACAGTCTCAACCTTTTCCTTACATACACACTTACAGGCTTGATATGGTATAACAATACCAGACCAGACCAGTAAGGATCCAGCAGTGCTTGAACTGCAAATAGCCAACCTTTAACTGATGGATCACCAAGGCAGTATCCAAACCAGCATCTAGCACATGGTGGACATTGCCACGATAATCTGGCAGCTGCACACGACTGGACAGCTGCAGTCACACAGCTATGCCACTTGCCATGTTACACCTGGAAGAAGTGCAGAGGCTGCTGTCCAGTAGCAATCCAGCCACTCCTGGTCAGCATATAGACTGCTTTTTAGCAATCCACAGTTGTGTTGCTTCTGGGAGGACTGTGGCAGCTTCAGATGAGTTTGTGGCTTCCGGGTGCAGGTGGACTAATTCTGCTGCCAAAGTTCAAACAGGCATTATGTGCCATCTGGATCTATACAGAGTATAAAGAAACTTTTCTAAAAGAGATTAAGGCTTCCCTCCTTCCCTCCCTTCACCAGTTTGAAGATAATTCAGATGTATCAAACCAAATGATACAATCCTCAAAAGTACACTTAAGCATATTTTAATCAGTTATTTTTGCTCAGAAATTAAAATATACAATAGTTAAATTCAAAGTCTGTGTCCTTTCTAATACCTGTGAGAAGATCCACACATTAAAAATTAGTCCATTCAGTTCCAGACCCACTATGCTTTGACCCCTCTCCAAGATCTTCAGATGAAGGGCAAGATACAAATATTATAAACAAACAAACTGTACTTATTTCATTGACTAATAATTGTGTTTTGGGTTGCGCTGAGAAGATAGGTCTTTCTGTGTGGACACCTTGAATTTCTATAACATTTCCCAACACTATGATAGCAGGAATAGATTAAAAAGGCTATTTTGTAATCATTCACTCAAAAAAATAATCTTTTCAACTTGGTGAACTAATTCCTATGTAGACATAAAAAGGTCCCATCCAACCAAACTCTCAATGCTAGATGACTTTAATGGGCGTTTTTGCACTTACTAGCTGCACTTACTAGCCAATTGAATTACGTCCACAAATCAGATTTATCTGGCATTCGTTGAATCTTTGTTTAAAGCTTCAGCCAAGGCGAGATCCCTCACAGCCTCCTGCCCCCTGCTCATTACCTTTGGCCAGGCTGCCACCATGCACTCCCTTTGTAGGAGTAAGTAGATCTCCAAGTTCTGTGCATGCAGCTCCCACACCTACTGTGCGATCCCCAGGTGGGGAGCTGCTCATGCAAGCCCAGAAGTGCTGTTTCAGGCAGGTTCCGAGTGGCAGGCAGTGGCTGTGATAGTGGCAGGCAGTGAGTGGAAGGGGGTGGGAAGGGAGGAGCAGGGGGGTCAATTCATTTTTGTCACAAATAAAATGTGGGAAATTGAGTTTGTGCACATCCCTACTTGTCAGACCAGTTCACATGTAAACTGTAGCTCAGGCTGCACCATCATTTGCAGTGTCTGGATCACCATGGCAAAGTCCAACCTCTCACCAGATGCCAGTTCCAATATAGTGTTGGTGAGCTGGACTGGCCATTTGCACCGTGAGCACACCTGGGCAGGTATGGGTTTATTCCAGCACTCATGGTGCAAATGACTCCCACTGTGCTTCAACTTTACCAGTCTCGAATGGTACTAGTCTAGTTGGTGTGAATCCAGCCAATGCCACCTGAAAGCAGATAGCAAACAATCAGATTTTTAAGTGCAAATTATATAAACTCGAACTTGAAAAGGGAATTATATGGTGGAAAAACAAATGTTAAAACATATTTATATCTTATCATATATGTGATAAAAACAGGTCCCGGGTACCTGTAATAGTTGTGTAAAAGGGGAATTTTCTACAGAAATAGCTTGTAATGCAATTTTGTCTTGTTCAACTTTTTTAAAAAATATAGGACCTCTGTCTTCCTTTCCATACATCAACCTTGCATATACCCCATGTAGACTCTACAGGTTTAAATTAACTTTCTGTTTTGACTTCCCATCACACTGTTGGTAGACATCCTAGCTTAAGGAATAAACAATGCACCATGTGTGAGACCTGATAGTTCTGTTGTTGTTTTTCTTTTTAACAGAAGAGCCCAGTGAATGTTACTCTGGGTCTCTTGAGACTTCAACAGAGCATGTCAAAAACAAACTAGCTACTGATTTTCAAGAGAAGCAAGAGTTTAGAGAATGCAAAGGATCGTCTGGTGAGCAGATTTCAGCATCGTTTGAAAACTGCTGGCACTTTGTCTTCCATTTAATCCTCTTTGTGTTGGTGCTGGAAGATGCAGACACCGCAGACTCTTTGGGCTGTGGTGACATTTGACTAATTGTCTCCTGCCTTTCTTGTGCTGAAATAAGACTTGGAGAAAGCATCTGTCACTGATCCCACCTCACTTTGAACTCATTGCTGGATGGCAAGATTGTCAATACATCATTAACTAACCTGAACTGAGCTTCAGATGTACCGTCCAAAATTAGTAGTGTGGGAAGGAGACTTGCCAGTTACTGAACACAATGGCATCTTTTTCTTAAAGCCAAGAGATACAAATGCATGTGGCAACACAGCAGCTTCACTGTTCTTGGCTGCTCAAAAGGTCCTACATCTTTCCTGGACTCACTCCTCACCTCCAGGTTTTTGGGTAAAAACAAGGAGCAGAAAAGAGAGTGGGCAGCAAACTGCTTTCTCTTGAGGAGCAAAGCCCGAGGAAAATGAAGCCAGGTTTCAGGATGATTGGAAAGAATAATTGGGAGAGAATTGCCATTAATTTATCCTCACCTTTCTGTGAGCCATTATCTCAAACTCTCTGCAGGTATACAGCAACTTCTGGACTGAACTCCTAAAATCAGAATTCAGCTACCAGGATGAATTCATAAAACACTTCTTTTAGGTCAATGTGTATAATGAGAAATAAATGTGCACTGAAATCAATACCTCCCACTGGGTATTTTATGGGAATATATTTAAAACCAGCAAAGCATCTGTCTGGAAATAAATGTGACTTGCAAGATTATACAATGAATCCTACATTAAAAGGATGACGTGAGAATGCACATAAATTTCTCCCTAATATGCCTCTTTTCTGTATATAAAGAGTTTTCTATCCAAAGGAAAAATTAGATGTGGGAAGAGTTCCTCAACCAAAATTATGAGCCCTGTTCTATGAGCTGAAACGTGGTGTCATGCTGGAAATGACTTCAGAAATCAGCCATATTTGGCACAATGGAAATTCTGTCCAGCTGGATTTCTTCACGAGTAAGTTGATCTTGTTACCTCCCCACATGGTGGCAGAGAGAGCACCTGAGGGCAGCAAGCACCTGAAAGTGCTTTTTCTAGGTCTGTGTGAAGGATGCTTGTGGAGGGCACTTGCCAGCAATCACCTGTGCTTGGGTGGAGTATTGTACACCTGGCATGTAGAAGCCATGAGTGGCCTTTCTCTGGGTACCTTCCAATGGCTACTAGAATGGATGCCTAGGTACAGCTTCCAAGCTGGGTGGATGCCTCAAGGCTAGGGATATGCATGGATATTCATAACATTCAAAATTCATGTGAATTTGGCCAAATTCAGACATGTGTATTCAAATCTAATATTGGCACATTTGAAGACTGACATGTGAATTGGAATCAGATGTTTTGATATACTCATAAGAAGCTTTGTATGGGATTTGTATGGGTTTCATATGCATTCATATGGGATTCGTATGGGATTGAACATTCACATTGAATTTGAATCCTATTACATTTGAAGGGGATCTATTTGAAGGAATACAGTTTTTCTTGCATTCGATTCAATATGGATCAAATAAAAAAAACATTTGTGCACATCTCTACTCAAGGCCATTTGCTGGGATTTGAGAGCAAGTGAAGGTTTACCCTTGTCTCCCACTTGAGGTGCCCATGAGTAATTGGTGGGCCATTGTATGGGACAGGATGCTGGGCTGGATGGGCTGGATCCAGCAGGGTTCTTGTTCCATTGCTCCTTTGGATGAGACCTGAAGTCTTATTTTTCAAACTTATAAAGAATCTATATCCACTTTGTTCCTACCTCCATTCCCACTGTATTTTAAGACCAACGATGATAGTGGCAGGTGCCTTCCCTGACCCTCTGGGTGTACTGACCATCAGCTGCTGTCAGCAAGCACAGGAGTGGGAAGAATCCTCCCACTATCCCTCCATCTGAAAAGAAATTTGACTGCTCCAATAGCATGCAGTGTTTGTGCCTGTTGGAAGGAATGAGCTGGGAGGATTTCCTGCAGAGGGTGGGGAACCTGAATCCCCTATCCTATAAAATAAACATTGCTGAACTATACCATCCACAAGCTCCAGGAATGATAAAGAGATGCAATTCAGCAACTTCTGGAAGACCATACTGAAGCTAACTGATATTGCAACAGATACGCAGAAAATGGAAAAAATAAACCTATGGGGGTCTTAATGAGGGTCCCTACTTGCCCCCCCCCCCAAAGAGTTCCATTACAACTCAGTTATGGGGCAGTAATGGTAACTGAAGAAGAAGGAGAAGGAAAAGAAGAAGAAGAAGAAGAGTTGGCTTTTTATCCTGCTTTTATCACACATTTAAGAGGACTCAAAGTGGCTGACAAAGCTTTCTATTCTTCTCCCCACAACAGAACAGCCTGTGAGGTAAGTGGATCTGTGAGAGCTGAGAAAGAGAGCTGTGACTACTGCAAGGTCACCCAGCTGGCTTCATGGAGGAGTGCGGAATCAAACCTGATAATCCCAGATAAGAGTCTGGCTACCTAGCCACGAAACCAAACTGGCTCACTAAAGAGAAAACAGGACTGCCTGGTTAGAGGGAAAATAGAGCTGAATGACTAGCAGACAGACATTTTAAAAAGAGAGATATTTTGTGGGCAGGTCACCGTATGGCACTATTTAAAAAAATATTTGGAGATGAAAAAGAGATCTTCTCATAGACATCAACAGAGAAAAATAATTTAATATGGCTGAAGTTGAGCTGTATTATTTTGTTTTGTCCCCTCCCTGCTAAGCCCTTGGAAATAAATCCCATTGGGTATTATGTAGCTTATTTCAGAAAAATAAAAATATGCACATTCTTTTTGCAAGAATAAAATCCTAGTCAGATTTACTCAGAGGAGATTCTACTAAATTCAGTATAATTTGCTCTCATCTAGCTGTCCAGAAGATTGGGGTCTATGGCAGTGGCTAGATGCATTTGGTTGATGGGATTTAATCCTAAATTACCATGCATAGGATGCCATTGCATTCTAAGCCTATAGATTTCTGCCACCTATTATTTTCATCCTCACCATAAAGTGCTCAAACATGATCTTGATATTTTTTCTGGAGCTCAAATGCTGTTATTTCTCTTGAGTAAACACTGATAAAGTTTTCTCTCTTTTGTCTGGCTCACAGGCGACTTTTGGCCACCAGGTGAATAAAATGTTATAAATAATTCACTCTTGAAGCTGATCAGACACTCATAAACAACTCACATTGTACGGCCAGAGTTTATTATTGTGGCAGAGTAAGTTATGTCTTTATGCTGAGGTGGCCTATATGGCATTTAGATTTAGGTTTCTTGGTATGCATTATTCACCAAGTTCACAGATCAATCTGTCCTATTCAATTCACTCTTTCAGTACCCACCTCCTTTTGTCGGCTTGAAAGCCGAGATATACTTACTGGATTTAAATATGATACTAGTGCAATTCAAAGTAATGTGGGTATTTTTTTTGTAGCTACCATCCCTAGAAATGCATCATAGGCACTGTTTCACAACTAATCCTATCCCACCAATCTTCACATATTTTCTTCCATTTCAGGGGTTGCCACCTAAAATATTAGTACTCTGGAATCTCCATTATTAATCTTTGGTTTCATGTGCAAGAATGGCACAGTGTTACTGCAATTGCTGACTCAGAGCTGCATCCAGACAGAGCCTAAAACCCAAAATTATTCTAGGACTATATTGGGATTGCCACACATATTCATGGCAATCCCAACTTTGGGTCTTTTTGCACTTTGTGGGTGCTTCTGCACTTAGCGTGGTAAATCCGGATCTACCTCTTCCGGATTTAGTAAATCCAGTTTCCAGTAGATCCGGATTTACTAAACCCGGATGCAGAGTAGATCCAGATTTACAAAGGTAGATAGATACGGATCTACCAACCCCCCATCCTTCCGCACATAAGGTGGAAGGACGACTTAGATCTGGATTTGAGGTGGGTGCTGGGCAGATGCATCTGTGCTCCGGGGGGCCTCCCCCGGCCTACCATGATTGGCTCTGCCAGAGCTGAGCATGGTGAGCCAGGGGACTCCACTCTCGCGGCTCACCCTCACCCCAGAGGTGGTAGATTGCCACTTCTGGAGCCAGGGGGAGCTTCTCCAAACCCCTCCCTAGCCCACCCGGGGGAAAGCGCGAGCGATCCCCTCCTTACCTCTTTGCCGTCACCCTGATTCTGGCCACGTGGTCCCAGGAGGCTCCACATCTGCGTGCTGCATGCCTCCTGACTCTGGGAAGCTTTAGGCAAAATAGCCCTGAATGCAGTCCCCAAACTTACCTGAAATGTATGCCAGCACCATCCCCAGGGGAACTCAATGTGCTGTGCAGGTACACTTGTGCAATTCTGCTGTGCATCACATGGTTCTCCTGCATCATAGAGGTATGAATGGGCCTGCCCAGAGCCTTACTAGCTCTGGCACAGGTCAAGATAGGTGCACGTGTGGCGCACTTAATCATGTTCCACACATAGCCACCATGGGGGAACTTCTGGGTGGAAGGAGCCATTGTTGGTTCAGAAGCAGCTCCTTCCAGTGCACATGCTCTGTCCAAACCCTCCCTCCACCCCAACCACTGGGCCAAGTACAGAAAGGCCCTAGATCTAGGCATTTGGATCAAGCTGCACTTTTGAGACCAGGCATGGAAAAACTTCATTAATGGTAGTATGATGCAAACACCAAAAAGTCAACTATGACATCATGCAATCTAAACTGTTCTTGAAAAAAAAAACCATGTGATTATTGCTTGCCATTCATTTGCATGGCACATTAAGGATACAAGTTTCAGTAGATTATGATGATTAAAGAAAATTGAGATACTCCCTTTAAGTGCTCTGTTTCATAATAATAAGCATTCTTAGTCTAAATGAAGGCCTACCGCATTTCACCTAGAATCTTCTAGTACAATATAGTGCAATGAAATGTGTTAATGACACCAAGGTCACTAAGCAGTGGCTCAGCAGAGACAAAGCTCTCTTGTGAAATGTCATTTTCTTTTTGGTATTGCCTAATTCAATAACAATTTCTAGCTTCTTCTAAAGGTGATGACTGGGGTTATGCAGGAGAAAAATTGCTATCAAAGCAAAAATCCATTAATTTGTTTCATTGTTTAATTGAAAAAAACTTTTTTTCCACTCATTTTCAAACATCTTCATAAAGAAAAATACCATTTTTTTAATTGAAAAAAGTCATTTTAATGACCAAGAACACAGTCAAACACAAGTGGGCTGCTAGTTCAATTCAAATTTTTGCAGATGCAAAAAGCTGAATCTTTGTTTCGATGCAAATGTCTGCGAATATGAAATATTTGATCAAATTTGCCAATGAAATTTGAATTCTGCACATCTTAGTGATGAGGAAATGCCTTGAACTGGACTAGGATCTTAAATTGCTTTTATTCATAAGGTCTTTCTATTTTATGCTGTCTACTAATGCAAATAAAATAAAAGGTAGCAATTTCATCCCTGCCCCCAGGAACTTGCTATATTTTCAGGGTTCCTAAAGCAGAGGGGAACAAAAAGATGCATTCCAAACCAAAGTAAAAAGTCATGGACAAAACATACTATGAAGTTTTAAAACTATAATCCTTCAGGTTCCATATATACAAATGATAGAATGAAGCACCTGACACGTTCAAATGCAATGTCACAGTGATAGCATTGGTCTGACCCACACCTCCCAATGATTGGAAAGCTTGTGCAAGCTTCACAGCAATCAACTCCTAAAAGCTAGGATCGAAAGTTGCTAGCCTCAGTGCTTGAGAAAGTGTTTTTCAGCAGGGCATTATGGTTTACTACTAAATGTATCCTCCCCCATAGTTCCAGATAATAGAGCCTGTGGTTACACCTTCAGTTTAAACCTTCTTCAGTCTATATTTGTGGACTTTCCATTCAGGAAAATTCAGATAGAGGGTGGAAAGTTCACAAATAGAAAAAAAAGGTGTGAGCAGTCAGACCTGAAGCATCAGAATGCTTTCTGCGATCTGCAACAAGGTCTTTGGTTCTCCTTAATCAGGATCTAGCTCCATCTTCTGCAGACAGAGTAGGACTAAGGAGAGGTTGGATTCATAGATCATCATTAATGTACATATCTATGTGGCCTAGAGTAGGGGTGTGCACGAATGCAGTTTTTGACATTTGATTTGGAATGAACTGAATATTCAAAAATCCGCATTGTATGAATGAAGAAAAACCAATGTCTGGACATTCAAACTGATGTGAACACATTTGTATCTATTTGTTCAAATATTTGATATGTATCCATTTTCATCCCGTATGTATGTGTACAGATGCATACAGATACACACAAGATGTGTACAAATACTTATGCAATATATACATATCAATACACATATGAATGTCCAAATTATTTGTACAAATAACTCAAAATATTTGTATTATTACGAGTACTAAAGTACAAATGATTGGACATTTGATTCATATACAAATGTCCAAATTTGTATGAATTCCGACTAATGATGAATATTCTGAATATTTATGCACATCCCTAGCCTAGAGGTGTTCTACTTGGAACCTTAACGAAATTAAGGGTCCATGCAGAAAGGCACTATGTCTATCATAGAGATAATTATGCCCAGATAATTTTTTTAAAACCCTGTTTTTTACTGGTGTAATCTAAGAACAATCTGTGTGGCCCAAGCAAATGCATGCTGTGAAGCTTAGATGTTTCAGGGAAAAAATTTAAAAGTTTTGAACAGCATTTCAGGGTGAGAAAGAGATGCTCAGTCTTCTGACTGCTGGGCATTTTTGCCCTCCAAGCTGTTTTCCTTCTTTAGGTTATCTTTTAAGTTATGGTGTCACTAAAAAAATGCACATTTTGGGCACCATACACATAATGCTGTCTTCATTACATCTTCATCAAAGTGCACTCATCCTTTCTCACCACCAAGCATATGACATCGCCCATTTCTTTTGATTTATTGCAGATTTCCTTTTACTGCAAAAAATACAGTAACTAAAATTTAATCTGTTTCCCATCACCAGTGAGTGATTCATAAATATAGCTTCCAATCTTCACGCACCCTTATTCAACCATGAATGAGCATGAGTAATAAATGCATTGAGAAATCACATATATATGATATTACCTTTTATTTGCATTACATGTTTTTTAAGTGAAATGAACTGGGAGGTTTTTAATAAATAATAGTCTCAGTAGACCAAATTTATTTCAGGTGTATATCCACAAGAATCAATAATTTCTAAAAGGAGGTATTTAACGCCATGTCCCCATCGGGCTGCCCTTATCCCAGGGTGGATTCAGGGAACCCTTAATGCAAATCTTAATTCGCATTAAGGAGTCCCCATGGTAATGGAGGAGAGGGCGGGTTCAAGCTGAGCTTGCCTGTCCCCATGAAAACCATGGCAAATCCCTGCATTGGGATGCCATGGTTTTCTCCAGCACCCCTCCTCCCCCCAGGTTCTTGATTTTGCTCCATTTCCCAGGCAAGCCACTTGCTTTCCTCAAAAGGGGAGTAAAAGCAAGGGACTAAGGGGGTGCAGAGGCTTGAGTTTTCTCTCTTTTCCAAGGGGGCAACCTTATTGCCCCCCTGGTAAAGAGAGAAATTTCAACTTTCTACACCTCCTTTCTGTGATCTCCTGACAGAAAGACGCCTGGCTTTATTCCCAAAGTTCAGCAGTAAAGCCAAGTGTCTTTCTTCTGTCAGGAGATCACTAAAAGGAGGCATAGAGAGTTGAAATTTCTCTCTTTTCCAGGGGGGCAACCGCCCGCTAATGCTGCGATCGTAACCCGCAAGTGCCCCCATGTCCCCTTTATAATCTTCTCTTGCCCCATAATTTGGGGTGATAACAGTTATAAAGGGGGGGAGTTGTTTCAGTTTAGAGGATTTTGTCCCTCATGTAGCCCGAATTAGGGCTTTGCATGGGGACACTTGCGAGGGGAACTAACTTTTGCCTCTCAGTATCATTGCCATGGAGATGAGCACTAAGAGAAACACTGACCATATAAAGTTCTAGACTGAGAAATAGCAACTTTCAGCTAATAGATGAAAAATAGATGTAAAACTGACACTGCAGTCAGTAAACATTGACTTGGAAGTAAATCCAATGAAAATTAGGGAAGTCAGTGAAATGCTAAAAATTACTTTAGAAAATGATAGATATTTATTTACCACTGTAATGTATAAAGAAATGAAAGCACCACAATTATGAAAAAAAAACCAGCTTGAACACCATGATTATAAAAAACAAAATAAAGAAAAAGGACAAGGACAAGGAAATAATCACAGCAATTAAGTGCCCAAGATCAAAATGCTAAATCATCTATTAGCATTCCTAAGTGTGAATGCTAATACATGTTAGTCTCTAATGCATCCTTCCCGTCCAACAGATAGGGAAACAAGTGCAGAAACACCCTTGGAATGCCATTCGTTCTGTGCAAACCATGTGAACTATGGAACTCCTTATTCTGGATTACCAGAAAAAGGGCCTCTTTTCAGTAGCAATCCAGGAAGCACCATCAGAAGTGCTTCTTTGCAAATGGTCCTCAGATGCAGGCCCTCAGATCCTGCATGCAGGCTCCAAGGGCTGGTCCCAGCCTTCAGAAATGGTGGTCAGTGGTGAGACGACATGGGCTGTCCAAAACATCGACCGTAAAGAAGTGCATGAACTCAGTGTTCGTGGTTTGGTTTCAATCAAACTTAATGTCAGTGAGCTTGGTTTGATCTAAGAACCAGGGCTGAATTTAGAACCTGGTTCTAGATTGAACCTTAAACTATCTGTGACCAGTTCACAAATGTTTAAAAAACCCTGAACCACAATGATAAAAGCCCAATTTAAAGGGCCAAATAGGGTTGATTTAGAACAGTTTGAATTTAACCATTCAATTTGACCAAACACATCTGGATTGTTTTGAATTGAACTAGCCACTTTCAGACTTGTTCGAACCAAATAGTTTCATTTGCACATCTCTAGCAGACAGGTCTATCTCTTTCCAGCAGCAACTTGTCCCAGCACGGTGCATATCTCAGGTCACGGTATCCCACCCTGGTATGGGATAGGAGCGAGGGGAGTGCAAAGACACTCTCTAGTCCATTTCCCAGGGTTTAATGTGGATAAGGCACTAGCATGCAGACACTCCTATCTCTAAGCTGCTTTTGAATCTTTTTTCTTAAAACTGAGTGCAGTCTAGCCTAATAAACATTTTCTTAGATACTCAGTATTTTATGAGAGAGAAAAAAACTTGAAACACCTCATTTACACATCAGACAAGTTTGTACAAAATGGAGTGAGCAGAGGAAAATCTAAGGAAAGCCAAGATGCAGATCTAACAGGGGAGGGCTGAGAACTTTTATGTAGTTAGAGTCCCTGTTGCAGTTCTAATATATGCAGGGAACCAATCTCAAGAGTCAGAAAGTGGGTTTCATTACTACTTTTTTTTTCTTTTCTTTTTTTTGCTGGTGTCAACATTTCATGGAGAAGTTCTGGTTATAAGAGGAATCAGGCAACATGCAAGAAAGATCACCCTTTTGCAAATTGCTAGCTCCACCCAAGGCTATCAGATTACCCAAATACCTGAATCCTAATATCACAGCAAAACAGAAGCTGGAAGCTGATGAAATCTTAGAACATTTCTTTCCTGCTCTCTTTTCCAAGGCCCCAGAAATCCCAATTGCAAGATCAGGAGAATTTTGAACAAAAAGGCATATGTGAGCAGAATAAACTGTACTCACCAGCTCCAGGAGCAGCCTTACATGAAATGGGGAGCAATAAGGGTAATAGAAATTGCTCAGGAGTGAAGGACGTGTTTCTACTAGGCCCACTGTTATTGAGAGACACTTAGCAAAACAGGCAGTACTGCAGTTCCTACATTTGACTCAAATGACCTCGTAGATTCTCAGCAAGCACAGCTATAGCGGTGAGCATGCTGATTTCCGCCCATGTCAGCAGAAGGCAAGGCACAATGGCTGCTTCTGCTGGTGTCTCTAGGTCTGTTTTCGTCTTGGCTGCCATACATAAATATATCGCCATTTCCATAGAAAACCTTTGTCAAGCAACAGTTCTATGCTTTTATGTGATATCTAGATGTATATCAAGAAAACAATTATTTTAGTGAAAATAATGCATATTCATTAAAAAATTCCATCATTTGTGAGATTCTAGGTCTGTTTACACTTACGTTAAAAGAGCAATTACAGATGCCCCAGAAAATTCTATGCGCTGTGCCACTGTCCCAATCGCAGAGCATCCAGGAGCTCCCCCCAGCTGTCCCAAGCTTCTGTAGCTGTGGACAAGTATTTATTTACTTATTTATTTGTATTTCTATCCTGCCCTCCACCCAAAGGTCTCAGGGTAGGTTACAATATTATATTAATCTTAGACAGGTCTCTGCCCTCAGGCTTACAACCTAAAGAGACAAGATTCAAAAGGAAAATGGTGTGGGAGGGAACAGCAAAAAGCAAGCACTTGAGGTCTTCAGTTCCAATTCTTCTGTTCATTTCTTATTGCTGGGATTTTCCTATTCTCTTTACCTTGAATTTTCTCTTCATTGATGACTAAACTGGATGATGGGGGGGGACTACGGGGGAGGATACATTTAGTAGTAAACCATAATGCCCTGCTCAAAAACACTCTCTCAAGCACTGAGGCTAGCAACTTTCTAAGGCCATTGCTGGGACTCGAGAGCAGGAGAAGGTTTGTCCTTGTCTCTGCTTGAGATGCCCATGAGCATTTGGTGGGCCACTGTGTACGACAGGATGCTGGACTAGATGGGCTGTGGCCTGATCCAGCAGGGCTTCTCTTATGTTCTTATGTTCTTATGGTCAGCTGGCAACTACTCAGCCCCACCCTGCTCAGCCTCAGGACCAGATGTTTTCTCAACTGGTGGATTGACTGCCATAGTCTCTTTGCCATCTTGTGGTTTAGAGTTTTCTGGGCATCTGTGTTCGTAGTTGAAGTTGCGTCAGTACTGTTGAGGTGTTTGCTGTCCCTAGGCCTCATCACTCTGGTTCTCTTCATCTTCTTTGTTGTTTTGGTCGTTCTGTTGATAGTTACATAGAGGTCTCCAGTGCTGGGGATACTGTCTGTACTGGTTGTGGTTGCCGCACGTCATCCCAAAATGGCTGCCTCTGGTTCACAGTTGACAGTTCAGGCAGAGAAGGAGAATGAGTGGAACAGGTCTTTTTTTTTGGCCTGAAAAGGTTTTAATACTTTTCCTCTTGTTCTTTGTTTTCTCACCATAAGCTTGCCTACCTCTTTAGATGTTACATAGAGTAAGGTTGTCCAGGTGGATGGCTGTTTTTTGTTAAGTAGGCAGTTGTAGATAACAGATGGCTAGAGCTCCTCAGCATTCTGCCCTGTCAGCAGCCATGCTGGAACCAAGTAAACACCTGTCCACAACTTCACTTGGAGCAGCTAATGAGTTTCCAGTCACAGTGTTTGCTCTTTCTTCCAGGTGCAAACACTGCACGTGTGTGAAACAGGGCAGCTGCACAGTGATGTGACTCATGCTAATTGCCATGGCAACACCCCAACATGCACCATATGTTTCTGTGGCCAATGCCTTGGCGATCCATCCAGGCCAGGTTATGCACACTGGTAGTCTGGTTGAGACTGCACCAACACTTGAAGTGTGGATGTCTCCCTCTGCACCAGATCTTCACCCCACTGGGATGGTATTGTTCTACCATCTCACTGAGTTAAGCACAAACAGGCCTTCTGGCTAAGTGGCATAGATCTTCAAACAGGCTCTGGATGATGTAGCAATACCATCCCACTGAAGTTAAGATAGACTGAACCAGGATACCCTAACACTTTCAAGTGCTGGGACAATCTCAAAACTGACCACCAAGACTTGATGTGCAGATGAATCTATTCCAGACTGACCAGATCACCATGCGATGGCCATGGCAACAGCCAGCACAACATGGCAGCTGCCCCACCCCATGCAATGTTTGGACTGGAAGAAAGTACAAATGCTTCTTCACAGCATCAGAGGATCAGAAATACTCCCAGATGCTCCAGGACACTAGAGGCAGAGAGAAGAGAGAATGGAGATCCCAGAGCTTCTCCAGCCATGCCCTAGAGGTAATTACAAGTAGATCCTGTATGTATTTCAGAGCCTCCTAATTCAAGCAGCGGCACCAGAAAGATCTGTCTATGGTGCAGAAAACAACATCAGTGAAAGTGTCAAGACTCCTTTGCATAGAATGATATCCCATGCTAGGAAAAGATCTGTAGGGCTCCCCTCCACACACTGAAACCCAAGGCCATTTTACTGGTAGATCTCAATAATGAGTTCTACCAAAATAGCGTAGCTGACATTTGATGAAAACATTGAATATCCCAGACATGAATTTAAAGTGCTTTGTTATAGGCAAATAAGCAATATGTGTCAAAAAGACTTCCAGAAGAAAGCCTAGAGCTTGCATACTCCAGAAACTGCACTACTATTCTTTCAATAAAGTAACACAGCAATTTCCCATTCTGTAGTCCAGAGCTGGCAGACCACCCCAAGACCAATTTGGCTCCCTATGCCACCTTCTTACTTCATCCAATACAGACAAAGCACTCTAAGAGGGAGTGGGGCTTCCCCTGTCCCACACCAGGATGTGGAATGAAACCCCTTGGCTCCTTCCTAGGCTGGGATACTGCCAAGTTCAAAAACAGCCAGAAGAACACTGGCACTCACCTCTAAACTTTTCTGAGCTGCACTTTTTAATGTATGTGGATACAGCTTAAGATGACCCCCCTCCAAAAAAAAAAAAAAAAAAAAAATGCCAATGACCAAGTAAGGGAATTTATCTCTTTTAAAAAATGGCCAACCGAAACAGCTTTTTCATACCAGCTTGTATGCTATTTTGGGAGTGGAGAGACTAGGGGAGTTTCCGCAGTTCCCTTCCCATCCTCTGAATGGGAAAGGAGTGGAATCAACAATGTTTACTAGCATTCGGACTTGCAAACACCAGCAAACGTTAGCCTATCCCCTCCCCACAATCGAACACTTACCTTCTGTTCAATCCCTGGTCAGTCATCTTCTGTGTGTGGCACTTGCCCAGATGTTGCCTAATTATCAACTAAAGGTCAAAGTGCAAACTGACCCCATGAGCCTTTCTGCACAGATTAAGGTTTCACTTAATAAACTTCTAGGGCTCAAAGATATGCACTAATCTGGATCTATGAGGCCACACCCTCTCATTTAATTGGGTCCACTAGCAGATCAGTGCTGTCCTGATCCAGAACATAGAAGGCATGCAGGTGTCATGCCTTCTGTGTTTGGGACTACTGGGAGGCACCTTTCGAAGATGTGCTTTTGCGCGCCACCAGAAAGTACCCCCAAGAGGCCCCAAGGCTAGGAATTTTTGTTCCTAGCCCTCAGAGGCATGGGGCTGCAGCCATGAAGCATACATGAGCTTTGTGGCTATTGTGTAGGCTGATCCAGATCAGCCCGCTTTGTGGCCACAGATCACCACTGGCGCTGATCTAGCCTATGCTTTCCTGCAGACCAGATAAGTGCACCAGGCTATTCTGGAATTAAGGCAGGTAAGAGTAGAAGGAGCCCATGATTCAGCTTCCCTCTTAGGAAAGTGTAGAGAAGAGTAACTGCCATTTCAGTACACTGCAGGTTTTAATTTAAAACCTAAAGCTTAGAAGCACATTGATAAAAGGGATCATTTAGAGCTCAGTCTTCTCAATGCAGGATGGCCACGGTGCAGTCCTTTTACAGAACTACCCAGTTTCCCTCTGCAAGCATAACCATATCAGAGACTACACTGTGCAAAGTCCAGATGCAGAAAGAGCTTCTTGCAGCATTTTTATATATGATTTTGAGTGAAATGATTCCATCAATGAACCTATGGTCAGGCAATCAAGAGTGCTGTCAGATCCCAAACCACTTGAGACCATAATTACAGAACATCTCCTGAGTGTTCTGGAGAGATTGCAGTACATGTTCATGGGTTTGGAGTGCTGTTATGAAAAGATCAAATACCATTTGGGTTGAACTCTGCTTTTGGTAGAGACTCTTTGCAGAGCATATACACTTAATAGCAACAAATCTGAACCAGGAAAAGCTGATATTTGATCTATGAACATGTTGCACTATTGGGTGAGTTGAAATTTCAATTACTTAACTGATGTTTTGTTAAAATCCATGAAGAGAGAATGTTATAATGTAAGAGGAGTCCTGCTGGATCGAACCACAGCCTTTCTAGTCCAGTGTCCTGTCTCACACAGTGCCCCACCAATTGCATATGGGCTTTAAAGTGAAGAGAAAAACAAAACCTTCACCTGCTCTTGACTCCCTGCAAATGGCCTTTAGAGGCATTCTGCCTGTCTCCCCAGCCTGGAGGCAGTACTTAGCAGAGATGTGCATGAATGTTCTAAACTTTCAAAATTCAATCAGATGGACATGTGAATGCCTACACATTTGAATTTAAATATTTGAATGAATTTTGAATGTTCCAGAACATTCGAATGTACAGATACGTATGTATTACATACCTATGAATCTCATACACATCTGTACGCATTTGTACTGACAGTATGGGACAAAAAAAGAATGGATACAGGATAAAATGGGATGTGTACAGTTATGTATAACATATACGAATGTTGTCGACATTCATATCTTCAGATCTGAATCTAACATTTGAATCACATAGAATGTTTGGATATTCAAATGAAAAAAAAATCATACACATCCCTAGTACCTAGGCATCCATTCTGGTAGCCGTTGACACACCTGTCCCCCATGAATTTATCTAATCCTTTATCTAATCCTTTCTAATCTATTCTGGCTGGTTGCTGTCATCACCTCTTCTGCTTAAAGGACCTTAAGGGGGCAGGAACATAGGTGGGGTGGAAGGATCCCATGGCAAAGAACGCAATATAGAGAACAGTCAAGCAGCTCCTTAGTCAATTATAAACTCCTAAAGAGCTCCTGTATTTTCAGGGCCCCTTGCAAAATGCTAAGATTGTTCGATGTTAGTTACACACCTGGGAGAAAGGATGTCCCATTAGGCAAGTTTCTAAGCTTTTACTTTGGAGGCTGGTTTGCATTTTAAAACAATTTGTTAGGTCCAGTTTATGCTGCAGACGAAACCAGCAGGCAAATGACACAATCCCGTGATACCATGATTCTATATCCCCAAATTTGCTTCCTGCCTTTTATAGGGAAGAAAACCATAGACAAATGTTTTCTTTCTCATAGAATTCATGTGACAAGATTTTATATCTATTTTCAACAAATGTACCATAGAGCCATGGAATAAATTTCCTATCATATTCTCTTTTATTCTACACAGGCAGGACTTTTCCCACCAATTTTAACATGCTGCAGAGACTGTATGAGAAGTTGTGGGGGGGATTAGAAAGTCACCATTCACAGATAGGACCAATCTGATCAATAGCACTGAATTCTTTAGTTGTTGAGCTTTGCCATTCTTTCCCCCAGCAAATAATCCGATGAAAGTTTGTTCATTTCAGCTTACAGCCCCAAGGACCTTGGAAGAAATGGAGACAAAAAAAATTGAAAATAACAACTGTGGTACGCCTACTGTATGCTCAATGAGGTGTGTGTCAAAAAGAGTGGCAAGAGTTGCACAGTCTAACGTAGCATACTACCCTTTGTTTGTTAGGGAGAGTGCTATGGTAATAGCTATTTTCCATCAGCCCCCAGCATCCCCCGGTACTAATCTCACAGCTGGGGAACTTCTGTTGCCAAGCTGCAATGCTGAAGGTCAAGTGGGTTGATGCCCATAGACCATTTGTGTTCAAGATATAAGAGATCACCTAGGGGATACCAAGTAGTAATGTGGTTAGGATTTTGATAGTAATGTGGAGGTGGACACCTCCTCCTACTTTTCTGTCCCTCAACCCCTCTCCCCCCAGTGAGAAATTCTGGTCCGTGCAGATGCCGCACTCATCCAGAACACCCAATGCGCCAAGATGTTGGAGGACCTGGCAATCTCTACAATCTCATGGCACATTCACGACGCCATAAAGGCACTGTATGAACATCGGTAGTAGACAAACTGATAGGAATATCAGCACTGCAAACTTTTTCCCTTTTTGTGTTTTTCCTTTTTGTGTTTTTCCTTCAATGGAGCTGCTACAACCTTCTGCAATACATCCACAACATCTCCTCTAGCTTCCAGGCTACCGAAACCCTGGACTGTAGGTGCATACTATTTTCAACATGACATTTTAGATCTATTTGTCAAATATATCACATATTAGTTTCAGCACTAGCTGGATAAAGATCCATTAAAGAGAAAGCCCACAGTCCAGACTGAGAAAGAAGGACTTTTTTTCCCTTTAAGGCTCTCTGCTGTTCTTTTATCTTCTCCTGTGCTTCTGTGAATATTCCTCCTCTTCCTTCCCCCTTTTTTCCTCTGTGCTTCAGTTCTGGCTCTGAATACTGAAGAGTGCCTCTCAACTGCAACCTTAGGCAAGCCATAACTTCTCATATCTGCCTAACACTTTTCTCTTGGTGCAACGGTATAATGGGAGGTTTTTAAAAATATCAAGGAATGGCGAGCGTGAGTACATGAGACATAGCTAAAGTGAATAGGCAGTAACATGTGATTACGATACTATAAGATGATGCAAACTGATGTGATGGTGTACTAAAAGCACTGCACAATATAACAGCCGTAGGAGGAGATGCAGAAGCCTGAAAGCTTTTGATATTTTCAGCCCCTCCTGCCTTCCACTTTGCAGCTACCACGAGCTTCTAAAATATGGGCTAAGCTGCCTTCTATAAAGTAAGGAATCTCAAGGTAGAGAAACTAGACGTAGTTGCAAAACAGTTGCTTGGGGGCAGTGAAAAACGTCGTAAAACCAATGGCCACTGAAACACATAAGCAAAAAAAACCCACTATAACAAAAACCAAAGCTCAGCAAGAGTTCAAAAGATCTGCTATTCCCTGCTGCTGTGCTCAGAAGAAGAAAAATGCTCTCTTCACAAATCATGACTATCTGTTCTCTTTAATCATCTGAAACATTTTCTTGCAATTAAAGTCACGTATCCACACATAGCATGGGAAGTGCCTGGGAGCACATGCTTCCATGGAAGCATTCCTCCTGCTGGGCTGTAGCGTTCTTCATTGTATCCAGAAAGGCATGTAAAGATGCCTGATGAAATGGCAGAGGAGTCACCTAAGGCTGCTCCTGGGGGGCACCAAACAAAGGGAGTCATAAGCACAGAATAGGAAGAGGTATATGGGCTTCCCTTCCACATACTAAGGGTGCTTCAAGATCCGGATGTTTGAGATGGGGTCCTCCCAGAAATCCGGATCTTCAAGATCTGGATGTTTAGGAGACCCCTTGCTTCCTCACAGGCCCTCTAGCACCCATTTGGAATGGGTGCTTAGAAAGGCGCTGTGCAGAAGCACAGCATGACTTCCGCAGCCGGATCACACCTCATGGGTGTGTGACAGTGGTGCAGCCACCTCTGCCATGCCCCTGAGGTGACGCTTGCTCCATTGTCACTTGGAGCAGCGGAGGCAGGGGGGTAGATGGTGATGGCATGGTGCGATTGCCACCTTTGCCACGCCCCCATCCCATTGATGGCTGTGGGCCATCAGGGCACAGACAGGGCATGGTTGGCAGCTCCCTACCTCCCCTGACGCTTCCCCAGTGGCAAAGCAGCCTCCAGGAGCAGGGGAAATCTAGCAGCAGCGGAGGTGACTCTGTCTCCATCAGATCCCCTCCCCAGGAGCCTGGGCATGAGAGGCAGCAGCGGCGAGAGAAGGAGGTAGCTGCCATCTGAGCTGCCTCCTCCTCTCATGCCCAGCCTCCCGGGAGAGGGAATCTGGCGTAGACAGAGTCGCCTCCATTGCCGCTAGATTCCCCCTGCTCCTGGAGGCTGCTTTGCTTTCGGTGGCGGCGACAGCAGTGGCAGGGGAAGTAAGTAGCTGCCATCCACACCCCATCCTTGCCCTGATGGCACACAGCTGTCAATGGGACAGGGGGCGTGGTGAAGGTGGTGATTGCACCATGCCCCTCCCCCACTGACAGGTGCTTTGCTGGGCCATCAGGGCCATCTACCCCCCTGCCTCCACTGCTCCAGCAAAGCAGGGGTGGAGCTGGAGGAGGAGAAGGTGACAGTGGCAGCCTCCTTCACCACATGCAGCTGCTCAGTTGTTGAAGAAGAGCAGCCGCATGTTGCTGCCTCTCCTCCTCCATGGCAGGCGAAGGCGACGGCGGAGACAACCCCCTGCTGCCTGCCATCCACTTACTTGAAAGGAGCAGCCAAAGAGGCTTGTATGGCGGGGGGGGAGGAGGTGGAGACAAATCCCCGCCCTGGCATGTCATTGAAGCCCCATCACTGGAGCAGCTACATGGGGGGAGCGAGGGCTTGCTGCCTCCATCCCCCCCCCCGCTGCATCTGGAGTGGGGTGATGAGGCAGGATCGTCTCACACACACACCTGCCACTCCAGACTGTGCCAGAGTTCTCTGATAACTTCGGAGGCCATGCAGGCCTCCATAGTTGTCAGTGGCAGGGTGGAGCTTACGCCACATGTGTGCACAGCTCTGCTCTACCAGGCCTGTCCGGAAGACCCCATCTGCACGGTAAGTGTGCGGATGTGTGGGTCTATAATCCAGTTTCAAGCCTGAAGACCAGATCGTAGACCCTATTTTCTAGGTCTTCTGGAAATCCGGATTTAGGGCCCTGAAGACCCCATTAGGGCCGGAACTGGTAGGCCGTCATGAGGAAGAGGCCTCCCTCATCTGGTCCTAATGGGGTCTCCTGTGTGGAAGGATCTTTTAGGATCCATCCCACATGGGTCCCTATTGGGTTTTAAGGGACCGTGCGGAAACAACCTAATGCTTCCCAGAAGTTCCCTTGTCTGTGCACCTAAGTAAGATGCTAAGGCTGTTTGCTTTCTGTAGCTCTTGGTAGAGATGTGCATGAATATTCATAACATTTGATATTCAGATGAATTCGGACATTCGTATACGAATCAAATGTTAAAACATTCATACATTGATATTTATATTCGTATTCGTACAAATGCTTCAGAACATTCATAAACCTCAGGAGGTGGGAAAGTGGCTGCTTCAGTCACATCTGCAATGGATCCAGAGTGCATTTGACATGGATTGGGAGTAGATTCAGGTGGGTTTGACGCTTCCATAATGTATTGTATACTTATCAAATATATATGGATATGTATGTGTTTGTATTGGATATTCATACAAACTTGTACAAATACATTTGTACTGAATAGAATCCAACCACATTTGAAGGGGATCTATTTGAACTAATACAAATTTTCTTATTCAATTTGATACAAAGCAAATGCAAAAACAAAAAGCCATTTGTATACATCCCTAGCTCATAGCAATAGCTGCATGTTGTTTCCCCATTTGTTGCTGCTCTGACTGAGTAGAACATTAACGCAGGGTACTTTCGTTACCTGGTCCAGTACTTCTGCCTGTGGTCCTCCACTTTGGAAGTCAGCCATTTTTTACTGTTGCTGATGGAAGACGCACTGAAACAGACAGATCTGGGCAGCACAGTTCAGGTGACCACAGCAGAGCATGTTTAGGGTTCTCTGAAGTGATTAATCTTTATGGAGTGTGAAAGGCATGGTGAGGGCCCCCAGGGCACAGGTTTGCCCAGATCCTGCACCTTAGGTTCCATGCAATCTTAAGATCCTGTTTGGATGCTACTTTAGATCTGAAGCAATAGATTTTAGAATTTAGAGTTTAATAATTTTTCAACTTGAAAGCACAATTTTTTTTTAAAAAAAATCTTCAGTTTTTAAAAAACAAAACCCAAAAAGTGCAGAGGATGAGTAAAAACTGATGCTGCAAGAAAAACAAATAGTTCTTCTTTACAGCAGTTCTGTGCATCAGCTTTAATTGTCACCCTCAAACTTCTTTAGAGCCATATTCCCCACTTCCACTGACCAACATAGGTGAGGAAGAAAACCACTACTGCAGTTAAGGGTGGTCGGCCCAAAAGTCCAATAACCAATGCTGCACTTCAACCAGTATTCCAGAGTATGTGTTCACTTATCCTTTCCCTTGCATATATAGTTGCTCACAGTTGCTATAATGCGGTCTTTTCCTTGTATAATGTGAAGCTGCTCTATGCAAAAACAGGTTACAGAAGTCGTTGCTGGTAACTGAAACCTGCAGTTAGGGAAATGAGCGGTTGCGTCAGATTCCCCTAACATGATTTCAGTGGTATTGTGTCTTCCCATAATTGAACCCCTGCATTACACAAGAATTATACTTACCTCATACAATCCACACTGTTCAGTGGGGCTCTTTTCATATGGGTGTGCATAAGACTGTAGCTTTGTAGCACTTGACATCATTCCACATGGCTCTGGCATCACCATCCATTGCTTGTTTTGCCCTTGGCCACAAAATCTGTAGTGAGCACCACTAACCTTTCACTCCATTGGTCAGAGAAGCAGGGAAATGAGTTAAGGAAAGTCACTGTCAGCTAAAGCCAGTGTAGCAAAGACTGTCAGAAGAAGCTCCTAGTGAAGTTTATGGTGCGGATTACTCATAGCTTTCAAATAGCTGAAGACCATTCATGGGTGTTCTCAGGAATGCAAGGAGTAGAGAGAAGAAATGGCACTAGCAAAATGTAAATTTTGTGGGTGAGAAGCTAAATAATGCAACCACAAGAAAGGGGGTCTAACCTTGCCATTTCCCACAAAACTGCAAGCGCATGACCTGTGAAAGTTGGATTCAAAGATCCAGTCCTGTAAATGATCCTTGATTCAAACAAATGTGTTATTTACTTTCTAACGAAAGATGGAAGCAAACAGACCAGGAGGTGGAGGGTGCGGGGAGGGAGGGAGAGATGATGGCTATTCAAATTTTCTGTCTGAAAACATTGTGTAAAGTAAATCTCCCCTGACTTGTTATTGTCAGTTGCCAATCTCATTATTTTAAGCTCTGACTGTTGGACTCATGCTGTGGAATGATGAGTGCTAGGAGAGATATTAGGAAAATAAAAGGAAGTGTACGAAAGTCAGCAGGAATTCTGACTCGAGAAGCACTGAGAGAAGCCCCATCTGCTCTCTGCAAAGCAACTCCAAGGCACCTATAGTAGGTTTATAGCGCCTCTCTGTGGCTCTTTGCTGAGCTGCACCCTTTTTGATGAAAAGATACACATGTCTGTGTATTTCTATGGGTGTGTGCACATATGCAATCCATCCCCTCGAAATGCAAGCAAGAAGGAAAATAACCAATCAAGTCTCAAACACTGTCCAAAGATTTTGACACTGGATGAATGAGAAACAAAGGTTGGACGTGGTTAAATCTACAGAAAGGAGGGGAGAGAAATGAAATAGTTCCTGCTATGAGTGCTTTCTTGCTAGACTTTCTTCTTGGGTACTGGAATCCCTGAGCACACCTTCATGAACCTTTATCAGTAGAAACTATGTTCGTACCTTTCCAATATCTTAAATTCACTATCTTCTGCTGATTTCTAGAGTTGTTTGTACAACATGCTAATGGTGATACTACAAGGCCCTGATTCTTTGGACCTCTTCTTACTAAAGAAACAGCCTGTAACGCTTCAATGGTTTCCAGATTTGAGCTCTTATCAGACTCAGTAAAAATGAAGGATAGACAAGGATTGCAGTAGCCATCATTCAGCCTTCTCTGGACAGCCACAAGGAACTATCACTTACCTGAATGATCTTGCCCAGGATCAAACAATCCAGACCATGATTAGAGCAATGGCTAGCCATCTGCTCTGCTGCAGGGTGTTCCATCTCAACTTCAAAGGTCAGGAACAAAATTTCCTGACTCCAAAGTTGCCAGCTAGAGGTATTTTTGCTCCATCTGCAGAAACAGCCCATTTCCAGATGTGCTTCTAGAAGCTTTGCAAAATGACGCTGGCAAAATCAGCTGCATCACTAGGAACATGGGAGAGGCTGTTTAAAAGTAGTCACCTCTTGGAGCAGTCTCTAGGTGCAATTTTTCATGTCAGAGGCAATTCCAAAGTTTGGTGATGTGCAGACAAAGTGGGCCCTGAGATGTACATCATCCCAAGATCCAGTCCAACATGCAGATCTGGCATTCCCCAGAGGCAGCTGGCATAGTCCTATGGGATGATTTAGAAGCTAACAAAGGCCTAAGCTGAGACAACTGAGGGCCTTTTTGCACCTTGATTACGCACGAAGGCCTTGTGACATCCAATGTATCTGAACCTTATGCAGCACTTCCCCTAGTTCCAGGCAAGTGCAATCGCTGCAACAGACATGTGTCGCCCCCCCCTTTTGTCCAGAAGAAGTGTGAAGGGGTGCATGTGGGACCATACTAGCCATATCCAGACATGGCTAGCATAGCTGTGGAGCACAATTTTGTATTCCACTGCTATCCTGGAGGATGGCCTGCTGTGTGGACTTCAGTGGTTCAGGCAATTTACTTTGCTTGCTCTCTGCAGGTCCTGATTAAGCAGTACACAGAAAATGGCTGCCTTTGTGGTCATTTTCTGAGCAAGCTTTAATGGAACTGGACAAAACCTTCAAAGCTGAGGAAATTTTGTTTCCCAGCTTTGAGTCTGCAAGACAGGAAGACTTGGGGTACACACCTTTCCCCCACCATGGAGATGTAGCCACTTTATTTAAATGAAATTAAATTGTTGAAAAAGAATCCTGACTTAAGTACAATAAAAGACTCAAGAGTGCAAGTCAATTAACACCACAAACACAAAAGGTTTTGTTTTTTTTCAGTGAAAATATACACCGTTGGAAATTCCTGTACATTTTAATTTCAAAGACAATTTATCAGTCTGTATACTTAAACTCCCATAATTGCTTCCTAGCCAGTATTTACATCTAATACTTTTGTTCCATCTTGAGCCGATCTTTTATCCTCTCGGCACCAATTACAGCAAATGACAAATATGAAAGATAAGAGATTTTGGTATTTGTTCTGAAGCTTAAGCCAGCCTCCCTACAATTTTGAGATGTAAGCCTCTTTTTGAATTTTGACTAAATATCCTGACAATTAGTGTGGAAATAATTCACGAAGCAAGAGGTCTGCGAGATAACTAAGGAATCCAACAGAGTGGGAACTTTCTGAATGAGAAATGAACAGCATGCTGGAAGGGGCGATTCTTCAGCTAAATATAAGCCCTTTCCACACAGACCATTAATGCGGATTAAGGATCCATGTGGCCTCATCAATCTGCACATTGATCCAGATCTATGAGGCTATGCCCTCTGCTGGTTTGCTCTGTTTGCATTAGATGAAGTTTGATCCAGATTGAGGAGGCCTTTAATTTGGATCACTGGTAAACTCATTGAATCAAATCTATCAGTGGACCAGCAACCCTGATCCAGAGCAAGGAAGGTGTGCAGAGGGCACACCTCCTGTAGTTAGGATTACAGAGGGGTGCTTTTCAGCAGTGCACCACATTATGCTTCTGAAAGGCACACCCGAGATGCTAGGAACAAAGCCTGCCATAGACTGCACTAGTATACAGAAGGCATGTCCCAGGATATAATCCAAAATAAGACCCAGTGCAAAAAACGTCAGAGATCAATTGCAGCAAAGCTCAGATACAAATTTAACCTAGGAACCTCGGTCAAGATTGTGAAGAGGAAGCAATTTTGAGATGTTCATTCTTTATTTGAATGTGTTTCTCTCATTTAAAGAATGCAATATAAGACAGAGATGTGCACAAACTAGAAAATGGCAGTTCAAATTAATTCAAGCCATGCGCAGCTCAGTTTAAATTTGAACTGGCTCAAGCTGGTTTGATTCAAACCTCAAACCTGTTTGATCTTGTCCTATACATCAAAATACATATTTAAAAGCCTTTGAAAGGGACAAAATACAACCAAACTTGAACCAGGGTCCTTTTTACACTTACCTCATTAGGCTGCCATGAACTAGGGCTGGTAAACTGCTGATAAACGTAGATCATACACACTTGTCATGAGGAAAGCTCCCCCAAAGTGTTCATTACTAGCCAGAAGTGTGAATGGTCCTCTCGTTTACCAGCCTGCACCTTTGCATCCAAAACCAAATGTTCCACCTTCCCGCTGCTGCAGTTGGCCATTACGTGACATGCTCAGGCGCCATTGTGAAAGGGACATGTTTGAGCACAGGGACATATTGTGGCCAATCACATCAGTGCCCATGATTGAAACCCCTCTCGCAACCCTATGACCAGACGCCACTCCCACCACAACTAGGGCTGGTCCGAGGGATCAGAGGTCTGGTCACGTCAGAGCTCAGTGATGGATCATGGATGCCACCGTGACTGTGCAGACACTGCTTCCTCTGCCCACCAACCACAGGGAACCAGAAGAAGAGTGAACGGTTGCACTGCTGAACACTCCCGGTAAGTTTTGTTCAATGTTGGTAATGTGGACCCCAAATGTGACTATGCATGCACAGGGCATCATTATTGCCATAGTGACAGTGCACATGTTGTAGCACCAGGCACCACAATCAAGATGGCAGTGCCCTGCTGGTGATTGGATACACACCTGGACCCAGGTAACCCTCCAGGTGCTTGGGGCTTAGTCTAATGTGCACAAGCATTCCCAAGTGCGAAAATTAGTACATGTTAGTTGATAACACACTTTTCCCATCAAGCAGATGGGAAGCCAAGCATGAAAGCAGCCCATGACTTACAGTCCATACTGCCACAGATACTCTTTGGATCACTGCAGCACAACATTGTCAACATCAGTTCCCCGGTGCATCCTGAACGGCTTCCAGGAACTGAAGCTGCAACTGTGCAAATGAGAAAAAGTGCCTTGAAAGCAGTTTAGAAGAGGCAGAACGCAGACCCTAGTGTTCCCCTTCCACACCTAATCCATATTAACTACAATTCTACAGTCTACAATGGAACAAGGAGGGTACCTTCTTCCTGAGGAGCCTTCTCCTTTCATGCTGCTCCACCCATAAGTGAAGACACGGCCTAAAAACCAACTTCTGGATTACAAGAGCTAATAAAGGCCTTACTGCAGATTACATCCTGGAATAGGGGCCTGCCATATGCTAGTGCAGCCTGCCACCTGCCGTTATCTGCAACAGTGTGTGGATGGCAAGTCCATATCCCAGGATATAATCCAGAATACGGTATTCTTAGGCAAATTGCATTTTTTAAATACACTGCCAAAACTAGGCCCTTTCAGCACTGAGTCTAACATTTAGCTGACTTGTAATCTGGTTTTGGCAGTGTATTTAAAAAAATGCAATTTACCTACGAATCCATGGATAAGGAGAATATTAAGGACTCTAATTGGACATTGTGAGGGGGGGCAGGAAGTTAACTAATTCAACTAAGACAGTGGTTCAATTATGATGTGTTCTTAGATTCACAGGCTCTTTCTGCATTGGGCCTTGCTTTTTATTATATCTTGGAATAGGGACTTGCTATTCATATCCTAGTGGAGATTCTGGCAGGCCCCACCCAGTGTTTAAATAGTCTTCAATAGCGTGCAGAATTACACCCAGTGCAGAAGAGGTCTTGAAATACATACAAATGTAAGTTTTAACCATTGTTATAAATAAATAACCTGAGCAAAGACAATGTGCCTTACTTTTATTTCTGATATGAAATCCTTTTTCTGAAAAGTGTTTTGTATTAAAAATGCAATATATTTTAAATTCTTGTATTGCTGCATATTGCTTATGCCTCTCTCATTTCAGACCTGATTGTGGAGCACCTAGTTCTGTAGACGGCATAGTCCACTAAAACAAGGTGACTAGTGGATATATATAAAGCAACACACATGCAAAGCATTATTGAAGTTGTAGCAAAGCAAATCCTAAATTTCACTCTAGTGTTCTAATACTACTTGTTATTGAACTGACTGGGCCAATTTCTTTCCACATTTGGTTTAGTTTTGCTGCATGTTTCTCCTTCAGTTGTACTCTGAGGTAATGAAGAGATGAAAATATGTGCCAACCATTTCTTGGAGAACATTATAGCTCTGCTAAAGTCTTTGTACCTCATTATCTGTACGTCTTAATGTTTTGTTGCTAAAATGCTGAAGCTGCATGCAGTTCTTCATCTGACCTTTTAGCTACATCTGCTAATTAAGTGCTCATTGGGGAAACTTTTATGACAATATCTTTCTGTATGGGGAACTAAAGACATTGGCATATATTGATTTGGGGCTACAGTTCTTTCTTACCGAAACAGTTTTTTAAGGTGTGATTGCCTGAGTTGATCTCAGAGAAAAGAGAACATTATTTATTGTTGGCTGTCTAGTATTATGGTAATATTTTGGGCAATCCAGACAGATGGTAGAATGAAGCACTCTTAATTTGTTGATCATAATATGTATGCTTTGATTGTTTGACTGCATGTATAGTCCAGATCATCTAAGGTTGTGTCCAGACTTAGAATATTGTGCATTCTGATCCGCAGTCAGGATGTGGACATCAGATACTTCGTGGCAGCACCACTTTATGCCATCACTACTGCGAATTTACCTACTGCTGAACGATGAACACTCGCTCTGAAGTATCAGGTAAATTCGAAGTTACCTGGCAATCCAGACAGGATGGTGCAAACAGCAAATGAGAGCTGAGCCTGCAGCTCTGCTCCCATTGGCTGTCTCATCCCACATAATGTGCACCTCACCATGAAATCCCACAGCTTTCTGTGAGAAAGCTACAGGAAGGCTGCTGGAGTCTGGACAGTGCATCGTGGCTCCGCAGCAGTTAAGCTGTGCTTTTTTCTATAGCAGTGGAGTTTATTCTGCTAAGTTGGATACAACCTCAGTATTATACAGATTTCTTTCCCAGGGCAGATTAAACTAAATAACAAAGAATAAGTAGATAACAAACAATAAATCCAAACTTTAAATTATAAACTTAAATAATAAAATATTATAAATAACATAGACTATTATAATATTTTTTATTAATAATAAAAATCACATTCAACAAAAAATATAAAGGTACAGTTAATTGTAATAGAACTTGCAAGACCCACTATAGGTCAGTTTCTCCCAATCAATTATTTCAGTGGCTAAGTATCAATGATTACCAAACGCACATACAAATATGTTTTGAAAAAGTGTAAAAAGAAATCTTATTTGTTCCTTTTTTCAAAGAATACTTCTTGTTGATTGCCTCTTTGTTTAAAAAATTCCATGGCTGTTTATGATCTTCACTTTCAGTATAATATTTAGTAACGAATATTTATTCAAATAAAATGCTGTTAGTGTTCTGTCATATGTAAAAGTGTACATAATTTCATAAATTGCTATTCGTGTTTTGTTACACATTGGCTGCTTCCATACATCACCTGAAAATTGTGCTATTTAGTGATATTCCAGAGTAAATTTCCTCCAGAATAATCGCTTGTTGTCAAGACAGTGTGGGGAAAGGGTGGGCATCTACCTTGACACTTGCTTCCACGATGTCATGATGTGCACACCCAGGTATTTTGACAGTGTGAAATATCTGGAAGTCCATGATCACTATTGTGCATGCCAGCCATTTTCAAGATGGCACCTCCTGACAGCAGCATCCAGACCAATAATTGAATATTGATGGATCAGGAAAACACAGGTTGAGATTTTTTTTCCTACTATAACAATACTGTGGGATATACCCCTATATCCTGAGTCTATAAATGGAGGAATATAATTATACAATGTACAGCTAGAGATTATATTTAATTCTGGCAAATGTTGCACAGGAGCAGGAAAGACACAGCTTGAGTGACACTCTCCTCTCTGCATATTAAAAAACATGATGCAGTGATTTGTTGTTTGCCTCCCCCACACAGCTGTCAGCATCATTGCCGAGGAACTTCCATTCCCCAGACATGTTGGTGGGTGGGCAGGTTGCGGGTGGGGAGGGAAATGATTGGCTGGTACCATCAAAAGAATGTATGGGCCACAGAAGTGGCAGTACCAGAACTGCCACGAGCAGGAGTAGGCATGGTAGAGTGCTTAAGCCTGCTTTGCCAATCAAAACCTCTAATGAGCACTTAACGGCAATATGGTGGTCCATGAAAACATTACAATCATCCAGTGTCTCACACCTTCATGCTGCATTCACAATATCATAAATGCCCTATGCAAACATGTCCTCTTTCTAAATGAATCCACTGAGGCAAAAGAAGATATGGAAAAAAGTTACTCTTTCCCATGATCCATCAACCCAAGATGTGATAGTCCACAGTTCATTATCTGGAAGACTATGTAATTGGAAAGGATCATGTTTATAGCATGTCCACTAGAAATGATTATGATCTTAGGTGAGATCTGTATAGTGCTCTCACAATGCCATTATTTAACCATGAGATTGCAGGACCCACTCGGCCCTGCTCCTTCCTTGGACCTGCATTCAGCCAGCAACCATATGGCCACAAGCTCTCAGTACAACAGCACTTGTTTCGCTTTTCCCAGTAGCCTTGCAGTGTCCCTCTACCCCACTATCCCTTGAGCAGGCCTATCACAATCACTGTCAGCATCCCTTCTATGTCTCTGAGCTTAGAAAATGGCTCTCGTGGGCATTTCCTGTGTTTTTCATTCAGGGCTGGGGAATGAAAGTTTCCTAGCTGCATAGACCACATAATCAGGGACAGTGGCAGGTATACAGGCAACATGCTGCCACTTTGGAAAGTGCTATAATAAGTGAGGGCTAGGTAGCTCTTTCTAGGGGGTACTTCAGGTAGAATCCTCAGGAGGCACGCAGGACGCAGGTGCGCTGCATCCTGGGTTCCTCCTAGCAGAATCAAGGCAACGCTGAACAGGTAAGGAGGGGATTCCACCACCACCCCAGGTGGGCTAGGGTGGGCTTTAGGGAAGCTCACCCTGGCTCCAGAAGCGGTGATCTGCCACTTCTGGGGCGAGGGCGAGCCGAAAGGTAGGAACCCCCCGGCTCGCCATGCTCAGCTCCGAGGAGCCAATCATGGCGGGCTGGGGGAGGGCCCTCGGTAGGCACACTTGTGCTGTGCGGACGCATCCTAAGTGGATGTGTTTTCACAGCACAAGACCCACTAAGCACACATCATATGTGGTGTGCAAGTAACACCCATTTAGCACACTTTAGTCACGGATAGGTGAGGACGGACCTAACCAGAGGTGTGCTAAATAGACCCGCAAATGCGGACATGCCGCCGCGAAAGTGTTACTAATCCGTGTTGCTGTGCAGACACACCTCACCGGATGTGTCCGAAACAGCAATGCGTGTGCGGAGGTGCATTTCTAGATGTGTGCTTAATGGGTGTTGAAGGGCCTGTGCTGAAGCACCCTCCCTGTCTTCAAAATCCCCAGCTTCAGTACTGAAACTGGGAACCCACTTTAATTTGGATGGTGGGGAAGATTGCCAGAGCCCTAAAAATGACCTCCAGCAGGCTACTGGTATGCACGTTTCTGACCAAACTGTCCATTTGGGTGACCTGAAAGTCCAATGTCCTATAGTGGGACCTACGTTCACAGTCCAGTACCATACAACCCTATTGGCATTCATAAGGGAACACCCGAATGGTGCCCCATTCTCTTCACATATGACAGCAGATTTACACTGAGCACATGTGACAAATGTGAAAGAGTCTGGAGATGCCATGGTGCACACTAAGCTGCCTGCCACATCTGTTTGGTGGTGGGTCACCAAAGGCCTGGGGAATCGTATCTTTGGTGGGTCTCACAAATCTCTACATGGTAGCCAATGTTACCTGACTGTTGTTAGGTGTTGGGATGACATTTTTAGAGCCATTGTCAGACCTTATGCTGGTACAGTGAGACCTGTGTTCCTCCTGGTGCAGAACAATGCACAGCTTCATGTGGCCAGAGTGCATAGGCAGTTCCTGGATGATGAAGGCATTGATGCCTCATATTCCCCAGACTTGAATCCAGTTAAGAACCTCTGGGATATTAATTATCAATGCAGCCAATGCCTCCTAATAGTGCCACAGGAGCTTACTGATGCCCTGATCCTGGGTCTGGAAGGAGAACCCCCAGGACTCCAACCACTGGCCCAACAGCAGCATGCCCAAACATTGTTGGGAGTGCATATAGGCATATAGAACCATGTGCATTATGAGCTGTCATGATGAAATGCATATAAATTGGATCTACATGCGATTTCTTCTACTTCTTCTTTTTTGATTGCCTGGGCAATCTAGAATCCAGCCCTCAATTGGTTGACGATTTTGGTTTCCATTGACTGTTGATACATAATTTTGTTTTCAGTAAAGATTTTCAACCCAACTCATTCATTCATTCATTGAGATGTGATGTGTGATTTAAGTATTCCCTCAATTTTTTGAGCAGTGTACTTTGTCCGCTGTATATTCAATTTATAAATGAAAGCTTCCATACATAATGAAATTTTCCTTACATACACAAGATGGCAGTGTATCTGCATATCAATACAGTAATATGCTGTGGATCAAAATACTAGATTCATTTGGAAAGCTTTGAGGACTCACAACAGAGTGATTTGCAAACTTTTCTCTAGATATAACTGGAGACAGGTAGTAAATCGGTCAACCTTATGTAAGATTTGATGTACTATTTCAGTTCTTATCTCTCTTGGACACTGTTTTCCTGCAGATTTTCTGTTTGAAATCTACCTGCATTAAAAGCTCTGAAATTAGGGATAATGGAAATGAAGCATACATTCTATGAAATTTTGGCATTATTTCCCCACTTCAAAAGAGAGAGAAAGAGAGATGGGATTACAAACTGAAGGTATGCCTGTGACAATCACTAAAGTAGGCTATATTCCCTCTGCAATGTGAGCTATCATCCCTGCTCTATGCAGTGAACCAGCATGTCACGCATCAGAGATTTTCTGTATAGTTCAAAGTCTCCTACTAAAATCTAGATTCTCTGAACATTCAGAGACTTTCCGTAACTAATATGTTGCCACACTTTGAATATAAGATTCCTTGTATTTATCAGGCACCACACTGGCTGCCAATTAGCTAGCAAGCCCAATTCAAAGTATTAACTTGAATATATAAAACTCTAAATGGTTTTAGCCCAACTATCTACAGGAACACCGTTTCCCATAGCAACCTGCCCGTACCTTAAGATCTGCAGGGCAGGTAGGCTGTCCTGGTTAAACCACCACCTTCAGTAGTTAAGGGGGTGGAGATCTGGAATAGCCAGAGTATGGAATAGTGCCAGGCTCCTTCACTATATACACTGAGAAGATCAGTGAAGATGTACTTGGTTACCTTGGTCTTTGGCTGAGGAGACAAATTCCAATGCCTAGCCTTCCATTTTTGAGCTAGATCTTGGAACACATAGTGGTTCATCAGATCCAGGTGTCTGTGGATGAAATTGATTTTCTAGATTCATTTCAGTTGGGGTTCAGGTCAGGTTTTATCATTGTTTTGGTCATCCTGTACAACAACCTATGCAAGGTAAAAGATAGGGAGAGTGTCTCCCTCCTGATTCTCCTGGACATCTCAGCAACTTCAGATATCGTCAACTCTGGTTTCCTTCTGAGATAACTGTCTGATTTAAGTTTATGTTAGTTTACTTCCCACCTGAAAGGCCATACTGAAATGGTGGTCCTTGGAGAGCAGTGTTCAACCTGAATTATGGGGTCCTGCAGAACTCAATCTTGTTTCTGACATGAGGCCACTGGGAGAAACTTTGGGTTTTGGAACATGTTGTCACCAGAATATGGATGACACATAATTTTATATCTGAAAGGCCTCTGGTGCAAGTGTAGTTGTTGATGTGCTGAGCAAATGTCTGGCTACAATACTGGGCTAGATAAGACCCAAATGAAACTCAATCCAGGTAAATCTGAAATGATGATAGATTGTCGAATTACCCAAAGCTGTGAGCTGGTTTTAGATGGTGTTTCTCAGCTGAAGGGTATTTCTTGATTCAATATTGTTGCTGGAACATGAGGATGCATCAGTGGCATAGAGTGCCTTCTACCATCTTAGCCTGATAGTCAAACTGCAGCCCTACCTGTATGATGGCAGTCTAACATCAGTAATCTATCTGCTGGTGACCTCTTGTTTAGACTACTGCAATGCACTCTTTAGGAATTCCCCTTGACAGTGGTTTAAAACTCAAACTAATTTAAAATGCAGCAGCAAGACTTTTGGTCCCAGAGTTGGGACCACATTATACTCATCTTTCTTCATCTGAATTGTTTACCAAGATGTTTCTGAGCTCAGTTAAAATCTAACTTTTAAACTTCTACAGAGTTGGGGATCACAGTTCTTGTTAGAATATGCCCTGTTTTGGCGGATAGGGGTGGGGGGATACCATCAAGTTGTGGCCAAATCTTGTTGACTGCATGGGCACTTCCCTAGGCACCTCTGTGCAGTTTTCGTGGTAGAGATACAGAAGTGGTTTGTCATTGCGCACTTCCAGGAAGAGGCTGGGGATTGAACCAGTGAGCCTATGCTTTCCTGGCAGTTTACTACTCAGCTATAGCCATTCTCATCTCTCCCTATATAGTCTGCAACTGGGTTATGAGACCCTTCTCTGCGTTAGCGGCAAAAAAAAAGCTAATTCAATGCTGGGAATAATTAGGAAGGCAATAGAAAACAAGTCAGAAGTGTCATTTTGCCTCTTTATAAATCTATAGTGAGACCACATTTGGAATATTGTGTACAATTCTGATCACCACACCTCAAAAAAGATATTGCGGAAAAGGTGCAGAAAAGGGCAACCAGAATGATTAAGGAGCTACAATACCTCTCTGCAACGTCTAGGCCTCTTCAGCCTGGAAAGACATCATTTAAGAAGGGACCTAACCTAAGTATATAAAATCATGCACGGTATAGAAAAGGTGAATAGAGAAAATTTCTTTTCTCTATCACACAACACTAGAACCAGGGGGCACTCTCTGAAGTTGATGGATAGGAGAGTCAGATCAGACAAGGGCAAGTATTTCTTCATCCAGAGGGTCATCGGATAATAGAGTTTGCTGCCAGAAGAGGTGGTAACAGCTGCCAGCCTAGATGGCTTCAAGGAAGGGTTAGACAAATTTATGGACAAAGGATGTATCAATGGCTACTAGAATTGATGCCTAAGTACATCTTTCAGGCTGAGGGGACAAGCAGGATACTTTTAAGGACATTTGGTGGGATTCGAGAGCAGGAGAAGGTTTGCCGTTGTCTCTGCTTGAGATGCCCATGGGCAATTGGTGGGCCACTGTGTGCAACAGAATGCTGGACTGGATGGGCTGTGGCCTGATCCGGCAAAGCTCCTCTTATGTTCCTCTCTATCTGTTTGCCAGATGGGTGGCAACTAGGAACGTGGCCTTTTCAGTGGTTCCCCATTTTTGGAATTCACTTCCCAGGGAGGTTTCTCTAGTGCCTGAAATGATTTCCTGGTAAAAACATGACTGCTTCCCCAGGCATTTGGTATTTGATTTTAAATTAATGTCAACTGGTGCGAGGAAGAGGTTATATTTGTATCTTGTAATGTTCCACCCCTTTCAGTGATGTTTTTACTATATTTTTAATGTATTTAGTATTCTGTTTTGTTCATGTCTGTTTCATTTTGTGGTCCTTTCATATTTTCCTTTGTTCTTTCTGTGCATCATCTTGCTTTAAAAGAAAGCCGATTAATAAACAAAGAAAAATAGAATTCTAACAAGCTCCTTTACTGTCATGTATAAATTGGAAAATTTCCATGCTGTCAAACGGTTTTCCTCCTTCCTCTTTAAGCTTAAGGTGTTAGTTGAAATGTGTTCTGAGACAATTTACAAAGCCTTCCCCGCCCTATCCCAGATATGATTTACTGTGTCAAAGGTGGATAGTCTTAATCAATGGTGCATTTAATTCATAGAATCATAGAATCATAGAATGGTAGAGTTGGAGGGGACCTCCTGGGTCATCGAGTCCAACCCCCTGCTCAAGGCAGGATCTCCTAAACCATCTCAGACAGATGGCTGTCCAGTCTCTGCTTGAAGACCTCCATCGAAGGGGAACCAACCACCTCCCGTGGCAGCCTGTTCCACTGGTTGATCACTCTTACTGTTAGAAATTTTTTCCTAACATCTAAACTAAATCTTTTCCCCTGCAGTTTCACCCCATTGTTTCTAGTCCTTCCTTGAGAGAGTGAGAACAGGGCTGATCCCTCTGCCTTGTGACAACCCTTGAGGTATTTGTAGACAGCTATCATGTCTCCTCTCAGTCTTCTTTTTGGTAGACTAAACATTCCTAGTTCCTTAAGCCGTTCCTCATAGGACATGGTTTGCAGACCGTTCACCATCTTGGTAGCTCTCCTTTGAACCTGCTCCAGCTTGTCAGTGTCTCTTTTAAACTGGGGTGACCAGAACTGGACACAGTACTCCAGATGAGGTCTGACCAAGGTAGAGTAGAGGGGGATAATAACTTCACGTGATCTGGACTCTGTGCTTCTCCTAATACACCCCAGGATTGCATTTGCCTTTTTTGCAGCTGCCTCACACTGTTGACTCATGTTCAGTTGATGATCTACCAGGACACCCAAGTCTTTTTCACATGTGCTGCTGCTCAGCCGAATTCCTCCCATTGTATATGTGCTTTTTTCATTTTTCTTGCCCAGGTGCAGAACCTTGCATTTTTCTTTGTTAAATACCATTTTATTAGTTGCAGCCCATTTTTCGAGTTTCTCTAAATCTTTTTGGATCCTCTCTCTCTCTTCTCTGGTGTTTGCAATCCCCCCTAGCTTTGTGTCATCAGCAAATTTGATCAGTTTCCCTTCAACTCCCTCGTCCAGATCGTTTATAAAAACATTAAACATAACTGGGCCCAGGACAGAACCTTGTGGTACTCCACTCGACACTTCCTTCCATTTGGATGTGCAGCCATTTAAAGCCACTCTTTGAGTACGATTACTAAGCCAGTTTTGAACCCACCTTATAGTTGCCTTGTCAAACCCATATTTGATCAATTTTTCAATGAGGATCGCATGAGATACTTTGTCATTCCTTTTTCTCGGGATTGTTTGGGAGGAGATTTCTTTTAGAATTGCTTTAGCTCCATGGAAGAAGGCAATGAGATGCCACTTCTGTATCCTTGGACCTGTTCGTGCTTACCTGCTAGGAACCTCCAATCCACTCACTGTTGAGTTGAGGCGCATCCACACCGGGGAATAGTGGCAACTCATCAGAAGATGTCTCCAGTTCCCCTGGGAGCATCCAGCAGTGGAATGCTAAAAAGAAGTCACAGTACTCAACAGTATTCCAGCTAGTCTGGAACAGGGGGTCTAGCTCACTCTTGGATGCTGTATTCACGCCATCTTCCAGGTGCAGCGTGGCAAGTGGGCATTGTGGTGCAGGTGCAGGTGCACAGTCACACACAGCATCCAGATTGATACAGCAACATTCAAGCGTGGACTAGATGTCACCTTGCAAGTGCAGATGGTCATTACTGTGCTACTGCCTTACCCAACTGGTATAGTATTAGTGTGCCATACCAGTCAGGTAAGTGTGAAAAGAAAACAATATAGAATTGCCCATGCAGTCACCAGGAATTGTGGTGGGTCAGGATAGGTCCTACACCTATCCATTTTCCAGAACCTTTCACCTGCTAATGAATTTAGCTACACCTGTCAATTGAACAGAGCTAGATGGGAAGATGCTGGAGTTGCCCTCTTACGAAAGGAAAAATTGTTGTGCTTCTACAGAAATAAGAGACGTTTTCGCACGGGGCTGATTCGAACGCGAAAAAGGCAGCTGTGGACACGTCATCCGCATTGGCCGCGCGCGCCTTGCGTCCCGACGTGTCCAAAGCTGCCTTTTTCGCGTTCGAAATGTAGAGCACTTCTAAGTGCTCTACACGCGTTCCAACGCGGACGAGCCGTCCGCAGGCGTTCGGGAGAAGAAGCGTTCGCGCCGCTTCTTTCTCCCGATCGCCTGCCGGCTCGCCTCCGACGCCGCGCGGCTTTGACAATCAGCTGTTTTTCAAACAGCTGATTGTCGATCTGCCTCGGCGGCCGCCGGCGCGCCCCTGGCCGGCGTTTGCCGGCTAAGCCAGCTTCGGGCGCTTTCCCCATTCGCACACAGACGCTCCGGAACGCGTTCCGGAGCGTCTGTGTGTGAACGGGGAAAGCGCCCGAAGCTGGCTTAAGCTTTCCGCCTGAACGCGTTCGGTTTCGAACGCGATTCAGTGCGGAAATGCCTAAGGTTGTGTAAACTATCTTGTGTTTTCACTTCACTGCAGGTGGAGGTGTTATTCTGAGATCCTTATATATTGAGCAAAATGCTCCACAGAATACCCTCAGCAGGATTAAAAGCAGATAGCAGTCAGCAATAGACTGAAATTCAATGGAAGCATTCAGCTGATGCAATAAACCACAAGGGAGGAAAAAACATTTTGGAACAAGTCAGCAGAACCCACAGATTTAATTACTGTCTAGTAATTGTAAGAAGGACCATGCATTATCTTCAACATGCTGCAAAAAGAAAGTTCATAGCCTTAAACTACTTACAGCTAATGGCAATCTTTTCATTAGGCCTTGAAATGAAAAGGAAATCTGCTGCCTTTTCAAAACAAAATGAGCAGGGGAAACGTCTAGCCCACAAAACTGATTTAGAACGTATCTCTATCTGAAGCTATCATCAATAGTTTGACAAAACTATACTTCAAAATAAGGTGCCAGGGAAATGTTTTAAGGCCATTTCTGCACTCGCCTAGCTTGGAAGGATTTAACTATTCCACTCCAGGCTGTTCCAGGCCTGCAAGTTCCATCTGCATTGCAAGGGCAAGGATGACTTCTATCCAGGACCAAGACCAGCAGCAGCACAGAGGTGTTATAGCTGTGCTGGTCCACACAACTGACTCCCCGGCCCTGCCAGACATCGGCCCAAGATGCATCACTCAAATATTGTGTATGGTGCACAAGGACAGGGCTGAACAGAGCAATCTTCAAAGGTAGCATGCCCAACACCACATCAGGATTTCAAAAATGGTCTTCAAAGCTTGCATAAGTTTCAAAGTTGGGGCTGCAGCATTTTCCTTGTTCCAGACCAGGTGCAGAAGTGGTAATCCTGGGACCTATTTAAACAGGTTTCCAGATGTACATGGATTTGAGAAAGAGAGAGAAATATTGCATCACTGTTCTCTCTCTCTCTCTCTCTCTCTCTCTCTCTCTCTCTAAGGAGCTTCTGCTGCAGTGTTAAGTAAACCGAGGATGAGCAGTGGGAGAGAAGACGAGGGAGAGAAGAAGTTGGTTGGCTTGCAAAGTGGGTAGGAGGCAGCACTGATCTGTTGAACCAGGCTATGGAAAGCAGTGGGGTAGGGAGGAGGCTCCTTCCTTTGATCTTTAGGAGGTCAAAATAGCTTGGAGACGCAAAAGAGCTTCCAATTTGAGCCTCACTCCTCTCTCAGTCCACTCCTAGAAGAAAGCTGTCTACATTCACTGTGCATTTCTTTTTCTTCACAGCCAACAAACCTGTATTGTTCTGGTACTGTACTCCTCCTGTTGCATAGCACAGCAACATGTTTTAAATATCTTCCATTTTCACTCCATCTTGCTTCCTAATCTATTGAATGACGTTTTAAAAACAATGGAGCGATGTAGTGCTAGGAGACTGAGCAGGTGTAAATGAGGGGCAAGCCAAAAGGAAGCAGTGGGACCACTCTCATTTTCTTTTTAAATTACAAAAGGATTATGGCTGGAATTAGAAGAGTAGGCTTAAGGTGGGGAGGAAAGTAAGTCTCATAATCTTTCTTAATAAAAATGACGAGTATGGAATTGAGTCCTGGTTGCCATCTAAACTGAACTATGGCTTTTATTTCATTCTTGTTTCTTGGTTGGGCATTATGGACATCCATTGCAAAGCCCTGCTCCATCATATGGTGTACCTTAACTGGAGATTTAAAGGGTTCTTTAAAGAAATGACTTTGTTATATCGCTTTTCATACTGACAAGCATAATATTTGCTGCTGTTGCAAACATGTCACACCAGAGGGACAAGAGTCTGAATAGCAAGAAAGAGGCAGAGAGGGACAAGAGAGTTGGGGGTGGGGTTCTGCCCTTTCTCAGAACCCTGCTCAGCTTCTTATGGGACTTTATTTGGTAAAACAATTCATTTTCTCCATTTATCTGGTCCCTGGTTATCTGAAGAAGTATCTTTGCCCATGCAGACATGCCCAGGTATTGAATTCTCAAGGAGAGGGCCTTCCTAACAGGCACAAATATTTGCAATGTTCAAAATTTGATCGAATTTGATTGAATTTGGACATTGGAATTTGAAACAGGGCAATCAGAAGCTATGCTGTCTTTTGCATGGCTTCGTGTTGGTCAGACAGGATGCACCATTGCCCGCAGTAGGGGCGCAATGTGTCCTTGAAAATGTGAAGTATAAGGATGCTGATTGATCACCATCTTTTTTACTTTGATTAAGCTGCACCACTGCTGTGAGCTTAAAGCTACACTGCTTTGATGCAAGTCTGGATGCAGACATGCTGAAAATGGGCAGCTTCTAGAGCCATTTATGGTGCATCAAAAATCCAGATGTACTGTCACTTTAAGCTGGGCAACTGTGGCTTCCTAGCTTCAAAATTAGTGAGGTTTGAATTGTATAGTATGAAGATCCCACGTGCTCTGCTTCCAGACCAGAAAAGTGCTACAACTCCTCCCCTGGTGGGGATGCAGTCTGGGTTATCCACATAAGGTCTCTATACCAGGAGACTTTTCCATTTCACATAGAGCTGGGATGGATTGCCCTGTCCAGCCTGTTTTGGTCCCAAAGCTTGCATGAATTTTGGATCTGGCCTCCAAAGGTCCAGAAGCCAGTAGTGCAAATTGATGCACTACAGAAATGGGTCCCCTGGTAATGTGGAACACAGGACGTGGTCATGCCTCCACTTTAAATCTTCCTTAGTCCATCTTCTGATCACAACACTCACACCTTTTAATTTCTTCCATTTTATCTGTGGACTTGCCACCCCACCCCCCATTTCCACCCTGGAAAGTCCACAAATAAAACACATTAAGATCAGAAGATGGACTGGAGGAGGTTTAGAGTAAAGGTCCTATATATTATTCTGCCAGTTTATAGAACAACCACAGAGGTGTGTGTCCTCTGTATGTGATCCAGATTTATTATTACTTATGCACCAAGGGATCTGATTCAAATAACATTCCAACCTGTGAGGACAGAGCGCATCAGTGGTGTGAGGCCTGCTGTATTCTGCACGAATGTGCAGAAGAGAGTCCCTTAGCATACTTGCTGGTGCAAAACACCAACAAATGCAGAAAAGCCCTTAATCTCCATTAATTGTTAATTTTGTGGAACCTGTTTAACACATACTGAATCGTTCATTCCTGTGTTTAAATGATTGTCCCTGACTTTCCTTGTGTGTGTAGAAATTCAATGTGCTTTTGAATGTTAATATATAAGCCTCCTTGAAGCATTATTATTCACAATGGTGACATAGAAATGTTTCATATGAAATAAAACAAATAAGAGTCTCATAAAGAAATGCTTATCAATTGTCCTCCGATTAGTTTTGTTTTTGTTTTTTCAAATTCTAAGAGAACAATAAGCCATTTCACACACTGTCAGGGATAGAAGACATGCTGGCCATGAATGCTTCTTACAATCATCTCTCTGTTTGCTGTACCAACATGACAGATAATAGTTCCTGACTGTTTTTTGTTTTTCAGAACAATTGCAAGAATGCACAAATGTCTGACTTGCACGTGACTCAATGTGAGACTGCAAAAGAATCTTGACAATAAGGCTGACGTAAATACAATATAAAACCTATGGCATCTAGGCAGAAATGAAACTAAAAACAGTCTTTTATTTACAGTAAAACCTGCCAATGCTCAGCACCATATGGAGGCAAAGAGAGCAAGGTGGCTACAAAATGGATGGGATCTTGAAATGGGCTACAAATGGAAAGTGGTGTTTGCATTAGGCTAATGTCAGCATCCAAGGAACACAGCAGCTTAGCAGGCATTTAGCTTACCAAAAGGTGAACCATAAAAATGATCCATGAGCAGAGTTCCATGGAGCTGGATGCCCTTCAAAAGGAGCAATGAGGAAAGGGCAGCATCATAAAATGGAAATCTTCAGGTAGAAAATGAGTAACTATCTCTAAATCCCCGTAACTGCCAACCTCTCTTTGTTTCGTTCTCTCTGTTGCCATTTTTTTTAAAAAAGAACATTTCTGGTTTTGACATCTCTTTTATTCTTTTGATTACTTTTATTTATTATACAATAACAGCTGCCAAAATGCAAGTGGGTGGGAGGCAAGACATTTAAACAACAGATTTGTTTGGCTCCATTCATCATTTGTTTATTTATTTGAGAGGGTGGAGAGAGGAGAAAGTGGGGGACTTTACAGGCTAGAAGCCAAAATGAAGCAGCTCCTATTTTAGACTGCATCAGTTCTGCAGAATTGGAGAGGTCTGCAATGTGTGAAGACCGTAACACATCATCACATGGGCGGCTCTCAGAAATACAATGTGAGCAAATACCATACACAGCGATAGGCACAAATTATTCACATGTGTGAGGATTTTATTACAGCTCCATAATGCTCCTGTCAACTAAGATAACTCATAACAATAGCACTATGTACTAGCACTTGGGATAATTGTTCAAGGGTTATAATTTTTGGGTTGGGAGCTATTATAGTGATTTGTTTTGTTTATCTAGTATTCTTTATTCCCTTGAAGTCATCCCAGGAATGGGTGTTGAGGGTACTTTAATTCTTGTTCAAAATACAGCGCATCTGGACTGTCACTTTTTACTGGTGAATTTATCTAATGGAAGCCGAATGTTGTGTCTCTAGCCATGAAAAAGCACTGCAGTGTGAAGCAGGAGATGTTGTTTAGCATACAGCTTGCTCATTAAACAAGCCACTCTACAAAGAGAGCGACAATGCAGACGTAATGCGTGTAAAGGCTAGCTGCAAATCACAGAACCCATAGTCAGACAGGAATGTTTGCCTGCGCCTGGTTGGTTCACACGAGAAGAATGAAGGTGAAATGGTTTACTCTTGCTCCAGCTGCACTTGCAAGGCCACTATGAAGTACTGGCTGTTCTCTCCGCAAGCAGCACTCCACTGATTGAGACAGAAAAGGATGCTGCTCACATGTATGAGAGATGCTTGAGTACATCTGTGGAAGGGGCTATGCGTTCAGGTCTGAGCTTCAACAGGAGAGTCAAGGAGGCAATTATTCTCAATAAGTCATAATCTCCTTAGCTTTCTTTTGACTTTTTCTTTTTTTTAGGAGAGAATTGCTATCTTTTATATAAACCATGTGAAAAGTAGATCCTGCTATTTCCTTTTGCCACCTGTCCATCTCCATGCCAAAATGTTCCAGTGATGCTGCTGATGTCCTGGCTCAGAGGCAGGAGAGCCTGGTTGGAAATAAGGACCCTTTTTTCCCTGAACCTCATTCTGGATTACATCCCAGAATCCACCAGCCTGTGATCCACCCAGGGGCTGTGATAGTCTGCAGTAGAATAAGAAAGGCATGTGCCTATTGTGGGATATAATATGAAATAAATGCCATTGCAGAAAAGGCCAAGATGAGACTTAGGACTTGTTCACACTTATTTATTTATTTATTTATTTATTTAATTTATGTATTTATTTACATTTCTATCCCACCCCATACCTGAAGGTCTCTGGGTGGGTAACAACAGATTAAAATAGAATATATATTAAAAGACATTAAAAATTTAGCACATATAAAACAATATACAATATGTTTTTTTTTGTTTTTTTTTTATTTTTCTAAAATTTACACGGCCCGGGCTAAGGCGAGAGAAGACAAGGCGGCTCCGGCGCGGCCTCAACGGCTACCGGTTAGCAGCGTCTCCGTCTCGCTCTGGCTGGGCGCGCGGCAGCCCGCTCGGCTGTTACCACACATCCACGCCCTCCAATATACAATATGTTTAAAATGATAGTGTCTGTACTGAGGGAGGGAACATTATCAGCTCTCACCATTAGGTGCATTTCCAACCAGCAGCTTTCGAAGGTCACCAAGACTGGCTAGATAGATCTTGGACACTTCATCTGCACCCTCTTCCACGTATTATGCAGTAGGTGGATATGGTGGCATGACTACAGCTACACAGTCACACACAGTATGCATGTTGTCAGGGCAACCTCTGAGTGTACTCTGGATATTGCTTCATACATTGCCATGGTAATCCAGGCTGCTATGCCCTGGCCATCCTCACTTCAGGTGCTGTTGGTAAGAACTTGTGTGGATGGCAGCTGCCATGCTACTGCTTTACTAACCTAGTATATTTGTATACCATAGTACCTGGTATGTGCAAAAAGGCCTTTAATGGGGCTTTCTAAGGTAGCACATTCTCTATACAATGCCCTTCTTTCTGCTTTTAGGTGCCTATTAAAGTCATGTCCCTTTCCCCAGATATTACCTGTTTGAATGTTTTGGTTTTTTCCCTGATCCACATAGTTCTTAATGCACTTTTAATTGTTTATCTGTGTTTGTGTTTTGACTTTATCCTCATTTTCTCTCTATATATATATACCTCACATTTCAGATTTCTTATGCTAGTGTGACTGATGTTGTACTGACATTTTATCATTGAGATATCTCTAACCATCTACTTAGTTTGCTTTCAAAATCTCTGCCAGATCAACAGTAGAGGAAAACAGCATTTCCCACTTATAGTTCTATGATGTGTCTCATGTATGATAATCCAATTACAGAACATCCTCAGAAATGTGATTTTTCAAAGGCATCCTCTCTACCTATAAACATAAAACTTTAAAAAGACGACAAGGAATTGGCATATGGTGAATACCTGTATAAATGAACTGGTTACAATTTGCTCATAAGATGCAAACATGGGTTCAAACCAGAAAACCCTAGAGTGGTTCCTGGGCAAGATGGCTTCCATCTTGGAAAAATCTTACCCAGGACTACATTTCAAACTCCAGGCTGCAGGATGGTATTTCTACACAGTAATCTTAGTAATCTTTTTTCCTGTGGCCTACTTTCTAAGGCAAAGGAAGAAGGAAAGACTAAGGAGAATCACTAACCAGAGGTTCTGTGTAGATTATATCTGGGGAAAAATTGATTTTGTCTGAAAGGTTCTTAATTCCTTGAAATAATTTAAGATATTATCTTTATTCTAAAAGTTAACAGAATCACTAGAAACTGTGCTGATCTTTGGAATAAGAAATAAGGAGCAACTTTAATTAAAATAGATGTTTGCTGTGGAATTTGGGCTATTAAAGATGCTGGAAAATTCTACGAAATAGAATTTGAGTTAATATGTGATTTTTGGAGACAAATCCTGCTGCAGAAGCAATGTCATTGTTTGACTTACAACATTAATGTTTGTTAAAAGTAATTAAAATGTTATCAAGCAGCATTAGCAAGCCTTAATTGCTTAACGCCAGCCAAGCACATATCCCTTGCTCTTAGATTAAACTTAGTTTGCATTAAACATGCATATATACATGTGGGTTCCATGTTTTGGGGCATCATGGTGTTTCATTATGGTCACATACTAATGTCACACCCCCGGGAAGGCTTCTTCTATCAGTTCCTTGTTTAGTATTGGATAAAAATAGTCCCGAGATAGCAGGTAGGCATAGGTTTTTCCATCTACCCTTATTTTAGAACCAGATCCATTCCATTGCTCCATAAACCACCATCTTTGCTTTGAAATCATGGCTGCAGTTTGAATTTGCCACCCATTCCAATCTTTTCCTTTACTGTACTGAGAGGCTTGATTCTTTCTACAATCTTCTCTCTACCTATAAACATAAAACTTTAAAAATAAACTTTTCCCATGACTGTTTCCATGACTGTTTGTTCTTTTGTGGAACCTCACGGTTACTGATCTGCACTTTTTGTGGCTTTGGAACTTCACTTAATCCTGGGGCAGAAATCTTGTTTCTGGTTCATCTGAGGGTGAGAAATAATCAATTTAGGCCTTTTCTTTAGTGGTTAGAATAATGTTTTTAGCTTTAAAATTCTTTCTTAGCACCTTTTAGCTCTCTTCCTGGACTATCTGTCAAAATCTGTCCTCAAATGACCTTTCCTACAGAGAGTAACTCTGTAAAGGGCTCTGTGCTATTGTTTAAAACTTGGCACATGTGCACTTACTTCCCATTGGGAGAATATGTTAAGTTGTAGGTTTTCTGTGCTTTTTGTTTTGCTGTTTGACTTTGACAATCAGCTGGGAACTCACAAATCTGAACTGTCTATTGTTTGTGCTTTATTTTTGCTGGATTTTTCTTTGAGTTTGTTTTCAAATAATATTTTTGCCAGGTCCACTCTTTATTCTGGAATTGCAAAAGTTTCAGAAAAGGGCAACCAGAAGAATCAGGGCAGGATGAGCATTTCCCTCCTAACATCAGGCTGCAATGTCCAGAGCTACGTCCAGACTTACCTCAAAGCAACACAACTTTCTTCTGCCTGCAGCAGCAGTGGTACAGCATCTGACTGAATGGTGCAGGGGGGAAAAAAGGCTGACTAATCAGCTTCTTTTTACTTTGCTTTTGGGGGGCATGCTTCACCCCTGCTGCTGCACCCCTGCTGCAGGCAAGTCTCTTCACCAGGACAGCGCAGCCTCCGATCACCCTGTCAGGTGTACCGGAAGTGATTGCACTGTCCCTGTGCAGCTTTCGATCATCAGGTCTGACCAACAGAAAGCGAAGTATATCACAAGTCTGGATGCAGCCTAATGTTGCAGAGATTCAGCCTGAGATAGAGCATCCAGCCATTAGCACAGCAGACTGATCAGCAGGGTGCTTCCAAGAGAAGGAATCAAGTTGGCAGTTCATCCAAAAGGAGGCTTTATTGCTTAGTTATAGCATAGGTATAAACAAAGTACATAGTGAACTACTTGGTGATTAAATGCATGGATATATGGATAAATACATTGAAGACAAATGTCATGAGACAAGTGAGAGAATATATGCTTGTAAGTAAAAGAATGAGAAAAGACAGAATGAATATGTGTTTGAATGCAGAAATATGAATCGCATTACACTCATGCCCAATCACACTGCAGCGTTGGTCCTGAAGTCAGGCTGACCTTAATCTCCCAAGTTCCCATAACAAGACTGGAACTAAGTAGCCATAACAGAAAGTTACAATAATAGAGTCTGTTGACAGTCTGTTTCAACACATTCAGCTTTCTGTTCCCATAGCAGATCCCACAGTGTGGGTATCTGACACCTAGGCCCTTCAACCCTGAAAAACAGCATTTAAGTTAACAGGTGATCTAATTAAATTATATAAAATCACAGTGTGGAAAAGTGGAGAGAGAAACAATTTTTTGATCATAAGAACATAAGAACATAAGAGAAGCCTTGCTGGATCAGGCCACAGCCCATCTAGTCCAGCATCCTGTCGCACACAGTGGCCCACCAAATGCTCATGGGCATCTCAAGCAGAGACAAGGACAAACCTTCTCCTGCTCTCGAGTCCCAGCAGATGGCCCTAGAAGCGCCCCATTTCCTCCCCCCCCCCTCAGCCTGAAAGATGCACCTAGGCATTCGTTCTAGTAGCCATTGATACATCTGTCATCCATAAATTTGTCTAACCCTACCTTAAAGCCATCCAGACTGGTAGCTGTCACCACCTCTTCTGGCAGCACATTCCATAGGCCGATGACCCTCTGTGTGAAGAAATACTTCCCCCTGTCAGACCTTACGCTCCTACCCATCAGCTTCATAGAGTGCCCCCTGGTTCTAGTGTTGTGCGATAGAGAAAAGAAATTTTCTCTATCCACCTTTTCTATGCCGTGCATAATTTTATATACTTCAATCAGGTCCCCTCTCAAACGCCGTCTCTCCAGACTGAAGAGGCCTAGACGTTGCAGCCTGGTTTCGTAAGGGAGGTGTTCCAGACCCTTAATCATTCTGGTTGCCCTTCTCTGCACCTTCTCTAGTTCCACAATATCCTTTTTGAGGTGTGGTGACCAGAATTGTACACAGTATTCCAAATGTGGCCTCACTATAGATTTATAAAGGGGCAAAATGACACTTGCTGACTTATTTTCTATTCCCTTCCTAATTATTCCCAGCATTGAATTTGCTTTTTTCGCTGCTGCCGCACACTGGGTTGACACCTTCATTGAACTGTCCACCAAAACCCCGAGATCCCTTTCCTGGCGTGTTGCAGAAAGCTCAGACCCCATCAGTTTATAGACGTAATTTGGATTCTTGGCCCCAATGTGCATTACTTTACACTTGTTAAGATTAAAGCACATTTGCCACTTGGTTGCCCACTCACCCAATGCTAAGAGATCCCTCTGGAGCTCTTGGCAATCTCTTTCAGATTTTACTACCCTAAATAATTTAGTATCATCAGCAAACTTTGCTATTTTACTATGTACCCCTTTTTCTAGATCATTGATGAATAAATTAAAAAGCATTGGTCCCAGTACTGAGCCTTGAGGGACCCCACTTTTTACTTCTTTCCACCCTGAGAAATTGCCGTTTACTACTACTCTCTGCTTTCTGCCCTTAAGCCAGTCACAAATCCAGGACAGAACCTGTCCTTTTATTCCATGGCTGGTGAGTTTACTCAGTAGCCTTTGATGTGGGACTTTGTCAAAAGCCTTCTGAAAGTCCAGATAGACAATGTCTACTGGTTCACCTTTATCCACGTGTTTATTGACACTCTCAAAGAATTCCAACAAATTTGTGAGGCATGATTTACCTTTGCAGAAGCCATGCTGGCTTTTGTTCAGCAATGCCTGCTGCTCCATATGCACACTAATTTTGTCTTTAATAATGGTTTCCATCACCTTACACGGAACTGACGTTAAGCTAACCGGTCTGTAGTTTCCTGGATCACCCCTGGATCCTTTTTTGAATATTGGTGTTACATTTGCTACCCTCCAGTCCTCAGGTACGGAGCCTGATGTTAGGGAAAGATTATATATTTTTGCTAGAAGGTCGGCAATTTCGCATTTGAGTTCCTTAAGGACTCTTGGATGAATACCATCTGGTCCCGGTGACTTGTTAACATTTAGTTTATTAAGACATGCCAGGACCTCTTCCTTGGTTATTTCTGTACAGTTTAACTCTTCAGAAAACACAGGCTCAGCTACTGGCATGTGTCTTCTGTCTTCCTCCGTGAATACGGAAGCAAAAAATTCGTTTAGTCTCTCTGCAATCTCCGTGTCTTCTTTAATTACCCCTTTCTCTCCTTTACTATCTAGTGATCACAAAGCACTTGAACCAGGGAGCATTCTATGAAGCTGATGGACAAGAAATTTAGGACCAACAAGGAGAGGTATTCTTTTTTCCCACAGAGGGTGGATCTACAGAGTTACTACTAGAAGATGTAATGATATCAGGTAGCCTGAATTGTTTTAAGAAAGACTTAGACAAATTCATGAAGGAAAATGAATTCAATGGCTACTAGAATTGTTGCCCAAGTACCACCTCCAGTCAAAATGCCTGTAAAGGCCATTTACAGGAACCTGAGAGCAAGTTAAAGTTTTGCCTTTGTCTTCTGCTTGAGAATGCCCAGAAGCGATTGGTGGGCCACTGTATATGACAGGATGCTGAACGAGATGAACTGTGGTCTAATCCAGCAGGGCTCCTTTTACGTTCTTATGGCATCACATTAGCAATGAATAGTCAGAGCTATGGTCTTCTCAGTTGTAACCTATGACAATGAGAGGTGGATCATCAGAAGGCCTGAGTAATGGAAAGTTGATAAATTTGAATAACACATAGGACACTCACTGGCCTTGTGAACTGCACCTAGCTGTGGATCCCAGCAACCAAATTGTTGAAGCTTGCAGGAAAAATAATCGACCCACTAACCACTCCAGAAGGCAGCAGCAGAAGAAAATATGCTGACAATCCACTCTACAGGTTGTTTCTCCTGCTCTATTTCTCCACAGTCACCACTAGGAGAAGGATAGTTTCAGTACCTCTAGTGTAGCCTGAAGGCCAATTGCAGTTGGTCCCCTGTCCCCAGAAAGTCCCAGGGGTGCTGAAGGAGTGGACCTTTTAGGCAGTGGAAATGCAGCCTGTGATGTTAGGTAAATCTGTTGAGAGGTCCATAGACTGTTAGAAAATCCAGCCAGTCAATACTCAAGGAAACAGACCCAGACCGTCTTCTGGAAGGACAAATAGTGAGTCTGAAGCTTAAATGCTTTGGCCACATAACAGAGCCCAAATTTTGCTTATGTGTTTCACAAACTGAAATGCCTTCCCTGCTGCTGATTCACTTTTAATTTTTTTTAAAATCTGATTTCAAGTCCTATTTCACAACTCTCTCCCTTGCTCATTGGGGCAGAATTAGAACTTCAGCCTCTGGTAAGATACATTTTAAATAAATAAATAAATAAATAAATAAATAAATAAATAAATAAATAAATAAATAAATAAATAAAAACAACCAGTTTCAAGTCTGCCATTGGCAAGAAGCATCACAATATTCTTGGGGATCACTTCACCCAAAATTAATATCTAGCATGCACTAAGAAGGGTGATGTTTGTGTTTAAAATTAGTGGTTTACATGTGCACTTCCTTACACTGTAGAAAGGAGCTTGTGTATGTGTGTGTGAGTGTTGAACCTCAAATGCAATGCAAAGCTTAGAGCACTTTGCACTTAAATAATGTACAGAACTTGAAAAGTGGGCATTTGTCCACCAGAGGGCAGTTGCACAATTTTTAGAAAGTTCTGCAGCTGCCACACTTGCAGTCTAGCATGGTTATTTCCCAAAGTGAGATTTTAAAAATTATAGCACCTCTGCTAAGTGCTGGTCCTCCACTCTAGCCTGCCTTTAGTGTAAGTACTATGAGGTACCAATAAATAAGGGTTTCTTAATCAGTTTGGTCTAGTGGGCTTTATAACTATTAGAGCAAGCAAACTGGTCCTGGTGTGCCCCATTCAAACAGCTGCCGAGCTTTTTCCTTATTTATTCTTTGTTATTGCATTCTGTACCTATTTCTTTGCCCTAGCTACATCTCTGCAGCCCTGCAAGAACATGTGAGTCCTGGGAGCTGTCCAAGCATGCTGGTGCTGATACCAAGCCTCAGTATTCAGCTGCCACTGATGCTGAGATTTACTTTCGGGGTTCACTGTATGTGATGGATCAGAAGTACTAGCAATGGTCCAGTGCCCTGGTGGATGAGAATACTGACCCATCGAATCCAGAAGCCTGTTCGCACAATCCCTAATCTCATGTCTATGGGACGTTCCCAAATAGGATGTGAATTGGAAAGCACTCCCTCATCCTGAAGAACAACTGGAGCTGGAAAATGTCTTTATTTTGCTTATATTGCTCTTGCATTCTTCACGCAAGATGCTCAAAGTGGCATGGGCATCTCTTTTCTTTTTGTTATCACAACAGCCTTTCAACAGTGACCAGATATTCACAATCCAGGTCAAAGATGGAGATCCAATGTCCCTCATTGGTCCCATTTGAACTAGAAACAATAAAACTCATTAATCATATGAAATAGACACCATTGCTTCATCAGTGAATAATTAAGCCCTTTCTCAGGAAGAAAAAAAAAAGATGACAGTGTGTTCCTGACAGATTTCAACCCTGACATTTTTATTTTAAAAAAAAAATCCTCTGGAAATGAAGCCCTGTGCAATGAAGACCCTTTTCCACGAGAGGGAGCTCATACTCTTTTGAGATAATTCTTTAGCTTTTCTTTGGAGAGCAAAAGGGAGAGAGAAAGTTACTTGATTTGTTCTCTTGCTCTAAATAACAAAAGCAAAAGCAAAAAAACAGGTCTCAAGGCTATTGTAAGCCTTGAGTGCTAAGGTTATTTTCTAATTTATTGGATTCACCTTTAGCTGATCTCTTTTTGGCTGACAGCTACAAACAGGGAACCATTAAAATTACTGTAAGTTTTATTTTTAAAGAAGAAACAGCAGAACCTGATATAGTTTGTAAAGGTTACCAAAGATTAGAGTCCAATACAGGCTGTAGGGTTAAGGCATGCAAAATATAGGATTGCTTTTGGTTATGAAGTGGTATATAAATATTGTATATAAATAAACATTGTAAGGGAATAAGAATTTAGGGGAAAGCTTCCCAAGAGATTAGCTTATGTTTATATTTTCCTTTCCTACAAAGGATAAAAGATGGCTTAGCCTCATTCTTACCCAATTAGATTGTTACATAAGTTAGTTCTTTGCACTTCCCTTCCCTTCCACTGGATGGGAAAGGAGCGTGATTAACAACATTGACTAGCAAGCACAAGTCACTTGGAGCACTAGTCACCTTTGGCTGTTCCCTTCCCCCCTCCCCCGCAATTGATACTTACCTGATTCAGTCCAGGGACCGGTCCCCCTCTGGGCGCTGCCATTTTGGCTGTGGTGTTCTCGGTGACTGTGCGTGTGTCAGTGCCATCACCTGGATGACACGGATGTTATGCACACGTGCATTCACATCTATGGTTGTCTGAGGCGCCAGTGCACTTGTGCAGCACCTCAAACAACATCAGAGCACCAGAGGAGTTCTGAGCGCTCCTGCCCCCAGATGTTTCAGGTAAGTGTCTGATAAACGTTGGCTAACATGTGGAGCGCAATTTTGTGCTCCATGCCTAATCCAACTATTAGTGAATGTCTGATGAGGGTGGGCGGGCTTGGAGGCTGTTCCAGCCTACTCCACGTGTGGATGCTCTTCACTAGAGATTCACGAATTCTTGACTAGAAGCCGTAGTGCAAATAGGCCTCTAGTCTCTTAGGTCTCAGGATCGGCTGCAGCTCAGAGGTAGAACAAACTGCCTGGAAAGAAGAAAGTTACTGATTCAATAACCTGCAAAATAGGTAATGAAAAACTGCATAGAGGTGCCCACGGTGGTTCCCATGCAAGACAACCAGGTGTTGGCCATGACATAGTGCTACTAAACAACAACAATCCTGGGTTTCGGTTTTGAGTACTCTAGCTGTTACATTACACTATTACAGGTTGCCTTTACAAAAGAAAAAAGAACATTGATGAATCTGAGACTAACATACGCTGGTTCCAGATGCCAGTCAAATATCGCTGAGAAAATTCCCTCCAAAACTAACACTTGCTGAACACACAGAAGAGGGCTGGTGCTGTCTGTGTCAATGGATGACACGCACATCTGGGTATCTCAAAAGCATGGAATACCCACACGTGTGTGATCACTACACTATGCATGTGCAGCTGCCTTTTTTTTACCTCCACGCAGATGCAGTAGATGGCATCAATGTCAATGTCAGGAAAACCCACCATCAGAATCAGGCTTTCCCAAAATGGGCTATATTAGGATATGGGCGTGGATCTAGGGTGTGAGTGCTAGAGTTGCCACAGATACGTGTGGGATCCCTCCATAGGGCAGAATGCTATATATCCATTGTCTAGATAGAGCCTTAGCATTTTTATGCAAGTTGCCCTTACTTCCACCAGAAATCCTGCACAGCATCCCAGAATCTGCATGGCTTTAATGATAAAGTGATAGAAACAAAGGTTTCTGATTGGACCTATAGGCCCTTTCTGCAGTGAATCTTATGCTGAGTAATATCCCAGAATAGGGATCTGCTGTGTACATAATAGTGATCCTGTCATAGTCTGCACAAGCATGTGGGTGGTAGGTCCCTATAGGAAATAATCCAGAATAAGGCCCAGTGCAGAATAAGCAGTATTAGCCCTTCTCAGGGCTTTGGATTAAGGTGGACTGTAACTTTTCCTTGCCCTTTAGAATCTCTGCATCAGTAGCCACAGTTCTTCTGGAGGCCAGGAAAGGATTTTTCCATAGAGGTTTTGTGACATGGAGATGTCAGTAATGGCAGCTGGAAAGATAGGGGCTGTGGTCACACCTAAGTTTTAATCCATCTTCAGAGCAGAAGAACACTTTAGCAAAGTGACCAGTAATTTTCTTTCCACATTATCTATTCCAAAGGTGAATTTTATGAGTTATTTAACACTGAAAGAAAAAAGCTTGTCACTTTGCTGATGTGTTCTCTAACTCTGAAAGTGGACTGAAGCTGGGTTAAACCTTAAGTATGACTACAGCCAGAGAGTATTGATTTATGGGAAATGGGGTTGGGGTAAAAAGGCAGAGTTAATCACAAATAGGACTACTAGCTCTAATGGCAGTGTGACTGGTAACAGGAGGTAGAATGTGCCACTGTAGGCCAACTGCTGTAAGCAGGGCAAGCTATGTGCTCTTGTCCTCCTGGGGGGCTTCCTTGTGCAAGTGGTTAACCACTGTGCCGTGTCTCCAGCCAGCAAAGCGCAGAGAACAAACATATGTGCGCACCCATAGGAGTAGCAGCAGCAACAGTCAGCAATAATAGTCAGCTGCAGCAAATGTCCAAGTCAAGGTATCTTGGGGGCTCAAGAGTTAAACACATGGTCAAAAGAGTTCCAGGGTCAAAGTTATCAGAAGGTCAGAGTGGGTGTATTTAGACATAGCAAAAGTGGTGCCTCAGAGGTGCTTCACAGAGACAGTAGTGTGTGGCCCTGGTGTTATCAAGCCTTCTCTAATCCACCTTTTCTACCACAGAGCCTTCAGGAGAAGGAGAGGGGCAGACTGGTGTGTAAACAATCCCACCTCAAAGCCTTCTCTAAGCTGTCTCAGAAGTCTTTCTTTCTTTCTTTGCTGTGCGTGATCCAGGCCAATCCTCCCCTCTTTCTTTCTCTGCCATTCAGTCTGTCCATCTGTCCATCAAAATCTGTCCATCTCCACAGTATCCTTTATTGAAAGTGTAAGAAGGCACACGGAGGGACTTTTATTCCCTCCAAGACACTAAGAGTGAATCCCCACAGCAAGCTTATTTCGCTTTCCATAAACTGAAATAATAGAACCGGATGCAAACGCGAATTTGCCTGTTCCCATTACTTTTAACTTAATCGCGTTTGATCCGGATTCTGAGGATCGTACGTGGCGTACGTGACTCAAGGGGGGACTCAAGTGGCTACTTTTTAAAAGCTGCTTTTTGGGGCTGCCCTGCCCTCTTCCTCCTGGCATGGAAGTGCCACCCATAAGGGACCCCTTCACCGAGCCTAACTGGGTAGCTGGGTGGCTGCCGCTTCCATGGATGGAGGAAAAATGGCAGCGGGCGGCCAGCCAGCAATTCTTTCCCCTCCTCTCCCCATTGCTCAGGGCACACAGCAGCAGTGGCAACTAAAGCCCCTTTGCTTTAAACATTCACAGTCAGCTGCTTTCCTCCCTTTCCCTTTCTAAAGTCAGAACTCCAAAGAGCTAGAATTGCACAAAACTGCAACATTGTTATTCCAACCATCGAGGTGTGAAGTGGTTCCATTGCTACAGTGTAGCGATCCCTGTTAAGTGGATTTTTACACTGAAATCACTGTCTTTGGAAGCAAGCTATTGGGAGAGGGAAATAATAATAATAATAATATTTATTTGTATACCGCCCTGTGGCGAACCAATCCGGGCGGTTGACAACAATAAATATAAAAACATCATATAAGAATAAAACATTATGGTCCCTCCCCCCCTTAAAAAGTATTAAACAATATGACAAATTAAAATACAGTATCAAAAATATAAAACAAAATATAAAACATAATTAAATGGGCTAACAGCCCTAATATCCCTCCGGAGCTCCTCAACCAACATTTATTATGGGTCCACGAGGGGGTCAGGAAGCCCGAGCCGGGATGGTTGATCTGGGGAAAATTAATCTGGAAAGGCCTGCCGGAAGAGAGCCGTCTTGATAGCTTTTTTAAAGCTGTCTAGTGATGTCAACTGATGGATCTCATCCGGCAGGTCGTTCCAGAGTTTGGGGGCGACAGCAGAGAACGCCCTCTGGGAGGTCGCCGCAAGCCTGGATTTTACAGGCTGCAGTAAATTCCTCCCAGAGGAGCGGAGAGCGCAGGGAGGATTGTACGGGAGAAGGCGGTCCCTGAGATAGCTTGGACCCAAGCCATTTAGGGCTTTAAAGGTAATAACCAACACCTTGTACCGGGACCAGAAGCTAATAGAAATACAAATAAATAAATAATAGGCAGCCAGTGTAAGGACCTAAGAACCGGAGTAATGTGGTCCCTCCTAGATGTACCGGAAACAAGCCTGGCTGTCATATTTTGTACCAGCTGAAGCTTCCAAACCAAGTACAGGGGTAGCCCCAAGTAGAGCGCGTTACAGAAGTCGAGGCGTAGGTTACCAGTGCGTGCACAACAGTTTCGAGGTCCTTTACTTCCAGGAAAGGGTGCAGTTGGCGTATCAGCCGAAGCTGATAGCAGGCACTCCTGACCGTCGCATTTACCTGATTTATCATCAGGAGCGACGAGTCAAGGAGTACCCCCAGACTGCGAACACAGTCACTGGAGGAGAGCATGACCCCATCCAGGACTGGAAGTTGCAACGCAATTCTTGGTTTCGGGGCCGCTACCGTGAGCACCTCCGTCTTGTCTGGATTCAGTTTCAATCTGTTTTTCCTCATCCAGCTCATTACCGCTTGAAGACATTCATTGAGCGAAGAGATGCCATTGGAATTCGAGGCCGACGAGCGAGACATGGAGAAATAGATTTGGGTGTCATCAGCGTACTGATAGCACCTAGCACCATAACTCCGTATTATCTCACCCAGCGGCTTCATATAGATGTTAAATAACATCGGGGACAGAATAGCCCCCTAAGGAACCCCACAAGTGAGGTTCCTCTTACTGGAGCTACAGTCCACGAGCAGCACCCTCATTCATTCTATCATTTATTATTTTATTTATATATCCTATTTATATTTATGGGACTCAGAGTGGCTCAAAACACCAAATTCCATTAAAACACAGATACAGAGACAAAACCTTCCCAACCCCCCATAATACAAACATCAAAATAAAATTAAACAGCCATTATAGTTGTAATACAATATAAACATCCAGAAACACCTAAAAACATTAGAATTAAATAAATGTCCAATGAAAGCCTTCCAAACAGCACCATCTTATCCTGCTGATGAAAGGAGAGCAGAGAGGGGGCTGAGAGAACCACTGACGAAAAGGAGTTCGACAATTTGGGGGCAGCTGCAGAGAAGGCCCTATCCCGAGGTCTCACCAACTGAGCCTAAGAAGGTGGTGGGACTGATAGAAGGCCCTCCCAGCAGATCTCAAAGCCCACAGACCTCTGGATTCAGGAGAGTCCCTCTTACTCCTTACCCATGCCGACGGCTTCTCCATCGCCCTTCTGAACGCTCCCCCCAGGCAGGGGTCGCTGAAGGGGATCCAGCGGAGCCTCCTCTGCTTCAGGGGGATCACCGACCCCTTCTCTCCACTATTCGGCCTGCAAGAGGATTCATGCATTGACTTTTCTACCCCCACCATGTCTTCAGCTCCTGGGTCTCCACCAGGCACCTGAACGTCACCAGAAATGGTGCCTGAGGGACATCCAGAGGAAAACCCTTGAGATACCTGGGGGCCACTCCGAGCAGGGCTCTGTAAGCCCAAATTCTGAATCCACCAAGGACCCTTCTGGGGAGGGGAGATGCATTTGGGGGTGAGGAAGAGGGAGGTAATACAGCAAGGGGTACTTGGAGGAGTCAGGACGATCAGGGGGACTATGAGTGACCCCTGAGGCCCCCAGAGCGAGGTCCCCTCACCTGCTGGGTGCCCGCAGCCCTGCTCAGCAGGAAGCCCTCGGCCAGGGCCACCGCCTGGCAGCTGCTCTCCGGCCCACATTCCTGGAGCCAGTCCTGCATCTCCCGGGGAAGGGCGGCCAGGAACTGCTCCAGCACCACCAGCTCCAGCATCTCGGCCTTGCTGTGCTTCTCTGGCTCCAGCCACTGGCGGCAAAGGGAGTGGAGGCGGCTGCAAAAGCCCCGGGGCCCCTCGGACTCCCGGTAGCGACAGCGCCTGAACTGCGGCGGCCCCGTAAACATGGATTCTCATCTCTTAAAATGGTACTGTCCACACAGTAAAAAATGTAAAATGTTTCAAGCACACGATCCGGAGTGAGACCTGTTGAAATCAGGATTGAGATTCACCACACTTTGGGGTGGTTTAACAAGGGGAAAGCGTGTTAAGCCAAACTGCCATGCAGACTCCGAGGACTGAAAACGTTTTGAATCCGACACGCCCAAAAAGTTCCGAACATGAAGAACAGCTTTGAAGCTGCTTTGTGTTCACTGACCTGAGCCCCCATTGAGGTCATACGTGCCACATTTAATGTATAGGCCAGCTTGAGAACCATGGTTTCAATGCAGTCATCAGACTCTTTGCTTCTCCCCATGGTACATTGGAGACATGCTTATGGTTGCTTCTGATAATTATACTGCTCCCTTTCTCTACCCATCCAGCAAATTGCCAGGAGAGAAGACAGCTCATTCTTGGGGAAAGTTTGAACTGACTGTTTGCACAAATTTGTCCAGGGACCACAAGAAATTAAGATAGCAGGTTGCCCATTAAAATGTAACTTCCCACTTGAAGGGCCCCTTTACACTCTTATTTATGAAAAAACAAACAAACCACAATTTTACTTTCAGCAGAGTTCCACCTCTGAACTGCAATTTCTGTGATGTTTACCATGCACCCATGCTTAGAATCCTACAGGTCACAAGGCTGCATCCAGATATTGCTTGTCTGTTCTGTTATATTTGGAAATTCCAGAATAAAGTATGGATATTCTGGAATATCCAGATATAGTGAAATAAGTAACCAATGCCTGGATGTAGCCGCTACTGTTTGGCTGTACCACCATATATTTAATTCTAAATGGGCAGACAGATTGTGTGGTTGCATATTTATATAAAACTAGTCTGCTCGTGAGATTTTGAAGAACCTGTCAGACCTGATACCTTCTTCTGATCCTTTGTGTTTGTTCAGCATTTGCCTGAACCTTTGCTTTATATATAAAAACTCTCATCTTCTACCATTAGGGGGTGCCACCATTAAATCAAATAAGCTACAAGAACTGGAATTCTTTTGTCCTTGAAACCTGTGATTCTCTATTGGTCAAGCCTTCTGTCTGGATCATTATTTTTCATGAAATCCATCATACAGATTGGATGCTTTCCACCACTTCTAGAATACAGTATATTCAAATCATAACTATGAGATGGTTTTATACCTCTGGATAGCAAACTCTCACATCCTGCTGTTAAAAAGTAATATTTCTTTTATGCCCTCCTAATGTAAAGCCCTATTAAGCCCATTGCTTCAATTATGTTATACTGCAAAGGTGTGCTGGATATATAAATCCTCACATGCACAACCACAAGAAAGCTAGAAGGACAGAGTGTCTGAGGTTTAGATGCTCTGTGTGTGTTTATGTGCACACATGCAGCACCTGTGTGCTTTAATGAAAGAGTCAGCAGATAGATATTGATTAGAGAGCTGTGCTGTGAATTCAGAAAAGCCTGAGCTCAGTCTGAAGGTTAGAAGAGGTACAGCAGACAAAAGGAAAGGTCAGAAGGATAGTACGTTAAGTGCATAGAAAGTGTGTGTTGTACCAAAAGAAAAGGCTGAGACTTGCATGCATTAAAAGTTTTGAAGTTTTCGACTTGAGCTTTAAGGTAAACCTTTGAAGCGTTAGATTCTTAAGCATCTATGAGCACAATGAACCTTTAGTTGTTAGCATGATCAAAAGGCTTGCAGAACATAGTGCCTTTGGAAGAACTCTTACAGTTCCCATCAGATCAAGGTTGATTCCTAATAACTGTTTGGCATATCCATGCAGTTTTCTTGGCAGATACATAGTTTGCCATTACCTCCTTCTGCAGAGATGCTGGAGGCCAAACCTACAAACCCTCTGTTTTCCAGACAGAAGCTCTACCACTGAGAACATAAGAGAAGCCTTCATTGAACTGTCCACCAAAACCCCGAGATCCCTCTCCTGGTGTGTTGCAGAAAGCTTAGACCCCATCAGTTTATAGACATAATTTGGATTCTTGGCTCCGATGTGCATTACTTTGCACTTGTTAAGATTAAAGCACATTTGCCACTTGGTTGCCCACTCACCCAATGCCAAGAGATCCCTCTGGAGCTATGGACACTCCTGCTGAAGACTTATCCCCTATTTGCATACTAAAAGTAAGTATCCTAGGACAAGGTGGACTGGGCTGAACTGGCAAAAGACTCTTAGAGGTTACCCACTCAGATAATGTAGAAATTCTTCTGGAGCATATTTGGAATTTTGAGTTCAAGAATACAAACTGGTTGATTAAAAATACAGGGGTTTGGCTATCAGAGGTGGGAACTGACCTGGATAGTACAAATGTTCTTATGTTCTTATGACTAACACCAGCTGTCATGGTCAGCCATGAGGAGGACTCAGAAGATGAGGAGGACTCACTTCCTCAGGTGCAGGAGGAACCTGAGGTGGTGTCAGGGCCCAGTTCTGAACCTGGGGTTCAGCAGCCCAGCCTTACCTCAGTAGAAGTGCAAGATGAAGGAGTCTTGGAACAGCAGGGCACAGAGATCTCTAGCTTTAAGCAGAGGAGAGAGGAGAAGGAAGGGTTAAGAAGATCGAAGAGACTTGCAGAGAAACACGGTGATAGTCTGCAGCTGGGACTGTAGATAAAACACCAGGCAGACACCCAGACCTTTTGTCAGAAACTATTTGTTTACCTTAAGAGAAAGTTGCTGTATCTGACTCCTGGACTGCTCGGAAACCCTAGACCTTGGAAAGTACCTGTTGACCATCCTTCTGGCTGCCCTGACCTTGGACTGGACTGTTTGTATGACTCTCGTTAACCCTGGACTTGGACTGTTTCTGGATTTCTTCTTTTCGGACATCGTTTGGGCTGTATCTTTGCTGAGCAGTCTCTTGTCAGCTGTGTGCTTGTGAGTGTGCTGGCAACTTTCCCAGACACTAGCAGCCATAGCTGTTCCAGTTCACACATCTGACTCCCCACCCAAGGCATCACCCAACCCTACCAGTGATTGGCTCAGGCCCTATTATTCATGCATTGTGTCTGATGCACAAGGGCAGGGCTGAACAGAACTGTCTTTGGGGATAACATGCCTACATTCATGCAGAATTTTCTAAAGTGATCTTTGAAGTTTGGATATGCAACTGTAGATCTCTTCAAACAGGTCTACAGCTAATCTAGAATAAGGGTGCTTTTAGAGCAGCTGCCCAATCACCTCCAGGGCAGATTCAGATTAGATTCAATCAGATTTGGATTGGATTGGATTCAGATGAGATTTGGAGGCACAACTAGTGGCAACAGGGATTTGAAGAGAATTTGAAGCCTATCACATCCCCACAAATGTAAATCCATGCACATCCCTAGTCTAGATTATTGGTCAAGTGTGGAAATTGCCTAAACTTGTAGTACTTTAACTTCTTATCTGGATGTGAGTCCCATTGGACTCAAGCAGAGGTTTTTATTTAAAATGCTTTAATATTTTATATATTTTATTTTTTACTGTTGTGACCCACCCTGAGACCTGGAAAATTAAGATTAGGAAAACTCACTCTGTGCTTCCAAAGAGTAAACAGTTTTACCTGCTTTCATTCCCTCTTTGACCTTGGATGTTATATCTATTGAGGATTTTTATAGACAGCTATAAACCTTTGCACACTGAGAATCCTGATGAAAATGCTCAGGAGGATAAGTGTCTAGATTGTAAATGGATTTCCAAAAGGCCAAAATGTAGTTACATAAAAAGATGCTAGCCATATTTCATTGTAACAAAGGTGAACATTTTGCATTGTTTTTGCTTCGGTGTGAGCTACAGGCTTGCTGTTTGTCTTCAGCAAATTTGCTCAGGTAGATCATTTATATTCATCTGCATTGTTATCCTTATTCTTCCAGGGTCACTTGTAATTTTAAGAGATGACTATGTCTTTAAGATGCCTTATGTGCCTAGCAAAGTGAATCAATTCACCACTGTTGTTTCAGTCCATTCATTACTCTGCCCCCCAGGCCACCCCTAGACTCTTGATTTCCTGCATCTGTTTAGTCTGTGTAAGAATGATCTTTGCCAACAAGCTGGTAGTAGTCTTTACGATGCCCTGTTGGTTCAGTTTAGTAGGTAAAATAGTTGCCTCACAAGACTGAATTTAGAGAAAGAACCTCATCCACACATATATATCTACCATTTAAAAATCTTTGATTCAGCCTTACAAAACTACTCAACTGCGAGACTGAAAAAAGAAGCAAAACTACTCCTCTCACTCAGGATTATATACTTGTTATTGTAACAGCTGCAGCAGGATGTACCAGCCATCCACAACATTATATTTGTAAACTCAATACCAAGGACCTATAGATACGATTCTGTCAGAATATCCTGTAAACTTGGGGTCGATTCACACTTCAGCCCATAGTCAATAATTAGGCAACATCTGGGGAAGAGCATCCACACCTAGAGGAAGCTATCTCCAGGCTCCCCCTGCCTTCCCAGAAGTTGCCTATATGAACTAGGTGTAGAGCACAAATTCATGCTCCATAACTTTACCAACCTTCCCCAATCACTTTTGCATCCAGCCAGGGAGCATTCATACCTCTGTTGGACAAGGAGGTCAACAGGGCTGCCACACAAGCATGCTGGCAGCTCTGCTACCCTTCTGACGCGACTGCAACTGTGCAAAGCATCAGCGTCGTCATGGCGATGACTCTGGTGCATATGCTGTTGCGGAGGCCACTGCACTCAAGATGGTGGCACCCTGAAGAGGACCAGCCCCTGGATCAATCACAGGTAAGTGACCAATCTCACTGGGCATGGGCTGTAACTGACTAGGTTGCGAGCGCTAGTTAAGGTTAGGTGAACACGCTCCTTTCTCATTTAACGAACAGGAAGGGAAGTGCGAAACTGCCCCTGTTTATGAAACAACTGCAGCTGTTCTTTTGTCAGAAGCGCCTATTTATCTGCATGACTTTTTTCTGGCATCCAAAATGGCTTCACTCTTGCTCCTTTAGTTTCTTTCTCCCTAATGCAAGTGCAGTACAGAAGCAAATGGCTTTGTTACGCTAGGTTTTTTCCCAACTGGCCTCCCCACCATAAGACCAAACCTGGCAGCCCTTTGCCTCTACTACAGATTGTCAAGCGATGAAATGCAGTTCGACACATCCCTATTCTATTAGGCTCTGGGAAATAATTATTAATTAAAATAACTTATAGTTTTATTTGTGGCCTTGTGTGGAAATATCTCACTATTTTCAATCAAGTAAAATGCAAATAACTCAGTCTCTTGTGGTCTTTATATTTTAAAGTAAGCTAGACCTTCACAGGACAGAAATAATCTGTTATGAAATACTTACATTACTAACATCAGAATGAATAAAATACCAGAGGCAAAACTAATTATCTTGCTAATAAAGACATTAAAGTCTAGTAAAGAATTACAGAACTTCCAGCATTCCATGGGCACAGAATGCTAAGAATGGAATGCTGGCATTGCAGGTCAGAAACATCTAAAGTAGAGGTTACCCATCCACCAATTAAAATGGAAATAATTCTGGAAAAAAACAAAGTATAGAGAAATGCTAAGATGTATCTGTAACAATATCTTCTAGGTTTCAAAAAATATATACAATTTGTTTGTTTTGGTTGTTTTGCCTTCTTCCAAGGAATTCAGACCAATTTACTATTTGATAGAACTCTTTTTCTCTTCTAGTAAGTTTTAAAATCCCAGTGAATCTAGGCTGAGAGACTGTTTGTTTCTCCATTGGGCCTTATTCTATCCCAGAATAGGGCCCTGCCATTTGCATGCTAGTGAAGACTATAGCAGGCCTCACCCAGGGCTCAGTGAGGAGAGGGTACAAGACACATCCAGTGAGGTGTACGGTTGGAGAAGTATTTTAACCCAGGCCTCACCTCCGTAACCCTTGTTGTACATAGTTTAATTAAGGCACAAAGAACCAAATGAAATCAGTAAAGCAAGTTACACGATGAATTACATGTAGAGCCTAATTAAGGAAATCAAAACAAATTTAAAAATAGGAAGGAAGTGTTTATTCTCTCCTTGCCAGCATGTGGATTCATCTCCTTGTTGCCTTACAAAATAAAGAACAAGGTTAATGCAGCAGGTGCTTTGTTTATAGATGCACTCTTCAAATATTCCTCCTTGAAAGCAAAAGCTCCTGCCTAATTTCTCCTGTATGAAGCACTGTAAAATATGAACAAGAAAAAATGTGGGAAAACTGAGTGTCAGGGATATAGAGAATCAAAGAGTAAAAATGTTTAAGCTGTGGTGTTGGCTGATCACTTACTGCTTTCTCCTACACTCTGTCCCTAGTTATATGTGCTTTGTGATTGGATAAAGAGTCCTGCTAAAGGTCAGACTGAAATGCCTGTCTAGTTGTTCACCACATGTAACTGGGCTGGCCCACTTCAGCTACAACTGTTCCCAGCTGGAGCAATCCAGCTCCCCTGAAACAATCCACACCTTGGACTGCTATTCTGAGACAGCCCTGGTGCAACACCACCCCATCCCTCATAGCTCCAAAATTGCAATGGGATAATTCCAGCAGTGCACATGCATCTGCAGGTCTACAACAGTCTTGGTCAAGCTATGGTCTGTCCAATGCAGGCAGGGACTGCTAGCAGAGGGCATGGCTTCTCTAGTTCACACCAGAGTATGAAAGAAAGAGGCCCAGAAGTGGACTTGGCTTTGCACCTTACTGGGATTCCAGTAAATGTGGAAAGGTCCACACATAACGGAGCCCAACTGAGAGCTGGGCACATGCTAGAAGTGTTTGGTACTTTGGTAAATCTGCATAGCTGTCTTTGTGGAGGTAACTCTTCATTTCCTAACAGAACTCTAAGTTGAATCCTCATTTCAACTCTTGATTGTTGGGTTTCCTGAGTACAGTCTGTATATCCTTTAGTGGACTCAGTCTACAGGATATTTATATTTCCATCTGGAAAACCTGCCATCCTAAAAAGAATCTCAAAATTGGACTAAGCTTGTGAGTACTTGTTCCTGTTTATAGCCATCAATAAATCCTGAGGGACTTTTATTGCCTTGTACATTTCTTCATGACATTCTAGCAGTAATTAAACAGCTCAGAACAATAACAAAAGAAAAATAAATCAAAGTGTAAAAATACACTGAAAATCCACAAAAAACAAAATATAAAAATAAACAGATATAGGATATTTCTTTTGTTTTTGGCTTCCAGTCTATCGGGGCATTTGTTCTGGTCTTGGTTTTGAAAATATGAGATCAGGCAACAATCCCATAAACTGGACAGATCCAAAAATGAGGACAATCAACAAGAAGATCTAACAATTAAGTCCTCTGGGGGGGAAAAACCTGACTATGTCACTGTAATAATGTAAATATACTTTTTGTATTGCTCTTTTTCAACTCAGTTAAAATGTTGACATAAAATTGCAGATTTCTTTGCAGTAAATAACATTCCAAGAAATATGCACTCATACATCTATTCCATAAGATGAACAGTCTCTAAAGAGCCAGCAAATATATTTCAGTACAGGAAAAAACTGTCTGAAAAAGCTGTTACTGAAACCAGATGCATTTCAGAAATGTGTGTGTGTGTGGCTTTTTAAATGGTTCTGTTCACAGATTCATATTGATAGTCTTGTGCTGGTCTTCAGGGTGGATTTTAATGTCAGTGACACGGTCAGTTTTTTCAGAGTGATAAAGTATTAGACATATAACTTGGACCAATGGATTTGGGTTGAGGGTATATAAGTAAGATTAATGTCAATCTTGTTTTTAAAAACCATGGGGAGTTCCATGGAAACAGCACTATGGAGCGTGTTGTGATCACTGCTATATCAGAATGGCAGTAAATAAGTACTTTTATGCACCAGAGGGACCAGTGATAAATAGGTATGATGGACATCTGAATTTCCTGAGGTTAACAGTACCAGCCTGAAAATGCCTACCAAGAAACGATTCCCTTGGAATCCAGTGGCAATTATTCTCTGTGCATAATTTTGCGGTTTCATTATAAGATTCTGTTTTTAGCCCGATTTAAGTAACTCTTCACACTAAGATAGACTCAGTTTTATGTAATCTGTCATATGTCAAACTCCTCCTTTGCTTTTCCTCTCTTTGTCAGCAGAAACTGTTCAGTCCATGCCTTTGCCCATTTACCAATTATTACTTTTTTGACGTTTAAAAACTGTAGACTAGGGAAGAGAGGTAGATTTTCAAAGCTGTGATATTATAAAAGAAGGAGAGCATTTTTTCTTTGCTGTGTGGTCTTTGATGTAGTTAGACAATATTTGTAATTGCAACTTTCCCTTTTTCTTTTCTTATTTCTTTTCTTTTGTGCGTGCATATCTTAGCAAATTCTAAGACTAAAAAGAGTACCAAAATGAAATGTGAAGCAATGACTAATTAAAGCAAAAGTCAAATATCCTTACACCTAGCTGAGCAGCTAGTGACTATAGGTCAGGTGTTTCCACATTTACCTGACCTGGATTGCTCCAGCTGGAACTGTTCCCACTAGACAAGTTCCCAGTTGCAGTTGTCCAGCTGTCCTTAAACAAGGCCATCCCCACCTGGAACAGGAAGTTTTGGAGCCTGGCTCCTCAGGGTTGGCAACAACAGCTAGGATCTTGGGGGTGGGGTGGGGCATTTTGGCAGCACTGGTGAATTGTTTCCCCCTGCTAAACTAGTCCACACAGAAGCGTGTGCCCTTCCACACATTTCCCTAGTCTAGTTTACTTATGAATAGGCCACAGTAGACTTTTTTAAAAAGGTAACTCCATTTTGGGCCACCCAGGCCGAGTTACATTCTGTCCAATGTGGATGGATCATGAAGGGTGGCTGCTGGACACTTGGTTGAAGCGATGCACAGGTAAGTGTGAAAAGGACCGTCCATGCATTCTGCTTAAAATATTATAGAAGTGATTTACCATTGCCTTTTTCCAAGGGAATGCCAGGAACTGACCTTTCGCGTGTAAAGTAGATCACCCACCTCTGAGAAATGGCTCCTTAATACCTAATTAAGTAATACTACTTCCTCTATTTCCAGTCTTTTATTCATTCTTAATGCATAATATGTAGCATAGAAAAGCTGCTTTTAGAGGGAAGAACCATCTCTCGGTGACAAAGCACATGCTTTATATACAAAAAGGCCCTGGGTTCAGTCACTGCCATTTGCCTACAAGCTGCAAAAGATTATTGTCTGGAATCCAGGGGTCTGTCCCCACCCCACCCCCACCTGAACTATGCATATAGATCAATGGCCTGTTTTCATTTCTCCCCGCTGGGCCTCATATGTTTTTGGTGTTTTATTATGTAGGATGCATTTTATTTTTCCAGAGATGGAAAACTTCCGTACACACCTTCAGGCATGAGTAATATTATTCCAAACGCAGAGCTATCTTCTTCTTCTATATTTACATTACCTGCTGTTCACTGGTAAAAGATTAATTTCAAGACTCCAGATAATGAAAGCATTGGTCTCTGTATTACAACAGGAACAAATGTACTCTTGTATGCTAATTTAAACAAAAAAGATTTACTCCAGAGATGGAGAAAGAAAATGCAAATCCTTCTGAAGAAGAGGAGCATCAGCAAAAAGGTTTTGAATTAGGAAAGTCCTGGTGCCAGATAAAGGGCTGCCAGATTGTCTGGTCCCCTAAGACTCTCAATGTATTTCTTCCAACATTGGCCTCACTCTGCATCATAATTCTGCCTGGGTAATACTTGTCCATGAATTATAACTGCTCTTGATTGCCCTGATGGGAGATAAGATAAAGATGTATTTGAGTGCAGCTCAGTTTCTGGCACTGACATGGAAACATCCTAGCAGTTTATTTGGCAACATCACAGAAATGGTTTGCTGTTGCCCAACTCTGATAATGGAATTGCTGGTCCTTCAGTTGTAACAGGGAGTCTTCTATGTGAATTTACACACACACACACACACACACACACACACACACACACACACACACACACAAAGATTTGATCCAGGGGTAGAAAAAGGGAGTGTACATCTTTCAAAACTGGAGATGCCAAGGATGGAACATACACAGATAAGCATGTAACTCTTTTGCTTTTGTTTCAGGGAAAGGTGAACTTTCCTTCATCCAAACTAAATCCAAATGTACTCTGGACTGGAACACAATGGAAGCCAGTCTGTCACTCCTTCCTGAACAAAAGTACATTCCTAACACAAAAATGTCTGGTTTTTGCAACAGCATGCAGGCAAAAAGTTACATCTATTGCTCCATTTACCATTTTGGTCTGGCTCTATCTATTCCTAACAAGCAGTCCCCAGAACATCATTCCTGAGCAAATTCTGCACTTATTGTTGATCTGAGACAGAATGTGGTCCAGTGGGTTACTGTTCACCTGCTAGTGTAGATTACTGCAGCCCGACCCCCCAAACTGCTTTGTCCAAAACAGATGAAGTGGTGGAACAAGATACATTGCCATGCTGTGGACCTCTCTGAAGGCCAGCCCAATCAGGCCAGCACCTGTATCTTGAACTACAGAGGAGAGGCAGATTGCATGCCCCCTTAGGCCAGAATATGACAGAGGGTGTTTTTCCAGTCACTAAGTACCCATTTTGGCACCCATTAAGGACCCATTTGGCTGAGAGCTGGATGACCCCATTTCCACCACAGATCCCATTAGGGACACATTTGTTTCCACCACAGCTTGGGAAATCCAGGGGAGAGGCACCCATGGGGGGTGCCCCAAAGTCAAGACTTCAGAATCCCTCCAAAGCCAGCTCTGAAGTCCCTCTGAAGGCAACTTTGGAGATTAGCTTAGGCTCTGAAGAAAAACCCCTTGTGAGAGCAAATTCAAACTCCTTGCGAGAGCTGTCAAAGGCTGCAATGCTCCAAAGTGTCTTTGAAGTTAGGGGCAGATCGCAGGAAAGGCTAGGCAGCAGAGGATGTGTGGCCAGGGGTTTCTTGCAAGTGCAGTGGATCCTAGGGGATCTGATTTTGCTCCCTTTTCCAGGCTTGCTTACCTCAAAAGAGGAGTAAGAGCAAGGGAGTAAGGGGGTGCAGAGGCTTGAGTTTTCTCTCTTTCTCAGGGAGGTAACCTTATTGCCCCCCTGGAAGAAAGAAATTTCAAGCCCCTGCAACCCCTTGAAACTGCCTGTTAATCAGCTCCTTGCCTGGAGGCTGACTCATTCATGTGGAAAGAGGTACATAATTAATGAGCTTGCTCACTGCCTATTTTTAAAAATCTTCCCTGCTCTTTACAGTCCCTATACTCACCTGACAGTTGCCCAGCTGGGTGCCCTATACCCACCTGAGAGTCCAGCTGTCAGGTGGGTATAGGGTACCCAGCTGGGCAACTGTCAGGTGAGTATAGGGACTATAAAGAGCAGAGACAATTTTTTTAATAGGCACAAATTATGGGGCAAGAGCAGCAGTGAGCAAGGAGCTCATTAATTATGCAAGGAGCTCATTAATTATAGGGACTGTAAGGAGCAGGGAAATTTTTTTAAAAAGTCTGTTTTTAGAAATCTTCCCTTTTTTTAGCTTTCCGCTTTGCCACATTGTCAGCCGCAAACTCTTTGCCCAGCTCCGTCCTGGGTGCTTTTGGTGCTGCTAACTTCAAAGACCCTTCAGAGCCTTTGCAGCCTTTAATAGCTACATTGTTCTCGCAAGGGGTTTTTCTTCAGAGCCTGCGCTAATCTCCAAAGTTGCCTTCAGAGGGACTTTGGAGCTGCCTTCAGGGGGAGTTCAGAGCCTTTGCTAATCTCTGAAGGCAACTTCGGAGATTGCACCCCTTGTCCCCTAAAACACCTGGGGTGACAGGCAGACCCCTTGTGGGTCAATCCGTTTTTGCCACATGGGTGCTTCGGTATTTCCACAGCAGGCAGGTTAGCACCCATTGCTATTGGGTGCTAGACCACCTGTGGAAACACAATGGGTACTTAATCCGGATCTACCCATTCCTTAGATCCGGATCTTCTTAGATCCAAATTAAAGGAGCATGGTGGAAAAACACCCAGAGAATACTTTTCAGCAGTTCTCCAGGAAGCAACATCAGAAAAGGTTCCAAAAGTGCTGCAGCCCTAAAAGGGGCCTTCTGTTAACTGCACTAACTCCAATGGCTCTTCAGAGGTAGTGCCCAGGGCTGACTAAATGTGGACAGCTCTTGAAATGGGCTACTGCTGTCTGTGATTACTATTCCATGCTGTATGGGCTGGAATAGCCCACATAATGTGGAAAGGTCTGTAGACTGAGCAGATATCTAGAAGTTAGGAGTAGAAAGGAACAGGACTTGGATGAGGTAGACATGGGAGCAAAAATATCAAAGGGAGATGAAAGAAGCAGCAACTCTAAAAATGGAATACCAAAAATGCAGTCAGGCCTCTGTTCTATTTAACTAACTGCTGAGTAAATGTGAGTCTTCGAGATTTCTTGTCTTTATGCAGGCAATTCCCACACTCTTTTCAGAAGATGGGCCAGCATGATTTTCAGGCTTTGAGATGCAGTTCCCTAAACTTCAATGAAAATGACCAGGTTGGCCACAAATAATTTCCTTCCTTCCTTCCTTCCTTCCTTCCTTCCTTCCTTCCTTCCTTCCTTCCTTCCTTCCTTCCTTCCTTCCTTCCTTCCTTCCTTCCTTCCTTCCTTCCTTCCTTCCTTCCTTCCTTCTTTATGAAATTAAATCAGTAATATAGCTCAATACACACAGAATCAGCCAGTGGGTCTCTTGAGGATTCTACTACTACTAATAATTTCTGAAGAACCTAAAATTGTTGTAACTCAATCCATTTTGCCCAATGGGGGCAAAGCATTGAAATGAGTGTGCCCACTCATTGAGTGCAAATGCAAGGAACTTTCACTATTAGCATGCACAGCTTAGAAATCTATTTTGTTGATACATTTTGCTAACTATTGAACTCTTGGAGTGCCATGCAGTCCCACAATACATAAGTGATTTCTTCAGTATTAGAAAATGCCAAGGACCCAGAGTGCATAAACAAAGCAAAAACTGAAGATGAGATGTCCAATTTCAGGTGGCCTAAGAAATCAGAGTAGCAATAAACAGTAGGAACAAGCTAAAAACTCCTAACCTTGAAGACGAGCTAAATGCTCCAGCATCATCTATGAGGACCCAGCAAACACCAGTGTGTTTGCATATTCTTTTTCCTTGTTTCCCATCTGTTTATTATCACCTAGCTTTGTGAAGGCAGATTTAAAAATAAAAAGCCAAATTTCCTGCTGATTTTCTGTTATTTCATTCTTTCATTCAGACATCTATGCAAATATATAATTGGATTTCCAAAACAACATTTAATTAGATTGCCTGCTTCTCATCTCCAGATAAACAATGTTTTAATTTCCTCTGATTTGCATAGGTGTATATTGGTTCATTTCACTTCTTTGCAAGTAAGTCTTTCAACTTGCCTCTGTGACTCATGTAAAGAAAATACACAGCCTTTTCATGTAGAATCTAATTAAGTAGCCCAAAAGATTTTGCCCTACTGGGGCTTTCAAAGGGTCCCCTCCTTCTTTTTGTGTAGCAGAGCATTCAGCCTCTTTGATATACTTACATTTAGCATATTAATGAATGCCTCTGTCTCCAGATCTCTTGTTCCAACTTTCTGGATGAGCAGCAGGCTCAGTTCCAAATGAAATTGTGCCGTGTTTTGTTTATTTAAATTATTGCACTATGCAACCATCCAAACCTCTCTCCCTTTCCATTTCAATATGAATAGAGGAATGTAGTGATCATAACAGTGACTAACAAAAGTCAGACAGCTGTCAATCAAGTTGTCATGCTTGCACTCCAAAGAACTAGCAATTTGCCAAATTTTACCATTACCTGGCTTGATAATATTAATTTGTCAATCTAGTGAAGCTCATCTGAATTACAAATTCAGCACCATCTTGTTGAGGTTTTCTCTGTCCCAGAATCTTAAACAATGATCAGTATAGATTAGGCGCACAATGCCAGCTGCTTTCTAGAACTGCCAAAGTTCTTTAATATTAATCTCTAACTTTCTATGAAATTCTCATTCATCTCTAAATCCAGCTATTTTATATGAACATGCACGGAAGGTATTTATCATCAAACAATAACTCTCCACAGATTGCTTGGAGAGATTATTACACAACAAGGAAGTAATTGAGGCAAGAACCACACAGGTAATGTCAAAAGACAACCAGGAGTGCAATGATCACATGACATAACATACTGCAAATGTGTATCCAGTCAATGCCCATCTCCAGAGCACTCCTTTTGCAGAGTGGTAAAAATCACTCTGAAAAAAGGGAGTGTGAATTGGCTTTACTCCTGGCACTGCCATATGTCAGAATGGTAGCTGCTGAACCAACCTTCTTTCCCTTCTGCTGCTTGGGACCATTACATGAAGTTTCAAAATTTAGAAACTTGGGCGCCAGGGAACTTTTATTCCCTGACTTTGAAGTTTTCACATGATAGGATCCAGAGCCAATGTGAATTGACCTCCTTGCTGCTTCTAGGCTGAAGCAGGCTCTGTCCCAGAAGTGGACCTCTTCCTCGTCTCTGTGTGGAAGTTCCCTGAAATAGTTCTCAGGCAGTGGGCTTTCAGTTTTAATTTTGTATTGTAAGATGTAGTAGGGACATGCATGAATATTCATACTATTTGTTATTTGTATGAATTTTAGTGATATTTTGTATCTGTTTTACTTTGATGTTGTTATAACCCATCCTGAGACCTTTGGGTATAGGACAGGATAGAAGAAAGAAATAAAGAATGAAAGAAAGAACTCACTCTTTCATCTTCAGTTGTAAAAGAGATGGCAGCTCTAAAGAAGCCCTTCTCCATAGTGGGCCCTCTTTGTAGAATAGCCTTCTACTAGATGTTCACCAGGCAACATGTGTGCATGAACTCACACTCATCCTGCACCATCCTGCCCCCTTAACAGAGCCTGAATGGCAGACAGGGAGGAAGAGCTCTTGGGAACTCTTCCTCCATCTCGCCATCAGGAGCTCAATTGATGCCTCAGCCCTTAAGGAGACTTTCCTTTCTCCTTAGCAACCTGTGCAAAGTCATTGAAAATAGGAAATGGACATGGGGCCATTTGCTGTGTTTGGTAGCTGTGTTTGATAACACCAATACCCACCAGGGGCAGTGTGTTAAATGGCCTGGGTCCTAACAATCTGAAGAAGTGCCATCTCCCATATAGACCTGCCCATGTACTGTGATATTAAAGACACACAAGAGGTTCTTCTCTGCAGTGGCCTTCAGACTTTGGAGCATTCCTTTGGAGGTTCACTAGGTGCCAACATGACATGGTTTTCAGCACTTGGTTAGTACTTACCTCTTCATCCAGGCCTTTGATGTTTAGCTTCCAATGAGTGTTGCCCTGCCAGGGAGTGATAGTTATATTTTAAATATGTTTTGGGTGTATTTTATATTTTTATTGATGTGGCTCATCCTAGGACCTTTGAGTAAAGGGCAGGATATAAATATAAATATCAGAGATTTATAATTATATGGTATGCATTCATTCTAATAGCTGAGTGAGAATTTGAACCCAGCCAAATTTAATTTATTCATACCTAACACAAGTTAAATCTAACTATGAGATGAAACTAGATACTGTAAAAAGTACAAAATGAAAGCTTCAGGAGCTAAAACAGTAACTCCAAAGATCACTCATAATCTAAAATTCCTGAACAAATATAACAGGAGTTGAAGTTTGTCCTTTATCTCCCACAGTTTTTAAAGCCTACCATTTAAACTTTCTTGTTCTGACTCCAAATGACAGCCCAGTAATAGCTAGCAAACTGTTTGTAAATCTACCTTATTTAAAATTCCTCCTAGAGCCTTTGGGCTGTTTTTTCCTTTCTTCTTTTTCTTCTAGTGTGAAGGTTGTAATTTTCTTGAGAAGTCCTACAGCCTTTTCAAAGAATGATAATGTCTGCATCTGAATATATTGTGGCTACACCCTAAAGCAGTACTGCACTAGCTTTAAATGCTTGATGGGATCTAGGCAGGATCCATACAGGAGCCCAAAGGGTCCAACATTGGAGGTGACTCTCAGCAAAGAAATTGCTACCCTCAGCACCTGTGCTGCTACTTACTGTGCAGATGGATGGAAGTGACATAGGTGACTTACCTGGGTTGCAATCAGTCAGGGCAATTAATTGAAATGGGCTAGCGCTCACAATGGTAAGATACTTCCCCATACTTTCCCATGGCAAAGGCCCTTAGTCCTCTGGCTCTCCCTGGAAGATATGAAGTGTCTCTTTTAGCTAAGAGATTCTTGTTTCATTAGCTTCTTCAAAGCCTTTCTCCACCATTCCCCATAGATACAGAGCCTCTTCCTCCCCCATTGCCATAAAAAGGCTTGAACATAAAGAATAGAAGATTTCTAAAATATTGTTTAGGATCAAAATGTCAATGTCATTTGCCAGTGTTTTAGAAGCATTTATATGCAAATTTCATTCCCAAGATTATGAATTTCTAATTACGGCTAGTCTAAAAATAATTGCTCATTACTATTAATTTCAAGGTTTTGCCTTTGGCAAATTAATTTTAATTATCTCTGGCATTTTCTATAGTTAAAACAAAGTATAGATATTAAACAATTATTCTTTTTACAGTTTGATTATAGTCCTTACTACCTGTGTAAAATTAAATTTTGTTTACTATTTTTTTTAAAAAAAAATCCCATATCTTCCCCACTATGGGAAAACAGAAAGTATAAAATATTTTTGAGCCAGAACTGTGATAAAAAATAAAACTAATTCTTTCTTTGAAAAACAAGGCACCACAAAACAGCAGAAACCTAGAATCACAGAGTTGGAAGGGACCTCTACGGTCATCGAGTCCAACCCCCCACTCAATGCAGGATTTCCTAAACCATCCCAGGCAGATGTAGGTCCAGCCTCTGCTTGAAGACCTACGAAGGAGAACTCATTACCTCCTGTGGCAAGCTATTCCCTTGACTGATCGCCCTCACTGTCAGGAAGTTTTTCCTAATATATAGTCTGTATTTACTCCCTTGAAGTTTCATGCCATTGTTTCTGGTCCTCCCATCTTGTGTAATTAAGAATAGGGACAATCCCTCCACACTGTGACAGCCTTTCAGATACCTGAAGAACGCTATCATGTCTTCCCTCAGTCTTCTCTTCTGTAGGCTAAACAATTCCTAAATCCTTCAACCATTCCTTGTAAGACATGGTTTCCAGACCACTAACCATTTTGGTAGCCCTCTTTTGGACTTGCTCTAGTTGGTCAATGTCTTTTTTAAATTGGGGCCCCATAATTGGACACAATACTCTAGGTGAGGTCTGACCAAGGGAGAGAAAACAGAACAATTACTTCTCATGATCTAGACTCTATACTCCTCTTGATGCATTCTAGGATGGTGTTTGCCTGTTTTGCAGCCACATCACATTGCAGATTCATGTTCAGCCAGTGGTCATAAGAACATAAGAACATAAGAGAAGCCTTGCTGGATCAGGCCACAGCCCATCTAGTCCAGCATCCTGTCGCACACAGTGGCCCACCAAATGCTCATGGGCATCTCAAGCAGAGACAAGGACAAACCTTCTCCTGCTCTCGAGTCCCAGCAGATGGCCCTAGAAGCGCCCCATTTCCTCCCCCCCCCTCAGCCTGAAAGATGCACCTAGGCATTCGTTCTAGTAGCCATTGATACATCTGTCATCCATAAATTTGTCTAACCCTACCTTAAAGCCATCCAGACTGGTAGCTGTCACCACCTCTTCTGGCAGCACATTCCATAGGCCGATGACCCTCTGTGTGAAGAAATACTTCCCCCTGTCAGACCTTACGCTCCTACCCATCAGCTTCATAGAGTGCCCCCTGGTTCTAGTGTTGTGCGATAGAGAAAAGAAATTTTCTCTATCCACCTTTTCTATGCCGTGCATAATTTTATATACTTCAATCAGGTCCCCTCTCAAACGCCGTCTCTCCAGACTGAAGAGGCCTAGACGTTGCAGCCTGGTTTCGTAAGGGAGGTGTTCCAGACCCTTAATCATTCTGGTTGCCCTTCTCTGCACCTTCTCTAGTTCCACAATATCCTTTTTGAGGTGTGGTGACCAGAATTGTACACAGTATTCCAAATGTGGCCTCACTATAGATTTATAAAGGGGCAAAATGACACTTGCTGACTTATTTTCTATTCCCTTCCTAATTATTCCCAGCATTGAATTTGCTTTTTTTGCTGCTGCCGCACACTGGGTTGACACCTTCATTGAACTGTCCACCAGAACCCCGAGATCCCTTTCCTGGCGTGTTGCAGAAAGCTCAGACCCCATCAGTTTATAGACGTAATTTGGATTCTTGGCCCCAATGTGCATTACTTTACACTTGTTAAGATTAAAGCACATTTGCCACTTGGTTGCCCACTCACCCAATGCTAAGAGATCCCTCTGGAGCTCTTGGCAATCTCTTTCAGATTTTACTACCCTAAATAATTTAGTATCATCAGCAAACTTTGCTATTTTACTATGTACCCCCTTTTTCTAGATCATTGATGAATAAATTAAAAAGCATTGGTCCCAGTACTGAGCCTTGAGGGACCCCACTTTTTACTTCTTTCCACCCTGAGAAATTGCCGTTTACTACTACTCTCTGCTTTCTGCCCTTAAGCCAGTCACAAATCCAGGACAGAACCTGTCCTTTTATTCCATGGCTGGTGAGTTTACTCAGTAGCCTTTGATGTGGGACTTTGTCAAAAGCCTTCTGAAAGTCCAGATAGACAATGTCTACTGGTTCACCTTTATCCACGTGTTTATTGACACTCTCAAAGAATTCCAACAAATTTGTGAGGCATGATTTACCTTTGCAGAAGCCATGCTGGCTTTTGTTCAGCAATGCCTGCTGCTCCATATGCACACTAATTTTGTCTTTAATAATGGTTTCCATCACCTTACACGGAACTGACGTTAAGCTAACTGGTCTGTAGTTGCCTGGATCACCCCTGGATCCTTTTTTGAATATTGGTGTTACATTTGCTACCCTCCAGTCCTCAGGTACGGAGCCTGATGTTAGGGAAAGATTATATATTTTTGCTAGAAGGTCGGCAATTTCGCATTTGAGTTCCTTAAGGACTCTTGGATGAATACCATCTGGTCCCGGTGACTTGTTAACATTTAGTTTATTAAGACATGCCAGGACCTCTTCCTTGGTTATTTCTGTACAGTTTAACTCTTCAGAAAACACAGGCTCAGCTACTGGCATGTGTCTTCTGTCTTCCTCCGTGAATACGGAAGCAAAAAATTCGTTTAGTCTCTCTGCAATCTCCGTGTCTTCTTTAATTACCCCTTTCTCTCCTTTACTATCTAGTGGTCGAACTGCTCTCCTGGTTGGATTCCTACTTCTGATATACTTAAAGAAGTTCTTGTTATTTCTTTTGATGTTTTTAGCAATGTGCTCCTCAAAATCTTTCTTAGCTTTCCTAATGGCCGTCTTGCATTTGTGTTGCCAGTGTCTATGTTCCCTCCTGTTCTCCTCATTTGGACAAGCCTTCCATTTCCTAAATGAACTCTTCTTGTTTTTAATGACTTCATCTACTGCATTTGTGAGCCACATTGGTTTCTTCTTGGACCTAGAAGTCCCCTTTCTTCTTTTAGGAATGCATTCTAGTTGCACTTCCGTTATTGTGTTTTTAAGTAGTCTCCATGCATTTTGAAGTGATTTAACTCTTTTGACTTTCCCTTTCAATTTCCTTTTCACTAATTTCCTCATTTTGGGGAAGTTTCCCTTGTGAAAGTTTAAGGTCTCTGTGTTAGACTTTATTAAGAACTTACTCCCTGTATTTAAGTTGAAGGTTATTGCATTGTGGTCACTGTTCCCAATTGGATCAGCTACAGTGACATCCTTTACCAGGTCCTGAGCATTACTTAGGATCAAGTCCAGGACTGCATTTCCCCTGGTTGGTTCCATGACCATTTGTTCCATGGAACAGTCATTTAGCAGGTCTAGGAATTTTCTCTCTCTTTCCTGAGTTGAACAGGAGTTCACCCAGTCTATGTGAGGATAATTGAAGTCCCCCATTATAACTACCCTATCTTTATGGGCTACCTCCTTTACCTCCTTCTCCAATTGTTCATCTCCTTCGGACGTATGGTTGGGAGGACGGTAGCATGTCCCTATTGTTAGACTTCCTTTTTGGCTTGGTATTTTTATCCACACTGCTTCTGTGGAAGAGCCAGACTCACTTGGACATTCCAGTTCATAAGATTCTATCTCTTCTTTAATATACAAGGCTACACCACCTCCATGTCGCCCTTCCCTGTCTTTCCTGTACAGTTTGTATCCTGGGATGACTGTATCCCATTGGTTTTCGCTGGTCCACCAGGTTTCAGTTATGCCAATAATATCAATCCTATTTTCCATAACTAAGCTTTCTAGCTCCCCTATTTTGGCTCGAAGGCTCCTGGCGTTTGCATATATACATTTATATTCATTCCTTTTGACCAAGTTCTGCCGTCGAGGAACATGTGAAACTAATCCCGCACTTAGCTCAGCATTTTCTGCATGTTTCCAGCCCTCCTCACTTGAGGGTGCGCTCTCCCGAACCGGATGCTGCCCAGCTCCTGTCGGCTTTCCCCCAGGGATCAGTTTAAAAGCTGCTCTGCAACCTTTTTAATGTTAATCGCCAGCAATCTGGTTCCCTCCTGGTTCAAGTGTAACCCGTCCCTCTTGTACAGGTTTGGCTTGTCCCAAAAAGTTCCCCAGTTCCTTACAAATCTAAACCCCTCCTCGCGACACCACTGCCTCATCCACGCATTGAGGCTCCTGAGCTCTGCCTGTCTAGCTGGCCCTGCACGTGGAACAGGTAGCATTTCTGAGAATGCGACCCTAGAGGTCCTGGACTTTAGTCTTCTACCTAACAACCTAAATTTGGCTTCCAGGACGCTCCGTCTTGCCTTCCCAACATCATTGGTACCGACATGTACCATGACGACTGGCTCCTCCCCAGCACTGTCTACTAACCTATCTAGATGTCGCGTGATGTCCGCAACCTTTGCACCAGGCAGGCAAGTCGCCATGCGGTCAACACGCCCATCACAAACCCGGCTCTCTATATTCCTGATAATCGAATCTCCCACTACAAGAAGCCCCCCTCCCACTACCCGTGGAGGAGTATCCTCGGTGCAAGAGGACACAGGCACATCCACTGAGGAAGGGGTCCCAACTAAGGGAGCCTGCCCCTCTTCCTCGGCTTGATGTCCTCCCTGCCTGAGGCTTCGACTCTCCGAGGCAGCTGGAGAGCTGCTTGTCATGGAGTGGGATGCTCCTACTGCATCCCTGAAGACCTCACCCTCAGCCCTCCTACTCTCTATCTGCTTCTCCAGGTCCGCTACCTTGGCTTCGAGGGAAGAAACATGTTCCCTGAGAGCCCGGAGCTCATTGCACCGAACACATACCCACGACTGCTGCCCCATGGGCAGGTAGTCATACATATGACACTCAGTACAAAACACTGGGAAGCCCCCCTCCCCCTGCTGGCATTCTACCTTCATTGTATTTAATAGATTTGTGTTATTTATGAAAAATTACCTAAAAAAAAACTCTAAAACACTTTAAGATAAACTTTGCGCGCGGTCCCCCAAAACTGTCCAAAAACCAGAGGACTTACCTCCCACACTTACCACAGCACAGCAGCAGTTTTCCCAGGTTATTTTATCAAAATCCCAGTTATTTTCTGGTTAGTTATAGCAGAGAGATCTTCCTCCCACGGAGTTTACTCTCAACTGAAGTTCAAACTGAAACTAAGGCACTCCCACAAGCTCAGGAGTGGCTAGCCCTCTTTGCTAATGCTAATGCTTTGTCCCTTTTGTTATTTTGATGTGATCTCCTAGGAATCTGCCTAGAGTAACCTGAGCTGACCACACCTAAACTGACCTAGGTTTTATTTTAGCTGGCTTCTAAAAGCAGTCCCCCAAAACTGTCCAAAAACCAGAGGACTTACCTCCCACACTTACCACAGCACAGCAGCAGTTTTCCCAGGTTATTTTATCAAAATCCCAGTTATTTTCTGGTTAGTTATAGCAGAGAGATCTTCCTCCCACGGAGTTTACTCTCAACTGAAGTACACCCCAGATCCCCTTCACTTGTGCCTTTTCACTCAGCCAGATTCCTCCCATTCTGTATTCATTTTTATCATTTTTCTTACCAAGACGTAGGATTTTGCATTTGCCCCTATTAAATATCATCCTGTTCAAGGTCATCTAGATCTTTTTGAATCCTCTCCTTCTCCCTAGTGTTATCAACCTTTCCTATCTTTGTGTCATCTGAAAATTTGATCAGTATCTCTTCAACTCCCTCATCCATATCATTTACAAAAATGTTGAATAGCACTGGACCCAGGACAGACCCCTGTGGCACTCCACTTGAAAGATTCCTCCAATTGGATGTGATGCCATTTATGACAGAAAGCAGGTTAGAGGTGGTAGCATCCACATAGTAGTGCCTCTTTTATTTTGTAAGGCTTTTTAACCAAATAGTCCACTTTTAATGTTTTTCGTGTAATGTATGGTGTTTTATACACTTTTATGGTGTTTTAATATGTTTTTAATTACATTTTATTATTTACATTTATATATACGGGTAGTTTTAATTTTATATATTATTATATTGTTGTTTAATTCTGTATGCCGTCTTGAGTCTCTGTCTGGGAAAAAGGCAGGATATAAATCAAATAAATAAATAATCCACATGAAGTCCAGAAAATGAATTTTTAAAGAACTTTAATGTGAGATGGGAACACTGGTGTCCACATGCTATCCCTCTAAGGCTCTTTTGGAGCCACTTTTTTCCTCACATGTGAGGATGCAGCTGGAATAAATAGCACAAACCAAAAAGCCTCATTCTTTTTTCTCTAGAAACTCTTCCTGGAAAATAACACCAACTCGGCTGTGGTTCTCAAGCAGATAGCTTTCTGCTCAAATGATACAGTGAAATGTACCATTTATTCTTCACAGTCCTTAGCTGACAGGTTTTACAGTATTGGCTTGTTCACTAACAGATTCAGACAAGACATTGTAAATGTAATTACATCTGGTTCACATACGGAAATTTAGTTTTACCCACAAAAGTTGATTTACTACTGTGTTAAACAAAGTTTAGACCTCATTTTTATGCAGCTTTTAAATGAAGAATGATGCCACCATTTTTTTACAATGAAGCTGTATAACACGGTTATATTTGGAAAACAGGCAGGAGGACAGAAAATGTCTAGCAATTTAGATGTTTCTGGAATATAAATCATCAAGTATTAATCCAACTTCTTGGTAATATTCATCAAGATTATTTTAAGATTTGCAACTAGACCATATAAACAAAATTATCCTCCAAAATCCTAGAACCAGGAGTTACTCAATAAAACTGAATCTTGGAAGAATCAGCACAAACAAAAGAAATTAGCTACCACAGGTTGTGGTGTTGGTCACCAGTGTGGATGATGTATTTATTTATTTATAAAAGGTTGGAACAATTTGTAGAAAGACCAAAGCTAGTAGCCTTGTAGACATCTTTCTGCACCCGCTTGTGTTCTGTACCATCAAGTGAATTAAGACCCTCCCTTCTGCACATTAATGCAGTATGGTCTGTCTGCACCATACAGAACATATTCCAGATCTAAAAGGCCTCAATCAGAGGACTTGATTTATCAAGTTCCCCAGCATACTACTGGATGTGAATCCAAATCATGGCACAACCTAGAAGTCCCCTTTCTTCTTTTAGGTATGCATTCTAGTTGCACTTCCGTTATTGTGTTTTTAAGTAGTCTCCATGCATTTTGAAGTGATTGAACTCTTCTAACTTTCCCTTTCCATTTCCTTTTTACTAATTTCTTCATTTTGGAGAAGTTTCCTTTATGAAAGTTTTAACATCTCTGTGTTAGACTTTATTAAGAACTTACTCCCTGTATTTTAAGTTGAAGATTATTGCATTGTGGTCACTGTTCCCAATTGGATCAGCTACAGTGATGTCCTTTACCAGGTCCTGAGCATTACTTAAGATCAAGTCCAGAACTCCCTTTCCCCTGGTTGGTTCCATGACCATTTGCTCCATGGAACAATCATTTAGCAGGTCTAGGAATTTTCTCTCTTTCCTGAGTTGAACAGGAATTCAGCCAGTCTATGTGAGGATAATTGAAGTCCCTCATTATAACTACGCTATCTTTTGGGGATACCTCCTTTACCTCCTTTTCCAATTGTTGATCTCCTTCGGGCGTTTGGTTGGGAGGATGGTAGCATGTCCCTATTGTTAGGCTTCCTTTTTGGCTTGGTATTTTTACCCACACTGCTTCTGTGGAAGAATCAGACTCACCTAGACATTCCAGTTCATAAGATTCTATCTCTTCCTTAATATAGATTTCTATATTACAAAGGTTTCTCTTTGCCCATGTTGTGTTTGCTTGTAATTTTTCATTTCTATAAATACTTGAGTCTTAAAGCACTATGATCATTCTTCCCAATTTGTTCAACTACATCACTCCATCCTGATTGATACGTTGCAGTCTTTTCACTACAGCCAGTGCTGAAGATCAAGGGACTGGATGATGAAGCTAAATAATTGCGAGCTGAGGACTGGGCAATAACATATCAAAGTCCTTAGTTGCCCAGGACATGTTCTGTTATTTAATTCGCTCAACAATATATTTCCTTCTGTTACGGACCACTCTGTTAGTGTGCTCCTTCTTCCATCTCCAGGCACAGCTCAGACCTTTTCTAGGCTCACAATCCAGAGTTACGCACACTCAAGAACTATTTAACTTAAACCTTTTCTGCACTAGGCCTTATTCTCAATTACATTCCAGAATAAGAGCCTGCTATTCACCTCATGGTGCAGTCTCTGGTAGGGACCACTCTTGGCCTGCCGGTGTCTGCACTAGCATGCAGACAGCATGCCCCCATTCTGGAATATAATTCATAAAAAGGCCCTAAAGTTAATTTTTACATTTTGATCAGAAACATATGCACAAAGGAACAACAGATTACAGAAGAGTCCAAAATTGTTCACATGTTGTAATGGTCTGATATCATTCTTCTAATTCCTCCACGAGTAACACCTCTTCTTTTAAGAACTATAAGCTGCCAGTATGTACTTTTATGCAGTTTTTACTTTTCCTTATTCATTTTGTTTTTGTTTCTTTCAAATGCTAAAATTTGTTTCATTTCTTCTATCTTCCTGTATGGAACATTTCTCATAGCTCCTTTGGGTTCCCTGTGAATTTTCTGGAGAGAAAGTTAAAATATTTTAGCACCATCTGTCTGAGTAGGCCTGAGTGAAAATAGCCTCCAAAAATTATTGAAAGGGAGTTACATATTTCTGAACATTCTCCAGTGTGTAAAATTATCCAGCTGAGGTGCAGGTGGAAGGAAGGAAGGAAGGAAGGAAGGAAGGAAGGAAGGAAGGAAGGAAGGAAGGAAGGAAGGAAGGAAGGAAGGAAGGAAGGAAGCCATTATTTTGCAAAATAATTTTGGTCCAATCTAATTATATTGTTAAGCTTACAGAGGTGGATGAAAGAGGCAATGAGTTAAAACATTGCATATGAATATCCATTACTTCTATTAACAGTACCAAATGATACTGAACAATATTAAAAAATAGCCACAGTTGTCTTGAATGATGTCCAGACAAGTAGTTGCTAGTTTAAATATACTTATTTCATTAAATTTATTTCCTGCCCTTTATTAATATGAACAAGATCACAATTCAATATAATAAAAATTTTTAAAGAAAATTGCAGACCAATTGTACTCCAAATGCCATTGCATTTTTTTAAAAATTTTCCTCTGTGAATGCAAAGTGGGGGACAATCCAATTTCTCTTAGAATAATTTTCCACTGCATTCATGCCTAAATCTTAATCCAGCATCTTTCCACTCAGGCCCTGTTTCCGCTCAGGCCTCTTAAAATGGTTTTAAAATGAAACAAACAAAAAAAAAAGCAATTCAAACACGGATTCTGGCAGTCCCCATTTCTGTGGTTTTAAATCGCTTTAAATTGCTATCAACCTCTCTGCTGTCCCCACCCGGTTCAGGAGGTCCATGAAACGGTTCTAAAACGGTTCAGAATCACATTAGGGAAAGATGATCTTTTCTTTCACCCTCTTGCCAGTTGGGGCCCATCTCCTGCCTGCCGATTGGATCCCGCAATGATGCGGCGGAGGGTGGGGAATTGCAGCTCCCCCTCCCCCCTCCCCTGTCATGCTTTTGCAAAATACGTCCTGCCAGTCCTGAGCATATGCACACACACACAAACACACACACACCCTTCCTTCCCTTCACTCTCCTCCCCTCCCCATCACCAGCAGCACCAACTGGTATACACACACACACACACATGTAAACTCAGGACTGGTGCTTTTTCACTTTTCCACAAATGCAGAAAAGTGAAAAAGGGGCAGTAGAGAGAGAGCTGTGTGCCTGCTTACCCGGCTGGCTGCACATGGGCACGTTCAGTCACCGGTGGGACATGGGGGGGGGTGCTTCTCTCTTTCCCACGGTTCAGCAAGGCAAAAGGGGCACCTCCAGTGTGTGCTTTCTGGCAAGAAGAAAGTGAGAGGAAGTGAAAAATGGAACTTTGTTATCAGTGTGAAGTGTGGAGTGGGTGAATTGCTACATCTTTTCAGGCTGAATTGTTACTTCTCTGCTGAATATGGATCTGGCAAGGGGCTGGTCCCTGCGCAAGGTGAAAGCCCACCCATTTCATGACATATTTGCCCAAATACTGCTGTAGCATTCCCACAGTAATAAGGAAGAAGCATTTTAAAAGCAAAATCGGAAAAAAACACCTGAAAAAACAGGTGTTTATTTATTCCGTTTTTTAGCCAAATACTCCTCAAAATACCCCTGAAACTGATTGGGAATGGGGACGAAGAGGATCCAAACCATTTCTATACCATTTTAAAATGCCAATGGGAAGTGGGCCTCAGAGTGAGAAAAAAAATACATCATCCAAGTGGCAAACTGTGTTCTTTCTGCATAGTATAACTCAGAAAACTATCTGTTCTAGACTGGGTTTGGCTACAGAACCCTCTGTAGCTTTCTGTCCAATTTAACCCAAAGCACTGAGTCTCCCTCAGCAGACCAGAAACAGTCTGGATGTGCACAAAACCACAGGTGTAGTAACCCAGTAAAGCAAACAAACTTAGGCTGCATTCATAGCTGGCATAAAGCATACCCAGTAAGAGTTCAAGGATCACAGAATTTGCACTCCTCTGAGGGCTGGCAAGCAACACCCTGGGAGGGACAAACTTGGGGGTTCACATTCGTGGTGTGATTGTGAAGACGGAGCACTTGACAACCTGAGTGACTGGGCCTGTTCCATACTCATGGACATATTTTGCGTGGTGCAGAAAATAGCCAATTTTCAGGGCCATTTCCCACACTTCCTAAAATAGGGCTGTGCTGTAACTTTGAAAGACTGCAACTTTCATTTCTGGGCTTCAAAGTTTGTGGTGGATTGTGTCACATGGAATGAATGAACATTTCCTGCCTCTGGGGCCAGAGCAATAACTCTGTCCCAGTAGACATGCCAACCCCCCACCTGTGGAGATGCAGCCCAAGACAGCTTAGCAGCTTGTGGTGAAACTGACAGTCATTCTCAATTGTCACAACAGTTTGCCCACATGGCTGTCAATGAGCCTTGGATAATGAGCCACATCTAGAAATATCTACTAGACTATGTGACAAAAAAAGACATAGCAAGGAAAGGGGAGGGGGACAATCTGACATGGCAGTGATTTTTTTCCCCTGATAACATCTCCCCACTTCTACCGCAAGGAACATTGTGTGGGCAGTTGGTTTTGTGGCTGAAGCAGTTTCCCCCCAGCCCCCATTTCTCTTTCTTTTTAAGCATGGTTTAGACTCATTATATGCAGCCATAGAGATGCATTGATTGTAGCCCTGCTTCAGATATTCAGTGCATTCTGCCTTGATCCCTGCTCAAAGAGCACCCCTGGAGTTAGACAGCAAATGATGTCTCTGGCAATAGATAACCAGTAATTACTTTTCCTGAAGCCACATTAATGTTCTAAATAATGCAGTAGTTTCTGTGTTAAAGTTTCATGAGCTTGATTGTAATTATTCTTCAGGATGTGACAGTCTGTGGTGCTTTAGTGTATTATCACTTAAAATGAGGCCTACACCAGTTCTAAAAATAGCCTCAGCTGTGCTGGGTGCCTTTTCTTTTCTAATTTGGCACAAAAAGGGTAGAAATATGGATGGTTAATCCATTTTTCAAGCTATTGAAAAATTCCCAGCTTTACAAGTAACTGCAATTTAATTCAGTCTATCTTCACCCAACAAAAATATGTTTTTTTACCATTTTAGCACACAGCATATTTTGTTATGGTTCTTATTACTATGATACCTCAAACACTATTTCTGCTACTAACAGGCCACTATCTACATATACACAACTACAAAGAACAGCATAGACTAGAACAAGAACTTCAAATGACAAGACACCAAAACCTTCAGAAATCAGCACAACCTGTATGCATTTTTAAGAATCTTTTTTTATAGTTTTGCAATATATTTGTTTTATTGTACATGTCTATTTATGTATGCCACACTGAAGCCTGCAGGCAATACGATGGAATATAAATCAATAAATAATCATACCTTCTGTTTTAACATGCAGCTGACTTACTAAACAATGGCAGTTCACATAGTGGGTAGGAGTAAGGAGCAAAGCACCAATTAGCACCTCACTTTTAACAGTACCAAATCAGACTTCAATCCAAAGCATGGGAGGGAGACTCCTAGTATACCAGCCAATGCAGAATCATTCATAGATTAGAACATTCAATTTATCTGATAACAAGGGGGTGTTTTTCCACTGTCAGAAAATACCCATTTTGGCACCCATTAAGGACCCATTTGGGTGTGAGCCGGATGATCCCATTTCCACCACAGCGCCCATTTGGGACCCGATTGTTTTGACTGTCGCTGGGGAAATCCGGATCAAATGGGTACTTTCTGGTCTTTAGACAGAAAATCCGGATTAAAGGGAGCCTGTTTCCATGCTTGTGTGGCAATGGGGTCTAGAGGAGGCTAGGGGGAGGGGCACCCATTGGGGGGAGCCCCAAAACCTAAGCTTCAAAATCATTTCGAAGTCATTTTGAAGTCACTTCGAATTCTGTGCAAAATAGCTCCGGGGCGTCTTTGAACTCTGTGCTGATCTTCAGAGTGAACTTCGAAGTTACTCCGAAGTCACTCCGAAGTTCACTCAGAAAATCAGCACAGACTTCAATGAAGCTGTTTTGCACAGACTTCAAAGTGACTTCGAAGTGACTTCGAAATGACTTTGAAGTCGCTTTGGAGATTGCACCCCCTGTCCCCCCAAACACCTGGGGTGACAAGCAGACCCCTCATGGGTAGATCCGGATTTCCGAATGGGTGCTTTGGTGTTTCGATGGCAGGCAGGCTAGCACCCATTCCTACTGGGTGCTAGACCACCCATGGAAACACATTGGGTACTTCCCTTAATCCGGATCTACTAGATCCAGATTAAGGAATGTACCCATTCCTTAGATCCGGATCTTCTTAGATCCGGATTAAAGGAGCGCGGTGGAAAAACACCCAAGGATGAGCAGTCAGCGGAATAGGTTGGCACAGGAGGTAGTGAGATCTCATCAGTTGGAGGTCTTCAAGCAGAGACTGGACAGACATCTGTCTGAGATGGGTTAGGAAATCCTGCATTGAGCAGGTGGTCCCTTCCAATTCTAGAATTCTATGATTCTAAAGAGAAGACCTTCAAAGAAAAGAATGCATTGTTTACACACAGAGAAGATATGTGTTCAGACATGTGCTTAGGGAAAAGTGACTAGCTTAGGCTCTTTACAGGTCTTTGTGTGGATTATTACACTTTGAACAAAATCTCCATTAAAACTAAATATTGCCTTTCACTTTATCAGCCTCTTCATTAGCCTGTTCCAGGACGCCACAAAGTATTCACTAAATTAGATCTGAGGGACACTTATCACAGAATACATGCATCCAATGAAATACAGCCTTCAATATCCATTATGAGAAATTTCAATACTTTGTAGTGCCCTTTAGATTCAGCTCAGGTACAGCAGTATTCCACAGTTTTATAAATGACAACTTTCAGGATGTATTAAATGACTTCCTGATTGCTGATCTGATGATATTCTCTAAGGACATGTCCCCTCATTTGCAACATGTGCTTGGTCTTGGAGCAACCCCATAAATACCATGCCATACTGTTGAAGTGTGAAATCCTTCTTAACAAACTAGACTTCTGGGATCTCATATAACAGATGAAGGGGTGTAGATGGTTTCCACAAGATTTGTGCTATGTTGAATTGGGAGGTATCAAGGACATGCTCATAGCCATCTTTAAAGGAGTAAAACATCAGAAGGAAAAGAGGAAGAAACAGCCTCTCTTCAAATTTCAACAGACACCAAATTGCCAATCTGCCCTTGAGAAAGTCAAGCCCATTTTGATACACCCTGACTCAGCCTTGCCATTTGTGGTGCAATGCAATGCCAGTGATGTCAGTAGGATACTACTACAGGCCAACCCAAAAATGGATATAACCATCAACTGTGTGTACATTGCACATCAGCTGATATAAGTGAAAAGTAATTATGAGATATGGGATAAATAACTTTTGTGTGCCAAGTATTGATTCTCCATTTTGAAATATTATCTGGAAGGGGCACATCACCCATTTGAAGTCTAGACTAATGACAGAACTCTACAAGCACTTCAGACTTTCCTTCTATCAGTTGTGCTGGTTGAACTTTTTCACACATGTTGACTTTACAAGTACATCTAGGAAAAAAAATAGCAAACTTGCTGACACACTCTCCCGTGAGCCATGGTTTAAACAACTAATGACAGACCAGTCACCACAATTTTGAGTTCAAAACAAATTGGGTTTGTTTCTGATGTCATTGATATTATTAACACTTTAAATTACTCATCCCACTTTCATGTAAAAACAGAATCATAGTACAGCACCAACGCTATGAACTTTACAAAGATTGATAACATGCCTACATGAGAGGGCAAGTTGTACATACTGCAAACCTTAAAAGCTCAGATCTTGTACCAGCATCATAATGTCCCTGCTGTTCGGTATTTCGGATGCATATTCTTATAAGCAATTCTGGTGGCCCAATTTCTCAAGCTCTTGTGCCACTTTGACCTTGTCTAAATCTATTCAATCAAGGTCAAAAGCGACACTTCAGCTCTTGCCTGACCCTGACCACACTTGCAAATATAGATTTCATTTCTGACCACTCACTTCTTTCAGGTTATTCTGTCATTTGAATGATAATAAACAATTTTCCCCTGTAAGCAAATTCATCTTTCAAACAATTGGCCCTTCGAAGGGCATCTATTTGAATGAATACAAATTTTCTTACATTCAATTCATTATGAGTCAAATGCAAAAACCCATTCATGCACATCCCTACTGCTAACCCATCCAAGACTCCTCCAGTCATGTTGGAGAAACATGAATACACTGAAATCTCTAAAATTCCAGACCTCTCCTAAATCCCATGATGATCTTCAATGCCTGGTCCACTGGATTAGCTAGCCTGTCTCTGAACATTTTTGAGTGGATGCTGTGGGTGTTTTTGCTTCTAATTTTCATTCCCATTATCCTGATAAATCCGGTCCATTACAGGCTTTAGCCCTGGATGCCCTGGGCTAATGATACTTTTGAATAGAGATTTACTTTGGTGCAATGATCTTGCCTTGCATTCCCTGAGGACCTAGTTAGTTGTCTTGATAGTCACCATGCTCATCAAGAGATGGACAATCTTAGGCAAGCTGATACATGCTGAGGATGCATTCACACATAGTAAAAGAAAGCACTTCTGAAGTGGCTTCAAGGTGGCTTTGAGACTGTTTTAGAGGTGGGATCATTCAGATACTCGTCTCCTGCCCCCCCCCCATAAACATTCTAGGCTAGAAAGGAGGAGGAGGAGGAAGAGTTGGCTTTTATACCCCTATTTAAAGTGGCTGACAGAACTTTCCATTCTTCTCCCCATAAGAGACCCCTGTGAGGTAGCTGGGACTGTGAGAGCTCAGAAAGAGAACTGTGAGTACCCTAAGGTCACCCAGTTGGTTTCGTGGAGGACTGCAGACTTGAACCAAAAGACCTCCATATAAGAATCTGACATTTTAACCACAAGACCAAACTGGCTCACCAGATGTATTAGAGGTGGAATAAGAACTCAAGAGCCCCACATTACTGTCTCTGAGGAGGTGCCTTTGAGATGCTCCTTTTCAGCAGAGCCTGAAGCAGACCAACAAGTGTGCATGCCCGCCCCAGAAGTGCACTAATTGTTGATTAGGTGTGGAGCACAAAATCGTACTCTACACCTTACCCAATGTTACTTAAATACTTACCTGAAGTGTCCAGCAGTGCAACCATTTGCTATTACCAGTGCTTTGGGGTTGTTGGAGGTGCCACACAAGTGTGCTCACTGGCACCTTCAACGACTGTAGATGTGACTGCACGTGTGCAGAGCATCAGCGTCATCAAGGCAACAGTGCTGATGCATGTGCCACTGCCAAAATGGTGGCATCCAGGGGAGGACTGGGCCCTGGGATCAAATGAGGCGAGTATCCAATCCTGTGGGGAGGCTCATCTTGCTCCTTTCCCATTCAGCAGAAAAAGCCTCTGATTTAGTATTATAAACATTGGTAGGATTTTTCCAGAAGTTCTGGCAAGTTTTACCTGCATTGACTGGAGGAAAAGTTATCTTTGCACACTGCGTTTTGATCCAGTGCAGACCAAGCATAGGTTGTGAATATCAATGGCAAAACACCAATAGGGGCTCTCCCCCACTGTGTCCTCCTAATTGCTGTTGGCTAACACACTCATCAATTCAGATATAGTGCAACTAATTTGTGTCATATGCTGGATAACTCATCATTACCTTAGAATGACTACCTGATAGACCATCCAGTATATCTATCCTCTCCCTCTGTGTGTGTATTTATTATTTCCGCATAGTATAACAACTTATCTTTTTGACAGAAAAAATCCTTTACTATGAATTAAAAAATATAATCTTGAAGGTAAATTCTGTGATTAACACAGCATTCAGTTTGGCTCTTACCGTGCTTAGATGACCTTGAGCTTCAGCTTATCTTTTTACTATATTTGAAAGAATCCATTTGGTCTGTGATGATTTTTCACTACCATCTTCAGTAAATATTCTCTTTATAATCTTTATGCTGAGCATCCCAGAATGGTTCACAAACTACAGCAACCACATGCAAAAACAAATTCACTCTGTATGTTTAGGCCACTGCTGAGAGCTGATGGAGGATCTGCCCAGCTTGCTCTTTCTCCTCCACTCCTTGGGACCCAGCTACCTGATAGAAGTTTTCTCTCCCATTTCTGCAGGGTCAAGTCTGTAGTGCCACTGTTTCTAGAAGAACCTTGCTCTGATAGTTCCACAGGTGAGCAAAAGCAAGATCTGCATAGTGTCCTTATGGCACTTTGAATGTTCCATGAATATGGCCTTTCATTGCATATTTGGGGGGCAGGGAGAGAATCACACCATTTTAAGGAATGTGTCATGCCCTGTTCAGCCTCCTTGGAGGAGGGAAGCCTGCCTGCAATGTGAGCCTAATCAAAGACTCTCTCATCGCCTGCTTAGGCAGCAGAAGCAGGTGAGATGGAGATCAGAGCAATTAGCCCAGCTGCACCACAGGCATGGCTCTGACTCCTCTATTTAATAACTAGCTCACTTTGCCTCAAGTTGCTGCAGACAGTGTCTTAACAGCCTCTTGTCACCTGAGCTTGAAATCCTGGACTCCTTGTGACCTGCTGACTCTTTGGACTGCCTGCTGACCCTCTGGACTCCTCAACCCTGGACTGGAACTGACCTCGAGAATGCCTGGAACCCTTGGGACTGAGTAGCTGTGCAAGTGTTTGCCTGTTGCCCGACTGGCCTGCGACGTGACAGAGTGCCACAGTACTTTAACTGCTTTCAGAGCTCTTCATTCATCTCTCCCTGTGTGGAGGGACAGCTGCTGCATCTGTTGCCACCACTAGAGATGTGCAAAGGTCAGTCAATGTTTGCAAGTTCAAATTAAACCAAACAGTACAAAGATGTTCAATTTGAACCAAACCAGCCCCTGTTTGGGACCTGCTTCCAAGCACAAACAGTTCAATCGAATAATTTCTATTTGTTGCATTTTTGTCCCTTTAAATTGCTTTTCAAAGCTTTTTTTAAAATTGAAAAATGGGAGGAGGGAGTCTGAACAGGTTCAAAGTTTGGTTTGAACTTGTTTGAAAATATTCAAATTGAACTGAATAAAAAATGTTTGTGTACAACTTTAGCTGCCACCCCTACCACTCCAGGAGATTACTGGTTCCCTTAGTGGCACTCCTTGTATTCAAACACAGGAAATGTCCCCTTGCCACAGTCAAAATCAAAGCCAGCCAGGGACTCCCTTGTTTCAGTTCTGACAGCAGGTGGAGGGTTTCTCTTACTGCTGCCGGTCTTGATCAAAGCTGAGAATATTCTGGCTGTGATGGTTATGGCAGGGAGAAGAGGCAACCCCCTCTCCACCTGTCATGGTCAAAGCACTATCTTTAATACAGAAGGAAAGAGCTGGAATGCATAAACTGCTCTGCCCCTTCCCTGTGTGGATCCTAGCATAGTTTCCCATGTAATGCTGTAATGCAGAGTCTTGCCTGTGGCATTTACTACTATTAGCACAACTCCTTGCTGTGAATGTAAGCAGGGCTACTGGACAAGGGCCAAAGGCATCCCAGTTTATATAGGCAATGTGTAAAATGTGATTTTTAAAATATTAATTTGGTGCATATCTTCAGCATTTTTAATGTAGTGCTTTTAGGGATGTGCACAAATATTCGAATGCATTCAAAATTTGATCAAATCGACCAAATTTTGACATTTGAATTTGAATTGAGTGTCCTTAAATTTGAATTTAAAGTTTTGATTCAAATTTTGGATGTATATGTATTTGTTCAAATTATTCGGACATTCATATGTGTACAGGTTCGTACACAATGCGTACTTGAAGATCCGCATCTTTCCCGCATCTGTACAGATCCATACAGGATGAAAATGGACTGTATACGGGATAGCTGCGGGATGCATACAAATGTGTACGGACCAGGGAAGATGCATACGGGTATCTATGAATGAAAAATTTTAACCAATAGATTCGAATTTGCTTAATGTAAAAGTTTTGAATCGAATCAAATTTTTGAGCATTAGATTCAAATTGAATGAAATCCCAAAAATTGCATTCGTGCACACCCCTGCTTTTCCTTTTTTTTCTGCTTCTTGATCTGTTGATGTTCCTTTCTTCATCCAATCTATTCCACATGTATTGTACATCTTCCCAATTTTTGAATTATAATTTTGATCTAAAAGCAGCCTTATCGTAAGTTACCAAAATTATATGTTGACCTGGGATGCTATCCAAGCACAGAAGAGTAACAGTAACAGTCCACACTACTAGTAATAAATGGAATCTTTTCTGCCAAATGGAAACAATGTAATGAAAGCAATTTACTTTTGCAGGAATCCTGCAATCACAGGAAAACACCCTGTTTCCACCTGAATAAAACAACCAAAATATATTTCGCAGTTTCTCTTTTGAGATACATTTTTTTTAAAAAAAAATCCTTCCTCCTCAAACTCTTCCCTAATAAAAAGCCAGGTGTTCTAGAAATAGATTTTCTCTGTCAGTGATTTTGAAAAGAGAATGAGTCATTTCCAAGGGAGAGAAATAAAGAGATGCTGGATATCAAAAAACCAGCAATAAAGATCACTTGAACATTTCTGCCCTTTCTAAAGTGCATTTCAAAAATTGAATTGTCAAGGGAGAAAGGTATCATTTTGGAAGAGTAAAATATACAGAGTGTCAAAGCTCCCTTCAAAACTATTCAATGAAGGTAATATTATTTTCAATAAAGCACCAGCAATTTGGCTAAGTAGGCTAGTGGAATTTCTATAATTTATCCTCCTATGGCCGACAGGAATATGCTTTGGTTTAAACATCAAAATAAATACTCTCATAAATGGCTTGTTGGTGTTAACCCCTTTCAAATCAGTGCCACCATCCTGTACCAAAATTAATCATCCCTACGAGTTAGCATAAGAAAAATCGCTACACCACACTCCTAGCTAAAACAACCTTGCATATCCTTGGTCCTTTCTGCATGGGACTTTACTCCAGATTATACCCAGGTAGAGGACCCTATATCTACAAGCTCGTGCATACTAGCCAGGTCCTGCTGCAGTCTGCACCAGCATATAAATGGCAGGTCCCTATTCCAGGACGTGGCATAAATCTGGCTGTGAATCTGACCGAACACGGTGACAGTGGCAAAAAGTTTTTTCTCCACCACCATTGCGTCCCCAAGTAGCTGTCCAGCAGAGCTCTTTAGAGTAGTAAATGCCCTTACAAAATCAGGTTCAAGGAAGTGTGAGCCAGAGCCATGTAATATCTGCTGTGACAGTTTCGCAAAGCACTTTGAGGACAAAGTCACACAGATTCGTAGGGGATTAGATGTCACAATTGGACATAGTCCAGGGGAGGCATCCAGGGAACTGTCTGGTCCAATTCTTTTGGATCAGTTTCAATTATTGCGACCTGAGGACGTGGACAAGCTGCTTGTGGGAGTGTGGCCAACAACATGCTCTCTAGATCCTTGCCCCTCTTGGCTGATAAAACCTGGTCTGACCAGCTGGATTCAGGAAGTGGTGAATGCTTCTTTGAGGGATGGGGTGGTTCCACTGGCCCTTAAACAAGCTGTGGTATGCCCCCTCCTGAAGAGGGCTTCACTGGATCCAGAAGATCGAAACAACTATCATCCGGTAGCTAACATACCTTTTTTAGGCAAGGTACTAGAGAGAGCTGTCGCTGTTCAACTGCAGGCATACTTGGAAGAAGCTGATTATCTAGACCCATTTCAATCTGGCTTCAGGCCTGTTTATGGCACTGAAACCACCTTGGTCGTCCTGGTTGATGATATTTTCCAGGAGAGAGACAGGGGGAATGCTACCTTGTTGGTTCTCCTGGACCTCTTAGCAGCTTTCAATACCATTGACCATGGTATCCTTTTGGAGAGGCTATGGAGTTTAGGAGTGGGAGGCAGTACTTGGCATTGGTTTTCCTCCTATCTCCAAAACTGATCTCAGGGAGTGGTTATTGGAGATACTGATTCAACGCCCTGGGAACTCATTTGTGGGGTTCCCCAGGGGTCAATCTTATCTCCCATGTTATTTAATATCTATATGAAGCCGCTGGGAGAGATCATCAGGAGTTTTTGGAGTGAGGTGTCACCAATATGCAGATGATACCCAGCTCTATCTCTCTGTGTCATCTGAATTAGGAGAGGTGGTTCAAGTGCTTGACAGGTGTCTGGAAGCAGTAAGGGGCTGGATGGGGGCCAATAAATTGATGCTGAATCCAGACAAGACAGAGGTGCTGTGTGTCATAGGGTCTTGGGTCCGTGTAGTTGGGAAATACCCTGTCCTTGACGGGGTTGCAATGCCCTGGAAAGGACAGGTGCATAACTTGGGGGTACTCCTGGACTCTGCACTGACACTTGAAGCTCAGGTGGAGTCCGTGAATAGGAGTGCCTGTTCCCAAATACAATTGGTGCTTCAGCTTAAGCCTTTTTTGGACAGAGATGACTTGGCCACAGTCATCCATGCCCTGGTAACTTCTAGATTGGAGTATTGTAATGCACTCTACATGGGGCTGCCCTTGAAGACTGTTTGGAAACTGCAGCTAGTGCAGAATACAGCTGCAAGACTGCTTACAGGGACAGCTGGCTGAATGCACATCACACTGATCTTAAAAGAGCTGCACTGGCTGCCAATTCGCTACTGAGCCCAATTCAAGGTTTTGACTCTGATTTATAAGCCCCTAAATGACTTGGGCCCCAAAAATCTGAAGGAACACCTTCTCCCATATCAGCCTGCCCGTGCCCTAAGATCTGGGGGGGAGGCCCTTCTTGTTGTCCCACCACCCTCTATAGTAAGACGGGTGGGCACTCAAGAGAGGGCCTTCTCAGTAATGGCCCTCAGGCTGTGGAATAGCCTCCCCCTCAAGGTGTGTCAGGCTCCTTCACTGTATACATTCAGGAGGGGGGTGAAGACACACCTCTTTGCTCTGGCCTTTGGCTAAATGTGGCACGGTTTTCCCCCACTGCAGACATTAGTGTTTATATTGTTTTATATATATGTTTTTATCTTAATATGTTGTTTTTAAATATGCTGTTACCCACCCTGAGACCTTAGGGTATAGAGTGGGATAGAAATGTAAATATAAATAAATAAATAAAAATAAGGCTCAGTGCAGAAAGGCCCCTGCAAAGGGCATGCCCCCACCAATCCCATCTCGCCTTGAATATTGCCAGGAACAAATGTACATTGGAACTGATATAGGAAGCCAGTTGTGGAAATCAATGTTATCCCACCTTTTGATAGTTAGCAGTGTTATAAATCTGGCATGTTGTAGTGTGGCATAATACAGTCTTGTTAGTTAAGATGTATGTTTCTTCCAGATGGCAACAAGACAGAGACATACAAAGGGAAAGCCAGCAATCACCGTGTATTTCCCTGAACTCTTGCCATCTGAACATGGGGTTGTGACAGATCAAATGAGAACAGAAGAGAGCTGTTCGGAATTTTTGTGTCAGCAGTCTTTTTCTTCCCCTATTTCCCCTGATTTTTCTTACCAAAATGTAACAGAGATAACTTGTGAACAGAAGCAGTGGTGGCAAGATTTTCTCTCAGAAATCACCAGGGAGGTGTGTGAAAAAAGTGAGATTCCATCGGTGGTGATCTCCTGTTCAGATGATGTCCCTCCCCAGTGCATTGAATGTATGTGTGGTTACTTTACACCCAAGCAAGGCCCCTTCTTCAAACTACCATCTAATGGTTTTCTTAAAAAGCTGTATTTTCAGGCCATTTACTGCATCATGCCATCATCTTCCTCATGTGCTGCTTGACATGCATGCTGTGTCAAGGGTGTAGTTCTTCACTACCTAGATTCAACCTTAATTTCCAGTGCAGAAAGTGAAGCTTACCCTTATTTGTAGGGCACTTATGCTCATCATACCCAACCATCACAGCATCTGGAGGCTAAGCCTGGGGTATCCTGAGCACTAAGCTGCCCTTGAGGACTTTTGCCTAATGCCTCTGAGCTTCCACTAACCTTGCTCAACCTTTCAATGTGAGCTATTAGTACCACATGCATGAGTGAGTGTGCCTACACTCAGCAGTAAAACTTTATTTGACTAGTCATGAGACCATTTCAAAATACATATAAAAACATACAAGACAAAACAGAAATTCTGATCCACATGTAGTCACCTTGCAGTGTGCTCCTGCATGGAAAGAGCCATTTCTGATGTGTGCTGCAAGGCTACCAGTGGGGCAAGTGCAGAAAGGCCCCAGGTCTTACTCATCTATTTGATATATCTAATCTCAAGTAAGAGATTGGGTATTTGATTAAAAGAATCTGAAATGCATACATACAAACTAGGAATGTGCACAAATGGTTTTTTTTACATTTGATTTCTATTGAATTGAATGAAAATTGATATTTGTTCGAATAGATCCCCTTCGAATATGGTAGGATTCTATTTGATACGAATGTATTCATACAAATTTTTACGAATATCCAATACGAACACATATGTATCCCATACGTATCCAATACATATCTGATATGTATCCCATAACGTATCCACTCTGAAAGCATCAAATCCATCCTGAATCCACTTTAAGGGTGTTTTTCCACTGTCAAAAAGTACCCATTTTTTGCACCCATTAAGGACACATTTGGGTGTAAGCCAGATGACCCCATTTCCACCACGGCACCCATTTGGGACCCAATTGTTTCCACTGCCGTGGGGGAAACCCAGATCAAATGGGTACTTTCTGCCCTTTAATCTGGACTTTCTGTAGACCCCATTAATGGGGTCTACAATGGGGTCTTCTGTCAGAAAATCTGGATTAAAGGGAGCCTGTTTCCACAGGAAACAGGCAATGGGGTCTAGAGGAGGCTAGAGGGCATTTTTGTACCCATTAATGTGTACTTCGAGTGACAGTGGAAAAACACCCCATATCATTCAGTGCCCTTGCCCTCTCCTTCACATGGGTATGACTATGAGAGCAGTAAAAGTTATAATTTCTGAACTGTATAAAGAACTGCAAAATAAAAACCCCATTGGTTATTATTTTGTGAACTGGAGTTGGAAATAGAACAGTTAAAATTCTGGTGTTTAGATAAAATTGTTTCTTATGGAAGTGACACAAAAGGGCTTTACTAAGAAAAACACTGTTCTGGATTGATAAATTAAAAACACTATCTCATTTGGGTTTGAACGAACAAACTAATTGGTGTGTTTAATATCTGCATTTTGTTTTATTTTTAATTGAAAAATGAATGTTTACTGATTAGTCAGATAACCATATCAATTTACAAAATACTGAAATGAATACTCTGATTTCTCTTCAGAACATAAATTTTTCATCCCTTACTTTTAATTGATAAAATATATTATTATTATTATTATAGTTTATTTCTAAAGCGCTGTACATGTACTCAGCTCTGTACAATATTATATGAATCTTAGACAGGTCCCTGCCCTCAGGCTTACAATCTAAAGAGACAAGAAACAAAAGGAAAATGGTGTGGGAGGGAACAGGGAAAAAGCAAAAAGCAAACACGTGAGGTCTTCAGCTCCAGTTCTTCTGTTCATTTCTTATATTCTCCAAGTTACTGTCCCACACATTACATCCTCATTTTTATACAGTGTGACATATGTTTTTACTAGGCTATATTAATTTGTAGTAGGTTCCTTTAGTGAACTGTGATTTGGATCTTGTAAGAACAGATATGATGTGTAAGTGGATAACATGATTAGCATTTTCATCTAATCTCCAATAATCTCTTTTGGTGTTAAGAGTAATCGGTGCCATAAGAAAGTGATTTGCTTCAACATGGAGTGTTTTTCCACTGTCGCTAGAAGTACCCATTAATGGGTAGAAAAATGCCATTACGTACCCATTAATGGGTACTTAATGGGTACTTTTAGTGACAGTGGAAAAACACCCATGGTTAATTTTATTGACATTATTTAATATTATGAGGATGAATGGAAATTAATGGTGATGCATGCATTCCAGGCCAATGCTCCAGAGGTCTTAAAAAACCGTGTTTCATAAAACAAACTGTCTGAATGAAATGTATAAGAGAACATTGTCTGACAGGGAAAGTGGGGTATTGTCATTTTGAATTGAACTATCTGAGTTGTAAGATAATTTATACTGTATATTTTGGTTGTATACATTAATAAAATTAATTTTAAAAAAATGTGAAACCTGTTCCCCTCAAGCACTCACCAAGTGCTCTTTTGAAAGAGTGCAGATTCAGCTAAAGTTGCTAGCGAAAAGGGGAAATTCAATCTCCCTTAATCAAATAGTTCATTAGCTGATCAAAATGTTCCTGAAAATGCTGCTTTTCTTCTTTAGTAAAGCAAATGGCTAAATCTTAATTTAAAGCTTCATATCAGGATTAGAACTCTTCTTTGCAGTGTTGTGCTGCCCTAAAATAAGTAATAATAAGACTAACTCTTGTGAGCTCTCCCATTCTTATCATGCATCATTCTCTGTTAATTATGACAACCTCGCAATTTTAAGAATTTTCAGCATCTTCCTGCTGTGCTTATTTGACAGTGCAGTACTAATGAAGTCCCTTCCCTTGTTATGGATCATTAGATATTACAGACTGGCTAAAGCTCTATCACAGTATTTACATTCCATACCTGCTGCTTTCTATTTTATTTCCTTCCTGTTTTCGTTCCTCATCCTCTGCTGCATGTCAGATGACAACATATATCAATGCTGTTTCCCCCACCCCCTTTTTAAAGCATCTTCTTGCCTGGGAATTTTCTGAGAACGTAGCAGAAGGTAATACACAAAATATAGTTCATATTTCCATGTTAATAATGAGAATTTTTTTCATAAAAAACTTGATAACCTGAAAATTGCAGTCGAACAAGATGGATTGCCTGTCTGATCCAACAAGTTTTTTGTTTTTTTAAAAATTGTGTTTTAAATTCTTATGAGTCTTGGGGCCTTTTTGTACTTGCTGGTGTTCTGCATCAGCAAGTATACTAAAGGCTTCCTTCCCTTCTGAATGCAAGTGTGGAATATTGGAGGCCCCACCCACTGTTAGTACACTTCATCCATTGAGAATGGAGTGTGAACCAGATCAGAAGGTTCCTTGATATCCAGGTTTATTAGTGTATTAGTGGGGGCTAATCTAATTTGGTCTTGTCAGACTCTTCATCTGGTAGTTCCCCAGTTCAAGTCCGCTTTCCTACATGAAGCCTGCTGAGTGACCTTGGGCTCTTCACAGCTCTCTTTTTGAGCTCTTTTACAACCCCACCTACTGTAAGTCACAGGGTGACAGTTGTAGAAAGAAGAATAGAGGTTTGTCCACTGCTTTGAGTCCCTTATGGGTGAGAAAAGTGGGGTATAAAAACTGACTGTTCTTCTTTTAATCTGGATTATGGATGCATGCAAAAGGTGTACACTTCCATGTTCTAATTTGCAAAGGGAACCATTTTGTAGCAAACCTTACTGCACTGCCAAAATGGATCTCCTAGGAGCAGTAAAGCCAGCATCCTTTGTTTTCAGCCTTCTGAGCTTATGGAGAATAGCTCCAAAGCTAACATGGACTGCAGGAACCAGGGCTGAGATGGAAAACGCCATTACCGTCCAGACAGCATTGTTCTGCCTAAGGGCCATCCCTCCCAGCCTTGGAACACATGTGTTGCTGCCCAACAACTTCAGATCTACAGAGATAAGTGCAGAAAAGTCCTTATGACTGCAGTCATTCCAAGCTTCTCCTTAAGTATTTTGGAAATGTTTCCTGCCTTTGACAAACTAGATTGCTCACTTCATCCAGCTCTCCAAATGTATTGTTTAATCACAGGGTGGCTGCCGCTGAAAGGTAGCCTTTAGTATGCACATAATTTTTTTTATGTAGGTTTATGCTGATAGGTGACTTATTCATGGCCTTTATACACTGACCTCCTGTGTTCTCAGCTACGACAGGACACCCTGCCATGGAACAAGCAATCCAGTCCACACTGGAATGGGTTGCTACTGGAAGAGTGTCATCAATATTCAGAAAGCCCATTTCACAAGAGCCATTAGGGACAGCATAGAGTATGTGGAAGCTGGGAAAGAAAGTTGTTGCGAGCTCTCTCAGGTTCTAGACTGACCATCTTTGGCAGGGACCCATCTCTTCATCACAACTTGTCAAAATTGGCTGAAGCAACCCAAAGGGCTGCAAACGGGTGGAAACTTCCCTCTGTGCACAGGTGTAGACATGGTGAAATGTGTCCTGGACTGGGAACAATGGAACCAAGAAAGTACATTGTCTGGCTGTAGTCAGAATATCACAAGGTCCCAGTGGCGTGGCCATTATCTCTATGTTGTCCAGTCTTGTTAAAATATGCATATAGCGATCTATCATTTTGAAACATATGTAAAAGATCTGTAATCTCCCCTCCATTTTATTACCTTGGAATTCTTAAATTTGTTCTTAATTGTTTATTTTATACATGTTTATTGCCTCTGCATACTTTTTGCATTTGTTTATTTTATGGTCTTCCATTTATTGTATTTACTAAATTTCATTAGTCTATAACAGATGCATTTAAATGAATGGGGGAGCAGAAGATTGTGAGACACACTGAATTTGAATTAAATCGTATAACTATAAATAACACATGTCCTTTTTTCATAATTACTGAATATATTTTTATGCCTCACGTTCATTTATCTTCTCACTTCAGTTAGCATTTGCTAAAATGGTGAACACATTTCTATCATTCTGAATTTTTCTATAAATGGTGGCAGAACTTTTACTACAGTGATATAATCAAATCGTCCTCCAATCAAGGTCATAACAATGAGACAACTAATGAAGGTCTATGATAATCTTCTGTTTCCAGGACATATCCTACATTGTGTTCATTAATCTTAGTCAAAGACCTGATAAATCCACTTAATACTCTGGGACAGGGTGTTCTTCTAGATACTATTGTAAATCTAGATGATGAGTTTAATAGCAAAGTTGCCATGGATTTGCACTATGCTTTAACTGACTGCTATTCATTTAATTCAAGCATTGTATAAAATTGTCTCTATTTCTAAACCGTATCACAACTCATCTTTCTTTGATTTTATTACAAAATTCATTTGCATTTTTCTGTGGTGTGCATTGGATGATGTAACAAAAGCTCTGCCTGCTCTACACACACATTCTTATCGACCAACTAGTGACAGAAGCATTCATTCACAAATCACCTTTTTGATAAGAAGCTCTATAGAAATATTGCTGCTATACCACCTTTTTCCTAGATCTGATTACCAATATTTTGCTTCTTTTTCACTCATGCATCCAAATATATTCATTTTCACTGGATAAGTGTCCACATGGAGGATGGAAGGTGAGAGGAGTGCCTTTTACAAGCCCAGTGAATAAGTGGAATTAGATAAAGAAGCTGCCCAAAAATTGTCTTCTTGTTAGGAGTGGTACTCTAGGGTAATTAATTTTGGGGGGGGGAATAGCTTGAACCCAGACATAAGGACTCCAGGTGGACTGCAATTGGCCAAATTAAGTTTTAAGAGCACAGAATTAGCCAGAATGGCAAGATAACAAGAAAGCAAGTAGATCAAGGTTCTTTTGAAGGAAAATAAATAAACCTTATTTAATACACAGCAGGATCCTTCAAACAGCAGTGGTATAAACATAATCAGCAACTGGCTGCCTGCTGACAGCTGTAGCAAAGAAGAAAAAGCAAAACACAATACAAGTATAAAAGGACAATAAAAGCATAAAGCCCAAGCTGGGATATGTGGGTCTGTGAGTATTGGGATGGGGAAGACTACCCAAGGTGAATGCTAGCCACATGGATCTCACTCTCCCACCTACCACACCCAATCCCAAAACTCTCTCCCCACACACTGTAATATCACATCAATTCCATATAAAGAAGCTATATTTCAAAGGCCTGTGAGAAGAGGTGAATCTATATCAGGCACCCAAAAGGTGTAGCATTGGTGCCTGACATTCCCCACTATAATATGTCCCCCCCCCCATGCATACATATGGCTTTACCTAGAAGGAAACCCTGCTGCAAATAATTAGACTTCTGAATACTAGAAATGCTTAGGGTTGCATTTTATACTTTATACTTACTGTTTCTTTAGCCAACTTTTAAGATTAATGAGTGCCGGGTACATCTGAGAGTCACAGGGGACAAATAAGGTCTTTTTTTCAGCTTCCTTGATTTGTTGTAAAATGTGTGCTTCAATTTAATATATGTAGCGGGATAGATAATTTGGGAAAGAATGAACTAGTATTAGTTAGGGAGCAATACTCATTTATTTCCCTACTTCAGAAAGGCTTTTTATGAGCTCTCCATTTCATATTGACTTTTACACAAAGCATAACATTGAAGTCTTCTTTTAAATAGCCTATTACATCAATATCTCTTAGAACTACCTTAGAGATCTTTTGTGTTCCTACAGTGCTCATAAGCTGATAAGGCTGCTCTTTTAATATATTTTTTTAATGTTATTGTTTTAAACTGCATAAGTTGCTGTGGGAGTCTTTGGACTAAAGATCCAGGCTGTTAAATCTCTGCTATAAACAAATAATAGAGTACATTGGAATAATCAAAATCATCATATAAAAGCAAAACATGGATTTCAATTTGGCCATATACACCCGAGCCCAGGAATGAATATTTCAACCAATTTACTTCAGGCATTCAAATCAGATAGAAACTGGAAAGTGATTGGTGAAGATTTAGATGATGTCACAAAGCATCTAATTCTGGCTGATTGGTCTTACATTGCTATGCCTCATACCCTTGATGCTGCCCTCCCATGGCTGTGGTTTTTGCAGAGGCTGCAACGTTGTGAACATCACATCAGAGGTAATAGCAAAAGCCAAACCATATGTTAGTTTTAGTGTATAGAGAAGGAGTGTGCAATTCTTCTTAAAATAACAATGGATAGTGTAGTTAAACAAGACTGATGTTGCAGGGTGTGGGCAGGTTTAAACTCTTCCTGTCCTCCTGCAGACTAAGGCAACAACCATTCATGCTAACATGTGCCCTTTTTATTGTGGCTACTGCATTTTAGAATTTGGGTCTGTGCTTCCCATACATTACCTTATAATTAAAAAGTAAACTTAGGCTGTATTCACACTTATCTGCACTTTTCTGGTGCAAGAAGCCCTGTACCAGGAAAAGAAATTCATTCCAAGCTGAGATGGATTGTTCCTGGCATGGAATAAGAAAAAGAGCTGGCTTTTCTACGCTGCTTTTCTCATCCATTTAAGGAGACTCAAAGTGCCTGACAAAGCTTTGTGTTCTTCTCCCCACAACAGAACACCCTGTGAGGTAGCTGGGGCTGTGAGAGCTCAGAAGATAACTGTGACTAGCCCAAGATCACCTAGCTGGCTCTGCAGAGAAGTGCAAAAACAAACCTGGTATTTCCAGATAAGAGTCTGGCTCCCTAACCACTAGACCAGACTGGCTCTAGACCAAACTGGACATCAAATTTAGATTACCTATTCCTCACCATCATCTGTACCAGCTTCAAAGTTCATGGCAGTTTCAGAGCCAGTGTAGGTGGGCTTCAAATGCTCTGAAGGCCAGAAGTTCCCCAAGGGGAGGAGTATTTCAGCAGAGACCTTGTTGTCCTACCAAAATGGGTCCCAAATGGTATCCTGGACCACAGAGGTATGCCATCTGCATGCTTTCATGGTCCAATATACCATCCCCTAGTATGCCAGTAGGCTGAACCAGGACACCATCTGGGCACCCTAATCTGGTCTAAAGTCCATCCTGTGCAACTGGAGTGTACTAAAAGAGGGCAGAGTCTCCCTTGAATTCTGCCAGTATATGTGGAAGGGAAGCCCTAAAACCTCTTCCTGGTCCCCACTACTACTGAGTGTGGAAAGCTTCTTGCTTAATAATGGAGTACATTTGCATGTCAAATTCCTTACTTTGCCAGGTTGGGCTAGCATAGTTGTGTAGACTGAATTTTGGAGAAGAGCAAACCAGTGTGTTGTAAGAGGATGTGTCGGTGTCCCAGTATTCTTCCAAAGAACAATCCCAAAGCATCTTCTGATCTGGTAAGTCATTATGAAAACAGGCTGCTTGATCAAATCAGCCACTAATCCAATCTACCAAGCCTGTTTGTTGAGTTAAGGATTTTTATTATTTTATTGGTGTGATTTTATGTTTCTTAAGTAGTTAACTGTAAGTGTTCAATAATTTTGTAGTTGCTTTGTTCCTATATGATTTTGGATTTATGTATTCTAACACTACAACCTGTTTGTCACTGAGAAAAATCTTAGTTTGAAACATGTTTTTGGATTGTTGTGTGGTGTGGTGTTCTATAATTCTGCTTTGTCCCTAAGCTTTCAGATATGGCTACAATACCCATCTTCATAAGAACTGACTGCTGGAAGGGTCAAATGCAACTGATGGCCTCATGGACCTTGTCACCCTTCTTATAGATGTTGGTAAATGTTGGTTAGGTGCTACTTCTTTCCTCATTTAACATTTTTGTCACCTACAGGATGATGCATAAATGAGGTACGTACAGCTGACAAATGGAAGAGGGCAATAGCACTAAGATACTGGTAGGACAACCTATAACCGCTCACAATGAACGCCCGCCCACAATCCAAGATGAACAGCCTACTCATTCTTCCAGTAGTCCGAGAGCAGCCACCGAATACCAAGCCATGGATACTCCATTGCTACCCCAGGCTCCCATAGGGGAGAATCCTACTGGGGAGAGAGCACAATGCTCTGCAAGGGGAGAGCCTGCAATACACATTTCCCAACCCATTCAGGATTCAACACTCGCTACTTGCCAGCACATTGTTGCTATCCTTGGACAACTAACTGATCAGCGTGAGTACTGGGTGTTTTTATTAGGTACATCACTTCCCCTGCATGTTCCTTTGCTGTTCTGAAGAATTGTTAGAGATGTTTTGGTTGCAGAGACATATTCCTAGAAGAGTTCCAGAACTTCTCCCCATTCCATTGGTGCTCCTTGGTAGGTTTCTATCTGGTTTAACTGTGGGCATTAATAGCACAATCCACAAGTGCTTGTGTTTATTTGAACCACTACAGTGTACTTTAATCAGCTGGGGGAGCAAACTAAGCAGTTTGAACTATTTGCTCTTTGCTTGTACATCTAAAAAGCCAGTAAGTAAATGGGCTGTGACATAAATATGTGACACAGGCTGTTGTTGTTGTTTGAGGGATTAAGGTTTCCAAGGTTTCATAGACTGTTTGAAGACGAGTTAACATACGCCTTGTTCACTTGGCAGAGGACAGCATCATGAGAGAACTGAGAACAATGCACAGAGAGTTGCGGCTTATGAAAGGGGAGCAGCGACGGACAAGTTCCAGAGTGGTGTCTGTGTCACATGACTTGGAAGCAGTTAAGGACCATTTACATTGGGGATGAGGCTGAAGAAATTACCTTCAGTGATCCATTCAGAAGTCACAAAGGGCGCTCCTTTCTCTGTGGATCTTATCCACCTAGGGTTATTAAACTGTTACTACCCAAACGATTATTATCCTGCATTGTGATTTGCTATATATACAAAGGTTGGAATTATTACATTTAATCAGTACTTCAGCAAGGCTCTTTCCACAATATTAGTCTTCACTAGGAATGGGACCAAGGCCCAACCTTCCACACTTTGGTGTAGGACAGTAGAAACCCAGCTCTCAAAATGACACCCTACCTTGGACTACAGTTGTACTACTATACACAAATAGAACATACCAGGAAGCTTGATTTTCCATCATGCTTAAAATGGGTGATTGCTGTGGGAAGGTAGAGTAATCCCAGTATAGTCCTGGGAAAATAGTGGTTTTTAACCAGTATCTGGAGGCACCTTCAGTGGCACCGAACATTCTACTTTCAGTCTGATAAAATCACTTCTATTGCAGACACCGTGTGTTGTTTTGAATGTAGCACTTTGATAGAGTCTGGATCTCATTTATGCTGAATGTTACATAATTTGTAAATGACTAGCAGTTGCTTCAGTTAATCAGCTATAGATAATGTGGTATTAATAATGGCTCACAATTAATAGCACCGAATTTTCAATATTATAGGAGCTCATTTTGCTAAGCAGATCATCTTAAATCCTTTGTGTAAGAATACAGACAATTTTCAGAAAAGGTCTAAGATTTTGGAATTTGGTCAAAAGTTTTCTTCTAGACGCTTCATGCTCACAATAACTTGGACTTAACAGAGAAATAATAGCAAATTATTAAAAAGTAATGGATTGGGATCCAGAGAGAGGTAGTGTTTGAGTGTTCCAAACTCGGTCCTGCATGCTGCCTCTGTAGCCCTGCCTCGAACCAGCTGTAGATCAACTGACTGTCAGTAACCCTTTTGCCTCCTGTTCACATCTGTACATTTTCCTATACTGGCTTCAATGCCTAACAGCAATAAGACAGGGCTTTTTTTTTCAGTTGACCCTTTTTAACAAGCATCCCATCACCAGATGTGTACACACTCACAGTCACACACAAACAAGCCTTCCAAATAGTTATCCAAATATGTGGCACAGGACCTAGGTTATTGTGCCATACTGCTGCTTATATTCACACGCTGATTATGGTTGCTACCCACTGATTGGCCACAGGGAAAAAACTCACCTCTTCGTTTATTCAGTTTCCTGCCCAACCTGGTTTGAAGAAAGAGATGCCTTCAGATACACAAAATACCAAATGTTGAGATTTCAAACCAGCGTAGGGGGAATGCAGGAGGAAAATGTCTATCATAACAAACTCAAATTTACCCAGACAGCACCCCAGTGATGATAATCTAGTACAATCTTTACAAAATGCATGGAACAGGGGAGGCCAATATGTTACTTGCTAAGTTCAACTGGTAGAAATCTGAATTCCCCATATCTCTGAAAAGTGGGCTACTTTTTATAGTCCAGTGAAATCTAGAACTGGGCTTGGCCTGCGTCTGAAGTCAGCACCTGTCTAAGTAGCAGAAGGAGGAACAGGATCCAGCCATGCCCATGGTGGAGAGCACTTTAAAATCTTGTACTGAAATGTTCCTGAGTGCAAATTCCAACCCAGGAGAGGACCGGGCCTCAAGGCCCATGTGGTCAGATCATTCTCCAAGAAGCCATCATCTCCCTAGGAATGCCATAGTACATGGACCCATCAGTTCTAAAACACATCTGGATCATGTGAAGGTTGCTCCAGGTTTTAAGCTCCAAAAGCAAGAGTTTGAAAACAGCTTTGTATAAGCCCAGGAAAGCAGGCCAAAGACTACAAAAAGAAGAGCAAAAGGCACCTACATCCTACAACCAAAATCAGATGTGGAACAAATTCATGGGATTTACATGCATATGAGGTTTATCTGCTGTACATGATGCTACATCAGACAGCTGTAAACTAGACAAAAAAACCTCAAATAATCTCAGTATATATGCATTTCTCCTTCAATAGGCATATACAAGAATGACCCCAATCTAGGATACAGATGACCAAAGTCTAACCATCTATTCCAAGCATAGGTCTGGGGTTCTTCACCTGCCTCGGTAGTATTTTAAGAGAGGATGACACTCACTTGTGTGTGGTTTTTTAAATGGTGCGGTATTAAGGCTGTAGATGTACATTCCCTGTTATACCATAGTTAAGATCTATATATGGCTTGGCTTCTGCTTCTCGTGTTTTGTCTTGATAATGCAAATATTACTTTGCAATTCCTGTACTTAAGGAGGGGTGTAAGCCCAGAAAGGAGAAGGTTAAGAAGGAGCAGGTGGAAATGGTTGCAGAATGCAGAGTAATCAGAAAGTGTATGAGCCCTGGAGGGAAAATAAAAGACTTTAGAATAGCAAATTAAGAAAGTTCTTAGCATAATTATTTAGCATGACAGAAAGGACAAAAAAGGGATTAATGAATTCATATTCATGAATGTAAAACTGATTTTAGATTCATGTCTGATCTCTGAGCGGGACCACGAAATATTTTGATCTAATTCACCCAGACAATATCACTTCAGCATTTGGTGCTGAACAGAGATACTGTATGTCAGAGACTCAGGCAATTCTACCATTCCATGCTTTCAGGAGTTTCTCCTCCTGCTTTGATACTGCTTATGCATGGAATTCCTATTCAGGTCTCATCACAGGAGTGATGGTAGGAGAGCTGGCAGCCTAACTTACCAAATATCTTATATGCAAACATACCCCTCATCTTCTTAGCCCTTAAATCATAAGGTCAATGAGCCGGTGGGCCTTTTGAAGCAATCAATACATGACTAGGATATCTCCCCGCATTTCTTCACAGAGGGATATAAGAGAACTCCTTTGAGGGTAGTTACCTCTGACAACTAAGAGCTAAACACAGGCTAAAACCTGCAGGTCTCTCAGGATTATATTGAGAATACAACACATAATTGGGATATAAAGGTGATATTCCATAATACCACTATTATAAGAAATCCTGCAATGATACTAGCCAGGCATCCCATAATAGTGACCCCTTGCCTAAATCTGCTGGCTCTATCTGTGCTGGCTCCTCTTGGAAATACCCAGCTGTCAGACAAGGATGCAAAAAGAAGAACTGGCTTTCCATCCCGCTTTTCTTACCCATTTAGGGGTACTCAAAGCAGCTGTCAAAGCTTTCTGTTCTTCTTCCCGCAACAGATACCCTGTGAGGTAGTTGGTGCTGTAAGCTTTCATAAGAGAGCTGTTACTAGCCCAAGGTCACCCAGCTGGCTTTGTGGAGGAGTGCGGAATCAAATCTGGTATTCCCAGATAGGAGTCCAGCTCTCTAACCACAAGACCAAACTGGCTTAAAAACAAACAAAGGGATGTAGGTGGTTGCTTAGCTGACATCTGGGTACTTGCAAGAGAAACAATCATAAAAGGAGCCAGCAGATAGAGATAAGAGCCCTGGGCTGCTGGGACCGGCAGGGCTGTGGCACACGCATGCACGATCGGCACCGGCCCTGCCAGCCCCAGAATTGGGCCAGCGACAACGAGGTGAAGCGGAGGACGTGGGCGCAGGACTCTCAGCGGGGTGGGGGTGGGAGTAGGACTCACCTTCCCCTGGCCAGAGAACAGCCGATTGCTGGTTCTCTTGCCAGAGGGAAGGCAGGGAAGCCGGCCGCCACACTCGCCCACCTGTCAGAGATGCAGAACATGCACTCTGCCTCTCTGACAGCTGGGCATGCGCCGTCAGGGCCCATTTGGGATGGGTGTTGGTGCATCTGCACAGCACCCACCCCAATCCGTTTCCCCATCCGGCCCTGCCACCGCCGCCGCTGCTCTATGTGTGTGCGTATGCGCGGGGCCTCAGAGAATCTGACCCTCTATGGGTCAGATTCTTTTTTAAAACATTCCGCCTGAAAATGGATCTTTGAGATCCGTTTTCCGGCGGCACGTGAGGAAAGGCCCTATGCTTCTGGAGTAAAAACACTTTGTTATGGGTCCCAGATCAGAGAATGTTCACTGCAGCAGTCACAACTTGTTCAGACAAACTGACAGAAATTGCCTTTCAGTCTTCCTCAAATATTCATTTCCAGTACATCAATATGCACTTCACAGAGATCAGATCTGAAGCCCCAGCTGGATCACTGGCATCTCCCTTCAACCTGCCAGTTGCTCTGTGCAAGTCATCACTGTCAACCTTGTTCTGTATTCTAGATCACAAATGACCAATATCTGGTCCCCTGAATACTGCTGAACTGCAAGTCCAGTAAAAACTCTCTAATTTCAATTATTGTATTTTTAATTTGCAACCATAGGATTTAACAAATTAAAATTCAAATATAAAATAGATAAAATCTTTGAAGTCCACTTATTTAATTGATAATAAAATTATCCCGCTTTCAGTCAGCTGAGATGTTGGATAATAGATATTTCCTGCTCTTCTTTGTAGCACCAGCAAATAAAGTTAGTTGCTTCTTTTACATAATTTTCTAGATTAGACATCAAGTAACTGACAATTTCACATGGAAGAAGAAACTAGGAATGTGCATGAATATTCCTAACATTTGAAATTTGTCTGAATTCAGACATTTGTATTCTAATCAAATGTTGGGACATTCAAATTCAAATCGAATGCTTTGGAACATTTCTACGCAGCTTCATTACATTTGTGAACCTGGAGAGGCGGTAAAGCAACTGTGTCAATCACATCCGCAATGGATCCAGAATGGATTCAAAGTGGAATGAGAGTAGATTCAAAGTGGATGCAGGGCATATTTGATGCTTTCAAAGCAGATATGTAGGGTATACATATCAGATACATAGGGCATTCGTATGGAATTCATATTGACATTCATATTGTATTGAATTGAATCAAACATTCATTCATATCGAATTGAATCCTACCACTTTTGAAGGGGATCTATTCAAACAAATACTTTTTTTTGCATTTGATTTGTATCAGATCAAATGCAAAACAAAAATTGTGCACATCCCTAAAAGAAACTGTAAACATGACAACAGCAGCGTAATAAACTTTTCACAAAGAGTCTTACACATTTCACAATGTAAAGATCATGTCTCCACACAAGCATCGTCTTTGCGCATTTTAAGTTACACATGCATCATGGCATCTGGGTGTCTGGAATGCCCACATATGCCCACTGTCACTTCTGCACATATGTGGACATCTGTTTTGCCCCTACACATGCGTGCTTGATGGAGCAATTGTGGTGGCTCCGTCCAGAAGGTAAATAGGTGACCTAAATAGCGCTAGTTTTTCCAGCAATATTTCTTAGCATATTATCTTTTTTTGGGGGGGGAGGGAAGCAGAGTTATAGAGGGGCTGCCTTAGTTACATGTGGCAGCCCCACTATACCAGTACCATAATAGGGCTATATTCCCCCCATCTGGATGCAGCCCAAGAGTTGGCTATGGCTAGATGGTATCAAGCAAGCAAGGATTACAAAGGCAAGGAAGATTCAATTTCCATGCTTGTCTTCAATTCCACCAATCATCCTAATTAATAGAGGAGAGGGGAGACACAGCATCTTCAGAAAGAACTGCTAGAGTGACTGCAGACAACCTCACCCCGCTCCAGCTTTTCTGAGCCAAAGAGGGCTTTGAATATAATCTTGTACTACAAAACAGATAAACACAACTAAAACTAGTATGATTAAATCTGCTTCAAATGCTGGCAAAAAAAAAATGGTTTCGTATCATTCTTTTTAGTCAGGTTTTAATGGTTTCACATAAAATCAACTGAACAGAAGAACACTTTCTTTTCCATTTGCTCATTTTTATCTCAGTGTCTTTACTGGGAATTGGAAAATAATTTTCACAGATATCTACCATTAAGCACACAAGGATAATTTTTTTACCATGGGATCCATACACTATAAAGCATCTATTCCATCTATCTTAAATTATTAAGGCATATTTGCCTAGCTTTAAGCCCCATTGAACTCAATGAGACAATGAGACTAGACATGTACAGATTTGCAGTGTTACTTTGGAGAATGTGACATGAGACAATTCAAGACCCAAACTCTCATGACCTGCAAATCCTTGAAATCCTTGCCATCAACCTTTTATTTTGCTACTAAGAGTAAACATCATGTTATATCACTTGTCCACTTTTATCATCCCTTAAATTCAGAAACCACTGGACTTTAAAATTAGGGCTATTAATTCTACTGCTGTTGTGCTTCTTCTTAAAATTTAATAAATGTGTCTCTGCATTGACTAATTTATATCTTGAGTTGTTGTGGCAGATTTCCCATGCCCTAATGGGCAAAACAGTTTTGCATCCTAGTTCAGACAAAAAAAATGTTAATTGGGAAACATTGTAGCAATGCCTCAGTCTTGTTTTACTGAGACATGTGTTTCCATAAAAGCTGATGAGCTTAAACATTTGGATCTGTATGGAAGTTGCTGGCATTTAAGCAATATAATAGGCTGGTATGTAACCAGTTCAGAACAGGTGTCACATCCATAGCATAGCAATTAAGTGTTTATAGCCCTGTGGAATGTAAAGATTTAAGGATTGGATCCCTCTAATAGATTTATCCAGCTCATTCAAACAATACAGAGAATACATTGTTTCATTTGATTTTAAAATTAAAAAATGTTATATAAATAGCTGCTGGTATAAATATTTCAATGACAAGGGAAATGGAATAAATGCATTATATTCTCTAATGGTTAGCTACCAGACTTTTGTTGAGCCAACCTAACAGTTACGGATGGCATGCATCTCCTTTGTGCCCACCCACCAAAGGAGAAGGAGCAGGTAATATTACCATCTCTCCAGCTACCAGTTATGTCATCCATACTGTTCTGGAATCTCTTGCAGCATTCTGCATTAGATTTTTCAGAAAAAGAAGGAACATTTAAGATTTCCCTCTGTTCTCCTTCACTTTGTAGAAGCATTACTATATCAGTCCCATCTGTGTAAATATTTTTATTTATGTTTTCATAAATTCTTTTACAAAGTCCTACCCCTGGGACAGGCAGAAAACTAGACTGTCCAGGACATATAAAAAGGTTGCCTCAATCTAATCAAGCATTCAGTTTAAGCATTCACATTATTATACCAGTTGTGCAGCTGCTTTTGCCCAACAGATGAATTATTTACAGTAGTCATGTGCTTCCCAGAATCCTTCACTCTGAGGTCTGTGTTAAGTCAAAGCAGTGTTCTGCCAAGGGACAGATACCTCTAAACAGAAATGAAGTTATAATTGGCATACTATTAGTGGCATTTAAGATGGAAGTGCAGAATTAAATCAGATCTTCTGTATAAAGCCATATTAAAAGATATAGAAATATGCTTTTGTAAGACAAACCTCTGTTTTGGCTGAAGGGAGCAAAGGTTGCAAAATGGTATGTTTTCAGGAAGCATCAGCCCAGGAAGAAAAATAATCCTACCACCCCACAGGTTGGCCACTGTTTTAGAGAATTCCATATACAAATAATGCAAAAAAATAGGAGCAATTCAGTCTCATACGAACAGCATATGAATCCAATGCAAATCTCATATGAAGCTTCATATGAAAGTATCAAAACATTCTATCTGAATTCAAATGTTAATCTTCAAATGTGCCAGCATTCAATTCAAATTCAAATGTCTGAATTCAGCCACATTTGTACAAATTTTGAATGTTATGAATATTCATGCACATCCCTACTCCACAGTGGTTTACTATTACAATGCTCTATGGAGTGCTATGGGCACAATAAATGCTCCCACAGCATAGGATCTGACATATCGTACAATCTAGAAGGATTCTTCACTGCATAGACATGTGACCAGCACACCTCTAGTGTGGTCTCACAGTAACCTGAACGTCCTGGGCAAGTCTTGCCAGTGACAGCTATGTTCCTCTTGCTGATCTTAGTCATTGCTATACATTAGGGGGAAATCATCTAGGTAGGGATTGTGAGAGCTTTAATAGTATGTAAAAGAGAATTTTACCAGGCGTTGCCTACAGAACAAATTACTTATACTGACATTAATCCTCCTACACAGTTGTTAAAGATATAGAAACCCTAGAGTAGATTTTATATGGCAGGCTACATACAATATAAGACATTTTGTTTCAAGAAGAGCAACTAATTAATTAATTAATGAGGAGCAATGCAGGACATTTATGTAATAAAGCATAAGTTAGGCCTTACAATTTAATTATAATAAAAACACAATAAAAATGAAAACTCAAACTGTCCATTTAAAAAAAGAATGTACAAAGTGAACAAATTATCTGTAGTTATTTTTGTTCTGTAGATATTCTGTAGCACAAAGTGCCACGTAACTGTGCATTAAAATCCATACCCTCTAAGTCTACGTAAGATCTGCAAGGTAGAGTTTAAGTATAATACTATTGTGCTACTTCAGTTCACCTAAGGACACTGTGATGAAATTACAATTCTGATTTCACTCTCCCGTTCAATAAAGAAACCACAGAAGCTGTTATATGAACCAATTTATCTTTGACCATGCATGTAAAAAAATGTCATCCTTAGCCACTAGGTGGCAGGACTCTGTTTATGTTCTTTGAGGAGCCAGCGAGCTAATGTTTGCAACAGGAATGCCCATCCTTCTAGATCAGGGGTGTCAAACTCAAATACACACATTAAAAACTTGGACAAAGTCATGGGCTGACCTTGATATTTATTGAAAAAATGTCTACTGTTGAGAAAGTTTTCAGATATAATGATGAACCTTTTCATATGGAAACAAGCTTTTGCTTAAATATTGAATCTGGAACAAGCAAAGCTTAATACTTTAAACACATGTAAAATCAAATGGCAAATAAAAGACACGTCTGTGGCATTCACGTTTCTAGAAAACTTCTATTTTCATCTTTTCTTTGGCCATTTTTGGGAGGGGTGGCCCAATATTACTGGTAGCATGAGATTGCTAATGAATGTCAACAGAGGAGAGTGCACTTGTGTGTCCTGACTGATGTGCCAACACACCAGCAGAGCATTTTGGGATTTGTAGTATTAGCAGTCCATGCGCTGTCTACCGGTGGGGCAGCTCTAGCAGACATTTGGTATTTTCTCATGAACCAAATAAAATTACAATGAGGGCCAGATTTCTCCTGCGGGCCTGAGTTTGACATCTATGTTCTAGATCTTTCTAGATACCTATTTTAAGAGGTCTCTTGCAATTTGGACTTACTACTCCATGTCAGGCAACATTTCTTATCACCATGTGAAAAAACTATACAGAGCTTTACCTGTTCATAAGTTGTGATCATCAGAGCTGTTTACCAGCCCCAGGAAGAGGTATAGAAAGTTATTTTCCCCAGTTATTAAATGTTTTGCTAAGGAAAACCTGCAGCAAGAAATTGATGGGCAATCCATTTCCCCAATGTTTTCTCTTTATAGGAAAACTGTTAAGAGAAAAATGTTCATCTTCTACTATCACATCATTTATTTGTTTATTTCATTTTCCAGACCAAGCTATGGCATAAAGTATCAGTAAAATTACATCATCCCAAAACACATATACAAAATGTAAAACCACATATCAATTAAAAGTAATGAAGATTTACAGCTGACCCCAACAAAGAACAGGAAAAGAGAAGAGATAAATCTTCAGCTGAGATATGGAATCATGAGCTTTTGTGTGCAAAATATTGCCTAGCAACATGATGCCCTTATTTGAAGATAGCAAATAGGTCTCCAAGCGATGTCTAGTTTCAAATAAGTTCTGAGATCAAAAACCTATATGGTAAGCATCATTTTCTATAAACCTCTCATACAAAGCAGATGAGGACCACCCCTTTACTACAGTTTTCATTAGGAATGTGCACAGATACTAATAACATTCAAAATTCGTACAAATTTGGCCAAATTCAGACATTTGTATTCAAATCAAATGCTGGCACATTTGAAGGCTGACATCTGAATTCAAATTCAGTGGTTCAATACATATGAAGCTTCACATGGGATTCGTATGGGATTCGTATGCATTTGTATGGGATTCGTATGGGGTTGACCATTCGTACCAAATTCAAATCCCAGTACATTCGAAGGGGATCTATTTGAACTAATACAACTTTTTCTTGCATTTGACTCAATACAAAACTACAAAAAAAAAAATAAATTATGCACGTCCAATTTGGTCTGCTAGTTACTTACAGCTATAGGGATCACTGAAATATCTAATTATTTAAAATCTGAAATCATTTCTGCTCTACTCAAGGATGAATGGTTTCAGCGAATTGGTAGCAATTGCACCTACTAAGACCAATTTCCAATTTTTCAGCACAAAACAAATATCCTCAAAGCTATACAAGGTAATCTGTTAGCTAGAGCAGCTGGATATTTCAGATTTTTAAAAGACTAACACAACTCTGGAAAACCTACTAGAGGCCAAGGTTCTGTGCTGATATAGAACAGTACATTGCTTTATGCTCTGTCTGGTAATGACTGAGTTACTAAAGTAAGTTTGTATTAAACAGTTTAGTCCCAGTAATTATTCTGGAAGGTGTCAAGTGGGAGTGGCTGGCTGTAGCTCTGAGGGAGGGGGAAGTTTGCTCTTGGGGAGAGCCAATCAGGGCACACCAGCATCCTGATGGGAGACTCTCCTGATGGGAGAGGTTTGCGGTTCTTTCCTAGGATATCTCATTGAGGGTGGGCAGGGAGAAACGGGCTCATGTTAACTGCTTTCCTGGGGAAAGTTTAGTTAGGGAGTCCTGAGAATGTGCCTCATTGAGAGACTTTATTTAGTAAAACAAACATTCATTCCATGCAATGATAATTAACATGCTGTGACCTGAGATTCATAAAGGTATGATTACGTCAGTTTATCAGTATTGTAGTTCCAGCCTGTTGCCTATTCATGGGTGTTGTATCAGTAAATCAATTATTATTCTGTTCTCCTTAAAGAGCATCTGAGTGCTTGCTTTGCCTCGAAGCATTAACGAAGTATCTAGTAGTGGGACACTGTGTCTTTAAGAGGGAAAGAAACTTAAAGCGAAGTTCCAGCAGGCAGTTGGAAGAGAGGCTTCTTGCTTATATTGAAGGAACAAGAAGGGGTAGTATGTAGGAGATTCTTGCCAATTCTGGGCCATGGTATTTAGATTCTGGGAGATCCTGAGACAGACACCAAGTGACAGGAAAGTGATGGGCGGTCGATCCCCACAAGCCTGTTTGCACCTAGCCTGAATTAAGATACTCCTGGGATTGCCTGTATGCATGCCACACTGCCACTTCCTTTCAAGAGAGTCTTTTACCAGCCAAAGTGAAAGGTCTTTCCGTCCCTGCATGTCCCAGCCTTAGTGCACTACAGCCATCCGGCTGTGAACCCTATCTGGCTGTAGTGCAAAAAGGCCTATAGTCCCAACCACCAGGAACTTTAAATGTTAAAATCAGTCATTTCAATTAGTCCTAGACCTTGTCCAGTTGGGGAAAAGACAGCACCATTATAGTGCTGCTATGTTAAGGTCTCACGTATTCCACTACCACCCCAGATGTACTAAAAACTATTGCTGGAAAACCCAACACTGGTTGCAGGTTTTCCAAAAATAGTCTGTTTACTTACCTTTTGGATGGAACCCCCATAGTAGCACTGCTCACCATGCATGTGTAGAGGCCAAAACATGTGCCCACGCATGCATGGAGGTGACCGTGAACATATCCAGTCATTTTGTGTGTCAGTTAAAACCCCTGAAAACAGCACAGTCTGTGGCACTGTCTAACAAGGAGGCAGTAATTGTGGACAGAGAACTTCCTCAATTATCGCCTCCTAGTGGGATATTTGGTCACCATCTGGAAGCTTCCCTAGAAAGATACAGTAATTAACTGTAGAATTTACCCTCTGCATATTTTAAATTTCTTGAAGTGAATTGAGATATCTGTTTGCATAGCTACTCTAAAGGCAGTACAGTTCAACAGCTGCCTTTTCTGAACTGTTCTATGCTTGAAAAGACCTATGCTTATGTGGTTAGAGAGAAAAATCATCTCCAGAGCCAATTAAGCAAGCAATTTGCCAAATAAACTCATGTATTTTCTTTTTCTAATACTACACCAGTGGCCCAGATGATTAAATATTAATCAAGACTCATATTTGTTGCTTGGGTATGCTTTTTAAATATAACACATAATAGATGAAGCCTTTTGGTTTCCTACCCTAAATAGCTGAAAGCATGAATATATATATTCCACATGCAGTGCTGTTCTGAGAATTAAATATTTAAGACCTCTTTGCACATTTAAAGGATTGTTTATATCACTTTGATTTTAATTTGCTAGATGTCATTGGTATTTTTCACTGCAAGAATGACTGCAGGTCTACACACATTCACTATTTACTTCAGAAATATTGGATAATTTACTATATTTGCTTGTTTATGTATCTATTTATTTGAGGATTTATATCCTGCCCTTCCCCTGAAGGTTCAGGGACGGATCACAATAAAAAAATATGAAAGCAATAAACAATCCACAACATATTTAACATATAAGCCTCCTATTCCATGGCAAGTTGAGGCTCAGAAGAAGCTAACCATCAAAGGATTGGGTGTTTTAACCAGGACTGACATGCTGTGTATCGTCAGACAAGCCAGACAAAGCACAATAACATTAGACCTATATACACTTCATGCATTTTCTTCTTGTCCTGTGAATGGCTGTGGTGCACACCTGCGTACAACGCTGCAGTTTGAACTCGCAAGCCCCACACCCCGAGGCCTACCAGTTCAAACCCAGTGTTGGAACAGATAACTCGTGGGGGGGGGGGCTGGGTGTGGTGTGGACACCTGGGTGGGAGTAGGTACCAGGGGAGCCCGCATGAGTCCAGGATGGGCCTGGCCTGGTTTCACCCCACCCTCAAAAGCGGCTGCCAGCCAGTGGGCCCAACAGGGCCCAATGGTGGCAGCCCAGGGTGGGGCTCCAGAGCTGTCCTGCAGGGAGAGTGTGAATGCTCTCCATGCTGGACAGCTGTGGAATGGCTGGGGATAGCTTGGGCTGGATGTGGAGCACGGAAGTAGCGGGAAGTAGCTGGGAAGGGGCAATCCTGGACAAACCGGCCCGACCTGCAGAGTGAATGGTCTTTCCCAGGGCTGTCCTACTTCTTTACCAGAGGCCATAGTGAGAACAGGCCTTATATTTTGACCTCATTTGTTACATACCTGTATTAGGAAGTCAATCCCTTGTTGTTTCTTGCAGGAGTTAGATAGGGGAGCAGAGGAGAGCAGAGCTGCCTGGTATTCAATGAGGCTAGTAGGACAGATGGCAAGGTAAATAAAAGGAAGTGGTAGCAAGGGTCTGTAAAGAGAGAACTAATTTTCAGTGATGCAAATCCACATAAAAATTGACCCGACAAAATCTAATGGATTATAATCTGAATTGAAACAGCTATGAAAAAGAGACAAACAGGAAGAGGCTACACAGTCTCGGATCTTGTAGAATGTGTTTTGGTGTCAGGCTTAAGCATGACTGTTGGAGCATGAATATGGAAGGGGGAAAGCAAACTAAAGCAGACGTTGAGCCAGTAAGTAATAATAACAGCAAAAATTATGAACAAGAATAAAATTTTGATGTTCAATGGACTGAATCAGAGAATTAAAAATAATGTTCAGGAAGTCTCTCTCACTCTGAATCAAAGACCTTTTTTCACTTTCCTTGTGGAGTAATCCAGGCCACTTCATCCACACCCAGCTGCTGCTGCAATTCACCTACGTAGAGTTGTGTCAGCCCTCCCAGGAGCAGTCCACCTGTGGGCAATTGAAAAGCAGTCCATGGACTGACCAGCAATGACTAGATTGTTTCTTGCACCCTCTTCTGGGTGCTACTAGGCAAGGGGGAGTGGGCTGCATGATTATGGCTGTGCAGTTGTTTGCAGTTGCTGAATCACCATGACAACACCTGACCACACACCAGATGTCAGTTTGGACTTTGCCATAGCGATTCAGTCAACCATTAGCACTGCACATGCAGCTGGCTAGGTAAGTAGCTAGTCCAGCATATGCAATGTGAATGACTGCTACTGCTCTTCAACCTTACCAGCCTGGTATGGTATTATTGTACCATACCAGCCATGCAAGTGAGAAAAAGTCCAAAGTCTATAGCACATTTTGAGACACACAAGCTATTGTTGTAACACTTCATAGATCATTCTTCTTTGTTTCCTGTTTAGGATTTCTTTAGGTGCGTCTTCATGGCATAGTTATCTCGAATTCAAAACGTTTTGAGTTTGCGCAGTTCAGATGGCACTTCGGATTAACACGGTATTTCCGTGTTAAAGGACGTTATCCCGATTAGAAATAAATCCTGATCTCAACAGGTCTCACTCGGGATCGGGCGTCGATACGTGTTTCCTTTTTAACTGTGTGGACAGTATCGTTCCGGGATGAGATTCAGTGTTAAGGCTGTCCCGCCCCCCCCCAATCGCACTGTAACCAATGGCTGAACGTATTAGAAGCACGTCATGTTTAGGGTTTCCTTCATTGAAAAAATCCACCCTCAAACACCCCCTATAAACCTCCAGTCCTTAAAGCTGAAACACTGTATCAATCTAAGCACTTCACACCTTTAAAACAATGTTGCAATTTTGCGCAATTTCAGACCTTTGAAGGTTCGGAACAGTCACTTTCAGCCCCCTTAATGGTGAGAAGGCTTGTCAGCCACTTAGTCCCTTGAAGGGTGAAAACAGAATGTCAACCGCTTTGAGCCCCCTCTAGGCTACTTTGCCTGTGGTCACACCTAAGGTTTAATCCAGTTTCAGTTCACTTTCAGAGTGAGAGAATACACCAGCAAACTGACAAGCTGGTTTTCTTTCAGGGTTAATAACTCAGAAAATCCACCTTTAGACTAGATAATGTGGAAAGAAAACTACTGGTCACTTTGCTGATGTGTTCTCTCACTCTGAAGGTGGAGTGAAGCTAGATTAAACCTTAGGTGTGACCACAAGCCAAGGTTTTAATCCAGCTTCGGTCCCTGTGAGGTGGGGGGGCGGAGTTCCCTCCCGGCCACGGGGGGGAAGAGCAAGCGAGGAGCCCCCTTCGCCCTCTTGTCCACCCCTTGGCTCTCCTCCTCTGCGGGGCAAAGTGGCGGCAAAGCGGGGGGAAAAGCGGCAGCGGAGCCCCAGGGAGAAGCCGCTAGCGCCGCAGCGCCGCAGCGCCTGGATGAATGGATGGATGGATGGATGGATGGATGGATGGATGGATGGATGGATGGATGGATGGATGGATGGATGGGTGGATGGGTGGATGGATGGGTGGATGGATGGGTGGATGGATGCTGCTGCTGCTGCTGCTGCTGCTGGGAAGGGGGAGGGTGGACTGGGCAGGGAATTCCCGGCGGAGCATGACGCAAAGAGAAGGGAGGGTGGGATCCTGGCAGGGAAAACCAATCACAGGAGAGAGTGTGGGCAATGGGCAGGAGGACAGTGCTGCCATGTGGACTCCGAGTATTGATCCCGCGTTAAGGCTGCCATCGGAACCGGATCAACTTGCAAGTCGTCTGGACAGCTTTGTTCCGTTTCTTTTATTTCGAATTCTTTAAACTGAAATAACACATGCCATGAAGACGCGCCCTTTTTTTCAGAGTTTTGATCTTTCTCTTTTTTTTTCCTCTCTGTAAATATCAAACCACATCACACAACAGCAGTTTAATATCTACAGCTAGATAAGAAATTAAAGATAAAATTGAAAAGAGAGTAAAGTGTAAAAGATTGGCTTCAACTAGTATTTGTTCCACTTGTGCTGTATCTGCATTGCACTGATGATGAGAGATGATCTGATTTATTTTTGATGTAATCTGACACTTTTATGAATAGCTCATTCCAAACGGAAGGCTTAAAAAAAAAGTTGGATCTTGCAGTGTGGTTTTTGTGCTGCAGCCTAACCCATTCTCCCACAAGTGAAAGACTGAGAGAGAGAAAGGAAGAACAGGATTGTGTGATGTAGGATGGACTTGGCTCATCAAACATATACAAACATTCCATATTACACGTCTTCGAAATAGTGTGCTTGTGCTGTTTTAACTTCAGTACAGTGGGGCTCTTTTTAAAACCAGAATATATCTGGTGCAAGCTGAGACAAGTTCTGCATGGGGCCATTATGACAGCTGTGCACTCCTTTTGCACCATAAAAAGTTACTACGTGACAGGATATGAACCTTCCTGTATCCTGGGATCACTCGCTCCATTGTAAGTGAGCGTTGGAGTACTATAGTGATGGAAAGAACTCTGACAGCGCTTCCTTTTGCTCACTTCCTACTGTGATGTCCAGATTTATTTATTTGTATTTTTTATCTCATCCTATACCTGAAAGTCTCAAGATGGGTTATACCAGTAAAAACAAATTAAAAGAGCCCACTAAAAACAACAGTGTGTGAAACTAGGGAGAGGAAGCCCTTCCTTCCTTCCTTCCTTCCTTCCTTCCTTCCCCACTGCAGTATTACCCTTTTGCAGAACACAGGAAAACAGCTGATTTCTTGTGTCCCAAAAAACCCACAGACAGAAACATCAAACTAGGGAATGTTTCCTTTAGCTTTTTGTTTGTTTGTTCCAGGTTCATTGATCTTTTCTCTTACTTCCTTTGATATCTTCACAGCAAGGAACATTAGCAAGCACGCCGAGAGCAAACCACCAGCAGCTGACTTGACAGCAGAGCGACTGGAACTCGCTGATAGAAAGTTCTCTGACTTCTGTGCTCTCCCCACCAATGTATGGAAGCTGCCTTAGATGTTGTAGCAAAACAACTCTACAGTCAATCCAGTAATAAACAGTAATGGAAAGCCACAGTACACCAACAATTGTAAACAATAAAAACTGAGAGTCAACAGAATCAGACCCAAGGCCCTTTCTGAACTGATCTGTATAAAGCGGCCTGTGGTCTGGATCCTGGGCATCCTTGTCTACACATCAAACAACAACAACCACCCCATTAGTCTGACTCCTTTTGAACATGACAGAGACAGAGACAGATTAAGAGGCCCTTAATCTGGATCTATTGGATTTATTGGATCTATTCTATCTATTGGGTCTACAACTAGACTAAGGGCCTTGTTCCATATCACAGAGGCATGAAGATGGCACAAACTGTTCCATGATCCGGAACTACTGGGAGCTGCTATTCAGAAAAGCACTCCCCATCCCCCAAGCTCTAAGGTTAGGAACTGCCATTCTTAGCCTTCAGAGATGGGGGAGGATGTCTGAAAATCTCACATGACCTTCACAGCCACAGGGAAGCATAGGCTGGATCAGCACCATCAGTGCAGATGACGATCTGGTCCATACCTCCACAAGATTAGGATCAGTGTGTGTCTGTTTATTCCAGATCCTCTGATCTGGACCTAACTCAGATAAATGCAGTAAACTCACCAGTCGGCCAAATGCAGACCAATGGCACTATTATTTAGGACAGTATATAGATAGTCTAAGTAAATAAAAACAGCATAAGCTCGTCATAAGGCGACAAGCTCTGGCACATTAGCATGAACTAAGGTGCCCTTGAAAGTACTCCTTGTTCTGTTTCCAGGAACAGCACTTTGAGTTGGCTTCATTGTTTGCTTTCTAGACTGAGTTATTAGTTTGCTTCCTTTTTTTATCTTACACAATATTTGCAAAAAAAAAAACAGAATCCCATTTGCAAAACATTTAAGATACATCAACTGTAATACAGTAATCCAAACATGGGTTAATTTTAACAGTGTACTTTCTATGTCACATATGCATTCAAAATATTTAGCAGTATACCTTGTAGCAGTGATAGAAATTCTTCACCTATGTATGATGCCAATAAAATCTTTATTTCCTCAAGATTTTTTATTAGTTGCAAAAACAGTACTCTGGTATATGTCAAACCACAGCACACTGTGACTTGCCTAGCAGCTTAATCATAGCACTGAAGTGATGCAGAACTGATGTTCCTGCTATGTCTCATAATATGTGTCTCAATTTTCAAGATAAGATGAGATCTGTAATAATCATTATTACTTCCAGGTTAGGCATTATTGGAAATGTTAATTTACTTTCCACGCTCTCAGATTTTCCCTGATTCATAGGCACCTCTGTATCCAACCATGCACAAAAATGCTTCAGAACAAGTAAGCAATGTGTGTGCATACTTATGTTGTTCTTTTTGACACCCATACATATCTCTATGCCACACTGAGAACAGGCTATCAGACTAGATGGGCCACACATCTCATTCAGCAGTCAGGGCTGAAAGGGTCTGGAAGGAATGTCCTACCACCTGTGGCCTTCAGTCCATCTTCAGGTCCCAATTCTCACACCTTTTCATTTCTGTCCAATTTATTTGGGGACTTTCTACTCAGGAAAGTTTCAGATATTCAAGCAAAATTTAATGTGAGACAAAGAGTATCTCAGTAAATGAGATACAGATCTCAAATTATCATTTCATTGACTGAAAGAAAAGAGTTGTCCAATACATATATCCTTAATTCTGGATTTGAAAACAAATTTAAAATCTTGGGATCATAACCTTCTGAATCCAAAGTGTAAAGTTGAACTAAACAAGGACAAGATAATAGATTATGAGTAGAAAATTACTGATTAAAATAATCTGGGTCTTTCTAGTAATAGTGTATATACAGGGAAACAATGACACCCTCTGCCCTTATCAGCTCTTCTGCCTTTGATCTACTTCAGTCTCCATAATAAGCTGCGAAGTCCACTCCTGGGCCTAGTGCAGATCTATGAGGCCCAGTCCACTGCTGGCCTGGTCTATCCTCACTGGATGCGGTATAACCAAATGAGGGAGGCCCTGATTGGGATTACCAGTAGACATTTTAAACAACTACTGAAGGACCAGTGGGTGTGGCAGGTCTTTGGGACTACTGGGGGAGCCATTTTGCCAAAATGGGTCCCCAGGAGGCTCTGAGGCTAGCCTTTTGGATCCCTCAAAGGCTATTTCCCAAGCTTACAAGAGGTGTGGAGCCAGTATGGAGACTGGTCTGGATTAGCACCATGCCTTTTTGTGGTCCAGACCAGAGAGACTGGCTGGTCCAGACTCACTGGTTGGGACCATGAAGAGGTGAGTAAAGAAAAGCACCCAGAAAGAGCAAAGGAAATTACTGACTCAAAAACTGGCTTGGATCATGGGGGGGGGGGCACCAACAAGAACTATCACAAACAGAAAACATGAATATTTTCATCTAAAAGCCACAGTTGATCATCACTTTTTATGAGGACAAAGATCGCCTTATGTCATCAGAGACCAGACGTCTATAAGGGCACCTGGTTTTTCCAAGGACCTTCCTGGCCAGAAAGGGACTGTCCTGCAATCAGATAATCCCAGCACTGAGACTGTTTTAGTCAGAAATGGACCCAGCCAGGGCCAGTAAAGATCTGCCACCACTGCTCTCATAATGCTCCACTCACCTGAAAAGGTAAGCTGCAGAATGGTGATGGTAGCAGCCGTGGTGAGGGATTTATCCCTGCCATCCCTCCATCCCCTCTTGCAACAACCCAGTCACATCACACATACACAGAGCACTGAGTCACACCCCCCAGCCCCCTCACCCTTCCACAATACCTCCAATTTCATCACCCACATCCCTCTGCCCCCTCATCCTCCCACAACACCCCCATTGTGTTGTCCTCTCAGTGCATAAACCTGCCTGACTACCTTCCCACAACACACCCATCATGCCCCCCTCAATGTACAAGCCCACCCACCAGCACCACCCTTGCCCCTTCCCAGCATACAACCCCACCATCCCCTCTGGCCATCACACCCCCTTACCCTCCCACAATGCCTCTCCATTGTGCCAAGCAGTCCCCCGTCCCCTTGTCAGCTGAAGCTTACCTTTTTCCATGAAGGCTTGGTGTGGTGCAGCAGCAGCAATAGCAGCAGGTAGATGTGGGCAAGCCATTCCAGGCCAAAGATGGCTTGGATACAGCTTCCTCCCTTGCCTTTCTCTGAGACTAAGAGGCCTTGCTGTGACCATGGCAGAAGTGTTTCAGCTAGATACCTGAAGGAAAAAAAGAGTATGGCAAACAGAACTAAACACATTTATACAGAATATACTCAATTAAAACCCAGTGCTGGCTAGGGATTGGCAGCTCCCTCCATCACAGATCACAATCACAGATATTTTACAGAGATTCTTCTTTGTAAGGAATTTCCTAATCTGAACTGTGGGATTCAGATTCTGTTTGAATATTCAAATGACCCAACATTCAATTGTAAATTAATTAACAACTGTCTGTTAAAAATAACAGCACAACATACATTACTTGTTTCCAACTAATTTTCCATCACAGTTTTGCAACACTGGCTATTCTTCCTGACCAGAGCTGCATACCCTCATCCTCTCCACACATTCAACCACACATCCAATACCCCATGGCATTCATTCACATCTCAGGCTACATCAACCCACTTTTAAAAAGTAGCCCAAAAGCAGCATAGAGGTGGTAGCATATGGCAACTAGTGTTCCCATACCATCTCTCATAATGGAGTCCCCCCAAATGTACCTTAGAAATGCATTTTCTCACCTTTAATATAGGTTAAAGGTGGAATAAGAACATTAGCACATGGCAACTAGTACTTCTAAGATGCTTTTGAGATTTTTTTTAACCACACGCGGATGGATTTCAAGAGTAGTAGGAAATCCATTTCACAGTAGAATTTCCAATGATGTCTGAGAGCAGATGCCAAAATCTGATCAAACGGGGGAGTCCAATTGGGCAGAAATTCTATTTGTTGAAGTGACAGACTATTTGTCAGTTCAGACATGCATCACAATTCTTGCCCATCCTTAATACTGACTTCTTTTGTAAGTGGGTGACCATGCAGAAACCTAGCTGGGAGATAAAACAGAAGCAACTATCTCAGATACTAATGCAAAACAGCCAAGACCAGAGTGAAACTTTTAATTCTATTAATTTTATAAACTGGTTTGCAGAAAGCCAAAGCACAAAGTTCTGTGTCAGACATCCAACTTAGCTGGTGGGTGACAAGCATTCACTGAAGGTGTCAGTTTTATAACTTTTTAGCATAACACACAAGCACACAAGTGTTGGCAGCTTCTCCAGAGCGCTGACAACACATTCAAGCTATGGAATATTTTGTTTTTTCTTCAATGTCACTGTTTCCTTTTCAACATTCATGCCCTTTTCTTGCATTTGCCTTAGTTCATGATCAGTGGATGAAACTTAGTTTTCTAGGTCACTGGAATATTTTTTCCACAAAATAGAATACACATCTATCAAAATTAGAAGGATGGTGAAACAAAGAGGTAATTACTCATATTTAATAAAGCAGGTAACTGAAGACTCCTTCTTAAGGTTGTGATTCTCCTAATCTTTCATTTGTGGATCAGCCTCACCGATGTTTAAAGATTCTTGCTTCCTGTTTATTTGGAGCATAGTTCTACAGTAAAAGTTCTCAAGGTGACATATCAATCTATTCTATCAATCTATTCTACAATGAAGCTCATAGAATGAAAACATCATAGTATAGTGAGTGCCATATTAGGTTCTAGAAGATTCGCGCTTCAATACAAAACATGGCCATGAAATCATACTGAGGATGCATCTGTACTCATTAAAAAAGCAGTTCAAAAGAAGCTACACACAGGCTTCAAGGCAGATTTTAACAGTTTCCATTGCAGAAAAAGTATACCTAAAGGGGAAGTCTCATAGCAAGCATGCATAATAGCCTTTACAGTCTGCATTTTTGGTAAAAAAAAATTTCTGCACCAAAAGCACTTCCCTATATTTGCTCCATTTTCATATTGCAACCATAAATGTGGAGTTGTACAGCCTTGTGTAGGTATTCCACACCAAAACTTAGAGGTAGCACATGTGCATAGTGTTTCCATCTCACCGCTAATCCATGTTAAAGATCAGAGAACACATTTTAGAAGTACAAGGTTTGGCGCTTAATGTGAATTAATACACACTACCACTGCTTTTCAGTCCTTAATTTATTTTTTTTACCACATGTGGATGCAGCCTGAATTACATATAGCCACTCTCTAGCTGTGTTCAGACATAACAAAAGAGGTGCCTCATAGGTGCTCCAGAGAGATAATGTGTGGCCCTCATGTTCCCGCCTTCCTCTAATCCACCTTTTCTGGCACAGAATATTAATGGAAAGGGAGAACAGGCAAACTGATATGTTAACGATCCCATCTAAAAGCAGTGTTCAACCCACCTCAGAGGTTGCTCAGAGATGCTTTTGTTGTTGCTGCTGTTATGTCGTCACAGCCACTGTCTCTTAGCACATTTTACAGGGTTGCTGCGAACAGAAAATGGGGAAGAGAATCTTATGTGTCATCTTCGGCTCTTTCGAAGAAAGACAGGATATTGTTGCCACAACTAAAAAATAAATAAATGTCATGAGTTTGACAGTTTTATTCTAAGATTCTATGCAAGATTCAGTTCAGCAGAAAGGGGCTATAAATACCACAGACAAAATTTTATGACAAGCCAGATCCAGCCCAGAACAGAGAGGGGAAAACTGCAGAATAGAATGGATCATGAGAAGGCTAGTATAAGAACACAAGAGTTTGATTATTTTCAGATGACTTTGTTCCTTAATATACCAGATCAGGGTCTGACTAAAGAATATTAATCAATGAAGGCAGCTTCACTACCATGAAACCTGCAACCCCAAAAGGACGTACTGCTTTTAAGGTGGGTCACACTTTTGCCACATGATGACTATACATCATCCGGGCCCAAGCTGTACCTGGGTGGGGAATTAATTCCTGGAAGGGCTCTGTGGGGAGAGCAGGAAAGTCTGCTCTGAAAATATGGCATGAGCCAGGTTTGCTTCTGCTGCCACCATGCAGAAAAAGGAAACGTTGTCATGTGGAACCTTTGAAAATTTGTTTCCCAGCCTTGATGTTAGCATGGGCTAGGATGCTTAAGCATGTAGCCACCCACCCCACTCAACCACACATGCCAGGCATTATATGTGGGAACTGACATACTGTCAGCCCTTCAAAGATCCGTGCAACATAAGAATGATCTGACTTCTTTTCTTATTATGTTAGACCTTATGGAGCTGCGGAAACTTGACATGAACAGTCAAACATTCAGAAACAGTACTAGACAGTTTGGAGACATGTCAGCGGGGCACATGTCTGCACCTATATGCAGAAACCTTTGGATCTGGATGGATCCTGAAGAGAGGTTTGGAAAACAGCAGCTTTGCTTACCAAGCTGAAACTGATTATAATCCTGTCTTTGAACAAAAAAGGCAGAAAATAGGACAGAGGACCTATTGAGATGGTCCACCCCCGGAGACTTATGGAATCTCAACGATTCCTGAATGCCCTGGGGGATTTTCCAGTTGGCATGTCTGGTGCTCCTGTCGAAGCTCTGGCCTCTCTCTGGAATCGGGAGATGTCCAGGGCTATCGACACGATCACTACCAAGTGCCCTCGGCCTGCCTGTAGAGCCCAGAAAGCTCCTTGGTACTCCATGGAGCTCCGGGCCATGAAACAGGAAGGTTGACGGCTAGAGCACAACTGGCGCAAATCTGGCTGTGAATCTGATCGAACACGAGTTAGAGCACACTATCGTGCCTACCACGTGGCGGTGACAGCGGCGAAAAGTAGTTTTTTCTCCACTGCCATTGCGTCCTCAAGTCCAGCAGAACTCTTTAGAGTAGTAAATGGCCTTACTAAATCTGGCCCAATGAGGTGTGAGCCTCATCCATCTAATATCTGCTGTGACAGTTTTGCAAAGCACTTTGAGCACAAAGTTGCTCAGATTTGCAGGGGGTTAGATGCCACAATTGGACATAGTCCAGGGGAGGCGTCCGGAGAACGGTCTGGTCCAATTATTTTGGATCAGTTTCAATTACTGCGGCCTGAGAATGTGGACAAGCTACTTGCAGGGGTGCGGCCAACAACATGCTCTCTAGATCCCTGTCCTTCCTGGCTTATTAAAGCGAGCCGGCAAGGTATAACCAGGTGGATCCAGGAAGTAGTAAATGCCTCTCTGAGGGATGGGGCGGTTCCATTGGCCCTTAAACAGGCTGTGGTACGTCCCCTCCTGAAGAAGGCCTCCCTGGATCCAGATGATTTAAACAACTATCGCCCGGTGGCTAACATACCTTTCCTAGGCAAGGTTCTGGAGAGGGTTGTCGCTGTTCAGCTGCAGGCATGCTTGGAAGAAGCTGATTATCTAGACCCATTTCAATCTGGCTTCAGGCCCAGTCATGGCACGGAAACCACCTTGGTCGCCCTGGTTGATGATCTCCTCCGGGAGAATGACAGGGGGAATGCCACCCTACTGGTTCTCCTGGACCTCTCAGAAGGATACCATGGTATCCTTCTGGAGAGGCTACAGAGTTTAGGAGTTGGGGGCAATGCTTGGCATTGGTTCCGCTCCTATCTCCAGAGCTGATCTCAGATAGTGGTGATGGGAGAGACTGAGTCGACACCCTGGGAGCTCACTTGTGGGGTTCCCCAGGGGTCAATCTCATCTCCCATGTTATTTAATATCTACATCAAGCCACTGGGAGAGATCATCAGGAGATCTGGAGTAAGGTGTCATCAATATGCCGATGATACCCAGCACTATCTCTCTGTGCCATCTGAATCAGGAGAGGTGGTTGAAGTGCTTGACGGGTGCTTAGAGGCGGTAATGGGCTGGATGAGGGCCAATAAATTGAAACTGAATCCAGACAAGACAGAGGTGCTGTGTGTCACAGGCTCTCGGGTCCAAGTAGTTGGGAGATATCCTGTCCTTGATGGGGTTATAATATCTGGGAAGGGACAGGTGCGAAACTTAGGGGTACTCCTGGACTCTGCGCTAACACTTGAAGCTCAGGTGGAGGCCGTGGCCAGGAGTGCCTACTCCCAACTATGGCTGGTGCGGCAATTGAAACCTTTTTTGGGCAGAGATGACCTGGCCACAGTTATCCACGCTCTGGTAACCTCCAGGTTGGACTATTGTAATGCGCTCTACATGGGGCTTCCCTTGAAGACGGTTCAGAAGTTGCAGCTGGTGCAAAATGCAGCTGCCAGAGTGCTGACAGGAACATCTAGCCAGATGCATATCACGCCAGTTTTAAAAGAACTGCACTGGCTGCCAATTCACTACCGAGCCCAATTCATGGTGTTAACCTTGACTTATAAGGCCCTAAATGACTTGGGCCCCAGATATCTAAAGGAGCGCCTTGTCCCATATCAGTCTGCCCATGTTTTAAGATCTGGAGGGGAGGCCCTGCTGGTGATCCCCCTGCCTTCAGTAGCTAGGCGGGTGGGCACCCGAGAGAGGGCCTTCTCGGTGGTGGCCCCCAGGCTGTGGAATGGTCTCCCCCTCGAGGTGTGTCAGGCCCCTTCTTTGCTCCTATTTAGGAGGGCAGTGAAAACATTCCTCTTTACGGGGGCCTTTGGTTGAATGTTCCCCACACTTCCCCCCACTAAAAACCACTGCTGTTTTTAATTATTCTTGTATTTTTAAAGTTATATTTTTAACCTGTTTTGATATAGTTTTATATGTTTGTTTTAAATGCTGTGAGAGAAGTAAGGTTTTATACCTGGTTGGCAGCTTCAAATTTTCAGGTCAGCTCAGAGACCCATCACTCATCATGGGGTGTGCAAAAGTGAACAGAAGGAAGATAGACAGGCTTGCAAGAAAAATATGTCTCCCCCTCAAATTCCAGGTTGGATGGGGCAGCACAGGCCAGTCTCTGGGCTAGGGACTAAAAAGAAAGAATATTTCTGGTACCCAGAGGCTCTGCTGCAGCTGGATCCAACCCACTGATATTCAATACAGAGTCACTGTTAGGAAAACTCCCCTTTGGGCTGCAATTCTCTGAAAGTGGAAACTCCAACACCTCCAGTATGTGTGTAGAAATTAGTACCCCAAGAACTCTTGGATTTCCAGGAAACAGAGACAGCTCTATGCTGATTTCTACTCTACTACAAGATTCCTAGACTCAGCGATCCCCTCAGGTAGCTATAGACAAGGGACCATTGCTGATTCCTTCAAGCTGTGATATTCTAAGCAAAGTATGGAAATCTTTCCACAGGATTCACTAGCGTCCATCCTAATGGGAAGAGGTGGTTTGGTGTCTCTAGGCTAAAAGGTCAAGGAAAGAAGGATGTTTACACTATATGTGGCCAAGATGATATGCTCAATAATTCTTAAATCATCAGAGAAACTGTGTACAGTTCTAAAGCAAAAGATTTATTTGTATGGACATGCTAGGCTGGTGCGGAATGCAAGGTGGCAACTGGGAACTTCCAGACACAAGAGGAAAACGAGTTTGCTTGCCGTTATTTTGGGCTGCTATTATTGCTACTGTGGCCAGCTCCAGACACCTGTTGGCTGTCCTCATAGTGAGCCATTTTCCAGAATACAACCCCACTGAAACAATTACTTGCTGGCCAGGAAACACAGAGACTGATGCTGTCTTTGCACATTATAGTGAATTGCACATCTGGGTATTTCATCCATGGAGTGGCCCACAGCATGAACATTTCACTGTGGCTCACTCCAACATGAGGTCACTTAAATGTGGTCTCCAAATATTTCACCATGGTGAACCGGACCACCCACACATGTGCAGACACAGTACTGAGCAGCTGATCTGGTCTTCTGGCTGCAAGGGACCCGGTGCTATTTCTCTGGGCTCACAGAAGCAGCATCACAAATAGACCACTTCTGGGAATCTGGTAAAGACAGCCCTGCTTGGCAACTTTAGAGGTTGGAAACTTTTGTTTCCACCAGCTACTCCTCCAGTCTTGGTCTGGATCATTCACTTCAGGCCAAGAACAATCCAACACAGCATGTGTTTGTGCAGACATGGTCATAATGCCTGCTAATACAATCCTTGCTTTATGGGTTCTGTGTGGCTTAGATGAAATAAAACTGAACCATCCCTCAAAGTGAACAAATTTCTTCAATTAGCATTATAATTATGTGTACAATGTACATAATATGAAAATCAATAGTTAAACAAGAAGGACAAAGTCCCTTTTAAATCCAATGTATCTGTTTTTGCTGCATACCATGGTGGTCAGCCATTCAAACTCTCCTAGAATCCATCAAAGGCTGGGTAGTGCTAAGCATTCCAAGGTTTAGAGAATTAGCACTGACAGTCAAAGGCTTAATTAAAACTATTGCAGAGACTTAACAAACAATAGCAGATAAGCATGGTGCTGACTAATTTCAATTTATCTTGCACAAAATGGTAAAAACATAAAACATAATGCAGTTTCCAGTAGCAAAACCTCACTTTCTCTCTTCTCATTGCCCACTGAATAATATGAAGCAAGAAGCAACTCAGTGTTCACAGGCCTTTTATTTACTAGTTTATAGAAGAAGCAAAGGAGGAATACATAGATTTTTATACATGCATGAGATTGGTATCCACATATAAGATTCTATAAGGAGAAGTGTCACAGCCTATCCCCAAGTCTGTATTCCAGTTTTTAGCTATTCCAGCTAAAAGCTGCAATTCAGAGAGCTAGACAACATGGCTTCAGCTGAAGTTCGAAAGGTATTTATTTATGCCCTGCTTGTGGTTTTCAGTATGCAGCTGATTGCCACTGGAAGGACAGGTGGAGGATGAGATGGGCCATTAGTCTAATCTAGCAGGACATTACTTATGCTGTGGTCACACCTAAGGTTTAATCTGGCTTCAGTCCACTGCTGACGTGTTCTCTCACTGAAGGTGAACTGAAGCCAGATTAAACCTTAGGTGTCTAGGCTCTTGTACTCTGGACAGGGTGGCAAAACTAGTCATTTAATATTGAAAGATGGCCAACTATTTGAGTGCTGGTGGAAAACAATCTTCATTACCAATAAAAACAGATGAATAGTCAATATATCTTCTGGGACCTCTAGGTGAAGGGTGGGATACAAAGCTATAAACAAATTAATAACTTGCTTACATATGAGTCAGCACTGGTGATTGGAAATTGCTGGCTTTTTTCCTAGGTGGGAGAGGGTTTCAAACTGCTAGCTTTGGTCAGTTCTGAGTTTTGGCACTTTTTACAGTTCAACCACTTTTGTGTGGTGTCCCTTCTGACTTTAGTACTACTAAGTTCTCAGTCTCAAGATTCTAAGCTCCGACACTGCTTCCTTTAGTCAGCTGTGAATTCTGGCACGGCTGATTTTGGCACTTCTGAGAGAGTTTGGGATTGCTAGAAATCAGTTGCATTGATTTGACAGTAATGTCTAAGAGCTATTAGTAGCAAACTACCCACTACTGCCTCCAGCACCAACACCCAGAGATTTCAGATGCAACTCCACCCAAACTCATATTTTCCCATAAGTACAAAAGCAGTTTTTCCATTCTACTTTTGCTATCTTTTGACAGCAAATACAGAACAGAAGAGGGACAGAAAGCAGAAATAATGTTCCACTGCCCCTTTTTCTCCTCTTCTGTCTTTCAGGCAGTTAAAACCAAAGGGAATCCTGGCAAGGCAATACATTCCATGCTACATTTTCACATCCAATAATGTAAATATGGTGAATGATATGATTAAAACTATCGTGCCATTGACTCCATGGTCTCTCCTTATAAATAGTTGAAATGTTTGATCATTTTGAACCTGAAAACCTTTTGTCTTCTCAGACACTATTAGAAGTTCCTTTCAGAGATGTAATAAACTGGGGGAAATTGAAGTTCAGTTTGCGGCAAACCCAAGAGAATGGTGAAATTTGTGATGATAGTATCTCAGGCTGCAAACCTATGCAAGTGACGACTGCAAAAACACTATGGTTTGGTTCCCACACTGCAGTTCAAAACAAGTTAAAAACACTGACCAATTCCACTTGCCGTTCAGTGGCTGAATGATTAAAAAATCCTTCCCGCACAAAGTTATCCTGGCTGAGTATGTGTTGAACTCTCAGTCTAATCTGTAAAGCATCAACTGTGTCAGGAAAATAATAATAATAACTAGTACCAGCTAAACCTTTAGTCAAGGAAGCTATGAAGTATGAACTAACAAATATGTCCCCTGCTGTGAGAAACTCTTTTTCCTTGCTATCCTGATTTCCTGTCATATTTTATATTGTGTAAAATACTATTATTTCCTTTTAATGCATGGGTGGTAAGTGGTTATAGAAGTATTGGGTGCAAAATAAATAAATAAATAACTCTATGATACAAGCCTAAACATTTGTGATCTAATCTTTCCCTTTATGACTAGAATTGCTTGTTATGTACTATATAAACATTTGCCTGAGTCAATGTCTCTAGTTGTGCCTGCTGTTTAATGTTTCTTTTAATGTTATTCCATAGCAGACAGATACTAAATGAGTAAAGGAATTACTTTTAGGGTTTCTCCAGATGGCAGGAGGCAATCACAGGATCTAAAGAAGATCCCACAATTGCCTCTTACCATCCCTGGTAGGTAATTGTGGTCTCTTCCCTCCATCTGTCAACTAACTTCTTTTGTAATAATTCCTCTTGCAAATGCCCAGAAGTCAGCCAGGCATCTGGCCCCTTCTATCTGTCTATGTGTGTGTACATGTGTGTGTGTGTCTGTATGTGTCCGTGTGTGTCTGTGTGTGCAAGAGAGAGAGAGAGTGCTTGGCTGACATCCAGGTATATGAAAGAAGAACAATCATGAAAGGAGCCAGCAGATTGAAGTAAGCAGTCATTATTGTGGGAAATCCAGCATCCTTGCTGGATTTTCTATAATAGCAATATTGTAGGATATTGCCTCTATATCCCAGGACTATATTGGCTCAATACAATCACAGGAGAACTGCAGGTTTCAGCCCATATCTGGAGGTACCCTTGGCACTGAAAAATGTATGGTTGTGCCTCATGCAAAATTCAATTAAGCCACATCATCAGGTCTGTTGGGTCCTCTTCTAATTCTTGACTTGAATGTCACACCATCCTAAATTCATGTTTGATGTTTGTGACCCAATAAATCTCACAGTTTATTGTGTATTCACTACTCTAAAATAAAGTACCACTAGGAACAACACAAAGTTTTGCTCTGGCCTTTGGCTAAATGTCGGTCGTGTTTCCCCCACTGTGAACGTCATTGTTTTAATTGACATGATTTTGTTTTTAACATGTTGGATTTTAAATGTTGTTGTGGTTTTACTGTTTTAATATATATTGTTTTCTGATATGTTGGATTTTAAAGGTTGATACTCACCCTGAGACCTTTGAGTATGAGGCGGGATAGGAATATAAATAATAAATAAGGGACAATTGTGCTGTTAAAAGAGAAAATAGTATGGCTGCAACTTAAGAAACACACCCTGGGATGTGGCTGTAGATGCTAAATTGGCATGTTATAAATATCCGCTTGCAATGTTGTTGAAAGGCTTTACATGTGGTTCTCCACACCACTAAGCCTCTATGGCTACATTGGGGCCAGGGGCAGGGAGGCCTGTCCACTGCCTTCCTGAGGTCCCGTGAGCTGCATTGGCAGGGATCAGGCCCATGCAGGTGGTGGGACCCCCACCCAACCCAATCCCAACTCACCCTGGTGGCACGCATGTGCGAATGCTGCTTACCTGCTTGCCACCGGGTTGCAAGTGGTGTGAGGAGGCTAGCGACACTCTACACCTGTGTGTGGAGCAGTCCCTGATTGACCAGGCACCCGTGCCTCCACAGGCAGGTCTCTGGCCAATCAGGGACCACCCCACATGCAGGTGCAAAGCACGGCCTCCTTGCCCCAGTTACTGCCCAGTGCCAAACAGGTAAGCACCGCTCACATGTACACACCCCTGGGGTGGGGGTGGGGTGTAGGTCCTGCTGGGCCTAGGAGCCTGATCTGGGCCCCTGGAGGAAGCGGGAGCTCAGGAAAAGGAGGCCCCTAGGTCCAAGGGAGCCAATGGGGGAAGCCCTGGGGAGGGCCCAGCTGTCATGGAGGGAGACCGTGCGAATGCTTTCCCTCCGGTACAGCTGGGAACAGCCAGGGACAGGCCAAATGTACCGGGATGGCTTCAGAGCACTTTTTTGTGCTCTGAAACTCAAACGCATCTATGATGCATTGGGATGGCTGGGGCAGCTCAGAACAGATCCAGATGCCCCAGAAGAGCGAATGCTCCATCCCAACGCATTCTACACGTGTTCGAAAATCCCTCGTGTGAAAAGGCCTCATTTCTAAACCATTTTAAAATGCCAATGGGAACTGGGTCTGAGAGTCCTTCCTCCCACACTAACTAAAATGTGATGTAACAGAAGTATAGTGCAGAGCAATGATAAAAATTGGTAGAAAAGGCTGACCAATCAACTGGGAATGTGATTTTACCTCACAGTATAGGACCTGTCTGGACACAGCCACATTCACGCGACACAAATCTGCCTATCTCAATTTTGTTTAAATTCATTGAGGACTAGCAGTTATGTCTTGCAGTAATCCCATTCACTGAAACATGTTTTCAGCTGCCATATTACAAGTAAGTCTTAAGAACAAACAGGACACCATTCATGGTTTTTATCCATTCAGGCCTTTGGCTTCTAAAACTCCTGCAGTCAATCCAGTATCATCTCTCTCCTTGCTACAGTTCCCTCAGTTCTTTTGAGCTTTCTGCCATCTGATCAAAAACTGACACTATCCCTTCTGAGGACATGAAGAAATTTGAAAGTTGTTGTGGTGGATGAATCTAGAAGGGAATAACCTGTTTCTGGTAATGCTTCTATAACTGATATGTCAAAAGTGCCTCACCTTCCTAAAATGTCACTTTCTCAACCAATACCTACTATATAATTTAAATTTATATCCCTTTTTCCCTCTCCCCATGTATGGAACCAGTGTAATATAGCGGATATTAAAAAGAAGAGAATGAAATCTATTCCTCTTTCTTTATAGAGATTCCTCTGTAATAATATTGTTCATTATAGTACAGTATTATCAAAGTTTTCACCTTTATATAAACAGTATATAGTGTGATCCACAAGTTCCACCAATGCAATGAGAAATGTTTCTCTGATGTCATAATCACTCAGTTCTGCAGAAGTTCCAATCATTTATGCTCTTACAGCAGTATAATATCATCCATTTGAGCAATATCCCCTTAGGGACACTGAGTTTAGAAATCTAACTACCTTTTATGGTCTATTGCATAAAAGCTACAATATGCCTTCCCTTTATGATCCTCCAAAGATGTCTGTTCTTACATACTAGAAGTTCAGCACTTTTGAATTCTGATGAAGCATCAATTTCTATGCAGCACTTTTTGGACCAGTAAAATATTCTGAAGAATTGTGTATGCTTAACGTTTAACCTCTGTTACAGTTTAGTATTTAAAGGTATTCATTAATACACTATCTATTGCTTTTTTACATGTTATGTTAGCATAACTGAGGACATAATAGATGAGACAGACATAGGGAGACTAACCAGGCCACTTGTCCTTACCTTAAGTATCTTGCAGTATTATTATTATTATTTTGGTGTGCCATGAAGCAATCTCCATTTTAGAACACTGAGGTATCATTTCCAGCAGCACTCTGCAAAAATTATGCCTCTAGTGAGGATTGTGCCTGGAAATGGGACAGTACAATCATGTTGAGGTACCTGCTGCTACTGCAAATGGAGACACAACAGTATCAGTCTTTTTACCAGACACTTCTGATAATAAGTAGAGCTACAGCTTCATTTCTGAGAATCTATGCATCATGGTGTTCATTTGGTTGCACTGGAATGGCTAGAAGTACCTTTTAGGCCATTTCAGCACTGGGCCTTACTCTGGATTATGGCCCTGTCATCTGCATGTTGGTGTAGACTATGGCAGGCCGCAGACAAGGCCTGATATAGCCCACAATAACCTGGAATAAGGCCTGATGCAAAAAGCCTAACACCTGGTTCAACAGATCCATTAATTCATTTAGAGACTGGACTGAGAATTCTTTGACCTTATAGTAACCTGATATTCCTTACCTTTTGTGGACTGAAGTTCCCAAATGCAAGCTAAAAGTGTACTATTTTCTTGTGAATTAAATTAGTTTTCAGTCCAGTTCAGAGTGTTAGTCAGTTTTATTTTGCAAAGTGGGAATGAGTTACAAGAGCGCCTCTCCAGGACAGGAATGATTGTATTAGAGGAAGCGCTCCTTCAGATATTTGTGTCCCAAATCATTTAAAGCTTTGAAAGCAAGTATTAAACCCTTGAATTGGGCTGGAAGTGAGGCAGCAACTAGTTCAGATTTTAAATGACTGAAGTAAAATGAGTAGAGTCAAACATCTATCAGCAGCCTAACTATAGTTCCAAACTATCTTCAAGGGCAGACCATTGTAGAATGCATGTATGTACTGTAATGCTGAATTAGTTTTAATTTAAATTAAAAATGTAAAAAGAATAAAATAATGAATATTAATGTATAATAAAAAAATCAGTTTGGTGTAAACTTTTATTATTGACAACGATTCTTGTAAACATTGTTGACAGCCCTCTGTTCTATCAACTGTAAAGGAAACAGAGTTGCTACTTATTTATTTATTTATTTATTTATTTATTTATTTATTTATTTATTTATTTATTTATTTATTTATTTGTATTTCTATCCCGCCCTATACCCAAAGGTCTCAGGGCGGGTTACAATATTATATTAATCTTAGACAGGTCCCTGCCCTCAGGCTTACAATCTAAAGAGACAAGATACAAAAGGAAAATGGTGTGGGAAGGAACAGGGGTGCTCTGGCGGCAGCAGAGTCCTTGCAAAGGTAAAAACTTTTATTTTATTTTCCTCCTCCATTCCCCACAGGCAAGATTGTTCCTTCATGGCCCGTCTGGAGGTAGTTGGGAGGGAGGGGCCAATGCTGGGAGCTTGATGGAAGGTGCTCACCCAGCTTCCTTCTCTCTTCCTCACCCAAGGCAAGATGGTTCCTGATATGTAAAACAGAAGTTAAAAATTTGTTTATCATTTTTCAATGGCTGAAAAGAATTCAGAGGTGGTTCCTCAATCTTCCATAGAAAAAAGCTCTCTTTGCCTTTCCATTTTGGAGTGTAGAGGCACCATCCTGAGTGGCATCTCCATTCAGGGCATGAAAAAAAACACTTCATGGAAGTTAAATAGTGTTGCTGAACTATAATGCCCATGAACTTTAGCTAGTTCATAAAATGGCATAATTGGACTTGTAGTTCGGGACCAACTGAACAGCTAAAACTATAGCCACACTGTCTTAAAATATAAATCTGACTCAACAATTCACAAATATTTCTAATCCATTTTATTGCCTTTAGTTATTTCAAATTCATCTCCTATAATAATAATTCATAAGTGCATATTGGAAATATGGAATGAAAGTTAGAAACAGAAGGGCACACATTGTATGAAAACTGGATGAAAAGTTTATCAGCCAGAGTATGGGCTTCAAACTAGTGAAAGCTAGAATTTCTATTACGGTACATCAGTGCTACTAACTGACAGGAAAAGAAGAATATTAGCATAATTGCTAGCCACACATACATTGACTTGAAAGAAAATATACTGTGAAGTCCTATTAGCAAATGTCAATGAAAATATAGCTATGGTTATAAGATGACTCATCAGATGGTGTTAAAGTATTTTTGTTGCTCAAAGGCAACTGGAATATTTCCAAAAAGGGGGAAAGAGAAATATCTGCATGGTCATTATTAAGCCATGGGGATGCAAATTTGTCTTTTTATAAAAAAGTAAAGGCTATACATTCTTTTTGTAATTTGTGTTCTAATTTTAAGCACACCACATATCTGGGTATCAAAGTGAAAGAAAAGTGTGACTTTTTCCAAAAGATACAATGCAGTTACAATGCATATACAAATTACTCACTCAACCCTGAAAGTAAAATGCCCGTTTTTACTCTTGTTCCCAGTTTAACTGAACATAAGAACATAAGAGAAGCCTTGCTGGATCAGGCCACAGCCCATCTAGTCCAGCATCCTGTCGCACACCGTGGCCCACCAAATGCTCATGGGCATCTCAAGCAGAGACAAGGACAAACCTTCTCCTGCTCTCGAGTCCCAGCAGATGGCCTTTGAAGCGCCCCAGTTCCTCCCCCCCCCCAGCCTGCAAGATGCATCTAGGCATTCGTTCTAGTAGCCATTGATACATCTGTCATCCATAAATTTGTCTAACCCTACCTTAAAGCCATCCAGACTGGTAGCTGTCACCACCTCTTCCAGCAGCACATTCCATAAGCCAATGACCCTCTGGGTGAAGAAATGCTTCCCCCTGTCAGACCTTATTCTCCTACCCATCAGCTTCATAGAGTGCCCCCTGGTTCTAGTGTTGTGCGATAGAGAAAAGAAATTTTCTCTATCCACCCTTTCTATACCGTGCATAATTTTATATACTTCAATCAGGTCCCCTCTTAAACGCCGTCTCTCCAGACTGAAGAGGACTAGACGTTGCAGCCTGGTTTCGTAAGGGAGGTGTTCTAGACCCTTAATCATTCTGGTTGCCCTTCTCTGCACCTTCTCTAGTTCCACAATATCCTTTTTGAGGTGTGGTGACCAGAATTGTACACAATACTCCAAATGTGGCCTCACTATAGATTTATAAAGGGGCAAAATGACACTTGCTGTCTTATTTTCTATTCCCTTCCTAATTATTCCCAGCATTGAATTTGCTTTTTTCGCTGCTGCCGCGCACTGGGTTGACACCTTCATTGAACTGTCCACCAAAACCCCGAGATCCCCTTCCTGATGTGTTGCAGAAAGCTCAGACCCCATCAGTTTATAGACGTAATTTGGATTCTTGGCCCCAATGTGCATTACTTTGCACTTGTTAAGATTAAAGCACATTTGCCACTTGGTTGCCCACTCACCCAATGCTAAGAGATCCCTCTGGAGCTCTTGGCAATCTCTTTCAGATTTTACAACCCTAAATAATTTAGTATCATCAGCAAACTTTGCTATTTTACTATGTACCCCTTCTTCTAGATCATTGATGAATAAATTGAAAAGCATTGGTCCCAGTACTGAGCCTTGAGGGACCCCACTTTTTACTTCTTTCCACCCTGAGAATTTGCCGTTTATTACTACTCTCTGCTTTCTGCCCTTAAGCCAGTCACAAATCCAGGACAGAACTTGTCCTTTTATTCCATGGCTGATGAGTTTACTCAGTAGCCTTTGATGTGGGACTTTGTCAAAAGCCTTCTGAACGTCCAGATAGAAAATGTCTACTGGTTCACCTTTATCCACGTGTTTATTGACACTCTCAAAGAATTCCAATAAATTTGTGAGGCATGATTTACCTTTGCAGAAGCCATGCTAGCTTTTGTTCAGCAATGCTTGCTCCTCCATGTGCACACTAATTTTGTCTTTAATAATGGTTTCCATCACCTTACATGGAACTGACGTTAAGCTAACTGGTCTGTAATTGCCTGGATCACCCCTGGATCCTTTTTTGAAGATTGGTGTTACATTTGCTACCCTCCAGTCCTCAGGTACGGAACGTGATGTTAGGGAAAGATTATATATTTTTGCTAGACATGCTTTTCTTCTTGTGACAGCTGAGGTAAACCACATGTCCTCTTCATTTTTAGGGAAAAATCTAAAAACATGTTTGTTTACTCTGTCATTTCCCTCTTTTGAATATTAAATTCTTGTATTCTTATTTTTGTTATTTTGATAGATTTTCCTTCTTTAGCACATATATTGTTATAGTGGTACACAGATAGTCTATGGCAATAATTACACCTATGTTCAAACGCTGACTGGGGAGACACTTTGCTGACACATCCTGTCCAATTTAGCTGATCTTTTTTGTGATGAGTGTATGTAGATGATTGAAGGCAAAGGCATATTGTTATCACTGCCCAAGTGCTTGTTTCTTTCACCTTGACCTTATGATACCCTTCCTGGTCTCAAGGAACATTAACACTTCACCCCCAGATACTTTGGTAGGAGAGGGAATCGAGACACACCATCCTGAAGGAGCAGGAAGGGTATTTCTGGCCTATAGTAAACATAGCTAAAATCTATGGGCTTTTTCACACCACCACAATTGGGATGGCATGATGACTCTCCAGCTTAAAGCATCCACACATCATGGAGCCACCTCCATTCTGGAGCACTTCTGAGCATGTGTGACCATTCCCCATCATTGATAGCTGTGGAGCAGTAAAAACTGCACCACAGCTATACGAGGAGTTCCTGCAGCATTCCTAATGTAATCCCAGATGCAGCCTTCGCATTGACTTGCAAAGGCTGCAAGGGGGTGGTGTGGTTGTGGCCATGCAATGGCCATCCACACATGTAACAATGGCCATCCACACATGGCTGTTGCTGCAGTGAGGCAGACACTGCCAGATGGCAGCGTTCGCTATACCTTGCTGCAGGATACGATCAAGGTAGGTTGGGGACATTGTTCCACAGATGTTGAGTGCTAAAAAGTCCTATTATCTGTCTACCTCAAACTTACCTATTTTTGCTAAATAAGCATTATATTCATGTGCATTGGTATATATAGCTCACTCACCAGCAAACTATAACATTTTTGCCAAATAAGCATTGGGGTCCTTCAGTATCGAAGGAAAGTGATAACCTCTCTCACACATTCAGGTGTCACTATCATATGAGTACAAAAGACAGAATAGTTCACCAAAAAGATTGAAAGGAAAACAGTTGTCTATAAAATATGCACATCCTGATTTCAATGCTAAAAGGGTGAAAGTCTGTGGTTGGATGCCCCATGTACCTATCTAGTATGCTGTTCTCATATCATCAATTGACAGGCAACTTTCATATCTGGTAGTTCTAAAAATCCCACTTTGAGTGGAGAACCTGTCAGTATCAGGACTTTGCTCTCAAAAATTGATTCATGGCCACTTCAAATATCTCCATTACATAATAAAGGAACCTTAGTGAGGCTCTCAGGCCAACTGTTCTCTACTGGGAGTAATGGACACTGGTCTCATTTTTAAGATGCCTTTTCTCCATAATGGAGAGGCAGCCATAGAGCAATGCAAGAACTTTGTAAGAAACAAGTTGTACTGTGGTGAGGCATAGGCCTACTTTACATACTGGGTTAGTTTGCTTTTGCACTGCATACTTCTCCACACTTCCATTTCCTTGCATATTTATTTAATTATCAGCCCATTATAATAAATATATAAAAGATAGCTGCCACCACTTTTATTTATTTCTGAATAAATCACTATCAGATACAGTGCTCTGTGCTCTGGAGAGAAAGAACATTGGATAGTACTGGTGTTTATATCTAGTCTTTTTTTGTCTAATGGCCATAGGATTACATGGGGTATCCAAGTAGTCACCAGAAATTCAACTCAACTTAAGGTTTGGCTTTTGCTTATGATGGAAGTATCTCTTTCTTTAAGCACTCTCCATTTTGATTAGTTTTATAATTTTCCTTCTTTATTTAATTCTGTGATGCTTAGAAGAAAGAAAAGGAATTCTTTCAAGGCACACTGGAAATGGCCTTTTTGAGAGATGGTTATGTAGGAATTATCAAACAAATGGCATTTGTGGTCATTAACAGGAAGTTACTGGACTAAAGATAATGAAACTGTAGTGTGCAGCTAACCATTAATAGAACTGGGATTATTTTGTGACTGCCGCAGAGAAAGTGAGTCTCTACAGTCCATTCTAGCACCAATTAAGATTAAACCAAAAAATCACATTTTTAGTGCACTTTCTAGCTTTAGGCTAAAGACAGTATCTGTTGAAAATTATTGAACTTAATGTTCTAGTTAAGAAGGGCCTGGAAAGACATTTTCCTGAAAGAAGATGTTCTTTCTCTCTCTCTGTCTTGTGTGTGTGTGTGTATGTTTAAGAGGAAATAACTAATTCGTGTGCACAAAGGTTATCTATGGACACAAAAACATATTTTTCCATCTAAATATCTGGCATAATATGTGAAATGTGAAAGCTCTTCATTTCTCTATATATCTGGATTCAACTTCTGTGGGTGCCTCCTGAGAGTGCTTCATCTATGTCCGTAGATAGTCATTATTTTTTATTTTGTCAAGCCCACCATTTCCAAATGCAATGATTCAGAGAGGCGCTTCTGTAGTACATGTCAGTATTTATTGATAAAAGATCACACAAAAATAAGCAGCAGCAAGCACAAGCAGAAAGTAGTAATAAATGGCCAATTTTCAGGGTGGTAAGAGGTTAGGGTTCAGTATTGGGACCAGTGATCTAGAAGATAGCCACGTTTACTGATGATACTAAATTATTCAGGATAGTAAAAACTGAAAGAGATTCCAAAGAGCTCCAGGGTGATCTCTTGGTATTGGGTGAGTGGACAATCAAGTGGTAAATGTGCTTCAGTCTTAACAAATGCAAAGTAATGCACCTCAGGGCAAAGAATCCTAATTATGCTTATAAAGTAATGGGGGCTGAGTTTTCTGTGACACACCAGGAAAGGGATCTTGGGGTTCTGGTGGACAGCTTAATTAAGTTGTCAGCCCAGTGCACATCAGCAGCAAAAAAAGCTAGTCCAATGCTATGAATAATTAGGAAGGGAATAGAAAACAAGTCAGCAAGTGCCATTTTGCCTCTTTATAAATCTATGGTGGGGCCACATTTGGAATATTGTATACAGTTCTGGTCACCACACCTCAAAAAGGATTTTGCAGAACAGGGAAAGGTGGAGAAAAGGGCAACCAGTATGATTAAGGGGCTGGAATACCTCCCTTACAAAATCAGACTGCAATATCTTGGGCTCTTCAGCCTTGAAATATAACACTTAAGAGGGGACCTGATTGAAAATATATAAAATCATGCATGATATAGAAAAGATGGAGAGAGAAAAAATTATTTTCTCTATCACATAACACTAGAAGCAGGGAGCAGTCTATGAAGCTGATGGGTAGGAAAGTCAGATCAGATGAGGGAAAGTATTTCTTTACCCAAAAGGTCATCAGTCTATGGAATTAGCTGCCAGAAAAGGTGTTAACAGCTACTAGCACAGATAGCTTTAAGAAAGGGTTAGATAAGTTCACGGACAACAATTGTATCAATGGCTACTAGAATGGATATTTAGGTTAGACAAATTTATGATCAAAAAGGAGAAGGAGACAATTATTTTACAAGAGGTTGCAATAAAAACAGGATGGATTTTTATATGTTTGGGTAGCTTGAGACGAAAACCAACTGGGTTGGTCTGGACAATGACTTCAAAACAGCCAATGGAGTGTTAATTCAATTTCTTGGAGGGATGGGAAGACTTAAGGTGACAGATGGAAAGATAAACTGTATCCACCACTTGAATTTTAATATGTGGAGAACAGGACTTGTCAGCAGCAGCTCTTGGGGCTCATTTAGCAAGCTGCAAGCCAACTTGAAGTTCAGACCAAAGAGACTTGGCTATTTTTTCCCATTCAGTAACAGAGGAAGAGGCTTGTGGGTCAGTAATAAAGGGAGGCGTTGTGTTTATGTCAATGTTATAAACAGCCTTAAAGAGAAATACATGTAGAGAACAGGGATGTGCATGAATGTTTTCAACACTCAAAATCTGATTGAATTCAATCAAATGTGGACATCTGAATTCGAATAGAATGTCTTCACATTCAAATTTAAATATTTGAATTTCAAATGTTCCAAAACATTCATTTGAATGATTCAAATGATTCAAAAGTACAGATACATATTTATTACACACATATCTGTACAAATCTCCTATGTCTCTGTATGCATTTGTGCTTATAATACGGGATGAAAACAGGATGCATACAAGATAAAACAGGAAGCATATGAAATGCATACAGATACGTATAACATACGAATGTTGTGGACATTTATATCTTCAGATTAGAATCTAACATTCAAATGTATTCGATTCAAATCATATTTTGTTGTATTCGGATTCTAAATATTCGACTCAACTTGAATTCAAATGCAAAAAAATATGTGCACATCCCTAGTAGGGAAGAACTTATATAACTGGTCGTATGTAGGCTTTCACAGCCAGGTTCAATTGCATTTGTAGCAGTTTTGGGGCTGTTATGCCGTGTTCCAGATGGTTTCTTCTGGGAACCTAAGCTTTTGGACATAGCTACGATATCCATCTTCAGAAGATTTGTATACAATTTGACTTTATTTCAAAATCTCCCAGCAAATGTTCAGGTCACGGGAACAATTATAATATATCTGGCATCATTTACTGATATATCAGGTTATCCATTGACTATCCTGGGACTATCCTGGGAATTTCCAATAGTCTCAGGTTAATAGCAGATTTTAGCCTGCATCTGGAGGCACTCCTAAAGATGTATTCCATGAAGACTTTGGCTAGGTGGGAGGACAGAGGGAATTTGCTTGCAACGAATGAAGTGTGCCATATGAGAAAAGTGATCCACTACAATCCAAGTAACTGTAAATCCGGAGAAGGTAGGAAGAATGGTTTCTATGAATAGGATCACTATATTAGAAATACTCAAAGTCCCACGTATCAGGGCTTCCATGTCCCACTGTTCCCAACACTCAATATGCTGTTTGGCTAAAGAAATGTGGGTGGAGTAATCAAAGAAATCTCATTAACTAACTCTCATATACATCTGTAGTTTTATTAGGAACACTTTGTGATGAACTAGGTTCCCATCAAAATGGTCTGATGACAATATTAGATTGAAGTCATGGACAGTCAGTCTGGGGCACTAGTTGCTATCTTAGCAAGACTATCTACTGTAGTCCTGGTGTCACCATCTCTAGTCCATCCAGGTGTCCTTTTGGCTGGTCAGCCCCCAAGGTGGGTACTGAGGGAGATGGAATAACTGGTGGGGCGGATTGCTGGATAACCCCATGGGGTATCACTGTGGACTTGGATGGATAGGGCAGACTGTAGTGCTTACTGAGCACAGGGCCCTTTTTGCACTTGGCCTTAATTTGGAATATATCTTGGAATAGCAGTCTGCTGGCCACAAGCTAATGCAGACTATTGCAGGGCTCACTTGGGGCCTGCAATAGCCTGCACTAGCATGCAGATAACAGATCCCTGTTCTGGGATATATTCCAGAATAAGACCAAGTGCACAAAGTCCCTAGGTCTCTGTAGTGGGGTGTCTGCTGTGTCCATAGTGTCAGTAAGGAAGTTCCCTTTTAATCAATGGGAGTTATGCCCTGAGATTCTGTAGGCTGGGCTCATGTGCTATTGACCCATCAGTCACTCTCACGGTAGGTTTCTTGGTGGGTGACTTGATAATGAATTTGAACATGTTCCCACAGCCATGACAGCAAATGGGTAGTCCATTACACAAGGTTTGCAAAGTATGCAGGTACAACTGCTTTGGGAGTTAAAGCTGTGATTCCAAGATTTTGCCCCAGCATAATCATACAGGTTGTCCAACTCTAGCCTTGATCTGGGATCTCAGTGCTAAACTCTACAGTGATCTGCCGAATCCTCAGGCATGGCCATCATGACCCCAGGTTGTTTAGGCATCTATTCCATTGAACAGACTATGGGCAACTAAGTCTGGACTGTGGTCTTTGGGGAATGGTTCCAATGCATGATTGGTGCTTTCCATCACTGGAAACTCATGCTGAACTGTACCCTTAAGGCTTGAACTTTCTAGCCACAAGGACTGGCCCAGTTGGGTTCAGGGGTCCCAAGGCATGCTAGTCAAGATGTCTCCACTCTACAAGTAGCATGGTAGACTCGCAAAGACCCTGCTGGTCCTGATGTTTTCTAAGTGATGTAGGCCAGTCTGGTAGCTGAATTCTGAGCCCAAACTGTGACTTTATTTATCCTTCACCAGAGAGCCTATACAGCTCATTCATTGTTGCCCTGCTCTCCAGACTATGGTCACATCTGGTGAGATGGTGCACTGGTTCCATGGGGGTAGCCTCCGCACTCACAGAACAGACTAATTTCTGTGTTTCATTCTTCTCTGAAAGTTTAATTTAGATTTTAGACCATAAACATGGTCCAACTGTTGCCAGAATGCAACAACTTGAGATCCAGGACAGGATGCAATGGTGAAGCCTTCTGTGGGTGGTTTAGCCATATCCCTAGCTGATGGTGATCTTTTATTCTTTCAAGACATCATTTAAAGGCCTAAATACAAGGACACATAAACTCGTTTTGCAGTATGTCCATATTTATTTATAAAAGTTCACACAGAAAAGCACCTTTATTACTCCTTAATTCCCATTTTCTCTGAGCCTCATAAGGACCTTGTAACAGCCACAAACCCTAACAGCTTCTAACTTCAGTAGAATATCTAAAATCAGTGGAATATGCAAGCAGGCATGGTCTGGTATCGTATAATTTGGAAGATGGCTGCACAGTGGCCAAGCTGACACCAAGGGAAATTTTATTTTATGGAGAAATTATTGATATTGTGTAGAAAAAACCTTCCTTTTTATTATTATTAACAGGTATTTACAGGAAAATCTGAACCTTTTAAAACATTGCCACTTGACATTACCAGTATGAAGATTAGTTTCAGATTACTTGATACAAACTCTGTAGTGGCTCTGTTTAACTTTTTGCATTAAAAAAAAGACAATTAAAGTATAATATGATTTGGATATTTCTGCAAGGTTCTGTTTCATGCAGCACCACTGTGTGTACTTATGATCCTCAGACAATTGTGAGAAATGAGTTCTGTACAAATTACTTATATTAAAATTGCTACTGTACTGTTTTCCCAAATCCTAGTTATAAAATATTGCACAAGCCGTCAGATTCCATAGCAGAAAAATTAGTGGTATTCCAGTTCTATCAATTCATTATTTCATATAATCAATTCATTATTTCACACAATTATTTTTTACTAAATCAACCTAGTTTCATTGGTATATAGTTCTGCAACTGATATGCTATGTCAGAGAAAGCAGTGGTATTTGTTTATGTGCCATGATCTATCTCTGCTTTCTCCAAGAATAAGAGCTTCTGTATGGTCCTTATGGAGTGGACCCAACCGTTTCTGGGGAACACAGGATCCACTCAGCAGAGTCATTCCAAGGAGGTCATGTCTCCCTTTTAATGCTCTAGCTGCACAGCTTGCATGGCACGAAAATCATACATTCCAACAGAAGACTACTTTAAAGTGAACCTCTGAGCATGGGCGCTAGTCCAGCTGCCCGCTATGTTCTCTGAACCTGGTGCCACTTCACTAGACTCTGGAAACTGCCCTGAATACCCCTTGGCCTGTAGCTTCAGAGGCCAGGGAACTTTCATTCTTGGCCCAGTTAGGCTGGGATCAGCAGCTGGCATGATTATGTCTGCTGGCCTGGATCACTCACTTTGGGACAGATGCAAGCTCCGTGTTCTGCACCAATGCAGCAATAGAATCCAAAGTGGCATTAATTTGTTAAGGTGATCTTCCCTTCAAGCACAGACTAAATCAGATAGCAATAGCTTCATGTAACTTGAGATCATATTGCTGGGTAGGCTGAGTTAGCTTGCCAGGAAATGTTGAAGCAGGAGAAATCATACTGCTACCTCAAATGAGTGTGTGTGTGTCTGTGTGTCAGACACAGAGAGAAAATATACACCCAGTTTGCCTGTTCAGTGGTATTGTTAAACCCAGTGAGGTGGAGCTGCAGAAGAATGAAGCAGCAAATTATGATTTAGAGTTTATTAAATAAATCCTCTACACAACCAGCATTTCTGCCATTCTTGTTGCTTGGCCTGAATTTGCTTTACATTCAACCTTGACTATGGCAGTTGCACACAGGGAGTGCATTTAATTAATTTTCTTAGAAATACCATTACTGCTCAGCATGGTTCAGTATTAAATGCTTTGACCTCCAAGGCTTTTGAACTTCTAGACTTAATTTTAGATAATTAATGTAATTCTACATTTAGTTGCAATTTGCCCCAAAACATTTAGTGGAGAAAATACAAGTTGCATGTAAGAAACTAGTGGCTAAAGGCCACTAGGATTATCTCAGCAGGAAATTATATTATGTTTCGTATTAGGCTTACCATATTAGTAAACTTTTATAGCAAAATGGAAAAGATGAAAAATTTAAATTAAAAAAATCTTATATTTATTATATCAATACACTGAATGTCAATCTCACTGGAAAAAAGGATTATTTAGATTTGATTATCAAATACTATAATATATACAGGATTATGAGGATGATAGAATACAAAATGTCATTAATGTTTCAATTATATTTAAGAATTTAAGAAACACTTTGAATCAAAGCACTTGTGCATTTAGGCCACTGTTTTTTCTTTTGATGAGTTCACCTAAAGGTGCATTACTAGATGAGCAAAAGATTAAAAAAGGAGCTATTTTTTTACCTGCTGGAATCCAGGAAAAATTACATTTTTCAGGGACATTGGTCTGTAAAACCCATCTAGTTATGGGAATAGGTTTAGAAAGAAGGTCAGAATTGAAAGATGTTATTTTCTGTCTGAACTCAGAAAATAACATCAGATTCTGACATATTCTCCTGGTTTGCTTTATTTTCTAATGTTTTTCAAAGCCATGACCACCCCTAAGGGCAAGCTAATGGGATGGGTTGCTCAGGGTGGCAAAGTTTAGAGACATCAAAACTGCTCCAGGCACTGGGGGGGGGGGGGAATGAGTGCCAGGAAGAAGAAAATGGGGAAGGAATGAGCACTGTTGTGGTGGTGAGCAGTTGTGTATAGGTACTATATGTGGAGGGTGGGGCTACCAAATAAGTTAGCTTAGGCTGTGATCAGACCGTCTTTTTTGTTATGTCTGAACACAGCCATGTGTCTGAACCTGGGGGAGGCTTTCAATATCAATGGCTTCAGGGAGCCTTATCCTCTAGAGCTAGTCTTGCTTCAACCCCCAAATCCAAGGTAGGTCCTGGGTGTCCATGGGTTCGAATCTCAACTGTAGATGTACTCTGGGGCAACCCTGAGCCTATTGCTTTATCTCAACCTAAGAGAGGAGAAAACAATATTGTGTGTTGACTTGAGCTTTTTAAAGGAAAGGTGGGACGTAAAGTCCTTGGAAGAGTTTTCATCCAGGTATTGAATCAAATCTGAATTTGTATATTTTCAAGAGGTAATAGGTCTATGTATCTTTAGACCATATAAATGGAAATCATTTTTAGATATAAGAAGAAACTCTCTTTTAAAAAATAAGACAGGATTACTAAACTGAAGTCACTGTGAGTTTTTTCCATCAAAATCATAAGTTATGGAAGATTTAAACCATTGATAACTCTTTCAGTGCACACACAATTCCCTGAGCATAAGAGAAAGAACTTAAGTAGTTATTTTTAAGACCTTAATCATGAATCATCTGAGGAGCAAACAATTGACTGCAGTGAGTTGATAAGGGCCATTGCTGCATATTTTACAATGAAAAACAATAAAAGCAGTATATTGTATCTCCATAATTCTTTCTTGTAGAAAACTGTTTTTGTGAGATTAAAAAAAGCTTTTACAAGCTGATGGCTCTTGGCAAGAGCTAAAAGATGTTGCAATTAAAAAAAGGATATAATATATTGCAACCTCTTCAAGTTTATCAAGTATTTTTTTTTAATTTTCTGGTTTCTCTATATATCACAGCACATGCACCTTTCTACTTCATACTCCATGACCTCCATGACCTCTGTGAAGTCAACTTTTTGAATTCAAAATTATACATCCTGGCCTTAAGAAGTTACATGTAGTGCTCCAACCACAGTGACAAAAGCTGCTTATGTTACCCTCCTCTTCAAAGCCCTTCAAAATATGATGTGATGGAGGTTGTTACAGAAAACACAGCAAGCAGTTCTCAGGGAATGAGTTTTGCGCTCATTTCCTGCTATTGCTGCCTACCTCAACCAGTCTTCATCCACTACTAAACACCAAACACTGGCATTCTGCTCACAATTGCTGGCAGACCAGATGGGGCAAGGGACAATTCAGAAACTGCATTTATATACCTAAGCTTGCATACTGTATATCTGCTCTCTAATTTTGTCTCTCTGGGTGAACTAAAATGACCACCTAAACACTCCCACAGCAGGGAATTAGTTAACAGGAAATATAAACATCAAAATATTGTAGAGATTTGCATATGCTATTTGTATGTGTAGCTGCAAGAATAGGTGTTATAATTTAAAAAGATCCCACTGTCTGCCTTGTTGGAATGCAGATTCTTCTATCAAAAGATTCTGATGCCATTAGTAGAGACAATATTGTAAATTAATGTGGAATAGTGTCAGTTCGTCTAATTTTTAACTAATGTGATGAAGAAAATATAAATGTCATGCCATATATGTGTGTGTTTTAAGTATATTATATCATATTTACTATACTACTATACTATGCTATGCTGCTATGCTATGCTATTCTATGCTATGTTATATACACATGTAATTCTTACCCAATTTAGGAATCCATGAAGTATCCAATATGAATCTGCTATAGAAGTCAATCTAAAGTCCAACTTGGCATATAAAGATATACCTTCAATCCTAACCTGCCAGCTGCCAAGTAGGAGAATGAATTGTGCCATTTATTGTCATTCATGCCTCAGGCAATGTATAGGCAATGTCAAGATTTTGTTTTGTTCCAGGATATTTTCTGCAGTGAGTGGATTGTCTGATGATATCCTATTCTGTATATTTTCAACCCTCAGGAATACCTTCAATGTTGAAGTTGTACCTGTATATATTTCTGTATCTGTATATATATCATTCCTTCTCACTGGCCTGCAATGTGAAACTGACTGGTCTTACTGAAGTCATGTTCAGAATCTTGCCCACAAGGTGCCTTTTGTATTGGTACCACCCATACTGATGGCTGTGTATTTCTAAATGTGCAATTCTTCACTGGATGAAAATCTATTTTTACCTAGCCTGACAGATGGTTATAGTACACATACCTCATAACGATATTCTGTTTTCACCCATAGTAAACAGGCTGTGCTTTGATCATGGGCATGCCATATTCTCATAACAGACTTGATTGAAACATATTTACTTAGCCAAAAAAACAACAATATGGAAAAGACTATTACTCTAATAGTATATGCATCATCATTTTCTGTTTCAAATTACCTTTGATTACAGAGATTCTTCCTGAGATTAAAAGTGATGCCGGTTTTCTATTTGTTCTGAAATGATCCAGCTATTTGATACCAATGATGGTTTCTTTTCCTTCTTTCTTTCCTAACATATTTCTGGCAGTTGCAGTGAAAATCTTCATTTCTCCCAAGCAATGAAAATCTCAGAATGAATATCACAGAATAGCACAGAAGATAATCTTATTCACAAGTGCGTAAACAGAACACAATTAAAGCAAATAGTCTTCTGTGTGGCATGATAACTTCATTTTCCCGATCTTCTTCCCATCTTTTTGTAATCCTGGTAATCTTGTGGGTCTTCTCTCCTTTGATCCTCTTTGAAATAAAAATTGCCTTCAGATATCCTTGGAGGTATGAAGTGCAGACATTTTTGTTCATTAGATATTCAGACTTCCAGATGATCTAAAGATGGATTAATGTTCTAGGGATAGATAAGCTAGAGGTGGATGGGAAATCTAGAGATGAGTAAACGAAGAACATTTCAAGAAACATTTTACCATGTATACTGCAGGAAATCAAAACCTTCATCATTTGGGGGGAGTGGGGGGTAAACTTGGAATAACAAATAGTTAAGTTCCTGCTAGCACTACAGTCTGTCAATACATTATTTTCCAAGGTTTTTTTGGTTTTTTTGTTTGTTTGTTTTTTTAGTGGTATATACATGACTCTGGTTTCTCTTATGAGCCATGTATATACCATAACAAAAAATTTTAATCCTTATAAAGTAATATATTAACAGACTGTAGTGCTAGCAGGAACTTCACTATTTGTTATACCAATTCCTTACAGCCATGATTCTTCATGAAGGCACACTGTCTAATGCTATTTTTGTGACTCTAAATCAATGTCCTATGTTGTGTACAATAATGAAGTTTAAACTGGGTACTAATAACAAGTAATTAGCCATGTGCAGCAGGATTAATTAGTACATAATGAGCCTGCAGTACCTTGTCATGGCAACAGACATCAAAGGATGTGTAACTGATAAGCTATTGAAGTCTACTAATAAACAATATTGATATGACTTCAAACAGCACACCATTTATATTGAAGACAGCAAGTTCATTAAATGTGTTTCTGTGATGCTTAGGGCCTCACTTAGGTTGTGATCACAGGCAGTTAAAATAAGCATCTCTGAGGCAGTTTGGGGAGTGTTCACAGGTGGAATTGTTCACATTTTAGTCTTACTCCTCCTATCATGGATATTCTAGGTTAGCGAAGGTGAATTACAGAATGAGAGCACAATTGCTGCATGCTTCCATCTCTAAGATGCTTCTAAGTATTTCTTCTGTCCTCTACTGTCTCCTGAAATTTGCACAAGCACATGTTCATTGCTTCCATTTCTATCTATCTATCTATCTATCTATCTATCTATCTATCTATCTATCTATCTATCTATCTATCTATCTATCTATCTATCTATCTATCTATCTATCTATCTATCTATCTATCTATCATCCTCTTTTCCTTTTGCCATCAACCTTTTGCAGCATAAGGGTCTTTTCCAATGAGTCCTGTATTCTCATTATTTGGCCAGAGTATCTGAGCTTCAGCTTCAGCATCTGTCCTTCCAATGAACCATAAACCATTCAAGATGTCATTCACCAACATCTATAAGAAGGATGACAAGTTCCATGAGACTATCAGTTGCATTTCACTCTTCTAGCAGTTATAGCTCTGAAGATGGGCATTGCAGTCATATCCAAAAGCTTATGTTCTTTGCAGAACTAGGGAACACAGAAGCAACAACAAGAAAAACCAGTGATAAGTTAGATGAAAACTGCCCGTGGAACATTCTTCTAAACCTGTCTATTCTTCTAAACCTGTCTGTTTTTAGGCAGGTTGTGCCTTCCATATTTCTTCACTGGATCAAGCTGGAATCATATCTTGCCTGAGAGGAGTGGAGAAGAGGCAGCAGACTGGGCTCCTCTGCCATCTTGCTCCCAGAAGTGCCCCTCCCTCCTCCAACTGCCATCACACGGCTGTGAACCATCTTGCCTGAGAGGACCAGAAGAGAGGAAGCAGCTTGAGGAGGTCTGCCACCTTGCTCACAAAAGTGCCTCTCTCTCTACCATCTGCTCCCATCACAAGATGGTAAAGAGATTACAGCAGCCAATCCACCAGTTGAGAAATCATCTGGTCCTGAGGCCAAGCAGGGCGGGGCTGAGTAGATCCCGGATGACCATCTCTACCATCATCCGGTTTGTCATCAATGAAGAGAAAATTCAAAGTAAAAAGAATAGGAAAATTCCAGCAATATGAAATGAACAGAAGAATTAGAACCGAAGACCTCAAGTGCTTGCTTTTTGCTGTTCCCTGTTCCCTCCCACATCATTTTCCTTTTGTTTCTTGTCTCTTTAGATTGCAAGCCTGAAGGCAGGGACCTGTCTAAGATTAATATAATATTGTAACCTGCCCTGAGACCTTTGTGTTTAGGGCAGGATAGGAATACAAACAGACGAACAAATAAATAAATAAAATCCAGCTGTGAACTGGATTCACAGCACAGATTCATGGATTCATGGCACAGGCTACAAGGATGGGCTTTCTTTACCCTGCTCTTTTTTATTTTCTCTCATGTACAAATTACAGCAAAAAAGTGAAGTTTTTTTTTAAAAAGCTTCAAATGCTCAACATTTTCCCCTTACCATCCTGCATAAATCAAAGAATTTCATTTCGTGTGTCAAATGTGACCTTTTGCAAAATCATTTGTTGTTTGATTTCTATAAATGGCTAAGTGTTTACAGATTTTTAAAGGTCTTTTGGAAGGAAAATAATATACTTCCTAGACAGATAATGTTTATCAAGTAATTGCAGATCTTTATATCCATTTAATATTGGCTTCATTTGTTACCTATTTTCAAAAGAGGAAACAAAACTTTTTAAAAAGAGTTACTGATCCCATACATTTTCAGTTTAAATTATTTTTATATATATTTATATATTTATGGGATTTCATGTAATTTAAAGCCCAGCTTTCAACTGAAGATCCTTGGGCACTTACAGAATTTAAACAGATGTTATAGGGATGTCCACAAAAGTTTGTTTTAATTCGTATCAAATCAAATTCAAGAAAATTCATATTCGTTCGAATTGATCCCCTTCGAATGTGATAGGATTTGTATTCTATATGAATGTTCAATCCCATAGAAATCCCATATGAATGCATACAAATAGCATATGAATTCCATATGAAACTTCATACGAAGCTTCATAGGAATGTAACAAAATATTCAATTTGAATTTGAATGTCAATCTTTGAATGTGCCAACATTCTATTTAAACTCAAATGTCCAAATTTAGCCAAATTCTTACAAATTTTGACTGTTACGAATATTCATGCACATCCCTAGTAAGGTAAGCTAAGGGTAAAAATGCTTGTGAGTACATTTGATTCCTGGTGATCGCAACTGAAGCCTACAGTACATGCAGTTTTCTTGACAAGGATATAAAGATGACTTGTCATTGCCTTTTTCTGGAGATAGGGCTGAATCCGGGATCTTCTGCATGCAAAGTACATAATCTACCCAATGAGCTACCTTAACTCCACAAAACACTAGTACAAACCTCAAAGAGCATGGAAACAAGATATAGAAGTATTGTTTAGTGTCTAAAGGTCTGTGTGAAAAGGTGTGTCTTAGGCTGTGATCAGACACAGCAAAAAAAGAAGAAGAAGAAAGCATCTTTGAGGTGGCTTCAAGAAGGCTTTGAGGTGAGTTTCACACACCAGTTTGCTTTTCTATTCCTCTCATGAGCATTTTGTGCCAGAAAAGGGTAGATTAGAGATGGGTTAGGAACACAAGAGCCACACACTGACTCTCTGAGACACATCTAAGGTGCCTCTTTTGGTACGTCTGAACACAGTTTTAGGCAGCATCTACACCCAGTGGGAAAATAAAGGCAAGTCAAAAGTGGCTTGGAGATGGCAGCTGTCACATAGCAGTGTTACCATTCCACCACTAATCCACATTAAGGTCTAGAAAATGCACTCTGAATGGGCTTTTTATGTCATTTAATGTGGATTAGCAGTGGGATGGGAACACTAACTTCCATGCAGTGCCACCTCTAAGACATTCTGAGCTGCTTTTTAAATGTGCTTATGGCTGCAACCTAAATGAGTCCACAAGAGATGCATAAATGGGAAAAAAAACATATAGGGGATGCCCTTCCATATAATGGAGACCCTCATGAAGAAGTAACAGTCTTTGGATCAAGACAATCAGGATATTAAGGGTACAAAGAGGCTACTTTTGGAAACATTTTTTGTTCTCCCCAAGCCCACCTTTTAATCAGATACAGAAAATTGAAACTGGGATTTTTAATAAACACCTTAGTTTCCTTGACATATGCAAAAGTTGGCTTGTTATCCCCTTTTTCCAGGGAATGCCAAGAACTGAATCTGTGACCTTTTACTTTCTTCCACTGAGCTCCAGCCATTCCCACAGGATAATGTTTATCTCCTCCAAACACCTTCTAGATACCACAGCCAAAGCACAGAATGATAAAATGTAACAGGATCTGTCTTTTTTCCCGCCTAATCAAGTAGAAGATTGGAAAATTGAGAACAAGGCCAACATAATTATACAGGCAACCGCTTTGGCCCCCACACTGCCCCCAACTGAGGTTTCTAATGCACCAGGAAAAAAATTAACTGCATTTTAGGACGAGAGAGACAGAGCAGAATCACAATTCATTTGTTAAGTTTAAATCCTTTCCATTCAAAACAACAGGCTTGGATCCTGCCTTCTGATGTCTACCCTGGATGTGGAAAGATTTGGAAAAGGCAGGAGACAAAGAAGTAACAGGTATCACAAAGAGCAACAGAGCACTCATAAAATAGCTCCTATCTTCTAAGGTGTTTTATTGGAACACACTTCCAATATGCTGTCATTATGCTGATGGATTAAAGATAAAATGTGTTGTATGGAAATGGTAACATTTTAATTCATCTTGGGCAGCGAAATAGACTGAGCCTGGTGAGAATTCATCTATATAGTATATATTTATACACCTGATTTCCACATGGATCTAGACTTGTTTCTCCATTAGACAGTGTTTATGTCTCCTGATAAAACCCTGATATGGATGTTTCCAACATATTAAACAGCTTGCCAAGATCTGGTTTCAGAAGCAGGCTTTCTACATCTGTTTTTAATACAGTCACAGCAGCTGCATATGCAGGACTTAGCTGGTATTCTTTGGCAAGCACTCAAGTCTCTAGTCTGTTCTTCTGAATGTGTTACTCAGGAGGGTAATCTTGTTTTATTTTTCTGTTAGTTTACAGTTCAGCACAATTTTGTCACCTCTCCACCTCCAAAAGAACAGCTCATGCATCACAATGGTGGTCAGTACCATCTTTGTACTTATCAGCTATCGCATTTAGACAAAGGACAGCAGGTGTATTTCTCCTGGTTGGGAAAGAGGTCACTAATGTAACTGTGGATTCTTATTGAATAAGCACATTTATTTATTTCTGGCAGATAAAGGGGGGGGAACAGAAAGGAAAAACTAGCTAGCGAAATGGGATCAGGACATAAAACTATCTCCGTCGCTTCTAGAGAGAAGTAATTCAGTGAACCTAATAGCCTTTTAATGGATATATCTTACTTTTGGCAGAAACCCTTGATTTAAGATAAAGGAAAATTTTCACTTAAGCTGAGAAGAGGAGGAGTTGGCTTTCATATCCCATTTTACTCAACCTTTTAAAGGGACTCAAAGCGGCTTACAGAGCTTTCCATTCTTCTGCTCTCAACAGGCACCCTGTGAGGTAGACAGGGCTATAAGAGCTCAGAAAGGCCATGGTCACACTTTCACTGTAAGTCATCTTCAGGCCATCCTCTAGTCCCTCTGCTCACACATTTTTTTTTCCTGATCCAATTTGTAGGTGGAGATGCACCTCTTTGCCCTGGCCTTTGGTTATATGGGAATATGCTGTCTTTTCCTACCCTACAGACACTGTTGTTTTAATATATGCTTGATTTTAAATGTTGTTACGTGCCCTGAAACCTTTGGGTACAGGGTGGGACAGAAATACAAAAAAGCAAATAAGTATGTACGTACGTACGTGCGCTTTCCCTCCTTCATTTGTACTGTCTAAAATCTGCTTTTTTACAGGACTCAGTCTCTTTCAGCATGGTAAACTGGAGTAAAAGGGGTTGAACAATACCATGATGGATGGAACCTGCCTTCCCTTCCACCCTATGTCTGTACATTTGAGTGGTACACACCAGAGTTGGCAGCAGCACTGCCCCCTTCCCTGTTCCATTCTTGCCAAGTAGTTTCTACTTTGCTTGCCAAGCAGGTTTTACTTTGCTTGCCACCATTCCTAGGATGGTCCCTTCTTCCATCCTGCCCCCCCCCCCCCATTTCCCTCTGCCCTAATTGCACACTGGTGTATTGTATCTGTTATTTTAAATATATATATAAATCAGTTGTGCGCTAAACTGATTAAGCAATAGATCCTATTTTTCTTCCAGTGGTTTTGCAGAAAAGTTGGGATGATTTTTTTAAGTGGCCAGAAAAGCACAGTTAGAAAGGGGAGCGAGGGAAAGAATGGAGCATGAGTATAAAGCATACAATTCTAAGGACAATGTATTTTCCATTTTCTGTAGCACTGCGGAAGGGAAACGATGTTTCCTTTTAGTGAAAGGGGACTTTTACTGAAAAGTAGAACTGCTTCAGTAGCTTTAGGGCAATCTGCAGAGGACAGCCTCTCAGTTTTCTTCAGGAATTCCTGGGGGGGGGGGGAGTCCATTCTACATGGGATATGCTTTGGCTCCATTTGTTTGGGCGCAGTCCCATTACCCCAACAGTACCCTGAGTTACCACCAATTTGCCATCAGCACCACACAACTCCAAGCATACCCCACTGCCACTGTTGATTGACCAACCCTTATCCTATCAGTTTATCACTTTATCCTAGCCAGTTTAGTCTAGCGGTTAGGGAGCCGGACCCTTATATGGGAATACTGGGTTTGATTCCACCCTCCCCTGAGTGACCTTGGGCTAGTCACAGCTCTCTTCTGAGCTCTCACAGTCCCACCTACCTCACAGGGTGTTCTGTTGTGGGGAGAAGAGAAAGCTTTGTCAGCTGCTTTGAGTCCCCTTAAATGGGTGGGGAAAGCGAGGTTGAAAAGCCAACTCTTTTTCTTCTTTCAGAATGCAGGTTGTGTTGATACTATCAAAAGGGGTGGACAACTAAAGAGTTGTGTAAAGGAGACTTAGGACAATAACTTAAAATGTATGAAGATAGCAGCACAAACTGAGGACAATATGAGGACGCATTACCAGGACTTGGGTGTGAACAGGATGTCTTCCGTTCAAGGACAGACTATCTCAGGAAGGTGTGACCACAGGCAAAGAGAGCTGTAGCTAGCCCAAAGTCATGCAGCTGGCTTCTTGAGGGACTGCAGAATCAAACTGGGAGAGGACCAGATAAGAGTCTGGCACTGTAACCATAAGACCAAATGGTCTCACTTGCTGGCCTGGGAAGGGAGGGAGGGAGGGAGGGTGTCAGAACCCTGTCCACACCAATCAAATTAGCAGATAGATTTTTAGGAAGTGATGGGGACAGTTAACCCAGAGGTGCTACTGAGCCACACTGAAATGGTGATCCATTTCCATTTGCTCCATTAAGAGGGATGAGTAAGGCAACTGGAAGATGAAAGACAAAAAAGGGGAAGTGGCATTTTATTCCTCTAGGTGCATTTCCCTATTCCCTGTATTCTGTTTACAAGAAAAACCAGGAGATAAAGACAGGAGCAGTTAGCTCAAGATGGCAAAGAGTTTCTTGTTTTCTCAATTGGAGCTCCATCCAGGAACATATATGGTGGCTGAAACAGACAGCCACGCATGTGTGGAGGTGGTCATGCGCACATCCTGGAATTTGATGATAGCTGAGTTGCCTGGACTGCGTGTCATCAGAATGTGCAAAGAGAACACTGAGGCCAACACTATCTAGATAGGAAGCAATCTAGATTAAGGATGTGTACGAATATTTGTAACATTCAACATCAGTATGAATTCGTACTGGTTTGGACATTTGTATACATATCAAATGCTATGACATTCGTACATTGACATACTTATTCGTATGAATGCTTTGGGAAAACGGCTGTGCCAGTCACATCTGCAACGCAGCCAGAGTGCATTCGAAATGGATTGCAAGCAGATTCAAAGTGGATTCAGGGTGGATTTGACGCTTTCAGAGTAGATATGTATTGAATATAAATGCATGCGTATCGGATACGTATCAGATATGTATGCATTCGTATTGGATATTCATACATCCTCCCACATTTGAAGGGGATGCATTTGAATGAATACAAATTTTCTTACATTCAATTCGATAGTAGAGCAAGCAGGGGGGCAATACTCTACATTATTGCTTTCTGACGCTGTATTTGGCTGCCGTCTGGAGGTAGCCTTACTCTTTACTGGCCTTTTGAAGACACACAACTGTAAGATACAAAGGAAAATCCAGAGAGCTAGAACACATTAAAGCAAATTTATTGCACAGGTAAGTAAATTACCTTTTCCTTTTCACTTAACTGTCCACCAAACTGAACTAGACAGCAGCCCTGCAACTCTCAGAATACAAAGAACATTGCTGTACAGAAACTTGGTGAAGAAAACAATTTATTTATAAAACTTTCCTCTAATGAAATAGACAGCAGTTTGAACAGAAGGAGCTGCACCAAGGTAGGAGTGGCTGTTCCAAAAGGTTGAAGGTTAGGCTGGGCTGGGCTGGGTGTTTTTCAAAATCAAAGCAAGAAATCATGAGTAGAATCCAATACTATCTCTGCACTTTTGGAAAAAGTGTTCCCCCCACTACAAACACGAATGTTCTATTTGATATTGTTTTGTTTTTAATATGCTGGATTTTAAATGTTGTGGTGGTTTTTATTGTTTCAATATATATCATTTTGTTTGATATGCAGGATTTTAAAGGTTACCCACCCTGAGACCTTTGGGTATAGGGTGGATAGAACTATAAAAAATAAATAATAATAAAACCTTTTCAATTGAATTTGCCAACTGGTCCCCATAAATAATTTATCCTTTGACCCTGAACACCATTCTCACAAGGACTCAAATTTGCTTAAAATGAGAACATGTTCTTTATAACAAATAATTTTTTTTAAAAAAAAACCCTTATCAATAGTTAGGGGAACCAGACAGGAATAGGAGCATAACTCCTGCATCTGTTTTAAATTTGCTGAACTTTTAAGTGTTTTTAATCTGTATTTAATGCCTATATTGTTTTAATCTATTTTTCATTTTTAATGTGTATCTTGTGATTAATTTGCTGTTACCCGCCCAGAGACCTTAGGGTATAGGGCAGGATAGAAATGTAAACAAATAATAAAATAAAATAAATAAATCTCTAATGCATAAGAACACCTTGTATCCTTGCTTGCAGTCCTGCTTCAAAAGCTTCTTACCCTCCTGAAGGTTGAGGGGTGCCCTCAGACCATATGGAACATGAAGGAGATAATAAGCAGGAAAAGACAGTAGTAGATAAGAATTAGCAGTCAAAATAGGATGTCCTCTGTGTTCTGACAATCACTGAACTATAACTCTACTATTTGCTACAGACCTCTCATTAAAAATTCCTTATTTGTTTCTAGATTTTGCATTTGTACCACAACATTTCTTAGCAAATGCAATGCTGAAAACAACTGCCAGTGCCTATTATTTCTAAATTACCCAGATTTTCAACAAGATAATAAAAGAATTCAAACCTTAAAACAAGCCTGAAGTGCAAATATCAACAATAATGATTTTTATTATAAAGTTAGAGTTAGGTGGCTGTGCACTCAGTGAAACAGTGATTCGAGGACTCTAGGCATACAGAAAACCAAACATATATAATATTCTAGGAAGATTTTAAAGTAATAAAATTAGACCAGTTTGCACATTTGATCTTAATCAAAATTTATTTGTATACTACCTTTCCATGGTATGCTCAAGATGGTTTACAAGCAATTAACAAAATACAGAGAAATTTTTAAACAGAAAACAGAAAAAACACAATAATCAATTTTAATATCAAATACATTGAAATATAAAATCCAAACGAAAAGACCAAGAGAAAATTCTCAACACACACACATAGCAAACACAGCTGTTCCCTCTTTCAAAGCTGTGGCAGTTTTCAGGCCCAGTGCCAGGCAGTTCTTTTGTGTGGAGCTTCTGAGAGCTTTACCTGCAAGATGATGAAGGAAGAAGGAAGACTGAAGCAGGGACAGCAAAGAGACCTCAGTTGGATTCAATGAGCAGCTCAGCTATCAGACGAAACCTTCAGTCAATTCTGGGGAACAGTTTAAAATGTTTCATCTTAAGCCTATTTATAATGCTGCATGAGTGAAGTCATAACCTTACCATATTTTTGCAAATAGAGTCTGTTTTTAGTCTGCAGGAACCAAACATGAAACCCCCTTTCCATCATTTCTACACACGTTCTTTCCCTGATTGGGATTACCAGATATGAGAATATCCCAGCACCGAGTCCATTTCTGTTGCAAGAAATGGACCCAGACAAAGGGCTGAAGGGAAGTAAGTCTCTGGGATGCTGCATATGGAATCCTCCCTGCTCTCCAGTATCTGAAAAGTTCTTCAGTATGATGGCAGCAGTTTGGGTCCTACCTGCTCTACAAGACCCCAAAGGCTCTTTGACATGGATGGTGTCAACAAGGTAGCAGTGGCAATGTAAGTCATCCCTGTTCTGTGGGGGATTCATAAAGCTCTTTGGCATGGCAGTGGTGTTACAGCATGGTAGTGGTCCACCATGCTCCACGGGATCCAGAAAGTTCTTCAGCATGGCATTGGTGACAGTGGCACGACACAGAGAATCCTCCCTGTTCCACCCCTGGAGGGTCTGGGACAAGCAGCCTCTGTCTCCTCATGGTCTCTGCTCCTGTAGAGTGAGGGGACCACCCAAGCTGCCCTGACCCACCCTCAAAGGCAGGTATGACAAGGCTGTTCCAGATCAAAGACAGTCTGAATTCCCTGTCTGTCCAGATACAGACTATCTTTCCTAGGGTGTGACCATGTCCTTTGGCTGTCAACAGTCACAGAAAAAAAAATCTCTGAGGCAGCTTTGAGAAGACTTTAATGTTGGATCATTCACACACCAACCTGTCCCTCCTCCTCTCCTGAAGATTCTGTACTATAAAAGGTGAATTAGAGAAGGCTTGGGAAGATGAAGATCACAGTTTCTGAGCTGTCACTTTTGTTATATCTGAACACAGCCATTTTTCAGAAAGAGGCATGATGTGTCCAGCCAGCTGTTCCAGTAAGCAGTCTAGCAGCTGCATTCTGCACCAGCTTCAGCTTCCAAACCATCTTCAAGGGCAGCCCCACGTACAGCACATTACAATAGTCCAATCTGGAAGTTACCAGGACATGGATAACTGTGGCCAAATCATTTCTGTCCAGAAGGGGCCTTAGCTGTCAAACCAGCTATAGCTGGGAATAGGTACTCTTGGCCATGGCCTCCACCTGAATTTCAAGTGTCAACACAGAGTCCAAGAGCACCCCAGATTTCACACCTGTCTGCTCCAGGGCATTACAACTCCATCATGGACAGAATGCCTCCCAACTTCATAGACATGAGACCCAGTGACACACAGCACCCCCGTCTTGTCTGGATTCAGCTTCAATTTATTGGCCCTCATCCAACCTATTACTGCCTCCAGGAACTGGTCAAGCACTTCAACCACGTCTTTCATATGACTAACATGACCAAGCCAGCATAGGTATTGATAAGCCAGAAGAACAAACATATTTGGAATATTTGCTTTCATTAAGATGTCTTTATTCGAGACTCTGGCTTGAATATTCATGTTTAATTCCTGGTATCTGAAACTGTCAGATGCACAAGAAAAGACTAAATTTTGACCTCTCCTATCCTTAATGTATGACACTTCTTATACATAGTTACAGTACTTTGAGTCTTTTAGATGTAAAATATTTCACAAATGCAAATGCCTTAAGTAATGAATAACTATGTCTTATCATAAACATCTGTTCCGGATAGCATAACTAGTGCCTGTAAGTCACACAAGGTGATCAGGCACACTGCCCAAATCATTCGTTTTTAAAATAAAGACCAGCTAATTAATTTTGAACTGCTGTGGGTACATTGTGCTATGGACCATGTCAACATGACACACTATTTTCCTTTAATATATGACTTGGAGCACATTGTACGTAAGTGTATGGGGCAATGGTATGGATGTTCTTCACTCTGTTAATGCCTGGTTGGAGATTTATAGATTCTATTTATTTACCTATTTATTTCATCTTTGAAACTAAAAACCCTAATATATTGTTAATGAGTGGCAAAGGCTATGTGATTCAATGTAGCCATGTACAAGGCTGTTTTAAGGGGGGGGGGGGAAAGAAAGTGCTTTTTAATCTCCAAAGCTGTGAGTTGTGAATGAGAACCAGCAATTGAATCCTTTGCATGTTTAGTTGGAGACAGTTTCATGGGAAAGAGTGACCCTCTTCTTCCCTCCCAGAGCTTTTTTGAGGCATTGCCCCTCCCTTTTCCAAAGGGTTTTCTATGCATGAATGGGAAGTAAAGCTAGAGGAAAGCAATGGATCATCTGTGCAAAACCAACCTTCTCACAAAATTGCTAACTGCGATTACACTGCTGTTATCAAGTTCTACTTCTCTGTATAAGGGCAGAAAAGAGAGAGTGGCTGTTTTATTACTTTATCTTTGATTAGTTTTCCTTTGACATTTTAATTATGCAATTCTTTTTATCCAAACCACTCCTTAATGACAACTGAAAAGTAGAAGAATGATGCTGAAAACAATGTAGTAATTTCTCCTTATGCAAACAACTGCTACAAGAGATTTCACTTTTAAGGGATTATACCTTTCTGCTTGGGAGTGGCTGTAGTTTAGAGATTTCACTTTTAAGGGATTATACCTTTCTGCTTGGAAGTGGCTGTAGTTCAGTGGTAGTGCAAAGAGACTCTCTCCAGAAGTAGGCAATGACAAACCACTTCTGTATCTCTGCCAATAAAACTGCATAGACACACACATGGAGGTGCCCATGCAGTCAACCAGGAGTTAGCCATGGCTTCAACAACCCTTCTACTTGTTTTTCCCTAAAAAAAGGTTTCTGTATTATGATAAAATAGTGTGAGGGGGGCATTCAATTTTAATTTCAATGGTTTTTGGACAAAAGAGTGCTTAAGACCCAAAACATTTTGTTCTTGAAAAGAAACAGCCATTGATTTGTCATTCAACACTAGGGATTTGTCTTTTTTTTGTCCTTGCATCTGACCCTAAATCTGCTCTGAGTGCTTGAGGACTATCTACAAAAACCAGAATTGTACTGATTTGCCAGGAAGTGATCCTGGCCCTTGTACTTCCCACCAAAAGCATCAAACACCTTTGGGTTTTGGTTGTTTAACTCTCTCAGAAGGCTTGGCCGAATTCCCACTCAGCAAAACAAGCAAAAATCTCCAAAGCACTTTAGAAAATGATGGGATGATAACTCAAGTGCCACATGCTAATTCTCCTCCACATTTTCTAACCTAAAACATTTATGAGAGGGGAAAAGGCAGACTGATGTGTGAACAATTTTACCTGCAGAACCATTTTGTTATTGGATGTGACTTCAGCCTTTGACACAGAAGACAGAGATCTCCTCGTGGCAGAGATTCTCTTTTATCACCAAATAGGGTGCTATTTATACATTTCCATAATTCTCCAACATCCCCTTTTATAATTATGCCAACCTGATCACTACTGACGTCCATACAATACAGCAATACACCTTAAAGATATTCTGCAACAATAAAAAAAAAATCATTGTCCAACAGGAAAGAAAGCAATTTCCATTTTCTTGCAATGCTCACAAATACTCTGGTGATATCGCTTTTCTATCTTCCACAACTTCTTTCACTGACTCTCCCCACCCAATTCTGACACACCAGTGGAAATTTTTTACACTCTGTAGGTGCCATCAAGTTGTGACTGACTCCTGTTGATTACATGGACATATTCTTGCAGATTTCTTGGCAAATACTGAATTTTCTGGCCATAGTCTGGGGAAAAGGCAAGAATTGGACCTGGATCCTTCTGCATTTGAGATGGTATCTTTATCATTTAGCTATGGCCGGTCCCTTCACTGGAAATTACAAACACACAAATGAACTGGAATCAAACACTGTGGTTTTGTCCATTTCCCCTTCTTTCCTGTCAATAGGGCAGGTTAACCAGATCAAAGTAGGAAGAGAAGAGTGAAGGCTCAATTACAGCATAGTATTAACAAACAAACAAACAATGACACACAAGCAAACTGGTCAGACATTACAGCTCTTGAATTTTTGGCATGAGATCATACATAATTATTAGTATCAATCCTGAAATGTGCCAAATGAAGCTAAAGGATGGCCTCATTCCTCCTGACTACACAGGCAAATATTATGTACATCTTCAAGTTAGGTTTAACCCCACATTAGGGATGTGCACAAGCGTTCTAAACATTCGAAATTCGATCAGATTCGTTCAAATGTGGACATTCGAATTCAAACAGAATGTCTTCACATTTGAATTTAGATATTTGAATGAATTTTGAATGTTTAGAAACATTCATTTGAATGATTCGAATGTACAGATACGTATCTGTACCAAAATCATATGTATCTGTATGCATTCGCACTTATAATACGGAACAAAAACGGGATGCATACTGGACAAAATGAAATGCGTACAGATACACATAACACATACGAATGTCGTCGACATTCATATCTTCAATTTCATACCTAACATTTGAACGAACAGATTCGAACATAACATATTTGAATCAAATAGAATGTTTTGACATTCGATTCAATTTGAATTCGAAAGCAGAGAAAAAAAATTGTGCACATCCCTATTCCACATGACTACATGAACAGATCTATGTATTTTTGTTTGTTTGTTTGTGTAAGGAACAGAATGGAAATTATTTATCGCTACCTTTTTCTTATGTGTTTTCATGACCTTCCACTTTGGCCTGTACCTCTGGGATTTTAGTGGTAAGTACTAACTAGGCCCAACTCTGTTAAGTTTTTTGAGATGGCTTAAACCACTTCTTAAAGTTCAAAGGTATTATTGTATATACTTCATTAAGAGTGCCTCCAGATGCAGCCAAAAATCTGTTATTCTTCTGGAACTATATGGGAATGCTAGACATAATTGTGGCACTCCCATATAGTCACTATATATTGAGGCACTTTCTTGTACTATTGCTATTTTGGGAAATCCAGCAATGAAGCCAGGTTTCCTGAAATAGTGACTGACCCCACCCCCACCCCCCAAAAAAACAAAGGAAAGTGGACAGGCACTTGCCTGGCTTCCAGGTATTTGCAAGAGGAATTATAATGAAAGGAGCAGATAGAGATGAAAGCCTGACATTCCCTTCCATATCTGGGAAGAATGGCAATGGACAATTATAGGAAGTTCTTTGGATCCTACAATTGCCTCTTGATGTGATCAGGGCAAATTATTGTATTTTGTCGTAAAACAGGTGCATGTGCAGAAGAGATGAGGAAAAAATAGTTAGACACTGATCCAAAGCATCTGTGTTCTACTGGACCAAGGCATCTTAAAGTGGGCTAGTGCATAAAGTCACCTCCAGTATAACGATGTGCTTGAATGGTGGTTTTTGTGGGTTTTTTTCATTCGATTCATATCAAATTGAATGTAAGAAAATTATATTTAATAGATCCCCTTCAAATGTGGAAGAATTTCATTTAATACAAATGCATTCATACGAATTCGTACAAATACCTGATGCAAACACATCCATATCCCATATGTATCCCGTAACATATCCGCTCTTAAAGCATCAAGTCCACCCTGAATCCACTTTGAATCCACTCTCAATCCATGTTGAATGCAACCTTGGACAGCCACTCTCCCACCTCCCCAGGTTCACGAATGTTCCAAAACATCTGTACAAATACGAATGTCAATATATGAATGTCCTAACATTTGATTCATACAGGAATGTCTGAATTTGTATGAATATCAAATGTTACGAATATCTGTGAACAACCCTATACTCAAATTGACCTAAATCTGGAGAACACAGATTTTTTAGATTCTTAAAACACGTTTTTTGAATGGCATAAGGAACAAAAAGGCAAGAATAAATTTTAGATGATTTCTTTAAAGATGTTCTAACAGACACACAGGAGGAGGGAGGTTTAGGGAGCCAAAGATAAAACGCTTCCAAGCAGTTTAAGGAAATAAGTGCACTGAATTATCTTTGGGAAAGATTTTCATAACTGCCTCCTTCTATCATGTCATGTCAAAAATAGTTGTGCAGGGAAAGGTAAACATCATCGTTAAAATAATGACATTGGGTCCCACTGAGCAAAGCCTGTCAGGACTGTGAAAATCCTCTCATAGCTTTCTACATCCTTCCAGCTTTTCTGTTTTAGTGACGTTTGAACACCCCTGTAAAATCAGACAGATCTTTTTTTTCCTTCCGGAAATCAGGTATGGTGCAATACCACCAGCTGGAATTAGCAGTAACTATGTGTAATTGAATAATTAGACTACTACGCTGGCTCTTAGATCTATTCCTTCTCCATTCTGCCAGCTCCTGTGGGGTGTGTTATGTGCTTGCTTCCACTTCCAGCCTATTCCCTGCTGTCTTTTCCGCTTGCAAGGGTGGAGCTTTCAAAAACAGCTCAAATAGCACAGCAGCTCTCCCAACTTCAATTACTGAAAGACAACCGGCATACACAGAACCATTACTTCTCTACTAATTTGTGCTTCTTGCAAGCAAAAGGTCTTGCCCAAAAGGACAGAATCCTAGGGGGAGAAATAATGAGCATCACTGCTGCATCAGCGGAATGTGAAAGGTAACATGCCTTTTTTTTGCTATGAAAGAAAGCAAAAACCAAAAGCTTAAAAATGATCTTACTGTAGTCTAAAAAAAATTCTGTATGGGAAATCTCAGTTAAATCAAACCTCTAAATGAGGAATATCTAGGAATCTATTAAGTATTAACATGAATAGAGTTTAAAGAGACTAGATGGGAGCTACAATTAATTTTACATATTTTTCTGTTCCTCTTTTGCCCCCACTCTTCTTAGTCGGGTAAAAAAGAGGACTTCTATCCTAAAATGCTATCTGAGCAATCAGGAAATAAATAATAAATGTTATATTGCCATTCATCAAGAAACAGCTGCAAACTTCAGTCACTGGTGTTGTCAGATATCAGACAATCTTTATGAGAAGGAAAAGGTTTATCTCCAAAGAAAGCCTGCAAGCAACACACCACTATGATTCTGGAAATTCATCAGTACAGTGTGAGATAGTCTATTATTATGTACTGATATTGGAAGTCAATTAGCCTAGAACTGTTTATCTTAAATATTCATTTTCCTCCCTTTATTGAGTTTCCAGAGAATCATACAAAGGCACATGAAAATCTATTCGAAGCATAATGGGAAGATTAACATGGTTTAGGGAAGCAATGTAATATCAGCATGAAAAAATAAAATTTACATGGTTTTTTAAAAAAACTCATAGGAAAATATAGGAAAATGGAGCCTGGAAACTTCTGTGGGCTGCTTTTATTCCCTGATGGGAAAAAAGATGGACTGTATAAATAGGACTGTATCCACTGTCACTTATCCATTAGGTCTGTCATTATGTATCCAAGGGGTACATAGTAAAATAGCAAAGTTGCTGATGATACTAAATTATTTAGGGTAGTAAAATCTGAAAGAGATTGCCAAGAGCTCCAGAGGGCTCTCTTAGCATTGGGTGAGTGGGCAACCAAGTGGCAAATGTGCTTTAATCTTAACAAGTGCAAAGTAATGCACATTGGGGCCAAGAATCCAAATTACGTCTATAAACTGATGGGGTCTGAGCTTTCTGCAACACACCAGGAAAGGGATCTCGGGGTTTTGGTGGGCAGTTCAATGAAGGTGTCAACCCAGTGCGCGGCAGCAGCGAAAAAAGCAAATTCAATGCTGGGAATAATTAGGAAGGGAATAGAAAATAAGACAGCAAGTGTTATTTTGCCCCTTTATAAATCTATAGTGAGGCCACATTTGGAGTATTGTGTACAATTCTGGTCACCACACCTCAAAAAGGATATTGTGGAACTAGAGAAGGTGCAGAGAAGGACAACCAGAATGATTAAGGGTCTGGAACACCTCCCTTACGAAACCAGGCTGCAACGTCTAGGCCTCTTCAGTCTGGAGAGACGGTGTTTAAGAGGGGACCTGACTGAAGTATATAAAATTATGCACAGTATAGAAAAGGTGGATAGAGAAAATTTCTTTTCTCTATTGCACAACACTAGAACCAGGGGGCACTCTATGAAGCTGATGGGTAGGAGAATAAGGTCTGACAGGGGGAAGTATTTCTTCACCCAGAGGGTCATCGGCTTATGGAATGTGCTGCCAGAAGAGGTGGTGACAGCTACCAGTCTGGATGGCTTTAAGGTAGGGTTAGACAAATTAATGGATGACAGATGTATCAATGGCTACTAGAACGAATGCCTAGGTGCATCCTTCAGGCTGAGGGGGGGAGGAACTGGGGCACTTCTAAGGCCATCTGCTGGGACTCGAGAGCAGGAGAAGGTTTGTCCTTGTCTCTGCTTGAGATGCCCATGAGCATTTGGTGGGCCACTGTGTGCGACAGGATGCTGGACTAGATGGGCTGTGGCCTGATCCAGCAGGGCTTCTCTTATGTTCTTATGTTCTTAGGTCTAAAATCTTTCAACTAAACATAAAATTCTCATTGAAAGCCAATAGCTAACAGAGGTCACTTAGTTACAACTTTTACAACAATAGCATCACAATTTCCAGTGTTCACACAATTGGGATAAATGTATATGAACAACTGGATTGTGATGGTGATTCTCCTTGGGCTGTTCACAGTGCTAGTTACACCTATGTCACAGAGGTGAAGCTGGATGGCATTTTATAGCCACATACCATGGTTTAAATGAACAAATGTGGTTGAATAATCAATCACTGGCTGGCACCTATTTCTGGCAGCTCATAGTTTAAAGGTTGGTGACTGCAGGCACTAGATGGGTGATCATGGTCATGGAAACATGTGTCACCTCCTGGCTGGGTTGTAAATCAGTGCACTGAGGAAAAGTGGATGGTCCCATGGACCTCCTGCTCTTAAAGCTACAAGCTGCCAGTGACAGACATTTAAACCAGCACAGAAGGTAGAGAGAGCTGCTGAAGTTCTGATTGTGAAATCTCACATTGAGTTACTTCCTTTGCCTACCACATGTCCATGACAAAGCACAGATGACAAATCTACCCACTGTGACCCATGGATCACAGGTGTGTATGTTTCTTGCTTCAATAAGAGTCAGATCATGACCTTAATTAAAATCAAATTGCTTATGTAAGGAGGTGAACTTTTAAAACAAATAATGAATAATAAATCACAGGTTTCTGAAAGGAGGCAACATTTCTGACATAGATCAAGCTTTTGATGTTCTCTTTATTATTCAAAATTACCATTTCTCAATTCCCTTCGAAAGAAGACTTTTATAATAAACCAGAAAACCACTTGAAAGGGAGAAATGTAAGTTGAATAACTGATTTTAAAATGATTGCCATTCATTGCAAGATACATGCAGAAGAAATACTAGTGAATGATAGCTTTATTACTAATTATACCTATACAGTGATTTCTTTTTCATTTCTTTTGATCTTATATCCTAAAGTCTCAAAGTGGGTTACAACAACACCTTGGTGCAAAATTATTCTAAATCTGTAGTTCTATGAAGAGTTTTTTTGTATAAGCCTCACATGAAATAGAGAGGGATTACCTTTATCAGGTTCATGTACTTCCATTTTTTGTGGTTCAGTCATTAATATGTGTTCTATCCCATGGACCATAGCACACCTCTATCCTTTGCTTTCTCCTGAAGTTTGCCCGAGATCATGTTCATTGCTTCCATGACACTAGCTATCCATCTTATCAACCGTCAACCTCTTCTCCTTTCGCCTTTAGTTTTTCTAAGCACTAGGGTCATTTCCAATGACTTCTGACTTCTCATTATGTGACCAAAATATTTGAGCTTCAATGTCAGTATTTGGCCTCCCAATGAACAGTCAGGGTTGATTACTTTGATTGATTTACTCTCCTTGCAGTCCAAGATACTCTCAAAAGTCTTCTCCAGTATCACAAGTTGAAAACATCAATTTTTCTTTACATTCTTTTCCTTAGGGTCCAACTAATCACACATCACTACAGGAAACAATAGTTTGACCATACGGAACTTTATGCTGTCCAGCTGTGCTATAGCTTTTCTCCCAAGAAGCAAATTGGGAGAAAAGCTAGCAGGCAAGGTATGACCGGGTGGGTCCAGGAAGTGGTAAATGCCTCTCTGAGGGAGGGGGTGGTTCCATTGGCCCTTACAACAGGCTGTGGTGTGCCCCCTCCTGAAGAAGGCCTCCCTGGATCCAGAAGATTTAAACAACTATCGCCCGGTGGCCAACATACCTTTTCTAGGCAAGGTTCTAGAGAGGGTTGTCGCTGTTCAGCTGCAGGCATGCTTGGAGGAAGCTGATTATCTAGACCCATTTCAATCTGGCTTCAGGCCCGGTCATGGCATGGAAACCACCTTGGTCGCCCTGGTTAATGATCTCCTCTCCTCTGGGAGAAAGATAGAGGGAATGCTACCCTGCTGGTTCTTCTGGACCTCTCAGCGGCTTTTGATACCATTGACCACGGTATCCTCCTGGAGAGGCTACAGAGTTTAGGAGTTGGAGGCAGTGCTTGGCATTGGTTCCGCTCCTATCTCCAGAGCTGATCTCAGATAGTGGTGATGGGAGAGACTGAGTCGACACCCTGGGAACTCACTTGTGGGGTTCTCCAGGGGTCAATCTTATCTCCCATGTTATTTAATATCTACATGAAGCCGTTTGGAGTGAGGTGTCATCAATACACAGATGATACCCAGCTCTATCTCTCTGTGCCATCTGAATCAGGAGAGGTGGTAGAAGCGCTTGACAGGTGCCTGGGCTGGATGAGGGCCAATAAATTGAAACTGAATCCAGACAAGACAGAGGTGCTGTGTGTTACAGGTTCTCGGGTCCAAGTAGTTGGGAGATACCCTGTCCTTGATGGGGTTACAATATCTGGGAAGGGACAGGTGCAAAATTTGGGGGTACTCCTGGACTCTGTGCTAACACTTGACGCTCAGGTGGAGGCCGTGGCCAGGAGTGCCTACTCCCAACTACGGCTGGTGCGTCAACTGAAACCTTTTTTGGACAGAGATGACCTGGCCACAGTTATCCACACTCTGGTAACCTCCAGGTTGGACTATGGTAACGTGCTCTACATAGGGCTTCCCTTGAAGACGGTTTGGAAGTTGCAGTTAGTGCAAAATGAAGCTGCCCGAGTTCTGACCGGAACAGCTAACCGGACGCATATCAAGCCGGTTCTAAAAGAACTGCACTGGCTGCCAATTCACTACCGAGCCCAATTCAAGGCGCTAACTCTGACTTATAAGGCCCTAAATGACTTGGCCCCAGATATCTAAAGGAGTGCCCTCTCCCATATCGACCTGCCCGTGTCTTAAGATCTGCAGAAGAGGCCCTCCTGGTTATCCCACTGCCTTCAGCGGTTAGGCAGGTGGGCACCAAGGAGAGGGCCTTCTCAGTAGTGGCCCCCAGGCTATGGAATGGTCTCCCCTTGGAGGTGCGTCAGGCCCCTTCTGTTTACATTCAGGAAGGCGGTAAAGACGCACCTCTTCACTCAGGCCTTTGGCTAAATGCTCTTTATTCTTCCCTCCTTCCAAACACCACTGTTTTAAACTATTTTTGTATCATTTTTATTCTTATTCTTATTATCATGTTGGATTTTAAACCTTACACTGGTTTTATTATAGTGTGATACAATTTTAATGTGCTTGTTCTTAAATGTTGTAAGCCGCCCAGAGACCCTCGGGTATGGGGCGGGATATAAATATAAATACAAATAAAATATAAATAAAGAAATGTCTTTTAATGAATAAAGTCAATTTCTGCTGAGATCTTTGAGCACAAGGAAAAGCCTGCTACGATTCCATGAGCTTCATGCTAGGTTTTGCACTCTCCTTTTTCACCATTTTCAAGAGGCTTCCTAGTTCTTCACTTTCTGCCATCACAGTGGTATTGCAATCCCAGCAAATAATTTTGATCCATCCAGACTTTCATTTTGCATGACGTACTCTACATATAAGGCCGCAGACACATCCAAGTTTTAAGACACTCTCAGGCAGTCTTTGGTGCCCAGGGATCACACACAAAAATGTCCTTCCAGTTTTTGAGCTATAACCCCAAAATTCAACCAATCAATTATTCAGATAATCCCAGCACTCAAACCTTTTGATATGAATTTTTTTTTCTTGGGAGTGGGTACCATATTTTCATGGTAATTCTTGAGCGAAGGTAACATTATTCCTTATCTCCTCCTACCCCATGTCACCAGCTACCTCTTTTCTCACCTTTTTAAAATTACAATTGAGATAGAGAGGTAAACAGAGAGGGGGGAACATGAAAGCATGACTGTGCCTTTGTGTTCCCTCTGCTGCTTCAATTCAGACTGAAAAGGTTATTTGAAAAGGAAGAGAAAGAATGTCCTGTGGGCCCATGGAAAGTTAACCCACAAGACTGGAGGCCCTTCTCCTTGCTCACTCAGCCCACCCTCTCTCTTCTTCACTTCCCACCATTCCCCCTGTTCTCTTCCTCCCTCTCATCTTTCCTCGTCTCCTCCCATCTTGGGCTTACTTGATTTCCTTGGGCTACAGGAATAGAGCTTTCTTCTTTGTCTGGTCATTACTTCTCTCCCCATTATTCTGTCAAAAGAAACAGATAATCACTCTCTTTCAGAACTTGCCACAATTTGCTATGATCAATACAACAAAATCTTTGGCATGATCAGTGAAAGAGAGGCAGCCATGCAACCCAATAATCCAGCAAGTGTTGGTGATTTGCTCTCTAGTTCCTCTGCCCCCTCAAAAAACCAGCTTGCACTTCTGGTAGTTCTCAGTTCACATACCGCTGAAGCCCAGCTTGCAGAATCTTGAGCATAATCTTGCTAGTATGTGAAATGAATGGGATTGGAAAGTAAACTGACCTTTTCCAATCCAGGGGCCACTGCTGAGCTTTCCAAAGTTGCTGACATATAAGTACAGCACTTTAACAGTATCATATTTTAGGATTTCAAATAGTTCATCTGGAATACTGTCGTATTTGCTATTTGCTGTTAGCAATGCTACCTTAGTGCACTTGACATCATTCTTAAGGATGCCTGGCTCAAGGTCAGTGACCACACCATCACAGTTATCTGGGATGTTAAGATCTTCCTTTTATAGTTATGTATTCTTAGAATCTCTTATTTTATCAAGCCCATTTTTGCATGAAACATCCGCTTGATAATTTCCAATTTTCTTCAAGAGATCTATTAACTTTCCAATTCTATTGTTTTCTTCTTTCTCTTTGCATTGCTAATTTAAGAAGGCCTTCTTATCTCTCCTTGCTATTTTCTGGAAATCTGCATTCAGTTGGATATATTTTTCCCTTTCTCCCTTCTTTTTATTTCTTTCCTCAGCTGTTTGTAAAGTTCCATCAGCCATTTTGATTTCTTGGTGTTCTTTTTCTTCAGGATTTTTTGGGCACCCTCCTGTACAATGTTACAAAGCTCTGTTCAGCACTCTATCTACCAGATATAACCCCTTAAACTTATTCGTCATCTTCCCTGCATATTTGTAAGGGGTATTATCTAGGTTACACCTGCATCTATCTTTTAGTTAATTTCTCTATTTTCTTCAATTTAAGTCTGAATTTTGCCATGACAAGTTCATAATCTGAGCCACAAGCTGCTCCAGGTCTTCTTTTTACTGACTGTACAGAGCTTCTCCATCTTTGGCTGCAAAGTATATAATCAATCTGATTTTGGTATTAATGTCTAGTGACATCCTTATGTACCATATCTTTGGAGCTGTTGGAAATTGTTTGCTATGACCAGTGTGCTATCTTGACAAAATTCTATTAGTTTCTCCTTGCCTCATTTTATACTCTGAGGCCAAACCTGCTGGCTATTCTGGTTATCTTTTTATTTCCTGCTTTAGCATTCCAATATCCTATGATAAAAGTGTTTTTTTTAAAAAAAATGTCAGTTCTAGGAAGTGTTATAGGTCTTCCATTAACATCTAACTAATTTATAATTATCCCCTCTCTTTGGCTAATACTGTATAATAATCACTGACAATTAACAGCAAGGCATGTTAAACAAATGACATAATTTTATGTTGTGCTTATCTTACTTTTTTATACACTGTGCCAGAATTTTTATAGTCAGCCCAGGGCTTCGCTTCTTCACCACCAAACAGCTGTCCATCAGCCACAAAACACAATCTTTTGAGGCCCTGTAACTCCCTTAGTCCTGAGGTACTAAATAGGAATCAAAACCATATGTGCTGAATTCTAGTGGATCTTCGCTCCATACATGACATACAGATTTTCATCTAATAGATTAGAATTCATGCTTCCAAATGTAAACATAAAATTGTACTGACAACTGAGGGAATGAATGACATAATGACTATTACGCAACTGAAATATAATCTAGGAGGCGGCTAAGCCAGATTTTCCAACAACCTTTATTTGTCTTTATTTGAAGACAAATAAAATAACTTGAAGATCTCAGTTTCTGGCAAGCTGCAACAACACTCCAGTGCTCACTGGAAAAAATTTCTTCTCTAGATATTTCAGTTAAATTCCGGTTTTCCAGAATCTTGAGGAGACCATGCATCAGCAGTTTTAAAGAGTTATGCCAGTAGTAAAACTTTTTCAAGTGCTAAACTGGACATATTCTAAAACTGAATACAAAGACAACATGATGGCCAGATGGATTTAAAAGGGAATTAAGGATAGGGGGGGATACTGGCGATTATTAGAAAAGATGATATATTACCATCAACATAGATTGTATGTTTCTGAATAAGACATATACTCTCCTTCAACAGAACTTGTTGTTATGTTTAGAATTGTTTGGTTTTTTGTCTTTATTCATTTTGTTTTAATATTTTGATTTATTTCAGCCAAGAGTTTCATTGAACTATAATCACAGATATCTGTAAAAACTTTTGTTTTTCACAATCAGATCTGGACAATGTTAGACATGATGAATACATGCCTAAGGGTTCCTAGCTGCCCTTTCCTCCCACCTTCTGTTGCTTCTTTCTCCACTCCATCTGCTCATAGACTATCTGCCTACTTTCTGTTATTTCTCTGTCCAGATACATGCAAAATAAGGTCCTTTCAGGCTGTGAAGGGTTCTTCCATAGCCACTGCTGACCCATATTCTGGGTCACTTTCTTGGGTTGCATGGCCGCCAGCTCTGTTGCTGGTATCATACATTCCCTCAAACTTTTGGTTACTAAATGCAGTTTTAAGATTTGGATCACTGTTCTAAAATTTTGATTTAATTAATTTATTACTTGTATTTCTATCCCATCCTATCTCAGGGTGTGTTATAACATTAAAAAAAATAACGAACATACTAAAACAGTAACAGTGCCTGACAGTGGAGAGGAAAGCTGTTTCCTTATTTAGCCAAAAGCCAGGGCAAAGAGGTACACTTAAATTGCTTAAATTAAGTTTCAGTTATAATTAGGTTTTCAGCTTTGGGGGGAGTTTACATTCTTTGATATATTAAGATAATGGGTAGGTTATACATTTAATAATCAACTGAATTAATTGTAAAGAAGTTCCTGACACAAATCATGGGATTTTCATCATGGTTTACCATCTCTTAGAGGTGGCCTTGTCATACACAAAACCTGATACTGCAGATTCATAGGCAAAAAAAAAGCCCCATCAGATCTACAATAAAACCCTCAAATAATATATTTATGATGAAATTTTACTACAATCTGGAGGTCTGGGCAGTCCAAGATTTTTCCAAGTTAGCACTATATTGTTGCTGTATCTTAACTGCGGCACAATAAATGCAAAAAATTCAGCACTTCTCTTTTAGTCTCCATCCAGATGAGAAGTTTAAATTGCTTAATCCCAATCTATAATACAGCTGTTAAAGGTATGGAGGAAGGAGAGGCATAATCTTATTTAACTATGAGAGAAGAATGAAACAGATGAACAAACTTCCTGAATTGTACTCTATTGTGTACTGTGTTTATAGCTCAGAGGAAAAGAATCATGTATAAAAATCATGTTCTTGATGTATTAAGAGTTCTGGATGGTACTGAAAACCACTGAAGCTTCTGTCTTAATAATAATAATAATAATAATAATAATAATAATAATAATAATAATAATAATAATAATAATAATAATAATAATAATAATAATAATAATAATAACGTTTATTTATAGTGCCCCTTTCACCAAAGGGCATAACAACAAAACAAATATAATCTAAAATAAACAATACATAACAGACAATACACCCAACAATACCCCCCATAAAAATACAAAATAGGATAAGATAAATACCTCCAACTGAAATTCAAAGAGAGCAAAACCATCAGCCGGCAGTTAGCTTATGAAACTAAACATATGCCATAACACCATCTGCCATCGGCCAATAGACTGGCTTCAGACTGAAGAATTGAAAAGATAAGTTTTCAGCGCTTTTCGAAAACGAAGCAAATCCTCCTCTAGACGAAGTGCAAGAGGAAGACTATTCCACAAACGCGGAGCAAGATCTTGAAAAGCTCTCAATCTGGATGGTGCTACTTTTGTAGATGGAACAAGTAACCGCCCCATAGCAGCTGAACGCAGCGTCCTAACAGGGACATACCATGACACTCTGGCTGCCAAATAGCTAGGGATCTTCAGACGTAGAGACTTAAAGGTCAAGACTAGTAATTTAAAAGAGGCTCTAGCTCGAATTGGCAGCCAATGAAGAGATCTACGTGGTATTGACACATGAGAATATTTAGGTAAATTAAGAACCACCCGCACTGCAGTATTTTGAACTAAGGTCAAGGGAAGAAGAGAACATGAAGGGAGACCCGCCAGTAGACTATTACAATAATCCAAGCGAGAAATTACCAACGCTTGGACCAGGGACTTAGCAGTCTCTACTGATAGAAACTTACGAATCCTCCTAATATTTAAGAGATGAAAATTACATGCCTTCGCTGTTGCAGCGATAAAAGGGCGCAAGGACAAGCGATCATCTAAACAGACCCCCAGGTTGCGAGCAGTTGCCACCGGGACCACAGGACGATCCTGGAGGATGACAGATGGGCTAGACAAGGGAGCCGCAGGGCGCTCAGGCTGAAACACTAAAATTTCTGTTTTATCCATATTAAGCTTCAGTCGATGTTCTGTCATCCAACAAGACACACTAGACAAACAATCTGTAATAGCACTCCATGACAATGAATCCAACACATTAAAACTTTGAAAAATTTGAACATCATCAGCATAAATATGACGCTGAAAACCTTTATTAGATATAAGAAAACCAAGAGGAAGAGTATACAGTGAAAAAAGAAGAGGACCCAACACCGAGCCTTGAGGAACACCAGCCAATAAGGGAACCATGTGCGAGGAGATTCCTTGAAAAGCAACAGAAAAGGAACGGTCAGATAGGAATGATTGAAACCAACCGAGCGCGTTGCCCTGTATGCCCAATGATGCCAATCTTGAACACATGATTTGATGGTCCAAAGTGTCGAAGGCGTCAGACAAATCAAGCAGAATTAGAACTGATGTCTGACGCCGCGACTTTGCCAACAAGATCTCATTTAGTACATGGTTAAGGGCCGTTTCTGTAGAGTGACCTTTCCGAAATCTGGATTGAAATGGGTCAAAGAAATTATACGAATTCAAGTAGGGCAGTAATTGGGATAGAGCCACCCTCTCTAGAACCTTAGAAAGAAAAGGAAGACGAGAAACAGGACGGTAATGGGCACAAATAGATGAATCCAACCCAGGTTTCTTTAACAAAGGACAGAGCACTGCATGTTTAAAACATGCTGGGAAAACACCCATTAAGAGAGAACGATTCACCAAGTGTGTGATAAACGTCACAAACAAAGGCAAAAGAGACGCATACAGAAATGAGGGGAAAGGATCCATAGGGCAAGATGTAGGAGAGGATGATAATACAATCTGTGTTATATCTGATTCTGTAACTGGCAGAAAATCAAACTGAGAATCAACGAAAGGAAGCGGCAGGTCAGCCGAAGGCAACAGAAGTCTGAGGCCATTCACCGAGAAGGAATCAACGATCGAATTCACCTTCTGCTGGAAAAAAAGGGCTAAGTCACCAGCAGAGGGATATTCTATTTTATTATGCTGTCAGACCACATTTCCTTGCCTGAATAGCACACTTGTTTTACACTGCTGCCTATTTGCTTCTGCCTCTGATGTACAACTACAACCCAAAGCATCTACTTAAGCTGTTTATGACACTATCACTTGTTTGGGAATATGGCTTCTTATGCAATATTAAACCTTCGTAAAACAAAATCTGAAGCTTGAAAAATAATGCTGAAGTGAACTGTGATGGCCGACACCGGTTAATTCTTAGATATGTGTAATGTGTGATGATGTGGCCACAGTTAACCACTTTGATAACACAACTATGTGATCTGTATATATTTGCACAGAAATAAATTATACTGGGTTCAGTGGACTTTATGCCCAAATAAATGCAAAAAGCACTGAAGTTTTAGAAACACATTCCTGCTTCCACTGAAAATGCATAACTCCGACTAGTTATCTTCCTCAAGAAATCATTGCTAAAGTCAGGAAATTCTCAAATTACCTAAACAATTTGAAAAACTCTATATTGAACGTTTATGCTCAATTGCTTCTGGGCATTCTCAAGCAGAAGACAAAGGCAAAACCCTCATCTACTCTTGACTCGTTGCAAAAGGCCTTTAGAGGCATCCTTCCTGTATCTCCAACCTGGTGGCAGTACTTAAGCATCCATTCTAGTAGCCATTGATACACCTGTCCTCCATCAAAGAAAGCAACCTATAAAGAGGTTGCATATCTTCAGATTAGAAGATAATTGCACTGCACTCCCATTTTAAGAGTTGCTGTGGTAGTGTTAAAGTTTGTCCTTATGGACATTTCCAGAATTTACACTGCTAACTGCTGCTTAGCAATGAAGTGGGCCAAATTGCTTTATGCTGACTCCCATTATGGCTTAAAAACAACATATGTACACTCATCTTCTGATAATTTAAATTTTAATTACCGTTTTAAAAGATCAACAAAATACTACCATACTAACTTCAGTTACTATATTGTTCATGATGATTTACATGTGCATGTGTGTGTTTATAACCTTGAACAAGAGTAATTCAGTTTGTCTTGTACCTTAGTGCTTACCTGACAATTACTACTTCCTTGATATACCGGAATGTTTAAAGATAAGCTCTAGTCTTTTTAGTATTTACAGAAAGGAAAGCACATTTTATAGCACTACCAAGACAATCAAGATATTCCATTGAACTTGCAAACATTACTGTAGAATACAAACTTTAAATGGTCTGAGCAGGACAACTAAATTCTGTAGAAAACTGAAGTTGCTCTAGTGAGACAAATCAGGATAATTTTTTATAACACCTTGTTGGAATTTAAACTGTAAACTGTAGATTCAGATTAAGGTGGATTTGTAGGAATAACATCTGGAGTAGACTGAAACTGCACTAAAGAATATAATTAGAAAGGTGAAAAAGAAATACAATACTATATTGAACCAACAGCCTGTCCTCAAAGTGGCAAACTTGTTAGGTATGGAAGTCCACAAGCTGCATATGAGCACAAAGAATGCACCCACTTGCTGTCTTCTGGGATTGTGCCTTTAGAAATAGGCTGCTTCCTAAACTTGAAGTAACCATGCCACAGCTGATAGGCCATTTTCCTGCAAGTCTGTGATAGCAACTGGGCTGTAGTATCATTTCACAGGCTTATTTTACTGCTACCTTGCATTGTTGTCTGGTGTCATTAATTTGGCGATAACTCCTGGTGACTACATACATAACATGCAGTTTTCTTGGCTGATAGGACAACAGTTGTGTTAAATTACTAGGCTGGCTTATATAAGTGGTGAGTTTGCCAGTTGAAACATTTAGCAAACTCAGACCTAGGAAAGAGTGAGTACTTACCTCAGCTGCCCTTTCTGGCACTCACATAAAGGAGATGTAACCATACTGAACGCTCCACTAAACATTCAAAATAACATTTTACACACACATAGTGGTTTGCTATTATGTTTTTCTGAGTAGATGCTGGGATTGAGTGCATGACTGAGTGCTTTGTGGGCAGTTCATTTCCACCTTGCTATGACTATTCCTGCTACATAGTTTGTACATTACCAGGCTATTTGGAGGCATGAATACTGTCTGAGACCTTGAGGCTGAAACCCATGTGCCGCCTTTCTGGAAGGACCCATGGATCATTCATCTTGTTCATGTTTATGGTTTTTTTCTCATTTACTTATGTTTTATTGGTATTATAGTTTTCATACCCTACATAAAATATTTTTACGATTTTATTTCAATTTACTGATATGTAATTATCTTTTTCTACATGTTAGACTGCGCTGTAACCTGCCCTGGAATTTATGGGTAAAGTACAAATACATATATACAGTACACACAAATAACATGCCTAAAGGAAGATTGTAAGATTCATTCTTTGGCACTCTACCAAAGGACCTGAAGATCAATCCATGGGAGAAATACTGGAAAAACTGATATGTTTGGAATCATAGTCAATTATTTTTGAAACCAAATACATTGTTCTCACTTTCCCCATTATGCTTCTTCATTGATGCAAGATGGCATTCATTACTTTGGGATATGATACCGGTATTTGCTTTGCCTAGGATGCATGAAGCTGTTCATGATTCTCATTTCTCTCCAAGGTACTTCAAATCTCCTATACTCCATCCGTGTTTTCTCACCCTCAAAGAGAAAATCAGAAAAATCTTGAATGTCACATCTTTAGAAGTGCTCTAACACAACAAGTTCTTTCTTTGGTATTACATACACAAAATTCACATAAAACCCTTTCCTCTGACATCTAACACCTGTTCAGTGAAGGCCTAGCTTGCCTTATCTGCCTGACTATCATGTCTTCAATAGATAGCCTTAGTTTTATGCAGTTTCTACAGTGTTAATCTTGATTCTTGTTGGAATGTGGTAGCTTGGACTCAAAGAGGAAGTACACAGGAAAATCTTGCCCCTGTTTATGTAACAGAATGCTGTTTAAATCTGGAGAACAAAAAACCCAGGAACATTTTTGTAAGCAATTGTATAAAAAAAGTGGCTGAAGTCATCTGCAATATGTATTTTACATTAACAAAATATTTGTATATGAGATTCATGATTGCCTTAAAGAACAAATCATAATAGACATAGTAGTGAATGTCAATAAAACATCACGGTTTCAGCTGTCCTTAGTATAGAAAACATTCACAATAATTATAAAATCATATTCTATTATAGTGCTCACTTTCTAGAAACTAAAATTGGCATGTAGCTCCAGAAATGATTAATTCTCAATAAATCTTTGTAAACAGTGGTTCTCAAATGTTATTACCTAGATAATGAATGAATGAATGAATTTATATGGTCACAGATCAAAATCAAGGTACGGTATATAAAAACACATATGTATTTCTTACCATATTTAAAATTGGCATAAAAATAGCTCAAGAAGAAAGTTTTGCTATGATAGTATAACTGTAAAATTTGAAATACCTACGATTTATCAATATTTCTAATCTACTACAATCCTACCCATTAGCTATAGTTGCTCTGGTTCTTAATTTATTTGCTGTCAGACAGAACTTAGCTACATTCAGAGTGTTCTGGTTGTCTTGTAATAAATGTTTCAAACAATCTTCTCCTTTGATTAGAATTTGGGACGCAATAGGGTAATGAAAGTTGTATTTGCCTCTTCATAGAAGTTACAGCATAATATGGTATGAGCAACTTCTTCCTGGTTCAATCCACATGGGAAGATTTGTTCAGAATAAGAAACGCTTTCAATTCTGCCCTGAAGGAGGGCCAAGGGCAGTACATTAAATCTTGCCAGGGTGAAAGCCTTTCTATATTTAGGGAAATGCAGTTTATGTAAATAACCTAGATAGGAAAAGGGCAAATTAAAGTAACAACTTAACGAGCAGTATTTTCCAATGAAACTTACTTTAAAATGAAGATACTAAGTTTGTACTGTCGATTAGCATAAGTTTTGACAAGCTGTGCCTGGATCTCTGCCCTGAGGTGCTTCCAGATTCTCAAGCCTGGAGGGAAGGGAGATAAAAAGATGAGAAAAGGAGCAACTCTGAAGCAAATGCAGCTATGTACATTACTTTCAATAAGGCTTATTGCAAAATGCAATTTATGACACTGAAAACAAAGGGTTTTTAAAGGTATTTTTTAAAGATAAGGATGAAATTTTAACTTTACTTTTCCAGGAATAATTACTGTTCTGCTGAGCACAAAAGCTGGAAAACATTGTCTGGCAGGTTAAGCAAAAAGGAATCAAGTTAGAAGAAACTATTAAAAATAAAATGGGAGAAGGAAAAGAATTTACTAGTACGATTTATAAAATAACGACAGATAATAGAGTATCTGGAATAATTTAACTGATATATGGCAAAAAGATATAAATATAATCAGATACTAGATACAGTGGAGATTAAGAGATATAGAGATTAAACATAATAGAATGAAATAATTGTCAAACTAATCCACAGACGGTATAAAAACTCAGCATAATTAGCCAACATGATTATAACACTATCCTCTAATTGTTGGCATTTATGCGGCCTATTAAAATGATCACCAGTATCACATAGCTCCAAGACCTTGAAACTAAGATAACTGGAACTTTAGATACATACTGACATGTTTAGGGACTAGACCTCAGATAGCTTTAAATACATTGATTAATCAAATTATTAATAAGAGGCCACTTTCTGATGGCCAAGACTGCTTTGCAGACAGCTTTCAAACAAACTCCTAACAGCCAAGTACTATGGAAAACAAGGTCTAAGGCTACCTCCAGATGGCGCTTGAATGTTTTGCTATTGAGCAATATTCCGGAATAAAGCACACTTGTTGCCCAGATCCCAGAGCAACAGTGCAGGGCTAGAGCTGGCACCTACTGGTCTGGACACTTGCTCCTGCAATGGTGTGCCATGTATATCCAGGCATTTCAGCAGTGCAAAATCCCCAAAGTGCATGACTGCTGTCCCGCATGCATGCATGGCTGCCATTTTAGGCCCACTTTGGCCCTACACGTGCAAGGAGACATTCTTAAAATGGCAGATTGTGCCAGCAGGCGTCCAGATCATGTAACTGATTTTCCCACAACATTACTATTGCAGGATAGCACAGCTAGCAAGGGATGATGGTAGGGAATCAATATCTTGAGTTATCCCTTGCTAGCAAGTTATTAAGTTGCTGTCTAAGCTACTTTTGAGTTGCCTTTAAAAATAAACTGTGTGTGGATTCCGCCTAGCACATTTTCTTCTTCAGCTAACAGGACTGTACTAGAAGGGACTTCTCCGAACACTATTTCCAACTGTATATTCCCCCCTAGTTCTTAATACCGTTTTTATATATTGTTTTCATTGCTTTTAATTTGAATTTATTTGTAAACTGTTTTGAAATTTTACATGTAAAAACGCATTATAGAAAGGTTTTAAATAATAATGTTTATTTCTAGCAGCCATTTCACCAAAGGGCAGTACAGACGTATAAAACAAAATTTAACATTAAAATAAATAAATGATGAATACTGCTCAGTTCTCATCCATGTCCAGCACCTGTAGCTCAGTGCTAAAACCCCATCTTCTGCGCTACATAAATCTGAAATGCTGAGTGAGACCCACAGAATGTTGATTTTGTAGAAAATTGTTTGGGTATATTAACATTTGGTTTTTAAATTCTTAAACTTTGTTTCTAATATAACAGTTGGTTTTTAAACTTTTAAACTTTAGTCATTATTGCCCATATCAAAAACAATCAAACTTGATCGACTGCATGACATGAGGTTGACTCACACCCCAGCACAGCCTCCTACAACCTTCCCAAACCTACCAATCAAGTAAGGGAGATGGACAGAACTGGTGCTCTTTGGGAGGCTGAACAGGGATTTAAAATGTATACAGGGTGCTTCCCATTTTTTTATGAATGCAGAGGATGGCTAAGGCTGTGGACACACTTAACGTTTAATCTAGTTTCAGTCCACTTTCAGTGTGAGATAACACATCAGCAAACGGACAAGCATTTTGTTTCAGTGTTAAATAACTCAGAAAATTCACCACTGAGATAATGTGGAAAGAAAGTTCTCTCGCTCTGAAGGTAGACTGAAGCTGGATTAAACCTTAGGTGTGGCTGTCAGGTTTCCACGAAGCTCTTCTTTTCTTCAACAGTTTGCCCCAGTAGCTAGCATGGTCTAGTGCAGTGATGGCCAACCTATGACATGTGTGTCACAGATGACATGCCAAGCCCTTTTGGGTGACACACATGGTCACCCTGGCACCTAGGTGTGTAGTGCTTGCTCGTTTTTGAAGTGTACGAAATGCCAACTTTCAAATGAAGATTTAGCAAATGGAAAGAATTATTTGTTTCTGCTTTTAATAAAATACATATATCAAAAATATAACTTTTTTTACTAGAGCTACAAATATCTCAAAATTATGGATATTTCTAGATGTGACACAGCACCAGAGTTAAGCTAGGTTTTCTTGCGAATTTTAACACACCAAGCTCAAAAGGTTCGCCATCACTGGTCTAGGAATGACTGTACAAGAGTTTGATTCCACCCGCCTCCACTAAGCCAGCTGGGTGACCTTAGGCTAGTCACAGCTCTCTTCTGAGCTCTCGCAGCCCCACCTACCTCACAGGGTGTCTGTTGTGGGGAGAAGAACAGAAGGCTTGTCAGCCGCTTTGAGTCCCTTTAAATGGGAGAGAAAAGCCAACCCTCCTCCTCCTTCTAAACCGCCTTCCGCGCACAGTTGGCTTCCTCCTCCTCCTCCAGGACGGGACCGAGAGTGAGTTGCTCCAACACCTGAACTTCACGCTCTCCCCGTGATCGTAGCGCCGCCGCCAAGGAGGGGAAAGGAAGCCAAGGCGCCCGGCCTCCCTCTTGCCATTGGCTCGGCGCAAGGCACGTGCCGCGCCCCCCTCCCGCCTACCTCTGGCTAGCAGCTGGCGGGCCGCTCCTTGCTGCCGCGCTCCTGCTGTCGCTCCTGCTCCCGGAGGCAGGAAGCGAGGGAGCGGACGGGAGAGATCCGATCCCGCGAACGGGCAAGAGCCCCGAGGAGAGTTTGTGGTGCGCCGTCCTCGTGTTCCTCCCCCTCCCCCGGGGCTGCTGCGTGGCAGGGGAGCGCTGCGCTCGCCGGGAGGAGGAGAAAGCGGGGCGCCCCGCTCCGGGCCAGAGGGAAGAGACTCGTCACTGGATCCCGGGAAGGTAAGTCCTACTGGCTGAGGAGGCAGCGGAGGTCAACCGCGTCTCCCGCGCCCGCCGCTGCAGGCGTCTTTCCGTCGGGAGTCGCGTCGCTCTTTTCCCGCGCAGCCCGGCAGAGGCGGACAGAGAGGCGACGCGCCCAAGTTGCGGGATGGTGTTTCTCTCCCCCCCCCCCCCGAGGGGCTGCAGTTGCGAAATTCAGCTGCTGAGGGGATGCGCCAAGGAGGGAGAAGCGCCGTGCTCCGGCTGCCTTCTCCTCTCGTCCCCTTTCCCAGCCCACCTGGCCGTTGAGCCTGAGCGCGCTCAGCCGGGGACGTGGCGCGGGCGAGGGGCTGTGTGTGTGGTGGTGGGGGGCGGGCGAAGGGTTGGCGCCAACGGGGCCGCTGGAAGGAAACTGGGGTCTCTGCTGCTGTTTTGGGGGGGGGGAGAGAAAAGGGTCCCTTCGTGTGGCGCGACCTGCCGCCCATCTCTGCGAGGGGGAAGCATTTTGGTGTGCTCGGTCGGTCGGTCGGTCTTGGGGAAGAACGAGGCTCGACGTACAGACAGACGGACATCGGTTCGTGTGGGCCGGGACAGGAGAGAGGCCGAGCTGGTTTCGGGCTTACTGTCGAGCAGGGGAGGGAGGGAGGGAGGTGCTGTTGACCAAAGGAGCGCGGACTCGGGCGTTTTCGGTCTTCTCGACCGGTGGGAAGTAAGTTCGGTCGAGGTTGCTCCGACTTCTTAATTACGGCACCTTAACCGGCGAGCTGCGAGATGAGGCTTTTGGCTCGCGCTTCGTAAACGGCGACTCGGCAGCGCGAGTTGGGCTCGGCGTTGCCTCCATTTTCCTCGAAGTGCCGCGCGGGGCAAAACAACAACACGCAGCGAAGCCCCAGAGCGGGCGCTTGGAATGTGGCCACCGAGTGTGCCGATGTGCTGGCCGTGGGGTGTGTCGCTGGGGCCAGGAGTTGACATGTTTCCTTAACTCTTACATAACCTCGGGATAGGTTCGCTTTGAAGTCCTTTCCTAATTTGGATTGCTCCTCCGGTTTCTCTCGTTCTTAGCTGGCTGGGAGCCTGTCCAAAAATTCCTATGCGGTCTAAAATCGGTGGCTCCTTGCACACCCCTAACTCGCTAATGGTTAGATTATTTAGGATGCCGCTCTTTACCCATCAGATGGGTGCTCTCGAGAAGCTATGTTAACTAGGAGACCCACATGTTAAATAAAATTTCCTTCTGGTAAATAAAATTGGATTATACCTTCATGTCTCATGTACTGAATTATAACTTTCAGCTTTCATATAATAAAGCATTATAGATCTAATGCCTACACCTTTCTAAAATTTATATTAAGGTACAGAACGCTTCATTTCCCTTTTGTTTGAACCAAAAAAGGAAATCGTTTGTACATAGCTTTCCTATTTCCCTGTGTGTTTATTTATTTGAGACCCAAGCAAAGAGCTCTAATGACTTTATAACTCAAAAGGTAGCAAAATCAATAGACAGTATTGCTTAAACAAAATACTTCTTAGGCTCTCTTAGGAATCATGTTGAAAATGACAAGAACAGTGCTGGCAGATCTCCTGTTGTATTGTTGATTGACTTCATTGTGATAAATGGGCCTCCTGTTGAAAATATTATGGGACTGCAATGCATAATCCTGATTTTGACCATCAAGATACAACCGGAAAGAATGAAATGATCTCTTTCAGTAGTCACCTTTTTATCTAAAGTAGCAAGAGTAGCATACAAAACAGATGTGTAATAGCTGTGTTGAAAACCCTGGATCTTCAAAATTGTTAGGATTGTTTGCATTCTCTTGTACAGTCATATTTAGTGCTACTTTGAGATACAGAACATTTTCATATATGAATCTCCTGTGCCAGTAAGCAGTCCTCTAGAAGATTTTTCCAATTGAAAGCATTTTTCCCACTGCTTGGTATTATAGTTAATCACCTGTTTGCAATAAAAAGGAAGTATGTGTCTGAAGAAGCTGGAAGCTGATTCTGAGAGTTCAAAGGAGGTCCTCTAAAAGCACAGGAAAAGGCCTCTTTTCAATGAACTGAATTGTTGACACAATTGGAGTTTAGCCTAAACTGCTTTCCCCTTTCAAGCTCTATTTGTGGTTTTTAAGGCATTGAATCTTTAACTATGCTTATGTGATTAGTTTTATTGTAACTCTTGGATCTTAGAGAATAGATGAAAGCAAATAGACTGAGCAAAGCTTCAACAGTGGATTTAATTTCTTCAAGGTCTTCTCTTCATAAGGTAACATCTCAGTAATGAATAAAAGTGTCAAAACACAAGCACTCTAACACACAAGTTAGTAGGAGGGCTGCAATGCTCAGACAGACAGGCTAAAAGGGATGGCAGAAGCACCATTCTCTGATTAACATCTTGCTTTTTTGTACTGAGACGTTTTCGCACGGGGCTGATTCGAACGCGAAAAAGGCAGCTGTGGACACGTCATCCGCATTGGCCGCGCGCGCCTTGCGTCCCGACGTGTCCAAAGCTGCCTTTTTCGCGTTCGAAATGTAGAGCACTTCTAAGTGCTCTACACGCGTTCCAACGCGGACGAGCCGTCCGCAGGCGTTCGGGAGAAGAAGCGTTCGCGCCGCTTCTTTCTCCCGATCGCCTGCCGGCTCGCCTCCGACGCCGCGCGGCTTTGACAATCAGCTGTTTTTCAAACAGCTGATTGTCGATCTGCCTCGGCGGCCGCCGGCGCGCCCCTGGCCGGCGTTTGCCGGCTAAGCCAGCTTCGGGCGCTTTCCCCATTCGCACACAGACGCTCCGGAACGCGTTCCGGAGCGTCTGTGTGTGAACGGGGAAAGCGCCCGAAGCTGGCTTAAGCTTTCCGCCTGAACGCGTTCGGTTTCGAACGCGATTCAGTGCGGAAATGCCTCTGGATAAGTCAGGTATAGGAGCCTGGAATTCAGTACATTAATCATTCTGTCTTGTCAGGTAATTCCAATTATATGTATGACCCACAGTCAGCTCTTGCCTCTAGTGGCAAGAGTACATGAGATCACACAGCAATCCTACAAGAAGAGAGTTTGAGCCTTCACTTCAGGGTGAATTCAGGAAAGTGATAATCCTACAACTTCTCTGTAACACACAAAGAGCACAGGCAACTGAGTTTCTTTCACAGGTGGACCAAAGGTCCATTCTTCTTGAAGTAGTGGACTCAGCAACAGTCAACGGACCATGAATACAGGGAGTCATCTATTCTTATACCCCAAACCCTAGCCTTAGGACGGGCGGAAAACTAGGTTGCTCCAGTTGGAAATTGGGTGACTTTTAGGATGTCCAGTGAAAGTAATCAGGTATCAATTGGGGCACTCATATTATCATGCCCAAAGTATGAACAGTTTAAGTTATGCTTTCCCAAAATGAGTTGACAGTATTAAGCTATGGTACAAAGGGAACTTTTACAGAAAAAGATTTAAAATCACTGAAGCAAGGTATGTGTGAATTATTGGAATGATATACTGACCTGAATGCAAGTTCCATTGTTGTAAATTGCTTTTGGCTGGAATAGGAAACTGACCTTAATTCCCATTGCTGTTAATGGCCTTTGGCTCCATCTGGTCCAGATTCCAGAATATAAGAACATTAGAGGAGCCCTTCTAGAACAGGCCACAGCCCATCTAGTCCAGCATCCTGTCTCACACAATGGCCCACCAACCACTTCTCGGCATTCTCAAGGTGAAGACAAGGGCAAAAACACCTGCTCTTGACTCCCAGCAAATGGCCTTTAGGGGCATCCTGCCCATTTCTCCAACCTGGAGACATTACTTTGGATTCCTTTCTTTTAGCTACTGATACACCTGACCTCCATGAATTTGTCTAATCCTTTCTTAAAGCTATTCAAACTGGCTATCACCTCTTCTGATAGTAAATTCCACAGACCGATGACCCTTTGTGTGAAAAAAAAAACCCTTATCAGTCCTGCTCACCAGTTTCACAGAGTGCTCCCTGGTTCTAGTATTGTGCAACAGAGAAAATATTTTCCTCTACCTACCTTTTCTACACTAGGCATAATTTTATATATTTCAATCAGGTCACCTCTTAAACACCATCTTTCAAGGGTGAAGAGGCCTAGATGTTGCAACGTGATTTCATAAGGTATTCCCGCCCCCTGAACACCTTTTCTGCACCTCAGTGCATCTAACACACTCCAACATCATAGCACATTGGTAACTTTCTGTCCAGACATAACATAAGTACAAAAGCTACTGGACCATAATAAGCAGCAATTATTTTGTAATATTAAAGTGCCATACCTGCTATTCATTATAGTCCAGCAATATGCTTGAACCATGTCTAGATAAACAGTTTGAAAGACACTGCAATCTTGGGGTTATATCAGTATCACAACAATGTATGACCCCAGTGTTGGATTTCTTCCTAAAACATGTGTTCTCCTTGAGTATATTATATATAAAATGACCATTATGTCAATTGGTGTAACTCTTGGAAATGAATTGGACTATGAATAGCTGCTTTGGTGGCAAACAACTGTAAAATGTTGGTTACATTTAACTGAAGAAAGTAACCTTGCATTTGGCTAGGAGGTAATCTTCTGGTTAACAGCATTTTAAGAAAATATTCACTTAAAAGATATACTTAACTCTAATATACTTAACACTAATACACCTAAAAAATGAAAAATTGTACTCACTTGTACCTGACAAGGAAAATCAAAACAAAACATGCCTGATCCAAGTCCATATATTCTTATGGCTTCTTTATTTCTTTTGTTAGTAAAAGTTACTACATGCTGTAGTTGTATGAAGAAAAATCAAGGTCTTCTTAACAAATATTCAGTTTAAACTTCTGATTTGATTTGTGCTAAGGGCAAACCAAACATGAAAATAATGCTTTCCCCCTATTTCACACATTAGTTTTCTCCTTTTCCTTTCTGCCACTTCTTAATTCCCATTGAACTTAACTATTGCTACAGTACTTACATTCATTTTCTCCTTGTTGTTTTGTAATAAAGTTATTTCTTGTGTGCCTTTCATTTGAATTTGATTCCAATCCACTGTCTGTTAAACCAAACTAGTAGCCCTAAAGGTTCTCTGTGTGTGGGAAGGATGCTAAACATGTGTCTAAAGCAGTTCCTGTAACAAGCCATACCACTGTCACAGCAAGTTGGGAAGAAACAAAGCATAGTGTGGAGAATAAAAAAAATAGTACAGGTCTTAAACCTTGCTAAGTTGTAGAAATAGATGAGTGACCTGTTCGTTTGGAGCTGAAACCTAGTATTCTAGGATTGCATGCATATACAATAAAAAGTCACTCAAAAGCAGGTTAGAGATGGTACAATCTACATGCTGATGCCTCTAATTCCCATTAGGTACGTGGCTGCCAGCTGTGAAGCAGAATGCGTTATTGCTAATTACCTAGGATATAGTGCTAGAAGAGGAAAAAGTTCTCCTTTTTTTTTCCCGCCCTCTCCAAGTCTTCCAAATTTTAGCTTATGGAGTTGCCATATGGAATCAAGGAAATTAGCATCATTAATAATTCAGTAGATGGAGCTTCAAACTTATAAGGCAGGCAGTACCTCTTTTCTTCATGGTAAAGGGTTCCTATCCTGAATTCCAAATGGCAGTTGTAATTTATTCATAAGATCATTAGAGGTGCCCTACTGAATCAGGCCACAGCCCATCTCATCTAGCATCCTGTATCATAGTAGCCCACCAATTGCTTCTGTGCAGTCTCAAACAGAAGACAGAGTCAAAACCTTCACCTGCTCTCAAATCCCTGCAAATGGCCTTTAGATGCATCCTGCCTGTCTCTCCAGCATGGAGACATAACCTAGGCATCCATTTTTCTAGCCATTTATACACCAGTCCTTGGAAAAGAGCAATAGAAAATTCCCTCTAAATTCCTCTGCCCAGTTTCCTCTTCAAAGTAACTGAGTGTGATGTTTTATCAAGATGATGAGGTGGTATTAATTTTTATTTTAATTAACAAAACTGTAACTGGGGCATTTCTCAAGTATGCAGAAACGGTTAGATGGCCCCATTTTGCTTCTGCATAGTAAGGCTATGTGACCTTTAGGAGACCTGACATTTACTTTTGAGACTTCTAAGTATGCAGTATACTTTTATGGTGTAATTTTCATAGTGTCATTGCAAGACAGCCTTCAAAATCATAATTCTGTTTCATTCAGCCAGCTTTGCTGCTGGAATGGGTGACTGCTGTAGCCTTCACTTGAGGATACCATACTAAGGAAGACTGTTGTAAGATGGGGGCACTGCAGATGACTGGAATCTAAACCCACAGATTCATTGTGAATGGTCGCCTTGCATTTTGGTGGGATTTCTTTGTGGTCACAATTACATACTTGAACTACAACGGTTTCTGTAATAACAGTGGTGGTGCAGAATATCAGAATACATTTTGATGTATTGCTAATAACTTGATTGGTTTCAGCTGGGTAAGGGTGGGATAGACACATACATATATATTTGGGTGGCCTCAGTACAACCAATATTTTACAATGACTTATATGCTGAAATATCTGCTAATGTATTGACGTTCTGTCTTTACTGCACAACTAAAATGGTCTTTTATAACATTTGATTTGGGAATACAACTGCTTAGCTAACAGCCTTTCAGTTAAACTGATTCCTGAATAAAATTTCTACAGACTAATTAAATTTGTTCAAATACTGTTGACAGTAGGCTTCTTGTTTCTAATCAGACTCCAAGCTCAAGTGAAGTAAATGGGAAAAAATAAAACAAATATTTGCACATTAAGTAGAGTAACTGCCAGTTTAAAAAAATGAACAAGATCAGGCATATGTTCACATGATGCCATCAGCGTGAACATGGTTTATTCTTCAGTAGGGTGGATACTCTTGTGACTTCCTGGCCTCTGAAGACTGCTAGGAATGTTAATTAATTCAAATGTCTGACTCAGGAGAACATCGATTCCTCAGCAGCCTAATACTGTGTGTTCTTTAATTAGGAAGGGTATTTTCTCTCATTATATATGTGCAAAGGTCCTTGTATGAGCAACATATTATATAATTATTTGAACTGAACCTGAAGTTAAAGCTGTTGGGCTTGGAGGCTAAGAAGATAATCTATCTGCTAGTTGTCTTTGGTGTGGTCCACTGATGAGCAGTTGTATCCAGATGGTCATAATGATATTTAAAAGAGGTTTGTGTGATATTTGAAAGAGGTCTTCTGTATCGACATAAAAGTGATTTTAAGCAAGAGGGCTATTGAGAAATAGAACAAAAGTCTTCACTGGGCTTCACCAGGTTCAGGGAAAGGGCAGCGGTCTCCAGAGAAGCTGGGGCTTGTGATTCTACAGTTGTAGGAGTAGAAAGGAGGCATTGAATTTCCTCTTGCCTACACCATCCAGTGGTGGGAGGAGTATATGTGAGGTTCAGGATGGAATGGATGATCTTGTTCAGCAGTGTTGTAGTGCATTTCAGCCCTAGTACTGTTTCAGTGAGATGATCAAAGGTAGAAGCCTATACATTTTTCTTTTTAGCTCTTGGGTCTATTCTTAATATTCTTTTGATTGCTTACTTTCTGGGCTTTTGGCTTTCTAACCAGGCAAAAACTTAAGGGTTTTATATGTTTTGGGCTAAGATAAAAAGGGATGAGCAAGAAAATTGCTGGGGGGGGGGGAAATGACTGAAATTCCCATTTTTGTTTGGTAAATTAAAGTTTAAAACAACTGGTTGTTACAAGACAGATTAAAGGGATGGTGGTAAGGTGTCCAAGGTAACATTCACAGAGTTGTTTACAGGTGAAATGCAAATCAAAGGAGCAATGACTCGTTTAATTGACAAACACTGAGAATAAGATAATAAAACTTTTTAACTTTCCCTAAAAGGTACGTGAATGCTAAGAAGAGTAATGCTAAAAATAGAAGCAGATCTTCCAAGCCAGACAAAGACGTGTTTGTGCTGGCTGCAACATACCTCCAGAGTCTTGTAGTTTATACAAACCTCTTAGTGAATGAAGTCTAGAACTGCTGGAGGAGTGATGGTACCAAAATCTCATTTCAAAATGGAACTTTTTTCCAAGATGGCTTTTCCTGGTGCGCTCTAAAGTAAGCTATGGTCAGAACACCCTTAGAGCTTTACAGACCATAGGCCCATGGTTACATTTTCCTGTGGCCCCACGTGCTCAGAAGTAATGTCAGTAAAATATTTTTCTCTTGTCTTAATTTGATATTCGTCTTCAGGGTTTTCTAACAGATTTTGGTAAGTTAGCCACCTTTCTTTGTATGCTGTTTCTTTTCTAAAGCACCTGTCCCCAACCACTAGTCTGCAGGCCATCACCAGGCAGTCACCCTGCCCCACCCTGCTGCCCTGCCCTGCCCCACCCCCACCCCAGAAAAGGAAGCCAGTCCCTGGCACAAAAAAGGTTGGGGACTCCTGTTTTTGCACTGAAACCCAAAAGAGCAATTTTAGGCACAACTCGGTTTGTGCCTATTCCATATCCTCAACCGGGAACATCTCACATAATGATTTTTAAAATTTAGATTAACTTTTGTCATATAGCAAATACCTATGCCATCCAAACTTCAGATCATGCCCTTCTAAATCGAATAATTGTGTAATTTGTAGCACCATTTAGTTTTTCATCCAGACTAAACATACTTCAGAATTATAAAGCTTCAGATTAGGCGAACCCTCTTTCCTTTGCATCTTCTAATATTTTACATTTAATCCATATTTCTTTTCCTATGTGAAACTTTGATATATCTTTTCCCATTGTTTAAACATGGTATCATTTGGCAAAACTGGAATTATCTGAAATAGGAAATTAATTATGAGTAGCACAATCATTTTTTTTAAACAGTGGGCAAACCCTTCCTTCCAGTGGGCAGATGAGCAACCAGAAAAAAATGGTTGTAGCAGTTATACAATGCTGTGGGCTTGTTGTCTTAAAAAAAGAAGGGTGAACAGAATTGCTCACTGGATGTATTGCAAGAAACAGCTTGTGTTTTGTGGAAATCCAAGGGAAAGAAGAGAGCATCCAAAGTACTAAGAGGATTTGAATGTCTATTATTTCTTATCCAGTTTGATCTAGTGCTTAGGGAGCTTGTCTCTTATCTGGGAATACTGGGTTTGATTCCGCACTCCTCCATGAAGCCAGCTGGGTGACGTTGGGCTAGTCACAGCTTTCTTCTGAGCTCTCACAGCCCCACCTACCTCACAGGGTGTTCTTTTGTGGGGAGAAGAATAGAAAGCTTTGTCAGCTGCTTTGAGTCCCCTTAAATGGGTGAGAAAAGCGGGGTAGAAAACTAAATCTTCTTCCTATTCTTATTATCTTAAGGTGCTTAACTGAAGTAGATCGTGGGTTTGAACAGCATTAAATGCTGTTTTGTTCCTTGCACTTGGTTTTTCCTCACAATTTTCTGATCAACTATGTTTTTAAAACCTGGAATATTGTATAGGAATTTGTAATTTGGGGGGCTGGCCTAATTTCAGTTTTGAAAAAAAATAACACTTGAATGGAACTACGCATTCATTTTTGTGGGAAGTTAGGGGTTTTTTTTCATAAAGAGAGATGGAAACTTTGCAAAATAGATAAAATGCTTCTTAATATCTAAAGCAGTGATGGCCAACCTATGACATGTGTGTCACAGGTGACACGCCAAGCCCTTTTGGGTGACACACATGGTCACCCTGGCACCTGGGAGTGTAGTGCTTGCTTGCTCTTGAAGTGTACAAAATACCAACTTTCAATTGAAGATTTAGCAAACAAAATTCAATAAAAGTCACTAATGTAAAGAATTATACATATATCAAAAATACAACTTTTTTTTACTAGAGCTACAAATGTCACAAAATTATGGATATTTCTAGATGTGACACAGCACCCGGGTTAAGCTAGATTTTCTTGTGAATTTTGACACACCGAGCTCAAAAGGTTCACCATCACTGATCTAAAGTTTTACCCTCTTCCATATCAACCTGCTTGTGCCTTGAAATCTGTAGGGGAAGCCCTCTCAGTCTTAACATCTCGTTCAGTAGTTGAGGGGGTGGGATGAGGGACAGGGCCGCCTTAGTGATGCCTTTCAAACTGTCAAATAGTCTCTTTCCTGAAAGACACCAGGCACCTTCAGTTAGTACATTCAGAAGATTGTTAAGAATACACTCATATACTCTGCCTTTGATCAAAATAAGGAAAGACCTTCCTATACTCAAATTCGGTTATTATTTTAGTTTATTATTTTAATTTGCTCATATTTTGTTTTCTATTAATGATTCCATCCAGCCTGAAATCTTCAGGTATAGGGTGGCATAAAAATGGAAATAAATACATAAATAATAATAGGGTTGATTATTTTAAAGGAACTACATGGCGCAGTAGGCATATTCAGAATCTTCTATGTCTGTAGATTGATGTGGACACTTAACCAGTCAGTCTTAATATTCTAAACAACAAGTAGAGCATTGAATTAATTTAGTGATTCGCCAGCTCTGCAGTGGGATCCCTGGGGACAAGAGATGACAGGCACCTGATGGAAATTTTATAAAAGCTCAGGGCAGTGTATGTTTCTGAGGAAAATAATACCTTGGTTGTGTCTAATATCTGAGTTGGTTTCTTATATTGCATAGGAGCAGACTGTTTGCTCATGGTTTTTTGGAGCTGAATTCATGGTTTTGTGGGGAGAAAAGTTGTAACTAGAAACTATATTGTTGTTTTTTGAAATGGAATGCCTTCTGTTTTAATGCATTCCAGTGCAGTTTTTATATATTTAGTAGGAATATGTTTTGTTCTGTTTAGTAATGGCTGCTTTAGAGAAATAAAATATAGATTGGATACCTCCATATTCTACACTTGTTTGACATACATTCCGACCTCTGTAGTCGCGGGGATATGTTCCAGGTCCTACCACAGTTCATGAAAAACTGTCGATATATCAAACACAGGGAAATGCAGTCAATTTTCCATCATTCCTGGGGAATTTCACAGGGATGATGGGAAATGACACATTTCCTCCAACTTCCTGAGTGCCTCAGGCCTGAGAATCTCCAGGTGGGCCTAATGGCACCAATGGGGTGGGGTGGGGGCTGATCCAGTCGCCGTGGAAAACCACAGTTATAGAGGTCCGACTGTACACAGAAAGTAGTACACAAGTGTTAGATCAGTTTTTCTGTCTCTATATTTGTACATGTAAGAAACTTCATTCTAATAGTGCTGTTTCACAAAAATATTCAGTAAGATGGTGAATAGACAGTATATAAAAAAATGGATTGTTTTAAAAAATTAAAATTCTTTTAGGCACCTGTCTCTTTAATATGTAATTTAAAGGTATAAGTCTTTGGATATGCTAGAATTAATGCCTTAGCAGGTCTCGGCTTTTTTTTTTTTAAGGAACAAAGGAAAGTTGTAAGTCATTTTTAAAGCATAAAGTATAACATAACTTTGAGCTTCAAATGTTATCTTACTATAACATGTAAATGAGTGAGTGTTGATTTCTTTTTGCTTCCTCTTAATATTTTGGCCAATGATAATTTATTTTGATGCCCATAGTAATGATAGCAGTGCTGTCCCCACAAGTCAAGTAGGATTGACACTTCAGCTTAACCCAGTTTTGGCAGTTCTCCCCGAAATGCATTTATATGTGTGTATGTATTCAGTACTGGAGAAGGATGGAAGCAAAGGTATCAACATAATGAATGGGGAATTAAATCTTCTGTTTTTGCCTTTAGGCTTTATATTAATATCAACATTTTCACAGTTCTGCAAATCAGTCATGAAATTCATGACAAACATGAACAGTAGGAAACCACCTAAACATTTGTCTCATATAAAGGTAAAGGCAAAAGAGAAATTATCCTTCACAAATAGTCCCTCCTCTTCATTTTTTAAAAGTCTAGTGGATATAAGCCTTTGCAATACTCCATCCATTTAAATGATAATGACAGCATGAAAAGGTACCCCAAATACTCCTATGTTTTGTCTGCTATGAACCTAAAAGCAATTATGTACCTTTGATGTTTCTGCTGCAGGCACACTAGGAGACTGTATTGGCTGCTATACATTTTGGGCTATATGAATTTCTCTTTTATCTGAATTTACTTGGAGTACTTAGTACTGTGTAATCACCTTGACACGTTTTACTAAACTCCTATATGCTACCAATGCAAATCCTTCTATCTCAACTAGCAAGTGCCTTAATTCTCATTTGCTATCAACATTGCCTTGACCCTTCCAGCTCCTGTTTCTATACTGGGTATATATGGGCAACAATTAGGCTGATACTACAGTGTCCTCCCTGACGTGCCTTTTCTCTGGTAAGCCTATTTGAACTACAGTGTATTAATTCCTTAAGAAAGAATTCTGGGTATACCCTCCTCACGTTTTTGGAATGTAATTAGCATCGCAAATATTTGGAGATGTTGAACAAGAAAATGAAGGTGGCCTTACAAGTTCCCAGTACTAAGGGATATTTTTATTTTTCTGCCTTTTTGTTTTGTACATTCTAACCATTAGCATCCCCTCTCTCTGGAAAAAGAATAGTGAACAAAGGGTAGTAGCAGTGCAGTGCGGAAGATGGGAAACCTCTTTCACATAGGATGGAATATGACCTGGAAAGTAGGAATATATCTTTTAGAACAGATGAATTGGCATGAGGAATGAGAAAAAAAACTACCTTGAAAAAGGACATAGGGTGATTTTGCCCTGGCCAGTACCCTGAGCCCACAAGTTTATAGAAGCATACCTTCTCCATATCCTTAGACCATACCATGAGTGGAAGGGAGGCTGGGGCAGAATCACTCATAGATGCTTGTTTCAAGGCTAATAGAACCTCTTGCTACTTAGAAAGATATTCAGTATTAATTTGAAAAGACTCTATTCATTCCAGAAAATATTTGCTGCCAAAACTATCCTCAGGAAATAATTGGATTAGGGTTCTTATAATCCCCCAATGAATGCTTTAAAAAAAAGGAAAGAATTTTTATTATTATTTTGTATTTCTGCCTCATTAAGAAAACTGAAGATTCTCTTATTTCTTGGAAAGACTGAAATATGTATACTTCATTTCCCTTTGTAATTTGTGGGAATTAGTGCCACTTCGTTCTAGTCCCTGCTTAACAGCAATTGTTAGTAGATGTCCTAGGCACGTGTCAAAAATGGGGGCATTAGTTTCATCTGGATGTTACTTGTGTTTGGGGTCTTTTAGTGTGAAGGTTTGAATAATGATAAATTGGCTATAATGCTCTGGCAATGCAGGCAGCGGATAGAAGAGACTCCAAAATGCAATTTCTTCATGAGAAGAACAGTTTTATTAATAACAAATAAATGGCAAAAATGGAGAAGCACTGTGGAAAATGCTTCAAAAGAGGCCAAAACACAAGCAAAAACAGATCCCGGGGCCAGGCACAAAGCTTTGACCAGAAAAGGGACAGTAGCTTGGTACAGGAAAAGTATTAATTTAAAAGCACACTTTTTGGCAATTTAGAGATATAGAAGAGATTCTAAGGAGACCCTGTTCTGTCTAGTGCACCTGGGTCTCACCTATGCAGATTTCTTCAAAGCTGGATCAGAGAACATGTGGCAGCAGGAACTGGACCAGAGATCATGCAGCGAAGGTCCAGGTCTCTGTCCAAGGCAGAAGAGACTTTGTGCAGGATTGGAGGAGGATGAGGTTAGGGCTGCCTAGCAGGCAGATGGCTTGCAGGAACAGAAGGCTAGCTGTGGCTTGCTGGAGGAATGCCAGGGCCTGAATCAGGCAGGATTGGCTAGTGATTTCAGTTAGTGTAGGGAGTGATTTCAGCAGGGCAGTAGAGTGGGTGTGATGGAGAAATGACCATGAAATCTTTGAACCCAGAGGGCGTCTTTGATCCTCCCAGAACATAGGGGCAAACCAATCAGTGGGAAAATTTGAATCTAGGAAGGGACAGAGCCAGATTGCTTCAAGGGGTCCCAATGCCTGAAATTTTGACCTGGTTTGCTAGTTGATGAGTCAAATTTGTCTTTACAATAGTTGTCACTTGAGATACGCAGCTGTTTCCAGCAGGGCGTCTTGGCAAACAAAAAGCTATCTGGGTGCTAATGATTTCCCATTGAGGTCCTAAATAGCTATGTTTATGCAAAACTTAAGGGGGAATCCTTTGTTTTAGCATTTACAGGAAGTTGTATTCCAAATTCTCCTGAAAGCATCCTTTTTAGAAGTATTATTTCTCTTTTTATAAGCCTGACTTGGAATTATGATATTACGTGCCCATAACTCCGCAGATCCAGTTTTATGCCTATTAATAAATGCCAATGATCACATTTGCTTATAAGACTTAGAAGACAACCTTGCCTGGTAGTGTCTGCTGGTTTTGCTATAACTCAAAGAGAGAAAAGGGTTTGGGGGGCGGCATGCAGGTCACAAAAAGGCCAGTGCCATGTTTTCTCAGTGAAACAGCACCTGGGCCAAGGCTGTGAGAGTCTCTGGCTTACAGTGACCAACCTGTGACCAAGAGAACTGCCACGTCATCTGCTGGTAGCGTTGTTCTCTTCTAATCTCCTGCAACATTTCATTCAGATGGCTGAATGTAGCTCAGTGTAGTTTTTAAAAAATGCATCAAGAGTTTGTTTAGGAGGGGTGTAAAGTTTACTCAGGAAGGTAAAAGAACTAGGAAACCTAGGAAGCAAGCACAAGAGAAAAAAACTATGAACAAGGAAATGATTTGTGCAATCCTATACTAAGCAAACATAACTATTTTTTGGTTCACCTCCATAAATTGTATCTTGGACTTCAGGAAAAATGATAGATGGTGTGCATATAGGCACGATCCCAGGTTTTCTATTGTTTAATTGGTGCAGTCATGATTGACAGCTAAAGGGTAGAGGGAACAGATAGGAGATGTAGAAGAAAAGGGTAATTAATGCTGTCAGTCACTTCAAGAAGGTCAAAAAGCATGAGAGTTAACTAGACATTTTGTGCTATCCATAGATATAGTGTCTGATAGGTTTTGGTTTAGTGTGTTACTCTGTTGGCTGGTATGATGCGCTTGTCGAAGCCCTGGTTTCTCTCTGCAATCAGGAGATGAGCAGGGCTGTTGACACAATCGCTCCCAAGTGCGCTCGGCATGCTTGTGGGGCCCCAAAAGCTCTTTGGTACTCCATGGAACTACGGGCCATGAAACAGGAAGGCCAACGACTAAAGCACAGGTGGCGTAAATCCAGTTGTGAATCTGACTGAACATGGGTTAGAGCACACTGTTGTGCCTACCATGTGGCGGTGACGGTGGCAAAACAGAATTTTTCTCTGATACTATTGCGTCTTCGAATAGCTGTCCAGCAGAGCTTTTCAGAGTAGTAAATGGCCTCATAAAATCAAGCTCAAAGAAGCACGAGCCAGGGCCAAGTAATATCTGCTGTGACAAATTTGCGAAGCACTTGGAGGACAAAATTGCCCAGATTCCTAGGGGATTGGATGTCACAGTTGGACATAGCCCAAATGAGGCATCCAGAGAACTGTCTGGTCCTGTTTGGTTGGATCAGTTTCAATTGTTGCAGCCTTAGGATGTGGACAAGCTGCTTGCAGGGGTGCGGCCAACGACGTGCTCTCTTGATCCTTGTCCCTCATGGCTGATAAAGACTATCCGACAAGGTATGACTGGGTGGATCCAGGAGGTAGTGAATGCCTCTCTGAGGGAGGGGGTGGTTCCACTGGCCCTGAAACAGGCTGTGGTGCGCCCCCTCCTGAAGAGGTCCTCCCTGGATCCAGAAGATCTAAACAACTATCACTCAGTGGCTAACTTACCTTTCATAGGCAAGGTTCTAGAGAGGGCTGTCACTGTTCAACTGCAAGCATGCTTGGAAGAAGCTGATTATCTAGACTCATTTCGATCCAGCTTCAGGCCCAGTTATGGCACGGAAACTGCCTTGGTCACCCTGGTTGATGACCTTCTCCGGTAGAGAGACAGGGGGAATGCTACCCTGTTGGTTCTCCTGGACCTCTCAGCGGCTTTCGAGACCATTGAACATGGTATCCTTTTGGAGAGAATAGGGAGTTTAGGAGTAGGAGGCAATGCTTGACACTGGTTCTGCTCCTATCTCCAGAATAGATCCCAGATAGTGGCTGTGGGAGAAACTGGTTCGACACCCTGGGAACTCACTTGTGGGGTTCTTCAGGGGTCAATCTTGTCTCCTATGCTATTTAACATCTATGTGAAGTCGTTGGGAGAGGTCATCAGGAGATTTGGGGTAAGGTGTCATCAGTATGCAGATGATACCCAGCTCTATATCTCTGTACCATCTGAATCAGGAGAGGCAGTTGAAGTGCTTGACAGGTGTCTGGAGGCGGTAATGGACTGGATTAGGGTGAATAAATTAAAGCTGAATCCAGACAAGACAGAGGTGCTGTGTTGTCACAGGGTCTCGGGTCTGTGTAGTTGGGAGATGCCTTGTCCTTGATGGGGTTGCAATGCCCTGGAAGGGACAGGTGCATAACTTGGGGTACTCCTGGACTCTGCGCTAACACTTGAAGATCAGGTGGAGGCTGTGGCCAGGATTGCCTACTCCCAACTATGGCTAGTCCGAAGCCTCTTCTGGATAGAGACGACTTGGCCACAGTTATCCATGCCTTGGTAACCTCTAGATTGGACAGTTGTATTGCACTCTATATGGGGCTGCCCTTGAAGACGGTTTGGAAGTTGCAGCTAGTGCAAAATGCAGCCACTAGAGTGCTGACCGGAACATCTAGCCGGATGCACATCACGCCGGTTTTAAAAGGGTTGCATTGGCTGCCAATTTACTACTGAGCCCAATTTAAGGTTTTGACTCTGACTTATAAGGCCCTAAATGACTTGGGCCCCAAATATCTAAAGGAACGCCTTCTCCCATATCGACCGGCCCATTCCTTAAGATCAAGCAGGCCTCCTGGTTGTCCCACCAACTTCAATAGTGAGGTTGGTGGGCACCCAGGAGAGAGCCTTTTCTATGATGGCCCCCAGACTATGAGATAGCTCCTTCCTTATATATATTTAGGAAGGTGGTGAAGACGCACCTCTTCCCCCTGGCCTTTGGCTGAGCTGGTTATATCCCCCCCCCCCCCCCGGACAGACATTGTCATTTTAAACATATTGTGTATTGTTTTAGAGTTGTTGAATTTTTAAAGTCTTTTAGTGTATATTCTGTTTTAATCTGTTGTTTTAAGGTTGTTACCCGCCAAGACACCTTCGGGTATGGGGCATGATAGAAATGTAAATAATAAATAAATAAGAGGCCCATGGGAGGATTGTCTGCTACTCTAGCTAATGATAGAAATACTGCAGAACATAGCATCATGGCTGCTGATAGAAGTCTCTGGTCAGACTCACATCACACCAGTCCTGAAAGATCTACACTGGTTGCCTATTTGCTATTGAGCCCAATTTGAAGGAGCATCTTCTTCCACATAGACCTTCCCATGTTTTAAGATCTCAAGGAAAGGACCTTCTTGTAGTTTCTCCTTTCTCAGAGGTGCAAGGGGCAGGATCATGCAAGAAAGGCTTTTTTGTGTGGCACTCAGACTCTAGAACAGCAGTTCTCAACCTTCCTAATGCTGCGACCCCTTAATGGAGTTCCTCATGTTGTGGGGACCCCCAACCACGGGAGTGGAGCAGCTGGGAGGTGGGAGGGAAGGGCGGTGGGAGACTCATCGTGACCCCTCTGAAAGGGTAATTCGACCTCCAAAGGGGTCCCGACCCCCAGGTTGAGAACCACTGCTCTAGAACAACCTCCCTCTGGAGGTTCACCAGGCACCTACATTATATGATTTTTGGTGCCTGTTTGAAACATACCTCTTCAGCCAGGTCTTTGATATTTTGCTTTCTCTGGGAATTGTCCTGTGAGGGAGGGAGCTAAGGGAGAATAGTTTATATTTTATATATAAGAGTACTCTTTATTATTATTATTATTATTATTATTATTATTATTATTATTATTATTATTATTATTATTATTATTATTATTATTATTATTATTATTATTATTATTATTATTATTATTATTATTATTGTGATCCACCCCTGGGGACCTTTTGATAAAGGGTGGGATATAAATTCTTAATAAATAAGTTTTCCCCCCTAATTTCAGGTTGTTGTAATTGAGTGGTTTTTCAGAAATTGGTGAGATGGTGAAAAGTTTGTTTAACTAAATAGCTTTGTGTAAGAACAAAGCAAGTATTTGAAGGTGAACAGATTCTTCAGATTTTTCTTTCTGAGCTAACACAGAAAACTAAATTTGTAGTTTCAGAATATTTGAAACAGCTTTATTTTTCTTATTACATGCTTGTGGATATGTAAAAGTTTATTGAAAAATCCAAGAATTAAGGTTATTTAAAATGCTGAGATTAAAAAATTATTTTAAGTGTGTGCATATGAGTGTTATATACGTATTGTATTTAAAAATAATAGTTGAACTGAATAACAGATTGTCACTGTTGAATGTGGGAAGTTAAGTTCCTGTCATAGGATTTCATGTGAGATATGGCAAGAAATAAAACTTCAGATGTTGATTTTGAGGAGATCCCCTAAAGACTACTACAGGCCAGGCAGACAGAGAAAAATGAGCACAGGAAAGGTATATAGACTTACCTGGTGACCTCTTTATTGTTTCTTTGGCATGAACTAAATGGTTTCTTATTTACTCAGCCTTTCTAGTGATGCTATAGAATTTGGGCTATACATTATTGTGTGTTGGTTTTGAAACAAGTATATGCTATAAAGTGCTGCTTTCTTAGAGGAATTTCTACTTAATCAATTTAAACATTCCCCCAGAGGTCTTTCCATTGTTTTGTTTGTGTATTAATAGAAATGTAGAAGCTTGGGAATTTGCCTTTTTCCTCATTCAGTTTCTTTCAAGGACTATATAAAAGGCCCTTGCTATGATTTATTAGCTGCTTTAAGCCCGGTGGTGGGGTAGGAATTGGTACTTTTAAAATTTTGAACTGTGAGGCATGTGTGAGCTGCAGGGACAACATTTAGCCCTCCACTCTGAAAGGCCTAGGCAAGGCTAAAGCCTGCTGGAAAAGTAGTAGTACTGGAGGTAGTTGCTTATATTTAGTTGAGTATATGTTCAAACTGTGTGTTGCATATATTTGTGAGGAAGCATTTGTCATGTCCCTCTGCTCTTTGTGACTAAATACGAAGTAGGCTAGGAGTGTAAGAAAATGCTGTTTTTTGACACTGCTAGTTCCTACACAGTCACTAAGTACCAGAACCTACATATTCATTCAGGCATTTGGTGATTAACTTTGATTTTTCCTTCTGTGGTAGGATTTTTTTTTAAATGCGGACATTATTATGGATTTTAATCCCCCCCCCATTTTAAATCACTGAGTTTAATTTTTATTCTGTATCTACTTATCTTGTGGTCATGTGGCTAATTTTTCTGGGAGGCTCATCAATTGTATAGATAAACCCCTGTCTCCATCACAAAGTCATCAATCTATTCTTCCAACCAAATCAGCTCATGATTGAGGTTTTGAAGGGGAGTTGATGCCCATGCCAAGTAAACTTGCCATCCATGACCACCAGCCTCCTAGTAGGGAACTGGATCAGTGCTCTGCAATCTCCTTAGCTACTAAACATTCCACTTGAAAACAGTGTGATTATAATAAGTAAGCTTGCTATCCTTGATTGTTAACTTTTCTGTTTCAACACGGATTGATAAAAAGCTATAATGCAGCCATCTCTATTTAAGTAGACTTGCCAGTGGGATATGAACTAGAAAGTGGGAATATATATTTTAGAATAGATGATTCGTTATGAGGAATGAGAAAAAGCTACCTTGAAAGGACAGCGGGGCTTTCTAGTGATTTGTGATATAGCAGCTTGCTTTCCTTGTTTGTTAGCTTAATTTTTGTTTGCTTTTTTGGATGATTAACGTGTTGAGTGCCTTCTTCTCTACCTAAGAGGTGAATGATTGTAGTGAAACCAGATGGGTCCTGCATGGGTATAGATCTAATCCTTCCATCGTTGGCTTCCTGGTTAATGTGTTCTTTATTCATATTCAGGTTATTTCCTGTGTCAATGTTAAAGCTGGTGAGATCTAGATTTTAAACTCTGTTAATTTTATTTCTCATTTGTTTGAATGCCAGATTTCTGGAAATTGTCTTGCCTTTGTTTATTAGGACAGTTCTAGTATTGAATTTATGGTTGTATTCATCTGTGTATAGTACAATTATAGGTGTTTCATATTGTCCTTTTATCTTTAGTTGGTGTTCATGGCAATCTTCTGCCCTTGATCCTACATAGTAGTGTCTATAGTCTTAGCATTTTATTTTGCAAGAAAATCCTCAGTGATTTAATCAGTTGTTACCAAGCCACAATTGACAAATCTCCGTGTAATGGCACGAATATCTGGCATGAATGAAGGCAGGCAGATGCTCCTCCCCCACTGAACACCAAGTTTTGGTACTTCGTCTGAAGTTCACATAGTGCCAGCATATTAGGGGTGTGCACAAATGCAGTTTTCGGGGTTTGATTTGAATCGAATATCCGAATATTCAATTCAAATATTTAAAATTCAAATTTAACCAAATTTGATTTGAATTAAGCAAATTCAAATTATCTGTTTGAATTTTTAATTTGAATTTGCACTCATGAATATCAACAACATTCATATGTGCCTGTATTATAGATTATGGAATCTAAGGCTTCCTGGAAAACCAGAGTGCAGCCGTATTTAATCAAGCAAATAAATAGCAGCTTCATATTAAAATATGAATCAAAGTTACTCAGCTAGGAGGCTGGGGCTATCCCACAATCTAATGGTATTTTGATGCCTGTCAGTTACGTAGGTTTTTATCTCTATTGTCTCCAACACTTCTACTGTGGGCCAGTATAGAATTATCCAAGCTAGTAAGCTCAGTCTATGACTATCTAGCAAAAAAGATTGACTCGAGCATGATTAATATCCCTAATCAGCTTACACTTTGTATCCTTGGAGCCTGGAAAACCTGGCAAAGAAATCTGGGGCTCTCAACTTCACCTCTCTCTCTTCCTTCTTCCCTTATGGAGGCTTCAAATCAAATCCCCAATAATGTATGGGAAACACTTAAGAATGAAGGCCTGGTGAAACTTTGCAATTTTATAGAGTATAAATTGACCTTATCTTCTTCACAAGAAAGCTGTACCCTGATAGGAGGAGAGACCTCTAAAAACTAACTTTGTCCATACGGAATTTCTTTATCCAGGTGTAAAGAATGGGGGATGGTGCTCTCAGTCTCACTCTATTTGAATATTTGATTCTAGAGGAAAAGGCTAGAGAAAAAGGTATAACCTCGTAATCTATAAAACTTTATTAGAAAGCAATAGTGGACAACTTCTTAGTATAAAAGGCCTTTGGGAACTAGACTGTGATATAACTATTAGCAGGGAGGAATGGCTCAAGATACCTAATAAGATATATTCTTTCACGTCACAAGCCGAAAGGGAGCTTTCCTCTAAGGTCCTATTTTGGTGGTATTATACCCCTATTGCTCTTCATAGAATCAGTAACAATCTCTCTCCCATGTGTTGGAATAATTGTGGAAACAAGGGTACTTATCTACACATGTGGTGGCAATGCCCTAGGTTGAAAAATTCTGGAAAATAATTCAAACAACACTTAGTGAAATTATATCCCAGAATATATTGCTTTTCCCAGCTGTAGTTTTTTAATTATATTTTAAGGATGATCCAGCACCTAAATGTAGCAGGGATTTCATTAGGTCTATGATAACAGCCGCTAAGGCTGAAATAGCACTCCATTAGAAGAACCCCAACCTTCTGACAAAGGAGAAATGGATCACCAGTGTACAGTGCCTGACAAAAGTTCTGTCGCTTATCCATGTTGTTGAAACCAAAGCCTATAACCTGACTTAAAATTCATCCATTGGTTTTAGAAATGACTCATATGAAAGCTGAAACCCTCCCAAATGAGGTTTTTAAAAAGAAAATAAATTTGCTTCACTGCTGAAATATTGATCATTTAATGAACACAGAAAGGTCAGATTTTGGCTAGACAAAAGTTTTGTTGCCTTGTCATATAATGCACCTAATCCTAGTTTACAGCCTCACCTGTGCTCACTAATTGATCAGATAATTAGTGGGTGTGTATAAAAAGAACTCCAGCACTCCAGACCTTCACTTGAACTGCAACTTGACCTCTGACAACATGCCAAAAATCCACCCTGCGACCAAAGCCTTGATTATCAGGAGACTGAAGACCAGATCCTCTGCAGAGGTGTCTCAGCGTCAAGTACAAAGAATTAAAAAAAGATTTGAAGAGACTGGAGATGTTTTTGACAAGCCCAGGTCTGGCAGACCCCGCAAGATGACTGCTCAGGAGGAACGTTTGTTGGTTCGAAAATCAAAAGCCAGCCCTTCTTCCACTGCAGCAGAGCTCCAACAGGCCTGGTCACCTCAAGTCCCTGTGTCAACTAGAACAGTTTGTAGGATTCTGTCTCGAAATGGCCTCCATGGTCGAATCAGTGCCCAGAAGCCAGCACTAAACAAAAGGCAATTAAAAAACTGTGTGGTATTTGCCAAGGCCCACAGCCTACTAAACGGTTGGACGCTGGAAAAGTGGCAGAAGGTGGATTTCTCAGATGAATCTTCAGTTGAATTACACCACAGCCCCCGCAAATACTGCAGGAGACCTACTGGAGCCCGTATGGATCCAAGATATACCCAGAAAACAGTTAAGTTTGGTGGTGGAAAGATCATGGTCTGGGGTTACATTCAGTATAGGGGTGTGCGAAACATTTGCAAGGTGGAAGGCAATATCAATAGCCTAAAATATCAAGACGTATTAGCTACCTCTTACATTCCCAATCATAAAAGGGGTCAAATTTTGCAGCAGGATGGCGCTCCATCTCATACATCCATCTCTACATCAAAGTTTCTCAAGGCAAAGAAGATCAAGGTGCTCCAGGACTGGCCAGCCCAGTCACCAGATATGAACATCATTGAGCATGTTTGGGGTAGGATGAAAGAGGAAGCTTGGAACACAAAACCAAAGAATCTTGATGAACTCTGGGAGGCATGTAAAACTGCATTCTTTACTATTCCTGATGACTTCATCAGTAAATTGTATGAATCATTGCCGAAACGCATGGATGCAGTCCTTCAGGCTCATGGAAGTCACACAAAATATTAAATATGGCTCTAATAGCACCACAACTTCATTCACCAATGTTATGAAACATATCTTTGTATTTGAAGTGAATTATCTGTTTGATTTTCACATTACTTTTTGTGGGCGACAAAACTTTTGTCTCGCCAAAATCTGACCTTTCTGTGTTCATTAAATGATCAATATTTCAGCAGTGAAGCAAATTTATTTTGTTTTTAAAAACCTCATTTGGGAGGGTTTCAGCTTTCATATGAGTCATTTTTAAACCCAATGGATGAATTTTAAGTCAGGTTATAGGCTTTGGTTTCAACAACATGGATAAGCGACAGAACTTTTGTCAGGCACTGTATGGTCCCTCATTGTCAATGAGCTAATCACGGCCCAGCAATATAAAATGCAGGCTTTGGAACAGCAAGCTCAATTTATTAAAAAATTGACACCCTTTATTGTTCAGGCCCAGGTCAATCCCGTTTTATGGCCCTCCTCCTCCTTTTCTCTTTCAGCTATAAAATATAAACTATTATCTTTATTACCAGACTTAATTATTTAATTCTTGTATATAGGAGAAACAACACTAATGCAGAAACTTATTTTTCAAATGTCTTCAGGCAGTGTTGATTTTGTTATTATTTGTTGGCTGTTATGAAATAAAGAAATTTTGTTTATTAAAAAAAGTTACAGTAAGATATGAACTGGAACATCTGTATGCATCCAGTAATATGCAACCTGTTTTTGTCCCATACAGATCTGTACAGATGCAGGAAGGATGTGTATGTGCAAGTACACATCGTGTACAAATTCGTACAGATGTGAATGTCTGGATAATTTGAACAAACAGATTCAAAATTGGCTCTAATTTTTAAATTTGAATTTATGGACATTCAATTCGAATTCAAATGTCAAAATTTGGATGAATTCAATCAAATTTTGAATACCTTAGAATATCCAGCATATCTTCTTTACTATGTATAAAGTAGTATATTACTCAGATATTTTTGTGTGGGCAGATTGAGCCTTTGAGAAGAGTGTGGTATAAGTTAATTGTGTTCAAGCTTAATTCCTAATGGCGAACAGAGATTTTTAAATCACTTTTTTGCATTATGTAGATTGAATCCTTAGTTGTTACTATTAGGTGTCATCATTACTACAAGACTTACTTTCATGAATTTACTTTCATAAGACAAAGTGACATTTTATTGAACCATTAGTTCAGTAGCAGTATTTACTTACTATTTTCACTGGTAAGGGATGGCCTTTCCACCAGACAGATCTGCCTTAAGGACAGAGAGTACTTGAGTTCTCAGGTGTCACTGATTCTATTCACATTTCTTGGACTGCATTATACACTGATGACTCTTGTGCCAATAGCATTTTTGCTGTAGGAAACAACATGTGGATCTGCACTGACTCTGTTGTTGCCATCCATTAGTCATCGCACATACTCATCTCCCACTTGACATAAAATATGTAATCTGGATTTGCTAACTGTAGTCTTCTGTAACTTGTGAAATAGATGTGTTCTGCCTTCATGACATCATCACAATATGCCATACATGAAGCAATGTATATGAGTCATGAGTGACACAAAACATGTGAACAAATACATCACAGTACTTGGTGTGCTAATTTGGGATATGTGGTCCAGGGTTCAAATTCCTGCTTTAGGAATTCCTGCTCTCAACTAAGGCTGTGTTCACATCTAAGTTTTAATTCAGCTTCACTCTACTTTCAGAATGGAAGAACACATCAGCAAGCTGAAACAAGTTATTTTCTTTCCATGTTATATAACTCAAAGGTGGATCTTTTGAGTTAGATAATGCTGACAGAAATCAGCTTGTCGCTTTCCTGATGTGTTCTTTCATTCTGAAAGTGGACTGAAGCTGGATTAAAACATAGGTGTAAACACAGCCTTAGTGTGTTTTGTGCTGTGATTATGAAGATAATAGGCAATAGAGAGAGGACTACATGCAGATAGTATTGATATTTTGTTCTCTACTCAAAAGTCCCAGGAAAAGTCACAACAAAATCTCCACCCCTGGCAGGACAACATTTAAAGGAAGCTAAGCATCAAAAGACCAGCCTTTACAGCCTTATATTACTCTAAGAGAGGATGCATTCCCATCCATCTGCTGACAACTTGGAGCAAATACAATGGGCAAAGCTGTAGCAGGCTTATAAAGAATTACATACAATGTAAGTCTACTCTTAGGCATACAAAAGTCTGCCTTGTAAAAATATAGGAGTATATAAAAAATACACTGTGTCTTTTTACAGCATGATTCAACAAAACTTGGTTTAATGAAAAAAAGCTTTCCAACTAAAGAAGAAAATATGTCAAAAATAATGTTGCTCACTGTGTAAGGTTAACCACTAAAAAAAAGGAAAAGGTTTCATCAGTGTTCCCAACAGTAGTTTGTACATAAGACTAGTCACATAAAGTTTGCAACACTTTGAGTAAATATCTGTTACATTACATTCATAAAGCTTCTGTTTCCTTATTTTATATTTAAACACAAAGTAGCTAAGCTGTTGAAGTGAACATGTTTTGAGCTCTTCTGTATTTGGGGGTTAAAAAAGTCATCAGTTTGCCTCTTTGTAACATATGGAATTGTCTGTAAAGAGACCTCAGCTCCTAGAAATGGGCTAGGAAATTCAGGTTTCATTTCCTATAATATATTTATGAGCTATATTAGGACAGATTTGCTAACTCTACATGGCTGAGTAATGAAATCAGCTCCCAAGGGAAATTATGTTATTTTCTCCTCTTGATTCTTTCAAAAAATGACTGGATATACAGTGGGGCAAAAAAGTATTTAGTCAGCCACCAATTGTGCAAGTTCTCCCACTTAAAAAGATGAGAGAGGCCTGTAATTTTCATCATAGGTACACTTCAACTCGGAGAGACAGAATGGGTGGAAAGAATACAGGAAATCACATTGTCTGATTTCTAATGAATTTATTTGCAAATTATGGTGGCAAATAAATATTTGGTCAATAACAAAAGTTAATATCAGTACTTTGTTATATACCCTTTGTTGGCATTGACAGAGGTCAAACTTTTTTGTATATCTGCACAAGGTTTTCACACACTGTTACTAGCATTTTGGCCCATTCCTCCATGCAGACCTCCTCTAGAGCAGTGATGTTTTGGGGCTGTCACTGGGCAGCATGGACTTTGAACTCCCTCCAAAGGTTTTCTATGGGGTTCAGATCTGGAGACTGGCTAGGCCACTCCGGGACCTTGAAATGCTTCTTACGAAGCCACTCCTTTGTTGCCCGGGTGGTGTGTTTGGGATCATTGTCATGCTGAAAGACCCAGCCACGTTTCATCTTCAATGCCCTTGCTGATGGAAGGTGGTTTTCACTCAGAATCTCACGATACATTGCCCCATTCAGTCTTTCCTTTACACCGATCAGTTGTCCTGGTCCCTTTCCGGAAAAACAGCCCCAAAGCATGATGCTTCCACCCCCATGCTTCACAGTAGGTATGGTGTTCTTTGGATGCAACTCAGCATTCTTTCTCCTCCAAACACAACGAGTTGAGTTTTTTCTGAAAAGATCTACTTTGGTTTCATCTGGCCATACGACATCCGCCCAATCCTCTTCTGGATCATCCAAACGATTTCTAGCAAACTTCAGACGGTCCCGTACATGTACTGGCTTAAGTAGGGGAACACGTTTGGCACTGCATGATTTGAGTCCCTGGCGGCGTAGTGTGTTACTGATGGTAGCCTTGGTTACTTTGGTCACAACTCTCTGCAGGTCATCCCACTGTGTGGTTCCGGGATTTTTGCTCACCATTCTTGTGATCATTTTGACACCACAGGGTGAGATCCTGCGTGGAGCCCCAGTTCGAGGGAGATTCTCAGTAGTCTTGTATGCCTTCCATTTTTGAATAATTGCTCCCACAGTTAATTTCTTCACACCAAGCTGCTTGCCTATTGCAGATTCAGTTTACTCAGCCTGGTGAAGGTCTACAATTTTGTTTCTGGTGTCCTTCGAAAGCTCCTTGGTCTTGGCCATAGTGGAGTTTAGAGTGTGACTGTTTGAGGTTGTGGACAGGTGTCTTTTATACTGATAACAAATTCAAAGAAGTGCCAGTAATACAGGTAACGAGTGGAAGACAGAGGCGACTCTGTGAGAACCAGAAATCTTGTTTGTTTGAAGGTGACCAAATACTTATTTTACAGAGGAATTTACCAATGCATTCATTAGAAATCAGACAATGTGATTTCCTGTATTCTTTCCACCCATCCTATCTCTCTGAGTTGAAGTGTACCTATGATGAGACTTACAGCCCTCTCTCAGCTTTTTAAGTGGGAGAACTTGCACAATTGGTGGCTGACTAAATACTTTTTTGCCCCACTGGAAAATATTTACTAAAACCCTACCTTTTTGTCTGGCAAACATATAACACGACATATTTTTTTAAAAAAATTAGTGCAACGTTAAATTAAGTTTAAGCACAAGTTCAGCCATACCATTAAAAAATCAGGATTCTTGCCTTTGTTTAAAGCAAAACCATCTGACACGGTCAGGAGATCGGATTATATTACAGCTTTTTAAAACCATAATATTCCATATATTCTGCCAGTTCTTGCCAACTGTGCTGCAGGATGTAGCCTTAACCCTTTCTATTCAAGAAAAATAAAACGCCATTGATATCATAAAATATGGGCAAAGTTATCCCATAATTGACAACTCTATCATAATTCTGCATATGATTGAGTACCATGGACTCCTTTTCCAAAAGCAGCCGAAAGGCTTTCTTTGCCTCTGTCACATCTGATGAAAATGACATTTTGCGACAGTTCAGACATTTTTATGCATCTTGCAAGGTGCAAGGAGAGTTATCATCCTGAAGGCTAGTTTATTAATGAAGGGAGAGATATGGCTTAATGAGTGTTCACTGCTTAATGAAGAATTTTGATGTTTTAGAAACAGATTCAACTGTTTGGTACAACAGAATATTCCAGGACATGAAATGATACAACAGCTGAAGTGGAAAGGGAAAGGTCTTAAACAAAAAGGAGAGAAGAGAGAAGAAAAGAAAAACTTCAAGACTAAAACATCATTTTCTTTTTGCTTTGCAGACAGAGTGCTCAAAAGGTATTCAGGGTTAACCAACTCAGGTTTAGTTTTGTGAATCAAAACAGTTGTATTTGGTGCTGGAATATGATAGTACAACCAGGGAGATGTTTTCAAGTGTCACTGGTAAGCCATCTGCAGCCTTTTCTTTGATTTATATGGCCTGCAGATGCTCCTGAAGTTGACTTTTCCTGGCTTTTAAAAATGCCTTCTTCTGGGTGACAACATGGAAACACCCATGATGCTTTTTTCAGCAACAATATAGAAGACATTTGCTGTTCCCTTCTTCTGAAAAGATTCAAGGGAGACCACAACTGACACTTTATGCATTCAAAAAGGTATCCCTGAACAATAGCCATTTGTGTTAGGACCAATGCTTTTTAATTTATTCATCAATGATCTGGAAGAAGGGGTACATAGTATCATCTGCAAACTTTGCTATTTTACTAAGTTATTCAGGGTAGTAAAAACTGAAAGAGATTGCCAAGAGCTCCAGAGGGATCTCTTAGCATTGGGTGAATGGGCAACCAAGTGGCAAATGTGCTCTAATCTTAATAAGTGCAAAGTAATACATGTCGGAGCCAAAAATCCAAACTATGTCTATAAGCTGATGGGGGCTGAGCTTTCTAAAACACACCAGGAAAGGGATCTCAGGGTTCTGGTGGATAGTTCAATGAAGGTGTCAGCCCAGTGTGCAGCAACAGCAAAAAAAGCTGTAGAAAAGCAGCAAAAAAAAGCTGTTAGAATGGATGCTTAAGTACATCTTTCAGGCTGTGGTGACAAGCAGGATATTTTTAAGGCCATTTGCTGGGATGCAAGAGCAGGAGAAGGTTTTCCCTTGTCTCTGCTTGAGATGCCCATGGGCAATTGGTGTGCCACCGTGTGAGACATGATGCTGGTCTAGGTGGGCTGTGACCTGATCCAGCAGGGCTCTTCTTATTTCTGCACTAGACGTCTTCACTTGACTTCTTCTACAGATTCACCATGGAGTATTGCAAAGTTTAGTTATTTCCTTTTACTTGCACACTTCCTTATACTGGCAAAGGGCACTGGCAAACCACAACTAAGGTGGGGAAAGCAGCATTTCTAAATACTTCCTGCTGGCATTCAGGATCAAACATAAAGGAGTCAGAAGTGCTCCAATGGAGTGGGGGGGGGGAGAGAGAATGTAAAAAGATCATATGAATTTACAGGACAATTCCATTATATAAGTATAAGACCACAAAGAAATTTGACCTGCATGAAATGTTGGAAGTATAAAATAAAGGTGATCCATTCATTAAAAATACTATCTAATTTGAATGAAATTATCAGTGTGTAATTTGTGTGTAATTACCTTCATGGTAACAGTTCTCCATGGTCTGAGCAAAGATAACAGTATGACAGAGTTAAACTGTAAGGTTCAGTTCTTCTTCCTTGTACCTTGTGTCCTGCAAAAATTATTTATTTAAGGGATTCCAGACAGTGGACAAGGAGGCCTAATAGCATTGCTTCATTATACAATTAAGAACATAAAAATATAAGAGGAGCCCTGCTGGATCAGGCCACAGCCCTTCTAGTTTAGCATTCTGTTGCACACAGTGGCCGAACACAGCTTTTGGGCTTCAGTCAGAAGACAAAGGCAAAACATTCACTTGGTCACAATTCCCTGCAAAACAACATGTTATGAAGTCAGTTAACACCACCCATAACATATTAAAGTATCACGTCTCCCTTCACAAAGCATGCAGTGCAGCCAGCAACTCTGCACTCAGTAGTAGCGTATAAACAAACAAACAGACCTTCTGTACGTGAAAACCCACACTTGCAGCTGCAGCAATAAAGTGTTGGAAGAACAATACGTGGCAAAAGAAGCAATAAATGAATGGTGTTTTGTGCACGTATGGTGGGAAACGGAACAGCTCACTGTATATGAAGGCTGTATCATTAGAGATGCTCCAGCTTTTCCCACCACAGAACATAACTGCAGTCAGGGAGTTAGTACATATGAGGGAAATGGGCATCACTTAGTGTTTCACTTAAGAGTGTAGGTTCTAGGAATTGATGTAAACGTACAAAATCCTAAACAACTTGAGCACTGGTTAGCTGAAGCAATGCCCTCTCCCATATAGACCTACCATAGTATTAAGATCTCAAGGTTCCACCCCTTTCAGATTTACGTGGGACAGTAACACGTGAGTAGGCTTTTTCTGTGTTGACCCCCCAGATTCTGGAACAATTTCCCTGTGGAGGTATGTCAGACACCAACTTTGTTGGACTTGAACTCCCTCTGGGTGCTGTCCTGCCAGAGAGGGTGGATGGGAGGGAGGGAAGAAGGGTTATATTTTGAAGATGTTCCAATATCTTATATGGAACATTATCTCCTGCTTCTGTGGTAACTTTTGACCCATTTTTTAATTTTCCTTTTGCATTCTGAGATGCATCTGTATCAAGGTTGAATGTTTTGTTAATAATAATGATCTGACCCAACGGAAGAGCTTTTCATGTCCTGCATAAAACAACGTCATCTACAGTGCAAAATTCCTGCAAATTTTCCATTTTAATTTTTTCTTACCTATTATGTTAACCTCAATATAAAGCGCTTGTCTAATTGTTGCTAAAAATAGGTGTGAGATACTGCAGTGAGATAATGTGTACTAGTATTCAGTTGCCCATTGGATGCTCCTTTTTTCTTTCACTCTGTCTGGCTGTTGAAAGAAACAAAAGAAAGTCATGCTTGTGCTGAAGTCCTAGTTGGATTTGTTCAGTAACAGTGAGCCCAAAGCAACATCTCCTCTTACCTTGAAATTTGGCTGTTGGTGTGGTATGGTATTCCTTCTTGATATCTGTATGTCTTTTCTCTTTTGTAGTGACTTCATAAATATGATAGTCAAGAGGCCAGTAAAACGCTGATGTTATATAGTAAGCTCATGTTTCGTGAGATGGAAGAACAATTGCAGGAGAGTATTTCCCTTACCGATTATCACCACTCTAAAGCATTTGGTGTGCAGGAAATGTGACTTAGTATATTGATCCTATTACTAGAAAATGTGGAGGACTGTGGGACAAAGAACTAACGTGTTCCTACCGTCACCCTCATCCTTGAATTAGGAGTATGCTTTTTAAACAAAAGTGTTTAAGAGGAGTTAGTTTTACTGATTTAGTGCAAATGTTCTGCTACTAACGCAAAAAGTTTTGTCTATATTTCTTCCTTTCATACATACAGCTTCTTAGTTTATGGAAGAAATGCATGTAGGATAAAGGCTGTATTGGGAATAGCCTCTTGAGAGGCTTCAAGAGCCAGTTCGTAGTGGTTAGGGAGCTGGACTCTTATCTGGGAATACCGGGTTTGATTCCGCCCTCCTCCATGAAGCCAGCTGGGTGACCTTGAGCTAGTCACGGCTCTCTTCTGAGCTTTCACAGCCCCGCCTACCTCACAGGGTGTCTGTTGTGGGGAGAAGAACAGAAGGTTTGTCAGCTGCTGTGAGTCCCCTTAAATGGGTGAGAAAAGGGTAGAAAAGCCATCTCTTCTCCTTCAAGCACCTTCACTGTATGAATTGGGTGAAGATGCATCTATTCATCCTAGCTTTCCTTCCCCTTCAGGCACAATTATTAGTTTTAATGAGTTCATTTTTAAGTGTGGTTTAGGTTGGTTTTACTGTGTTGGTTTTATTGTGATCCACCCCGAGACTCCTGAGTGTAGGGCAGGGCAGAAATACAAACAGATGCCTAGTTTTTGTAATTACATGTTACCGTGATTCCAGATGGTTCACACTGTGAAAAAATAGACAACAAGCAAGTCATCTGAAGATCTGTTTAGGTTAAACAACATGATCATACTTTTGATTTAGTTGCAAACAGTAAAATGAGCCACTATTTTTTACCAGTTAAATGTCAGCTGACAGAATCTAGAAAGAAAAAGTTGAGTAGTGAAGATTGAGAGATTTTCCCCAAATTCTTTTCTTGTTCTTCTGTTTGGGATTAATCCTTCTCTTTGTAATTTTCATCTTGGTGTTTCTTCACATAGGAATGGTTCAGCCGTAAGGCAACCATTTGAAAGGCAAGGTTCTAAGATTAGAACCCTGGCATTTTTCTGGAAGAGGTATCATGGCAAACTGCTTCTGCATGGATGTACTATCAGAATTCAAGCTCAGTTGAATGGTACCAGACACCCACCCGCCCCAAAATTTGCAACATCTTGTACATTTACTAAAACAGTTTGGAAAAGAAATCCAGTTTCTTAAGTCTACTATATCAATTTATTTCTAGGAGCACCACCTGTCTTTTCTGTCCCTGATTTACAATGAGTGCCAAATCTGCTATCAGCAAAGAGATTTTTGCTCCACATGATGAAAGGATGCTGGGAGCAGTCCAAGTAAAAAGAAGAACGAAGAAAAAGATTCCCTTTCTGGCAACTGGGGGTCAGGGTGAATATTTAACCTACATCTGCTTGTCAGGTAAGATAAATGGTTTTGACATCTAACTGTCCTTTCAGCCTTTTTTGTTTGAAGTTTAGCAATCAGATGTTGTCATTGCTAAAAATAGCCCAGTACTGTACATTTTCATCATATAACTCACTAAAAAATGATTAGCTGTGTCTTCAATATTAATTTGTTTGGATATCCACAGGACATGCATGAATTGTAGCCTGCTGTGTTAAATTATTGGGGTGATCAGTTCTGGCCATAAAAATCCAGGATGAAATTCACTGAATGCTGAACAGGAGCATTCTAGCCAGCTTCTTGAACCTGGGCCTTCTACCTGTGGGTTGTTTACATACTGCACACTCCTGTTCTAAATGTCAAAAGTGAGGGATTGCCTTACAATATGGTGCTGTAATATACGAATCCCTCCCCAAGCAGTTTTCTCGGGAGATGTTTTATTTCTATATGCTTTGAAGCACCTGGAGAATACAAATACAAATGTTCAAAAAGAGATAGGATGAAGCTGTTGTTTCTTGTTGAAAGGGAGATGTACTGAATTCTCCAGTGGCCACCTTAGGGCTCTTACTTACATACAGTAGAACTTGTTACAGGGTGTTCTTTGATATTCTGCTTGTGCCCAGAACACACCTAAATTGTTGAATGGAAATTTGAAACTACGGCTTTAAGGTGGTATATTGAGACCAAGCAAAGTTCAGCATGGGTATATGTTTCAAAACGATAACCTTTATTGGATAAGGGGCAAGGAGCCATCTAATTCATGTGCCACGAGGACACAGAAAATATTCTGAATCAAGGCAAGCTGAAAATGGTGGTGTTTGGTTTGTGTGCAAATGGAACTTGCCTGTTGTTTGTAGTGTATAAATCTCCCAAAGAGGGCAAGGTCGATGAGCAATATCTTTCAAGCTCAAACACAGAAAAGAGAGTCTACACTACATTTTCTTTGTTGTGGCTGGGAAGAAAGCTTGCCTCAGTGAATTCAGGGATAGTGATCCCCTCTTTGCTTAGGCCAGGGGTCAGCACAGGTTCTAATGACTTGCCAGGCTAAAGTCTTCTGAACTGGCAATAAAAAAGAGCTTCTTTTACATCAATAATATCTGAAGTACTTAATTGGACCGTCCTGATTGGTTTCCAGTGCAGCTTATCTGCATCTTCAATTTGGGCCATTTTCTCCTGTTTGAATTTTAATTTTGTTTGAGTTGCACTGTGGTTGGCTATATCCAGAATAGAGTTAACCTTGTGAAGTAGGTACAAGGTGTATAGTTTGGGGATTTCTTGAAGGAAACAAAGGTTGAGTCCTTTAGCTAATTATTGCAAACATTTTCTACCCTTCCCTAGAGACTATGCCTAATTGTGGGACCTACAGGCCAACCTGGCAGGCGATCTCCCCACACATCCCTTTTTTTAATCCCTCAGAGTTCTCAAGCACTTGTAGAGACAAAATTTTGTTCTTCCTTGCGTCTGTTTTCAATTTCTGAGTTGGCCCTTTTAATCAAAATGTAGAGCATCACCAGAGATAACTTGCAGTCACTAAGAAATCTGCTCATCTATTCACTAGTTTGTTATTGGGTTCCACCCATGTCATGGATAATGCAGTAATAGAAGCATTCATGCTGTGAATACTCTTTAGTCCAGCACTTGAAGATTCAGGAACAGCTGGAAAAACTCTACTACTGCTCGACAGCGTGTCAGTCCAAATTTGATTTGGTTGCCAAAGTATCTTCTGTCACCTCTGTCATCATTTCAGTAACTTGATTAGCAGCAGGGTGTTTGCTCAGTGTTCTGGAATGCCTGTTTTATTTATTTATTTTCCTGAAAATAGGTTTTGAAATTTAAAAAAATGCTTAGTTTTTATGCTTACTGTGAGAAGTAATTTTCAACCCTGCAATTCGTACAGTTTCCCAAATAACAGAGTATTTCATGCTGATTTTTTTTCCCCTGCTGATCTCGGTGGGTAGGGTTGAATGGATGAGACTATAGCTATCTGAATGCATGGATTTAAACAAACTTTCAAAATTGCTGATTATTTCCTAGTTTTATTGCCTTACTTTAAAGTTTTATGTGGGTCCTTGTATTAACATAATGCAGCATCTGGTCTTGTTTTAGGAAGACCTTGTGGATTGCAGTAAATATGTATTTGTGGTACAAGTTATTTTAAGTGGAGAACTAGATTTTTCAAGGCTTTTTGCTAATCAGCCTTTAAGCAAAATCTTAAAAAACATAATTATTAAGCTCTTGTCCCCATTTAAAGTGATGGCCTTGTGGCTAAAGAACACTTTACAATGTTCAGTATATTAAGGAAAATTAACTCCAGGTTTTTCTTTAAACACAGACACCCACACACTTTTAAAGAAAATGTCTTTAGCACATTTTTTGAGAAGGAAAAAAATCTCATTTCTTTAACAAGAATAAGATTTGCCCTAGTAAAATGATTGAAATCGAAGACCCTGCATTTTGAAAACCTCATTTGTTTAAAGAGCTTCTACATATAGGCTATTGAATTTTCCTTTCATGGTTCACACCATGGCCTGCCTTGCAGAGTACCTTGGAGAGGTGACGTGCTAGTCTGTGAATCAATAAATTACGACTGTACTTTGCTATATTACTGTTTTTTAGTGTTTAACTGTTAACGGTGTTAGGTAAAATAACTAGGTGTGAACAACTTTATTTCAGATTGGCTTTTGTGCTGGGATATAAAAATCACACTAGAGGTTTTCAAAAATGTGGGTGGAAGAATGAACCTCAAAAAACCTTTAAAATCAATGAATGGAAAATTTAGGGTGAGGGGTGAAGAAATCTGCACATAAATGAAATGGATATTGGAAGGTTATATGATGTGAAATCAGAAGTGAAAATCTCTGAAGTTTCCTGACAGTATCTCTTTTTTGTTTTAGTTCTTTTATATTGGAAGCTTTAGTTGATGTTTTGTCTTCTTGATCCTGGCAGGACAAAAACATTGTGATTAGTTCAATTGTTGGAGATGTGAAGTAATTCAGCATAGCCGAGGAAACAAGTCTTAATGTTAAAATAACTAATGATCAGCATTTTTTTTAAAAAAGGGGAATTTAAAAAAATTGGGAATTATATGATAAGGCATAGGCCATGATCAGATGACGTGGTGGTATCATTAATGATCCACCAGGGCCTTCTTGTTCCAGCACTGGAACTTGCTATGTGGTGGCATTTCATGGCCGTGCAATATGCTTTAGAAGGAGTTGGCTTTTCTACCCCACTTTTCTCAGAGTGGCTGACAAAGCTTTCTGTTCTTCTCCCCACAACAGAACACACTGTGAGATAGATGGGGTTGTGAGCGCTCAGAAGAGAGCTGTGCCTAGCCCAAGTTTAGCCAGTTCGCTTCATGTAGGAGTATGGAATCAAACCTGGTAATCCCAGATAAGAGTCCGGCTCCTTAACCACCATACCAAACTGGCTAATATTTACAGCTGCAAATATGTCCAATATCATTGTGCTGGCAAAGTGTTCCATGGATGTGTCAACCAGCACAGGAGAGAGAAATGCTTCAGAAGTCCTAGGCTCTCCTCTCCCAGTCCTTTTTGCATTTCCACAATGAACTGTGTAAGGCTGTCTGACTGTACCTAAATTCTAATGGATCCTATCTTTGAATATAGATTACTTCTACTAAGATGATAAGTATCTTCCTTACTTGTAACTTAAGTTATGGTTTAAGTAAAGTAATTTTAAATTTTGGTTTAAAATGAGTTGGTTTGCAGCTAATCCGTACTGGCAATTACATTTATTCCATTTTCCTAGTGAAAGTCAGGTAGGTTGTAGTGGGAAAGAGAACCCAGGAAATGTTATTATTGAGTGGGATCAGAGCACAACATGGTGTTCTTTTTATGTCTGGTCCAAAATTCTTGATACTTTGAAAGTGGCTGACAGCATTTTGTATAGATGGTTTTCCTTCTGAATATTTTATGTACGGGAACGGCAATGTCTGAGGAGTCAAAAGTGTGAAAATGAGTGACTGCTGAGAACTTCTGAGAGAAGTGTGGAATATGTATTCAGAAACTTTTCAGTGGCTGTCAGGCAGATGGTTTCATGAAACTTGAAAATGGAAAAAAGTACAGAGTGAATCTCTTTAAATTCTTTGCTGTTAAGATTAGATCTGCAGAATAATCTGCAGAATAATATTTGTATACGTAACTGGCTATATATATGTAACATATATATATGTAGAGAGAGGGACTTGTGGTATATTATTTCATTTATGCAGACTCGGCATTTGACTACTGCATTTTGTTATACAGGCTTAATTTTCACTTTTACTTTCTTTAGTAAATCAGCTCTGCAAGATGCTTCAAGTGTCAGGCAAGGCCAAGTACTTTTTAAAAAAGCAACCAAAGATAGAACAGTGCAGGCCGCATTTGCTTCTTCTCATGTTGCCCTTTGGCACCAAGGCATGGTGAAATGGTCCTGCCTACCACATCCTCAGCTTGACTTTTGTTCATGCCAAAAGGCTCAGCCCTAATTGCTTTAGTAGTCTTTTTTTTGTCCTATCTATGCACCTCAAGGCTGGCATAGCAGCAAGCCTGTCTTGCTTTTGGTAAGACAGAAGAGGTGATGCTTTGGGTTCATGCTTTATGTTCCTTTTTATCTTTGCTTTGTGACTGGTATCTGCAATGCAGTCTGATAATGCAGCAAGTGTCTACAGGCTCTCAAAGACTGAAAAATCCTATTTCTGCTCCACATGCACAGTTCACACTTCAGTCAGTGGAGTGCCACAGGGGTCTGTCCTGGGTCCAGTGCTGTTCAGCATTTTTATAGATGATCTGGATGAAGGTGTCAAAGGGATGCTGATCAAATTTGCAGATGACACAAAGCTAGGAGGGGTTGCTAACAGTAAGGAGGAGGAGGAGAGATTTCAAAAAGATCTAGATGACCTTGAACAGTGGGCTGTAAGTAACTGGATGATATTTAATAGGGGCAAATACAAAGTCCTACATCTTGATAAGAAAAATGGTAAAAATCAATGCAGAATGGGAGGAATTAGGCTGAGTAGTAGCACAAGTGAAAAGGATCTGGGTGTACTGGTTGATCACAGGATGAACATGAGTGAACAATGTGATGCAGCTGCAGAAAAGGCAAACACCATCCTAGGATGTATCCAGAGGAGTATAGAGTCTAAATCATGAGAAGTAATTATTCCTCTTTACTCAACCTTGGTCAGACCTCATCTAGAGTACTGTGTCCCGTTCTGGGGCCCCCTATTTAAAAAAGACATTGACAAACTAGAGCAAGTCCAAAGGAGGGCTACCAAAATGGTTAGTGGACTGGAAAGCATGTCCTACGAGGAAAAGCTGAAGGATCTAGGAGTGTTTAGCCTGCAGAAGAAAAGACTGAGAAGAGACATGATCATGGTCTTCAAGTATCTGAAGGGCTGTCACCATGCAGAGGAGTTGTCGCTATTTTCACTTGCACAAGATGGGAGGACTAGAAACAATGTTATGAAGCTTCAAGGGAGTAAATACAGATTAGATATTAGGAAAAACTTCCTGACAATGAGGGTGATCAGCCAGTGGAATAGGTTGCAAGGGAGGTAGTGAGCTCTCCTTCATTGGAGGTCTTCAAGGAGAGGCTGAAGCTACATCTGTCTGGGATGGTTTAGGAAATCCTGCATTGAACAGTTGGGGACTCGATGACCCAACTCTATGATTCTTTGATATAATAACTTAGAACCAAAGCATCGACCAGGGCACTGTTCACCATTGCTGGGCATGGGGGGCTCATTGCTCTAGCATCTGCATTAGATGTAAATAAGGACATCCTCCTTTCTGTTTTTGATCCATATATTGGTAGTTTTATCTGCCTTATGGCAGCCATTGAGTGCTCTTTTTAGAATGGCACATGTGCTTACAGGCACATTATTATATTAAATCCAGTGGGATGTGTTTCTGAGTAAACAACGTAAAGATTGTCCTGCCCAACACACTGGATATAACAAAGGTCTAGGGGTTCCATAGAAAGCTACTTATTTTGGTCACTGATTTTCTTAAGTCTTTTTCATTGTTCCTTGAGAGTAAACAAAACCAGAATTTTCTGTGTCTGAAGTGCATGATAAGTACTGAAATCTTGTAATTCCCTGAAGTGTTTATCACACTGTGATGACACTGAAAAGTACTGTCATTAACACTGGAAAACTAATCATTTAAATGAACAACTTCCTTATTTTATGTGCTGTCATTGTTTATTTGCTTCCGGACTGAAGTCTAATTCATACAATGGAATGAATTACCCTGTGGGAGTTTCTACAAATTTCCATTCACTTACCTTCTTATGAGTTTTTTATATATATGCTTCCGATATATATTCTTGCTGTAAATGTATTATGGATGGCTCCTGTCTTCCCTTGGTGGCTGTCAGGCAAGGTTTTACTGGAGACAGATGGGTTAATGGGCCATGACAGTGGGTTTGGTTGGGACAGGCATGACAAGTGAACTTTTTCACTTTCCCAGTAATTACACACCAAAACCAAGGGCCCACTGGATGTTGCTGGTAGCAGTGCCTGGCTTTCTTGGGCAGGCAAATTGGGTGTGCTGGAATTTAGGCTCTGTGCAATGCATGTTAATAAAGTAACTTCCATGAAATCGTCAGAACTCATGATGATCACTCTTTACAGCAGGGAAAGCTGAATGGGCCACATTAGTGGGCTTGGTGAGGAAAACACAGTGAGCAGAGCCCAGCTGTCCTGTCTTATTCACACCTTTGTGAAGTAGTGAAAAGCTGCTTCATCTGTCAGGAACTAGAGCAACAGCCTTGAAGCTGGTGGATTAAGCATTTAAAAGGTCTCTAACAGGGTAGAGTGCTGTGGTTGCTTTAGAGCAGGCTCTTGACCTTGTTTGGCTTGTTATTAACTGGGGTTGTTGTGACAGGTGTGTGGATGTCTGAGGGGCTCTACTAGAAAGGCATGCACTTTAAGCTCCCCCCCCCATCATCCATTATTCAAGAGCCACTCAGCCCTACTTATCTGTACTTACATATCATACAGTGAAAATTGGATAACAAATTGGATATTCAATTAACTTGAAATGGAATAAACTATAAATGGTTGCAAGCCTATTTTTATTTGTTTTAAAAAACTATATCCTGCCCTTCACTATATGGCCCCAGGGTGTCTAACAATTAAAGTAAAATATGTAAAATATTAAAACATACTATTCTATCACACCCTATGCCCAGATGACGCAGGGGGGATTACAATAGAAGAAGAAGAGTTGGCTTTTATACTCTGCTTCTTTCACCCATTTAAGGGAAAAGCGGCTGACAAACCTTCCGTTCTCTCTTCAGCAGACACCTTGTGAGGTACGTGGGGCTGTGAGAGCTCAGGAAGAGAGCTCTGACTAGCCCAAGGTCACCCAGCTGGTTTTGTGTAGTAGTGCAAAATTGAATCAGTAGACTACCAGATAAGAGCCCAATACTCTAACCAGAAGACCATACTGACTAACAAGAAAGCCAGTAGGAAAACATAATTAAAATGAACTCACTAAAACAACAAATGACAGTGTCTCAAAGGAGAAGGGAAGCTGTTACTTCACCCTATGGCTAGGGCAAAGTGGTGCATCTTTACCATGTATCTAAATATATGCATTGAGGAGGCTAGGCTCATTCCAAGTTCATCCAAAAATAACAGTAAATGTTGTAAAGAAGAAGTAACGTAGGATGAATAACAAGTAATAACAACATTATATAGAAAATAAAATATTTTATTAAAAACAAGGTTAAAGTTTGAATTAAAGATTTCTTGATACACACTTATACGGACTGGATAAGATGGCTTCTAAAATTCATTATACAAACTGAAATTTGGATAACTGGGAAAAGGCATCTCTTTTCCTAGGTAGAAGAATATGAATAATGGGGGATTGGTGTACTTTTCTTTATGCATCATCTAAAACTACTTTTATTTCTTTCTAACCAGGCCATGTAATACTACAGAGAGTGAGAATGTCTAGCATATAATGAGAATAAATTCTCTGGTGTTATTACTTGTTCTAATGGGCTGCAGAGGTCTGGTTTAAATACTTTATTTTCAAAAAGGGAATTCCAGGTGTATAAAGCATAGTCTTATGTGGTTTCACAGTAGTAGGCAGGTTAATTTCTAATATAACTACCAGCTCTCCTTATCCTGCTGTCAACACTTGCCTCGTATGCTTGCAATGGAAGAGTAAAAACCCTCTGAGAACAAAAATTGTATTTTCAGAGCGTATAGGAAGACCATTACAGTTTTGGTCTTGTGGTTAGAGTACTGGTTTTTTATCCGGGAGCCACCGGGTTTGATTCCGCAGTTCTCCACAAAGCCGGCTGGATGACCTTGAGCTAGCCACAGCTCTCAGGCCTTTTCGCACTACAGCCAGAACAGCTGTAGTGCAATTAGGCTACAACACTCTGGGTCGCTTTCCCCATTCACATATAGTCAGGAAAGGAGCGTGTCTACACACGTTCCTACCTGCCTACGTGTGAATGAGGAAAGCGCCCTGAAGTGTCCTAACCTGAAAAGGCTGGATGGGGGCAGGAAGGCCCCTCCCAGGCCTGTCCCACCAGGGCAGTCCTGGCTGGGCCCTTTCCTGTTCCCTGTGAGTTCTAGGGGACAGGATTGTGGGGCCTACGGCCCATAGGGACCCCCTAGGCACCAACCAACCCCCATGGCACCGGCTGAGCCGAGTCACTTGGAGCCAGGACAGCCAGCAGGTAGGTGCATGTTCACGTGCATCCCCAGGCCATGGGGTGGGTGGGTGGTGGTCCCAGGGGGCTCCCTATGGGCCTTAGGGGACAGGGAAGGCCCCAGCTAGGACCCAACATTACCCAGCCCATTGACAGCTGCTGTCCGACCTCTCCCCACCGTGGAAAGGGGTGAGGGGAGGCCAAACTGGGTGTCTCCCCGACTCCTGCAGGAGCTGGGAATGAGCCAACCTCCCTCCCCCCATGTGCGCAATCACTCACCTTGCCGGGCACAGAATGTGATCTGCCATGGTCTGTGCAGGCGCTTCCGGTAGACGGGACCCACATGGCTGTGCAGACTCATGGCAGATTGCACCCTGGGCCTGGCAAATCGTGGCAGGGGGGCGTGTCCCGCAGCTGTCAGGGAGGGAGGCGTGCAAACGCTTCCCTCCCTGGACAGCCGGGAACGGGCCGGAATGTGCTGGGCCATATGCAAAGCACAATTAAGTGCTCTACATGCAGAACACATGGAGGGCATTCTGGGATGGGCTGAGGTGGTTCCAACCGGCCCAGAGGAGCGAATGCTCCGTCCCGGCGTGGCCTCCATGTGTTCCAAAAGGCCTCATACAAAAAGGCTTCTCTTCTGAGCTCTCACAGCTCCACCTATCTATTAGGGTGCCTGTTGTGAGGAGAAGAATAGGAGGCTTCCTCAGTTGCTTTAAATCCCCTTAAAAGGGTGAGAAAAATGGTGTAGAAAAGTCAACTCTTCTTCGAAAAGATTAATCTAGTAGCATACTAATTCGAAAAGTGAAGTTTCAATTTCTTATCTATGTTATCTTGGCAATCTTTGGAACAATGCTGTAGTGGGAATTTATTTATCCCACCCTATACCTTAAGGTCTCAGGGCGTGTAACAACATTTAAAATCTGACATATATTAAAACAACAACAGTACATCTTAAAACAATAACAGAGTCTGTAAAGTGGAAAGAGATGTTTGGACTCCTAGGGCCCAATTCTATTAAATGTATCCAATTTTATACCTTCATGATTTTATAGTCCACAGTGACTTTACTTAGGCAAAGTCTGGTCTGATCACCCTAGGAAGCATTCATCTGTCTGACCCTGTCAGAATACTGAGTTCCACAGGCCAAGAGGAGCCTTTGCCCTCCCTTGTTCTAGGAAACAGACAGCATCACTATTTATGATCCACTGTACTGAACCAAGTATTTCTTCATTGCGCTATATAGCTGCCCTTCATGCATGCAGGTTCTCATCCAGAAAGTTAGCACCTAAGGAGCAAACTCCCTATTACTCCTTTAGTCAGTGAAGAGCACTCGATTTTAAAGCTCTGTCTCCATACCAGTTTCATGTTACAAAGAATGCTCCCAATGATATCATTTTGCACTAAAAAGTTAAAGAATTATTCTCCAGAATGGTTACAACACACCTACAAACAACTACCTCTTATATTGCATGGAAAGAAATTGGGATGACAACTTGATGTGCTGTATGTCTATATAACCCTAATGAATGAATGGTGTCATTTCCTGTGTCTACTGTTGCAGAGTGTGTGTGTGCTGAATCAAAGCAAAGATAACTTTGGGTGTTTCCCCACTGTCACTAGAAGTACCCATTAAGTACCCATTAATGGGTACAAAAATGCCACTACGTACCCATTAATGGGTACTTAATGGGTACTTTTAGTGACAGTGGGAAAACACCCTTTGTTTCCCTTTTCCCCTCCTGCAGTTCAGTCCTCTTGTTGTAGATTTTGATTGCAGGCAAAGGAAGAATGATAAAGAATTTCTTTGAGAGCTTTGTAATTGATTCTCCTTACTGTCGCTCTTCACTGATGTAACAGCAAAGTGCACGTTTTATGCTGGAGCATTCAGACAGTTGATACTTATTTTTAAAAAAAAAATAACGGAATACGGAGAGCAAAAATGAAGTGTTACAGATTAAATTACTTTAAGATTTTATATGAATTGGTTTTGTTAGTTTGATATGTTATACTCCCTGAAACCTTCCTATTTATTGTACTCTTTGTGTTTTGTCTTGGACTATAAAGGAAACAAGCACAACAGATATCTAGAACAGGCCGTACTACCATTTTTTTTCTTATTCAAAGAATGCATGTGGAACCACAGTTGATCTGGGCTGTTCCAGGAAGAAGTACAACAATGTATTTGACCCCACTCGTCTCCCAGAAACCCTAAAAATACTGAAGGTGCAAGAAGTGTTACAAGAACCCAGGCACTTGCAGGCACTGAATTGGCAATATGAATTGCAGATTAAATGTCCTAAGAGTGATCAAAAGATACTTTCTGCTTGTAGAAAAGCTGGTTTAAATCTAACCATGGATCTTATACAGATTCTGAAGTTCCTGATTCCAGAAGTCTTTCTGTATATTATGATCTGTAAAAACGTAACTCAACAGTTTTGTGAATATTGATTTAGAAGCAGCCCTTCACATCCAGTCACTCAGTGTCCTTTTCCTTGTATCTTGAAATTTTAGCACTTTTTCCTACCTCACTGCCAGTCTGTTCTTTTGGGGGGGAAGGTGAATTTTCTCAGAGAAAAAGTAGTAAATGCCCTTTGCCTTCCTCCAAATATTTTTCAGATTTCATTATCATTACCCATGCTAAATGGTAACCACTTACTTTTTAAGTCGTTCTTGAAATTTGATTTTATTTTAGAAGCAGGAGGTTATGCACTTTGGATCCTAAACCAAGATTTAGGGCTTGAGCAGACATGAGCAAAAGTGATCTTTGTGCATATTAGGATCATGAATGGGTTTTCCACATGTTTACAACTTTCTGAGTTCTGAAGTCTCATCATATACAACTTTTATGTGGTCTAGTGTTTTCAGCTCTGAGGGCAAGCCATGTTGTTTGTTTGTGATGGGCGGGAGAGACAGAAGGTACTGTCTGCATGCAAAATACATATTGGCAGCAGAACCCTGGACATGGAACATCAACCAATAAACATGGGACATCAACCAGTCAGGTCAATGCTAAATCCGGCAAGTAACTGGCTAATCACTGCATGTTGCACATCTAGGGATGACATTGCTTGACTCTAAGGTGAAGGAGGAGCAGTATATGTACATAAAAGTTTGCGGGGGGAGGGCTTAGGGCTCAGTGATTACCTAGTTTGCCACTCTTTTTTGTGCAATTATCTATGACAGACATCTTTACAAAAAATCGTCCTAAAATACTGCCTCTTCATGGATATCTGCTCAATCCCTAAATATGCTTAGTGTGGCTGGAATCAAATTGGCACCCATGTGCTCATGGAAGGATTTTTGATTCATCTGATAACTGTTGAAAGGAATAGACTTAGCTGTAAAGTGAATCCTCCAAATTAGAAGCATTTCTCAAGCAGAGAAGGCACAGTGTCTTGTAGCAGAGTGAGCTCAAAAGTATGCACATCTGCTCTTTTCAAGACAGTAAAATACAAAAGGCTTTTCTCAAAATAAAAAATAGTTGTTCCCAAAATAGCACTGGTTCCCAAAAGTTAAAATAGTCAGCAAAATACAAAGTAATTTATATACAGTTCTTTATAAAGGTACAGTTGAATATTCTAGTCCAGAAATGTCATGGGCTGCCAGCTTTATCACCAAACAAAAGTACATTTTCCTGGAAAAATCTCAGTCAATGAAAAGGCATGTTCCCTCTTAGTGAGAAAAGAACACTCTCATCAGTCCTGAGGAAACTTCTGTTCCATATGTCCTTCAGTAAGGACGTACCATGTTTTAGTTAAAATTGTCTATTAATGTTACTTCAAGAAAAACAAAAAAAAAGATTTGTTTTTTTAAATTAAAAACCATGATTTTGTTTTGCTGATATTATTGCTTGTTGAAGAAAAATAACTAAGTAGAGTTTTTAAAAAGCCTATTAGTACCATATAAAAGGTACAAACTAGTTGATCTCTTGTTCTCAGTGGTTTTGTAAGTTGTACCTGACTTAGCACTTGAAAACAAATTAGACTGTTTTATGGGGCGTAATGTATATTCAGTTTATAATGAATCCTATATCCCTGAGCATATATTATGCAGCCAATAATGCACCTCTCTTGGGGCCTCTTTAGGCTGCACCAGCTTGTGGGAGGAAGGATCCTATTCTGCTTCCCGGTCCAGTATGCCTATAGAGAGTTATCCATCCGAGCAGTCAACTTAATTCTATCTCAAAACGAGTGAACCCAAACTGATAATTGATTTTTTTCCCAGTAGCCAATGCTTTGCCCCAAAAGAAATATTTGTATAACTAGGTGGTCCAGAGATGGCTTTTTCAGGGATAGACAAACCAGGTAATACATGCACAGTGGTAGGTAACATTGTTTACTGACTCTTAAAAATATAAGAGGAGCCACGGCTGATCTAGTCCATTGTCCTGTCTCACACAGTGGCCCACCAATTGCTTATGGGCATCTCAAACAGAAAACAAAGACAAAAAGTTCAACTGCATCCTGCTTCTCTCCCCAGCCTTGTGGAAGTACCTAGGCATCCATTCTAGTAGCCATTGATACACTTGTTATCCATTAATTTCTTTAACCCTTTCTTCAAGGTTCATTGCTGTTACCACCTCTTCTGGCAGCAAATTTCATAGAATAATGACCCTCTGGGTGAAGAAATGCTTTCCCTTGTGTGATCTATTTACTTTAAATCTCTTCAAACCTTCTGCTCAAGTTCAAGTCTGCTCATGTCCTATAAAGCAAGGGTCCCCAACCACCAGTCCACGGCACCAGATTGGCTAGTTGGCAGGGCATGTGGCAACGAGACAAGCAGCGACCTGGTTCTGCAGCTGCTGCTGAGGCGGAGAAGTGAAGGAACAAGCGGCGAAAGGAGGGGGCAAGCAAAGATGCTGGCAGTGTCTGAGGCAACTGGCCTGGCCTTGGGTATTGCTGCTGGTTGAAGCCACAACAGTCTGAGCCAGCCAGCAGCACAAGCATGTTGGGGCCAAATGAGTTGGAGCCCAGCAGCAGTGTTGTGGCTACATGGCCACGGGTGCAGGGGCCCCACTGGCACTAGGGGAGGCAGTGGGACACGTCCCGGGGGCACGGAACAGATGGGGCTGCACTTGGGGGCTGGGGGCTGCCAGGGCAGCCTGAGCCCGGTGGAGACTGGGACTCCGATGCACCGCCCAAGAAGCGACTCAAGCTGCTGGGCGCAGAAGAGGGAGGAGGCACCAGTGTCAAGCTGGAGGAGCGGCTCTACTCGGCGCCCCTCCCCAGGTCCCCTCAGGTGTCCCTCCCACAAGGCATGCTGGAGGTCAGTTACCCAACCCCCTCCATAACCCTGCCCCTGTATGACCAAAGCCACACCCCACCACGCCAGGCCATGGAAAAATGGCTATTCTTGGAGCCAGTCCCTGATGGGAAAAATGTTGGGGACCCCTGCTCTAAAGGAAATTAAAGAGGTTGGTACTCATAAGAGGATCCTCTCTGTGATATCCCCAAACTGTAGAACAGTCTTCCTTCTGAGGCATATGAACCACCATCACTGTTATGTATTTGAAGGCTGGTGAAGATGTACTCTTTTACTTCAGTCTTGGTTAAAGAGTATACAATTTAAAATGATTTTAAATTCCATTTGTATGTATATTTTAATTAAGACATTCTGACCACATCTTTAACTATAGTAACATACATCATCAGCCTGACTTTTTGACATTATTGTAGTAGGTCAGGATTAGGTTACTGTGTTGTAGGAATTCTCTGAGCTGAATCTTGTTTCTGCATATATTTTGCTACCGGGCTAAGGAGCATTATCAGAGCAAATGCTATTTTTTGGTTAATAGGATATGCAATAGCTCCTCCTCTTTGCTCCTTGTGTACAATTAGTGAATGATAATTTATTCCTTGTCTTATTCAGTAGTAATTTTTCCTTGTGTCCTTAGACAGTGTCTTCTTCCAGTTTGGTCTTGTGGTTAGGGAGCTGGACTCTTATCTGGGAATACTGAGTTTTATTCTGCACTCCTCCAGGAAGCCATCTATATTGTATGGCATTCTAGATATGATACCAAGAGAGAACAAAATAGTCTGTTTGTTTTTAGAAGTTGCTACTGCTGATTTTCAAACCACTTTTGTAAAAATCCCTGGTAGTACTTAAGAAAGATGTATTAGTTCTCTGGATGGAAGCAACAATTCAAATTATATCTGATAGGGTGTTTTTCCACTGTCAAAAGTACCCATTTTTGCACCCATTTAGGACCCATTTGGGTGTGAGCTGGATGACCCCATTTCCACTATGGCACCCATTTGGGACCCAGTTGTTTCCACTGCCATTGGGGAAATCCGGATCTAATGGGTACATTTTGGCCTTTAATCCAGATTTTCTGTAGACCCCATTAATGGGGTCTACAATGGGGTCTTCTGCCAGAAAATCCGGATTAAAGGGAGCCTGTTTCCACTGGAAACAGGCAATGGGGTCCAAAGGAGGCTGGGGGGGGGAATGCACCTTTGGGGGACCCCCCCCCAACATTGGCTTCGAAGTCACTACGAAGTTGACTTCACATTCACTTTGAAGAGACTTCGAAGTCACTTCGAAGCATGAGCTCAACTTCGAAAGTTGAGCTCATGCTTCAAAGTGACTTCGAAATCACTTCAGAGTTGCTTCAAAGACTGCCCCCCCCCCCGCCCCCAAAACACCTGGGGTAATGGACCGACTCCTTGTGGGTCGATCCGGATTCCCCAGATGGGTGCAAAGCTGTTTCCACAGCAGGGGTGTTAGCACCCATTAGGAATTACACCCATTACACCTCCTGTGGAAACACATTGGGTTCTGTTAAGAAACGTACCCATTCCTTAGATCCGGATCTTCTTAGATCCAGATCTAAGGGCTGCAGTGGAAAAACACCCAAAATGTGCATCCTACTATGTTAATGTTGATGATAGTGCCCCAGTTTGAAAGTGATTAGTATCTCTTAGAGGGTGCTAAAACCACCTTACAGTGATGGAAAGCAGTTCCTGAAAGAATAAGAACAGCAAAATAGGGAGGAACCCTAAAATGTGTCAAATGAAAATAACGTTTGACAAAAATGAAGATCAAAGAGTCTACTTTTGACCATATGACTAAAAAACTCTAGTTATGTGAATAAATCTACTGTAGTAGGACAAAGGGATGGTGAGGGTCTAATTAAAGATAAATTCTTTTTAATGAAAATTATGCTTATGTAGAGGAAGAGTTGGATGAGGATTTCCTTTATTCAGGGAGTTCCCTTAGAACCATCTTATACATGAAAAACCCATTAAGCAACCTCTTGCCTTCATTTTAATTTGTGTGTCTTCCATGTCCTAGGTTGTATGTAATGATATGATCCCAGACTAACCAATAGATTCTCATTCTATTCATTAAGTAACCCAGCAGTGTTTAAAAGCACCATCTATTGACTTTCTTTCCTTCTAGGTTCTGCCACCCAGTTGGTCTTGCAGACAGGAAGTGATGGACCTATGCAAGGCCTGTGATGGTGTGGTGCCTTAAACCTTCCCTCAAACACCTGCCCACTCACCTGCACTCTTGCCTTACAGTCCCTCCATTTGGACAGTTCAGAAGTTAAACTGTAGTTCAACACATCTCTACTAATTTCTTGTTTTAGGGAGCTGAACGATTTTGAAGACAGAGTATCTTTCCCAAGGCTTCCTTTAGGGGGGAAATGCATTTTGAGACAGAAGCTAAGAGCAAGCAGAGTCAGAAAAACTATACATAAAACACACAATCACACAGTTTGTCTTCTTTCCTTTTCTTTCCCTAACCATTAAGAACTGACTTCATCACAATATAACTTTTTGAACTTCTTGAGCAGAAAGTAGCCTTTTGGGGACCCAGTAAGAGATGTCCAGGTCTGGGCAACTGTTAAAGGATAATAACACATTTCCTGCAGTATCTTGCCTCAGTTTTGAAGTTCTGTTTGTTTCACTGCCAGTTTGGATTCTAAGCTTTGGCTTTCTGACATTGAATGCAGTCATGGAAGTGATGTTCTGGGTCTTGAGAGGACTCTGTTTGGAATTCTGATCTGGAACTGATGCTTTACTATCTTGATTCTTTGACTTTTGATCCTGGCTTCCTAGCTTTTCTTGGCACCTTATTCTATTGACAGGGCATACTCTTTGCTTCTGCTCCAGATACAGAAGCAAAGAGTATGGCCTGTCAATGGAATAAGATGCCAAGATCAGATAGGAAGCCAGGATCAAAAGTCAAAGATACTGTTGCCAAGGACAAATTTACATAGACACACAAGCATATTGTACTGATTCTCAAGTCTCAGCTGACTGTACAATTCTCTAAGGCTCAACCTGTCTTTGTGGTGAGACCATGCTTGGAATATTGTGTACAATTCTGGTCATTTCACCTCAGAAAGGGATATTGTGGAACTGGGAAAAGTGCAGGAAAGGGCATGAAGAATGCATCCTTTCCTTAAAAAATTGATGTGCAGTCCTCTTCAGCTTTGAAAGAATGCATTTAAGAGATGACCTATTTGTGTAACACTAGAACCAGGGTGCACTTTATGAAGCTGATAGGCAGGAGAGTTAGGACCAACCGGGAGAAGTATTTTTTTTTCATCCCGCGGGACATTGGTCTTCAGAATTTACTACCAGAAGAAGTGATGACAGTAACCAGCCTAGATTTGAGAAATAGACAAATTCATGGATGACAGCTGTAAGTGGCTACTAAAATAGATTCATGGAAGAGGAAAAGAAGAAAAAGAATTGGCTTTTTATACCCTGCTTTTCTCACCCATTTAAGGGGACTAAAGGCAACTCACAAAGCCTTCTATTCACAACAGACACCCTGTGAGTAGGTAGGACTGTGAGAGCTCAGGAGGAGAACTGTGACTAGCTGAATGTGGCTTCATGGAGGAGTGTGGAATCAAACCTGGTGACTATGGGGTATGAGTGCAGCATGCTAACCACAAGACCAGACTGTTTCCAAGTTGAAGAGGCAGGCAGGATGCCTCTAAAAACTGTTCGCAGGGAATTGAGAGCAGGTGAAGGTTTTACCTTTGTTTTCTGCTTGAGAATGTTTGGAAACAATAGGTAGACCACTGTGTGAGACAAGATGCTGGGTATGATGGATTGTGGCTCTATCCCATCAGCGCTCCTCTTATGTTCCAGTGATTCTCTCTTATTTACACACACACACAAAAAAATTGTCATCCATGCAAACATACACTCCATTTGATTAGAGAATCTGTCCTCACTGCTTTCTGTCTAGGATAGTCTTGGCATTGCAGTCTCAGGTCTTCAATCTGCAGTCAGAAAGACAGCTACTTAAAGCTTATTGTCCACTGCTCCAATATATTGATTGTGATCAAATGCACACCTTACCTGTAGTTTATTTATAGTAGTATGTCAGTGAGAAGAGACTCATGACAGGCTTTGAAGAAGTGTCATGGGATGTTTGCAGGTACTGGCTTGACTTACTGCTTTTAAAAAAGGATGAGAAAGGGGAAAAGAAAAAAAGAGAGTAGACATGTCCTTTGCCTTTATATTCCAAAACAAAAGAGGGCATTCCTTGTCAATCTGTTTCTAATAAAAGGAATGGTGTAACAGTAGGGACTCCTCAATTCCCTCTGTTCTTCATTGGCTCCTCAGGGTTGCTTATTACAGATTACAGATGTGTAAGACAGAAAATGGGATTTGTTACCATTCCTAGACTGCATGCTTCTTTACCCTATATGATTTAAAAATGCACCCTGGCTTGCCTTTATTTCCAGCTCAGTTCATAATCACAAATGTTTCCCTGGCTTCATGACCACTGGGAACCTAACCATGACCCACATCAACTTATTTTATGTATTTCCAATGGAGCAAGTACTCAACATCCTTTAAAGCCTCTGGCTCCAACACTTATAAGCTGCACTAACATTTAAGAGGTCAGAATGGGATATGGCTGTATAGCTTAGTAAACTTACTTTTCATTATGTCAATATTGCAGCGTCTTTTAACACCTGTGGCAAACATTTTGAGGATGCAAGTTTTCATAGCACAATTTGCAATTGTTCTTATCCTCTGAAACAGTTTGTCCTCAGCAGTATAACGTTCCAGGCCAAATAGCTATTGATGTTGTCTGGTTGTTAAATAGTGTAGGAGGAGACTGTTTAGAAGAGTAGAAATTGTGCCAGGCATCTTGTCTTGCAATTTTCTTATCTTGACTTAGAAGATTGCCGTGCTGTTGCTGCAGGGCTCTGATAGGAATGAAAAGAGTTCTAAGCCTGACCTCCGCAGACAGTCGTGGCATGTAATACAAATGGGCAGTTCAGTTAAACCCTGACAAACAAAGATAAATTGCTCTAATCCTGTACTTCCTATCCCCGCCTGCTCAGATTGTCCGGTTTTGACCCCAGTGAAGTGATAAATAAGAATGTCTGCTAATTGGAAAAGCTGAAACAAGGGAGCTAATGCGTTATTCAGTTATTGGTAGTTTCCAGACAAAAAGTGAAACTTCTCTTGTCCTTTTGCTACTACAATATGAAGATGCATTTTGTTGCTGCATACATAGTACCTAGATATATTAAAAATATGCTAAATCCATTTGATAATTTGAAATCTTGCTTGGAATAGATTATCATTATTGCTAAAACCAGTAGACATGAGAAGCTTGTTATAAAGAATTATGTTTTATAAACCAAGAACCAATGACAAAGAGTATTGAGCTGTTTGCCAGGAGGTTCTAGGTTCAAATTTGACTTTATGTAGTCTTAAGTTGGATCCTGTTCTCTTTGCCTCAGGCTTCTTGATAGAGCTTTTAAAGTTATTTGTTCCATTTTTTTCAAAACTCTATCTTTTAGAAGACAGACAAAACTGTTCTTTGTGGAGGGCATTTATGTTGACTCATTTTTAAGCCTTGCTAGTGTATTGTGTTGGATTAGATTTTGTTTAGTTTTTTTGCTTGCCAAGTTTTCTTTTCTGTTCAGTGAATACTTTATTAATGTTCTCTTCAGGTGTTCTCCCTCCTGAGAGTTAATGATGGTAGAAGGGTAAGGAAGCTCTGCCCTCTCATTCTTATTGTTAATTGCTTGAAGGGAAATGCCTGAAGTCTAATACATTAATGTAAGCCACTTAGAACACTTCTTATTAAAAGAGCAGAATTCAAGTTTTAGTAGACGTGGTGGTAATGGCCTATTTTGAAGAATATTTATATGGGCCACTCACATAGTATTTCACCTATTTGTCAAGAAGTCATGTGTGTGCAGTCCACAATTCCTTCTGGATCCCTCTTCATGCTGGGACACCATAATGATAAAGAAGCTGCCTACAGCAGAAGGGAGCAGAAGGGAGGGCACAGCTGGATATGAGTCCCTCTTCGTGTAATGCACAGAGACATTTGGATCCTGTGTGTGAAAAGTGTCATACTTGCTGTGTTATTATTCCTAGTGTCAGCAATATTTCCTACCAAGAGAATCCTTATTTGGCCACATCCAATACAAAAAAATGGCAAAATAAAAGGCAGTAGAAGAACCGGACTTTACAAACCAGAGCCCCTTATTTATTTCAGTGTAGTAAACGCTTCAAATTTTCAGAAGGTCTATTTTTCTTTACCTGATAATTAAATCATTCTGCGTGGTTTGCCTGGCTTCATGAGTTTGGGAATTTAATTTAATTAAAATCCATGCAGTTGCTTACCATAATCAAGGATTCACACTACCAAAAAAAGCTCCCTTGTTAATCAAAGTAATTAAGCAAATTGCACAACAGAGAAAGAAACTCCTGAAGGTTGGAAGAAAAATAAATATGACTGCTCCTGCCTTGTAATTTCTTTTGTTATAGTATCTAAAAATGCATGCTTTTGTTGTTTAATTGAATATTTTCAGTTCTGGAATAACAGGGCTGAAACTAAGTAATCCAATGTACTTGGGATGCAGTTTTCATTATTTATTTATTTTCTGGGACCCTCTATGGCATCTGAAAAAACTGGTAGTTGCCTTGTAAAGTTTTAGAATTGGCCATGCAGGAATAACGGCTGCTTAGCAAAATTCCTGCACTTTCCATACCAGGAATTACGTTCTCAATATGACTTGCCTCTAAACAGAAAGACCCTTTTGTTTGTGAAAGGGCAAGTCCAGATTCAAGTCATGCTTTGAGGGAATATACTGTAATAGTGAGGGAGTGATTCTAATTCAGTGATAGAATGAACTGCCTAGAAGTTCAATCTTTGGCCTGTCCTCCTTAGGACCACCAAGAACACTTTCCCACAAAAACTGCACAGAGACATCCCTGTCATCAGTCAGGAGTTGAACCTGATTCATTGGTACCCAACAACTATAGTTAGCAGGTCTTCTTCACGCTTAGGTAGATACCTGTAATACTGCTTTCTGTTACCAAAGTTATTTAAGTCAGCCTGAAAATTTAGTTTTGTTTTTGTTCTGGACTAATCAAATAGTTTGAGTTTGTACCTTGGTGTTTTCAATGCCAAATTGGAATTAGAAGCAGGATCATGCCCTGCCTGTGTTTTTGTGCCAGCCTTTGGTGTGTTTTTCAACCTACACCATTGGTTTCATGTGATAAGTTTTCCAGAATATAGTCAGATAAGCCAGAGAGGTCTAGTGAGCTAGGTGGGATTAACCAATTGTGACTCCAACTTGCAGAAACAGTCTTGATTAAACCAGTACCTCCATTGTTTATATTTATACAACTATTTCTGGAATATTCCTTATGAAACTGAACCCTGATAAGATGCCAGCTACAGCCTTTCTTGGATAGAGATAACTTGGCTGCAGTAGTCCATGCACTGGTAACCTCCTGGGCAGGACTACGGCAATGGACTCAATGTGGAGCTGCCATTGAAGAATACTCAGAAGCTGCAGTTAGTTCAAAATGTGGCAGCCCTACTATTGACCAGTACAACTTACATGCAGCACATAACACCTGTTTTGAAAGAGCTGCACTAGCTGCCTATACAATTCTGATCTTAATTCAGGGTGCTGGTAGTGATGTTTAAAGCCCTAAATGGCTTGGGACCTCAATACTTGAGGGAACACCTGCACTCATACAGACCTACCCGAGGTTTAAGATCTGCTGGAGGGGGGTTCCTCTGTGTCCCACCAGTTAGAGAAATTTGTTGTGTTGAGACATAGGGAAGGGCCTTCTCAGCGGTGGTACCTCACTTATGGAACACCCTTCCTTTGGAGGCCCAATTAGCGTCACCTCTTCTAACTTTTAGTTGCCAAGTAAAGACCTGGCTTTTTCTTAAAGCCTTTGGGCATTAATTCACTTTAGCACTATTTTAATTTTTAACTTTTAACTTAACTATCTATGTTGTTTAATACTGTTTTAATGGGGTATGTATTTAATGTTCGTTGTATGTCGGTTTTTTACTGTAAGCCATCCAGAGATATTGGGATATGGGGCAGGATATAAATATTTTAAATAAGTAAAATAAGTAAATAAGTAAAATAAGAAATCTGTTCACCTTGTGAAATCTAGCTGCCATATAAACAGGCTTAATAGTTTCACAACTTCTCTTTTTTACTGTTCCTTTTTTTGTGAATCATTTTATGGCAAGTAGGCAGAGGGGAGCGGGAAAGGAAAGGGGATGAAAAAGAATTTAGATAAGAAAAAAGTATGGATGTATTAGTGGACTAATGTAAAGAAAGTGAATTGCTGCAATTACGAAAAGAGTATTTTATGGCCACTGATGGCTGATAAATCTGTTATGTTTACCAAATGTGTGACACTGCATATTGATTTAAGCGCAGCCATCTTCAAATCAAAATGACAAAAGTAAGTATGAGTGGGCCGTCAGCCCTTCTGAATACCAGATACAGTTTGTGCAAATTCCCATCATTCTTTACCAGTATAGCTAGTACTTAGGAATGATGGTATTTGCAGCCTTCTAGCTTAGAAGGTTTTGCTTAATCTTGAAAGGGAGTGACCACACAAAGTATTTAGTATGACACTTATGCCAACTGTTAAGGCATCTGTCAAGTTCATGTATTCCAGCTTGTGAAGAAAAATTCTTTAGGGAGGTATTTGAATAGCTCACAAAATTATTCTGTTTTATTTTAGTCAACAATTATTCTGTCCACCTTCTGTGTATGTATGCCCAGGTTGTTCCTATAGATAAATTATGGAGTACCAGTTTGGATAAGTGCCTTTACATTTAATACTTAATATTGTCAGGATCCCTTCACAGAATAGCACATCTCTGCAGTGGGTTTTACTGTGCATCAGAAGTCTGCAAACTATATCAAATTTAGTAATGCATCAAAAGGCACAAGAAGATGCCCTACAAACTATTAGGGAGTGTATAAACTCACTTTCATACCATCCTCTGTCCCTAGCTAAACAGAACTATTTCAGCTGCATAAAGGAACGTTGGTTAGAAATGCAACAGACAGGGAATCCTGAACTCTTGACTACTCAAAGCAGTCACAAATACAGCCAGAACTACTCAGGCCCAGTTCTCCCCTGCTGTGGATGCTTCTGGTATGCCATACACCACCTGCTGCTGGTTAATATCTATTACTTCAGCTTCATCACTGAGTATCTCTGTTTATACTTTCCATACTTTTGATTGTCAGTGAACTTTTAAACTTTATGGAGGCTGTGACAGCTGCTATTGCTTCTCCCATTAAGAGGAGGTCTATTGATGAAAGCATACAATATTTTTGTTGCTGTTTAATATTGCTTGGCTTTCACATACATGGACTCTGATTCTTAAGGATGATGATGCTGAGAACTGTGGTTGTACTTGTTCAAAAGATCTAACTAATGTGAGATCTTAATCCAGTATTCTGTGGCAGTGCCCAGTGCTTCAGTGCATCTAACTACAGATTTAAATAAAAGTTTGGTGAATAGTAGATGTAGCAAGACTGAAGAACTTTATCAGAAAATGAGAACGTCCTTGCAAAGGACCAGACTGAAGTGACAGGCTGTCATTGTATATCTGAGCTACAGTTTACTGAACAGTTAGCAAATGTTTGTCCAAAGGAGAGTACAGATGCTTGAATAAAATTAGCGAGTTTCTTTTCTGATAATATCATTCAGTTCTTAATTTGTCTGGCAGCTTACTATTCCTTAACATTAATGTTGTATGTGCACTGTGTTGGAATGAAATGTTAAATATCAAAACTCATTTAGCTAGTCATGATAAATCATGGGAGACTGTGTGTGATGAAACATACACAACAAATTTAAATCTTTAAAAAGTCATGAGGAAGAGTTGCTCTAGAGACTTTGCATATCACTGATGGATTACACAGAACTGATTGGCTGTTCCACAGGCTTGTAATTTGGGCTAGGTCTCCAGCAGTTGTGGGTAGTTCACTGGAAGTCCCTACTACAAAGGTGTGGCCATTAACTCCCTAGAAGCCTTTTCTCCCCCCGCCCCCATTTTTTCAAGTCAGCATTTTGGGATAAATAAATAAATTTTATTTATAAATAAATTTTAAATGAAACAATGTATATGATTTTCTCCCCACAAGCCTTGTTGACCCTGGTGATGCTGATGCTGCTCTTTGTTAACAACCTCTGAGCCTGTTAATCAGAAATAAGGTATATATAAAAAAGAGTTAGCTTAAGTGTTTCATCGTTTCTTGTAGAGGGCTTCCTTGAGTGTGGAGGAGAGATGGAATTTTCAGTTACCAAACCTCATTCTTGTCATCAGGTAGCGAAGATGTGAATTAGTGGCCCGAAATGAGGCTTCCTCACTGCTAATGTCCATCTGGATATCTGTTATTGTTGATGTCCAACTCTTCATGACCCATAAACCCTATCACACCAGCTCTTCTGTCCTCTGTTGTTGCCTGAAGTTTACCCACGTTCACTTTTGTTCCTTTTATGATACTATCTCATCCTCTGCCATCCCTTTCTCCTTTTGCCTTCAGTCATTACTGTTCTTTATAGACTTATCCCAGCCACTTTACTCTATCTAGAGCTACTTATAGTTGCCTTCCTTTCTTCCCGGGCAATGTACTGGATGCATTCCAACCTGAGAGGCGCATTTTCCAGTGTCATATCTTTTAGTCCTTTTATACTATCCTAAGTTTTCTCAGCAAGGATACTAGAGTGGTTTTCCATTTGCTTCTCCAACGGATCACCTTTTGTCAGAGCTCTTCACTATGTCCTGCCCATCTTGGGTGGCTTTGCACAACATAGTTTATAGCTTCATTGAGCTATGCAAGCCCCTTCACCATGACAAGGCAGTGATCCAAGTATTATAAACTCTCCTATCTTATCTTGAAGCCTTCTTCTCTACTTGGGTTCAGTGTGGCACAATGAGACTTCCCTAGGTACTATGTAATGCTGTTACATATTCCCAGTAATGTAGGACTTTGTATTCTCCTGTAAAATTATCCCATACTCTGGTCATTCACAGGCACTGAAATGCAGTATACTTGTGTTCCTTGTTCTGCTAGCATTCTTTTAATACATTTATACCATTAAGCTTCATATCTTTTTGCTGCATGTTGTATAATGCCCTACCAAGTTTGATTTAGATCAGTATGTTTTCCCAAGAGCCACGTCATCCCCCCTGAAAAAATGTAAACATAAATCCATAAAATTCATCATTATCAAAGAGATTCATCTTTAATGTTACATGTTGGTACTCTGTAATGTTAAGTCCTAATCTTAAGGGAAGGTCTGATATCTAATAGGAGTAGATTTTTGTGTTGTGAGTATATTTCGGGTGTTTTTCCCCTGTCACTAAAAGTACCCATTAAGTACCCATTAATAGATACGTAATGGCATTTTTGTACCGCTTAATGGGTACTTAGTGACAATGGAAAAACACCTTTCAATAACTAGTAAGTTTCAGATCTCTATATCAAAAACTGTTTCTATTTACAAGAGGTATTATGCAAGTGGGTGAAGAAATTTGCAGAAAATGTAACTGAATACAGTGGGTCACAAGATACCTGATTTAAAAAAGCAGTTAACTCCTGCTGATAAGGATATGGTTGACATAACTTGTTTTTTATCAAATACTTTTTGACCACCTAGTATTCAGTTTTCTCCTTTTGGTGCAGGTTTCTTTACCTACCTACTCATGACAGCCTATCAATAGAAAAATATTTCTCATGGTGACTTGAACCTAGCAGTTGTTTGGTGAAATTTATAGACTGTAACACTAGAAATATGCACCCATAAAACAGTATAATTTCCCTTTTAGGACTTAATGATCAGCCCCTTTACATAAAATGCAAATTGAGGGGGGGGAGAGCTTCATTAACATGAAACTCTTATACACAAAGTCAGGAACTAAACTACATTTCTGTAGGTATTATTTTAAAACACATTTATACTGCTCATCATGAAAATTTAATGACTGTTTATAAACAATAATAAAATAATAATAAAAATTGTTTTTAATACTTACTTCTTTCTCTTTGTCATTCTTTGCAAGTTGTAAATGCTGCTTGGTATTCGGAGATGCAAGGATATGATATTTTCCCATAGTTTTACAATCCTTTAAAAGATCAGCTGGGGTGGGGGAAATGGAGATAATATCTTGGACTAAAAAACTTTCTACAAATTTGATTTTAAAAGCATCAGTTATTAGCATAGAAGTAAAACGGCTCCTGGAAATAGCATTTCAAAAAAGTGTGCTTATTGAGTTTCTAGTGATGCAGATGCAAAGGCGGAAAGTTGGACTTGAGTGCTGCTGATGTAAATTTTGTTGTAGATTTTAATGATAAGAGGTAAACTGAGTATACTGGGTTAGGGGAAATGCTCTGCCAGAATCTCCAGGCTAATGGTTAACAGCAAATACGGTCAGGGACCATGAAGAAGAGTTTGAATCAAGTTAATTGTCAAAAGTTAGATAGTGTAGCAATCCAATTTGTCTGGTTCAGGTCAGTGCTAGTAGGATTAACTGGGCATTTACTTGTTAAGGGATGATCGATGGACACTTGCTACAGTGTATTCTAGCCTAGCTACTATCAGAGTGAAGGGTAATGAATGGTTGTTTGATCAGATGACAACAAACAGCAAGACACCTGGAAGCTGTAGGAGAGAGAACTGTCTCTAGACCCTATTAAATCTTAATTTCAGTCTGGGAGCTGTAACCCAAAGTAAAGGGTCACCTTGGAGGGGGATAAACTCATTGACTGCAATGTTAAGTTCACAATGGAACCAGTGTGTTTTTTGTGCTGGATGCTAAGCTAGTGGGCTGAGTGCAGAGTTTAGTAACATGAGCAGAGGGGAAAGATGCAGATAACACCTCTGGGTGACTTCATACCTGTGATAATGGCTTTCTTATAGTTCAATGAAACACTGTCCCTTTTCAAAATCAGATTCACTATCACAAAACATTCATAATGTTTGCATCTAAAATTCACACCTGTCTCCTAGCCAAATAAAGGATACAGCCAGGGGTTTGTCAGTGATAGTCAAGACTCCATTTAATATCTTTTGGGATTTTGATGGCCAGTTTTAAGTGTTGCCAATTAACTTGAGCAAACAGAACATCTGGAAACTTGATAATCTTGTTTGGGGAAAAGGAGGGGGTCACTCATGTCTGTACTTTTAAAACAGGACTTTCTGGTTCAAAATGGAGTCTGCCTAGGATAGGGTTGCCTTTGAACATTTCATATCAGTCAAATGTCTTTGCGAACATCTTGGTACAAAGCTGTTTTATGCCTCATGCACCAAACTATGTTATATTTCATATTTAAACACATCTGGTTACCTTAATAGATAAATTTCAGCACTCTGTCCACATATTCTCATACTCACAGAGGTACTTTAACACGTTTATTATAACTTTAAAGTTCAGCACTTTTCTCTGAGTCCAAGAAACTGACCAGATTAGAGCCACAAGGAGTTTTCAAACCAAGAACTGCTGTAGTCCTAGAGAAGTGTCTGTCTTTAGATCAAATGGTAGCCTTGTAAACAACACTTGTTTTCAAAAGAAGACAGAGACTACAGGTGCATCCAGGTTAAAAAAAAACATGATTAATTGTACCTGATATTCCAGAGGTGATCATGGTGCTCCTGATACAATCCCAGAATATAAATTTGATTTAGCAGGTTACTGTTATTCTGGTAAAATTAAATATTTTGTAACTGCAGTTGTGTCTGGATTACTGTACAAGAAGTACAGTGAGTACAGCATGATGTATTGGAAATCCCCCACCCACAAAAAAACTTCCCATTCTACTATTGGGAGGGTTAGGTCAGATGGAAAGAAAATGCCACCGCTGTAATGTGGCTGTGCTGCTGCATAAATGCTAAAATGCAGAGTACCGATTTAATGTATTGGCAGTGTGTGATAGTTTTGGATGTGCTTTAAACCAGTAAATCAATAAACTGGAATAAATAAGTGATTTCTTGAGGCAACTTAGGAGAAAGTCAACCCATGGCATGACTCCAGACTAATACCACACACAACAACAACAACAACTCATCATTAAGGATTATGCTAACAGACAACAGCCAGGAACAGATCAATGCCTCATTGTTAACCACTACCAAGAATGATGCTCATGAGCAACGATCAGAAAGGACCGGTGATTCATTGTCAACAGCCACACAAAGGACCAGCTGCCAGGAGCAAAACTACACACTTGCATACAAACAAACAGATGACAAGGTTCATGAGACCATCAGCTGAATTTGGCTCTTCTAGTGTCGTGAAGATGTATATCATAGCCATAGTTGAAAGCTGAGCTTCAAAGCAGAACTAGGGAACATGGCACAACTGTAACAAGTAAGATGAAAACTGGCTGTGAAAATCACTATTCTTCCATTCAGTGTCCTCAGCTTGTTTCCAACCCATGTTGGAGGAAATTGCTATCTTTGGGCTAGGGGTATGCCATTCAAAATTAAGTATACATAACCTTGTGTTCCTTGTCATTGGGATACTATTTTGGATCCAGACTCAGTGGACATCTGCATATGACAGATATTGTAGTGTGCCTCCAACTCAACTCCAAGCTGGCCACAAAGCAGCCAGGTCTGTACAAGGCTGTGCCTCTTTAAATAGCTACAAGCATGCAATTTAAAAGCAAAACAGTCTTTTTGCAGCTGTTGTGATTGGTTGACAGTACTTTAGAGCAGCTATCAGTCAGCATCTCTAAAGTGTGTTTGCAGCAAAAATAACGGTGAGCTATATCCTATTTCCAGGCCTCATTCTGTTACTAATGTAAATTGTATATAGAAGCACTGTAAGTTTTTTGAATCTATTTTGTTTACAGTCTTAAGATAGTCTTAGAGTAAATATATACAGTCAATAAGCCAGCCTAATAAATTAGCTGTATTTTGAACACATTAAAATACATTGCATATTGCAATCTTGTACATGACCTAGTCCCATTGGGTTTGCATAGAATCTAAAGGAAGTTAACTCTGAATCCAGCACACTCTTGATTTTAGCTGTCTACTTTTCTTTTGCCCTTTGATTTTAAATTGTTCTTCTGCTACAGGAATATCTGCATAGCCCATCTCTGTGTCGTATTGGCAACAAATGTTATTCCAGTGTCAGCATCTGTGCTACTATTTTCAATCTCAATCTGAATAACCGAAACTCCATGTTTTGACCTTGCTTTGGAACTGACAATGACAGTTTAAGAATATATTTTTCAGGGTTTTTTTCCCAGAACAAAAATGTCTTAATTTAAACCATGTCTGGGGGCCATCACATTAGGTAGTACTGGTAAACAGGCACCAATGCCCTCTACATTAGATTAACTCTGGTGACAGTGATACCCCAGACATTAGAACCAACCTTGTGAGTTTCACTGCAAGGCCACTTCTTTCTGTTCTAAGATCTTTGCCACTGGAGGCTCCAGCTGTTAAGACCTCAAGTCTCTGTACCAGCATCAGTGGTTCTAGGATCTGTAGCACTCTAGGCCCCACCTAAAAGATCAGAGCCCCATTCCAGTGCCCAGAATAAACACTGACGTTACCAAATGTTGTACAAGCAAACTTCCGGAGGCAATAGAGCATTCACTGTTTTCATCTTGCCTCTCTTTCTGCACTTCTCTGGAAAACTGCCCTTCCCCAGCAGCTTATTGGCATCCTGTTTCACAACACACTGAATGAAAAACTTTCAGGAAACATTAAAAATATTTGTTAAAAGCTGGTGAAGTGGTATGGGCAATTAGTGTTTCATTTCTGCATACACATTTTAAAATAATAGTCTTCTAACCTTTCACTGTTGTTTTGTAACCACATAAAGAGAGTTCTATAGTGACCATTAAGTACTGAGTCATTTACATTTTCATGGGGGAAAAGAAACTTTTCCTATTAACTGCTAGGACATTCTAATGAACAAATACTTGCCATTAGATAATTGGCCTCTACCCAAATAAACTGAAGAAAGATTTATTGAAAAGTTGCTTCAATTGCCTATTCGTTTTTAAAAGGAAGCTACTGTACAAATTCCTAATTTTTCCTTCAGAATCCCTGATATCAATAGCTTCTACTTCTACTTATTTTATATCCTGCTTTTCTCCCAAAAGGGACTTAAAGCAGCCTACAATTTTACCATACCTAATTACAATACGAGATATAGTGTACAAGCATAAATCATTAAAATCAGTAAATAATAATACAATACATAAAACTCGAGACAATATTAAATATATGTATTGACTGGCTGTTCTGTAAACATGAGTAGCATGCAAGACTGAAAAGACAATATGCTGTTTTTATTTGCTACTCTGTGTTTTAAAAGAAGCATGGGATGCAAATTCAATGAGATAAAAATAAAACCAACAAAATAAAAGCCTCACAATACTATGAAAACACAAATCACTTTAAAGTAGGGAACAGAAGAACCTTTAGAGCAGCAAATAATTTTAAAACTGCATGCAAAGGAGTAAAGATCAAAAAGCTTAAAAGCCTATTTGAAATAAGTCATTTTTCCCTTCTTGCATTGAAAGAATCTTAAGTAGGCCAAGTACATGGGTTTCTTTCAGCCATTGACCAAAATTAACCATATACATAAATAGGATATTATTACTTCTCTGTGGAACCATATGCAAGCCATTTAGGAAATTTCTATATCAATGCCACCGTCACAAGTGAAATGCTCCCCCATTTTCTCTTTTATTTGACGGGGCAAGAAAAGCACCTTTTAAAATCTTAAGATAGTAAATGCAGCCCATACTGTGCTTCTTTTTAATCTGCTGTTAATTTGACTTGCTTTTTAACATATATAATGTGTAATGTTTAGTTTGTCGATTACCTCTTTAGTGTAATTAAGGACAACATTTTATTCGTTTAATTAATTTAGCTATTTTTCTCTCCAACTTTTGTAAAGCTGGCAGTTAACTTGCCTTTTTTCAATTCATTTTTAAAGAAGATTTTCCAGTTCAGCAATTTTAAAGCTTATCCTTTTTTATGTTAAATGCCTAAAGCAAAGGTATAAAAAGACGATGTTGAAGTTGGGGTGACAAAAATGTAAAAGCTTTGGAATAAACTTTTGAAAAGCCACATTACAAAAAGTTAAGCATTCAGTAATCACTAACAGTGTGTTCCCAATAGGACTTTTTTGAGTGTCCAAACCGTTTTCAAGACACTCTGTCCGCATTGAAAAGTGGTTTTTTGCATTAAAAAGAGGAGTAAACCTGATAAAAAAAATTTAAAAACCACTGGTTCAAACAATTCCTGTTTCCGTTTTCCTCAATAACACACTTTATTTCTTTCCTTTGGGAATGCAGCGAAGTATATGGTGCCCACGCCTCGCTGTCCCTCCCACTGTTTTGTAACCATTTCCTTTGCCATGCCCTCTCTGACGCCAGTGCCTGGCACCACCCTGCCTGCCCATCCGCCTGCCATTATCTGCTCTCCTGCACCAAAGGGCAAAACACAGGCCTGGAAGAGCCCCACTGAAGTATATGATGATCATGCCTCGCCAACTGGCCCTCCTGCCGTATTGGTCTCCGCTTCGCCATGGCGCCCCCGTGGCGCAGCTGCTGCTGACTCGCTCACCGAGCAATCATGGCACTCCTGGAGCATGGGGAGGAGGAATACCGGGTGGTGAGCAAGCGAGCACTACCCTCACGTTTTGTCTGCTGCTGCTGCTGCTGCTGAGCTCCTACACCTGGAAGAGCCCTGCTGAAGTATATGGTGCCCATGCCTCACCCACCAGCCCTCCCGCCGTATTGGCCTCTGGCTCGCTCACTCGCCACTGCGCTCCCTCGCATTTTTCTGCCACTTCTGATTCTGCTGCGCCACTGCCGAGCTCTGCTTTTAAAAGCGGAATTAACAAACAAACAAAAAATGGGAACGCACATAATGCACGTTCACATCCGTTTTTGTTAATTCCGCTATAATTTCCTCAAGTCGGATCATGCCCCAAGAGTATCTTTAAACTGCTAGCCAGCATATGACTACAAGGTGAGTGTCATACCGCTAAAACACAGAGCCTGTTCCAATACATTCCTGAAAAATAAAATCCATACTAAACTACTTAGGCCTACTCCTGGACTTTTTGCTGACGGTATCCATTGGATGCTGACATTTTAAGAAAAATGCAAAACATAAGATAATTAAACTCAGTCACAGGCTTTAAGAGGTAGCCCTGTTCTCACCATAGTCTCGCCATTTTTCATAGTCTTGAAAAACTTCCCTAGAAGTCAGGAGATTACTAGAAAAGGGCAGTTAACAGTCTCAGTTTTGCATAGATTCCAGACAGCACAAGAAGATTGGCTGGCAAGCAAGCAGATAGTGCCATAACGAGGATGTTGTCTTCATCGGTCTTAGAAATTGACACAGAATGTGTTCACCTGTAGTCTTCACACTGAGGCAAAGCTTTTGTTATCCAAAAGACATACCCGTATATTCCGGCATATAATACAACTGGGCGTATAAGACGACCCCCAACTTTTCCAGTTGAAATATAGAGTTTGGGATATACTCGCCATATAAGAAGATGACACCCGGAGTATAAGATGACACCCGACTTTTGAGAAGATTTTCCTGGGTTAAAAAGTAGTCTTATACGCCAGAATATACTGTACTTGTTGAAGTAATGCCAAAATCGCTGCTCCAGTGCTCATGGCCATTGTAGACTTAGGCTGCTCTCTTTGGCAAAAGGCTGAACTTGACCAAAGGCAAAAGTGGTCAATTGATTTAAATCCTCAAAGCACAGTTTTGTGAAAGAAAGTTAGAGAGATCAGTTTCTTGTAAATGGGTATTGTAGACTACTGTTGCTTTCTTCATGAGAAGACTTGAGCCTGTCAATAGGTAAGAGTAGTTGAACAATATTTCTTTTAACACAAAACTTTGCTGAAAAATGGGAGAAAGGCTGCCCTCCTGAGAAGTATCAGTAGGCAAAGTACAGTATATTCTGGCGTATAAGACTACTTTTTAACCCAGGAAAATCTTCTCAAAAGTCAGGGGCCGCCTTATATGCCGGTTGTCGTCTTCTTATATGGCGAGTATATCCCAAACTCTATATTTTAACTGGAAAAGTTGGGGGTCGTCTTATATGCCCAGTCGTCATATACGGCAGAATATACGGGTAATCTGCTTGTGCTATCTGTGCACTTAGTTCTTAAATATAGTATTCTGCCTCTGAAAGTAATAAAGAATATCATGCTTGGCAGTGAAGAAGGCACTTTACTCCTGTCTACCATCTGATAATGCAAATTATTTCAATCTGCAGTTGTTGACTGCAAATTTAAGAACTACTTTATAAAGGCAAGCTCTCTATGCTCAAGATTTCCTCTTGGCAGAGGAGGAAACTGAGAAGCATCAGCCACAGTGGGTCCATTTACAGAGCTCCTGAACTCCTGCCCTGCTAGGGAGAAACTGGCCAATTTCAGTTCAGCTTTTTTTAAAAAAAATGTATATATTATTCACTTGCATTTCAGCAAGCAAGGAATTGTATTCTGTAGCAGTTCAACTAAAATAATTAAAATGAATGACAAACATTTGATAAAGTTCTATAATATATGCATATAACATTGCAAGATAACAGCAATTGAACAAAATATTAATAAATATGAAACGCTCAAACTCAACAATTGCATTAAGCAGAAAATGTTACTAAATGCTGTGAGCAATTTTGAGTTCTCTACATAATATTTATGAGCAACATAAACAATCTAGATCATAGATGAGATTCTGGCTAGGAAGCAAAGAAATGTGATTTTGCAAATCTGACTACCCATCCTTCTGGCACTCGGTCAAAAATGTCACCAGAGTCAGATCTCATTCAGTGGGCTGAGAGAACTCCAAAAGTCCAATCCATAATGTGTAAAATGCTTTAGGTCTGGCAAACAGATGGACTTTGTGTTTGATTTATAACAGATGAATCTCCTTTGGAATGCTTCTGATTACATTGTTATACTTTAATTATTTTAAAGGTTTTTAATGCCCCCATCTGCACTCATTTAAGGAAGCGTTGGACAATTTTTTTTATGGATGACAGATGTATCAATGGCTACTAGAATGGATGCCTAAGTACACCTTTTAGGCTGGGGGGGGGGCAAGCAGGATGCCTCTAAGGCCATTTGCTAGGATGTGAAAGCAGGAGAAGGTTTGCTCTTCTATCTGCTTGAGATGCCCATGGGCAATTGGTGGGCTACTGTATGAGACGGGATGGTGGGCTAGACAGGTTGTGGCCTGATCCAGCAGGGCTCTTCGTATGTTCTTTTTTGGAAAGTGAACAAATAATACCGATGTTTTCAATCAGTAAGGCTGCAGCTGTAGGCAGATTAAAGGTAATCCTTAGTAACCCATGGAGCAAGGCGAGATTCTATCCCAAGCCTTCAAAATGGCACATTAATCTAAAAGTGGGAACACAGATATCAGGGTCACCCCTTCTATGGAGTCCACATCCTGGCTGGCATTTGTCATGCTTTGCCAGCCCAATGATAACTCAGTGGGGAGAATTCCAAATGCACTTCCTCTCCACAACTAGAATCTCAAGATACCTTTTTGGTTCCTTGGGGGTGTGGACAGGCTTCACCCATCCACAACAGGGTAAGTGGCTCCCTGTCTCCTAAGAGCCCACCTCATCAGTGCTTGTGTAGGTTAAGGCTAAAAAAAATCTGTACCTGAGCAAACAGTTTTAAGAGGGGATTTCACAGCAATGAAATATTTATGTATTGGGAACTCACTTTATATTTCCAGATCAGTGCCCAAGAGTTGTTATTAGGGCATACAGTAATAATTAGATCCCTCTGTCCCCATTTGTTGCATATATGTGCAAGGATTTGCTTGTTAAGATTTTTTTTCATGCAACAATCCTGGAAGGCATAGAGAATAAGAGTATTTGGTTGGTTTGACCTGGAAGGGCCCTGATATAATAATAGTACACTTGCTTTTAAAAGTTCAGGAAATGTCCTTATATACAAGTGGTCTAACATAAAAATAAGCACAGTACTGCAGCAGTGTAGTATTAAATGTAATTGCTACCAGCATTGAGTCTTTATTCTTAAAAATAATTAATAAATGGATAATATTCAAGGGTAGCCTATATTTTCAAAATTTACAGGTTTTGCTTAAATGTAGTTTTAAAAAGAGATTTGAATGAGAAGCTACATCTTAACTCTTTTCTCTTTGCTGTCATTTCATAGAAAGCTTCATCTCTGCGGCATTAGCAACTTCCACTTTGAAATTTGGTTTGATTAATACCAGCTCTGTCATCTTGTATGCTTAAAGAAGGAAACGCTAGCTTGCTAAGAAGAACCCCTTCAAGCCCCCACTATTTCATCTTTTCTTTACCCTTTTCAAATGTAATGACACTTTTGAATTTGGCTTAATTAGTGAAAAAGTCCTATCTCACCTTAGCCTACTGTGGTCTTATAGCTTCAGGCAAGCCTCATATCTCAGACCTAAAAAATAGTATCTTAGGAAAAAGAATGCACAAACACTGTGTTAAATATGTTACCAAAATGATGCTAAATGTCACCTAAGGGGTCAGTTAAGCAGGTAAAAATTGGTAGTACAAAATTAAGTAGAAATGATGGACACTGGTGAGATGTCATTGTGTTTTTATTTCCCTTTTATTTTGTTTCGTGTGTGTCTCTTTAAGGGGATCACATAGCATGCCTGCTGCAGTTCTAGTGGTAGTACCTGGGATGTGAGTCTAGGTGGGCACAAGTGTGTTCTAACCGGAGGTAGAGGCAGTGGGATCATGAGGACAGAGCCAGGTGTTGATGTAACACTATTTGACTTTCCTCTCCTGAGACGAAGAAACATTAACTAGAAATGTGTAACACAAATATACCAACCACCATGAGATGCAGATGTTAGCTCTTAGGTGGCTTCTATCTGTGAAAATAATTTTAAGAATTAAGAATGTAATCAAAAGTATACCTTGATGGGAATTCAGATGAACTTTAGGACCTTGGCTTCTCCAGAAAAAAAAATACCACTTTGATGTTCCTCATGAATAAATCACAAAGAAGATATTGTAACCCTAACTGTATCAGTGCACAGTACACTGAACTGAACACACCTTAAAGAAATTATGGGAACTACAATCACAAAATCTTTCTTTCTTTCTTTCTTTCTTTATTTATTTATTTTAGTTTATGCCATGCCTGCCACTTACAAATTGTGTTTCTATCCACTTTTTAAAAAAACTAAAAGTAAAACATATACAGTAGTTCCAGGGCAAAAAACAGAACTAATTATTGAAATACATTCTCAGTTCCTGATTTAATATTTCGTTAAAAGATCTGTTATTACTAGGTGCTGTAAACTCGAACAGGAATTAGAAAAACATTCCTGAAGAAGACAGTGCTAATTTATTTCTATAATGTTTCCATTTCTGTTGTTGCCAAGAAACCTAATACAAGTCTCATAGTTCTGATACTGAGCATAATCAAATAGAAACAAAATTGTGAACAACTAGAACAACTGTCTATTGTCCTTTGGCTGCATTCCTTGTTTAGCAGCAGAATATGTTGCTTTTCTTTATTAGCAGTAGACACGACTGAAAAAACTAATACACCAAGTGCTATTATTGCTACCTTTAATTGTTGCTTTTGGCAACATAACAGCAGATACCAAGAAATGGCACAAAACTAAGTTTTCTGCCAAAAGTAGACATCTGAAAGTCTGACTCCTGAAATCCAGATGTACACATTTGGGCTGCAAATTAAAAGAAACTCCTGTTGACTACAGTTCAGTATCCACAATGCCAATTGCATGCTAATAAAAAGCCTGCAAGCAGCAGTCGAGACAATGTCTCGATTAACTCTTGTGACAGAAGGGGTCAGAGAGCCTAGCTCTCCAGGTTTTACTTCTCTCATCCTCCATATGATATTGGTGGCAGCAGCAATCAAGGGTGAACACTTACTTCCTAGTTTTGACACCATGATCAGGTGGGCATCTAATTCTCCACTTCTGACGGGAGCGGGTGCCCAGCCTTCATCTGACGGCTGCTACAGCTGGGAGGTTGGTGCACTCATCTTCACCAGTTTTGACAAACGCCTCAGCGACTGGAAATTTATGTTTTTGTATTTTTATCCCACCCTATCTCATTATGTTTCAGGCAGGTTACAACAGTAAAAACAAATTTAGAAGAACCCATTAAAAACAATAACGGTGAGCCAGTTTGTTCTAGTGGTTAGGGAGCCAACCCTTATCTGGGAATACAGGGTTTGATTCCGCACTCCAAGATCATCCCTAAGTACAAAACATTACAATACTCCAATCTAGAAATTACCAGAGCATAAATTACTATGGCCAGATCACGTCTGTCCAAATCGTCTACATTTGGCCTTCTGTACGTTTTCAGTAACAACTGTGATCTTAATCATTTGTAATGATGGTTGGAACTGCCTGGAATTGTCTAAAATGTGGAGATATGTGGAGCCACTGGTTTAGGTAGTTCACTGTAGGTTGTACAGTGTTCCAGATGCTGTAGGCTGTCAATAGTCCAAACTCCATGATCAGCCATGAGTGATATCTGGGAGCAACAATACCTTCATTTACTTATAGGATTAAAGTAGCAATTGCTGAAGAGCATTTAAGAATGAAAACTTACCAAAGAGATTATAAATTTGTTCCAGTGGTAAACTGTCAGAGCAGTGCAGTTTACTAATAAGAAGTTGGGCCTTTTTAGAGGTATTTGAGAGAAGAGATATACAAGAGAATATTAAGAGGTTTTTGGCAGTTGTAATCTGTTGTGTTACATCTGGAAATTGAATTTCCTCTTATTTTCCACACTTCTCCATTGTTTCTAGTTCCTCTGTTCCATTCTCTCCCAGTCCAAAATAAATACCACCCTCTGATCTGTGTGTAGTGGAACAGGTGTGTAAGGAACTGAATTAGGCTTCAGATGTTTTTGTTTTTTTATAGACTGGAACTTTTTGTCCATTTTTCAGTTCACTGCTGCTGCTGATAAAGTTTGATTTCACATCCCTTGCCTAAGTAAGCTGTTTTGGTTGAGCTACATTTTAAGAATGTATGGAATTTGGGGAATGGTTATTTTGTTATTTATTTTTGTATTTAAACACTTAGCTTATCAGTTTCCTTAAAAATTGGTAAAGTAGGCTTATGAAACATTTAATAAATGGCATTTGTCCAATTCCTGGTATTTAATCTTTTAATGGCATTTTAAGGATTATGAAATCCATTGTCACAGCACTTTAATTTGGTTACACCGGATGGTGATATTCCCAAGCCTAAATATTTTCAGGCAATACAGGGCTAGCTGCCTGCCATAATATTTGAATGTAAGATCTCTGCCATCTATGTGATGCTGTATATATGTATAGAGTAGCTGCCTGTTGTTTGGAAGTGACAGTTAACTCCCCCCTCCCTGCTGGGGTCAAGTGATACATTTTGGCTCCAAGTTTAAACTGAGTTTTGAAAAATAATTACTGTTCATTGGTTGAGGGCCAAACCCCGCCCAGCTATGAAATATATAAATATGCTGGGCTTTCTGGTCAATGCTGCTTCCAACAAAACCTGCCTTGATCCTGAGCTGAAATAAATCACTGTTCATCTTTTTAAAGAAAGAGTCTCGTGGTTATTCTTTGCCAGCCTGACAGATATCCCCTAAGATGTAACAAATGACATTTTTTGACCATCATACACATAGAAATTTTCCTACCCTGTTCAGTCTGCAAGGCTTTTGTAGTTTTTGCTAAAGTAACTAGTGGCGGGGGGTGGGGGAGTGAATTAGGTGTGAAATGTCTAATGAGTGTCAACAACATTTTTATTTCCATGGATTTAGTTCCCTAAAGGACATATATGTAGATTATGTGTTGCTTGCTGTGTATCTTTTTTTTTTCTGGATTCTCTCGAGTCCAACGTTATCAGTTCTGTATTGCAAAAATAGCTGTCCATATCTTTTTTTTAGTCAGCTAGGAAGGTAAACGGAAAGACTTGAAGTGATGATTTTGCTGCACTGAGATCCACAATCATCTATTCTTCTCTGTCTAGAATTTATCAGTATTTAATGATTCCTATGAAATATTAAACTGAGGGATAGCAATTAATAGACAGATGGGAGAAGATTATGCATTGCACCTTTGCCTTTTCTCCTCATCTGAAATTAGTTTAAAGGCTTTTCAGTTTTATTTTCCTTGAACCTCAACCTGGGCTGCTGTCCATGACGTATCTAAAACTAAGGTCACTTTAAACAAACCAGCTTTGTAACTTAGCACTTCAACATGACTTCTTGAAATTAGCCAGGTAATCAACAGTCCAGATGGCTTAAACCAAAACAAAATTAGTTAGGTCTTTTGCTCAGGGAGGTAAACCTACTGAAACAGCCATTCTGGCTGTGCAGAAAAGGAAGCCTGGAGGGGGAAGTTCTTTGGTCAATATATATTGGATACCTATAAACATGCCTTTTAATTTTATCAGGGGGCATGTACGTCATTCATTTAGTTCCCTTTCAGAGCGACATGGAGAAAGTGCCAAATGGTTTTCCTTCCATATTATCTAACCCAGAAAACACCCTTGGGTTAGATAATTTGGAAGCAAAACAGTTTGTCACTTTGCTCATGTGTTCTCTTACTCTGAAAGTGAATCAGATGTGAATCAAATGAAGTGTAGGTACACCTACTCTTTTCTGGCCCATATCAGACTACTTCATACTTTATGAGCAAACTTATCAATCTAGACTGCAAATTCCAGTCACACTGCTGGTTTACCGCATGTAACCTCATAAGACTGTATGGATATTTTTAAGCTTGGACTATCAAGTGGATAGCATTATTACCAGATTTGCACATGACACAGAACTGAGTGGTATACTAAAGGCTATAGAACAATGGTTCTCGACCTTCCTAATGCTGCGACCCCTTAATGCAGTTCTTCATGTTGTGGAGACCCCCAGCCACGGGGGTGGGGCAGCTGGGAGAGGGGAGGGAGGGGCAGTGGGAGACCCTTCGCAACCCCTCTAAGGGTAGTTTGACCCCCAAAGGGGTCGCAACCCACAGATTGACAACCGCTGCTGTAGAAGATGGTATCATAATTCAAAATGCTCTTGGTAGGTTAACAAGCTGGACTGAAAAATAAAAAAAATGAAATTAATTAAAAATGCTTAAAAGTGGTTCACATAGGACAAAAAATATCAAAGGCACAAAAATAAAATGGCGAATGATTGACTTGGTAGCAATATATGTGAAAAAAAGACACTTTCCCTCCTTTCCCTCTTTTCCTGTCTCATGCTGACTGCTTTTGACAGCCCTCATAATACAGTGGAATTGTCACAGCAATCCTGATTTGGCACTGTGTGTGTATGTATGTGTGTGTTTTTGAATATAATACACTGTCCTAGTGGAGACCTGTCATGTAATATTGCCACCTGGAATTCTTGTCAACCAATACCTGTCAAGCAGTTACAGTAATCTAGTCATATTTTTGTGGCTTTTTAAAACTACACAAGCATACAGCCATAGTTGGGACATAGAAACAACTATAGTTGTCCCAGTTCCCATGAAGATTTAACTTTTGCAGGTGAGGCAAAAGGTAGAGCAAAAGTACAGTCAAGCCTTTTCCAAAGATGTCTCACTTTGCCCACTTTCCATCACAGGGTTTGGAGGCTGATTAGACAAGTTCTAGGGCTCTTTTTCCCCCTTCCAGGACTATAAAGTTGGTCATTCCCATGTTGTGATTTCTCTGGAATATTGCTGCTGCTTTGTAGACAAATTATGAGGTAAACAATTTATGCAATCTCAATGTAGTGAAACAACAACACTCATTATTATATATTGTTGTTTGATATGGTGGATTTTAAGGTTGTAACCTGCCCAAAGACCTTCAGGTATAGGGTGGGATAGCAATATAAATAATAAATAAACTTCAGGCTATAATAAGAAAAATAATGATGTAATAATAAAAACATACAAAACAGCCATTACAATTAATTATCCTATATACTAAATCACAAGGGGAAACAAAGAGATGTTAAGGATACATTCAATATTGGGGATGAGGTAAAAGTAAAGAAATTTGATGGACTCTAAAGGCTATTTGCAGAGATTGAAGAGCAGGTTAAGATTTTGCCTTTGTCTTCTGCTTGAGATGCCCACTGTGTGAGACAGGATGCTGAGCTAGATTGGCTGTGGCCCAATCCAGCATGGCTTATTTTCTTATGACGGTAACGGTAAAAAAATTTCTTCCCCAAGCTCCCTGAGTTAAAACAGCACAGCAGATACATTTGTTTTGACCCTCTTCATTTTGAATATGTTTCTTTTCCATCTCACCACTGCCAGCACTCAGAATTCTGTGGCCTTGGAGTACCCATCTACATTTGATATGTTTGGAGTCACTTGAATTTCACTATCAAGTTTTGGGGATTCCCTTTTTTCTTCCATTCTTGTCCTCTTGTGAATGTCATCGGCCTTTCATCCCCATGTGTTTGCAAACTCAGGCCTGCTGATAGTTACATTCTGTTTTTGTCTACATGAGACTCCAGATTTGTAAAATAAGCTCACTTTTAGGATAAAGGATTATTGTGAGATTGGTGTGAAATTACAAAACTGTTCTATTCAGTAACCCATGAAAAGTGCAGTTATCTATTCCTGCTCTTTCATAAAACTCATAGGAAAATGCACTTTTATGCTAAGAGGCATTTAGAACGCATTGAAACTTATTGTTTGGACAGTATTGTTATAGCACTGTATTTTTTAAATGTTTCAATGGTTTGTAATATCTTTATTGTACATTGAAGTAGTTCCCCTTTTTACAAGAGCATGAAAAAAGCATAGGGTTTTTTTTAAGAATGCACAGCTTATGCCATTTAGTGATAGTATTAAACTGTGGCATTCATGGTACGAGTATGTTATGTATATTAATGAAAGCTTCTGTATCTCTTCAGTGTCTTCAAATTAGGAGTGTCTACATGGTGCATGGGTTGTTGTGTGTAGCCAGAATAGTGCACCTAGTACACCTGTGTTTTGCAGACCACAGCTTAAATATATCTCAATACGCCTTGCATGAATTAATGTATGAGGGATGATTGTATTCCTGTGTCAATGTATGCAAAGTAATTTAGCCCCAGTAAAGAATTAATCTAAAGGCTAAATGCATGCAGCACTGTGAGGAAGAACCTGATTCTATAGTTTGACTTCAAACTCTTTTGACTGCTGAAATGTAAACAATTGTAGTAATCATTCCCTTTTTATAACAGCTCTGAAACATCAAACACTTAATTTTGTGCATCGGTTCACATTTTGATGCCTTCAGCATTTTATAAATACACAGAAGCCTTTTTCCAGGGAAGCAATCAAGCCATTTGTCAAAAGATTTCTGATTACCAAAGGGATTTTGAAGTTGTTGACACTGCTGGCTGTTTAATTTTCGACAATCTTTATATCTGAACTTCTAGGAGTTGGCCAGGATCCAAAGAAACACACTAAGCCTGTGTACAAGGAAGCTTAAAACTTGCATATCATCAACAATAGATTCCACCTTGCTCATCCAACCATATTTAATTCTCATCAATGCAGGTGGAATGACTTTGTACCCAAGACAATTGACATTGTAGCTGGTACTGTTCATATCTGATTTTAAAAATATAGTTATGAAATACTGTTTTAGGATACCACCCATCCAATTGGGAAAATCAATGCAGTTTCATGATACCACCCATTCTTGGGGAAATCCATGTAGAAATCAAGCAAATAACATATATGGTTTTACTGTGCAAAGACTAAGAACAAGTATGATACAAAACAAGTCCATACATTACCCAATTTTTTCACCCATACAAATGAGGATTACAAGTTTTGACAGTTTCACTGTTGTATAACTTGGTTGTTCAAAGGCAGATTTTTTTTATTTTTAAAAAAATAGAAAAAAAACCCTCCTTGGATTGCAGCTATAATTTCTCATTTAAAAGAAGAGTTGTCTAATTTTGAGGGTGATGCATTGTTAAAAGTTTACTTAAAACTTTCAGAACATTTCCAGATATTACTACAATTTTAGGTTGCCCTTTTCTGTATTGTAGAAATAGCCATTGGTGAATATTGTACATGGCAAAATTATTTCATCCATCAAAAGTAAAGCTATGGATGAAAACAAACTTGACCACGGTAGTGGAACTGAAGCACTGCCAATAGTTAGTGAATGTCCTCTTTCTATATTTGTGTGTCTCTCTGTGTATGAGAGAGAGCGAGGGTGTGCAGCACAATTTGCATTTCTCATGCACTGAAAGTATATACAAAAATATTTAGAAGTAATGGGCAAGGAATGTGAATTTTATCAGTATTGACTTTCTGCCGTGAATAGGAATGTTTTCCTAACTCAAATAGGAAAATTTAGTCCTCAGAAGTACATCTTCTGCCAGATTAGTGTTCCACATGCAAAATAATAAGGCCAAATGTATGTGTAACTAAGCTTTAGAATTTTGGGTTCAGGTAAGACAATTTGAGCAAAGAGCCAAATACGCATGTTCCAGTATTTGTTAATATACTGTCTTTTGATGCAGACATTCACTGAGAGAAGCAACTGTGATTTCAGATTATTAATTGTATTTAATTTTGTTATGTATTTTTATTGCTTGTTGTTTTTATGATTATTTCTCTTTACCATCCTGGGGTTACAATGGTATATAAAATATCCTTCAGAAGAATGCTAGGATATAAATACACATTTAGTGTTCCTTTGTGGCTTGTAGTTCTACTAGTCTCTCAAATTATGTGGATATTAAGTTCCCAGAAAATAGTGTATAAATGCATCACATAAACAAAGTGATTGACTATCATGTAAAACTGGGGCTAGGAAAACTTGACTAAACTTCAGCTGACTTATACTTTTTATCCTCTCTGTTAACCAATAAGCCTATTAACACCTAGAATTTCCTTGTCTCTTCTGCCTCTTGTTTCATCTTGAGGGTCTCAAGGCCTGGAAACCCTGCACCATAATTGATCATAATAACACAAATGAGGAGGATTTTCCAAAGAGAAATCTCCAAAGAGAATTCACTATATCAGTGGGCGGCAGTACCTCCTGCAGGGGAAAGGACCTGAAAATTAGAGGCCCATATCTAAGACCAAGAGAAAAAAGGGACAGTGTCAAAGGCCTACTGAGACTGAGAAACTGGGCAAGGGCTATGAGGTAACTAGGGCAGTGGCCTTATCTGTTCCAGGTTAAGCAGGTGGAACTGCACCTGAAGAGACATGAATTAGCAGAGAGTACTCATCCAAGATACTAGTCACAGAGGTTTCCATGGGGCGCTGAGAGAGGCCAGAGAAGTCAGCAACAGATGAACCGTATTCCAAGCAGAAAAACATTGGGAGGAGGTTCAGTAAAGCTGGTGTCATCATCCTGGGTGGGAGTGACATTGTAAATAGTGGTGACAAAGTGCTAAGGTTAAAAAGAAACTGTCTTCACAGGAGGTTGAAGAAAACAGTTCAAAATGATGGCAGCCCGTAAGGTGAGCTTTGCCATCATTGTCAGCTCTAAGGTTATGGGACACTGCAAACACTGTTGTTTTAATATATACTGTTATTATTTTAATATGTTTGATTTTAAATGTTGTTACCTGCCCTGAGACCTCTGGCTGTAAGGTGGGATAAAAATGCAAATAAATAAATAAATAAATAAAATGACACAGAGACCTGCTGGAAAAGACTTGTAAATCCAGAAAAGAGTCCCTTCCACAAAGCCCAAGGGGAATAAAGACTCTGCGGTCTTCCTTCAGGAATTCTTCAGGAGTGGAGAAAGAATGTCCATAAGTCTTCTGAAAGGTCATTCACTCTGTACGATCTTTTGCCATGGCACAAATTGAGGGACTACTGTATATTTAAGTGCAACACCTGTTCATAGGATGCATGCAGGTAACAGAGTGACCTGCTACATAATTCCCTTACTTTTCCACATTTCACACGATTTATAAATTATTCTAGGAAGATGCTTTCAGAATTGTACATATGAAGCCATTTAGCATATTCTTGGTTGGTTAAGAGATATACCTTACCTATGCTTAAAATCCCCACTGAAGCTATTCAGCCCTGGTAAACTATTTAATAAAGTAATTGCAGATATGGAATCATGAGTGTTTTGTTTACTGCTAGCTATTTGCTTCTATTTATTATTTATTATTAGTTAGGACTGTGCCCTCCCACACTATTTACCTTTTGTATCTTGTCCCTTTAGATTGTAAGCATGAGGGCAGGGACCTGTCTAGGATTAATGTAATATTGTTACCGCCCTGAGACCTTCGGGTATAAGGTGGGATAGAAATGCAAATAAATAAATAATGAATATCCTACAATATGGGTTTGTATAAAATTAGCATCAATAAATTTAAAGTAATACAACTTGCCGCGATTAGCATCTGTTTAGTGGAACAAAGTAATCTGATACCTTATCAAAGGAACAAAACATCTAGCGTGATTGCAATCTTCTGTTATTACTCAGACACACCAAGCACACACATTTATTTTTGTAACCCGATACCAATCTGAAGCAAGCTTCTAATATACATAAACTTTTTTTGTTCTTCGGAGTAATTAATATGGGCTTAATCCCTCTTGTCTGATTGATGTTGAGCAGTGGAATGATTGCTCAGTGCCTTATATCTGACCTGCATTTAAATTGCTTTGATTAGCATACAGTACTTTGATCAAAGAATAGAGACTTCACTGACTTTAAAGTTTGAATATTATTTCAGTGAACTGCTGATACCCTTAACAAGGCTTATTCTAAGAAAGAGATATGGTTTAGGGTGAATTTGCATGAAATGATGTGTCTGTGCTGTTTTGAGAGACAACATACGGAAGCAGAGATCACAGGAGATCAGTTGTTTTGTTTTCCTTGCTGTTAACACAAGCTGGAGGAAAAAATGATAGCAACCAAACAGGACTACAGTGAATGCACAGCTGCTTTTACATCAACACCCTATGTAATGATTAGATTATTAAAAGTTGCTCTTGTTCAATCAGTCCAAAATCTTAAGAGCATTTAGCAAGAAAAAATATTAAATCAGAAATTCCCTATCCAGCCCTAACCATTTCTATATCACTGTGACATTGTTTATCCTATGTATAATTCACAGTCCCGACTAAATTCCCAACTAGAGCATTCTATATTATGTAGATGTTTCAAAATATGGTTAGTCTTTCTTTTCTGGCACTCCTGTCTTTCCATCTGTAGCATGTTAGTTGACTGGTTATCCTCTCCAATTCTATCATGAGACCTCTGTTCACACGTACCTTTTAGTGAGCTCCAGTCTACAGGCTTATCTACACTTAGCTGCAACCACAGCTCATCCAGAATTGCCTGAGGTTTCCCTGAAGCAATCCAGCTGTGAACTGCAAAAAACAGCCACAGCTGCCCAGAAACACCTGGATCACTCCTGGGAAGGTGAATTTGCAGCCTCTCTGAGTGTGGCATTCTATGTGGGCATGGTTGCAGTTACGCAGTTGTGTGCAGCTGCCAGATTGCCATGGAAATGTCTGGCGTCTTTGGATGTTGCTTCAGATGTTGCTTTTCCAATCCAGGAAGCCCCCAGGCAGACGCCTCACTCTTACAAGGACTGCTGGCCAGGCACAGGACGAATGACCACCAGCATTTGGGAGGTCCATGCTAGCAACATCAACTATGCTAATGTACATCATTAGGACATTTGCACAATCCTATCTCACACATGCTCATTGACTGCAATCACTGCATTTTAGTTGTTGTACTTCATCTGTTAAGGTAATTTGTATAGGTAAATAACTGGTCCAATTGCAAAATAATATGAAATTAGAATATAATAAAATTCATGGGCGGGGGGGAACTGCAGCTATATATTTAGTCAGATTATGAACAAATCCTTTCTGCATGCACATAATATATGTAATACATTAAGATATTTATTTGTGGATGTTTGTTATGGTTTTCTCTTTGGATATTTTCCCCATGGAACAAGCATCAATCTTTGTAACACCTCGCTCATGTACAAAGAATTGGTAACTGGGCAGTAGTTAAAATATCCAATAGGGTATTTTTAGGAATGGTTGAAACCACCATCTCTTTCAGGGCTGGTGGTACTGCTCTGTCCTATGACATTATGTTCACTAGACCTTGAACCCACTCCGTTTGCTTTAAAACACAGTTTGTTTTATTCAGCCAAGATAGGCAGAGATGGGCATGTTGTAGGCCAAAGACTTTTCTCTCCTTCTCCCTCTCATCCTCTGCAAGGTGTCATTGCTCCTGGTCTGGTTTCTGCAGCAAAGGGTTTGAGTGTGGGAGAAAAGTTATACCCAACAGCTCTCCCTGTCTGTTTTTGTTTTTTCTTCATATACAGGGCAGGTAGGTAGGTATTCTTCTAGAAGGTAAGGGACAGGAAAAGTTAGCACAGCTCATTGCAATGGCAAGATAGATTGCATGGACAGTCTCAGGCTAGAAATGGTTGCCAGGAGGAGAATGCTGACTGAGGCTATCAGTCTGGAAGTGTTTCTTCATATCGACCTGCCCATGCCTTAACATCTAGAGGGGAGGCCCTCCTGGTTGCCACCCTCAGTAGTAAAAGGGGTGGGCACCTGGGAGTGGGCCTTCTCAGTGATGGTCCCTAGGCTATGGCATAGAACTACAAATGATAAATAAATATATGGAAGGGCTTTTGTTTATTTAAGAATTTAAATCCCACCCTTCACCAAAAGGTCCCAGACCAGGTCATGATTATAAAAGATAAAATATATAACGTATTCTTAAGACATCTATCCAGATACAGAAAATGATGTTATTGAGTAGAGCAACTTTCATAAGGTACATCTGGTTGCAGCCTAAGAGATAGAACAATCCAGTTCAAATATGCTTTTGGCCATGGAAGCTTATCAAGTGATCTTGGGACAGTTGTTGTTCCTCGGCCTAATGTTTGCCGTTTTTATATATTTCTGACCTCCAGTTAATTGTTTGTATGTGAAGACACACTTGCCTTGAATATCACCATTGTCTGTTTTATTATGTGCACAGTGACTAACAAGAAGCCTGCACAGGCATCTATTACAAAAGTCAAACAATTTGAAGGTTCTACGTCTTTTGTACGAAGGTCACAGTGGATGCTTGAACAACTTCGCCAGGTTAATGGTATAGACCCTCACAGGGTGAGTATTTTGCTACTTCCCTTGCTCTCATTTTGCAAATGAAGAAAAACTCAAGTATTGCCATGGTTCAGTCTATTTTCCTAAATCTTCCTAGATTTTGTGATATAGCAATTCCCCCCCCCCCCATATATTAAAAGTTAATTAATCCAGTCCTTGAAACTGAAGTGATCCCATCTCTCCTGGCATTTTGCTTTTTGTAATTCTTTGTGTGGCACTTTGTATTTGGAGTTTAGTGTTTCCATGCAATGAAACAACTTGTTGCATAAATATTTTGTTCATGATGAGTGACACAAAGTACTTCAGAGACAAAAGGCACTGAAGAACAATTATTTGACAACATACAATCTCAATGAATATTTTTAATCCTTTCCTCCCCCTTAGTCTTCTGGATTCATGGGCATGGTTTAGAGACCTTTGCCATATTCAAGATTGTACTGTCATGCACTTATTGTAGTTTTATAAACATAAATCATTTCCTTAGTAATTCTAGTATTATCCCTTGCAGGATTCTCCAGAATTTGATTTATTATTTGAAAATGCTTTTGACCAATGGGTAGCAAGCACAGCATCTGAAAAATGTACATTCTTTCAAATCTTACATCATGCCTGTCAGCGGTACCTTACAGACAAAAAGCCAGAATTTATTAACTGTCAGTCTAAATTAATTGGAGGTAAGTACAATTAATAAATGATTCTGCTTATTTTAAATCGTTATTCTAATAAGATGATCTAAAGCAGTGGTTCTCAATCTTCGTAATGCCGCGACCCCTTAATGGAGTTCCTCATGTTGTGGAGACCCCCAACCACAGGGGCAGAGCAGGTGGGAGGGAAGGGTTTCGGGAGACTTGTCACAACCTCTCTGAAAGGGTAATTCGACCCCCAAAGGGGTCCCGACCCCCAGGTTGAGAACCACTGATCTAAAGAATCTTGTGTGGACATTTCAAGCAATTGTACTAATTCATGTGAATTTGGATAATGACACAGAATACGTTATGCGAAGTAAGGCAAATAAAATTATTTTTAAAATCATCTTTAGGGGTTTTCAACACAGATTTTCAACCATTCATGCAATCCTCTGTATGTCTATTTAGGAATAAGCTTATTGAACTAACTGAATTAAAAGGTAAAATCTTAAGATGTTTACTCTAGGACAATGGTTCTCAACCTGGGGGTCGGGACCCCTTTGGGGGTCAAATTACCCTTTCAGAGGGGTCGCGACGAGTCTCCCACTGCCCTTCCCTCCCACCTCCCAGCTGCTCCACCCCCGTGGTTGGGGGTCTCCACATGAGGAACTCCATTAAGGGGTCACGGCATTAGGAAGGTTGAGAACCGCTGCTCTAGGACAAAGTAAATCTCTAATGCAGGACTGTGGCTTAACAGATATTGAAAGACTATGATCTTCATGGTGCAAACAGTCAGAAGAACCTGCTCAGCTTCAGCAGAACTTTACCATTCAGTTTGCTTGTGCAGCTGAAACAGTTGTGGAAATTAGTGTCTCTTCCCCAGTGACCCCTCACATTGAAGAGTGGTGAATGGAGCTTTGATCTAATGACTCTGTGCACAATCAAAGTATAGTTCTTCAAACAGGCACAGGTGATCAGCTAAGTGCTACTTACCTCCCAGTGGCTTCAGTCATATGAGCAATCAGCCAGCAAATCCTGCTGAAACAGGGGAGATGCTTCATTTTACCAGTATGCTTCAGTATGTAGTGATGTTTTTTGTTTGTTTGTTTGTTTGTTTGTTTGTTTTTGAGGAGGAGAGTTGCTCAGTTATTCCTGCAGGGTCTTGAATCCTATAGGTTAGTGTTATGAATTGCTTGGTGGCAGATTGCACTTGGCTACTGTGTGTTACTCAGGGGATGGGGTGGGGGGAAGAATTCCAAGGCACAGGTAATGCAAAACAACAACCTTTGTTAAAAGAAAAGAAAATGGCAATTTATACAGTGGCTACAATAGCTGATAGCGAGGCAATTGGCAATAGTGTGGCAAACAAACAGTTCAAAGGCACAGAGTTGCAGTGTAGAAGCGCAATGGCAAGGATACTGTTCAGATACTTTTTAAAAGAGTACTGCTGCATTATCCTGAGGCAACAGGTTGTGTGTGTGTGTGTGTGTGAGAGAGAGAGAAACTAAAACAATCCCTAACAGTACTAAATATCTAGTACTGTTGTCTCTCAATATACGAGTTGTCCGAGGCCCACCTCTCCATTTTTTTATTTAGTGCAGTTATATTTCTTTAGTATCTAGAGGCTGTTGCCAAGCAATGGCCATAGTTGAATCTAATGGTTGTGAACGAGACAGAACTCACCCCCACCATGACTTGTTTGGTGACTCTTAAGAAATGGTTCCATAATATCTGTAGAGGGATTGATTATGTTGCACACTTCCTTCTCTGAGCCATACCACTCCCCCAGATGGATGGAAAATGCTCTTTAAGAGATAACCACAGATTTTTGATAATGTGAGCTAATATGAGTTTGTCCACTGAATTCCTCACCTCCATCCCAGAAGTTACCAGTAGGGAGATCAACTCTGGGACTTTCTTCTAGATGGGTGAGATTGCTGAACAGTATTAACTCTTGACAAAAGCAGAGTTTAATTTATTCTAGTTCATAAGAATATATATCCCATGTGTATATTATTTCTTCCATTTATTGATTTAAGAGTCTGCAAATTCATTTCCCTGCTGATTTTGTTGTTCCCCATTTAGTGAGAATTGATTTTGCCATTCCTTCTGAGCTAAATTGGAATGGCTGATGCCAGACAATAGCCACATCCATTTATGCACTTATTTACTATGCCTTAGTTTTCTGTAACGACTTTACTAATGTCAGCAAAGTATGTTGAGTGCAATATGTGTGTTTTTGCTTCTGATAGCAAAAATCTTTGTGTGGCTCCACAAATGTTTTGTGGTGTCTGATTTGCATTATTTTCTTATGGTTTCCTGCAACATTTGTTAACTTTAATTAAACTGGTCATTGATATTGTTGAGGGAAACTATTAGAATAAGATTAAGACCTACTTCTTTTATGCACTTGTACCTTACACATTGGTCCAGGTCTCCAAAGGGAGGAGATTGTACAGCATAGTGGAAAACTGTTTAGAGTTACAGAACTTTAGGACCATCTGAAGTTTAGAGATTTGTAAACACTCTGGTGTTAATATTCTGGTTTCACTTCAAACTATATTAATCTTCTGCTTTTTTTTTTTTTGAAACTGTAATGATTAATCTCCAGGTATCTTTTCCCTTTGCATGCCCAACTGCACAGTACTGGGTTATTCCTGGCCTTTAGTGAGCAAGATCCAAAATGCAAAGTTAAATTGCATTTTATATATTACTATATACCGTATATTCTGGCGTATAAGATGACTGGGCATATAAGACGACCCCAACTTTTCCAGTTAAAATATAGAGTTTGGGATATACTCGCTGTATAAGAAGATGACCCCTGGCGTATAAGACGACCCCAACTTTTGAGAAGATTTTCCTGGGTTAAAAAGTAGTCTTATACACCAGAATATACAGTGTGTATATATATAATATTTATAAATGATATTTTCACTAGCAAATATCAGTCCTTCTCCTAAATATTAGGAACATTTAAGAGTGATGATATTACTGCTTATGCTGAGTTTCAACTGTTATTCGTGTCACGTTCTTATTGTCAAAAATGCCCATTATAATGATTTCATAATATCGAAAGAGGCAGAGGGTATGATACTTAGCATTACTAATTGGCTTCCAGGACTTTTCATTAGCTAGAGAAAAATGCAAACCCACCATTGAATCTAATGTTCCTAAATGCTTTCTCTCTAATTAAAATTATAAGTTGTGGATACAAATACTTGTTAGACCTTTAAAAGCCAGGAAACAGCATTAACATAGATGTTGTTCTCTTCCTTCCATTTTAAATTGCTGCCTTTGTAACAAGTATTGGCACATCAGCAACATCTGTATTTTGGCTGTTGCAGATTAAATGAAAAAAGGAGTCATTCTGCAAGCAGGCAGTAGGAACATAGTGACTCCCAAAATACCATATCCGTGATTTGTGCCTTGCCATGTCCATTTCCCTCCAGATCCTATTTTTCTCATGTGTCATGTTATTTTAGATTGTAAGCCTAAGGGCAGGGTCTGATTTCATGTTACATGTTGTAAGCTATTCTGAGAGCCTTTTTAGGCTTAGGAGCAGTATAGAAGACTGCATATTTGTTTATTAAACTAATTAATTGAAGTGCTTGACAGGCGCCTGGAGGGGGCTAATAAATTGAAGCTGAATCCAAACAAGACAGAGGTGCTGTGTGTCACAGGGTCTCGGGTCCGTGTAGTTGGGAAATACCCTGTCCTTGATGGGGTTGCAATGCCCTGGAAGGGACAGGTGCGAAATTTGGGGGTACTCTTGGACTCGACGCTGACACTCAGGTAGGCCGTGGCCAGGAGTGCCTGTTTGCAACAATGTTTGGTGTACCAGCTGAAGCCTTTTTTGGACAAAGATGACTTGGCCACAGTTATCCATGCTCCGGTAACTACTAGATTGGACTATTGTAATGCACTCTACATGAGGCTGCCTTTGAAGACAGTTCGGAAGCTGCAGCTAGTGCAGAATGCAGCTGCAAGGCTGTTGACTGGGTCAGCTAGCCGGATGCACATCACACTGGTCTTAAAAAGAATTGCACTGGCTGCCAATTCGCTACCAAGCCCAATTGAAGGTGTTAACTTTGGGTGTCTCCGCACAGGCCGTTAAGACCCCATTAAGCACCTGATAAGGACGCATATGACACACATCTGCAAGTTACCTTCTGCACACTGGGACAGATTAGAGCCCCTTCAAGGATGCAGCTTCCACACAGCCTCATGCGAGATTCATCTCTAATGGGGTCTAGAGGCTGCCGAATCCTGTTTTCGGGAAGACCTGAAAAATTAGGTCAGTGATGGCGAACCTTTTGAGCTCAGTGTATCAAAATTCGCAAGAAAACCTAGCTTAACTCGGGTTCTATGTCACATCTAAAAAGATCCATAATTTTGTGATATTTGTAGCTCTAGTAAAAAAGTTATATTTTTGATATATGTATTTTATTAAAAGCAAAAACAAATAATTCTTTACGTTAGTGACTTTTGTTGCTAAATCTTCAATTGAAAGTTGGTATTTCATACACTTCAAGAACAAGCAAGCACTACATGCCCAGGTGCCAGGGTGGCCATGTGTGTCATCGAAAAGGGCTTGGCGTGTCACTTGTGACACGCGTGTCATAGGTTGGCCATCACCGAATTAGGTCTTCAAACCGTTCCTGCTTGCAAATTTCGAATCAAAGGACGACACTTCCACTCGGGGACAGGAAAGGAAACACATATGGGCGGGACTGGAAGTTGCCATGTTGAGCACAGCTAGGCAGCCATGGGATCTCAGGCACGCCGCTGATTGGTGGGCAGTCTGTCCCTGACACACCCACGCATGGTGGAAACAAGCAGTTGGGCAACCATGATCTTTTCCAGCTATATGAGCCACTGGTAGTACTGTAGTTATTTATCTCATCTGAACCTAGAGAGGAGAACCACACCATTTCTCAAGGAAGCATGTTTTTTTTCAGCTGTAACACCACACCTAGTTACTTAATTTTGGACCTGTTCTTGTTCACTTAAAGTCAGTATGGTATAACTAATGTTTTATTCTGTTGTTGAAAGACTGTTATCTGTGTTTTGTGGTTACTAGCCAATTTATTATAAAAGGATGTTGGTTCATTTTGGGAGACTAGTGAAATCTAGACACTGGGCATAATTCTCTTATTTCATTATTTTCATGGGTGAATGATGATTCTGTTTTCTGTTTGGCACTGTTTTCCAGGGGGGCTATGTAGTCCAAATGTTAAGATTATCACAACTTAAATGATATTTTTGCAATATTTTTAGGTTTTATTTCTGAGGGGACTCCCTTTAATTTCAAAATGTCATCAAGAGTTTTTTAATGGTGAAACATAGAGGAAAGGATGTGTCAGAAGGAGTACATTGACTTTAAAAACAAAATTTGATTCAGATTTGTAGCTTGTGAGGTTTATTTGTTAAAAGAAAAAGGAGTTGAACGTTGCCCACAGTTTAGGCTGAAAATTCCCTGTTGCATTATTATTTGAGTACTACTTTTAGTTCACATTTCAAATTCTGAAGAATAGAGTTGCTGACATCTACAGGCAAAGCTTAGAACTGCAAAGATTTTTAATAGATAAGATTTAAAAAAAAAAGAAAGCAAAAAGGGATTACAGTGGTACCTCGACATACAAGTGCTTTGAGATAAGAGTGTTTTGAGATACAAGCCGCTGAGCGAGTGATATTTTGCTTTGAGATGAGAGCAAGATTTGAGATACGAGTATGTAAATACAGTACAGTACATAACAAAGACAACTGAGGTGGTGTTTTGGGAGCTGGAATGGATTAATGGGAAAATTGCTTTGAGATACGAGCGATTTGACATAAGAGCAAGGTTACGGAACGAATTAAACTCGTATGTCAAGGTACCACTGTATTGGGATTCTACATAGAGTAGTCTGCTCTGCTCCCTGGACTTAGGACATGAGTTTCCAAACTTAATTAAAAGAACTCACTGGCTTAGCCACAGAGATTTGAAAAGAAAACACAGTATCTTTGCCTCCTGTAACCTTTTCTCCAAGACAGTTGGCTTGAATTACTAATAGATCAGCCAATTTTATTTCCTCAAGAGAATACGTTGCCTTTGTGATTGCTGCTCTGAGTCAATTGCTTTCTCTAGCCAAGTATTAGTTAAGATTAGCAAAATATGCTATAAATAATCCAGATAGTAATTTTTCATGAACAAAAAATCCCATTCGGGTTTTAAGTGAATAGGAACTTTTTAAACCATAAACTTTTTATGGTTTTGAAAAAGACATAAAAGAGAATAATAACAAGAGTAACATTTTAACCGAGTTTGATTCCTTGGTATATTCTGCTTTAGTGAAATATAAATTTTATAACTGTGATATTTTATTATATGCACAAATAAGTATATTTGTGCATAGGTGTCTTACAAACATTTTGCCTACCTGTGGTGCGCTCTTTTGGCCCAAGCGGATCTCTCTCGCTCGCTTTACTGCACTACCTGGTGCTTTTAAAAATATACTTTTGTAAATAATGGCTTCCCTTTAAAGTTGTGTTGGCCTGGCCAAAGAGCACACCACTTTCCCTTGCCTCAGCAAGTAAACCCCCTAGCGGAGAAGCGTCCTTATCAGCCTCCCTCAGCTCACTTTCTCCCGCTAGCTTTCACTAGTTTTGAAATCACAGAGTTCCTTTTCCTAAGAATCCCCCATATAAGAAATAATACCACTTCAGGCTCAAGTCTTCTCAAACAAAAGTACTTGTTCTTTATTGGTAACAATTATATGAATAAGTCAGTGAATTAAATGGATAAAATATCTAGCAGGCACTTCAAAGAGAAATGATAAACAGTTTCGCAGATAACACACACTGCCCCAGACAGCCTACTCTGACCTAGACTATCTATAGGTCTCACCCTGGCCTTTCCTAACCTAAGACTCTATGGAACTATATGGAACTATCTTGGCAATTTTCCCCTCCAGATGCAGAGCAGTTTCACCCAGACCTCCCACTCAGAAAACTCCCAAGCACAGAACAAACTCCCTTCTTAGAAGGTGCCTTATATACCTCCTGCCTGGCATGAGCCAACCCTGGATTGGCTGATTCTGTGGGCTTTCTATCCCCCCCTTTAATATGCTAATTAGGGAAGTCTCACTCTTCTGCTTACCTGTTCTTAGCATAGTTTCACAGTATAAATATTAAATGCAATAAATACTTTTAAACACATTTGCAAACATTCCTTTAAATATGTTAACGAGGTATCACACTACCTTCTATTCTGTGTGGATGTACATAGATGGGTTTATAAGTCTCTCATTGCTGGAGAAAACTTTTGAGAGTCCCTTGGACTGCAAGATCAACCCTAAATCAAGCCTGACTGTTCACTGAAAGGATAAATACTGAAACAGAAATTAAAATAATCTGGCCACCTAATGAGAAGTCAGGATTCACTAGAAAAGAAGGAAAGATTGAGTGCAAAAGAAGAAGTGGACAGCAGAGGTTGAGGTGGATAGCTAGTGTCATGGTGGCAATGAACATGTGCTTGGGTGAACTTCAGGAAGCAAGAGAGATCAGAAAGGTCTGATGTGCTACAATCCATGGGGTCACGGAGAGTTGGACATGACTGAATGACTAAACAATAGCAACAATTTCTCTCATAAACTGTGTAACTACTAATGTACCTTCAAAAATATGCCAGTGAAAAAATGTTGTTTGCTCTCATAAATATTCATTGAATATTACTGAACAACAACTGCACTGCGCCAACACCCTCTTTGTATACCCCAACCATAAATTTGTATATATTTTCTATCATTTGTAAATTTAGATCCTTTTCTTTGGGTAGGGTATATGATTCAAAAACCAATCATACTCTGATCATAATGTGTTTAATAGCTTAGATGTAAACAGGTTAAGCTTTTTGGATATTTTCCCCCCATAATTATAGTTCCATTCTAGATTTAATTTGTAGATTTTTCACTGGCTGTACAATTGTTAAAGGAACAACATTCCAGTTTTACTTTAGAGCTAAAATATGCGAAGAAGTCAATCCTTGAACTGTAAAATAAAAATGTCTCTCTAGATATGTCAGCAACTCACTATAGACTGGTTTATATTTGTATCTTACAACATAGATTAAATGATATGATAAAACCAGAAGACCACTTTTTCCAAGGCTTCCTTCTTAATATGCTTAATGGCCTAGCGCAGTGATGGCCAACCTATGACACACGTGTCACAGGTGACACGGCAAGCCCTTTTGGGTGACACATATGGCCACCCTGGCACCTGGGCATGTAGTGCTTGCTTGTTCTTGAAGTGTATGAAATACCAACTTTCAACTGAAGATTTATCAAGCAAAATTCAGCAACAAAAGTCACTAATGTAAAGAATTATTTGTTTTTGCTTTTAATAAAATACATATGGTATATCAAAAATATAACTTTTACACTAGAGCTACAGATATCACAAAATTATGGATATTTCTAGATGTGACTCAGTGCACGAGTTAAGCTAGGTTTTCTTGCTAATATTGACACACTGAGCTCAAAAGGTTCATCATCACTGGCCTAGCCTCTTAGTTTTTCATCATTCCAGTAATAAACCAGATTCTTTCATTAAAGCCCTTGGGATTTAAGCTTAAGGTTTTACAACCAAAACTCCTTATAAGACCAATTATATTTCTTTGCATCTCTGATTATATCTCCTTACATATATATTTCTGATACCCTAACCGGTGCATCATATTGATTATAAATATGACAACTTCCTATTATTACACATGTGTAATGTTATATCTAAGCAAATGAAAAGAACACTGTTGCAATTTGCTTTGTAGAAGACCATCTTTTCTCTTGTAGCCTCTCCAGTGTACCATTCTAACATACAAATTCCAGGGCAAAAGGAGTCACCATTCTTATAGTTGTCATACTTGTGCCTAGTTGTGGAAATACTGTATGACTGTACTGGAGCATCTCTGCTACATGGGATGGGAAAGAAAAAATAATTTTATGTGGCTTCTTTTGTCATTACTGCTTAGCCTGGAATATTTGATATCTAGTGAAGAATTAATGAGGGAGTGCATCCGCTATGAAGACTTGTCAGTTGATTCTACCCACTGAAGCTAGAGTTAACTGGGAACACAGCCAGTGTGTGTTTAAAAGGATCCATGTGAACCTCACTATTCAGATATATTAAAAGACTGCCTAAAGGATGCAGAAATGCACTCTCAACCCCTTTTTAGGTTTGAATTCTGTAACGTCACTGATTTTTGCCTCATCTTAATTCTAAGTAAGAATTAGACTTCATATGTTTGTGTCCTATATATTCCACTGTTAATTAGATTAATAGTCCACTGTTAATTAGATTAACCTTTCACTATCTGCAGTCTTTCTTTTATTAAACTAAATTTTTTTACCCTCCTATATGAAAAGGAATGGGCCTAAGAATCACTAAGTTGGTGACAAGGCCCACACATGAGAAGGTAATGCAGAAATATTTGACTGCAATTCCATGGGTATTCCCAGCATTAACTGTAGGGGGCGGGGAGTTAAGTGTCTCACACCTGTATAGCCTGTCATATGAGACTCAGGCAGAATCTTCACAGGAAGTGGGGAAGCACTATAAACCTACTTTTTCTTCCCTTTAATTTTAGAAGACTAGCACTATAGTGCTAATCTCAATGCAGAGTCTGCTATATGTACACCTTTGTTCTCTGCTCTTAGTTTCAAAGACCAGCCTTTGAAACAGAGTGGTTTGGAGAAGTAATTGTGGTATTTCCTTTAGATCATGCCATTGACTACTGCCATCTAGAGGCCCCCTACCGTGCATGAAGAAAGAGTGTGTGAGCATTAAGGTATATGCTATCTTCAGGATAACAATAATCCCAGCAATCAAAATAAAAAATTGAAATTACAGACAGATCCAATTTGCATGAATTTTATCACAGCAACTCATAATATGACTTAGTAGAGTTTATGTCTCCATGCATGCCTGTATGTACTTCTGACAATGTCTGAACATGGTCCTGATGTGACAGATGGTATCCTGGGGGATCATGCCATCAGTGAGCTCCTGAACAATCTGTAGTGTCTTTGGTGACATCAGTTGCTTCAACATATCATTATGTCTAATGGATTCATTATGTCTAAAGAACATAAGGGCCAATCTGTGGCATCAGTGTCTTCATCATCCAGGAACTGTCTATGCACTCTGGCCTCATGAAGCCAGACATTGTCCTGCACTAGGAGAAACCCAGGGCCCATTACAACAGCATAATGTTTGATAATGACTCAGGATTTCATCCCAGTATGTAATAGCAGTCAGTGTACTGCTGGCTGTCACATGATGATATGTGTGAACCTCCAAGGATATGCCTCCCCAGACCATCACTGCCCCACCACCAAACCTGTCATGCTGGATGATGTTGCAGGCAGCATAGCATGCACCAGGGCATCTCCACTTGTGCTCAGTGTGAACCCATTCTCATCTGTGAAAAGAATCGAGCACCAATAGCGGACCTGCTAATTTTTATGTTCTCTGGCAAATGCCAATCGAGCTACACAGTACTGGGCTGGGAGCACAGATTCCATTGCAGGAGATTGGGACTTCAGGAGCCCTCATGGAGTCTGTTTCTGACAGTTTGGTCAGAAACATGCACACCAGTAATCTGCTGGAGCTCATTTTGTAGTGCTCTGACACTTCTCCTGTTCCTTATCAGGCAAGGATGCAGATACCACTCCTGATTTCTGAGTTGATGCCCTTCTTTGGCCCTATCCAATTCTCATGTAATGGACCATGTCCTGGAATCTGTCCATGCTTCTGAGACTGTGCTGGGAGACACACTAAACCTTCTTGCAATGGGACCTGGACTTCATGTATAACCTTAATGAGCTGTGGGGATCTCCTCATCCACAGTGACACTAGCAAAATGCAAAACTAGAGAAGAATGAGTCAGGAATGAAAAGGAGAGAGTATTGTCTGTGACTGCCATCTGGTAAACCATTCCCTGTTTGGTGCTTGTCTTTCTGTTGCCCTTCCAATCACTTTAATTTTCACCAAAGCAGGTGAAATTGATTCACAATTGCTTATGCTTCCTAATTGGACAATTTGATATCCCATAAGTTGAAGTGACTGTGATGCTTCAGTGTCCCTTAATTTTTTTTTTAATTTTTTTTTTGAGCAGTGTATATTAATTACAAACATTCTGCTAATATGAAAGGTGCAGTTTATGGAAATGGGCTGCCAGAGAGTACACAAGTGAAAAAATGAAGACTGTATTTCTTTAACATTTTCAGAGTCGGTGGAAACAAGCCTTAGCCAGCATGATGCATTTCGAGAGTTTTGGATTGCAGTTCCTGTTAGTCTCAGTTACCATGACCAGTTGTCATAACTGCTATTCATGAAAGGGCACATCATCTCCAATATGTTAAGTTAGGGAAGGCTGATGTGAGGAGTATTGAGGCAGATGGATCATTGGTCTGACTTTGTATAAGATGTTAGTATCTCTAATTTTTATTTTTTATAGAAATCATTCTATAATAAAAACTCATTTACTCTAAATAAATAATACCAGCACCAAAAATCAGGGGTCACGTAGGCTCCACCTCTGCCAAATATTGGAGCTTTTGATCTTTCAGAAAGCACATGTAGAAGGAAGCTAATTATGGTGTGAAGAGGAAAGCTCTTCCCACTAAACCTTGCTGGTGCTATGTTACGCTGTAACCAGTTGCTGCTGAGGTGAGGATCGAACCACCACACTTCCCTGAGCCAGTTTGGATAGCACTGTGTTCTCAGCCTTGCTTTGGAAGTGCACATTTATAGTACCATGTAGTACCATCAGTTGCAGGGACTTTGCTCGTCATATCTTCAGCTATCGCTAGAGCGTGAGGGGAAAATTAGGAATCTTGTTCAGATTCTGCAGTGGCCTCTCATCTTATACATTCCATCTCCATGGTTTGTGCAAAGGTTTTACATTTACACTCCCACCTGTTTTCCCAAAGGCCAGTGAGCAATCCCATAACTGAGCGGCCATTCCATTATAAGACTACAGAAGAGGAAGAGTATGGTACTGTGGGGTCTTCCTGTTTGTCGCTGAGTTTCTTCCCTCTCCTTCCTCCCATACTGCTTTTCCTAAGACATCATGTCTTTTAAGGCCTCTTGAGAAAGCATGAGGAACTCTGACCTATTTTTAAAAATCCCAGCATTTCATCATAGTGCTACAAAACAGCCTGTCAAACCTAGGTAAAAGTGAGGGGTTGTACATTTTCTAGGCGTCTGCATCAAGTTGATCAGCCTGGCACTGTGCTAGAACAGGCTGCACCGAACATGGTGAGCTGGAAAATTTCAGTGCTTTTTAGAAAGCGTAGGAACTCTTAACTTCACATATGTGAGGGGGAAAGATGACATTGAACTTGTCTGCCTGTCCCACACCTCATGCAGCCTGATTATTCTGGGATCAGGAAGGGTCTTTATATTGTAGGCCTGAAAGCAAAGACTTGTCTAGCACGCATTTTGTAAACCACTCGGGGTTCCTTTTGATGTCTTAAGGTCAGGATAAAATTTCAATAAATTATTCAACTAAATGCTGAAATTTGACTTTCTAACACTGCATTGTATTTTGCAGGAAACAGCATACTACATTCAGCAGCAGACAGTGTGACCAGTGCAGTACAGAAAGCCAGCCAGGCTTTGAATGAGCGCGGTGAACGGTTAGGTCGAGCAGAAGAAAAAACAGAGGATATGAAGAACAGTGCTCAGCAGTTTGCAGAAACTGCACACAAGGTGGGAGATGAATAAAATATAGCTTATGCTTGAAGAAGGGTGAATTGCCTTTTGTTTCAGAGAATAATTGTTGCTAGGAAACTCCAGAAATTGGTAAGCAACATTGGTCTCAAGTGTTAGTTTTGTATTTTAATAGCTAGTTTACTTAAATTGTACAAAATTCTTGTTCGTAAATGCTGTCAACAGGCTCAAATTCCATGGTAAAATAAATAAAATACAATTGGATTTATGTATTTGAAAATTGAGCTTATAAACATAATTACTGAATATTTAGAAATGACCTGATGTGAAGAGCACCAGATGGCTGGAGGGGGGAGGGGCATATATTTCTAAAGGATCTGCCCATTTGTGAATGTAGGAAAATAATCTGTGTCACACAGTTTTTAAAAGAAGTGCCTAAAAGCCGCCTCCTCACCTCTCCTTAAAGGCTAGCAATCCCTCCATAACAGCAAATGCTCACCACAGATCTGCTGCCACTGGGCCAGTGTTCCAGGGCCCTGGTTGTTTGGTGGCAATAGCTAGCTGGAACTGGCTCATGAGCTTCATAGACATCCCTTCTTGCCCCAAGAGTGATTTCGTCATGTCTGCGGAAGGGGCTGATATATAGAGGCCTGGGGAAAAGTACATAACCTTTTTTGATTTTATGTTTGCCCTTTGGGTCTCTAATTTTCCCAAGGAACATCCCTAACTATAAGTCTGAACATACCCTTGGTATAGTTGGAATAGATAGAGATCACATACACATCCAACAACTCCGCTTGTGACCTGCTTTGCTTCTGGCACACTCCAGATATGTAACTAGTCCTTCCTGTACTGGATCTTGTTTCAGATTATATACTGGACCAAGGCCATGCAATCTGCATGCTGGTTCAGACTATGACCAGGCCCTGCCATAATCTACACTAGCATGCCCAGTGCAGAAAGGGCCTTCCACTGGCAATACTGTCGTTTTGATGGAGCTTTTCCCTTTCACTCCTAGCAGTCTTGTGACTTTGGTCATTGCTGTTTCAGCTTCTTTCTTTCTCACTGGTGGCAGACCCTGTCCCCAACCTGACAAGGATAGCATTGGGTGACACTTGCACATTCTTTAGTGTCCTTGCCACTGCCACTGTTTCTTTCAGTTTGCTTTAAAACTTTGTATATAACGATGGTATTATAAATAAGACAGAAGTTCATCAAATACAAAAATATCATTTAGAAATCTGTAACATGGGAAAATCAAGCATAGTGTGGCCAGTTTCTGCAGATGTAGAGAATCTCAACAATTAATTGGTGAATGTTTCAGGTTTCTCTTGGTACTGCCCTTCAGTGTATAAAATGGCCAGTGTGAAGGTTTGGGGCATGGGAAGTTGAAAGGAAAAACAAATTAAACTTTTCTACTGTTAACTTGTAATCAGTTTCTTCCATCTTTTAGAAAAAAGTGGAGGGAAAACTTTGGGGAAATAGAAGAAATCTGAGTGATCTTCCTTGCTTTTTCTTACCAGTCCTTCACATCTTTGAAGATGACAAACAACTTCAGTTTTTTTAACTGTTACACAAGGATTCTCAATGCTTCCCTGACTGCATGCCAGCATAAACTGTCTGTGCGAATCCATATTTACAAAAATTTCTGGGCAGCCCATATTTAAAAGTAACGTAGGAGAAACACTAACAAGATGAGAGTGGTAAATACAGAATAGATGTATTCATAGCCATGACAGATCTGGCAATTGTGGTATTAAGTATTGAATTTAGTTCCCTGTGGAAATAACATAATCCTCTTCAAATTGCCAGAGCCCTACTTTTCCTAAATTAATTGCAGATTCCTCCTTACTGCAGAAAATCAAATAAGTAAAAATAGCCTATGTTTCAGCTGCTGTTAACAATTCATTCAGTTCTGTTCTGCCAAACCCTTTCTTTTTAAAAGATTGTTGAAGATTGATTACAGAAGAATCACAAAGCTAGTTCACTTTATAAACCTCTTTGTTTTACATTAACATTTTCCGTAACCAGTACTAATGAATATGGCTGAATTCTTTCTCTTTTTCCATGGTGGAGGAAGTTAATTGTCCTGGATCATGTTTTGTGTATAGACATCCACAACTGTGTTTACAGTTAACAGGCAATAACTTCTAAGAATTTCTGTCAATATTTTATTCAGGATAACATTCCTCAACATCTTCAGATACATTTCCTTTTAGTAGGAGTATGTTTGTGTGTAGAATCTTCCTGGAAGAACCTCCCTTTCTAACCCCCAGTCTTCCAGGCAATTAATTAATGTCTGGAACATTTCCTGAGGATCTACAGATCTTTCAGTCTGCTACTTCAAATAGATAGTGGGGTCTGTTTGTATTTCCTCCCCTTCTACTTTAATTCAAATTTATACTGAGAGACAATAAAAGCTCACTTAGAGTATCTTCTATGCTTCAGCTGACTGGATCTTTGACATCCTATTTTTATTCAGAGTTCCCAGGATAGTCCTAGTATACTTGTTCTTATTTTCTTTCCCAACAGTGAGAAAAACTAGTCTTTGTTCAGCAGATGAAAATAGCTTTTTCCTTGAAAAATGTTTTTAACATGCTAAGTAGAAAAGTAGACATAAAAGATATAGCAGAGAGCTGCAAGAAGCACATCTATGCTTAGCTGACATAAGAACATAAGAGGAGTCCTGATGGATCAGAATACCGTCCCTCTAGTCCAGCATCCTGCCTCACACAGTAACCCACCATTTGCTTATTGGTTTCTCAAGCAGAAAACAAAGGCAAAACTTTCTGCTGCTCTCTAATCCATGCAAATGGCCATAAGAGATATCCTACCTGTCTTCAACCTGGAAGCAGTACTTATTTATTTATATTTATTTATTTATATTTATATTTATATCCCGCCCCATACCCGAGGGTCTCTGGGCGGCTTACAACATTTAAGAACAAGCACATTAAAATTGTAACACACTATAATAAAACCAACGTAAGGTTTAAAATCCAACATAATAACAAGAATAAGAATAAAAACGATATAAAAACAGTTTAAAACAGTAGTCTTTGGAAGGAGGGAAGAGTAAAGAGCATTAGCCAAAGGTCTGAGTGAAGAGGTGCGTCTTTACCACCTTCCTGAATGCAGACAGAGAAGGGGCCTGACGCACCTCCAAGGGGAGACCATTCCACAGCCTGGGGGCCACCACTGAGAAGGCCCCCTCTCGGGTGCCCACCCGCCTAACCGCTGAAGGCAGTGGGATAATCAGGAGGGCCTCTCCTGCAGATCTTAAGGCACGGGCAGGTCGATATGGGAGAAGGCGCTCCTTTAGATATCTGGGGCCCAAGTCATTTAGGGCCTTATAAGTCAGAGTTAGCACCTTGAATTGGGCTCGGTAGTAAATTGGCAGCCAGTGCAGTTCTTTTAGAACCGGCGTGATATGCGTCCGGTTAGCTGTCACCAGTCAGCACTCGGGCAGCTGCATTTTGCACTAGCTGCAACTTCTTTCTAGTGGGCATTATCCTACTTGGATCAGGTTTACTTTTAAATACCGTATATTCCAGTGTATGAGACGACTGGGCGTAGAAGACAACCCCCAACTTTCCAGTTAAAATAGAGTTTGGGATATGCTCACCATATAAGAAGATGGCCCCCGGCGTATAAGACGACCCCCGACTTTTGAGAAGATTTTCCTGGGTTAAAAAGTAGTCTTATATGCCAGAATATACAGCACTTTGATGTGACTGTATAAAGTTATTGCTGAAGAATACAGTTACAGTCTTTATACAGATTGCTGTTTTTTAGTATCTGAAATTAATTTGTGAAATGCTTTAAATCAAAACAATTCTTCATTTGCATATTCACACAGTAATACAAATTCTTAAAAAAAGGTGTTCACTGATGGAATGGGGAGGCAAGCGTTTATGCTCCTTCTGGTATTTTTATTCCAAGCCTCATTATGGAGCTCAGTCAGAAACCTCTCTTATTAGAAGTGGCCCATATGCTATGAAATATGCTCCACTTTCTGATACCACATTAAATTGTACAACTAGATGCCTAGCTGTTCTTCAGTGGGTGGTTACATGTCAAGTTAATTTCTCTGTTAAGTATGTGAGAGGCAGTTGGTGCCTTCTTTTGAGAATACACTTTGGCGTATGTATGCCAAAATATCCGCATGACAATTTGCCAATGTAACTGAGAGCTACTCAGCTGTTTCAGTACTTTTTAAAAAAAGTTTGCTGGAAGATATGATACTATGGAGGAGTGAAGGATGTTTTGCATAGCTAAAAAAAGAGACCTCAGATTCAGTCACTGATATTCCAAGGTTGGCATGGCAGTGACTGCTGGACTGAAACTAAGGAGAGCCAGTATCACTCATTGTCATATAGACAAGTACACTCTGACTTAATATAAGTTTTCTATGTTCATATGACCCAAGTTAATTGGCATTCATAAGATGTGTCATCTCAGGCTCTCAACTCAAATAAGAATCGGGGCTGCTTGCAGAGCCTGCAGAAGGAATAGAGGAAGAATTTGATATACCAAACTGCAAAATGGATAGCTGTATAAAGTTGTTGATCGCACCTGCCCTTATGTAGGACTGTCTTTATGGTTGTATTCAGATTATATTCCCATTATGATTTAAACAATTACAATCAACACTTTGTGTGTGATTTCCTTTCAAACTTGTATTTTAATTTCTTTCTTTGCATAAATCAAATCACAGTGTAATGTGACTAGAGCACAGAGAACTGACGCTTGAGCAGTTTATCCAAATGAGAACTGCAAACCATGTTTGATTCTGATTTAGGGAGATTAAAAGTTGCTACTCAGGGATAGAAAGGTGCACAAACTAAAATCACGTGTCTGGTGTTCCGTTGAACCAAACACCCATTGGCTCGGTTTGCTGGAAAACTAGTTAATTGAACAAATGGTTGTTTGTGTTTAGGAAGTTTTTCCCATTGAAAAAAGACTTTTTCAAGGGCAAAACACAGCAAACATTGATTGTTTGATCAAACAGTTTGTGTTCGCAAGTGGGGAACTGGTTCAGTTTGATCAAACCTTTGGATTTCTGAACGAGCAGATGTTCGATTCAGTGCAAGTGGACCAAGTGAACCAGTTCAGTAATCTCTATTCAGGGATGGTTCCACCATTTTGTTGCAGATAATGAATCTGATGAATATCAAGGGAACCAGAAATTGTCCATTTCTGCCCCCCTAGCCAAAATTTACTAAAAACCTACTGGTCCCTGATGTCAGCTGATAAATATGCAAGGGAGGGGAACAAGAGGAAAACACCTATCAGTCTTTACATTGCTTTTTTGACACATGTAAATGCAGCCTAAGAGAAAATGCCAACTTCTGGTCACAGTAGTTTGGAGGAGGGGGATCAGGGTATTTTTGCAAATTATTTGAAGAAGGCCTGATTGAATAGTGCGTCTGTACAATATTCATAATAAGATACTGTTAAATACAACTGAAGGATACAAGCAAGTACTCTTCCTCCCTTATCAATACCTAAACTGATCTTAAATATGGATCTTACAGCAAAAATCCAGCTACAAAATCAGTTCTAATTTGTTCCAAATCCCTTCCATGTTAACCATGCTACTTTTCTCATTTTGGCCTTTGCCCTATGAGGAAGGATAAAAAAGCCACACTTTGTCTTAGTGGGCCTTTGGTGAACCTGAAAAAAATGTGGAGGTGGAACATTGCTGTCACCCACACCCACTGTGCCTGTGCCTCATGGATCCCTGTCTTCTGGCATGCCCCATCTCACTAGTCCCTATCAAGGTGTAGAGCACTTGCTTCCATGCTAGTCCTTTGGCACACATCTCCACCTTTGGTCTAGTGGTTACACTGACGGACTCTTATCTGTTAGTCTCCCACTTCAGTTCTGCACTTCTCCATGAAGCCAACTTTCTCACAGCTCTCTTTCTGAGACCTCACAGCTCCACCTACCTCACAGGGTGTCTGTTGTGGGGAGAAGAGCAGAAGTTTTGTTAACTGCCATGAGTCCCCTTAAATGCTTGAGAAAAACCAGTATAGTGAAGTATAAAAACCAGTTACTGCTACTCTCCTCCTCCATCCCAGGAGGAGCCCTTGCAGCATGAAAATAATAATTCAGGTAGGAAGCCCCCCTGCCCAGTTCAGGGCCACTTGCCAAAACAAAAATAACTTCATAGAATCATAGAGTTGGAAGGAACCTTTAGGGTTGTTAAGTCCAACCCCCTGCTCAATGCAGGATTTCCTAAACTATCCCAGACAGATATTGGTCCAGCCTCTGCTTGAAGACCTCCAACAAATGAGATCTCACTGCCTCCTGTGGCAACCTATTCTACTGACTGATCACCCTCACTGTCAGGAAGTTTTTTCTAATATCTAATCTGTATTTACTCCCTTGAAGTTTCATACCATTGTTTCTAGTCCTCCCATCGTATTGCAAGTGAGTATAGGGACAATTCCTCTGCATTGTGACAGCCCTTTGGATACTTGAAGACCATGATCATGCCTCCTCTCAGTCTTATCTTGTGCAGGCTAAACATTCCTAGATCCTTCAACCTTTCCATGTATGACATGCTTTCCAGACCGCTAAACATTTTGGTAGCCCTCCTTTGGACTTGCTCTAGTTTGTCAATGTCTTTTTTAAATAGGGGGCCCCAGAACTGGACGCAGTACTCTAAATGAGTTCTGCCCAAGGTAGAGTAAAGAGGAATAATTGCTTCTCATGATCTAGACTCTATGCTCCACTTGATACATCCTAGGATGGTGTTTGCCTTTTTTGCAGCTGCATCACATTGTTGACTCATGTTCATCCTGTGATCACCCAGTACACCCAGATCCTTTTCACTTGTGCTACTACTCAGCCTAATTCCTCCCATTCTTGCCCTTGTGTTAGCACTTTCAGCACACAAAAAAGCCCGAAGCCAGCTGAGAGCATGAAGGGGCAGAACAGAGTTATCAGCCATGGAAATGAGAGTGTTTCCCTTGTTTGAGCAGGCATCTTCCCATCCTGATGAATTGATGTCTGCTTGCAACAAAACTGGAACTATCCTGTGAGATGATTTTCCCAAATGTGAAAAAGTGTGGTTTGCACAAGAAAGTAAAGTTGTAAAAGCCCAAAATCATGTTAGCTGACAATAGGGGTAGCAAGTGTATGGATGAGGAATTAACACAGTACTGAAACTGGAGAGAAAGCAGACAGTATGGTGTTTTTTTAATTTTTTCTGTCCTGATAAACCCATAGCTAATATAGTCCTCACGATGCAGTGTCTACATAGGTGAGTTTTCTTTACCAGTGAAATACACCTTCCTTTGTATATCATGAAAATGTACAGTAAGTGGTATAATGTGCAGTTGGCAGTTGGAGGTCAATGTGCGTAACATGGTGGTTTCTGGAAATGTAAATGGAATCATTGGCTTCTGACTTCCATGCCAGGAGAAGTTTGGTTTGGGGTTCAGCTCAGTAACCATATTTTGTCTGCATGATTTCTTTAATTCTAGCTTGTTAACTTATGACTGTAGTTGCAAATAAAAGCATTATAATATCTTTTTTCTCCCCTTTTTTTCCTCAGCTTGCCATGAAGCACAAGTGTTGAAAATGACTAAAGATCTTTCCAAAAGAAACTGAAAAGCTAGTTTCATCATTTTTTTACTGGAAATAAACCTCATACCTGCTTGTTCCTACTGATCAGTGAAGCCCACTGTGTAGGAAATAAGTTGCATTCCTGTTTTTTCTATTGCTAACCCGTTCTGCAATAGCACTGGGGTTTTTATTTTATTTTCTATTTTTATTTTAAATACGTGACGGCGTTAACATGGAAATTGGACCAAAGGACATACTGAACTGCATGGATTTTCAGCCACCTATTGTTCCTGGTATTAAGTGGGTTCAAATAAAGTTAGTCACAGTGAAGTTTACTAAATAAAACAGTACCTAAGGAATTGTTTTATAATCTTTGGAATTTGCTGTGGGGAGAATAAAAGAGCCTGGGTCCTCATTTCTGCCATCCCTTATTAACATATTTTGCATGTGCCATCACCAGCACTGCAAATCTGAATTTGAGATGTCACTCTGCTCGCTTTTCAAAACAGCTTTTCTTATCTTTTTTCATCATTGCAGTTATTTTTCAGGTTATGGAAAATATCACCATGATGCACCTTGGAGATGTTAGGTCTTAGCAAGGTTTGATTACATTTCTGTATGACTCTACATTTAATCTGGAGTTTAGCAGTCAAATCATGCCTGTAAGCAAGTTTTAATGGAAGATAATGCATTATTCCAGGGTTCTAATGTAACTATCAATGCTGTCACATATGTTGCAATTCTGTCTAGTGTCAGACAAGTTGCAGTTTTATTGAGTTGATTAACCAAGGAAAACTCGAGTTGTGAAGGACACTAATAGTGCTGGAGCGGCTCCTAGTTAAGCTACCTTTAAACAAACAAAAAGTTATCACCTTTGTTATGAAGTTTTGCTTCCTGGTTTTAAATAGTTGCTATGAGCACAGTAATTTAGTAGATTAGAAATTACATAAAAGGAAGTTAGATACTGAGTTCCTCTGCATAAAGTCAGGACTTCATTCTTAATCCTAGACATGGATATCATACTGGTTAAAAGATGTGATCAGTCTAGTCATCTTTTCCAGCTTCATTCCTCTGGTATTCTAAGGGACAGAGCATAGAATGGATATCTGACTTTTTCTCTGACTGAATCTGAATTCAAAGAATAAAATTAAATTTAACATTCTTTTCCAGTGCGTTAATGGCAAATGGAACACATAAGTGGGTTATAAATAAGTGCAGGGAATGAGAAGGAAAATTGTCATGGTTTTGCATTAACACCAGCAAAAAGCAACATCTTTAACATGGATAGATTTGTAAACATCATAATCAGGAAATCCAATTACCTAGATTTACTTACTTTAAAGTTGTGTGATGTTATAATATTAATTGACCCTTACAGATTATTTGGAACCAACCATAGCATAAGCTTACAAGACAGGCATATTTTGTATCAATGAAATGTACCATTTTTCTGATTATTTATACTATATTTTGAACCATTAACTGTCCCTGTCAAAAACCAAATAGATCAATGAAATTCCGCAAGATACCGTCCTATATCGTTTCCAGGCCACATCCAATTAAATGGGATCATTCCACAAGAGCCCTGAGATCAGTTGTTGCTGCCCCTATCTAATTACAGGCGATGCTGCTAAACTCCAGATTATTTTATTATCTGAACTATGAATCTTTATTTAGTAAGTTACAATGCTATTATTTTGCACATTAAAAAAAAAATTCAGCTCAGTGTTAACTATAGGATTTTTTCCCTTTGACTGCCTAACAGCCCCATGATTAATTATAAAATCAGATCTGAATTTCTGTTTCTGCTATTGCTTAAGTTAAATGGTGTTTCTCTAGGATAATTAGAGGCAAATGTGCCAACATCAGTACTTAAGATATACGTTAATAATGTTAAAGGTGTCCTCCTAAAAAATAGTTGTAGCATACAATTCTAGTATTAGATATTTGTGTACACCAAGTATACAGTACTTCAGGTTAATGTTTCATATTCAAGAATGTATTTGTACAAAGTAACAAGATCAATAGTTTCCTTACTACCTTTTCAAAATTTCTGCTAAAAATAAGAACTCTGTGTTACTAGACTCAAAACTGTCATACTGCAAGACCAGTTTTAATAGCCTGTTTCTGTGGCTAGAAAATGTTGTGTATTAATGTGACAATATTAACAGAATTTGTTCTTAACTAAGTGATATTAAATTTTGTTTTGCTTTAACATGCCAAACTTTTAATATTTGCTGATGTGATATTATTTCTCAGAAAGCATAAGAATGTAGGAAGAGAAAATGCCATTCTAAAATTAATGGAACTTTACAATCGCTAATTTATGTATACAAACTGGTTTAGCCATTCAACAGAAACACTGTTCCGCATTATTTGGTGTGGTAGGAATGGTTATACGTTGCCAATGGGAGAAAATATTGCTAATTCCATTTTATCCGTTTTTGCCTCAGTCCTTTTTTGATTATTCCAGCTCTAGTAAACTGAGTGGGGTTCACTGTTTGAACTCAGTGCCCCCACCAAAGGGCTTTTGCACATAATGTCTTTACAGCGACCTCTGGAACTCCCATGATTTTTCCCCTTTTGTTGCTGGCAGAAGTGCCTAATAAAATATTTGCATACAGAAAACCCACAAGGAATTAGCCATTCACATGAAAATATTATGGCTCACACTTAGTGTTCACATGCCTTAACTAAATAACCTATGGTGTCCACAAGTTTTACTATGTACTCAAACAGATAAGAATGAAGAATATGATTATATTACGTGGTCTGAAATACATAGTTTCTTCTAGTTGAAGACCATTCAACTTTTGCATTGCAGCATTCAGAATTGTTTTGGTTTTCTTGGCTCACTTGTGCTATAAATACATTACTAGAACACATACATAGCAATGTGCTGTATGCACAATTATGAAGTTCTGTTCAAAATCCATCCATCTTCTTAAAAAATGAAAGTTAAAAATGGCCATGGTGCTCAGTTACATGCTGAATGTTGTGAATGCAAGTTGCAGTTTTCCTTTTAATAAATGGCTACTTTTACTTTTTCCAAGTCTAGAAGTAACTTGGACTGGAATGTTGGCCATGTATACACTATAATCAAAGTTAGAATTTATTGTATGTTAATATTTTGTCATGTGTGATTCATATAACTGTAATACTATAACTTTGTTTTCATAATAAAAATTTTAATAAGGATATGAATGTTATTTGTTATAATTTGGTACAGCATCCAGTTCAGAAAAATATACGTTTGAGTGGGAACAGTTTGACTTATGCACCTAATACTGAGTTTAGTGGGGAGTTAGTCAATAATATACAAGCAGAATAGATATATACAAAAGGCAGTATAAGAATTCACATGGTGCTATAGGACTGAGCTTTTTACCAGAGGAGTGTATAGAAATGCCTATATGCAAATGACAGGGAGTAAGTTGTTCATAAAATCTAACACAGAGCCCTTAAACTTTCATAAAGAAAACTTCCCTAAAATGGGGAAGACCATTGTGGCTTACTGGTACAGCTCTAGAAGTCATTAAAAGAAAAAAAATGCTAATTTAGAAAATGAAAGGCTTGTCCTAATGGGAACAGGAAGGAACATAAAATTGGATAGGGGTAACCATTGAAGAGGGCCTCACATATCTTAATAAACTAAATGTTAAAAAAATCACCGGGACCAGATGGCATTTATCCAAGTGTTCTTAAAGAACTCAAATGTGAAATTGCTGGTCTTCCCTAAGACTGAGCTCTGTTCCTGAAGACTGAAGGGTAGCAAACATAGCACCAATCTTCAAAGAAGAATCCAAGGGGTGATCCAGGAAATTATAGACCAGTTAGCATAACATCAGTTCTATGTAAGGTGATGGAAGCTAACTTAAGGATAAAATTACTGCACACATGGAGCTGTGCATGCATTACTGCATTGTGCCAAGGATTTGGAGATGTTTAGATTGGCTGGGCACCTGTGTGGATTGGCTGTGTGCCTGTGTCGTTGCATCATGGGTTTCAGCTCTATGGTGACTTTGACTTTCACCATAGTAGACTGTGCCTCCATAGTTCCACAACCATTAGTTTTCTATGGGTGACAATTATTTTCATTACTTAGTTTTGAGCAAGATGGTGGTTTAAATATTTAAGATTGATAAAATAAAAATACTGCAATATAAAATTTGAAGTGATGCAGTAAGCTTTTATCATTGCAGAGAACAGCCAACATGCCCAAATCTGGAATCAGCAATCTGTTTGTAGATGGGAGCAGTAGTTCTTGAAAGGGATGGTTTTCCTGGCATAGAGTCAAGTCAGAAGGAACACTCATAGAATGCCTCTGATAGACATTTGGGGCTTCAAGACTCTGCACAGCTAGTTGTCGTTTGCTTGGTTACCCATCCACAACATCCTGATTCTAAATTTCAGAAGTTGGACTTGGAAGACAAACATCACGTTCAGTAAGAAAGGAGGTTCCACTGTTCTGGGACCTAGTTCCTGCCAGCTTAATGTTTATTGGTGCCAGGCCAAAGCCCATAAGAGGAGCCCTGCTAGATCAGGCCACAGCTCATATGGTCCAGCATCCTGTCTCACAGTGGCCCAACGATTGCTTATGGGCATCTCAAACAGAAGATAAAAAATGCAAAACCTTCACCTGTTCTTGACTCTAATGTTCTGCTAATGGCTTTTAGGACATCCTGCCTATCTCCAGTCTGGAGGGGGCACCTAGGCATCAACTCTAGTAGAATATCAGTATGCCTATCTTCCATAATTTTATTTAATCCTTTTGTAATGCTATTCAAGCTGGTTGCTGTCACCACAGGGTTTCAGAAGCAATATAAGGTCTCAGTAGCTACATTCAAACTATGCTTGGTATAAGCCCATGGCTCATATATCACATAAATTATATACAGTATTTTTTAAAAATAAAATCATGCTAAAGTATGTCCAGATGCAGAGGAAGCATGCAGAAAAATAAGAGTTCAAACACAAATAGATGTTGAGCTGAATTTTCCTATTACCCTAAACTATATGGTACCCTTTTTTGAGCCAGCATATATAAATCATCCAAGATAGCTGGAATCTGCTTCATTGATTACCTGGTTTTATTCAATGTTCATGTCCAAGCCCCATACGAGCTTGAAAATGTCTTTTCTAAACCAGAAAAAGCTTCTCGTGCTGCATTTTCATTCTCTTTCTTCCTGGGTTTCAGGTTTTTGGGGTTTTTTTTTCTTTTTTAGTAACAGCCTGCTGCAAGTAGTCATCAGTTTTATGCCTTCTATTCACAGGTAATCAATTGCTTCACAAAGTTGTCCTGGCAACCTTCCAGAAGGAAGGCTGCATGTAAAAGAAATCCCATACCGCTCTTTTGTGGAAGCTGATTTTAATAGTGGTTATCAGAGTATCTCATTCTAGGAAAGGAGCAATAAAACAACCACTGCTTGTTATTAGACTAAAATATGTTCATTATTATTCTAAAAGCACACTATTTTTAGCAAGTTTCTACAGGAAGGAAGTTTCCGTGCTTTTGTAGCCTCTAGAGATACCTAGAGCTCAGGTTATTTTGCTGAGTTAGATCCAAATCTGGCTTGCTAATATAGCACCCTATTGAATGGGGACATATGTCAGGAGGGAAACAGCCCCCCCCCAAAAAAAATCCATTACTAACTCAACATTATTGAACCTGAAAAGTCCCACCACCTCATGGCATATTTATCTCTTCTCCAGCTACAGATTAGCATATGTGCACACTATCACTACATATGGAAATGCCTGTACTCTTCTAAGAAACTAGCCCATTTCTGAGAGGTGTGGAAGGTTTCAACTGCTCTTTGCCTCCTTCCTAACTACAGGATGCAAAGATGAAGAACAAAGAGCTCTGTGTTTTATTCAGACTTGGTAGACCTCAGGGAAAGGGCACAAATTGGGACATCTCTTGAGGATCATGCAATAGACATCATTACCAGTGCAGAATACGCTAGAATGCCAGCTGGGAAAGAGAGCCCATGTTTAGAGAGAGCTCAGCATGAACTGTATGTGCCACTTAAAATTTCTTAGATGGACCTTACGCTCACCTTCTCCATCCCCTTTCTAACTGGTGCAGAGCTGCAGGGTGGGATTCAAATGCTCCCTCACGCTCTTTCGCAGTTTGTGTTCAATAAACTGCAGTTCAACACGTGCTTGGTTGTTAGTTGCTAGCCACTAGCAGCAAATGGCGGAAGAGAAAGAAAAGACCCAGATGCAGATGACAGAGCTGCTGGATTGTATGGGAGGGATGCATTTTGAGAGTTTACTTTGCTTCTATGTAGCGCTTCAAAGGCCAAAATCAAAACCTTGAACTGGGCTAATTGTACTAATCATTTTGGTCCTCTTATTAGCCATGCCGTTATTTTGACATGCTTCAGTAATTCAGGAAACTCCTTGCATGCAGTTTCATGAATTGCTGTATCTTAGGGATGTGCACGGATTATCTGTGCATTCGGAATTCAGACAAATATGTTCGGGTTCCGAGATTCGTGGACAGATCAAAGAGGGCCCTATTCGAAGCACCCTATCCAGCCATGAATTGGATAATCCAGTATCTGTAGAAGCTTCAGTACTCTGGACACCCCCAAAAGACCTCCCCCCTGGGGCCTCCCTGGGGACCCCTTACCTGCTCTGGTGGCGGTGCGGGTCTGTTCAGGGTCCTGTGGAAACTCAAAAGGGTTCGGAGGGCTAAATACAGGCCTTCAGGTGAAACCTCCCGGGAGCCTGCTTGCAATTCCATAGGGCCCTGCTAGAGGCCCAGGACAGCGGTGGCAGTGGTGGTGGCGGTGGCGGCGGCACAGAGAAGGCACCGCTGATGGCAACAGCAAGGAGATAAGGTAAGTGGAGAGGGGGTGGGAAAGGAGGGGCAGGGAGGGGTGGGAGGGATTCATTCTGGGCACAGATATTATATAGAATATCCATGCTTGGATTCGAATACCCCCACATCCGGGGTGTGTGTGTGTGTGTGTTCAGCCAGAGCCAAATTTTTCCACATTCTATTCAACTCAAATAGAATGTGGAAAAATGGCTCTGTGCTCACCTCTACTGTATTTTGCCAGAATTATTTATTCCCATATTTATATCCTCCCCTTCACCTAATTGTCCCAGAGCAGGCTATGACATTCATAAAAACCTATAATCAATAAAACATTCTTAAATTTAAGAACTTGATTAAAATGCCATCCACTCTTCTCAGCAGGACCACAATGGGAAGGAGCTAAATGGCAAAGGCCTAGGTGAAATGATAGGTTAATCAGGCAACCAAAACCCATACTATGTTGATACCTAGCATATCTCTGTTCGAAGGTTATTTCAGAACCTGTGAGCCACCACAAGGAAGCCTGCATTGGTCCTGAAGCTTGCACAAGCTTTGCGGATGACCTCCAAGGGCTCTGAAAGACTATTAACCAGTCATCAGTCACCTGGAAAATCCATTTTGGTGGTGCACCTTGGTGCACTGATGAAATGGGTCCCCCGGTAGTCTAGAAAATGGAAGTGTGCCTTCTGCATGCCTCGGTGATCCAGACCAACTCATACTGGTACACCAGTGGTCTTCAATGTCAAGGACTACTGATGATCTATACCAAGAACCTCCTGATCTGGGTTACACTATGTCCACTGCAGACAGAGCATACCTGTTGCGTGTGAGAAGTCCCGAAGAGGACCATGAGGCCTCCTGATACTTACTAGAGGCAAGTGCAGAAAGATCCTGAGAATACATTCCCTACAGCTTTCACTGTTCTGTTTGTAAACACTTAGCTGATCCTTTAGGGTCCTACTATTTTTAAATCTCAAGAAGTTTAGAGCAATGAATCCTGCAGGCTAATGATGCATGCAAAATGCTTCCTCTTGATGTTAGACCTAGTATCAGTTCATTTTATTCAGCATCTGATTGTTACTCTATTTTAAGAAGCTGTAACTCTAGTAGGAGTAGCTCCAATTCCCATTCCCCAGGGCATTAATCATTTGAATTTTCTATATTCTGTTTTCTAAGCTAAAAAACTGAAATCTTTTTACTGGTGCTTTTTGTGTATCTTCTTGATTTTTACATGTTCTTTCATAATACTATTACAACAACATGAGTAAAATCATACTGACTCAGTGTGAAGCAGCACATTAATAGATTTATGCCAAGAAGGAGGCAAAGCCAAAGATACTGGCAAGTTGAACTCTGTTCCTGGTTGCACATCAGTGTAGTGGCAATGACTGATGAGATGGCAGAGACTGGGTCTGAAACCTTATGTATTTCAAAGCATATGCTCAACTATTGAGCTATGAGAATTTAAGAGTGATGAAACTTTTTTCCTTTGATGATCCCGTTTCTTCAAATAAGGCTAGTCAGGTTTTTGAAACAGACAATCCTAACTGGTGAAATGGAAGACAGATCTAATTGTAGATGCATACCCCCCAACCCCCGGATGTGAGGGTATTTGAATCTGAGCACTGATATTCTATACAATATCCCAAGCCCTATTGGTTGATCATGCCTCCCAGGTTCTACTAAAATGGTGAGCATCTGAAGCCATTTCAGGGCTTTCTCAGCCAGCATTCCATAACATTTACACTGCAAAGGATTCAGTAACCTTTCTAATGACACTGTTGCATGGTAAGCAGAGCATAATGCACATAGCATCTGCAGCTTGCCTTCAGTTCTGGTTTGTTTCTCCGCTGCCAATCCCTCAGCTTTTCAGACAAGCTGCAAACAGGTCTGTTAAAAACTGTAACACTCTTAACCCTCTTGACAGCTACTATTCTTCACTGAGGCTGTGAACAATTGTGGAGCTGTCAGTGTCTGACTGAAATAATAGCTGTACATACAGGATCATTTGCAAGACAGATGGCTCAGGTAGGTACCATTTATCTGCCAGCCACATTTTCATCACTACTAAGCCCTCCCTACAGAAGGAAAGGGGTGCAGAAATAGCCAGAAGCATTACTAATTACTATGCAAACACTAGTAAGCATTAGCTTTTTAATTGCATTTCTTCCTGTCTTTAGGAGTGTTTAGTATCTTTATCTACAGTTTGGATGTTGGACGGGGAGGAACAGACAGTTACAGCTGGGACCATATTTGGTTATAGGTTCACGTTTTTAATTAATTTCTCTCTCTCTCTTTGTCTCCCTCCCTCTCTCACACACACACATATCTCATTTCACCATGACAGGGCGAGGCAATTGACTGAGATTGTTTATGGCTACTTGTACTACTAGATCTTGCTTTTGTGAAGTGCAGTCCTACACAGCTTTTCATATTTCTTGCTACTGATCTTGCAAGTTTTTTTTCCCATTTTGTGTAAAGCTGCTAGGAATGAACTGGCATTCTGTTGATTGGGACTCAGGCTTTTAATCAATTTAGGTTTTGTAGCATGGTAGCTTTTTTAAAACTGATGATATTCTTATCAATATGGACTTTCACTTAGGCAAACTTATCTCAGCTTATATAAAATAGGTTGGAATTCTTATGAGAAGCCTCCATAACCAGGGATTTGACATAGTCTGGGTTCCTTCCCTGAATCTCTGCCCCAAATAAAAGTTGCAGAGTAATTTTTCACTGGAACAGTTTTAACATGCTGCTTTATCACTTCAACATAATGGATATAATAAAATTTCCCAATTGCTCCATTGCCTTGACAGAAACTGCCGTAATGTATTTGGCACAAGCCTTTTAAGAAAATGCCTCATTGGTCTTGACACCTAAATATTTATGTTGCTTACATTGTTCTATGGAAGATGTCCATTTTGAACATTTTAGGTAATCTTTCCAAAAATCATGACTTTGCTTTTAGTTTAGTTAATTCCCAGTTGTGATTCTGTTAATATTATCTAATCTTTGTCAACACCCTTTTCAGTCCAGTTTTCAATTGAAAGGGAAGAACCCATGTTGTTGGTATATAGGCAAACTCATTTTTTCCTAGTGCTTAGAGAAACTAGATGAAACTCTGGGGCCGACAGAAGAATATGGAACCACAGAGTTAATATAGAGAATAAAGGTGCAAGAAGGCATCCTCCTTCTAGTCCGTCATTCTTAATGGGATCGAGGGTGCCTCTAGATAGTGTGGGGTGAAACATGCATGAAAAAAGAAAGCCAGTAGATTTCCACAGCCTGCACCAACACAGTACTCAATCGTTTGTTTGGGACCTTATGCATTGTACCTCAAGGGAAGACATTGCCTCCTCCCTTTGATATGTTGGCAAAATGACATTCAAATGTGCAAATTCAATCAATTTTTTTGAATTTGCAGAAATTCACATCAAAGATCTAGTTGTTTGAGCATTCAGAAATTCGGTCTCATCACCCCAGTGACTAGAGTTCACCATTTATCTCAAGTGTGGACTTTGTACCTTATGGTGCACAGGTTGCTTGGTCATAATTTAGAAATTATACAGCTCTAGATTCTCTTGTTTTTTTGTGATGAATGATTAACTATCCTACTTTCAAGTAGCCTTGCTCAGAATTTTAGCAGTTTCAACTATCCAGCTTCTTTTCTTGTAATATGGAAGTAACAAATATGAACTTGAGCAAATTTAAGGAATCAGTAGAGGACAGAGAGCCTAGTATGCTATGGTCCATGAGGTTAGACATGAAGCCTATTTTCTTTACCTTTCTTTGTCTGGCCTGATTTGATATTAGCTGAAATCTGACCTGACATTTACACTCCTAAAACTGTGAGTCAGTTTCATCTCATTGCCCTAATAACATGGGCCTCAGCATGCCTGTGCCACAAAAAGATGTTTCTATTACAGATTAAAATCTCCTATCTTCATGGAATGAATTTATTGTGTACACTAAACATCTTGGACAGTTGCAGATAGGCCTGAGGAATAGAAGATAGTACAATAAAGGGTTGTCTTTTGAGAGCTGACTCATTGCATTAGTGCTTCCCTAAGCTGACACTGTAATGCACTGAGACACGTACGTCGTAAGTCGTCCTACATATTATGAATGAGGTTTGTTGTCATCAAAATGTACCAACAGAGTTTAAGGAATGAGATACAGTAATCCCACTTTCCTGCTGCTCAGTGTCACTCGGCAGCCCTCATATGTTTTCTCCCAAAACGTTTTGAAGCACTTCCATTTATTTTAGCATGCCCTTAATTACTTTTTAATTGCAGCAGCTGTTTCTGATGTGCTCTAGGAACAGAAGATCAATCTCCTTCATATCCATTTCCTTTCCCTTATGCTCCCCTGATCCCCTATTGCATATCATTTGGCTGTGCTGGAACCCAAAGCTGTTGGCTGACACTTCACTCTCACCTCCAAAATCCACACACAAGCCAAGATTTTGGAAGTGTATGGGAGAAAAATTAAAATAGGCAAACCAGTCTTAACAAGCTTGCCTTATCTATTTTAGCAACTAAGGTGAAGTTAAAAAAAAGTTTAACGCAATATACAGATATATTTGTTAACGATATTTAATCCAGGCATGTTTAGAAATAAGTCTGAATGGATTCTGTTTTTGTTTATGTTAAGGTAACCATGCAGCTAAGGAGAAGTGGGAATAACCCATGGCAGAGTTAGCATGCTTTGGTTGTTTCTGGATTCTGTGAAATGAGTAACCTCTGGATTCTCAGAAGTTATGGCAAGCAAAGGAACACAATCCAGACACAGCCAGTTCCTGCCCAAGGACCCAGAAAGGGCAGAGCAGAAATCCTGCTGTTAGAGAAGGAAATGTCCACAGGTTAGTGTCCGGTTCATATCATAGGACAGAAGACATCCCAGAAGGGCAAGATTTCACTTGCCCACCATGGCCTGCACCCAGATAAAATCACTCTGGGACTGCAGTTGTCTAGATGGCCTCTTTAAGGCTGCCTAGATGGAAGACCAGTGCTTGAGAGTGTGGAAGTAGCCTTTCTGTGCTCTGTCAGATAGAACGAGACTCTCCAGAAATATAGCTAACAGATAATCTAATTTGCTATTTATGGAACGGAGTGTTGCTGCAGAAAGGAAGAAATTGCCAACCATGAGCTACAATAGGAACCACACCCCATATAAACTATTTGACCTCCCAACAGGAAACAGGCTGTTGCAGAATTTCTTAAAGAAAAGCAGATCTCCATCTCTTTTGCACTTTCATGTACTAAGCCATGGGGAAATATAGCCTGCCAGCTCCAGTTTTGTTGGCCCTGAGATGTTTGCTGACTCCTCAGTTCTTACATTCAGCCAACATTCTTTTACACGAACAAAGCAGATGTGAAGCCCAACACTGAAATGGTGGCAGGTCCACATAGTTCATCTTTCACAAGGTGTTTATCAATCCACCTTGTCATTTCATGGCTGCGCTTGTCTGATGCCTGTTGACAAACCTGGAAAAAGTTGGAGAAAACAGGTCTCTCTCTCTTTTAATGTAAACCCAAGTTCTCTGGAGAGGTGCAAGTTTGCACCTTCAAATTTTTAGGGTCTCTGTGTGCTACATTTCCAGCCAGGATATTGCTGGCTTTGTCTTTGCCCGGTTAAAACCTGGGTGTGACCACAGCCTAGCACAGATGGTGGGAAACTCTTTATTTTTTATACCTTTATACCATTGCTTCTTTTGTTTCCTCTCTGTAATATGTGCTTCTCTTGTACTGTTTGAGTGAAAGGCTGTGATCAGACATAACAACAACAACAAAACCATCTCTTAGGGCAGCTTCATCCAGACATTATTTGCTTATTAAACATTATTTGGATAATCTGGAATAAAGCATGGATAATCCATAATAAAATGTGTCTGGATGTGCTTTATTTCAGATTATCCAAATAATGCAGAATAAATAAGTGATGTCTGGATGAAGCTTTAGAGAAGGCTTTGAGGTGAGATTGCTCACACACCAATCTGTCCCTCCCCTCTGTCCTGAACATTATATGCTAGAAAAGGTATACAAGGACTGGAAACACAAGGGCTACACACTGTCTCTCTGAAGTCCCTCTAAGGCACCCCTTTTGTTATATCTGAACACAGCCTGAGCTAAGAGAATCATTAATGTTTTCCAGAAAGTCTCTGTATACTGTGCTTTGGGACACTGTTCGGGTGAGCGTTAAGAAAGACTTTCAATTCCTGCACTCCTAACCCTTTTCTGTCCTGTTCCCACTGAACCAACACAAATGAGAGCGCACTTGTGTGGATTTTTTACTTGCTTAAACTGAAAGGCTTTTCCTGGCTTTCTACTGATGTATGTTATTATATGTTATTAAACTGCCTGAAGATGGCAGGAGGCACTGCAGAATCTATGGAATTGTCTCTTGCCACCCTCCACCCTCCCACCCCACATACACAGTAGACATATCAAGCAATCTTGGGCTTAGTTCCCCTTACCTGGATGTCTACAGGGAGCTGCCAAATTGAAGTCAAAATGTATAACCTGAAAGCCAGCCAAGCACCTGCTTCTGTCAGTTGTACAATTCAGATGTCCAGATAAGGGGAGCATTTGCGGGAAATCAGCTATCGTTGCTGGATTTCCTGTAATAATGATAAATTGGATTATCTTTCAACTAGCCCCAGGACTATCCTGGGAGTGCTGTGATCACGTCTTGCATTCCCAATATAGTGCCAGGAGAAATGTGGGTTTTAGCCCTCATCTGGCAGTGCATGACTGCAGCTAGCAATCATATCTGGTGCCAGTGATTTCTCTCATCTACAGGGTATACTGAGAAGCCCAAGTCTGTTTGGTGTGTAAAAGGATTACAAAGAAACTAATTTATGATCATCTTTCTCTTAAGATTCCCAGCACACATCTGAACCAGTATATCTCTTTTTTAAGGGAGTAGAGAGCTTAGATTGTCCCTAGTTAATTCATTTAGCTTGCACTCCTGTACCCAAGAGCAAGCTCCTGGGCTTATTTCCAAGACTCTGCTCAATTACAACATGGAATTTGTCTCAAAATTTGTCCAGTGTTCAGATCCTAAGGGTATTGCCAGAAATAAACACTCACAAAGCTAGGAATATATATATATTTAACAAAGAAAAACAACAACAACTAAGGGATTTTGGTTTTTTGTTTTTAAAAATGGATTTTAAGCAGTGTTTAATTTTATCTCTATTTTTCCAATTCATTACCTGTCCTGGAATTATTTGGTAAAGGGTAGGCTATAAATGCAAATAATGCACAATTAATATTTATTAAGCTAGATTTTGTGAAGTTGACATCTGTCTAATCAATAACCCTGTATGAGAAATATGGTAGAATATGGTAGAATAAGGATGCTGCAGAAGACAAGTTATAGAGAGAGAAATGGTGAAGAGGAAACTGGAGCAGAACAGTGAACTGAAACTGAACCCAGATCAGAAGAGGCGCTTTGTATGAAGAGGTCTCACATCCAACAGGTGTCAAAACATCCTGTTCTGAATATGGAATTTATTCTTGGATGCACCTCTATTGCTTCACATTTGGGTGGTAGCAGCTGCAAAAAGTGCCTATTTCAGTCACTGTCTGATTTGCCAGTTTCAGCCATTCTTGGTCAAAGGCACTACAACAATCCTTGTTATCTCCAGACTAGACTACTATAAAGCACTCTACCTAGGACTTCTCTTGAAGATGGTTTGGAAGTTGAAACTAGTATGAAATACAGCATCTCTGCTGCCAACGGGTGTGTGTATAGCCAATTACATCACAAGAATCCTAAAATATTTGTGCTGGCTCCCTAGATGTTATGCTACCCAATTCAACACGTTAGTATTGAAAACCCTAAATAACTTGGATCCCAGTTATCTGAGGAGTGTGTTCTCCCATGTATTCCTACCCAACAGTTGAAATCTTCTGATGAGTTTATTCTTAGGGTGTTTTTCCACTGGCAGAAAGTACCCATTTTGCACCCATTAAGGACCCATTTGGGTGTGAGCAGGATGACCCCATTTCCACCACGGCACCCATTTGGGACACATTTGTTTCCACCACTGCTGGGGAAATCTGGATCATATGGGTACTTTCTGACCTTTAATCCGGATTTTCTGTAGACCCCATTAATGGGGTCAACAATGGGGTCTTCGGCCAGAAAATCCAGATTAAAGGGAGCCTGTTTCCACATTAGTTTGGCAATGGGGTCTAAAGGAGGCTAGGGGGAGGGGGCACCCATGGGGGGAGCCCCAAAACCTAGGCTTCGAAGTCATTTTGAAGCCATTTCGAAGTTACTTCGAAGTTGCTTTCGGAGATTAGCAAAGGCTCCGAAGTCCCTCTGAAGGCAACTTCGGAGATTAACAATGGCTCCAAAGACAAACCTCCAAGAACAAAGGGAGATCAAAGCAGACTGTTACCTTCAGGCATGGAAAGAGGTGCATATTAATGAGGCAGACTCATCCCCACTTACAAGGAGCTAATTAATATGCAAGCTCTTGTAAGAGGTTTCTCTTCGGACCCTTTGCTAATCTCCGAAGTTGCCTTCGGAGAGATTTCGGAGCATGGGCTAACCTCCGAAGGCAACTTCGGAGGGATTTTGGAGGAACTTCGGAGATTGAACCCCCTGTCCCCCAAAACACCTGGGGTGACAGGCAGACCCCTTGTGGGTCAATCCAGATTTGCAAATGGGTGCTCTGGTGTTTCCACAGCAGGGAGGCTAGCACCCATTGCTATTTGGTGCTAGACCACCCAGGGAAACACATTTGGTACTTCCCTTAATCCGGACCTACTAGATCTGGATTAAGGGAAGTACCCATTCCTTAGATCCGGATTAAAGGAGCGTGGTGGGAAAACACCCTAAGATCCTTTCTTCCTCAGATATTTATAGAGTAGCTGTTTGCTGGAGGGCTTTCTCACTGAATGTCCCTAGGCCTTTCCCTGGAAGTGTATCAGGCTCCTAATTTGTTTACATTTTGGAACCTAGTTAAAACTCTCTCTTTACCCAAGCACTGGGACTTCATTTTGAAGGGATTTACATGTATTTTATTAATGCATTTATATTTATTTTTAAAGTTTGATTTTATACACTACCTTGAGGCCATTTGGTGGAAGATAATATAAAAATAACATAAGCAAATAAAGTAAATTCACTTTTTGCAGGTGGTTTTTCCATTCTGTATTCAGGAATGTTGAATGGAAAAGTGGTGGGGAGGACAGCGGAAGTGATACCTGCATCTCTTCTTACCCCTTACTCCTTCCTGCTCTCATTTTCAGTCACGTGGAACAATGGGTGAATCCCGGTTGAAAGGAAAAGGCAGCATTGGGAACAGAGAGGAAGTCACAGCAAGGAACAGAAGAACTTCCCTCTTAGCCTGCTTTGCCCACATAGGATGAAGCAGTTGACCTCTTTAAACTGGACCTGAGTCCACATTCCCAGGCAGACAATGCCTTTGTAGGCTGGAGTGCCATGTGGTAGCCACTCTGACCATGCACTAGAAGAGGCACCATAAATCATCACGCTACCCAAGCAGACCTCCTAGCAACAGAAATGACCGGAGTTGAAAGGCTTCAGAGTTGGCAGTCTCTCGAAAAGGAGATGCAGTTAGGTTTTGAAGCATCTCTGATGCAACTTGAGTGAGAAATGTCTATGTTTCTGGAAGAAGGAAGAGGAGGAGGAGGAGGAGAGTTGGCTTTTCTGCTCCATTTTTCTCACCCATTTAAGGGGACTCAAAGCAGCTGACAAACCTTTTGTTCTTCTCCCCACAACAGACACCCTGTGATGTAGCTGGGCTTGTGAGAGCTCAGAAGAGAGCTGTGACTCACCGAAGGTCACCCAGCTGGCTTTGTGGAGGAGGGCAGAATCAAATCCATTATTCCGAGATAAGAGTCTGGCTCCCTAACCATTAGACCAAACTGGCTCAGAAGTTGTTTTAATTTAAGCTATATGATTATAGACTTTTCCCAGAGTCCTTCGGGCTTTGGATCTTGAGGGACTTTTATTAGAATTCTCAAAATGGAGTGGGCTGTCTGAAATGTGGGCACCCCTATTTCACTCCCGTAGCAACCCATCCCAGGGATCCCACCCTGGCCTGGAATAAGAAAAGTATGGAAAAGGCCTTTGATTCTAGATATGTAGCCCTATAAACTTTCATGGTCCAGCTCTCTTACCCCATTTACCAGGTGGATGCTTGATGCTGTCACATCAGTTAAAAGCAAAACTAAATAGCAGGCAATCTTACTATCTTGTTCTATTATTAGAATGCAATTACCATCTGGTGTTGTGCTATGTTATATTTCTGTGTCAGCAAACAGAAAACTGCAGCAATTTGGTGAACGTACAAGAGAGGTTAATGCTCAAAAGCAAAGAAATTGTTGCAATAATAATGTCTCCAGCCAATGAATACTTGCATGACTGCAGATTTCCTGGCAGCAACAAGAAAAGATAACCGAGTAGCTGTGAAATTGCTTGTTTTCTGTTTCGCTGTAAGGAGTGAAAAGCCAGAGAATTTTATGGCATGAAAAATTCATCCCCATCTATACCCTGCACTGATTTTATTCTCATTTACAGTGAAATGTAGTAGAGCCACTTGTCTCCACATAAAAAATAGGTGACAGCAGAGTTATGGAATTCTAGGATCCCAACTCCTTTGCTGAAATTGTGCACCTTTGTTTTCCAAGATACCATGGTATCCGCAAAGTTTTGCTCTGTGGAGGGAAAGCAGAGTCAAGGGGTCTTATGGATGACTTTCGCCTAGGACCTCCCTAACTCTAGAGCTCCTTCTGCTTCTCTCTTGCTTCCCATGAATGAAGAGGCTGTATGCTGCAGCAGGATCATTCCCTAGGCAGCCCATAGGGCACTGTAAGGTGACAGGTTGTAACTGTTACAGTGATCCATGTAACAGCCAAAGACTCCTGCCATAGCTCTGGAACTACACACATCTGCTCAATCTTTCTTCACCAGCAATCTCTCTTTCCAGCAATGTCGTGGCTGACAATACTCTTTGTTATTTGGGGACTGGTGACTGCAACAGTAAAAGAGATAGCAAAGGAGCAGTGGATGGAGTGTCACTCATTTCAGCTCATGAGAAGGTAGAAAGGTCATCCTCACTATCAATGGTTGCAAAGCTATGAAGTTTTTGAAACCTACAGCACAAATAAATGAAAGGCTTCTGTCTCTGCCCACCAAAATGTTTGACAAATTAGTTCATGGTGCAATTTTTATTTCTTAGATGGAGGAGGAGGAGGAGGAAAATGGTAAAGTTTGATACATAATAATGAGTCCAAAGAAGCTTTGGGGTTGTGGGAAGGGAAGGAAAAGAGGCCAAAAGTAAGAGAGGCCAATGTGGGACCAGCAGGAGTACCTACCTATAGTTCCAGTGAATTTGTTATCTGAAGATGAGGCAGGGATAAGGTTTGGTCCCTAATAGCTAGAATTAAACCCTCTGACAGATTAACAGAGTCTGGGGATGTTGTTGAACCTAATGGTAGCTTATAGATCTTTTAAAATACACAAAACTAGGGAATTCACTTCTTGAACAAATAAAAGACTTGCTCAGCAGGTGATGTGATAGGAGTGTGCCTGCTCCTGCTCCTGCTCCTGCCCCCACCCCATCAAAAAGTCCTTTTTAAACAGGGTTTTTTTTCCCCCTGGCTTTCTGCAGAAAATCTGGGGGGCGGGAAGAACTGGCATCTCAATTTGGACTACTGGGCAATATAATGGGAACTCTGGTTCCTGAGTCTGAATCCAGTCTGGTATTTAGGCCCTATGGGAACGCAGCCTTACTCCTTAATGTCAGACTCTCCAGTCTCATGATTCACAAGTATACTGGAACAGGGTTTGGGGAAGAAACAAGAACCAATGACAGAAAAAAAAAGCTTATGGCACAGTAAGTTCCCTTCTAATTTATGTGTTCTGTTATTCTAGCAGTACCTTTTTAGGATGTGAATGAAGGGATCCTCCCCCTTTTCTTTGGGTATGGGATGGTATTTCCCCCATGCCCAAAGGCTAGGTAGGGGATGAGGCATACCAGGATGTGAGGGGCAACAAGGTTTCTCCCATGTCCAAAGACTGGTAAGGAGGCAAGGCATGCCAGGAGGCAAGGGGGGAATCCCACACCACCTGGCCCAGTTGCCTCCCCTCTGACTGCCTAGGATTCCCCCCTGCCTCAGCTCCAGCCCAGGCAGGAGAACAGGAGGTGGGGAGGCAAGGTGGGAGGAATCCTCATGTTGAGGCAGTGTGGGATTCCCCTCATCGCCTTGAAAACTATGACGCTTCCGCCAAAGAGCAGGTAGCTTCACTTCATGTACAAAGGCTGGCCTACAAATGCAGGCTCCTCTGCTTCACAAGCAAAGGGTTGAACATTGGAATTCACGTGTGAATCTGAAGGTGCCAAAAAGGTGTCCAAAGGATTTCCTAACTAAAGTGCTGCCAGAAAGAGTGTCACATTTGCACTGCTCTTCAAAGCAGTATCGTGCCAACTACATGCCTACCACTGATTCCACCCATGCAAACATCATAGCCAAGAAATGATGGTCAAGGTTCTTTGAATGCAGGAAATGGCTGGCCAGTCCATCCACTGCATCAGAAAGAGCAGGATTAAATAGACCTGCACTCCCAAGGCTTAGTTTTGGCACCACTATGAGACACTGTGAACACAGCCATGCAGCATGTTTTAACTAATTTATTATAGTCTCTAAGGCCATTTCTACACTGGGCTTTATTCTGGATTATATGCCAAAAAGGCCCTAAATGTCCACAGATTAGATATATGAATAATATAGAATATAGGTTTAAAAAATGCTGCAAGTACCTTTTACTTCTGCAGCCATTCTGGTGCATATCCTTTTCAAATAAAGGTCTGCTTTTGTTGATCTGTGCCATGCCTAAGTACTATGCCCCTTTTCACACTTAACTTCCATACATGTCCCTCTATTCCAGGCCAGTGCCCTAACAGGAAGGTACATAAGAGGAACCTTGATGGCCTCAGCCCATCTAGAAGAAGAAGGGGACGCAAAGTGGCTGACAAAGCTTTTGGTTCTTCTCCCCACAACAGAGCACCCTTTGAGGTAGGTGGGACTGTGATAGCTCAGAAGAGAGCTGTGACTAGCCCAAGGTCACCCAGCTGGTTTCATGGAGGAATGTGGAATCAAACCTGGTGACTCTCAGATAAGAAGCCAGAGGCCTACTCTCACTTATGCTGGTAGTGAAGAAGTAGTGAACGTCTGGCAAAGAGCATGTCTATTAGGCTCCTACAGCCTACAAGCATGCCCACCTCTCACCAGAAGTTCACTAATTGTTGATAAGGCTTGGAGCAAAATTTCATGCTCCTCACCTTATCCAACATTTACCAAAAACTTACCTGAAGTGTTCAGTGATGCAACCATCTGCATCTGGTTCCCTGCATTTGGTGGCCAGGGAACACAGCATCTGCGAAGATATGATGGTGGTGGCAGCTGTAATCAATCACTCACCCCTACCATGATCAGACCTCTGATCCCTGGGAGTGGCGATTGATCATAGAATGGGTGAGCATTCACACCTGTGACACCTGCCTCCATCGAGGATTGATCCTACCTAACCTGGCACCTTCAGCCCTTAAATTACTTCTATTTCTTTTAAGCCTCAGAGCTGCTTCTCCTTGCCTGCAACCAACCCCCAGCTTCAGCATTCGTCACTTTCTCCTATTTCCCTTTTAGAGACAAACGGACAAGAAACGCCTCCTGCCTCCTGTCATGGCACTGCTTCAAAAATGCCTTTCACTAGACTTAAAGAGATAGGATCCTTTTTTGCCAGAGCTCCCTCTCTGCTGTTTAGAATGAGTACTTGAGGCTGAGTTTCTTTAAAACAAACTGAACAGTTCTTTATTGGTTTACACTTCTGAAGAGAATAACATAGATAACAATCAGTACTTCACGAACATAACACTTTCCCCACTTATCCAAGCTGCTACTAATCAGGACTCTCCCTGTCTGAACCTATAGGCCTAAGAACACGGATCTAGCCTTGATTCCACCCCTTCCCCGGGTGCTGGACATTCACACACGCACAAACCCAACTCTGAAAACAAGAACTAGGACATTTTCTGCCCCTGGTCACAGCCTTTTATACCTAGCTCCCCTTCAATTGGTTCTTCCTACTGGCTGTGCTCCTGCTAATTCATCGCTCCCCTTGCTCTTTCGGGTGAGCCACACCTCTTTCTTACCTGGATCTAATGCATCACTTTTTACACTTACCAAAACTAAGCCATCACAACACCCCTCTTGCAATGGCGTCCGAGAGGCCAATCACAGCAGCAAGGAGGCATTGGCATGGGCTGGTAAATGGGAGAACCATTTACATTTCTGGCCAGTAGTGGATGCTTTGAGGAAGCTTACCTCCCAACAAATGTGAATGGTCCACCTTTACCTGAAATTTACCAGCTTTAGTTCATGGCAGCCTAATCAGGTAAGTGCAATAATGCCTCAGCATTCTTACCAGAAGACCAGACTAGCTCACATCATCCTGTCCATCATCCTGTCTCATATAGTGGCCCACCAATTGCCTATAGGCATCTCAAGTAGAAGTGAAAGGCAAAACCTTCATCTGCTCCTGAATCCCTGCATATCATTTTTAAAGACATTCTTCCAGTTTCTCCAGTTTGGAGGCAGTACCTAGACATCCATTCTAGTAGCTACTGATATCACCCATGAATTTGTCTAAAGCTCTCCACGTTCATGCCCCAGCCCAATTCATGTTCTATCCTGAGCAGGCAGAAATGCTTCAAAGCTGGGGAACTTTCATCCTCTGGCTTTAAGGAGAGCAAGAAGCTAAGGCATGCTGCTGCATGCAGACACCATGCACCTCACCTGTAAGATCTGTGATGTTGTCATAGTCATCATCCTCTCAACTACAAGGCCAGATGGGATAAAGAGCCCAGCCGCAGGAGAGACCAGAGGGAGTTTAGATTAGTGCTGCAATCACTTTATTATATGCCCTCTCCCCTCATTCCCAAGTCAACATTAATTGCTCTCTGTGTTTCAGCAGTTCAGGCTCATTAAAATCTTGTTTGGTGCATCCCTGGTAAAAGCTAAGTCATTTTTCAACTAGAAAAATCAAGTATAAGGCTATAACTTTACCTAAGATTTTTATTCACCTGCCATCTATGTGAACAGCTACTGAAGCATATTATTTCAGAAATATGTACCACAGGAACTGTGCCTGTTGCAGAGCGGAGCTCACTACCCGGGAGCCACCACCACTCCTTGTTTGGATCATCCTGGCCTATTTTTTAAGCCTGGGGCATATCAGTTGTGCACTTAGGGAAGGTCCCAGAAGTGGGCCATCTTCCAGAGCTCAGAAGAATTTTGATGGGCAGAAAAAAAAAGTGGGGGAAGTGCCAGATGAAGGAGAGGAAGAGTAAAAAATAAAAATAAAAATACCTTGATCAATAGAGAGGAAGGGAGGGATGCAAGAAACAGTAGGCTAATAGAGGCAAAAAAATATCAGGGACATTATTGAGAGGAGAAGTGGACTGCTGACTAAGGACAGCATCTTCCTTGTGAGGCCAGACAGATTTTTTTGTGTGGAGCACTGTCTGGGTGGATTCTCAGAAAATGAAGGCATTGTGCCTTAAAGTTTTTGTTTGCTTGCTTGCTTGTTTGGTTATTCTTTTTAGGAGAGTTAACATAAAAAATGATTTAAGTCCACATACTTAATTTAATTTTGGACAGGATTTGCTTACAGGGCATATATAACTATTTGGGGTTCAAAGAGGGATTCAAATATATATATCATGCAGGACTAGAACCAGGGGGCACTCTATGAAGCTATGAAGAGTCAGATCGGACAAGGGAAGTATTTCTTTCACCCAGAGAGAGTCATCAGTCTATTGAATCTGCTGCCAGAAGAGGTGATAACAGCAACCAGCCTAGATGGCTTTAAGAAAGGGTTAGACAAATTCATGGATGACAGATGTATCAATGGTTACTAGAACAGATGCCTAGGTACATCTACCAGGCTGGGGAGACAAGCAAGATGCCTCTAAAGGCCATTTGCTGGGATTCAAGAGCAGGTGCCTTTCCACACTTGACCTTATTCTAGAATATATGTCAGAATAGGGGCTTATTGTCCACATGCTATCGTGGATTGTGGCATGCCCCAGGTGTGGCCTGCCATAGATGACATTAGTACATGGATAGCAGTCTTCTATTGTAAGATATATACTAGAATAAGGCCATAAGCAAATGGTGGTAGGGATGTGCACAATTTTTTTTTCTATTTGATTCATATCAATTTGAATGCAAGAATATTCATGTTCATTCAAATAGATCCCCTTCAAATGTGGTAGGATTTGTATTTGATACGAATGTTCAATCCCATATGAATGCATATGAATAGCATATGGATTCTATGTATGAATGCATACAAATAGCAAATGACTCCCTAATTGGTGGACCACTGTGCGGGACAGGATGCTGAACTATATGGGATGTGGGCTGATCCAGCAGGGCTCCTCTTATTCCTAACCCTCTTATGTTCTTATGTTCTAAAAGGAAATTTAAGGCATAACTGAGCTATTGTTTAAACTAGATATGCAGTCAAAGGTGGACTGCTTATTCCATTTGCTCTGGCTTTCATTTCTGCTGCTCTTGATCACATATGCCTACACACATACACACTTTTTCCTCTTTGCCATTCCCTTTTTAAGCTTATTTTTATTACTCATCTTTTCTTGCCTTTTCAGAGACTCTGGCAGAAGAGCTCAGCTGCTGGCAATCAATAAACCTGAGACTCATAGAAACTATACCATTGCTAATCAGATTTTTTTGACTACTGAAGTCATTCATAACAAGTGGGCTGCATTGCAATGATTTTTAGAAGTTTAATCACTACTGTGCCCAAAATGTGTAGCAAGTTATAGGTATTAAAGAAATACTAGTTTTTATTTGTTAAAAATAGAACAGTCACTTTTTAAAATCCCCTCAAATATTCAAATCAGGAAAATAGCAATTGACTGAGTTATACTAGTGAGGCTTTCTTGATCTCCTTTGCTTAATTCAAAGCTGTTTGCTGTTAACTCTCCATAAATTCTACCACCTTTATTCTGATTATAAAGGAGAAAACCAGTTACTGTGAATAGACCCCTACCAGAACCTTGGGACCACAACATGACAGTGCTAAAGACCATTTTCAACAATGGGACTTGTATCTAGGTCAGGTCCCGGTGTGATGAAATAGAAGTTATATATTGTAGCAGCCCTTCCCCAGGACCACTGGCCCTTAATCTTTGATTCTGCTTGCTTTTCTGTTAAAAAGATTGTTTTCATACCATAGCGTAACCCTGTCGGTCAGCTACAGGAAGGTGACACACTGTAAAGAGGTCACATCTTTGACAAAAGCAGCCTCAAGACTGGCACAATGATGTGGGAGACCAAACTGAATACTTTTTTAATTTTATTTTATCACAAAAGCATACAAGCATAAGATATAGGCGTATGTAATACAATAAACCTAACCTGCATTCAAAACAAAGTACAATAAGACACTCCATCCACCCTCCCCCTTGGAGCAGATTGAAAATATTTAACAAGTTAGCTCCAAATATATTTCAAACAATGAATCACTGATTTCTTTAAAGCCTGTCTGCCCCCTGTACTTGAGCCATAAATATTTTACCCATTCCTGTTGCCAGCTGATATTATCAGTCATGTCGATGTAAATAATTCTTCTTTCTCTTAAAAAAATCAAATAACATAAAGTCATTCACATATTTATACCAATTTTCAGAACTCCATACCTTGTTACCTTTCCATCCCTTCAATATGACTAGGTGTGCCACTCTAATTGCCTGTTTTACTGTATATAAATCCTTTTCCTCAATTTGTACAGCCCTTAACACTGAAGTAAGACAGAATTATTCTGTCTAGTTTATATGACTACCTATTATATTAATATTTTCATTTAAATTTTAAGTTTGGGGCATTCCTACCAAGAATAAACATAAATCCCCCTCTATCTGCAGCCACACTAACAACAGCCAGCCACGAAATGCGAGGGCTCCGGGGAATGGGGAACAACAGCAGCTTGCTGCAGCTCCTGAACGCCAGATGTTACGAAAGTATTCCAGTTACCTGACTGGCCCGGGTAACCAGGGGTCAGGCCCCTTTTGTTTGGCCTGACCCTGAGAGCTAGAAAATGGGGAGGGGAAGAGAAGAGGCAGGACGCAGAGATCAGCTGGAAGAGAGTGCGTTTATTTCTGTGCAGGGCTTTAAATAACCCGCCACAGAGGAGAAAATCCCAGGAGCTGATAGGTGGAGTGCATCAGCTGAGCAGGTCAGACGCCCCTCCTATGTCACATCCTGTGGCAGGTAGGAAGAGAAGGCTGTTGTCTGCGGGGAGCACATGGCTAGCGTCCATTAAGCCCTTAGGCTATGAGTCCAGCCCCTGCTGGTGTTGAGTGTGCACTGCACGCTTGTAGAGACAGGGCGATTCCTTTTACTCTGAGGCTTGATGAATGGCAGGCTGAAGCCAGGAGAAAACCCATGCAAACCTTTGCGATTACTACAATTTATCATGTGCTACCTGTGCTGGTAGCTTGATATGTTGTCCTTTAGCCTCACTGTTTTTGATGTTTGGTATATTCTGTATCCATTTCGGTCATTATATTCAAATCCATTTCCCACAGGTTGAACATTAGTTCCCTATCATTATATTGTCCCTTTACCACCAATCTGTAAATTCTTCCCCTTAATTCTTTACCTCCTTCTAGTTTGAATTTCACTAATGGCTCTAGTTTTATCAGTAGATCACCTCGTTTTCTTTTAACCTCTTAAAAGAAAATAGTTTTTAATAGCTATTCTTTGTAGCCAGTATCTATCACCTATAATCTCCCTTATATTCTGTATATTCAAGGGGCCCAGTGTTGCAACATTTAAATTTTTCAGCAGATTAAGACAACATATTTATGTGACCTAGACTAGGGATGTGCATGAATATTCAAAAATTCAATTCAAATCCGATGAATGTCGACATTCAAACTTGAGTCAGATTTTTGAAAATCCGAATTTGAACATTCGGACTCGAATCAGATTTTCAAAAATCTGATACCAGTTTTTTAATAATTAAAATGTGTAGATTCGTATCTGTTGTATACGAATCTGCGCAAAAATTATATGTATCTTGCACTTAAAATACGGAATTAAAATGGGATGCATATGAGATAATACAGGATGCATACGGCTAAGTATAACAGATACGAGTGTTGTGGACGTTTATATCTTTAAATACGAATCTAACATTCGAATGTATGGATTCAAATGTTACTGATTCGAATTGGATTTTATGGCATTCGGATCTTAAATATCCGAATCAAATTGGGTTTTATGACATTCAAATCTACTTGTATTCAAATGTCAAAAATACATTTGTGCACATACCTAACCTGGACAGCCTAAATATTGATAAACTTCCTTGGTTACTTCAAGGTCAGACAGTTGTGCCTAAGCTGACAACTAGTCTTGTCTGCAAGCATAAAAACACTTTCAGCTACTTTTGAGTGAGAGGCACTTTAGCTAAGCAATGCAACATACCCAGAATCCTTCCGCCCTGTCAGATCAGCCTTTGTAAGGAAACTTAATGGAAAGCAGAGGCTCATGGGTTTAGTCCCTGCCACCTCTCTGGAAAGAGGTTTGACAACCCACTTCTGTATCTTGCCAAAGAAATGGCATGATGGCCAATTCTCAGTTCTGGGCACAATGTATCCTGTCCAAATCATCATAATCAAACAAAGAAACCTTAACTGCTAGCTACTTATATTTATCTTATACCTGAAAAAATATTTGTGCAAAGCTTCACAGATGGAAGTCTGGTTTCAGCAACAATACACAGTCTCTTGATTATGCGGTCCTTGCTCCAAACTCCAGCCCCAAAATTGGATTTCTCTTTGGGTTATTTGACCAGAAACTGGTTATGCTGTTTTCTGACCTTTGGAAAATCCTATCAGAGAGCAAAGATACTTCCTTTAATTTCCTCAAGGCTGTGAGTGTGTCTTTGTGTTAAACTGGGCACAGCTGCAGCTTCTTGTTCATGATGAAACATTCTGGACAAGAACTGCAGTTCATTTACTACCTCTTGAGCAACCGTGTCGAAGTACATTATACAGACTGGTGGCTGAGAAGGCATATCTACTATCTGTGCTTGACAGACACATTTGCACATTCATGAGATCCTCTTTGAAATTCATGAGGCACTCAGTGTCCTGCCTTTTTATTTTGTTTCCTGCAAAAATGATGGAGAATACTCCTGTGTAGTCTGTCACCCACCTTCTTTCTTACATGGACACAAGCAAAACAACTGAATGCAATGTTATCCAAGATTCCTAATCGCTTTGCTTTTCATTCATACTCATTGGCGACTTCTGCACTCAGAGTACTTGGAGCAGTTTAACTATTCTACTCCAGCCTGTCCCAAACCAAACACAGCAGATTCTGTCTGCATCAGGAGGGCAGAGATGCCTTCCATCCTGGACCAACACTGGCAACTGTGTGAAGGCACTTTAGCCATTTTGATCCACACAACTGAATTCCCACCTGAGGCACCACCCATCACTCTCCCAGTGATTGGTGCACCCAAGGACAGGGCTGAACAGAATGGTCTTTGAAGGGAGTGTGCCTATCTCCATGCTGGGGTTTTGAAAATGATCTTTGAAGCTTGCATTACCTTCAAAGTTGGTACTGCAATATTTTTCTTGTTCTGGACTAGGCATGGAAGCACCAAAGGCTGCATCAGAACAAGATGGCTTTGGGCAGTTGTAGGTCTCCTTAAACAGCCTCCAGGGATAGTTTTGGACCAGGATGGTGCTAGTCCAATGCTGACAAAGTGTATTAGGCAGGTGCTTGGTCTGATCTACCCACTGAGTGTGGAAATAGCCACTGCCTGTGTCTTGAGACCAAGTGTATGCAATTTAATGTAATGAGAAATGACTTTGCGTGGATTGTTTTTCCTTGCTGTGAATCCGGATAGGCTTTCAGTCGTTCCCGAAAACCTGCACTTCTGCAACAATTGGTGGCCTAATTTAGTCCAGGGCAAATCCATTTTTCTTACTCGATCTTTCCTGTGCCATTGGACAACATCTGCCAGGGAAGCATTTCTTCTGTGTTGTTACTTAAAAACACCCCTGTACCTAAGAAGGCAATGTTAAACTTGTAGTAGTCATTACTGATTCCAACTGCCCTAGATCCTCAAGTTCAGAAATGCCAGTTGGAGCTCAACACTGCTGCTGAGCTGAGTGTGCAGAATCACTTTTGTGCTGCATGCTTCCATGAACCACCAGCCCCTTGAAGTTTCTAGGGAGTGAGATCCATCATTACATTTTGCTTCCTCTCGTATCTCTTTGTGGGTATGATGGCCTTCCCATCTGTCAGTTCCCCTCGAAATTAAATGTGTTCAACAGCAGCAAGTTCTTTCTATTTCTCAGTGCTGATAAATCTTTCTTGACTTCTTAGAGAATGGCCAAACTAGATTTTAAACACGTGTTTGAACGTATAAGTCCACTGATTCTCTGGAGAAAGCTGCTGAAGTGGAAACTGTAAGAATAAGGCAGCTGTGCACGCAGCTGTGAAATAGGATAATTATCTCCTTACAGGACACTTAACACATATCCTCTGTGTTCAAAATAGATGGTAATTTTTGCTGTACTAGAGGATACTTTGTTGACAGGAGTTATGCCAACTTTCTAGCGTGCATCATTCCTAGCATTAAATTTAGCTTGCTAGTCACACTGGACAATCACTTTCTTCCCTGTATATATGGCATTTAAAAAAAAACTCATCTTGCAATCTGAAGATAATAGTAATTAAAAATTGTGAGAGTTGCAACAGCCTGGATGTTTACATAACTCTACTTTTAGTACAGTGTGTTAAAGTGTTTCTCACAACAACACTGCAAGGTAGGTAACCAAGTCACATCTACCTCAAAGGGCAGCAACAGTGGCGTCACTGCTCTATGCCTGACTAGACGGCACGCCTGCGCAGAACGCCTCCTGAGCGCTGCGTCCTGGGCGCCGACCCTCAGAAACAGGCCGACGCTGACAAGGTAAGGAGGGGATCCGCTGCACTCCCCCCAGGGTAGGCTAGGGCGATCCGCCGCTTCTGGGGCGAGGGCGAGCCGAAAAGTAGGAGCTCCCTGGCTCGCAATGCCTGGCTCCGAGGAGCCAATCATGGCGAGCCGGGGGAGGGCCATGGGTGAGCACACTTGCACTGTGCGGCCGCATCCGAAACAGATGCGGATTCACAGTACAAAACCACTTGAAATGTGGTGTGCAAGAAACACCCATTAAGCACACATTAAGTCCGGATAGATGCGGATGCACCCACCGGAAGTGTGCTTTTTTGCCCCCGCTAATGCGGACGCTCCGGCAGCAAACCGGTTTTGCCACCGAAATCCGCATTAACAACGGGCTCGCTGTGCGGACACCCCTCACCGGAAGTGTCCTAATTAGCGACCCGTGTGCGGAGGTGCACATTGGAATGTGTGCTTAATGGGTGTTAAAGGGCCTGTGCGGAAGCATCCTGTGACTTGTTTCGTTAGCTCTTTTTCCTGATTGCATGTTGACCATTATTTTGACCTTGGCCAGTACACAGCTTTGAGCTTCTTGCCTCTTGATTCCTTGCTTTCTCTGCACCTTTGCCCTTTCCTGTGTCTTGACTTCCCCCTCAAATGCTGGACTCCTTGCACTTGCAAGTAAAGCATCATTGTGACTTCCCGGTCCCAGACTGTAAGACTGTTGAACCTGATGGGCTGCTGTCTTCCTGGAATCCTTCTGCTAAAGCCCCGCTTGGTGCCTGGATTACATGCACCATTGATCTCTCCTGCCTGTCTGACTCCTGAGATGCTGCTCATAACCTGGCTATCAGAGGCATTTTTTCTTTTTTGAAGCATACGCTGGAAAGCTTCATTATACTCAAAACCAGTCCTCGTGCTTTCCCTTTTAGGTTTGCACATAAAAGGAAGGATGGACAATTTATTCTCCTGTTGCCCTTCTTCTGTGGCTATAGCTATAGTTTTGGATTGCCAACTGAGTTCAGAAAGAACATTGCATAGCTTAAGCTGTATGTGAAGTGCCTAAAGGTATAAGTACCTCCACCTATAGACTGCTCTGTTAAGTCAGGATTAAAAATGTAAGGTTTGAACACTAATTCAGAAGGAAGCAGCTAAACTCATTGCTGTAAAAACAAGAGAATGTTTACTAATTTTTCTTTCTCCCTCTCACATAGACACAAATAATCAAGTTATGTATTAGATCATAGAAGTGGTAGGTGAGGGAGATAACTTTAATAATTAAAATGAGGATATATTATAAAAGCATTAAATAATTATGCTGATTCAAATTGAATGGAATGAAATAAAGTTGTAAATATCCATAGAGTCAGGTTTGATACCTGTCAGTTGGCTATGCAAATGCTGACAACATTTTGTTCCTCTCCTAATAACCTTCTGGTATTCTCTTTGATGCCATCCGTTCCTCTTGCCTGTTATCTTCCTTTTTACTCTTTTTTTTTCTTCTCTCAACCTTGACAGGGATTTTTTTCCCCCACAAAAGGAGAACTTGGTGATAGAGGAATACAAGAGCACAGAGAAAATTTTGAAGCAAGGGAATAAATGGAAAATGTAAGAATGAGAAGGTCAATGTGATTTGTTCTACAAATAAAAGCCATTTTTGCTGTGATGAGCCAGATAAGCAAGATGGGATCTGAAAAATGATCCACCCCACCCCCCCAAAAATCCTCTGAGCCATGGCAAAACCAGGAGACACTGCCAGGCAATGCTGCTTTCTAGGTCTAATGGCAAATATGATAATTGGCATTTATTAATTGGCATAAAACTAGATGCAAGGACTTATGGACATGTAATATCATAATTCCAAGCCAGGCTTATCAAAACAGAAATAATGTACTGTAAGGTAACAGTGTTTTGCAAACCTCTAATGTCAAAGTTACTTCCAGACAACTACCTCATAACCTCAAAGAAATATTTCTGAGATGAATTTGGACAAGACAAATTCGGTTATTAGTTATACTCACACTTTCTAAAAAAAATCTTGTAGCGATGGAGCTCTATGCCAATCCAGCTAAGACCCTTTGGCATCAGTTTTACCAAGAAATATTATATTTTGTAGTACGTTATTGTGCATGGGCATGCCCATATGATTTCCTCACATTCACAGACTATTTGATAATGGGAACAGATATTCTTTCCTTCTAAAGACGCATGTTTGGGAACATGATTGAGGTATCCTCACACCTCATTGCAAGGGCAATCCATTTACTCTTTTTCTAAATTGTACAGACACAGGACCCCACTTTCTTCTCTTCAAACTTACTTGTCTTTCTTCATCAATCTAACTTTTTAATAGACCACACTCATTCTGCATAAAAAAGACGGTATCTACAAAGAACATTCTATGTGATTGCAATTACAGACGTTTGTCTACAATTTGGGATAATCACATAGTAGATGCTCTGTTGGCAAACAGTATAAAAACACTTCATAATTAGTAAAGTTTCTAAATTATCTTTTACTATTTGTGTACCTTTAAAAAAAATAAAAAAAAGCTTATCTTTCCCTACCATACACTGAAGGAACAGGAAGTTCTGCTCCAGTCCTTCAACTGCAGTTAGAGAGTCTTAGAAGGTGACCTTGAGGCATAAAAGCCAATGCCGGCTGCTCTGAGTCGATTGTTAGAATTGTCAACCATTGGCTGCAGCCTGCAGCAGTGTTAACTCTGTTGTCATTGCTGGCAGAATTTTCTCTTTTCCTTAGGCTGAAGCACTGTAGACTAAAGTTGTGGAAAAGGAAGACGACTGGACACTCTGAAAAACATGTTCTTAATTTGCTCAGATCCCTGGACTCATTAAATTTACTGAATGGTTGGATTATATTTTATTTAAAAAAACAGCTGATTTAATCAGTGCAACATTGTTTCTGTGGAAAAACCTTCTGTCTGCATGAGGCTTTATATAAATCAAGGCGGACGGTTTTTAAACTGTGAAATGCTGCCCTCTTGTGCATGTCTTTCATCGCATTGGACCTATAGCTGAAATAAAAAGAAAACATACGTGATATTCCACAAAACAAGTCTTTTCTTGTCTAAGAGAGTGTGTTAAGGGAAAAGTAAGTAGTGGAATTATAATCCAAGAAAGGAATCAAAAATCCAAAAAACATTTATAACATTATCTAAAATAACAGATAAGTTGGGTGCATGGAAATGAAAGAATGAACTACACAATGCATACCATCCAGCATTGTGCAGGTCTGATGAGAGGAGCAGGTAGCACCTGTCCACATTCTGGATGGCCAATCCCAGCCCAACTCTGGAAACTGCAGTTGTGTTCAGACACTTCTCTAAAAATGGCAGCTTGGAGGCATCTTAGAGAGACAGCGTGTGGTTCTCATGTTCCTAAATGTTGTCTAATCTACCTTTGCTGACACAAGAAGTTCATGAGAAGGAGGAGGGGTAGACTGGTTTATGCAGAATCCCATCTCTAAGCTGTCTCTGATCCACATCAGAGATCATGGTCATACCTTCGCTTTAAACTTTCTTCACTCCATTTTCAGGTCCAACTGCTCATGACTTTTCATTTCTATCTGGTTTATTTATGGACTTTACATCTTCCATTTGGACTTTCCTGAGTGGAAAGTCCACAAATAAAATAGAAATGAAAAGGTGTGAGCAGTCAGATGTGAAGATGGGCCAAAGAAGGTTTAAAGTGAAAGTATTCCCACAGCCCAAGATGCTTTTCTTCCTTTGCTGTGTGTGATCACAGTCTGATTACAAAAGCCCTCAGGCCTTCCAGATTTCTTGCTGGGGACTTTTTTAACTGGGAACCAAAAGATGTTACTCTTCTGGCTCTTTGGAGTGAGCTACGAAACCATTTTGCTCCAGAGCCTAGTCCAAATCCATGTCAATGCAGATGTGACATTCTATCGGGAGACTGTCTCCTGATAGACCAGTCCACAATGTGGATTGGGGATGTGCATGAATATTGAAAAATTTGAAAATCCAATTCAAATCCATTGAATATCGATATTTGAATTCAAATCAGATTTAAAAACATTCAAATTTAGACATTTAGGGCCCGTCTCCATGCCAAAAATACTCTGAAGTTAAGCTTGTTTTGCCTCGGTGGGTCCCCATGCACAGCTTTACTCTGGGCTACATCAGGCACAAAGGAGGAAATTCCGCGGCAGAAAAAAACCCTTTCAAACAGTTCTACATGCAACTTGGGGACAACCGCAGATTATCATGGGAGCATGGGCACACTGCCCCACTAAAATGGTGAGAAGAGCCGTGAAAGCAGCTGCTTTTAATCATTCCAGTGAAGCTCTGTACATGTGCACAACAGCCCCTATCCCTGCCTGACAGCTGCTGTCAGGAAGGGAAGGTAGGTGAAGAGACAGACGTACACATGAATGAAGCTGATGGGGGGAGGGGGGTGAGAAACAGAAGCGGAAACCCAGGAAGAAATCAAGAGAAGGAAGGGAAGGAATCTCTCTCTCCCTGCTAATAATGCAGCATCCGCTGGTTTGCTTGTGTGCTAAATATGTGAATGAAGGGAGCTGGATCTGAATGATTCGAATGAACAGATCCGTATTTCTTGTATATGAATATGTGCAAAAATTATGCATATTTGTGCTTATAATGCAGGATGTAAACAGGATGCATATAGGATGAAAATGGGACGCATGTGGGATGCGTGCAAATTCAAAAAATGGATATGGATGTTATTGACATACGTATTTTCAAATAAGGATCAAACTTTCGAATGTATGGATTTTAATAATCCAGAATCAAATCGGATTTTCAAAAATCTGAAATGAATTGAATTTTCAAATATTCAATTCAACTCAAAATTGAATGCAAAAAATACATTCGTGCAGAATGTCCTTAGGAGAGAAAGCACTGAACCCTGCAGTAAAGACAGGTCGAAGTGGTGAACATTCCTCTGTTACTGGGAGATGAACCTGAGTCAATAGTAACTAAAAACAGTATTTACTATGCCAATAACTACAAGTGTGAGCAATTAACTATGACTCTCTTAGAGAGCTGTTTAACTTGACAAAACTGAAATGAATAAGACAATGATGACTTGTGGTACAGGAAGTCTAAAAAATGTTTTTAAAATAAAAAAGAGTTGAACTGTGCTCACTATAAGCAAAAAGAAAATGGAATGCATAAAACCCTATGTCTCCATTTCATCTACCTTATGTCTTCCAGAAGGGGTACCCACATAAACCATTGAATAATATGGTGTCATCTCCTCTACATTATCCTAATCTGTGATCTGGGATGTGGGTTGCTAGTATTCTCCTTTTATTCCTCCAGTCCAGGGACATTTCCAATTCACAGCACACATCAACAAAGAAATCAGAGTTTAAAAGCTCAAAGGCTAGGGGGGATGGATTGCTCTCATCCTTATCCCCTGTACTGTCATTCCACAAAGTGGTAACCTCCTTAAGTGTCAATCTTTTAGTGACAAACCTATTGGTAGCAAATTTATTCCTATAAGCAGCAAGCCAACAGAGACCACAAGAGACACCCAGGGCTTTTAATGGTAAATAACTTCCTTGGGCTCACTCCTGCACATTCTCCCCACAAGAAGCAGCTGCAGTTGCAGCAAGGGATCATTTTCCAAATCAAGGAGGAGCAAAGTAGAAGCAAAAAGGAAGGTAGTGGTGATGGAAGGAAATCCCTTAGCTCCATTAAGGCAGAAGCTGTGAAAATGTGGTACTTTACAGTAGCCTCTCCAACAGCTGCAACCTATCTGCCCAGTTTCAGATCATTTCAAAACTCAGCAAAATTGCCACTCCCCAAAGCCAAAAACTGAGACAGTATACAGTTGTGTCTCCACTGGCCACTGAAAGTGCATTGGGAGGGGCACTGAAACCTCCCTGCCTCCACACCCATAGCTGAAATATCTTGAGGGTGTATGGAGGGACTTCCGTCCCTTTCCAAGGGACAAAACATTCAGTGCTCAAGAAGTGACCGTGAACTCACAACTTGGTGACTGAGCCAGGCCTTCTCCATGGGCGTGTGGGTGTGCTGTGTCTCCGCATAGGAGGAGGAAGTGAGTGGGCCACATAGAGACTTGAGAATTATGGTCTTGGCAATGACAGTGGAGCTGTCGCACTGGAATAGGATAGGACAGAAATTTATTAGTTTATTAATCAATTCAAACTTGCTTCTAGTGGTTTAGAACTTTCCTGAGTTGAGGGAGGGAGAGAGGGAGGGAGGGAGGGAGGGAGGGAGGGAGGGAAGGAAGGAAGGAAGGAAGGAAGGAAGGAAGGAAGGAAGGGCCCTCACTTACCCTGTAAACAAGGAATTCAAGATTTCCCCCACAGACATAATTTGCATTTAGGTTTCTCTGAAATTATATTATAAGCCATCAATTTTTGTCCTACGCTTAAATGAAAAATACATTATTGAAATATAGCTTGATTTATAGTTTAATTACTCATGCTTAGTTGCAGAAAATGACATGAGACTTTGCTTTGGTAAACATGAATAATTACACCATTGCTCACATCCTGTCATGTCTTGTTACCTAATTAGTGTTGAATTATAGATCTCGTGTTGAGATATCATACATAAGATTCCGAACTTCAAAAAATGTGTAGTGTTTTAGAAGTATGAAATCATTTATTATTCAGTATGAAATTAGGAATCTTGTTCTGGTATGAACCTACCAAAAGACTCTGTGGAAACATAGCTCAGAGTAAATAATCCCATAAATTGTCTTAAATTTTTTTAAAAAGAAAAATTATTAATTCCTCATAATCCTCATACTGAAATCACCTAGAACTCGGTCAAGATTTTGCTCTCAGTACTGGAGGTGCTAATTCCAGCTATACTTGCATAACGGTTACAATCATCTCCCATCTCTTTCTTAAAGACTGGGAATTGATTTGAACCATTTTTGAACCATTTATTTATATAGCACCATTAATATGCATAGCTCTTAAGATAAAAAACAGACAATATAATAGAACTTGCTAATGGCTAACAATCTAAAAAAGATTTTAAAAATAAGTTACATTAATAATAAAATAAGACTGAAATTAAGATAAAACACCAAAATCTCAAAGAGAAAGAAATTTTTAAGATGGAACTTAAAAACAGTAAGAGAGGGGGGCGACTGCAGGTGAAGAGGGAGGCGGTCCCTACAGGAGCACCCAGGTTGTGCATGACCTTAAAGATAAGAACAAGCAGTTTAAACTGAATTCCAAAGGGAATGGGTAACCAACAGAGGGAATGTAAAAGTGGAGAAACATGATCAAAACCACGGACCATGATAGCAGCCAAGTGGAGAATGGATGTTAAGGAACCGAGGTAAGGGGAAGGGAGACCAGATAGAAGATTACAGTAATCAAGATGAGAGATAACTAAAGCATGGGTTAAAGGTTTAGCTGAGGAAACTGTATGATAATGTCTAATCCTGGTGATATTATAAAGAAAAAGTCAGCAGATTTAGATAAGGATAAAATGTAAGGATCAAAGGACAGAAAAGAATAGAAAATAAAGCCAAGGCTGCGGGCTTCCTTGACCGGGTGGATATGAACATTACCAACAGTGACAGAGAAAGAACATAACCATAAAGAAAAGGATGGGGGTTCTTTGAAGGAAAAATAAATTCCATCTTGGCCATATTTAACTTTAAGCAATGTTGAACCATCCAGTCTGAGGTGGCTGATAAGTAAGCTGGGACACAACATTCAACGGAAGAAGAGAGAAGAGGAAGAGGAAGGTATAACTGGATATCATCCGCATATAGAAGATACTGTAATCCATGAGATCTGATAAGATTACCAAGAGAAGGACTATATAGAGAAAACAATAGTGGACTAAGAACCTGAACCCTGGGGAACACCATCGAAGACAGGGAAGGAAGGTGATGTTTGGCCCTGGAAGGCCACTGAGAATGAGTGACTAGAGAAATAAGATGTAAACCAGTTGAGAACCATGCTTTGAAAGCCAAGATTATGGAGTAGTTCTAATAAAAGAGAGTGATCAACTGTATCAAAGGCAGCAGAGAGATCAAGGAGAACAAGGATGGAGTAAAGGCTGTTAGCTTTGGCTAGGAGAAGATTGTTCGCGATTTTGGTAAGAGTGGTTTCAGTAGAGTGTAATGGATGGAAACCAGACTGAAGAGGATCAAAGAGTGAGAAGGCAGAGATAAAATCCAGGCAGTGAGGACTGATCTATCTTATACTGAACAGCCACCATAAGCTGAGGGTTAAGGTGGCTAAAGATATCCTTTCCTGATGGATAGAAAAATAAGGGCCTGTTTGCACTTACAACCATTGAATGGTTCCAACCACTTCTAGGAAGGCCCACCTGCACACCATGCCACCACGACCATCCTGGTGTTCACTGTGGCTGCTCTGGTCCTCACTAGCTGTGGACAGTTAAAATCTTGTCTATAGCTTGACCAGGAACAGCTAGTGAGCTTCCGGTCAGCAGCATTAATACCCCCTAGATGGCTGCATCTGTGCAGTTATATGCCACAGGCTGTTTGCCATGACAGTGTCCAAGCATGGCCAAGCACCCCTCACAGCCATACACCAGGAGTCTCCCCGTTCTCTCACATGAGCTGCCTGGGAGGGTAGATGGTGGAAAGTCCCTTCTCTGGATTGGGAGTCAGTGGATACTTTTCGTATTATTTGGCTCTTCTAAGTAGCTTGCAAACAACAACTATGAGATCATAACTCAGCTATGACTTCATACTAGGGATGTGCACAAATATTCAAAGACATTCGGAATTCAGTCGAATTCGTCTGAATTTTGACATTCAAATTCTAATTGAATGTCCATAAATTCAAAATTAAACATTCAAATGAATTTTGAATTTCTGAATCTAGTCACTTGAATTATTCGGACATTTATATGTGTACGGGTTCATACATGATGCATGTTTGCACAGACACATGTTTCCCGGATCCGTACGCATTATGAATCTGTATGGGACAAAAACAGGTTGAATACGGGATAAATATGGGATTCATACGGACGTGTACAGATGCGTATGGGATGCATAATGATACATACAGGTACATACAAATGTTGTCAACATTCGTGAAAATTCAAACCGAAACTCTGAACGAATAGATTCGAATTTGCTTAATTCGAAACAAATTTGGGTGAATTTGAATTTTTAAGATTTGAATCGAATTGAATTTTTGGATATTTGATTTGAATCAAATTGAATCCTGAAAATTGCATTTGTGCACAACCCTACTTCACACAGCGACAGAATGTGACATTAAGCCAGCATTATGAAATGTTCATGATATCACACACAGACTTCAGTGTAACTTTTCAGAAATGAAATGCTCTATCAGTTAATCATTTTTAATGAGTGAAAACAGAAGAATATTTTAATAAAAGCATTTATACTTTTATTAGGTAGTCCACACTCATGATGAATGTAAGTAATTATTTAGCTGGGTTTGTTTTTCCATCTGTTTTATTATTTATTCATGTATAGTGTCAGCAGCACTCACAGCACACTGCAGAATGTATAAGACAGATTGCATAGAAAAACAACAGAGTTGTCATCCGCCCTTTTCACGTCAAACTGGCAGGAGTTACACTTTTTCAGTCTAGGAAATGGGCATGAAAGATAAATTATTACCTTTTACATATGGCGGAGCTAAGAAAGTCCAAGAACCTACCAAGGAGACTGTGTCTATACTTAAAAACATAATTAGATTTAAAGACCAAATATATGGAGGTCAATGGAGGACTGTGTCTTCTGTCACTGTCGAAAAGGAGCTCCATGATGTGTGGTGGACCAATTGTTTCAGAGTTGGAGGGCTTGCAAATAAGTATTCCAGCCCTTATTGTGACAAGCATGCTGTTCACATGCCCTCTGTCACTAAGTGGGCAGCACTTTGGATGCACATAGACATGAACAAGTCAGCAGCAACAACAAGGCAAAGTCAGTTACAAAAGTCAGTCAGGAAAATCAGTTATGGGGAGAAGTCAGTCCAAGCCAAGAGATCAAATTTCATGACAGTCTATCAATGTAGTCAATCCAATCCAGGTGTCAGATACAAGGGAGAGGCCAAGTCAGAACATGACCTGAAGTTCAAGGGGTTGCCGGAATAAGTCTGTTGTTTGCAACAGCTGGGGATGGCTCACAGCTGCTTTTACTGGTTGTCGCTAAAGTGTTTCCTGTGAACCAGGTGCTTCTTATGAGGACACTAGGACCAGCACAGCTATGCCTTCTCCCCATGAAGGTGCCAAGCCAGGGGCATTTCTGTACTTGATTTTCTATCTGTTCCTAGCCCATGCAGGATCAGAGGCTTACCAGTGTTTGGTCACACATCCAGTCCTCTGAAGGGTGCCACCTAATCAACAATTGGAGAACTTCTCCACACCTAAGGGATTTCCGCACTGCAACGCGTTCCAAACGGAACGCGTTCAGGCGGGAAGCTTAAGACAGCTCCGGGCGCTTTCACCGTTCACACACAGACGCGCCGGAACGCGTTCCGGTGCGCCTGTGTGCGAAAGGTGAAAGCGCCGGGAGCTGTCTTGGCCGGCAAAGGCCGGCCAGGGGCGTGGAGACAGCTGCGGAGGCAGATCGGCAATCAGCTGATTGCCAAACCTGCGCCGGCGGGGGAGGCGGGCCCGCGGCTGTTTGGGAGCGAGAAGCAAGCGCGAATCCTTCTCCTCCCGAACGCCTGCGGGCAGTTCGTCTGCGCCCGAACGCATGTAGAGCACTTCAAAGTGCTCTACATTTGGTACGCGAGAGAGACAGCTCCGGATACGTCGGATCGCAAGCCCCGCGGCGGCAATGCGTTTGCCGCGTTCCAGGCTGTCTCCCACGCGTACCAAACAGCCCCGTGCGAAAACGTCTCTAATCAACAATTAGTGAACTTCTGGGGAGGCAGGATGTGCTTGGAGGCTGTAGAAGTCTCCTCGAAGCGCAGATGCTCTTCACTAGTTCACTAATCATGCACTACCGGCCACAGTGCAAATAGGCCTAGTGTTTTCTCCCACTCTATTATTCAAGCACCCTTAAGAGCACTTATGTATGGTTATTTGCCCAATGAGGATGGGGTTGTGCAGATCCCAGGCTTTTTGACTGCTTATATGGCTCCTTCTCCTGTTTTGTAGGGTATCACCAAGTTGTGACCAATTCCTGACTGAATGCATGGGTACCTACCTCTATGCAGCTTTCTTGGCCAGGAGACAGTAGTAATTTGCCATTGCCTACTTTTGGGAGAAGCAAGTGATCAAACTGGCAGTCTTCTGCTTTTCAGCCAGTTTTCCTTACCACTGAGGTACAGTCATTTCCTCCTAGCTGTATGTCTCCTAACAGTATACCTATAGGCAGGTATGGGAAGAGGAAGACGAGTTGACTTTTATACCCACTCTTCTCCCCCATTTAAGGGGCCTCAAAGTGGCTGACAAAGCTATCTGTTCTTCTCTCCACAACAGTCACCCTGTGAGGTAGGTGGAGCTGTGAGAACCCAGCTGGCTTCATGAAGGAGTGCGGAATCAAACCCAGTGATTCCTAAATAAGAGTCCGGCATCCTAATCACAAGATCAGACTGGCTCACACTGTGCTGAAAAATTTGTATTTCTGTGCAAAGTGGCTGTGCATACATAAATGCTTGTATAATACATCTAGCCCTTGAATGTCTCAAAACCAGATTTAGATGGCTTGGTATAGAGCACACTTCTGAATCATTCTTATATTTTCCAAAGTCATATCCAGATTGTTGGTTTCAGACACAACAAACCTACATAAGCCTGTAATTTTATGAAACAAAAGACAAAATTGCTACCTACAAAATGTTTTAACAAGCAAAAAAATAGGTTCTTATCAATAATGTATCTTGGTGTGCAACATTACCTTTTATCAGGGGCCTTGGCAAAGACATCAGGATGGCAACCCAATATGATACATACTGGGATTACAACTAGGCACAAAATACAATAAAAATGAACATCAGCAGGCAGTTGAACCAGATAAAACTATCCAGCTGTAGAGATATCTGGGTGCCCTTTTATTTCTAAACATGGGTCAGCCAATGGTGATTTGATTGAAGTAGAAAAGGTGGATTTTCTCTATCACATAGCACTAGACCAACGCTGCACTCTATGAAGGGTAGAAGAGTTAAGATCAGCATGGGGAAGTCATGGATGTTCTGGAATAAAGCATGGATATTCCTGAATAAAGCATTTCTGGAAGCGCTTTATTCTAGGATATCTAAATGTAGTGGAATAAGTAAGTGATGTCTGGATGCAGCTATGCTCCCACCTTACAGATAACATTTTATTCCTCTTTTTCTGCTCTACAAGGATCATTGTTTCTTTCTTCTGAAAGTTTATGTTCACAAGCTTTGCATTTTCCTTCAAAATACTGCAGAGGGCACTAATGGCACATATTGGACAAAACGAATCTGTGAAAAGCTAATGTCCACATGCCTGTGTTTGCTAATTCATTACTAAAGCAGGGTGTTTTTGCCTGTTGTTGTGATGACCCTATGTGATGAGAACATATGCTGATGAAACAGTCTGTAATGAACTGGGTAATAGAAGTTCCTCATCTAGAACTGAGATACTAATGAAAATAGAAGCAAGTCTGTGTTACAAACAGTAACTTATTTTGTATTTGTCTTACATACAATTTTAAAAGAACGCCCATGACATCACCTTCCAGTTTTAGATGAGGTAATCACTTGATAAAATGTGCACAATGTGTACTGATCATATTCACCATAATTAGGCTGCAGTCTTTTATATATGCTAAATATATGTGTCCCCAAAGCTATTTCCTGAGACATGGTGCATTTCTGCACTTGTCTTTCCATCAGTTGGATGGGAAGAGTCCAGAAGAGACTAATCTGTACTAATGTTCGCCTAAGCCCCGCGTGACTGGACAGGGCACCTCTGTTTTGGTTGCGGCTCCTTGTGTGAATGTATTATGCTGGCACTGTCATCCTTTTCACATGTGCAGTCACGTCAGGGGTCATCTGAGATGCTAGTGCACTTGTGCAGCACCTCAGATGGCCCCCTTGCACAGGAAATAGTGCAGATGGCTGCCGCATGGGCCCTACCAGTAAGCTTTTGGTTGGGACTAGAGAGGGTTGGGTTGATTGTGGTGCACAATTTCATGCATTACAGCTAGTATGCAATTACTTAACACGTGGGCAGGCAAGGGGAGTCTGTAGACTGTAAACACCTCATGCAAGTGCAGATGCCACCTGCCCAGATATTAACTAATTGCATACTAAGAGGCCAAGTGTAAATTGGCCTAAGCTCCCAGGCATGGAAAATAAAACTGATTCATTCTCACTTCTGTTTCTCCATTAGTTTCTTGGATGTATAATAGAAATCCAAGGATGGAGCCCTTACTGGGCTCAGCAGAGTTAGTTTCCTTTCAGTATGAGTTCTGGAACTTACAGTAGTAGGATGGAGCCTTGAGAAATTTCATCATGTGATGATATTGGGTGTTTTTCCACTGCCAGAAAGTACCCAGAAACAGGCAATGGGGTCTAGAGGAGGCTAGACGGAGGGGCACTCATGGGGGGGGGAGCCTCAAAACCTAGGCTTTGAAGTCATTTCGAAGCCATTTCGAAGTTACTTCGAAGTTGCCTTTGGAGATTAGCAAAGGCTCCAAAGACAAACCTCCAAGAACAAAGGGAGAACAAAGCAGACTGTTACCTTCAGGCATGGAAAGAGGTGCATATTAATGAGGCTGACTCATCCCTGCTCACAAGGAGCTAATTAATATGCATGCTCTCACAAGGGGTTTGTCTTCGGAGCCTTTGCTTATCTCTGAAGTTGCCTTCAGAGGAACTTCAGAGCCTTCGCTAACCTCTGAAGGCAACTTTGGAGGGACTTTGGAGGGACTTCGGAGATTGCACCCCCTGTCCCCCAAAACACCTGGGGTGACAGGCAGACCCCTTGTGGGTCAATCCAGATTTGCAAATGGATGCTCCAGTGTTTCCACAGCAGGGAGGCTAGCACCCATTGCTATTGGGTGCTAGACCACCCATGGAAACACATTGGGTACTTCCCTTAATCCAGATCTACTAGATCCGGATTAAGGGAAGTAACCATTCCTTAGATCCGGATCTTCTTAGATCCAGATTAAAGGAGCGTGGTGGAAAAATACCCATTATTGCAGTATATCAAACATTTTCAGGCTCTTGAAGGTTCTTCAGGATGACAAAAGTGAGACATGAGAATATTTGCACCTCACACTTTCACAGTCCTTGATTTTGGCAAATGAATGTTCCAAAGCTTTGAAGATGCACCACAGAGCTACTTTCAAGATGCTGGAAATGATCCATGAAGTTGCCCATTTTTGCCATGATGAAAAGTTCTTCTGTGGCTGCGTCCCCAAGCAATAAAAAGCTCATTAAAAAGCTTCTTTTGCCTCTGAGCGCCCCCATGCACAGCTTTTCTCTGAGCTTCCAGTGGCACAATGCGCTGGAAAAAAAAGTGCCCTTTAAACAAGTCTACCAACGCACTTTTTGGAAGCCGCGGGTATTCCGAGCAACATTGTGCATAGAGATGCTCCGTGGCAAAAGGGGCGGGGACTGGCGGCCAAGATCTTGGAAAAAAGCACCCTGCCCCCGCCACCTGCACACACAGTCTTAAACATCCACATATCTCCCAGAACTGCAGCAGTTTTCCTCCCCTTTCCCTTTCTAAAGGTCAGAACTTTTAAAGAGCCAGAATTGAGCAGAATTGTAACATTGTTATCAGGTGTGAAGTGGGTAGATTGCTACAGTGTAACCGCTGCTGTACGGGGTGGATTTTTACAGTGAAATCACAATCTTTGGAAGCAAGCTCTGGATCCCAAAATGATAAATGTTTCTGGTGAGTTTTGCAGGCAGGGGAGACGAACAGAGAACTTGTAAGTACCTATGGCTATTTTTCTCTCGGACGTGTCGGGGGTTATCTCCCTGGTTGTGGCCATGCAGATCCCAGCAGGGGTAAGAACGGTTGGCCTGGACAGAGGAGGAGGAGGAGGAGGGTGACAAGGGAATTTGTGCCATGTCTCTTTCTTTAAACTTTCATGTTGTGCCTTTCTCCTTCTGCGCCTTATTTTCTTCCTCCCGTCCTCGCTGCCTTGCAAAGTCTGCTCGCGACTCTTGCTGCTATAAAGGCCATGAAATTAGCAGCTGGGCTGAAGGCTGCCTGTTTGTGCCAAGGCCGCTAGGGGTAGCACTCAGATGCCTCACACTTTATTAGGTGGTGCTTCTTTTAAAAGAAAAGAAAAGCCTATAGACATGTAAATATCCCATAAAAAGAGATCACGATGGCCTACATAGACGGACTGACAGATTTCCATGCATCTCTCTCTCTCCCTCTGTCTTCCCCACCTCTTCCTGAGACGAGCCACAGGGGCAGAATGTCAGGGTGCCCACATGCAAGCGAGCGAGCGAGCGCCCCTCTGGCCATGGGGAGGTTGGGCTGAAGGACTGGCAGGAGGGGGAGACCCACCGTCAAAGGTGACTCGGCCAAACTACCCGCTTAGAAGGAGCACTTGAGGAGGAAAGGGTCAGAGGGAGACCAACTGGCCTCCAGGCTTGGAAGCCTCGAGTCAATGGGAGATAAAAGACTTCAAAAATGTGGGTGCAGAGTCAGACCAAAACCCGGTAGAAATTGACAAAACATGCTTCCTTGGGGACAGTAGGTGCATTTAAAATGCGTGTTTTACTGAACCTCATGGGGATGCTTATTCCGGAATTGAACGGCACTTTTAAAGTCTGCTGGAATAGAGGGACAATAGAGAGACAACAGAGAGGCAAATAAGTTGGTTGGGGATGCAGCCTGGGTGGATTATAGCACTGGAGATCAACTTGCACAGCCCTGTGTATTTCCCCTGTGATGGCAATAGTGCCTGAGGACAGGTACTAGAAGGATTTTTTCTCTCTCTCTGTGAGAAGGATGCTTCAGAGAATGCCTGCAGCCTTCAAGAACCCCCAGCAGAGCTTTCCTTGCATGTTCAGGGGCACTGTTGCCTGGAAATCACCATGTCCCTTGGATTTCTACCAGATGCTCTCTGCAGCCAAAGATTTGCCAGTGAATTATTACACAGTGAATGAGCTTCATTTTGCACTTGCCTTTGTCAGCCATCATAGCCATCCCTGAAAACACTCCATTTGAAGTATCATGATATGTAACTGATGGCCTTTCTGTTGCTTGTGATGGTGACTGACCACTGGACTAGAAATTCTGTGGGACATTCTTTTTTAAACAGTGTCAGCCCATTTTAAGATAAAATTCCAGTCATTGGAGCTACTTGCTTTTTGAACTCAGATGGATTTACTGTGACTTCCTAATGGTTGTGTATAGTATATCCAGTCAGCAAGTCCTGTCAGAGTTGTTTTTAGCACTCCGCATAAAGGATGACTCTGGCAGTGCTTTTCACCCCTCTGTAGTGAGATGATGGAATGATGGATGCAGGGACATGTGATTGTTGCAGCCCCTGGGCTTTTGTACGCCACCATTTGAATGTGATGCCAATGCTGACTAGAAGATTTTAAAACATTAAAAAGAAATTCAAGAAGATAAGTCCTTAAAGGCACATGGTTGTTTTCTGGAGAAAAATACCATGTTAGAAAAGATTTGAACTGATTCAACAACACTATTAATAGATTTCCGTGGGCATATAGGTTGTAACATAGTGTTCCATCTTCTTGCTTCTTGTGGCAAGACATTTTTGTTCCTTCTTCCATTTAAAATATGCTGATTGGAGGTCCTGGTTAAAACTCAGGCCCTTACACCGACCCCCACCTTTTTACCAGCCTATTTCCAAAAGCAGCTCAGAATCTTATATAAGATTTATTTTGTATGGTTGTCTTCTAGTTGCCATTCATAAAACTTACAGCATTTGATATTTAAAAAGCTGTTTGCTAGCATCATCATGCCCTCTAGCCTATATGCTTACATTCTGTTCTTGTCCTATTTCCAGAGATCATCAGTGGCTGAGAATATCTTCCTGTTACTTATATGGTTCCTTTACCATTGACAAATTGAGTGTGAGTTCTCAAATATTCAGGAGAAGGAAGACCTCATTATTAAAACTAAATGTAGTTTGTACATTCCATTCCCCCCCCTTCTGTTTGCTCAGTTTTACTGTTCTTAAGAGCGTTGAAGGAAGTAGAACTATACTCATGAAATTCTGTTTGTTTATTTATTGTTTACACGTCTCACCTTTCTAGATGCCATTTTTAAGATCCTTGAAGACTAGGGGGTTTTCAGTACATGTATTGCCTTGGACACTCTCTTAAACCATTTATAGGACAACTCAGAAATTGTACCTAACAATGGACAACCTGACCATTACATGTTTTAGACTGAAGCTTGTCTAAGGGCTTAATTTGGTGGTAAAGGCATGTGGAAAATAGAATATTCTAACAGCAGGATTGAGTATATATCATTACATTAAAAAAAAAATACTCAAAATTTGATGAAAGAGCTGGCTCAGATAACATCTTGGCCATGGTCACACCTTCACTTGAAACCTTCTTCAGTCCATCTTCGTGCCTGACTGCTTACACCTTTTCATTTCTATCCTTTTTATTTGTGGACTTTCCACCCTCCGTTTTGAGTTTCCTGGGAGGAAAACTAGAGTTGTGCATGAATATTCAAAAATTCAAAAATCCGATTTGAATCCAATGAATGTTGACATTCAAATTCAAATTGGATTTAATAACATTCAAATTTAAACATTTGAATGGATTTTGGATGTTCCAAAACATTCATTCGAATGATTCAAATGTACAGATACATATGTATTTCATAGATATCTGTACAAATATTATAGGTATTTGTGCTTATAATACGGGAAGAAAACGGGATGCATATGGGATAACACGGAATGTATATGGAATGTGCACAGATACATATAACAGATTCTAATGTTGTTGACTTTCATATCTTTAAATATGAATCGAACATTCAAACAAATAGATTCTAATGTTATGGGATTCAAATTGGATTTCTTGACATTTGGATCTTAAACATTTGAATCGAACTTGAATGCAAAAAAACATTTGTGCACACCTCTAAAAACAACTCTAGGGATACTGACTGCCTTGAAACAAGGCATCAGTGTAGATGATACCAGTGTGAATGACCTACCTGCCCAACATTCCACATGGCAGTATTCTTAATGTGCCAGAATGGGGGTATGCCTGGCATGCCAAAATAGACTTTCATTCCCCAGCTTCAAAATTAGCAAGGGTGTGTACTGTGTGCATGAAGTTGTGGGAATGCAGTCCTAGTTAGAAATAAGGATGCATTCACACGCACTACATAGAAGTATCTCTTAGGCTTCTTAGACATGGCTTACAGATTATTTGCAACTGGGATCATTCCTATGTAGATGTGTTTGCACAATCATCCATTTGCTGCATTTGTAATTACTTCCTATTGTGAGAAGGCTGGTTCCACGTGGAACTCCTGGATGCCCTGATCTGGGATAAGCAATCTGTCCAATCCTAAAATGGGTTGTCTCTGGGCCAAAATATGGCTGTCTAGGTAGCCCATTCTAGGTAGCCCACCCAAACCTTCCCAGGTCCAGGTGTCAGCTACAAAGGCCAGGTCCAGCTTCTGAAGATCAGGAACAAAAGATTCCTACCTTCAGGGTGTGTCCCCATGCAGGTTTTTAGACATGTTTTAGTACTGTTTGAACTGGTTTTGGGACTATTTTTAAACATAAAAAACATGACCTTTAAATTCTCGTCAGCCCCGCTCCCGTGCAAACCCTGTCTGCAATAAAGGCAGCAAACTTGAAGGGAGTTTTAAAATTACTTTCTATTTCACGCCACTCCCTTTTGAGATTACCAGCAAATGTGCATTCAAGTAGATCAGCAAAGCATTTCAAAGCATTTCAAGTATTTAAAATCATTCCTAAGCATCTCACATATATCTTTTCAAAAAGATACAAAATGGTTCCAGTGAAAATGTTTTAAAAGCCCTTTTAAAAGGCAAGCACCCTCCCCCCCCCTTTCTGCCTTTTTCGTACAGAGCTCTAGCATTCTGAGCATGGCAATGGCACAGCTGGCTGCCATTGGACAGAAGGCTAGACCTCCACCCCAAATAGCCTGGTATCATCCCCATGTGGGTGGAAATAAACAGACTCGGCTCCAAAAAGAGGACTCAGTCCTGTTTTCATCAGGACTTTTTTTCCTCCAGATTGAGGCAGGATAGTCCTCATAATATCCAGGAATAAGGAATTGCATGGGTACACTGGGTTCTCAGTTCAGATTCTATTCAGATTAATTACAGAAGTGATGGGGACGGTCCTTCCTGAATTTGACTTGAATTTGGGTTAAAGTGCCCATGGGGACACACCCCTCAGTGTTTCAGGTACACTCTTTTTGTTGATGTGCCAACTTCTGGAATCATGTCCAGTGGCACCTCCTGGTGCACCGCTGAAACAGTCCTGCCCCCAGTTTATTTAGACTAAGGGGTGTACCTTCCTTGTGTTCTTCATTTTGGTGTCTTATCATGGGGTGTTTTTCCACTGTCAGAAAGTACCATTTTTGCACCCATTAAGGACCCATTTGGGTGTGAGCAGGATGATCCCATTTCCACCACGGCACCCATTTGGGACCCGATTGTTTCGACTGCCGCTGGGGAAATCCGGATCAAATGGGTACTTTCTGGCCTTTAATCTGGATTTTCTGTAGACCCCATTAATGGGGTCTACAATGGGGTTTCAGACAGAAAAGCCGGATTAAAGGGAGCCTGTTTCCACGCTTGTGTGGCAATGGGGTCTAGAGGAGGCTAAGGAGAGGGGGCACCCATGGGGTAGCTCCAAAACCTAAGCTTCGAAGTCATTTCGAAGTCATTTTGAAGTCACTTTGAAGTCTGTGCAAAATAGCTCTGGAGGGTCTTTGAAGTCTGTGCTGATCTTCAGAGTGAGCTTCTAAGTGACTCTGAAGTGACTCCGAAGTCACTTCGAAGTTTACTCTGAAGATCAACACAGACTTCAATGGAGCTGTTTTGCACAGACTTTGAAGTGACTTCGAAATGACTTCAAAATTACTTCGAAGCCACTTTGGAGATTGCACCCCCTGTCCCCCCAAACACCTGGGGTGACAAGCAGACCCCTCATGGGTAGATCTGGATTTCCAAATGGGTGCTCTGGTGTTTCCACGGCAGGGAGGCTAGCACCCATTGCTACTGGGTGCTAAACCACCCATGGAAACACATTGGGTACTTCCCTTAATCCGGATCTACTAGATCCGGATTAAAGGAGTGCGGTGGAAAAACACCCATGGTCTACAGCTTCATCCAGTGCAGATGAAACATAATAGTGAAAGGTGGAGCTTCTGCTGTGTTCTGGGATAGAGGAAATAACTTAAGAAACATCATTACACTCATATATAATAATAATGTTTAATGATTGGTCCACAGACCTTACACAAATACAGAGGATTTGTCTATGGTATGTGCTTTATTTTAGATTTTGCTCTGGAAATGTGTTTGGCTAAATGCAGTAGGATCTGGATTATTTCATTCATCATACACGTATAGTGGTACACAAACGCTAAAAACATTAAAATGTTAGTTATTTCTCAAATAAATAAATCAACCATTTGTAATATATCCACTCATCCCAAGGGAAACCTAAAGGGACTGGATCATATTCTGGGCTAATGAGCTGCAAAATTTCAGGGTAATGACAGAATTTTGTTTTTGGCAGTTTGACAGAATTTAGCTATTCTGGGAAAACCTTCGGGGGCACCCTTAATATAAAACTAAGGTCAAGCCCAGTCAAATCATTTTTAGTAACTGAGAAATAATGATGGTTGCTTGGCAACCACATCTGTTCTACACCAGGGTTCTCAGGTGGCTTGGGAGAGACTCCCTGCTTAGTTGCTGAGGAAGCTGGGACCTTTTCAAAGGAAGTCAAGTTGTAACTACAGCGACAATGTTGTAGGAGGTAGTTTTCCTGATAGATTGCAACAGGCAACTCAGACTAAGGCACGTAGAGGCCTGGTGTGAGCACAAGAGCATAGTGTGGAACATTTTGCCAGTGTTAAGTACATGACCCTCATTTTGCCATAGCTACAGCAGTTAACACTAATACTGTGCTGAAAATCACTCCTGTCTTCTCCACCAGTTAATGAGAAACTAAATCACATCAAAAAAATAATCCAAGAAAAGATAAAATATAGGGCAATTTTTCACTGGTGCGGAATAGAGTTTTATTTTGCTTAGCCTGTTTTCTGGGTGGCCACAAATGGTATTTGGAGGTACATGTTTGTACAAATAATTTTTCTGGCACTCTGCACCCTGGAGCTCTCCTGGGTTCTTGCCCTTCCTGAATACACTGTGACATCCTCAAGTGAGCTTTCACTTACTGTTAGATGGCAAGAAGGTGTCTGTCGTGCACCTGGCCACTATTCCTCACTGCTTTTTGGTCTTTTCATTTTGAAAGAATTAAGTATGAAAGGAATTTATGAAAAAAAAATCCTTCAATTAGTAAGCTCTCTAGTCTTATACATTTTGTAGATAAGCTCTGTTCAGTTAGTGCTGATTGAAGACGTCATAGGCAAAATGTTTTCCTTCCTCAGCCCTCCTCAGATCATGGAGTGCCTGCAGCCAAAATGGCAGCAAAGGTTCATTGCAAACTAATTTGCAGCAATTAAATTAGTTTATCTCCATCCATAGGCATCAAAATTATTAATAATCAAAGTACAGAAATCCTATAGCAACTCATACTCAAAAGAAGAACAAACAAAGCAGAATCTTCTTTCATGGGAGAAAAATATTTTGGGAAAATTGAAGATCAGATATTGACATATCACAGCTAGCACTACTGATGCAGAAATTTAGCCTTTTCTCATACAATTCACTGAGAATGAGCTTGTGTCTCCACTTACCTTAGAAGTCACTCCTGGATGCATTGTTGTATATTGAGTTTATTACCAAAATCAGAACCTTGGGACCTGGACTGAAAGATGCCAAGGGACGCTTTTCAGCAATGGGACTTGTATCTAGGTCAGGCTCCCATTTCAGGGAATAGAAATCTGTAGTAAAACAGTCCCCACAGGACACTGGCCCTAAATATTTGAGTCTTCTTGCTTTTCTGTTTAAAAGGTTGTTTTTGTGCTAGAGCCTGTTCCTTTAATAGCATATTTGCCTATTACGTCTGCATTTGCAGAGGCAAATTATGTCTCATGGCAAGTACACCAACCTTGTTACAAGTGTGATGGTCATCATAGGTGCCTTCCACTGTAAGGTGTGCTTTGCTGCCCTTAGTGAAATTGTCTTCTTTGCTACTTCATAGAATACTTCCATATTCCAAACATGGAGCTATGGAGATGACGGATGCTTCTACAAAGAAAGTCTTTTTGCTGAGACACCTGCCCTCCAGTCTTCTCAATGCTGAAGTGGAGACTTGGCCTGCATATACATGATGGCTGATGGTTGATGGATGATCCCTTAAAAGAGATGGCCTCTCATCCCCAGTCTAGAGGAGGTTGTCTCCTGCCCCAGATGGCAAAAATGGGACAAATTATTCTTGGGATGTACCCTTGTTTGGTGAACTAGTTTGGTCTAGTGTGGTCAGGGAGCCGGACTATTATCTGGGAATACTGCATTTGATTCTGCCTTCCTCTACAAAGCCAGCTGGGTGACCTTGCGCTAGTCACAGCTCTCTTCCAAAAGAGCCCATCTACTCCACCTACCTCACGGTAGGGAAGTGCACGAATGCATTTTTTTGCATTCAAATTCAAGTCTATTTGAATATTTGATCCGATTCAAAATTCAAAAATCCAAATTCAAAAATCTGGTTTGAATCTGGGTTATCTAGATCCGTATTTTCAAAAATTCAATTCAAATCGAATGATACAAATGTTGGGAAGATTCATATCCAATTTTCAAATTTGCATGCATCCTGTTTTTGTCCTATTTGCATCCCATTTGCATCCCATTGTCATCCCATGTTATAAGTGCAAATAGACCCGATATTCGGATGTGATATATTACATCAAATTCAGTCGAATTATCCAAAACTCCATATCAGATTTTTGAACATTTGAAATTCGACCAAATTTGGAAATTCAGATATTCAAAAACCTGATTTGAATTCGAATGTCAATATTTGTCAAACTCAAATTGGATTTTTGAATTTTTGAATATCTGTGCACATCCCTACCTCATGGGGTGTTCTGTTGTCGAGAGAATAGAAAGCTTAAATGGATGAGAAAGGTAGAGTAGAAAAGGCAACTCTTCTTCTTCCTGTTAAGTGATCTGGATTTTTTGTGATTCAAGTGAATGACACATTAGCCATGTGAGCAGAGGATCATAATGCTGGAAGGAGCCGTTCAGACCACTAAGTGTCATATTTCTCCATGCAAGGACCCAGAACAGTGTGTTGTATCTTCCACACATGAATATTCAGCCTTTCCTATTCAGTGAAGGCAATATCGCCTCAGTTCTAAATGCTAATTCTCACTGCTCACACACACTTCTATTGCTAGATAAACAAAGTTACCACCTAGAGCCCACCATGCACAAGGCCCAGCTGGTTCATTGGGTTCCTCAACATGCAGTGGGAGCATTTCACCTCCACAGATAGGAAATGTAAGCTTGCACACAGCATGCTTCATGGACTTCCTGGTGGCAGGGATTTGGGAAGTAGGCCCCTCAGATGTCTGCTTGCCACCATGACCAGCAGCAGCCGTTCTTTCTCTCTTACTTAGCACCCTTTCCCTTTGGTCCTCCCAGACATTACTCTAGTTTTAAGTGTAACCCTGATGTCTGTAATTCTAACAGAATCAGGGTAGGGGTAACCTTGGTATCCTGAATTTTCCTAACTAAGGAGGGAAGTGATCTTTTAAAATTGCTATGGCTCTGTTTAAAACACATGCAATTCTAGGATAAAACCAACTTCCTCAAAAAAGCAACAGGCTAAATTTGTGGTATCCCCGTAAGGCTACAATTTGGTTTTGTACTGCTGCAATGAATGGGGTGGAAAGCTTTAAAAACTGGGAAGGGTTTAGGATAACTTACACTGTACTGTCTCTCCTTCCCTAAAACTTAGCCCAACCCTAATCCTAAGTAGGGATGTGCATGAATGATTTTTTTGCATTCAAATTCGAGTCAAATTGAATGTCAAAACATTCCATTCAATTTGAATGTTTAAAATCCGAATGTCAAAAAATCCCATTTGAGTCCATAGCACTCAAATCTATTTTTTCGAATGTTACGTTCATATTTAAAGATACAAATGCCGACAACATATCTGTGCAGATTCCATATGCATTCTATTTTATCCCATATGCATCCCATTTTCATCTTGTATTATAAGCGCAAATACATATAATATTTGGACAGATATGTATGTAATACATACATACCTGTACATTTGAATCATTCAGATCTTTCAAATGAATGTTTCAGAACATCTGAAATCCATTCAAATGTCTAAATTCAAAAGTTATTAAATCCAATTCAAATTTGAATGTCAGCATTTGTCAGATCTGAATCGGATTTTTGAATTTTCAAATATTCATGCACATCCCTAATCCTAAGCATTATTATAACCCACTTTAAAGGAGCTGAAAATTCAGAAATAAATAGTTTAACCCTAAATTTCTCTGACTCTTACCCAGCAAGAACCACACCATCTACCCCAACTTAATTCATAAACTAAAAATGACAGGTAAGAAGAGCGAGATTACAGGAAACAGCACACAATCATAGTGGCACAGAGTTAAGGGAGTAGGCAGCCAAAGGCATAAGCAGAAGTCATGGCAGAGAGCAAAGTAGAGCACCCAAGCACCTACTTAGAAGAAGAAGAAGAAGAAGAAGAAGAAGAAGAAGAAGAAGAAGAAGAAGAAGAAGAGTTGGCTTTTCTACCACACTTTTCTCACCCTTTTAAGGGAACTCAAAGCGGCTGACAAAGCTGTTCTATTCTGCTCCCCACAACAGAACACGCTTTGAGGTAGGTGGGGCTGCAAGACCACAGAAGAGAGCTGTGACTAGCCCAAGATCACCCAGCTGGCCTTATGGGGGAGGGTGGAATTGAACCCGGTATTCCCAGGTAAGAGACCAGCTCCCCAACTACTAGACCAAACAGGCTCACACACAAACTGTTCGAAGCAGAACACACAAACGTAAGTGAAAAAAAACTCACACCTGAGTCCTTTTATTCTCACAAATTTACTCCCTTGACCTCTCCACTCCCTCCCACTTCCCAACACAGCCAATAGTAGATCAAGCAAAACAAAGTAGCCAACAACCTTTAAACAAGCAACCATTGTAATGTGAACCACCCAAATGCAAAAGACAACACAGTAATCAATAAATGAAGATATATCTATATTGGTGACAACCATCTTCAAACAGTTTGTTGAATTTGCCAAGGTCTGATTCTACTAAAATCAAACATAAGGGGGCATTTGCTTTAAAAGTAGTCACTTTGAACCTCCTGTTAGATACAAGCTGAGTTTGAATGAAATTAGTTTGGCACATTTTTAAGATTTTCCTGTTACAGTGCACTGGCTTATAATTTTCAAATTGTCATGAGACACTTTGAGTGGGTAGCCAGAGATCTGAAGTTAACAAAAAATGACAGGCCTTGTATCTGGCATTATGTGAAATAAGATAAGGTCAAATGGTTTTAAGTAATTGCTATTTATAGAGGACCTAGGCTTCAAATTTAAAAAAAAAATTACATAGAAGAATGGGTTAATTTATGTATTTGATTCTTATTTTCCCTTAATTCTCAAGTAGATAAAAAAAGATGAAATGAGATTATAATTCTTTACTTTTTTTAAGAGTTATTTTATATTCTGAACTGTTAATAACAACAACAGTAATAATGTTGTGCTATATTGTTGTGTTTCTGTATATAATAATGTTTATTTTTAGCACCCTTTTCACCAAAGGGCATACAGAAATATAAAATCAGGTGTGAATTACATACTAATGTTGACATAAGGGGGAATAACAATGAAAATACTATACAAGGTATTATATGACTGAACTATAGGAACGATTTGAAACATTCTTGGATCACTACAGGAATTATTTTGCATATTGAAGAAGATATATACTTTTACTAGACTAGTAGAGTGTGGTTCAAGTGACCTACAAAATCTTTTTATCTTTGAAGCAAAACTTGATGAAGATTAGGTTGAGAGGCAATGACTGGCTACCAAGATCATTCAATGACCTTTCATAGCCAGGTGGAAACTGGAACTCAGAAAGTCCTAGACAGCTTCTGCACAGCCCATTTGGGTTGTGCTAGCTATCACTTGGGAATGTGATAGCTCACCAAAGTAGGAAGGCATGGCCTCCCTACAAATACTTAGTTTCATGGATCTTTCACTTGAAAAAATGTTTCTGTGAATGTTCTAATAAGACCACTTTAAATTGGTCTCCTGATCACTCCCAGGCCATGGACCATTCCAGCCATCCACAATGTGGAAAGATGGTTAGGTTCACATAGCATGCAGACCCAGTGCCATTTTTCTGGGCCTTTGAAAAAGCCTCAGAAAGGTGGCATTTGTTGTGCACCACCAAAATCCCTGTGACTTTGGGGACAATGAGAGTGGTCCCTGGCATCTTGAACTGCTCCTTTCTTGAGCAATCCAGGCCAAGAGCAACCTCCACATCATGCTCCAAGGAGAGCGGTGCAAAGGTTGCCCTAAACTGAGATTACTACTACACTATTCTGGCAATAATGAAGTGTGGAGGAGGAAGCAGTCTATCAAGCGTCTAAAACTGCAATTGGAATGATTTCAAGGCTAGGGAAATGTAGTCACAAAACCCTGTACTAGTTAGCTCATAGGCAGATGAGATTTTTAAAATTTAGTTGCACTTTCTCGACCATTTTCAAGTTCTCTGTTGAACGTAGTACAATAAATCACATGTGTGATGAACAGAGCATGAACCACAGCAGCTAGAATATCTCTGTCTGCAGCATTATGTGAGAAAATGTGCTGATATTGACAGTAATATTTAATGGTTGATGAGGGTGCAAACTGTGCCTCTCTTTGGCCATCTGGTTAGTCATTTAACTAGCAAGAAGTCTTGATAGCACCTTTATTCCCCTAACATATGCATTGATCATGTTGTATGTTTATGCTTATCAAAGAACAGAACAGAACAGCCACAAACACAATCGTTCAGACAACACAGCCCCACTAGGACATCAGTTCAGATTAACCTAATTCTCTGCTTTCAGAAAATAATATAACAAGATTTGGTTGAAAGGAATGCATATTTACATAGACTGGCAGAGGTTTTCAAGCATTTCAGAGAGCAAATCTTCCAGTCTCCCCAGATCCTACAGCAACTACTATACCCAAAGATGTGTCCCCAGGACCCAGAAAATCTGTGCCCACCCCCCCAAATTTTGTCCAGATGGGGGGAGGAGTTGAAGCAGTCTGTGATCAAAATGGACTCCCTCCCTCTCCTCCCCCTCTTCTGCTAGAGAGACCTTTCTTTTGCCCTTCTTTATTCGCTCCCTACTCTTTGCACTTGTCCCGTTCTGCTTAAACGCCAACAGTTGGCAACATCTGCCAATATCAGCTTTGTTGATAGGCCTTCCCCTAGACACCAGCCTTTCTCTGTGTTTCCTCATACCAGAAAAGATTCCCGGTACAATGTCTTCTGCTGCTGTGCCTCCATTTGCTGCAACAGTAGGTATCTTGTGCTGATTATACGATGCCACTACTGAACACAGTGCAGTGATAGAGGTGATTTTGCACCCAACCACTTCTAAAAATGATGTTCCTCTGATTGAAAATGGAGACAAGAAGACATTATTTTAGCTTTGATCACAGTGCCCCCACCCCCCTCCTACCCTGGAACTGAGCCTTGACTTTTCAAAGCAGCACCTTTCTCACACTATCTTAATGCTAACCTGCAGGTGCAGGATAGCATGTTCTTGCTCCCTTGTGCCACATTGTACTATGAATGCAGTGTCTGTACAGATCTGCATTTGTCCAGCCACCATCTCACTGTAAGCACTCCTTAGAGTGCTTGAATGACAGAGTGTGCTTAATTGAGTCAGGTTTGCTGACAGCTGCAGCACATGTTGAGAACCATGAGGCCTGTGTCATGTGTGCTGTATAGCTGGCAAAAAACCCCAGATGAGGATTTTTCCTCATTCACCTTATCTGGACATGCTAGAGATTGAATTAATGTATTCAGCCTTTTAGCTGTGATACATAAGAACCTGGAGCCCTGCTGGATCTGGCCATATCCCATCTAGTCCAGTGTCCTGTCTGACACAGTGGCATGTGGCCCACTAGTTGCTTCTGTGCACTCTCAAGCAGAAGATGATGGCAAAACCTTCACCTGTTCTCAGTTTCCTGTGAATGGCTTGAAAAGGCACCCTGCCTATCTCTCCAACCTGGAGGTGGTATTTAGGCATGAACTGTAGTCATCATTCATATGCCTGTGTTTGATATGTGTGCTTTTCTACTGAATAACTGTCTGTCTTCTAATGCACAAAGGAAACAAAATAGGTGCAAGATAAACTTCCAAAAGGTGGATATTCCACAGAGATATTCCACTTGTTAAAGCTTAGGGTATTTTCAGGTTGAGCTTGACTTCCAGAGACAATATGGATATACCTATGCAATTCCCTTTGCATCTGTTAGAAGTGAGGGTTAATCAGATATTTACTTGAAGAAAAGTGAAATGGTGTGAATAACCATTCTGTAGTATTCAAACTTAATGACTTCTTATTAAGCATATACAGTTATGTTCAAGTTCACATTCCTAAATATTCTTAGTCTTAGTTCACTTTAATATAATCTGTAGCACACTTTCTCTTCAGAACTCTTTGGTTACATTTATAGCAAATTTAGTATTGTATACAGTTCATATACTACTGTTGTTTCTCATATCCTAACCAGCAGACACAATTTCTAACTAGGGTTGTGCACAAATATTTGTCAGATTAAAAATTTGAACAAATTTGTTCAAATTAAACTTGACTGTTGGTTACATTTGAAGAATGACATTTGAATGTGAGGTAAATGCATTCGTTCAAAGTTTTGTTATATTTGCATACCTGGGGAGGCAGGAAAGCAGCTGCTCAGTCACATCTGCGGCAGATCCAGAGCAGATTCAGGGTAGATTCAAAGTGGATTCAGAGTGGATTTGACATGTTCAGAGTGAATTCGTAGGGGACTCATAGGTGCAACTGGCAGCGGGGATTTGAATCAGATTCAAATAGCATTCAAAGAACATTCATATTAAATTTGAATCCTACCACATTCAAAGGGGCTATATTCAAATGAATGTGGATTTCCTTGCATTTTATTAGATCTGAATAGTACATGAAAAAAATTTTATGTGCAAATCCCTATTTCTAACTAGAGGCACTTAAGGCACATATTTTTCTTAGTTTAACATTTAGGCAACAACCCATTTAGGCAACTGTCAGGCAACTGGTTTTAAAGCAACTTTAGGAAACAGATCATATCAGGCAACTGGCCTCAAAGAGCAGTTACAGCTGGCAGTTGGTAGGGGGAGGAGTCACTCTTAAAGTGACATCGCTCACATTTTTCCAGTCCAGCAAGAATGCTAAGTTGTTGGAGCATCAACATGGAGAAGGTTTGCCGTTTCTTTCTTGTGGTCGGTTCCCTCCCTCTTTTGCCTCCAGATTTAGCTTATAGTGATGGAATTTCCTGCTGGCTTCCCAACCAAGTACTAACAAGATCCAAATGCTGCTTAGTTTTTAGAGATCAGCCAAGGTCAACTGATTATTGCCACCTGTTGGGGATTCCAGGCTCTGAAGTTCTACTCAAGAAGGTACTACAAGAAAGGTCTTAATGTAGGGGCTGAGAAAGAATAGATGCAGAGAGATCTTCTATCTGTGGATCTGAACTGTCATGGCTTTATAGATCAACATATCAAATGAGAAATTTGGCTCATACGTGTATCACTAAATAAAAGATGAGCTCAGGACTTTTTCCTTTCCTTTTTTTCCAAGAAGAGCCATGAAGGCTTGGCTGACTTCCTGAATGACCTCAGACACTGTTCCACAGGACTCCAGATGGTGGAGAAAAAGCAAGCAGCTTAAAATGCCAATGTAGGTAGCTTCCTGTGGAAGAGGATGGTTCTTCAGATATGCTGATTACAGCATGGTTGGAACAGTAAAGCCCATTGTGCTTCATGGTCCAAAATGCAGAACTACTTATTTTTAGGATTGAATTAAACAAGCAAAGTCCTATGTTGTCAACTCTGTAAAATCAGTTCCATGTCACACAAATCCATGGCTGCCCTGACATCACACTTTCCAGCCCTTCTCTGATTAGCCAGGGAGCAGTACAGGAAAATGGTTAAGTGGTAGATGTCATGGCCTCCTGCCCCAAAGGCAATTTTACTGCCAAAGTAGGGCAAAATACTTTGATGGCACCCTGAAGGCTTAATTGGCATGAGGGCATTATCTGCTAATTGCTCCAAACCCATGTCAATCAAAGACTCAGAAGATTGGGACACACAACTCAACTTCCAGATCTATTTCTGGCTTCTGAAGAAAGTTTTCACCAGCAGAAGCATTCTGGGCAATGCAGAGGAGTGGAAATGAGCCTCATGTATATGCCTTAGGTCTAGGGACTTTTCACACTTAACTTCCATGGAACAGTGTCCCGTAGAAGTTGAGATCAGGGACAGAGGCTGGTGTTTTCATTGTGAATGCAGCCCTCATCCCAAACCTACCTGGCACTTATATTCTGGCTGGTCAAGTGTACACTGGGCCATAGCTAAGGCGATTGGGCAGTACAATGTGTGACAGGGCAGTCACAGCCCTGCTGACCTGCCCCTATGCAGCCTTCACACAGCAGTGGGTGCTCCTAAGTATAGTTATGGAGCAGTTCTTATTGCTCCACAGCTATCAAAAATGGGGGACAGCCGCACACACTTAGAGCCACTCCTGGATGGAAGCAGCTCTGCAGTGTCTGGATGCTCCGTGCTGAAGTATCCCTGGGCCATCCCCTTCTTCAAAGTTTGAAAAGGCCCCTATTCATGGTGTCCAAATGCAATCTACATTATACAAGGGATGACTGTATCAATTTTATACAGTAAAATGTATAACCTCCTCAGTGTCTTTGCATGTTTCAAGACGGGGAAATTGCAATAAATAAAGACTGAAGATGGTATCTTCATAAAGGTGTTATGAATCCTGGCTGTACTGTAAGGAATTCTAACATGTCACAGAATAGAGTCCAAAGGGATGCTGTAATAAAGGTGACCTTTGAATGAGAAGAATATCCTGCACAGATAGCTTGCCATAGGGGTGCTGGAGTGACGCCTAGAGGTGCTATGAATGCCTTGAATTTCAAAACATGGCACCGTCACAGGAGTTACAGGCTGCCACTCCTCATTCATTTTCTGAGCAGCATCTTACACTCACATACAGAAAGAATGAGAACATTGCATTAAAGAGATATCTGCGGCAGTAGTGAGCCTCTTTCTACAAGTTAAGACCAACATAAATCAAACAAATCCAGCTCTTTCTCAAAGGCTTATGCAATATTTCAACAGGTTTTATTTTATTTAGCGTATGACGAATTCACATAGTTTAAACAATGTGATAGAACCAAGAGATCCTTTTAAATTGTCTGGTTGCTGCACCTTTATGGTTTTGAATCAAATTGAATGTAAGAAAATCCGTATTTGAATAGATCTCCTTTGAATGTGGTTGGATTCTATCTGATATGAATGTATTTGTACAAGTTCATATGGATATCTGATACAAACGCATATGTATCTAATACATATCCTGTAACATATCCGTTCTGAAAGTGCCAAATCCAACCTGAATCCCCTTTGAATCTGCTCTCACACCCAATTGAATTCACTCTGGATCCATTGCAGATGTGACTGGTGCAGCCGCTTTCCCACCTCCCCATTTCACAAATGTTCCGAAGCTTCATAGGAATGTTCTGAAACATTCATATTTGTACGAATGTCAATGTATGAATGTCATAACATTCAATTCTTATACAAATGTCTGAATTCATACGAATTTGTACAAATAATGTACTACATTTTCTTTGGCTACCTGCCTTGGTGCTTTTTTGCTTTTCCCCCCTCTTTCCCTCGCAGTTGATCTCGCATTGGCATAATATGACATGTTGAAAATATAGATAATTGATCAGCAAGTGGCCTGAAGTTCTGGTACCAGACAGAATTCATTCTGACACATTAGAATGCATGTTGCAGAAGAAACTCCATTCTAAAAAAGCACAAGCTATTATGATTTTTTCCCCTGTGACTCAATCCTCTCCCTAGTTATGACTGAAGGAAGATATTGTGCCTCAACTTGTTTATTTTATAAACTCAGTTTATAGGAATCCTCTCCTCGATTTAGTCTAGATATTTGGAACTGTATACATTCTATATCTATACATTCTATACCTATTGCATTGTTGGTAGTAAGAGAGAAAGCTTTTACTAGCAGGTGGTACACTGGATGAATTTCAGGAGTGCAATAAAGCATGCCACCAAAATGCCTCCCCCAGAGCAACATGGCAATAACTTGCAAGCCTAAAATTTGCATGCCTGTTGTAATATCGATAGGACTACATAATATTCATATATTAAACTGTTTCAAAATATCATGGGAAGTTGCAGGTAGGTGTTCATTACATCTACACAGTTGAAACATCCTTGGTATGAACTGAAGTTTATAGAAATTAATAGAGAAGCTGTTAGCTGCAATGTTTTAGTGTTTCTGTAGAGCACTGTTTCCATATGTAATATGTTTCTATTTTGCTGCTTTCATTAACACAAGAAGCAATGTAATGGATAAAATCATAGGAACATAAAAGGAGTCCTCTAGATCAGAACACAGCCCATCTAGTCCAGCTTCCTGTCTCACAGTAGTCCACCAACTGTTTCTGGGCATTTCAAGTAGAAGAAAACACAAAAATCTTCACCTGCCTTTGGATCCCTGCAATTGGCCTGGGAAGACACAATCCTGGATTCTTACCTCCATCTACCAACTCCTTCTCTTATTGTTCTCATTCCAAATATTCAAGTTTAGCCAAGCACCTACCCACTTCCCTTTGTTTTTATCTCTTGATTAACATCTGGGTATTTGGAACCAGAACAATAAAGCAAGAAGCCAGCAAACAGAGGGAAGCAATTGCTATTACAGGAAACCTGGCATTGTTGTTGAATTTCCTTTAACAGCAATGTTTCACAATATTGCCTCAATAGCCCAAGATTATATTGGGAATGGCTTGGATATGTGTGGCATTCCTAATACAGTCCTGGGAGAATCACAGGTTTTAACCTGCATCAGAAGGTATCATTGTATGGGGATTTGTTTATATGCCACTTGACAATGGTGCACTTTAAATATAAGGTGATAACATAACATGGTAACTATGTACTTTAACAAAATCCTTATGATGGTGAATTCGCCTGCAGTACACATTAACTTACTTTAAGTAGTCTGCTTTTTACATAGTTTTTGTGCTTATGGGTACATTGTATAGCCATCTTCTTTCTTTACCGTGATTACGTTGCATGTCAGATCCTGGGGCACTGCTTATTCTTTGGCCATGTCTCCATATCTGAGGTCAGGTGCCTCCAGGAATTGTCTTGGGCATCACATCTGTATTGTGATGTGGGGGTGTGAACACAAAGTAGCATATCGATTTTAAGTGCCTTGTCTTCAGTTTTATCAAGTGGCTCTGTGGGCTTACATGGCTAAGACAAAGCAACTCACATTTGTGGCCACTTCTGCCACACTACACACCCCTAGGGAACTCCCTCACCATGCATGGAGGCACAGCTGTCTGTGGTGGGTTCACTTTAAGAACCCAAGGCTTCAGGGAGGAAAAGGAGAGCTCTAGTTGCTAAGTGACTTTAGAATCCTGGGAGGGCTTGCTGAGGGAGCAGAATTTTAAAAGATAGTTATGTTTTTCAGTCTGAGCAGGCAGGGAGTTCTGTTTTGGGAACTGGTGGTGTTACAAGAACAAGTTTTAATAATATATAAAAAATGGAAAAGTAAAACTGCTTATCACAATATTATGAGATGAAATAGTGAAACAATGTCACTGTGAAGAAAAGTCCACGTACTGTGGAAACCAGATTTATAAGAAAGGAGTAAAAGAACAGCTTAAGGAAGATTTTTTAAAAAAATATCAATCTTTATTTGTTTTCAAAGTTATTCTTTCTGGCCTTTTTCCTCTACAAGAATTACATACTTCCAGAATTATACTTAAGTCATGTACTGGTTTGTGACATTATTTGGTGATAATTCAGCTTCAGGAGACCAGTTGTGACAATAGCCAATCTCTGTTCTGAACTATACTTGGTTTCACTCTGAAGGGAAAAGGGAACTGGTTTATTTATTTAGAACGTGCACTTCTGAGTTCAGTACACAGTGTGTACATTTTACTTTTCTGTTCTCTTGGGTGACTTGTTCTAAGAATGTTTGTGTTCTCTCTCTCAACCAGGTTTTGCTGCATTGCAGCTGATTATTTTTTCAATGATGGATTTTATTTATACATTTATTTTGCATAATGCACAAGATATGCCACACTGGCTGTCTCTACTTCTCATTTTTAAGAGCTGGAGGGTATAAGTAGACAAATATTTGTTTCTCTAATATTCAGCCATGATAGGAAGCAAATAAATAAAAAAGAAATAATATGCACTGAGTAGCACAAATCATAAAACTGGAGACCAAAACCTGGGGCCTATTCACACTTAGGCCTCTGGTATGCAATTAGGACAGCTCTGGTACAGAGATTCTGTACTGGAGCTGTACCAGAGCTGTCCTAATAGCACACCAGAGGCCTAAGTGCGAAAAGGCTCCTGGTCTCAAGGGCTCTGTCCCTCCTGTCATTTTGGCTGCTTCGAGACATAAGCTTAAAAAAATGGATTAAAAGTAATCAAGACTCAGCGTGTCTCCACAATATGAGTCTCAGTATCGGATAGGGCTTCCTGCTAGGCCTCAGGCTACATGCAGTCTCAGAAAAGCCTTATCCACAGCCATCATATTGAAATCTTTGTGTCTGCACTTGGAGGGCTTCCTCATGCTCTATCTGGAGGCACAGAAGGCCTGCACAAAAATGCAGTGTGAGAGAAGCAGCTTTGGAGCTGCTTTTCACACAGATAAGTTTTTGCAATTTCTGAGGGAATTGAAATCCCTCACACACATTTGGAACTGGGTGATGTAGAAACAGACAGACCTCAGTGCCCCTCTGCGGTAACCACTGCCCAATGCTATCCTGCTTCCCGGTAATTCTACCAGAATCTCCCCAATTCTATATACCTAGGCCCAGCATTGGCAGGGTTCACCCGCATGCTCGCCCCTGTTTTCCCTTAGAATGTAAACAAGAAGTCTTTCTTTCCGCAGTCTGCTGGATCTCAGCTATATTGTTTCCTTCTCTCTTAAGATTTGTCCCCATGCACTATATACTCTGAAGCGAACCTGAATTCGACTCAGAGCATCCCCATGCAAAGGCTCTAATCCAGGCTACATGTGGAACAAACTGCTCAAATCTGTGGTTAAAAAAAAAAATGTTGCAAACTATTTTCACTGCAAATTGGGAGGCAAGCACAGATTATCTTGGAGGCATGGGGATGCTCCCTGGTTATTGGGGGAGGAGATTGGTACTCGCATCATTAGCGGGCAGGGTTTCGCCTCTGGTCACTGTTCCTGCCCTGCGCACTGCAATCACAACTGTTTAGGGATTTCTTTAAATAAATTATGATGAAAGAGAAACGATGAGGTCAAATGGCTCTCATTTGTCCTACAGGTGTCTTTCTGGCTACAATTATTACAACCCTCCTTCCCTGATCACCTGATCGGCAAGTTACGTGTGGGTAATGGCATAATTTTGTGCATGAGCTCTGCTTTACCTTCAGTTATTTTTTTCTTTTGCATAGCCGGCTTAAATCTCTAAAGTGTTTCCCCCTCTTCTTCCAAGTTCACTATGGGTATTTTCTAAGTAGCACTAAAGAACCCATTAAGGGTCCTTAATGGGTCCTTAAAGGGTACTCTAGTGCTAAGTGAAAAAACACCCTATCATAACTTGCACTAGGGTGCTCGGCTGTGGTTTGTTTGTGTGTATGAATGGGATGTCCACAGCAAGGGTGAGAAGGGAAAATTTGTAGCCAGTGCTGAGGCAAGTTGAAGTTTTTTGCTATGCAACATCAGGTTTTGCTTCGCAGGGACTATGAAAGATTCTAAAAGTTGCCTGGCACTTTGACAACTGTTCTGCAGCCACTACAAAGTATATATCCTGTCTGGACACACTCATGATTTCATCTTTTGTTAAATACTGTATGTCAGAAGAGCCAGGTTCCCACTGGGCAATTTGAGGCCTTTTTGCACTTCAGCCATCTGGTTGAAGTGCTTTAAGGCTGGTACAACCATAGAACAGCTTGACCGTTCACTTTGGCTGGTAAGGGATACATTTCCAATGCATCCCTTATCGGCCAAGGTGCAAACGGTCAATCTGTGCCCTGTCTGTACCAGCCTGAAAAGCCTGCAGTGAAGGCTGGTATTGTGGAGACACCACTGGGCCAATATCAGACTGCAGGCTGGCAGCCCCTTTCAGGGGTGGGGCTAGACTGGGCCGGGCTGTCTTGGTGCCATGCTAGCTGCCACTGCCCTGATCAGGCTGGCAGCAGCCAGCAGCAACCTCCTGGTGCCCACACCCACACAGGGGTGCATGTCCCCCCACCCCCACTTGCCCCACTTACCTCATCAGACCTCCGGATTTGATATCCGGTCATGTGGCCTGCTGGAGAGATCTGCTGCTCTCTGCACAGGTGCACACAATGGCAGACTGCCCACACACTGACCTATCTTTCTGATCACTGCCTCTTAAAGTAAAATCCGACACTTTTGACTTACTCCCAGCTATGATCTGATCCCTTGTTACATTGTAATGGTCTGATCTCTCATTACATTGTAAGCTACTGCAGGCTCTGCTCACTCTTCCCTTTCAGCCATGCCCAATATCCTTAGTATTAGAGCCTGGGGGAAAGGGGAGGAAACTGTGGAGAATGCCCCTAACGCATGATTCCCTCCCACCCCCCAAAAAACCACTTGTGTTCCCATTACTACCTAGTGAGGATTATTTCTAAATCCTTTGATCCAAATATAGATAATCTGCATTTCAGGACCTTTAATCCTCAGAAACTGAAAATATTAGGGATGGTCAGTGCTCAAAACAATTTCAGAACTCTTTAAATCTTGAATGGGAACACACCCAAGGTGACTTAATCCCATTAGCTTGCAATATGAAGACCCTGCTTGTTCAAGACAGTGATCTTACCTCAAGTGCTTGTGAGCTGCAAGGATATGCTAATGTGGGTGCCCAAACTGATAGCTGAGTTAATCATCACAGTTGTTTACCTGATCTGGAAAAACTGAATGTTGAAAAAACTTTTGTTTATCTCTGCTGACATCTCAGTTTGGAAGTAAAATCAACTGCCCTTTTTCTGTCCAGTGTCTTGGCTTCTCTTGGGGTCCAGTACCTCCTGTCTTCAACAAGAGCAGAACTTTCGTTCATCCCTGAAAGAAGCTGAACATTTTGTGCTGAAGGATTTTGCTAAAATCACTGTTAAAGGCACTATTGAACTGGAGGAAAAAGTCTGAGCTGTCTCCTCAGTCCTAACTAGTTTTGTGAATGTCTTGGCAACACAATTCCACTTTTGTAACATGAAGCCCATCTCTGAGAAGACCCTAAGAAAGATAGAAAAGGCTGTTTCTCTCTTCTCTCACCCCAGTTTCATTTTTACATCAAAACTCCTCTCTTCTTCGTCCTGCCACAGCATCTCTTCTCTGTAGAGTTCATGACTTGTAGAGTTCATGACTTTGTTCTAAGTCTGTCTTGTGTCCCTCTTTGCCACAGCTTTAGTTAAAACCTCTTTGCTTGCTACAAGTTACTGCTTAGTTATTTTGGGAATCTTGAACTTTGACTTGCTTTAGTGTTTGACTAATTTGCCCAACTTTGAAACTTTGAAACCTGTCTTGCTGTGTACTAAAGATATTTTCTCTGTACGTTTTACACTTTAATAAAGATACTTTGAATTGAAATCAGTTGTGTCTCCCTCTATCTTGGAATCAGCTGCAATCCATTGTCCTTTAAACTAAAATGGTAGTCCTTAAAAACCCAGACATATGTGGGGACACTGCTAAATACACATATCTAGAGCACTTCCTGTAACAGAGATCTGCAGGAGGAAATGAGAACTTGTGACTTTCCCTTCTCATTTATGGAAGCTGCCAGTGAAGCAACAGACCTTTCATTAAAGGCAAAGTTCTGGTTTGCTCTGAGCCTTCATGCATTTGCTCTGAAGGGGGGATTAGATAGGCAACACTACTCACTGACCTTGTTTGCATATCAAGGAAAATCATCATTAATGGTCTACTCTGGTTGTACAGCTTTGGTCTGTTTAACAGATTCACATGGGCATGCATAAGTAGATTACCATTATGAGCAAATCAGGGATCACAGGTTCTTTCAGTCCTCAAATCAGTTTGTAAGTTTGTTTTTGGATTGCCAGTGGTGGCTTTTTGGAACAAAAATGACTCCTGATTCAGCCATGAGTTTTTGTTTGTTTTCTTCTTGCACCAGTGAGAAAGCGTGAAAGAGCTTGCTTAATTATGCAAATAAAAACATTAAAACCACTAGAAAATAAACTGAAAATCATAAAAAGGGGAGAGGGTGGTAAGAGAGAAAGACACTCACAAGACTCCTCAAATACAATTGAAAGGACCATGAGAGCTTTCTATCTCTGCATTAATTTCTGAGCATTTGTCTAGTCCTATTGGGCAATTGAGCAAACAATGCCCTTGATAGTAGTTTCCCTTCATTAAGAGTCAGAAACAAGGTAATTAATTAAAGGCCAGAGGGGGGTTGTTAAATGCTGGTAATGAATCACTGCTGATGCCATTATTGCTGCGGGACTAATGCTATAAAATACTGTGTGCAAGAAGGAGCTAATGGATAGTTTAAAATGAAGTGATCCTTGTGAATCATAGGAAGGAGGGAAAACTCAAATTGCTTCTATTAGAAAAGAAGATATTCCTATTAATCTTGATAATCTCCTGAAATTACCCACATGACAGTATTGCAATGCTTTCTCTCAACTACTAGGTACAAAAATGTCAGAGTAGTGTAATTATAGGTAGGAGTTCCCTATTTTTTTTTCTATTTCAGACTGGATTGAATGGCCCTGTTCCAGCCCATGTCTTGCCATGGTCCAAATTAGTGGACTTCACTGGTCTAGTGCTACTGATTTGGATCACAGCTTTTTAGTGCAGAAAAGCTCTGTGAGATTTTCATTTCTATTTTCCCCAGAGGCTCCATTTTCACACAGTTTTTTTTTTTAAGTAAGTACTCAAAAGCAGCTTAGGGGTCCAAATCATTTATTTATTTATTTATTTGTATTTCTATCCCGCCCTATACCCGAAAGTCTCAGGGCGGGTTACAATATTATATTAATCTTAGACAGGTCCCTGCCCTCAGGCTTACAATCTAAAGAGACAAGAAACAAAAGGAAAATGGTGTGGGAGGGAACAGGCAACAGCAAAAAGCCAGCACTTGAGCTCTTCAATTCCAGTTTTTCTCTCCGTTTCTTATTGCTGGAATTTTCCTATTAACTTTACTTTGAATTTTCTCTTCATTGATGACAAAACAGATGATGGTGGAGATGGTCAGCCGGCATCTACTCAGCCCCACCCTGCTCGGCCTCAGGACCAGACGTTTTCTCAACTGGTGGATCGTCTGCCATAGTCTCTTTGCCATCTTCTGATGGGAGCAGTTGGAGGAGGGAGGGACACTGCTGGGAGCAAGATGGCAGAGCCCAGCCTGCTGCCTCTTCTCCACTCCTCTCAGGCGAGATGGTTCATCACCTTGTGATGGCAGTTGGAGGAGGGAGGGGCACTTCTGGGAGCAAGATGGCAGAGCCCAGCCTGCTGCCTCTTCTCCACTCCTCTCAGGCGAGATGGTTCATCGCCTTGTGATGGCAGTTGGAGGAGGGAGGGGCACTTCTGGGAGTTCTCCTCTCCACATTTCTGGGCTGTAATGTGGATTAAAGCTGGGATGGGAACACAGTTATCCATACACTATCATCTCTGAGCTACTTTTGTAATGCTTTTTAAAAATGTGTGTGGGGATAACAACCTTCATTGTTTTTTTTTAAAGTGAAATTATTTAATAGTGTTTTGTTTTTAAGTGGTATAGAAATACTTTGGATATCAGTGATACAGATGAATAAGTCTAAATCCATTTAATACTTATTGGCCCCGTCTTCACGGCAACCTTATCTTGAATTCAAAACGTTTTGAGTTCTCCTTGGCCAGACGGCAGTTCGGCTTAACACGCTTTTTCCGTGTTAAAGCATGCCAAACCGTTTTGAATCTCAAACCTGATGTAAACAGGTCTCACTCCGAATCGTGCGTTCGATACATGTTTCATTTTTTACTGTGTGGACAGTACTGTGTTAAGGGATGAGATTCCGTGTTCAGGGTGCCCCTCCCCCAATCGCACTGTATCCAATGGCTGTCCATATTCTGGGGACGTCATGTTTAGGGTTTCCCTCCCCCAGTAGCTTGCTTCCAAAGATAGTGATTTCATTGAAAAAATCCACCCTCAAACAGCCACTATAAAACTTCAGTCATTAAAGCCACACTGTAGTGCTGTAGGCACTTCACACCTTAATAACAATGTTGCAGTTTTGTGCAATTCTAGCTCTTTGAAAGTGCTGACTTGTAAAAAAGGGAAAGGAAAGGAAAGCCCTGGAGGCTGTGGCTGTTTGAGTTGCTGCTGCTGCTGTGTGCCCTGGGAAATGCGTGAGGTGAAGGAAAAGCCCCTCGGTCCCCTCCAGCTCAGCCTCTCGGCACGAGGGAAGCGAGGGTGAGAAAGGGGCATCCAGATGTCTTCAGAATTGCCTCACCCCTCCACGTGAATGTGGAGAACGTAGAGTCAGGGGCTATATATATACTAGGAAAGGAAGTAGAGAGCTGCACAGCGATGAGAGCGGGAGAAAGCAGACAGAATTTTACAGAGCTTAGTGCACGATCATTAGAGCTGATCAGAACAAAAAGGCAAAAAGGGAAGGGAGAGTGGGAGCAGGCAGGCTTTCATGACAGCTATAAAATCAGACACTTTTGCTACATCCCCCCCCCATCTCTTGTTAAATTTCCCTTCCGATAAATCTGATTCATTTTTCACCTCGTTCCCCGCCCCTTTCAACCATCCCCAGCAGCCGGGGGTGAGGTCTGATCTCTGAGGGAACACCAGTCAGAGAGAGGGGGTGGGCACCATCATGACTGGCAATGGACAGGGAGGACTTGCCGTGGGGCCTCCGAGGATTGAATCCGAGATAAGGTTGCCGGCGGGATGCCGTTGGGATCCCGCGGACACGGATCAAGTTGAAAGCCGTGGAGACAGTTTCGTTCCGGTTCAATTATTTCGGTTTCGTTAAACCAAATTAAGGCATGCCGTGTGGATGCAGCCAGAGTGTGTCAAAAGTATTCCTTGAATTTGCACAACTTAAGGAAGGGAAGGAGAAAACAAACAAACAAAAAAAGTACTCTTCTTTCTGGCCACTGCTGTGCCTCCCCCCTTTACTATACTGACACAAAGCTGGGCTAGGGCCCTCCAGATTTTAGGCAGCCTGTGTCAGCTTTCCCTCACTGCTGACTTTTAAGATGGGGCTCAGCCCTCAAAGGTAGCAGGTGGACTCCAAAAACTAAAGTTTCCAGTCTCTTTGGTTTCTAGGTGGGCGCTTTTTAGCACATACCACCTTCTTGTTGCTCTTCCTTAAAAGCCCTCTCCCTCACCCCCAGTATGGCGGTAGATCTCACTGTCAAAGTCTATATGTAGACCAGAATAGAGACACCCAATGATTGGCTTATCTTTCTGCAGTACCATCAACATATTGATGCTCCCCTACACAAAGCTATTGAGTTGTATGGGTTCTGTGGTGCCACAGGTTTACACTGATACATTTGTGCATCGGACCTTATCTCAGATTATATCCTAAAATAGGTAGTTGCCATTGCTTTGCTTGTGCAGACTATAACAGGCCCAAATGCAGATGGAAGGTCCCTGTTCTGGGATATAATTCTTTTCCTAAAGTCCAGCTTTCCACAGCTGACAACAACTTCATAACACAGTCTTGCACTACATGGTGGTTTGTGAGGACCAAAGGAATGACTGGATATTTCTAATGATTTTCAGGGAAAGAAGGTGGTAAGACATAGGGGGATGGGCAAAGGGAAGATGATTAAACGGTATGAGAGATAATTAAATGGTCAGATAGGAATGTGCACGAATATTGGAAACATTCAAAATTCGTTTGAATTCAGACATTCAAATTTAAACATTTGAGCAAATTTGAATCTTTTGAAACATTCATACAAATTATTTGGACATTTGTATACTTACGGATATGTACGCATTACATACGTATCCATACGCATCTTATTTGTATCTGTATGCATTTATATGGATATGTACGGGACGAAAATGGGATGCATATGGATATATACGGCACATACGAATGAATTCAATTCGAATCAAATGTGAATACATTCAAATTTTAAATATTCAAATTGATTTGAATCTTTGGATATTCAATTTGAATCAAATGGAATGCTGAAAATCACATTTGTGCACACCCCTAATAATACATGAGAGAGTCAGATCTGACAAAGGGAAGTATTTCTTCACCCAGAGAGTCATCAGTCTATAGAATTTGCTGCCAGAAGAGGTGGTGACAGCATCCAGTCTGGATTGCTTTAAGAAAGGACAGATAAATTCATGGATGACAGGTGTATAAATGGCTACCAAGACAGGATACCTACATACATCCTCCAGGGTGGGGAGACAGACAGGATGCCTTCAATAGCCATTTGCTGGGATTTGAGAGAAAGTGAAGGAATTGCCCTTCAGTATGAGATGCCTATAAACAGTTGGTGGGCCTTTGTGTAACTCAGAATGCTGGACTAGATGGGCTGTGGCCTGATTCAGTAGGGCTCCTCTTATGTTCTTAAATTCTTAAAAGTGATTGAGGCTGTGTCAGCTGGTAAAAGAGGTATAACAAAAGGGGTGTCTTGGAGTGCCTTAGGGAGACACTATGTGGCCCTTGTGTTCCCAAGCATGTTGTGTGAACAATCCCATCTTGAAGCCATTTCAGAAGTGCCTCAGAGATGCTCTTATTTTCCCCATGATTGATCATAGTCTGAGTCAAATATTTCACATGAATCAAAGTAACCTTTAGTTTACCACAACAAATTACTTTAGACAAGAATAATTGTGTTCAGTTTTGTTCACTTCTGTGGGGAGGAGAAATGCAGAGCAGTTCTAGAGTTTTTATTAAAACCTAGATTGCAAGGAAGATATTTTCTTTCAGGCTATCTTTTTTTTTGTAAACTATATTTACCTCCTGCATGGTTGCTGCAATACCTGTTTCATTTCTCATTGCCGCTCATCCTAACATAAAAGTTAATGTTAATCTGCCGAGTCATTCTGATTGGATTGCTTTGGAAGTCACTCCAAAGTCACAGTGGCTAAATGGGATGAAGCTGTAAGACAGAAATGCATTTCAGTTAATACCTCTACTGAAGCTAAGCCGGTGCCGGTCCTAATTCCCAAAAGAAAACAAATCCACAATAATCCATCTTTTAATTCTGAACATAGTGGCACAATGCCAAATAATATTGAGCATGCATAACTTGAACAAAATGCTTCAGCTGGTTTCACTATAATTTCCTCAGTCTTGACCTTTCTATTCATTCTCTTTGAGGTCAGTGAGCAGCATATATGTAAAGGTGTTATCTCTGCTGACACCAGTGATGTTTAGGTATTTCCCAAAATAGATGCATTAGGAAAGACTGAAAGAATCATGTTGGCTGTTGCTCAACATTGTGACTCATTTGAAATGACAACAAATGCTTAAGCTAGTAACAGATATGCTTAAATAACTTGTTATAGAATTCCTAAAAATGTTCTTCATTAGTTTAAAATATAAGTTTTATCTTCATGTAATTTGGTAACTTGGGCAAAGTACTTGAAAGGCTGCCCCTGTGAGGGTGATGAGTAAATGTACCAAGCCTCCTGGCCTTGAAAACCTCACAACTGTGTAGTAGAGGTTTCGCATCTGAGAGGTTTCCAGATGGAGCATTTTCACAATGGATTGGAGATGGTCCATTGTTGGTCCAACGAGGAAAGTCCTACCACATAAATCAAAGGTCTCACATAAATCAACCAACCTCTGTAGGTAAGTCAACTCCCAGGGTAGATGGAACAGCCCAGAGGCCAGTTAGGAGTAGTGTAAAAGGAATAAATTGATTTTTGGGGGGTGGGGTGGAATTATGCATTTTCAGTTATTCCAATGTGACCCAATGCTAAAAGGTTGGTTTTACAAGTGTTTCTAGGTGGATTGCAATTGGTTGGTGTGGGTTCTTGGGGATAGGGGCAAACAAAGGAGTGCTGAGGCAGAAATAATGCAAATTTGACAATCTTTATTAAAAACAAATCAGTAAAATAAAAAGACACTTTTATCCTAAGGCTTCAATATCCAGCTATGCAAAACAATAGGTTTTGTCAAAATGCAACACTACAGGCAGGCAAAATAGAACAGAGTTAACTTGTCAGGATTATAACAAGGCAAAATTATAGCAAGCAGGCTAGAGGTGTTGATTAGATTATGCATCCTAAATGTACTTCAAGTATTCTAGATAGCTTAAAATTGACAGGAGATAGCTATAGTGTATCCAAGTGACAAGTTTCCATTTTAAACTGAGCAGGGAGATTCTCCATGCACACATAAGATGAGTAAGCTCTTAGATGTTCTGCAATGAGAAGAAGCTATTTACTTTTTGCAACCACTCTATAGTCAGTTTCCTAAAGCAGACACAGCACAATACAGGATATATTGATGTTTGTTTATGGAGTAGCTTTTGATTAAGAGTCTAAGAAGAGGGTCCCAGAGGATCTAAAAGTTCTTAAACTGTTCTTGTTCTTGGTGATGCCCTTTGGCCAATTTGACCAATAATTAAATTCACCCAAATTTAATTCTTGGGTCTTTCTCTTGGGTCTGGATCTCAGTTGTTGATGCCTGGACCATTAAATCTAGACCTATTTTCTGCCTAAAGTAGGGGTGCGCACAGAGCCATTTTCCACATTCTATTTGAGTTGAATAGAATGTGGAAAAATTCAGCTCCAGCTGAATACCCTCCCCCCTGAAAGATGTGGGGGTATTCAAATCCGAGCACAGATATTCCAGTTCTGGGGTAAGTGGGCACTGGGGAGGTGGGCAAGAGTGCTGCGGTGGCAGCCCAGGCCTGGGAAACCTGTCTGAGGTTCCAGAGGGCCCTGGAAGAGACCCGGGCCACCACTGGAGCAGGTAAGGACCCCCCGGGTTTTTCCTTGTTATTGACTTATCTCATGTATTTCCTTGTTATTGACTGCTGCTAATACTCTTGAGTATTTGAAAGGCTGCTTGATGCTTACTCCTGGTCAAAAGAAAAGTAGGTAAAGTAGTTAAATTTACCTACTAGATTACAACTACTAGTTTGGGAGTATAGACTAAAAGCTTTTTATTAAGCTAACTATTGGTTGTTGTTGCTAATATTACCACTATAGTGATGCCTTGTGTCATTTATGTACTTATTTATAAACAGAAGCATCCCAAAGGTCAGGACCATAAAGGAATTGAAGGAGATGCAAGGTGTGAGACTCCAGTTGGATCCAGTTTGAATTGGGGGTCAATTCTTTCCTATACAAGGCAGCTATAAAGTGCAAATAGCAGATGTTTGAAAGTACACAGGAAAACTTCCAAAATTTGGTTTAGCTATTACTTGACTTTTTAGTCACTGAATGATCCACATGGGTGTCTGGAGCTCTCCTGTGTTAAATGCAGAATAGTTTCCTTTTACTTTTTTTCCTAATGAAGGAGACCTTGAAGATAACTGATATAGTACCCATCTGCAGTGCAGATGGCAAAGAAACTACTCTGCTTCTCTAAGTTCTGATGTAATTCATCCACAGAGAAGGAATGTGCTGAATGAACACATTTATCTTCAAAAATCTTCCCCTCCTTAGTTGTTTAGATGCAAAAGAAGGCTGCTGAGTTCAGATACCGAGTGATAGACTGCATGGATCATAAAGTGCTTTGAATCCTTTTAAAGTTCTGGTTTTTAAAATCACCATTATCAAGATGCAGTAGAAGTTAGTGTATATCATTGTATATAGTGCATACATATATTTGTTTTAAGTTGTCTGATAAATATTTCTGATGCTGGAATGTTCACAGAAAACTGGCTTTCTGCCTGGAGAATGTTGCAGGTGCTCTAAAAGTGCTGGCTTGGAGTAAATAGAACTGGAGGAGAGGTGAAATGCAGCAATTCCAGGCCTGTAATAAAAAGCAGAGCCAAGAATCATGAGTTGGTAGAGATGAGAAGAAAAAAATGAAGATAACGATTATCTCCTCGGTGAAGTGCCACTGATAGAGGTAATACAATCAACAAGGCAAGGCCCATACATATCAAGGCAGAGTTTACATGACAATTAGAGTCACTCATGAGGCAACTGTACCTTATCACTGTACCTAAAAATCTACCTACACCTAAGTTTTCCTGTGCACTAAATCAGTTTCTTCTATGGGGAAAATAATGGGAGATGTGTCCAATGTGCTATATTTATCACAAAATCCATGTTTTCTGCGGTGTTGTTTTCCACACAGAAAATTGCATTTGTTCCTCCAAAAAGCATTTATTTTAGATGTGCCCATATTCTGCATTTATAGAGGCTGAACATGGGCATTCCAAGGGTGGTAACAGGACATTCCTTTCTTTCTTCCTCTGAATGGTCCAGTCAATTATTTCTCAGGGAAAATGAATCTAGCCCCTGCCTGCCTGCCTTTGGATCTTAAGGTTTACACAGTTGTGCAAGAATGCTAATATGATTCTGATCTATAGCCTGGGTGTCTGGTGAACTGCTGGACTGAGTGGGCACAGGTGAGGTGATTAATACAGTACGTACGGCCAGAGGGGGGTCAATAAGTGGGTCAGAGGAGTGGGACTAGATGACATGTGATTAGACATTCCTTTTCTGGAAAAAAACAATATTGAATGCAACACATCTTCTGTGGTAAGTGATAACAGTATGCAAGTGATATGTCTTATTAAGTATCAGTCTGAGTTTAAAGGAATCTATTTCTTGTACATAAAATTGACTACTTAAGAGTCTTCCAAAAACATTCCTCTACATTCAGAAGAAAAGCCAAACTTCATGCCACTTTACAGGGGTGTTTCTGCCACAGCCAAGGACCTATCTGCCTTGGTTGGGGATCCTAGCTCAAATCTGACTCTAACACCAACCACCTTGCCAGGCAGGATGGTCAGAGCCAATTTTCTGCTACCCTTAGCTAGAGATTCCAAACATTCTTATTGATTGGTTCTCTAATATATGTCCACAAATGTAGGCAAGAACACCAAAGGATACTAGCAAAGAGAAGACACCACATCTTTTACAACTACTATGGAAGTTAAAATTGATTAGCAGGGAAACCATTAAATAAAAAGGCTACTATAGAATTTTAAGTGTGCACTTAAACTATTTTAGGTGTGCAGAGCTAAAGGTGTACTCTTCCCCTTCTTTTTTGCAATAAATTTGGGATGACAGCAGGACTTACCCAATTAGTTTCCATTTCATTGTCAAGTCAAGATATGACTTTTGCTCTTATTTTCTTTCCACTTCTCAGACTTCATACAAATCTGAAATGACAAGAAAGAGAAATCAGTGTGAAACAGACCAGCCATGAAAGTTGGTCTGTCTGATGGAACCTACCATTGAAAAAGAAAAAAGAAAGACCCAACAATCTACAGTGGCAGATTGTCATGTTATTCAGTCTGCATGCAGCAATTGCTTTAATTTCCACTTCTACATTACAATTTAAGCATCAACTGTAAAGCCAAAGACTAAACACAAGCATACCATCCAAAAGACATTCTAAAGCAAGGTGTTGTGAGGTAACTATGGGTGCTTCTGCATTGGTCACCAAAAACCGGATCTAAAAAGATCTGTTTTTCAACGATCCAACCTCCTGAGGATCCGTCACAAATAGTGATGGATCCAAAGGGCCCTTGCGTGTCCGCACACGCACAGGAAGTCTGGACTCCAGAGGATGGATGAAGTGGGAGCTGTGCGGATGTATCAGCACCCATTCCAAAAGTCCTCCGGCTTGCATGCCAGTGACATCGCCTCCGGAGCCGCGGGACTGGAGCATGCAGCTGCCAGTCACTGCATGTTTCCGACGGTGGCCGGCTTGCAGGGGAAGGGCTTTGGAAGCAGGAAGTCCTGCTTCCACCCTTCCCAACATGGCGGGTGGAGGGAATCCATCCCTTCACCTGGCCATGTGCATAAGCGTCCTGCTTCTGCACACATCCAGGCCAAGAGATGGATGTAAGACCTGATTTTTCAGGTCTTACATTTAATCCGGATTTTGGCGGCAAAACCGGTTTTAAAAACTGGTCTTGCACACCGAAATGCAGAAGCGGCCTCCGCAAAGGGTCGCAGAAAAGGACTCCAATGCAGAAGCTGCTTAAGGTAAGTGTTTTAATCCTACTTAAGGGGGAGGGGTAAAACAGTTTCCGCAGCTAGTGCGGAAACACCCCATACCTCATGTTTTATGGATGACTGAATAACTGATTTAAGCCAAAATCCACACTTAATACAGAAAATAATCTTGCACTGAGGTCAGCAGCAGCCCATGATTTTTAATTTACTTATTTTGGTATTTGCAAAGGCGCGTACTCCTAGAATTGCCCACTCTCAAGTCAGCCCAACAAGGATGAAATACAAATAATACTACAAAAATACTACAAAAAAAACCTTTAATTAAAGACAGCAGGTGAGATAGGATGCCTCCATTTCTTCCCCACCTTTCAGGCAGAGGGGGAGGCAGATCAATAACAGTGGGTTCACATCATCAAACATACTTCATTGATTGCTGCTCCACCTACACCCTGTCCTCTTCCAGGCAACAGAGGTAAAATTAGGACTCCCCTGTGGCTACTTGAAAAATGTTTCAAGTAGGTTTTGTACATCCTTGGTTGGAAGCCAACAACATTTGTTGCACAGTAATATTTGTAGCACATACTGAGATTTTAGCACACCTTTCTAATCTTTGAAAAGTAATTGAAAACATTGCCCGAAATACTTCTGGGATACACAGTAGTTCAGAAGAAACTGATCCTTATTTGTTGAATGTCTCAAACACAATCCTGACACATCTTAAGAAGACTGTGCAACTGGAGCATGAGAGGAAAGAGCCACGACAAGGGAGAACATCGAACAAGGCTTTCAGTGTGGTAATGAGAAATCCATTTAGAGTCAAGCACATCAGAACCCATTTTTAGATACATTCCCTTGGGTTGCTCTTTGGAAAACTGTCCTCTCACAGAACTGCCTGCTTCTGTAGCTGGCATAGATTTGATGCATTTAAACTTTCCAACCTCTCCATATGCAGTGCTGGTTTAAAATGACTTGTCTTTTCTGCTCAATGCCATTTTGAAAATCCCTGAATGAAGCCTCTTCCAAGATTCCATATTACATGACATATTTTTTTTCAAGATTACTACTCCTGGAGTTTCCTGAGATTATCACATAGGGCCTTTTGCAATTGCTGGTATTCTTTACCAGCAAGTGCATTAAGGGTTTCCTTTCCAAAGGCTAATGAAAAATAGGGAGTACCTGCCCACCATTAATACATTCCATCCATGCAGATCAAGAGACTAAGGATGTCCACAATTTCTTTTTTGTACTTGATTCATATTGAATCGAATGCAAGAATATTCGTATTCGTTCAACTAGATCCCCTTTGAATGTGGTAGGATTTGTATTTGATACTGTGGTGCCCACACTAAATTTTAGTGCTGGGAGAAGTAATTTTAAAAGTGTAATGAAAGCGCATTCAATGTGCTTTGAGGAAGAAAGTTTAAACTGACAGCTTAAACAGGTAAGGAGGGGGCGAAGCCTCCCTAATTAGCATAATGGGAGGGGGAGGAGTGCACTCCACCAATCAGGCGTCGAGTTTAGACTAGTGAGAAGTATAAAACCTGCCTGCTAGAAGAAAATATTTGTCCTTGCTTTTGGGTTTTGGGGGAGGAAGACGGGTTAGACTGTCTCTGTACCTCAGGGAAAGAACCAAGCATTGGTCCCGAACTTCTGAGCTGGAGATAAGGCCAGAAGGGAGTAGAAAGGAAAGGAACTGTAAAATTAAGACTTAAGTGAGAAGTCTAAGAACTAAGGGGTGTGGCTTTGAACTGTCAGATGTGTATTCTTCTTCAGACCTTTTATTGTGTTTCCTGTTACAAAGAATAAAAACTGTTTGTTTATTCCTTTGAGGAGTCTCTGCCAGCTTCCCTTATTCAAACTCCGAAGGGGTTGCAGTAGCAAAGATTTCTTTACAGAACAACCAACAGCAGCCAGAAGTTTATAGAGGCTGGCAAGAGAAGAAACGGAGAAAGCATTGTTGGTGTCCGCTTGTGGGGTGCAAGGCTAAAACCAGTATATTGACATGCTACCAGAAACATATAAAACACACTACCAAGATTCTAAAATTATAAAAGCCCCTTTACTGTGTTTAAAGACAGGGGTGAAGAGTGTAAGCTGGCTCGCACTGGGGGATGGGCGGCGCCACAGATACAAATGTTCAATCTGATATAAATCCCAAACAAATCTCATGTGAATGCATACAAATCCCATACAAATCCCATATGAAGCTTCATATGATGCTTCATACAAATGTATCAAAACATTCAATTCAGATTTGAATGTCCATCTTCAAATGTGCCAACATTTGATTAGAACTTGAATGTTCAGATTTGGCCAAATTCATTCAAATTTCAAATATTACAAATATTTTTGCGCATCCCTATGAGAGACCTTTGGTCTGTATCACTGGTAGAACTCAACATTGAGGTCTACCAGTGTACTAGTGGGCCCTCATCTGGCACATGTTCAGGGTTACTGAGTGACCCATTTCAGTGGTGCACTAAAGCGCAGTGCTGAAATGGGTTGGTTGCTCAGGATCTCTGAAACTAGAAACTTTCATTTCAAATATCTGAAGGAACATTTTCTCACATATAGATTTGTCCATGCCTTAAAATCACAAACTAACGGCCTTTTCTGTGATGGCTCCTCCTGCTTTGGAATATCTTCCCAGTAGAGATGCACTGGGCACCAACTTTGAATGGTTTTTGGCTTCTGGTTAAAACACCTTTTCACCCTGGTATTTTATGCATAATTTCCTCTGAATATAGTCTTGCCAGGGTGGGAAGGAGGGAGGGTGAGTGGCTTATATTTTAATTATGTTTTAGTATTTTGTATTTTTGTTGTAGGCTGTGACCTGCTCCGGGACCTTTAGGTGAAAGATGGGATACAAATGTAATGTAATCATCATCATCGAGCTAACTGGAGACTATCTTTTCAGATTCCACTATCTATTATTCATGCTGCATTTTTCATGCTTTCCTAAATTTCTAAGATTCTTGCCATTTTTTCTTACCCATTTCTTCCCAAGGTCTACCTTTCCTATGAAACATTTATGCAGTCTTTCAGAGACTTTGCAGTTTCCAATGGCTTTCCATATAAAATCAGTTTAAAGTAACATTTTAGATTAATTTATTATTATTATTTTGTATTTCAAATAAACACTACAACGAGGAAGAAATGCAAAGTTTAAATACAAATAACACAACATTGCTCTATGGTAAGGAATAAACTCTATATCAACATCAATACTAAAAGCAGGCCTGGATTATTACTTCAATCGAACAGGTAAAGAAGTGAAACTACAAAGAGAAGATTTCTGTGGCATCTGGGCAACAGAGAGATGGTTGCCAAATGCCATAATAGGTACATTTTGGGTTATATTTCTTTGTATTGATAGGAAATGATGATTTAGATGGAATTCCACTGAACTCTGAAGAAAGATACTTTGGTTGCTATCGTAAAACTACTAACCAAGGGAATTATTTCATGAGTTAGTTCCATGTCTTTTCTCCTATAAGTCTGTCGTCTATTGTTCAGCCACTATAGTTAACAGCAGTAATATTATATACACTCAATAGAATGTGGGGACCGTTCATACTTATACACACAGCATAGGCTGGGTTCCTCTGAGATGATCCATCTGCACAACATATCGCCACCTTCATCCTGAAGTGTGCAGGAGCATCCTGATCTTCTGTAGCTGTAGAGAAGTAAAAACTCCTTCACAGTTTGACTGCGAGCTTCTAATAACTCTGGGTCACTCCTGCATGTAGCATTCACACCACATTGAAGTGCAAATGGTTCATGGGGGCAGACCAGTGTGGCCATAGCTGTTCAGTCACTCGCCATGTTATGATCATCATGGCAGTCCGTACCATGAGTGTGTCCTTAGGTAAGTTGGGATGGAATGACCTATTCATGTGGAATGCTTCCTGGTGTGACAAAAGTACCAGAGTCCACTCCAAGGCAAGACCACATCAAAGTGGACAGGGTTCCCTTGTCGCAGCTGTAAGAATCTGCAACCATTATTGGATACCATTATATGTCAGTTTTTGAAATCTGAAGTTCTCTTGATGTTTTGCATTACAGCATATACCAGCCTGATTCAATGTAGCTGTGTTGACTTATTGTTTATTTAAAACATTTCTATATCACTCCTTCCTGTCAAAATCTTGAAGTGGATGACAATAAAAATTTTAAAACAAGGTTAAAAATGGTTTTAAAATAGCAGAATATAAAAACAGCACTGCTTGGCATGATGGGTAATTGAAATCCAAAAGAAGCTGCTGTATCTCAATTTCATTATTTAGGGAGGAAAAACCTTTTGCATTCTCTCTTTCTCATTTCATTGTCTAGTCACAATTATTTTCTTCATATTTTGGAGAGGTCTTTCCGGGGTCTCTCTCTCACACACACACGAAGAAACACAAGATTCTTCAGTACATCACTTTCATCAAGTCAAGGCACTTTGTGCCCAAGCGCTTGCATGATATTTATGCTCTGGAAAGTGCCTAGAGTGAAGCGCTCAAAGGAAATCTCTGTGTAACCTTAGAACTGTCTTTATTTCATTCTGTTCTCTGTTCCCCTACCAATATTGTCCCTGTTTAAGCATGCACATTTCACAAAGGCACATCAACATTACTGTTATGGGTAAACAGCAGCTTGAAGGTTGTACTATTTCCAGCATATTTTGCTCTGAGCTGAAAAGTTGATTTGCTAGTGACAGCATTTCTGTTATTGGTTTTGGGTAAGGAAATTTTGCTGGTTCACCATTTTTCTCAGTACTGCTTCCTATCTAAATGCAAACCTCATTCAAAACTTTGACAAGCTGAGACAACTAGATACAAGTTTGACCTCTTTTTAGGTGTGAAAAAAATACTTCAATTACTTACATACAACAGTGTATTGAGAGTTCATTTTACAATAGTTTTGTCACATTAAATTTTGACAATAAACAAATTTTGACCCAAACTGTACAATTCAAAACATATTTTGAGATACTTAGGGTGTCAGAAAAGCTTAATTTATAAGGCTCTAATTTAATTATTTGATATAGCCTGCTCTTCTCCCTAAGACCTCAGTATCGGCAAATAAAAATAACAAAACCAGATTTTTTAAAAAAACATTAAAATTAACTTCAAAGGAAAAAAATCCTTTTCTCCCATAACTTAATATAAAACAGAGCCATTGTGGTACAGTGGCTAGTATGTCAGAAAGACATGATTTAACTCTTCACAAGGGTGCTATCACACAGAGCTTTTTTCAATCACCCATTTGTGGACACAGGAAAAAAACTTGTCATGCAAAGTTTAAAAAATAAGTGCCTAAAATCTTTTAATTTACTTATCTTCCTCATCTTTGCCTTCCATACTCACCATTAATTGGCTGTTACCAGCCCAGGTTTCCATGGCCATAGCAGCCATTTTCAGACTGGGATCTGCTATGGGAGCCGCAATAGTTTCCTGCCCAATTTGACTCAAATACTCCATCATCCAAGACTGATGAATTTCCATCTGGGAAAAGGTGCAGAATCGGAGGCTTGAATAAGGGCACATTCCCATGCACATTTTGGTCCAAATCAAAAGTGGGTTTGGGAAGGGGCTTCCCCATGCATTTTATATTTGGTCTGATTTCCATGGACCAAATCACCCAAACCAGGACCAAACCAGGACCAAATTTGGTACTGGGAAAAAACATTCTTGTCATGGTTTGGTGTCTTGGCATGCATTGCTTTGTGAGCCTAGCCTGCGCATGGGGACAGTCCTGGGCTATTTGGGGAGGAGATTGGCGCTTGCATCATTGGGGGGTGGGATTTCATGTCCTGTGCTCGACGTTCCTGCCCTGTGCATTGGAAATCGCAACCACTGATTTTTGGGGAGTAAATGGTGTTAAAGCCGAAACGATGAGGGGGTCGAACGGCCTTCGCTGCCCCATGAGACTCTTTTATACAAGTATTCCACCACCCCTTCCCCGACTGCCAAGGCAGGCAGGATAATGGTTTGATTTTTCTACCTTTTCCACTTGCCGAGTGTTCTCCCGATTCCTGGGTGGAGCGAAGGTGCACAAAACTGCTCAACTGCCACCAAACCTCATAGTAGCTCTGCTCAAACAGCTGGGTTTTTAAAATTATTTTTGCCATTCAGTCCTGGCTTCTCAGTACTGCTAAGGGGAGGGACGTGGCATTTGCACCAGGTGGCACAGGGGTGGGGTGGCATCAATCCGGCTTTGCATGAGGAGAGAGGAGGCTGAGAGGAGATGGCGCTGCTACTCCATGCTGGGGTTTGGCACAGTTTGCATGGGGACAACTGTATCCACACCCAGCCCGCATTACCGGGAATGGCATGGGGACGGGCAACATTCAATCTTGGTCCTGCGCCCGGTCAAATATGAGCCCAATAAGAGCCAAATGGCTTGCATGGAGATGTGGCCTATGTCATTTTTTGATATTTTTTTCTGTTCCTTGACCCTCAGTGATGGTCATTTTAGTGTGTCTGATAACAGCCTAAGCTTAATCTGTCCCATGGGTGGTTAGAACAATAAGGCATGTAAGCACCCTAGCCTTTAGGGAGGGAAGCATATTATCAACACACCACTTCCTCCTAGCTCCTGGCCACAAAAGTGTCAAAACCTTAAATATTTCTGGCTGGGACTATTTTTGTAGTGCAGGAAACAGCCCTGGAATTCAGCCATTTTTTGTTTCTGCAAAAACAATACCACAATATTTGGCCATAAGGAAGCATTGCAGGTAACTCTGGACATTCAGTGGCAGCAGAGCAGAAGAGTGGGAAAGCCCTATGAGAGTCCTTTCCCCTGTTCTGCTACTAAAACACTATTGACAGTGCTTGCAGCAGGATGTGTTCTCAACAGATGTGGAAACGTGATCCTCATACCTTTCAAGGACTCCTATGGCACCATCCGGCCCTAATCAGGGAGAATAACTGTGCCCATTTTACTGCAGTTCTTGGAAAATATAAAATTTGGAGAAATAAAAACTTAAAAATTTTGGTAGAAAATGAATTACTTTTTCTCTTCTTTCCAGTTGCTTGCTTTATGTTATTTGTGCAGTTTCACATTACTTCTTGCCCCCAAAAATGTTGTTTGGAGTATTATATTTATGCAATTCACACAAGTTACAAAATCTAATTATTAGGGATGTGCACAAATATTATTTATTTATTATTTATTTATTTACTGAATGAATTAATTTTATTTGTATGGTCACAAGCCAGAATCAGTAAATGTTAAAAAGTACAAAAATTTGCAAAAAGTTATTTAAAATCACAATGTGCAGATAAAATCAAGTGAAAATCAAGTGAGTCTACATACTCAGAAGATAATACATAAAACAGGTAAAATGGCCCACTAAATTTATTTATTTATTTCATTTCCATCCCGCCCCGTACCCGAAAGTCTCTGGGCAGTGTAACAACCTTTAAAAAAGCGATTAAAAACAGAATATACATTAAAAGACTTTAAAAATTCAACAAACCTAAAACAATACACAATATGTTTGAAATGATAGTGTCTGTCCTGGGTGTGTGTGTGTGAATATAATCAGAGTAGTCAAAGGCCAGGGCACTGCCTTCCTAAATACATATAAAGAAGGGGCATGACACACTGCAGGGAGCACAGGGGTGGGTGAGTGTGATCCAAGGGTGTGGTCATGTCAAGCTTGCTCTCTATCAGAGAGAGGAGTGGAAGGATCAAATGAAAATGGGCAGAGAGAAAAAGATCCTGTTTCTCCACACTGGGGATTTGTGTGGGAACTGCAGTATTTGAACTGAGCCCATGTTATCGTCAAGCAAATGGGAACAGCCAGAATGAGCACTTGGTTCTGAACCCAGATTAAAATAGTCCAATCCAAATCAAAATAGTCAAGTGGGAATGTGTCCTTAGTGAGCCTTTTCACACTTGGCAAAAAAGTGAAGATGCGAGGTACTCCTGCACAGTCCCTCCACACTCTGCAGAGCCATGTTTTAACCAGTCACGTGTCCAAAAGTGCAAAAGTGTCGACCATGTGCGTAGATGCTGAGCAGTTAAAACAGTTCTACATCTATTCTACCTGCCTCCTGGCACGTCTTCATTCACACTTCTTCCTGACGGAGGAACTTTGGATGGAGCCTGAGGAGGGGCAACGCAGGTGTCGTTAGCGCCCCATCATTCGGTCACCATCACAAAGGCACCATGCAGATCTATCAGCACCACTGCTATATCTTCATGATCACCTCCATAATGGAGGTGATATGCACCTCGCTGATGCTTAGGGAAGTGCTGGCAAGGTTAGGAATGGATCTGGCATCCCAAAGTGTGGATGCCCGGTCTATCCCCATCTTCAGTTCTCTGGAAGGTTTTCCCTGGGAAGTGAAGGAGGGAAAATGCACTGTATCACTAGCTAAATAACACAACCTAAAAGTTACCAGAAACACCTAGTAGAAAGCTGTAAGTTTACTCTCCTGGATGAATCAAGACAGCAGGTAGTATATGCACATGGCTAATGTGTTTAATACAGAGGAGGCTTAATTTTGTTTAGAGTTGTTGACCTGCGCTGAGCACTCACTCTCTTATTTTATCAGCTCCTGACAAGATGTTCCCTCAAACTATGGGTCTGTTCACACTGTGGTGATCAGGTCAGTCCAGCACAGTCTGAAACAGAGCACAGAGTGCATCTTCATTAGTTGTCTGAACACATACAGTAATTATGCCTTACACATCTCAGTGGAGAGATTATTCCACAGTCTGGAGCTACAGCTGAAAATGCCCTCCTGGGTGCTCCCAACCCCATAATCACTGTAGGTGGTGGGACTACCAAGAGGGCTTCATTGGCAGACTTTAGGTCTATATGAGAGGAGGTGTCCCTTTAGATATTTGGGCCCAAGCCATTTAGGGCCTTATAAGTTAACAGTAGTACCTTGAACTGAATTCAGTAGCAAATAGGCAGCCAGTGCAGTTCTTTTAGGAACAGCGTGATGTGCATCTTGTCAGCAGTGCCAGTTAGCAGTCTTGTTCTGCATTCTGTACCAGCTGCAGCTTCCAAACCATCTTCAAGGGCAGCCCCACATGAAGTGCATTACAGTAGTCCAACCTGGAAATTATCAACCTGATATTATAATGCTATAATTCTGTGTGCACACGAAACCCCAATGAACACATATGTTAACCATTACTGAATTGCAACAGAAAGCACAGGAGGCATTACTGACACATTATTTGGTCTGCTGAGCACACAGTTAAGTGCTGCCCATTTGGCCCTTTTTGTGTAGTCACCTCAAAAAGGAAACAGCTATTCTTCCTGTAGCACAGTGCCCAAACTCTTTTGATTCCTAAAATCTCAGTCAGTTTAAGAGCCCATTTCTTTCTGTGATCTTTATCCGATATCATGCCAAACTTTTTTGACAGCCCCTATTCTAGATTATGCATCAGAGTCATAGATGGGTGAAATTTCAGTGCTGATCCTGCAGACAATCCTTGAAGTGTTCAATCCTGCAGGAACTTGTCAGCTATCATAATGCTGAACTGTCCTAGAGCACAGTAACTAAGTTTCCTAACAGCCAGAAAGGAGGCCAAGCCAAGCCACGTAACAGAAGTTGTCATCCGTGAACCGAATGTGCAGTGCAACTCTAATAGCAAAAACCTAATCTAGACAGGGGGAAGGTTGCTGCTTTGCAGTATTATACCATTATTTAACTAAATAGGTGTGCAAGGTGTGCGTGGAAAGAATCTAGTGCCAGTACTGTAACATTTTCCACTAACATATTGATGCTAATGTGAAACAATCAAACTTCAGGCCAAAACAATCACCATCTGGGAAATTTAATGTGGGATGACAAGGAAAATCTGAGCAGGAACAGAGAAGACAAAATGATATCTCAGCTCCAAACTTCCATTATAGCAGATAACTGGATTTTTGTTACAGGACAAGGAAGATGAGGTCATAAGCCAGTGTCAGGTCATGAATCAGGAGTTTCCCCCTTATATATATAATAGGAATGCTATTGGCCTTAATGAGCAGGGGGAGATATAGTGATGGGAGACAGAGAAGAAGGGATCAGAGGAGTGTTCCTGTAGATCAGTGGTTCTCAACCTGGGGGTCGGGACCCCTTTGGGGGTCGCACTACCCTTTCAGAGGGGTCGCGATGAGTCTCCCACCGCCCTTCCCTCCCATCTCCCAGCTGCTCCACCCCCGTAGTTGGGGGTCTCCACAACATGAGGAACTCCATTAAGGGGTCGCGGCATTAGGAAGGTTGAGAACCGCTGCTGTAGATGTACTGAGACTTTCCCTTCTTCTACTCTGCCTCCTAACCTTCAAAATATGAGGATGCATCTCAAGCCATCCTGAAGTTTCAGATCATGGAGCTGTGCCTTCAGTGGTATGAACAAGGCTCTTAGACCTCTTGTGAACCTGTTTAATTGGGTCCACAAAGCATCCAGATTAAAGTTCTTCTTAATCCAGATCTAGCTCTGTTTTGTGTAGACAGAGCAGGACTAAGGGGGACATGGTCTCATAGATCTACATTAATGTGTAGATCTATGGACTTTTCTGCACTTGGTCTTATTCTGGAATATATCTCAGGATAGGGGTCTCTTGTACACATGTTAATGCAGACTATGGGCAGAATGTGGAGAGCCCTGAAATGCAATATGGGCAACGTGTCTCAACTTGAGATAATTTCTGAAAGTGCAGAAAAGGCCTTAGTTCAGGAGATTTGAGGTCCAGTCCTGCCACTGACTATTCAGAAAGGAAACTCTAGCTAAAAAGTCTCAGGCCAGATTACTAAACTGGATGTGATGAGACACATTAACTGCAACAAATAGCCTTTTGACTGTTTTACTGAACTAATGAACAAGGATATGTATAGCAAAAAAAACCATAAATTTAAATACAGGCAATACAGTACAGGCAGATCTTGCCTCCTTGTACACAGACTGGTCAGGTCTTTACCAATGTTATTGGAGGAACAGACAGAGCTCCACACATGGAAATCAAATTAGATTTTGTCCCCCCACCCCACCCCATCTTCCTTTGAACATAAGTACACCTTTACTAAATCTGCCTTTTTCCTTCTACTTTCTTGTTAAGAAAACCAGTACCACAATCCCATTTGGTCTTATGCCTTAACTTTCTACTTCTTTCCACTCTCTCACTCCTTTTCACAACTCCATCCATTGTATCATAAGATGGAACACCTTCTACTTGCAGTGTCCTCTTGTTCTAGACACATGTTGGAAGCAAGAACATGTTTCTCAGCAGAAATATCATCAAGACTTCATCTTGGTTCTGCTCACAAGCTCTCAGCCTCAGATTAAAACCCTGTAAAACAATTACTGAAAGAAGACAGAATTGGTCATGCATGGATATGCTCCCTAGAATAACAGCAATAACAATAAAGATCATCTGTGATCCCTTAGGCTGCATCCAGATGTTGATTACTTATTGTGCTACATTTAGATATTCCAGAATAAAGCATGGATATTCCAGAATATCCATGCTTTATTCCAGAATTACCAAATAGGGATATCAATCAACTTGATTTAATGTGGCTCAAAATGTGAATCAAAGAGAAGGCCCCATTTAGTCCTTCAGTCCTCCAATACCAGCCCACCATATTTATCTATTGCATTTGTATTGTGACCTTTACCTGGAGGATCCTGGGTGGTTCACAACACATGATAAAGCATGTTTATAATGTATCCAACCTCCACCCCTCCCACTCTGGCAAGACTAAATCAGAGGGACTGGGAATCAAAGACCAGGGTGCAGAGGTACATCTTAACCAGTTGATAAAAACCATATAAGGTTGGCACCTGGCATACCTCCACTGGGAAACTATTCCAAAGCCAGGGTGCCGCCACTACTGGATAAACCTTTTATTCATTTATTTGTTTCCAAATGCAATTTATCGGTAGGTGCCAATGAGACATTCCAAAAGAGAACACTCTGTGGTTTAAAACTGTCACTAACAGGTCTATTAGCTAAGGAAAACCATTATAGGCTGTGGTCAACACTGTAAACCTTCTTCACTCAGTCTCCAGGTCTGACTGCTCAACACCTTTTCATTTCTGTTTTATTTGAGGAGCTTTCATTCAAGAAAGTTCAAATGGAGGGTGGAAAGTCTACAGATAAAACAGAAATGAAAAAAGTGTATGCAGTCAGACCTAAACATGGACTGAAGAAGGTGAAGATGTGATCACAGCTATGAAGAAATTGCACTGGGTGCCAATTTGATACTGAGATATTAACTTGGTCCTATAAAGCTCCAAATGTTTTGGGCACCAAGTATCTAAAAGGAATGTCTCCTTCCATACAGATCTTCCCAAGTACTAAGACCTGCTGGAGATACCCTCTTAGAAGCATCACCACCTTCAGGTTTGGAGATCTGTGTGAAGGCCTTTTTCTGTGCTACCCTCTATTCTGTGGAATGATTTTTCTTCTGAGATTCATTAAGCACCATTACTTTATACCTTCAGGTTGTTTAAGAACATACCTTTGGCTTAAGATCCAACTCTTCTTTTGGGTACTGCAATGTTTTGAATTGTTTTGAGTTTTGATTTTTATGCATATAATTGTTGCAACCCACTCTGAGACCTCAGTGTATAGGACAATAGGATGGATGGATGGATGGATGGATGGATGGATGGATGGATGGATGGATGGATGGATGGATGGATGGATGGATGGATGGATGGATGGATGGATGGATGGATGGATGGATACCTTTTGCCTATATCTTTTTACTATCATATTTGGCACAATATAGGCTGCCTCTAGATGGCAGCCCAATATAGCAATAGAAAGCAATATTGTGGGGGTTCTGGTGAGGCGAAATGGGGCAAATTCCTGGATGTGGACTTGACCACCTCCTTGCATGCATGCTGGACAGAGCTCCAACTGCTGCTCCATCTAGGCAGATAAGTGCATCCCTAAAAGAGCACTAAAGGTGGAAAGCCCACTACCAGTGCTAGGTTTTCCAGCAACAGTTAAAATCACATTTTAGGAATGAAAAAGCAGGCTATGGTGAGGGTGTCAACAATACGTGAGGCAAGCCCACCATAGCATACCATAATGGCACTATTTGTGTCCTATCAGGATATATCCACACTCCTTCCTTGGAAATATCCCATGTATCTGTAGACTCCACACTAATTTCACAGATAATGTGACCTTGAAATCCACGTTGGATTTTCCTTCCCTTTTCCTTAATAAAAAAGAACATTTGCAATAATTAAGTTAAATGTTGCAATAGGTCCTGCTGTGAAAAGGCTGCAGCTCTGGCAAACACCCTAAAGTAGGATTAAACTACTGACCAGCTCAGACAATGCTCATGGGCATACGGTATGCATTGCAGATTCAGTTTAATAAAGTCTGATTAGATTACTTCCTCTGGTCAGTTTAAAGCACAACTGGCCACAGGATAAATAATCTCTTTGCTCTGCTCATTGTCTTGTCTAGGCTGCATTTCTAAATGCTCAGCATATTTAAATGTTATGAAACAACTTGCTGCCTGGTTAGGAGCATGTTTCCCTTTCCCTCTGAGCTTTATTTTATGCAAGATTATTTCCCTGCCTCTCTTTTTTTTAATGCATTAGCCTGGTTATGAAATGATTCTTAACAACTTACTCATTTAAAGGAGTCGTTGATAAAAGCCATCTCCATCTAGACTTGTGTTAAATACTTATGAAGGGCTTTAATGATTCATCATTGGTGATAACAGCAATATGTCTTTTCCCTACTTTTTATGTCTTACAGTAGTTTAAGGAGATAGCAATCTTTCCAAAACTTCTTACTGGTAAAGGCCTCTGTTTCAGGATTCTCCAATATAAATAAGCAATTTACACATACTATTTAAGGTAACTTTCAGAGACCCCACCTTCCCAAAAGTTCCTGGCGTACGTGTGGACAAACACAGATCATTTATTGGCTGATTAATAAATTTGCCTAAAGCTCTGTTCTAAGCATAACAATTACGTTGCTCCAGCTTGCCTAGTTTGGACCTATCACATTATCTAACCCAAAGGTGGATTTTCTAAGTTAAATAATGCTGAAAGAAAGCAGCTTGTCACTTTACTCATATGTTCTCTTACTCTGAAAGTGACCTGAAGTTGGATTAAAATCTAGGTGTAAACAGAGAGAGGGTGAATTTGCACTAACCTGCAGGAGGAACTCCAGTGATACTCCCAGAGGTTGCACTTGCAGTTGTGATGTTCAGCACTCCTTCATTGCCTCCAGCCTCCCTAGCAATCTTTTTAAAAATGTATGAAACAGCATGCATTTGATTATGAGTAAATTGGAATTTAGTTTCTGCAGGTGGTTTGCTGACATTGGCTCCAACTACAAGGAATTAATGTCCGGGTTTGAATTTTTTTCTTTTTTCCTTTTTTGCCATTAACCAATGATCTGTATGGGTTTTGTGCACATGATGGTAGCTTCTCCTCCTCATCCCTAAGCAAGCCAGATTGCCACCATTTGCTTGGAATCTCAGGCTCAGTTGATGGGGCTGCAGCATGCCAGACAGCAAGTTCAATTAAAAGGTACTTGAAAAAAAAAACTTATGTGAAGCACAAGCCTAGATATTCCCCTCTTCATGGCCTTCACTCATCTGGGCTTGTGTTTGGACCATGGAGGCAGCAGTCACACATAGGGGGAGTAGTTAGGCTTGCTCTGTAGAACTTCTTGTACCAGCATATCACAACACAATTGTTCCAGCCTCTAAGAGCCCTTCTGGATCATAGTCCCTACACTTGCCTTTTCAAGAGATGAATTCTGCAAGATAAACATGCAAGAAGCCCTTCTGGATCAGTGACTTGGGCCCATTCCTCACTTGGCCTTATTTGTGGAATCTTTCTTGAGATAGGGCTCTATCGTCCAGGTGTTAAGGCAGACTATGACAGGCCTTGTCCAAGGCCTACTATAGTCTGGACAAGCATTCAGGCAGCAGCCCCCCTTTCTGGGATATATTCCAGAATAAGGCCAAGGGCAGAAAAGCCCGTGATCCAGATTAAGGATCACCAGTCATTAGAGAAAGGGCACCTTTCTGCACTTGGATTTATTCTGGAATATATCCCAGAATAGAGTTCTGCTATCTGCATGCTAGTGCAGACTATGGAAGGGTCCAGGTGAGGCCTGCTACAATCTGCATTAGTTTGTGGCCAGCAGACCTCTATTCAGAGATATACTCTGGAATAAGGCCAAGTGCAGAAAGGGCCAGGGTCTCAGACTTTACTCTCTTTACAGTTAACAACCATGTTATAGGAGGTGTTCTAATACTCAAGAGCTTGAAGAACATAGCCAGGCCATGTTAGGCAACTCGATGCAAGCTATGATACAAGCTATATACTTAAATGACAGAATTATGCTCTATCCAGGCATCCACATTTTTTCTTTGCTACTTGGATGGGCCATGGTTATGGCTTGTCAAGCTGATCAATGTGTACAACTATAGAACAGGTCTTTCGTGTTGAATTGATTCAATTTGCTGGTCTAATTCAGCATTCCTGTGATGTAAATAGTGAAAGGAAGGAAGAATCCTGGCATTTTTCAGGATAGTCCTGCAGCAAACACTGCTACTATGTTCCATGCAGGTTAAGTGTACAAGTGCATACAAGTGGCTGAAACTGAGTTTGAGTGCATTTACTGTCTACATTCAGCTGGATAGAACAAACATTTGCAGTGACCAAATTTTTTTTTTAAAAAAAGTTCCCCAAGAGTCCTAATACTGCCTGTTCTGGTACAGGTATTGGCACCTCCACGCCTGGTCCAGAACAACAATAATGGAGATGTGGTATTTTCACTTGTTCTTTAGCCAAGCTTTGAAGATTATGGAGGTAGTTCAGCCCCCACCTTCGCAGATCAGACACAACACCAGAGCACTGGGGATGTAGCTAATCACAGAGAAGGGTGGGTGACACTTGAGGCATAAAAACACTTTGCTTGGAGTGGAAAAGGAAAAGTGCATCTTCATTGCTGCCTGTGTTGGACTGGGACAAAAGCATTCCAACCCTTGCAGTAGGGATGGCACCTCCTCAACTTTGAGTGGGACAGCTAGAGCAGACTAACTGAATCACTCCAAGGAGGTAAGTATAGAAACAGTTTAAGTTTTGAGGTATTCTTGCTCATTAATTTACTCGCCTACCACATTGCTGTTATCAAACATGCGGATGGCTGTGCATGAGATGAAGCAGTTGTGCAGTCTGTGGATACTCCATGCTGGAGCATCGCCAACTGTCCCTGAGGGCCAAGTGTGGAAAGGCCCAGAGTCAAGATCTTTATCAGGTAGTTCACTGCCTTTCATTGCATTGCTATTTCCCCAGTGAATAATGACACTAAGTCTCTTTTGATAAAATTGATGGTTAACTATTTTAGATACCTGAGAGAGTTCCCTCTCCTCTCCGTATGCAGGGTCTTTCATTTCCTTCAGGCATTTTCCAGGATTTGAACATTTCTTCCTTTCAGGAAATGCTGAGGTGAGCTTAGCTAAGATATCTCATTTCAGCATTAGGCATTTGTTAGAAAAATTTATTTCAAATAGGTTGTGCTAAAGGTAATTGTTTTAATGAGGGCTTGACATTTTCCACTGGAAATCCACAAGCACTTTTAAGAACTTTTGGATTTCCCAGTGACATTCTTTAGGCTGAAGCAGCTAGCCTTCAGTAGATATCACTCAGGAGGACACCTGAAACTATTGCTTTGATATGGATAGATACTTCTAATGATCTCCATATATGTGATAAAGTATTCTCTCTTGATCTGTGTGACATCTTGAGAGAGTTTCTTTCCGTTTGAATATCTAGGACACTGTACAAATTTGAGCCCTGAAACTAAATAACACATAAAAGGTTTCAATCTGCCTTTACTGATCATAGCCAGGAAGGTAAGAAATCAGATGCACAACATTTCCTTGGCTGACCATAAAAAGATACCTTTTGCATAAAGGATCTCCTCATCAATAGCACACTGCTGCATGTACATCCCTTAGCACTCTTAGAAGATTCACCCATGCAGGATCACAGTATAGAATCCAAAGAGAGGATCCTGTAGTTTTAATAATTGTGTAGAAGAGGGAATTTCAACAGATATTTTCTACAATGTAGACATCACCTGCTGAAATTCTCTCTTCTGACCAGCTGCAAATGATTTGGACCCCAGGTATGGGTTCCATACAGCAAGAGTGCCTATTCCAACTACTGCTGGTTTGTCAGTTGAAGCTCTTTCTGGACAGAGATGACTTGGCCACGGTTATCCATGCTCCGATAACTGCCCCTAGGCTACAGAACAGTCTTCCCCTTGAGGTGCATCAGGCACCTTCACTGTACATGTTTAGAAAGGCAGAGAAGACACATTTCTTTGCCCTGGCCTTGGGTTAGATGAGAGTACACTTTCTCTTCTCACTTTCAGACACTGTTATTGTTTTAATATATTGTTTGATTTTATATATAATTGTATATACAGTATATATTTGATTTTAAATGTTACCCACCCTGAGACCTTCGGGTATAGGGCAGGATAAAAATGCAACCACCACCACCACCACCTCATCTTTGGAAGACAAGTCTACTACTATTTTTACTTCTAAATAAATAAATAAATTTGAATCATTGTACAAGTCAACAGTCTTTTTTCCCCTTTTGCAACATCAACACTGCTGCTGCCTTTGCCACTTAACTGCCCAATGTCATGTCTTTTATTTAATTAGCATTGTGTCATTCTTGATACCAAACTGAGACAAAACACCCAATCTGAGCAGTTCGCTAAAATAAACCAAAAACTTGGTGGCTTGTGGACAAATTAAAGCTGAAATAATACTCCAGTATAGTGAATTATACACTTATATCTATTTGGCTGCAGTTACACCTTTACTTTAATTCTTCTTCGGTCCAAATTCTAGCACATTTTTGGTTTTGGTTTTAAGTAGCTTGTGTATGTTTGTTTTGGTATGGTCAGTTTTGACTAATCAATGAATACTAAATACCAAGCTGGTTGTTTTGTGGATTTGCCTCCCTGTGTTCAGATTAACGTTTTAATCCATTTCCAGGAGGCCACCATTCCAGCATCCTGCTGCCCAGAAAATGATGAGTCTTGCCCCTCCCACTCACCTCTCCCTGACAGCCCTTTCTCTGCCCCATTGTCGCAATCTCCCTCCCTCTTGCAGAGATTTCCTTTCCCTGTCTCTGGATCTCCCTTCCCCTACCCATTTTGCCTTAAGTTCCTTTCCATGTTACCAGTGCTATCTCAATCAATGATCTCCCTCCCCCTTCCTCTTGCCCTGGCTTTCTCTCACCACCTTATTGCAGCTGCCACCCCATCGCCCTCCTCCCCCACCTGTCACCTCACCCTCCCTTGACCCTCTCAGATACACACACACACACACACATGATTGGTAGATAGATAGACATAGATATAGGTATAGATATATAGATATATAAGAAAATGCATTTCTATTTGCAGGTTTCCCAGGGAACACTTGCCTATTGGACAACTATAGCAATTTGGTAAATAAGTAAGCACTGTAAAAGAAAGAAATAAGCTGTCCCTGTATTCTGAATCAAACCTATTGTTCTAAGGGAAAATGGTGTATCAGTCACAAGCAAGCTTGTCTCCTGAGAGGAACTGTGGCATTGCTGCTAACACAGAACCCATGAGACCAGAAGCAATTTCTTCTCCTTCTTTCAGGAGCTCCATCTGTAGTGAAATTGATCCTGCAATCACAGGGAGGGCAAAGTGAAGTCTCTTGCTTGGGCTGAAATAGCAACAGCAAGCACTTACTGCTTGAAAGATTCCTGGAAGAAATGTTCTCTGGATGCAAATAGCATATTCATCTGGCCATGCCAAGCATTATTTTGAAGGTGTGGTGGAACAGTGTTGGAAAACCTCCTCTTTGAGGATTACAGTTCATACCAGCTGTGGTTAAGGCATATGGCAATGTAATTTTTAAAAAGGGTGGGGGAAAGGAACTTCTTTAAACATTGTAACAGGTGAATGCTCAGATTTTCCCTGTGTTTCTTCAGACGGACTACTTAAAACCATCATCCTAAACAAACCCTATAAGGAAGTGGCAGAATCAGTGATATATTAATATATTTTTATAAAATGATGGTTGCATCTTTGGCTGTGGTCACATCTAAGGTTTAATCCCTCTTCAGTCCACCTTCAGAGCAAGAGAACACATTAGAAAAGTGACCAGTAATTTTCTTTCCACATTATCTGTCCCAAAGGTGGATTTTCTGAGTTATTTAACACTGAAAGAAAACTGCTTGTCACTTTGCTGATGTATTCTCTCACTCTCAAAGTGGACTGAAGCTGGATTAAACCTTGAGTGTGACCATAGCCTTTGACCAGGCTCAACAACAGCATCAAGATGCAGCACGGCTCTCAAATTGCAGCCCTCCAGATGTTGCTGGACAGCTCCCAGCCCAAATCCATGCCAACCCTAGCAGGCTGGCACAGAATACTGCAAGTGGAATGTTAGGAATTGTAGTCCAGGAACACAGCTTGAAACCCATTGAATCATCCACTTCCATAGGTGATAACTCCTTAGGAAGCAGCATGCTGTGATCTCTCAAATTAGTCATCAGTCCTTCCTCAAATTTTCATTAAATGGTACTACCAAAAATAGTAAATTACTTAACACTTTAAAATTAATGTTAACTGACTTAAATTTTTCAAATCATGATGGTATTTACTTTTCCATCAGACTTCACCAACAAGCAATAGCTTTATCATATGTATAATTCAAAATAAGAATCTTTATATTTAGCTTGAATACAATCTTTAATTTATAGCCACGTTTAACCTTCAGTCTACTAACGACAGCCAACAAAAGGGTCCTTCATGCCGCACAGCAAAACTTGATAGGAAGATTTTCAGCCAGCTTCCAGAGAACAATATTTATAAAAGTGTGCAAACATCTGTGCAGGAATCATTTTGATTGTCCAATAGCTGTACTGATGAGAACTGTATATTTCATGTAAATAAAACAAAAAAAAACATTATTCTTTAGAGTAAGTTATGAGGTCCAAAAATATTTAGAAACTCAGGTGAAATCCACACATGCTTTTTAAAAAGCAGCTCAAAAACAGCTTAAAGATAGCAGATATACGATAGTGTTCCCATTCCATCTTTAATGCACATTAAAGCAAAAGTGTAGCATGGCAGGAGGATTCTATGATAATTCTTTCAAGGTCATCCTTGAATTCAAACAGGGCAGATTTTAGTAGCATATAATCAGGAACAATCAGGATAAACTGAGATTGTCTGATGTCTAATCAGATTCACACTATGAGGTTAATTTAATTTTCAAAGGTCAGAGTTTAATTTGAAACCAGCATTTATGCTTTTTTGATATATATCAAAGGTTAGGTGAAAGAGAGTTCAGTGCCTTATTAAAGCCTTTGGAATTTTATCAGGCCTGTGATTGCCACTTTTTTTCCTGAAAAAGACTTTTTCTTCTAAGGATTTCACAGCAAGCACTAGATCTCCATCCAACACAATCTTCTTATTAGACAAGTGGCTGTTGATTATGCACCCACATACTGTTGCATCATAAAAATCATTAAGGCGTTTGAAGAAGTGTTTGAAGAAGTGTTCTGTTCTATGTTTTAGACAGAAACATTGTGCTATGAACTCGCTTCATCTCTCGGAGCTTTGAGGAGAGGAGAAAGGCAGAGGAATTGAGAGGGGGAATTCCATTCCCCTCTTCTGGGCAAGGCTGGGATGACACTTTCTATTTTGAGATAAATGGAAGAAAGGGCATCATATGCTTAAAAAATGAACGATTTGGAGTCACAGTTCCTGAATATGTTGCCATTTTGGTGCTGGTATAGTGAGGTTGCAGCCCCACTTTTTCACCCCTAAAAAGTACTTTTAACCGTTGCTGGAAAACCCAGCACTGATCACAGCTTTAGCGCTTTTTAGGGAGTCAGTTATCTTTCTGGACGGAGCAGCAATCATAGCTCCATCCAGTCTGCATGTGTGGAGGCTGAAACAAAACATTTGAGTACAGGGGCCCTGCTGGATCAGGCTACAGCCCATCTAGTGCAGCATCCTGTCTCACATGTGATGCCCTGTCCTGGAAGAGACAGCCTGTTCCACACTGGGATGGGCTGGAGCTGGAGCAGAGCAGGACTGTTTGCATTTGGACAGCCCATGCCACTTCAACTCTGGCTGCTGCCTCCGGAGTGTCCTCAGAGGCAGCCACAAGGCTCTAAAGCCTACAAATGAAAGTTCACAGCCTTCACAGCTTGCAACCTGGCTGTTCTAAGGTCAGATTCACCTCCGGTGGCACTGCTGAAATAGGTCCCACATAGTAACCCAAAGATCTCAGGGTGGATTACAAAAAAATCAGTATAAAAACAGATAAAATATGTTAGCTAAAACAATGATGTCAGGGCTAATGGCCATTGACAATACTGACTTCCATGAATTGGTCCAAATCTTTTTTAAACCGCCCAAGGTCAAGGACAAAACCATATCTTTTGGCTGCAAATTCCAAAGCTGAACTATGTGTAGTATAGGAGACACCCAATCCATCTGTCATTAAAGATTCTTTGAACAAGCAGCTAGAGAAGTCTCAGAACCCTTTGAAATAGGTAGTTACCTCTTTAATTTATTTTGCTTCTTTTCTTAGGTAGAATAACCTCTCAGCTTGCAGCTCTTTTAACCATATAAAAATTAATCAGAACACTTATGGTACCTCTCTGTGCTAAACTTACAAAAGAGACGGAGGGTTTTTCCAACAGTCAAAGGCCTTAGATGAGAGTGATGCAAAGTTGCCCTTAAACTTGCTACAGGCACCCCAGTCAAACTGACAGCATCTGTTCTCAATGAATCATTTTGTCAAGGTATTGTTTCACTGGAGTGTGAAGGGAATAAAGTTATTCCAGTTCATAAAGGTTGCACAGCTGAAATTTTTAAATCAGTAGATATATAGTGGGTATGTGTGACTTATTTCTATACTGCACAGGATGAGCTCTGGGAGGAAGTCCTTCACCTATATATACTAGGCTATGGGTCTTTCTGCATTAGACCCTATTCCAGATTATAGTCTGCCATCCACATGCAAGTACAGACTATAGCAGACCCTGGACACTGACATGTGGATGGCAGGCATCTATTCTTCCCAGTGAAGAAAGGGCTTATGTCACAAACTGTACTTGACACGAGCTGCATCCACATGCATTGGCATAAGATTATAAGAATGTAAAAGAAGCCCTCCTGGATCAGGCCACAGCCCATCGAGTCCAGCATCCTGTCTCACAGTGACCCACCAATTGCTTCTAGGCATCTCAAGCAGAAGAAAAGCAAATTTCTCACCTGCTCTCGACTCCCTGAAAATGGCCTTTAGAGGCATCCTGCCTTTCTCTCCAACCTGGGGGCAGTGCCTAGGCATCCATTCTAATAATCTTTGATATACATTATCTCTGTGAATTTGATTAATCTATTCTTAAAGCCACCTAGACCAACTGCTGTCACCATTGGACTGATGATCCTCTAGGAATAAAAAGACAAATCCCCTTGTTGGTTCTAACTCTACTACTCATCCGCTTCATAGAGAGAAAATATTTTTTCTCTATCCACTTTTTCTATACCATGCATGATTTGATATACTTTAATCACGTCATCATAAAGAGGCACAATGACGTTTGCCAACTTGTTTTCTATTCCCTTCCTAATTACTCCAAGCCTTGAATTTGCTTTTTTCACTGCTGTTAAGCACTGGACCAAAACCTTCATTCAGTTGTCCATCCCGGTCTGTTGCAGAAAGATCAGCCATCATCAGTTTATAGGTATAATTGGGATTCTTTGTCCTAGCATCCACTAATTCGCATTTGCTAAGACAGAAATACATTTGCCACTTCATTGCCCACTTGCCTAATGTCAAGATATCCCTTTGGAGCTCTGTACAATCTCTTTCACTTTCTACTACAGTGGTACCTTGACATACGAGTTTAATTCGTTCCATAACCTTGCTCTTATGTCAAAGCGCTCGTATCTCAAAGCAATTTTCCCATTAATCCATTCCAGCTCCCAAAACACTACCTCAGTTGTTTTTGTTATGTACTGTACTGTATTTACATACTCGTATCTCAAATCTTGCTCTCATCTCAAAGCAAAATATCACTCGCTCGGCGGCTTGTATCTCAAAACACTTGTATGTCAGGGCACTTGTATGTCGAGGTACCACTGTATCCTGAACAATTCAGGGTCATCAGCAATCTTTGCTATCTCATTTTTTATCCCTACTTCTAGATCACTGGTATATATGTTAAGAAGTATGTTGGTGGATCCTGGCAGTTCTGGTACTCAATGTGAGAATCATGTTTTTTTGCACACATACTTTACTTCCAGCAGCACTAATGCTGAAGCCAGGAAAATAGTTCCTTGGCTTTGGAATTTCCAACTGAGCCTATTTTGAGAGATGCAGGAAGTAGCCCTAGAAATTGGCCATTTCATGTAGGTCTGAGCAATGGTAAGAAAATGTTGCAGGTAAGCCTGTATGGCTGAAGAAGGGCAGTGAAAAGTGCAGTCACAATCCTTTTTCCTAGTCTGTAGGGAAAGTACTTCTGACTTTGCTCTTTGCCATTCTATAACAGGGTAGAGGTCTGATAGGCGCAGAAAGGCTTGGATCCTGTACTCTCTGTACCATGCTGTATGCATCCTACAATTAGGAAAAAAAATGGCTCAAAAACTGTTTAGAGATTATAGTTAATATTCCCATCCCACCTCTAACCCACATTAGAGCCAGAAAGTTCATTTTCTGGTCCTTAATGTGGATTAAATGTAGGATTGAAAAACTACCATATGGCAGTTACTCTCACCTTTAAGTCACTTTTAAGATGCTTCCCCCTCCCCTGAAAACCATAGGTATTGGAGAGGATGATAATGCTCAGCTTGCGATAGAACAGGGATGTTAAAGATACGGCCCGCGGGCCGGATGCGACCCGCGGGCTGTATGAATACGGCCCGCAGCCGCCACCCACCACTACAACGGCTGCCGCCGCTGTCCTCCTTAGGTGCAAAGGAGGCGAGGTGAGGCAAGGCGAGGTGAGGGCGAGTGAGTGTGCGGCAGGACCCTCCACTGCCCGAGTGCGCGGGTGCCACCATGGATAGCCAGCCCCTCCTTGGTGCCCTAGCCATGCCCCGGCCATGCCCCAGCCACGCCCCAGCCCCTCCTCTGTGCCCTGGCCATGCCCCCGGTCACACCCCCGGCCAAGCCCCCTGGCCCTGACGGTATTTTTTTTTTTAATCCGGCCCTCGGCAAAATTGAGTTTGACACCTCTGCCATAGAAGCAGAGAGCTGACATGGTTAAGTTGGCTTTGTGTTTCAAAACAATGTTCCTCAAGCTGTAGTAATTTACAGATTTCACATTAATATTATTGTGAGGTTTCTAAAACAACCCAAGTTTGTTAATATGAGAATTTAAACATTGACAAACATGTTTTCACGAGGGGAGTAAAATGTTGTGCAATTCCTTATGCTGGATATTATAGAAAATGAGAGATGCTGAAAGTTTTGCTTTGTTTTCTTTAAAATGGACATAAATGATAAAGATGCAAAGTTTGCAATTAACATTATTTGAGTGGGTTTTTGTTTGTTTTTAGAAAAGTTCAGGATGCAGTGGATAAAAATGTGGATAAAAATTAATCCATAAACAACATAAAGACCCAATAGAAAAGCAAACAAGGTAAATAATTTGTAAGGAGCAAAATTCATATTCAACCCCTTCAAAAAAATCTTAAATAACAAAATGGTGAAAGAAAATAAACTAAAAATTTCAGTCATAAACTGGAGAAAGAAATTGACCAAACTGGATATGTTTTGCAAGCTGATCTGCTTAAAATATGTCCCCATGAGTTTATAAAAGTATTTATTTCAGAAAATGATAAGTAAATAATACTTCAAAGTCATTTCACTCAGCCTTTTTCTTAAAGGTTTTTCTTCTATAAATAGCTGTTGAAAATAGCTTTACTGCAGAATTGCTTATTAATTCAAAATTAACCCTGAAGAATGGTTCACAACTCATAATGATGTAATATGTGCCTGGGATGCTAATAAAACACCTCCATTATGTTTCATTAGTGTCCCTTTATCATTAAAATAAAAAGAGAGCAGTGTTACAGCATCACATGCATTTTAGTTGTCTCTGAGGCACATTCTGTATTAAATGGATTTAGCACAGATAAGTACATAAAGCCCTTCCTGCCCTGGGTCTTATTCAGGATTATATGCTAGAGTAGGGGCCTACCATCCACATGATGGTGCAGACTACAGCAGGTCCTGCACCCAGCATGCAGACGGAAGGATCCTATTCTGGAATATGACCTGGAAGAAGACACAGTGCAAAAAGGGCCTATGTTCAATAGCAAAAATTTGCCATCTAAGATGCTATTTTGAACATGACTGTGGAAAAGAAATAAATGTCCAGAGCTATGATATATTTTAGCAATAGGTTTGGGTCATATCTCAATGGGTGGGGTAGCAAGTGCGTGGTGGCCGACAGCTCTGTAGAAGCACCCTTTCCACAGTGATATTGAGCTCTTCCACATCTCCTCTTCTAGTGAAAGAAGGCATCCAAAGACATTGTGGCTGAACTGAACAACCCACTCACCTCCAGCTGCTTTGGGTAGCCATTGTGCTCCCCACTGGAGATCTTATGCCACCAAAAATGAAGATATGGTGCCTAAGACAGTCCAAACAGACACCCCTCACAGTAAGTGCAGACCTGTGACTTTGTCTTCTGGAGAAGCAAACGTCTGCAAAAATCTTCACTGTTCCTTTTCAAAGATCTGTCACACACATCATAGTAATCAATGGCCTTTTCTGTACTGAGGTGTTGTTGATCCATATCAATAGATCCAGATTTACCAGACCTACTGATCCGGATTATGAGGCAGTAAAAACTGGATCAGTAACATCTGCACTAATGGCGCTCATCCAGATCAAGCCTTCCAAGGCTGAGAAGCTTGTGTGATTAAGCCATGAAAGATGAGCCACTCATAGGAAGCTTCCCTTCAGTTTTCCTGAATAGTGATTTCCTAAATAGATTATTAAGGCAGATTACCAGTAGGCTCTCCATTGGAACATTATTCCTCCACCACCAAGCAAAAGGTAACAATTCATCGCTGCTGATCACCACAGTTATCTTCAGTTTTCTGTACTTGAACAGTGAGATGGGGATAGCTAAATGTCTCCACTGTCATTTCAATTACTCCCCACAATTTATGCAGAAATCTTCTGAATCAGAGAGCCCTTGCACAGTTCTCCTTCGAAATATTAGTACCCAAATTCGAATATGGAAGCAGACCGACTTACTATTTATCAATTTATTTAAATTAAATCAGAGTCAATATAATTCTTTAAATGAAACTGCTATATTACTTGACTACATTGAACTGTCGTCCTTTTATCCGGAAAGTCAATATAAAGAGCCTGGGCATGGAAACTCCAAATTGCATGGTCATCTTTTTTTTTTTTAATCTTTTTATTAATTTTTTTACAATTGCTTTAAATCCCCCCTCCCCCTCCCCCCAAGGGTAATACATAATTCCAAGTTTTTGTACCATTCATTGAAAAGGCTACACAATTCATAATACTACATTGAGAAAATTAAACATAACTTCAGTTTCTCACTTTCACTCCTAAGCTTGTTATCTAAATATATTTTAACTATCATCCATTTTTGTTTACATATTCTAACCCTATCCAAATTACTTCATACGACAATAATTCATACGACTATTCGATATTTCTACTGCTATCACATTAATTATATAATTATACCATTTACTAATAGACCATTTCGTTCTACCCTTCCATCCACTCACTAGGACTATTTGAGCACATGTTAACAATTCTTCTACTATTTCCTTCAATTGGATAGTCGGAAGATTGTTTAACTCCATATGTAATACTCCCATTCTTCCTGTTATTATACATTGTATGTTCAGCATATCACTGATTTCTTTCTCTATCTTCTTCCAAAATTCAGACACTATAGGACATTCCCGGATCATGTGAAAAAAAACCCTCTTTGATAACAGTACATCCATGCCAGCAATTACTACCCATGTTTGTAAAGAAGTGTGATAATTCTGCTGGGGTTCTATACTCTATACTGAGTTATCCCTCAGCTGTACCAGAACTGCCAGACAGATAACCTATGGTCCATTCAATGATCGTAGGGTCTCCACCCTGAGCTTTATGTTAAGGTTTACTGCCTTAGCTTTGTCTTTCCCAAGGCACCCACAAGGGAAGGAGACAATTTTATTAATTTCTGGGAAGACCCAGTGAAGTTGCATGGTAGAGTGGGAATTCAAATAGAGGGACCCCTGGGTTCCAGCTTAGAACCCTTAACTCCTGCACCATTTGTTGGAGTCACTTGTTTAGAAATGTTGGTTACATGTCTAAATGCATTTTCAAAGAGGGAATATAGTAAATTGCATCATGGCTTTTCTTCTGAGAGCAACCCCTCTGTCCATGCCAGGAGCATGAGAAATCACACTAGAATATAATGTAGAAATATAATGTCCTTCTCTGGACACTTTACTGATTAGATATGGAAAGACCAAAGTTTCTTCTTTAAAAGTGTGGCCACAGAACAATATGTCATCTCTGACTGGACCATTACTAGATGTGAATTTAACAACCATGTCACAAGAAATAATTTAAAAACTAATCGTCTCCAACCATGCCTCACCGCTCCAGTTGAGCGCTTTACACACACCACTGGCTTTGCACACATTCTGCATGAGCAAGAAAAATGGTTGCTGCTTATAGATCATTTGCTTGATAAATCTAGGCATATCACTTAAGTGTGTCAGACAAAACAACAGCAACAACCCTATTGTCCAAACCAAAAATTAATCTAAGTCATTATCTAGTAGGCACATGCACTTGGCGGGGGAGGGGGAGATGGCTGCAGTCCAGTCTCTTGTGATGGATAATGACAGATTACCCATTTCTAATTTCCTATTGCAGCAAAACTGTGCCCAGCAGTAAAGATCTGGCTTGCTATTTCCTCCTTTCAGGATATTTTTTTATTCCCAGCCAGCTTTACGGCACCTATTGTTTCCAGGCACTTTTGTTTACAAAATAACCACTATTGCAGCTCAGCCTAAGCTACCTCACAGAGTTATGAGTATAAAATGAAGTGGAGAAGAAATTTTTAGCACTTAATTTCATTTGAAGGAAGGTAGAATATAAGTGGCAAAAATTAAATTAAACTAATTAACAAATAATGCCAGTACTAAGATCCGAAGCTAAATTATTATTGTCTAGATCAGTGGTTCTCAACCTGGGGGTAGGGACCCCTTTGGGGGTCAAACTACCCTTTCAGAGGGGTCGCGACGAGTCTCCCACCACCCTTCCCTCCCACCTCCCAGCTGCTCCACCCCCGTGGTTGGGGGTCTCCACAACATGAGGAACTCCATTAAGGGGTCGTGGCATTAGGAAGGTTGAGAACCACTGGTCTAGATATTGCTGGATGCGATATATGCAGATTTGTTCATTCAAATTATTCAAAAACCTGTATCAGATTTTCAAAAATCCAAAATTCATTCGAATACATAACTTTAGATTTTTGAAAATCCAACTCAAATTTGAATGCCGATATTCGACAGATTCAAATCAGATTTTTGAATTTTTGAATATCTGTGCACATCCCTAGCCCAGTAAGGCACCTTCTATTGCCATGTTTCCACTTCCAGTGACAGAAGCATGGAGATTGTGTCACCCCATTTCCAGGAGCAATTGCCATTCAAGGAGCCATTTTCTGAGTTGGCCATTTTGGTGCCCACCTTGGAAGAGCTTTGAAGTGCTACTTTGAGTAACACCTCCTCAGTGGAAAATCAAAAGGCATATTTGGCGCAGTGTTCATGGCATGTCCCCTATGTGCCTCACAAAATGCTGCCTCCATTTTCAAATGACGAAACTGCCTCCAGTTATATTTCTTCATAAAAAATGAGTATTGTACTCATTCACATTTGTTACCTTGGCTCACATGTGGTCAATAAGGCTCCAAGATAGCTCTCAGTTTAATATATTACAACAAATGATTTTGAAGGAATTGGCTGAATACCAGAGTGTGGTCTGTCACATAGTGAAACCCACAGACAACTGTTTTGCCACCTCCATATTCAAGCTAAACTGAGAAAAAAGGATTATGCAAGTTGTCACTGAAAAACTGTGACTTTCCAGTCAGCCTGTCTAGGTTGTTATAAAAAATAATGGAAGTAGTTCCTAAGCACACTTCACTTACAACCTGCAGAAGGAGGATTATGAATTATTCTGTTATTATTCAAAATGCAAATCCAGAGACTGAAATGATTTTTTTTAAAAAACTCTAACATTTCTATCATTCTATCAAGAAGAGTGATTATAATAGCATAATTTGTTTCCCTTAATTTCTTCATATGTCCAGACATATTTTAAAGAATATTTGAAGACTGTTAACAAGAGCTAGAAATGGCAAGATAACTTTAGCCCTTTCCAAGTGCACTGTTGGAATGGAACATGGGCCCTTTCTGCATGAGGGTGTTGATCCAGATCAGAAGCCCCCTGATCCAGATTCAAGACCTCTGCAGCCTAACAATGATCCAAATTGCACGCACGCACACACTTACACACACATATGTAAGCTGGATCAATCAACACAGGATAGAGCTAGATCCAAAATGGAAGGCCTTTGATCTGGATCTACTGTAGACCCAATTAATGGGGTCTACAATCCAGCCTCAGGGCCTCAGTCTGGATCATGGAGGCATGTAGATGGCAAGTACTCATGATGTGAACATGGCCCTCAATGCCCAAACGTAACTGCATTGGGATGATATTATTATACCATTCCGTGCAGTTAAGTGTGAACAGGCCCTATGTCCCCAAGCATCTGACTGGGAACTTGGTGGGAGGATATCTCAGAAGCTGTGACTTCAGGCATTCTTGGAGAGGGGCAATGTCCATCTGAGGCACCTAGGGGCAAAGGTGTGAAATCATGCACATTGTTGGGTGCCCAATGTCTCCTGATGTGGATACAAAGTGTTTCTCATGTAAGGGGAGGGTGCTTTCTGGAGATGCTTGTCCCCAGGTGCCCTCCACCTGATCATGTAGCCATGGATTGAATTAGGCCTTGCATAATGAGGATGCTGTAGTCTTCAGCAGTCTAGGATATAATCCAGAATAAGGACTAGTGCAGAAAGATCTATAGCAGTGATGGCCAACCTATGACATGTGTGTCACAGGTGACACGCCAAGCACTTTTGGGTGACACACATAGTCACCCTGGCACCTGGGTGTGTAGTGCTTGCTTGTTCTTGAAGTGTACAAAATACCAACTTTCCATTGAAATTCAGCAACAATTAACTAATGTAAAGAATTATTTGTTTTTGCTTTTAATAAAATACATATATCAAAAATATAACTTTTTTCCTAGAGCTACAAATACCACAAAATTATGGATATTTCTAGATGTGACACAGCACCCGAGTTAAGCTAGGTTTTCTTGCAAATTTTGACACACCAAGCTCACTGATCTATAGGGTACTATGTGTTTTTGCCAGGTAGGTGGAATTTACCAACCCCTTAATTCATAGTTAAAGAGTTCCATCAACTGTGGTAATAGTATTTCTGGAGAGCAATCAGGTCCTAACACTTTCCCATCTTTGCACTTCTTATTGGTTTCAGTTATGTCAGCATGAATAATTGGAGACAGGACAGATGCATTATAGTCTAAACTTACTTTAGATTGTAGGGTTTGCTGCAAAGAAGCTTGCATTTCATGTGAATTTAGTATTATGTGCATATAGACTATTATAAAATATACATACTATTTGTTCAATTTCATTTTTGTTTGTCACCTATTCACAAGAATATCTCTCAGGACTCCAAAATGATTTAATAATTTTCATCACTTCAGATGTGCAGCCAATAATTTGGACAGTGTGCTACTAAAAAAAATCAAATTGTTGTTTCTGTAAAAATGTTCATCCATCCTATTAAATGAAGCTCTTGGCATTTTGCTAAAAATTCCTTATACTTACCCACATTCCTGGTGCCAGCACATTCCATTTTTAAATTTTGTTACGTAACAGATCTCCTTTTGTTATACAGCTTCTTAAGCTGCACACCTTCCAAGATGCATAAACCACACACAATGGCCTTCATGATATCCCCTCGTGTTGTTACTAAAAACTTGAGTGTGATTTTCTCCACCTTCTTTCTTGTTATTATCAGGCAGGGATTAGACTGTCAAAACCTCTCCTCTTCGTCTTAAAGTGGGAATATAAAGTCAGCTAGAACTGGAGCAGGGTCTGATATGCTAAGGGTCCTATATTCACTTTACTAAGATAAGGTATTAAGTCTTTTGAAATTAAAATATAATCCTGTCTACCATACAGTTTATGGGCTTTGTCACACTTACACAATCAGGACAGCCTCACATGGGATGTTCCACATGCACACTGCAGTGGCGTCTTCGGCCCAGAGTGAGGTGTCCTGAACTCTCAAAGCTGCAGAACGGTTTTTATTGCTTCACACTTTCACCAGGAGCTGATAGGGAGTTCCTGGTAAGCTCCCAGATGCAGAATTCACAGCTACTTCTATTACAAATGCTGTGCATGGGCAGGGCAGCTGTGCAAATGCACACCACATCACAATGACCACAGCACTGCAAGAGCCACTAGGTAAGTTAAGGATAATGCCAGTGCTTGCAGTACAAACATCAGCCACCGTCCCTGAATTTAATTTCAGTGGGAAGGATCCCAATGAAGTTAAGTGCAAACAGGCCCTGCTTCTCTGTGAATAATATATAAAATCCTTTCCTAAAACATTAGCAAACCTTTAAGAATCTATCAATGCATACTAAAATTTATTCCAAGAAAACTATTTCTCTTCTCTTTTTAAGAATATGTGCTATGTAATATCTATCATCTGCTGTCTCCATGGATGAATTGCACCAACTTTCCATATATCCCTTCTAAAAGGGAGCACTGATTTTGATTTGGAGAAGAGATAACTGCAAATGTCTAAGGCTGCTCAGCAAAAAAGACATTAAGAAATAGGAATCACTCCCCCCCCCCGAGTCTTTTTTTTTACCTTAAATATAATTGCAACCTCTCTTGCCTTGGAAGATCCTAGTTTGTTTCCTCCAGGAAAATCACTTGCGAACCCAACTACTGTTCTTAAACATAGTCTTTGGCTGCCTCCAGACTAGCAGAATAAATCTACAGGTAAATATAAAAACACAGTATATTATTTATTTTATTTTATTTCTATCCAACCGTATACCTAAAGGTCTCAGCGCAGCAACAACCTGACTTCCTGACACAAAAGGCAGCTCCGCGGCTTCCCCATCAGAGCTTCAAGAGCTGAGTCAGTGCATGCTGACATGTGGGTTGAGGCAGCCAATCAAATTTAAGCTGCCCTTCCTGCTCTTGTCTTGTCTTCTCACTGTTCTGCCTTCACTGGAGGGAAACTTTGGATTTTGTTTATACTGTGCAGCAACTGTCCTTGATCCAGCATTAAGGTAATGAACAATCCCAATCGGATAATGTGACGCCATGACGCCATCTTGATCTGGACTGCAGATTCCATCGCACAGTATAAATGTGTCTGGATGCAGCCTTTATTTTCCTCCTCTTCATAGGAGTATTAAATCCCTTTACATTCAAAGTTAATATTTAAAACATATTAAACAAATCCTCTATCAATGGCTCTGAGTACCATCATAGTGTGACATTCTTCCACGCTTGCTGAATGCTTAGTATATGTGATCCCTCCCACCACATATCCTGACATTCACCCAAGTATCAGTGGTGTCTGGGCACCACCGTCCTTGTCACCAGGGCAACTGTGATGCGCCATGCATGTGTGCTTACATGGCTCATCACGTGATGTGTCAGTATGCTTGTGCATTGTGCCACATGACCATCCTGCATGTTTTACAAACCTGGAAGACATGTGAATGGTCACTGCAGAGCCTTACTGGCTCCATCCATGGTGCAGGGTAAGTGCGCATGTGGAGCACTTAATTCTGCACCATACATAATCGCCTCAAAGCAAGCTCCAGCACAGAAGAAGATATTTTTGGTTCAAAAACAGCTCCTTTACATGCAAGTGCTCTTCCTTGGAGCTCATCATGAGGCGACTACTGGGTCAAGTGCAGAAAGGCTTTCATTTTGGTATTGTTAACCACCCTGAGAGATCTTGGTAATGTATATGGAGGATCTCATTTGTACTAGTTTTGGGGCTGTTATGCCGTGTTCTAGTTTTCTTCTAGAACCTAAACTTTCGGATATAGCTGTGATATCCATCTTCAGAAGATTTTGCTCTTGGAAGAGTCAAAAGCACACCTATATCCAAAAGCTTAGATTATCAGAACAAACCTGGAATGTGGCCTAACAGCCCCAAAACATCTACAAATGAGATTGAATCCAGCCATGAAAGCCTACATACGACCATTATATGGAGGGATTCTACTTACACATAATCCAGTATAAAATTTATCTCAAAGATACGCTGGTTTCTCTTCAGATTGTATAAATCTATCACCCTTTCTCTTTTATTTTAACCTACTCTGTCCATAAATTTCATAAAGCTTATAACTGCATGTCTCGTATGATTTGCAATATGCCAGCTTACTAAAACATTAATCATATTTTGCACAAAGCATTTTTAAAATAACCCAATGCCTTTTCAATATGCTCTTGTTTACAAGCCAACATATGTCTGCAGAGATCACCACCAGTTTCTTTCCAAGAGTCAATTCCCTATAAGTGAGCAGATTACAGATAAGAGATTCTTTCTCCTCACTGCAAACACCCTACAAGGAATGTGACCCTTCCTGAACACATCGTTTATTTTTAAACTCTGCATTTAAATTCCTGAGCTGATCTCTAATATCAGCAGTGTTCCTAGTAAACTAGAGAAGAAGGCTTAGGAGGAGGGTTTTCAGCCACAAAACTCAAATACCCTAGCTAAAAGAAACTAATGGGAATTAAATGGAGGAAGTTTACAATTTATAATAGAATTTCAGCAATCGTAACAGAAGTGAAACCTTGGGGGAAAGAACTTTGGTTTTTAAATAGAGACATGCACACAAAATGGGTGAGCAATCTAGTATACTTGCATTGTGTTTTGATTTTAACAGTACTGTATTTCATGCTTCTAGGTACAGTACTTCAGTAAGACAAGGTAGCTGTCCATTCAGTAAGAGCAGATAGCTATCTGGACCCATTTCAATCTGGCTTCATGCCAGTTACACCACTGGAACTACCTTGGCTGCCCTGGTTGATGACCTTCTCTGGGAGAAAAACAGAGGGAATGTTACTCTGATGGTTCTTCTGGACCTCTTGGCAGCTTTTGATACCATTGACTATGATACCCTTCTGGAAAGCCTTCAGACCCTCAGAGTAGACAGCACTGCATTGCAATAGTTCTGTTCCAATTTCCAAGGTCAATTCCAGAGTGTGGCTGTGGAGGATTTTTGCTAGATGCCCTGGGAACTCACCTGTGAAGTTCCTCAGGGCTGAGTTTTATCCCCCGTATTCTTTAACATCTATAAGAAGCTCATGGGAAAGATCATATCTCTCCATGCCACCTGAATCAGAAGAGGTGGTCAAAGTGTTTAACAAGTGCTTGGAGGCAGTAATGGGCTGGATTGGGGTGGGGTAATAAATTGAAGCTAAATTCAAACACGACAGAGGTGCTGTGTGTTACAGGATCTTTTTTCCATGAAGATGGTAGGCACGATATTCTTGATGGGGTTTCCTTGTCCTGGAAGGGACAGGTGCATAACCTGGGTTTGCTATTGGACTCTGCACTGACACTTGAAGCTCAGGTGGAGGCTGTGGCCAGAAGCACCTCTTTCCAAATATGACTGGTTCAGCAGCTAGGGCTCTTTTTGGGCAGTGACAGTCTGACCACAGTTATCCTTGCACTGGTAACTCCCAGGCTGGACTATTGTAATGTGCACTACATGGGGCTCCCTTGAAGATTGTTCAGAAGCTACAGCTGGTGCAGAATGCTGCAGCTAGACTGCTAACTGGCACTGCTGGCCAGACAAACATAACACAGCAGTCCTAAAAGAACTACACTGGCTGCCTATTTGCTCCTGAGCCTAGCTTAAAGTACTAATGCTAACTTATAAGGTCCTAATGTAAAGTGCTTTGTCCCAGTGACAAATCAGGTCAGTTGTTCCACACAAAGGCAAGATCTGCACAACATCATTAGGGTATCATGAAAGAGACAAAAGAATGCCCCACTTCTGGGGCCATTTCCTGTATTTGAGGAACATCCAGGAATGAAGGTTCCTCAGTGGTGGTGTGATAATCATTTCTGGGGACGGCTGCAAGTAGGCAATCCGCTTGAAGATATTTAGCATGCTGTCAAAAAAACCCACTCAGAGCCTGCCAACGTCAGTGTGTACTATGCCCAGATCTGTACAAACTAGGCCTTTGTTTTGCTCTTTAATCTTCTTTGACAGGAAGTATATTTTTTACATGTTCAGCTGTGCTTTGAGTGTTTAATACAAAATAATTAATAACAGCCACTCCATGGGAATGAGCTGAATGGCATAGTGAGAGTATTACAGCTATTTATGGCCAAAGCAGATAAATTTTGTTTTTACCCAGGGAAAGTTTTCTCATTTTGTCTTGAACAAGCAATTCCACAGCGCACTGTAGATGCTTCTCAGCACAGGTTGACAAATTAATCTCAGTCTCAGCTGTGTGAATGCATAAATCAATTTTTTTCAGGGCCATAAGTGAAGTCAAAGCACCTGCTAGACCACACTTTACATGTAATTATGCTTGTGGAAAAAGTCTCTGCAGCTCAGAACGCAGAACAGAGGCTGTGCCTAAAGAAATGCCAAAGGGAATGCAATCAAATACAACATCAACCTGGAAAATAGGAGCTTGTTGCAAATGAGTTCAGCTGTTGGGCTGCGATAGCACAAAACAGGCAGAATGAACAGAGGGAAATGCTTTCCATTCTAAAAGAACTAAGTAAAAGCAGAGATATGAAATCACCGTTGTCAGATGTCACTGAGTTGGGTTTGCCACAAACAAATTTTGCCGCCTTAGCCATTCTCCACTAGAGCAGAAAGGTCATCCAATAGGAAGAAAAGAAATAAAGATCATTTATTTATTATTTACTTTTCTATTCCACCCCATACCCAAAGGTCTCAGGGCAGGTAACAACAGATTAAAAACAGAATATACATTAAAAACCCTTTAAAAATTCAACAAATCTAAAGCAATACACAATGTGTTTAAAATGATGGTATCTGTACTGGGAGGCGAAATACAATCATCTCAGCCAAAGGCCAGGGTAAAGAGATGCATTTTAAGCGCCTTCCTAAATATATGGCAGACAATGCCATAAAACAAGAAATGATAAAAGAAGTAATTAAAACAACTGAAGATTTTAAGAAAGTATCAAGATTAATTATTAATACAAGCAAATCTAAAATTATTATTATTTATTTATTATTTGCATTTCTATCCCGCCCTATACCTAAAGGTCTCATGGCAGGTAACAACATTTAAAATCAGACATATAGTAAAACAATAACAGCATATAGTAAAACAATATCAGTGTCTGTAAAGTGGGAAGGGACGTATATTCCCATTTAACCAAAGGCCAGGGCAAAGAGGTACATTTTCACTGCCCTCCTAAACATATACAATGAAGGGGCCTGACATACCTCAAGGGGGAAACTATTCCATAGCTTGGGGGCCATCACTGAGAAGGCCCTCTTCTGGGTGCACACCCCTTTGACCACTGAAGGTGGTGGGACAACCACTCCATATCTTAAGGCACAGGCAGTTCAATATGTGAGAAGGCATTCCTTTAGATATTTGGGGCCCGAGTCCTTTAGGCCCTTATAAGTCAAAGTTAACACCTTGAATTGGGCTCTGTAGTGAATTAGCAGCCAATGAAACTCTTTTAAGACTGTCCCAGTCAGCTGTCCCGGTCACCAGTCTAGCAGCTGCATACTGCACCAGCTGCAGCTTCCAAATCGTCTTCAAGGGCAGCCCCAGATGACCAGGAGAGGATAAGACATTTTACAGTACTGAAACTGGGGGTGAGAAAATGAAGTATTTTAGAATTAATTTAGAAAACAAAAAGGATAAAGTAGGGTTTGTTAATTATAATTAATATGGGGAAAATAAGCAAACAGATATCAGGGTGTGAAAATTTAAAAAGTCAATATTAGCAAAAATGGGAAAAACAATAAGCTGGGGGATTTGTGGATAAAGAAAACCAAGAAAAATGAAATTGGTATTAAAATCACATCAAAATGAAGAAGAATGGAGCAAACCTGATATGGAACATTATTTTAATGCATTTAAGATGCAAAGACTAATGGGATTTGTATTGAATGATAAGAAAAATGGATAAAGAATGGAGTAAACTAGGAAATAAATCAAACCTGTTTGGGAAACTAGACAAAAAGAGCAGAGAGAAATGTAATGATTCATTAGCAGTCTCGGTAAAGATTTGGCATAAAAGCAGGAAAATATTCATACCAGAGTATACAAAACTGGCATTGACTGAAGTAATAAATGAAAAACACCAAATATTGAGAAGACCTCAGTAAAATTAAGCAAAAGGGATATAAAAAATTGGCGAGTTCAGATTGAACCATTCATCTTAACTTGGGTTATTGTCTGGAGTAGATGTTGGATCCTAGACAGCACCTTGGGCTCAAGATGCAAAGAGTTACATACGTTCTTTGTTCCCCTTTTTTCTTCCAGATTTCCCAATTAATTTCCTACCAAACTCCCACATTAGTCTGAATGGGACCCTGAATGGGTTGGACTCTAGGGACAAGGACTCTTCCCCACTAATCTTAAGTGTATAAAAAAGTCCCCCCTGGATCAGCCTGGTATGGTTCTTTCCCATCACTACTACAATTCTTCCCTCTGTCACTTCTACAGTACCCTTCCTGTCATCTAAGGTTCCTGGTCTCTTCTTCACGCTTCCAGTACCTTTTGATTATGCCACTGGAAGAAGTCTCTCTGATTCGCTCTGCCCCAAGGCATTTCCGCACTGCAACGCGTTCCAAACGGAACGCGTTCAGGCGGAAAGCTTAAGACAGCTCCGGGCGCTTTCCCCGTTCACACGCAGACGCGCCAGAACGCGTGTAAACGCGTTCCGGAGCGTCTGTGTGCGAATGCTCAAAGCGCCGGCAGCTGTCTTAGCCGACAAATGCCGGCCAGGGGCGCGGAGACAGCCGCGGAGGCAGATCGACAATCAGCTGATTGTCAAACAGCTGATTGTCGAAGCCGCGCCGGCGTCGGAGGCGAGCCCGCAGCTGTTCGGGAGACAGAAGCAGGCGCGAACGCTTCTCCTCCCGAACGCCTGCGGGCGGCTCATCCGCGTTGGAACGCATGTAGAGCACTTTAAAGTGCTCTACATTTCGAACGCGGAAAAGACAGCTGCGGACACGTCGGAGCGCAAGCCGCGCTCGGGCAATGCGGATGACGTGTCCGCAGCTGTCTTTTTCGCGTTCCGTTCAGCCCCGTGCGAAAACGTCTCCAGTTCACCTGCTGACTGCTCACTGTATCTCTTGCTAAGCTGTAGTTCTGTAATTCTGCTGCTACAGATTTGCACCATTCTCCATCTCTGTGACTCTATTGAAGAGGCTTTCTGGTCCTGGAGCTCTGTCCCATCAGCCTAACTATTCTCTCAAGTCCTCTCGAACACCACTGAGCATGAGAAACCCACTGCTCCTGGCAGGAATAGATTTTCTGGCGTAGTTTAGAGTATCTTTGGCTCGGTCTTTTTCTTCTTGTCACCTCCTGTATTTGTAGCTCACCAAAGTTCACCTCAAATCACCCTTTCCATTCATAAAAACCTGCGTGCGGAGCTGCCATTTCTTAATTTGGCAAATCATGCATGTTCTGTGCTTACTGGGAAGAGCATCACTGTATTTTTGTTATCACTGTATACTGTTACTGCATTTTTGCCTGTTTGACAGCTCTCTGCCAAGCGTTTGCTGAATATTTGCTGAGCATTTGATGTTTTGTGTTTTATTCCTTGTTTGCTGCTGTTGCTAAATAAATGCTTGGTTTTTAATTTAAGAATCTGACTTTGGAAACTATTTTTGTCTTGCTGCCTTCTTGTTTTATGGTGTTCATTACTAAATTTCCCCATACAGATACATGTGCAGACCATAGCCCATAACAAGGAACAATACTCTGGATTATCACTTGCTAGCAGGATATTTAGCTGGCATCTGTAGCCAACCAAAGTAACTGATGTCTGGATGTGATCCTGATTTTCTGTAAATTAGCCCTGACTCTGAATATCGTCAAACATCCAGGATGATATTTGCTACGACTATACTTGAAAAACAGAAAATGTGTTCTGCTAGGTCATGATCTATGCACCCCATCACTGATCATTGATCAGCTGGTTTTCCATTATGAGATGGAGAAGCTTTAAAGATAACATATATAGAGTACTGTGCTTTTTGTGGGAGCTGATTCAGTCCCTAGACTTTTGATTACAAAGCTCTTATATCACACAGATGCACACATCAGTATAAGCATTGATTAATAGAAGGAATGTTTTAGCCATTTAAGGAGAAAAATATCTTCTGTTGAATCTATTCTTTATTCTTATTTTCTTCAAGTGCCATTATTGTTTCTGTATCTTCAAGTGTCCCAACCCTGCCCTGGCTTTTTGGGTACATTTCCTCCTTTCCTGTTGCTATAGGAACTGGGTTTACTTGTAGTAGAGCACTATTTCTGGCCAATGGCCCAGTTCATCAGTAAATCCTCTCTTTCCTTGTTTCCTTGTTTTGCTTTATACTGTAGCATTAGAGCAAAACTGGAGAGCAAGGCCTGGACTTTTATTAACACAGCTATTAGAAGCTAGACCTACATGGCTGTTGGTAACCTACAGTGGAGTTACAAAATTTCAACAAAAATACTGATTAAGGACTATATTTGGGGGGGGGAGAGAAAAGAATATCGGTTTCCTAAAAAACAAAAATCACTTCTAATAAAAAGGAATTGCTGGAAAGTATGCCATTCTTGTCTACTCTAAGTGGAATTCTTCCTCTCGGGCTAAATCATTCTGTGTTATTTAAAAACACTAACATGGAAAAGTGGTGCAGAATATGAGCTATAATATTATTCCATTATAAAAATCCAAGACAAGTAGAGTGCTTTACACTGATGCAGAGAAGTGCTTCTATTCATTCAGTTCATTAGGCAATTTGCCCTTGGCCTGCTAGTGCACATTGGGGTAGCTTCGGGGAAGCACCATCTGCACTTATAGGAAGTGTTTCCACACCAGAAACATCTCCTGCTGTCCTAGAAGCTACCGTAGCATCCATTGGTGGCGGTGCACGAAATCTGGAAATGTGATTGCAAAGCGTGCCACCACCGTCATGCTGAAGCACTGACAGGCTGGGCCCAGTATACCAATGGATCCCACATCTCCCAGGCATAGACAGCCACAGTCCAACCTTTCCCCACCCTGGAAAGGGGTGAGGGGAGGCTGAACTGGGTGTCCCCCCTGACTGCTGCAGTCGTGATGGGACTGCAGCAGCTGGAATTGAGCCACCCTCCCACTCCACATGTGCAAGGCCTCACCTTGCCAGGCCCAGGGTATGATCTGCCGCGATCTGCACAGGCACATGCGCTCCCAGTAGACAGAACCCACATGGTGAGCCTGGGTCCCATCTACCAGCGTGTGCATGCTCACGCAGACTGTGGCAGATCACACCCCAGGCCCGGCAAGGTGAGTGATTTGCATGGGCCTGCCAGCTGTTGGGCCGATTTTGCCCCAATAGCGGCAATGGGGGGGCGTGTCCTGCAGCTGTCAGGGAGGGAGATATATGAACACTTCCCTCCCTGAACAACTGTGGAACGGCCAGGAACGGGCTGGAACGTGCTGGGCCAGATGTAGAGCACAGTTAAGTGCTCTACACTTGCAACGCATGCAGGACACGCTGGGATGGGCTGGGGTGGCGTTTCCTCCATGAGTTCCAAAAGGCCTAGTGCGAAAAGGCCTAAGGTTACCAGTAGCTGTAAATCTCAACATTGGTGTTCCGAAGCTTCATGCAAATGTTCCAAAACATCGGTATTTGTACGAATGTCAATGTACGAATGTCATAACATTCAGTTCATGTATGAATGTCCAAATTCATATGAATTTGTATGAATAATGAATGTTATGAATATTCATGCCCATCCCTACTGGAAACAGCAGCAAAAGCTGGAATGTGATGAACTGTCTGAATGCGGGTGACCTTGTGATGTTCCACCAGCAACCTGTCACAGCTTGGGATGGGTTGCTAATCCCGGGGCAGGACAACCTGCCTTGTCCTGGAATAAAGGGGGGTGAATGCGGAAAGGGTCCAAGAAACTGCTGAAAGTATGATTTATGGTGACTCAGTTCCCTGGGCAGTGCCCAAATGGAAACATAGTACATGCTATACGCTTTTCATTGGCTGCTAAGTAAGCTACAGAGGCTGATGGAAGAAATTAGTACTTATGAGTCTGAAAAAGATGGGATTTTTTTCTCCTTTATCTAGCAGGCCAGATGCTGAGATTTGGTAGTTTCATTACTAAACAGAAGACTAATGCCCTTCCTGTACTGGACTCTATTCCGGATTATATCCCAGTATAGGGATTTGCTATCCATGGGCAGGTCCTAGGCGGGGCTTGTATCAGCATTTGGATTGTGGGTCCTTATTTCAGGACATAATCTAGAATAAGGGCCAGTGCAGAAAAAAGACTAAGAAAGAAGGCCTAACCTGTAGCAGCATGCCAGTTATGAAACTGACACATGTCAGGATGCTCCTTGCTTAATTTTAATTCAGGAAAATTCTGAAATCCTGAATATCCAACACTTTAAACTTGATAGACTGATAATAATTTATATCCTTAATTTATTTTTCCCTTTATTTTCTAGTTTCTGATTTTTACAGTATGCTTTTAAATTGCTGTATATTGTTTACTGTAAAATAGCATGTCTCCTGGCACTGTTTGTTTGTTTGTTTCTTATAATGCCATTATCTGGCATAAAGCTTTAATTTAACAGAGGCAACTAACAAGCTCAGTCCACACTCTCAGTTGTGTTGGAGTCTTGTATTTAAACCAATTTAGTCCCATTAAAGTCAACAGGACTAAACCGGCTTAAAATCCTTAGTGGGGTTGTGGATCTGACCTTGAAATACTTAACAAAAACATGATAAAACCGATCCATACCTTTCTTCTTCCTTCTTACGTCTAATAGCTGGCAGACTCAGAAGAGATATATTTTCTTTGCAAACAGTATGGTAAATGACTTATGTGAAATACTTGCCTTGTACAGCAGTATTTTAGACAGTAACAACTATAGTAATCTCAGCAGAGCCACAGCCGAAGGAAGATTAATCCATCACAGTGAGACATTCTATTTTAAGCATCAGCAGCAAATGTCTAGTAGCTCCACACACACACTAAGCTTTCTGCAACACACTACTCCAGTTTGCTGCCTGATGAAAAAGAGCTCTGTAATGAATCTTAAAACCATCACATGCATTGCATCTGTCACAGTGGTATGAATGGCATGCACACATATGCATACACATGCTTAGACACAAGACACATTGCTGTCTTTTAGAAGTTTAAAAATACAAAGTGGAATCCAAACACTTATCCATGCAAAAAAAGAAAAAAGGAAAAGGAAAAAGAAAAAGGAAAGGAACATATTTTTTGCACATAAAGGAGGGAATATTTCCTTCCAATGTCAGTCCTTTGCACTTCATGAAATGCCATTCCACAGGAATTCCTAATATAATAGGTTGGGTTTTTGGAACTCCCAGTGTTCCTTTGTTGTTACAATTTCATCTATATTTGTCAGGAACAGATTTTCTAGTTCCATGATAACATCTGACATCTTCACAAAGCTGAATTTTTATTTCAGTGGTGTTACTAGGGGAAGGGTTCTTTTCTTTTCTTTTCCTAGAATGACAATCTGTTGGAACTAATGGACAAACAGCTCTTGGCTATTATCAAGATTTTGCCTTGTTATTACCAACTTTCTCAGTGGCTGTTCACAAAGAAAAATGTGTTTTTCAATATCTCCTAAGCTGATATGTAAACCGATGATTCCATATGCATTTGTTCTATAGTGTTGCCTTTTGGAAATTAGAGTTTTTTTGGTACTAGCCATGTCCATGAACAATGGAGAGAATCCCCAGTTGTTCAACACAAATGAAATCAAACACAAGGGAGTTTTAAAATATAATTGAGAACCAACAATAAGAATTATCTTCATGGAACAGAGAGAGAGAGGAGGAATTAACCCAAACCAAAGGTTAACTCCATCAGAGAAAAGTCTGATTGGTCAAAATATGACCTGTTTCACACAGAAATGGTTAAGATTTTCCGAGTCAGAAAATCTACAGACTCTGTAGTTCAAATATTTCACAATTGCAGAGAATTTCAGGAGGTTAATAAGAATATTTTGTCCATTTGTCTACAGAGTATTGGCATTTGAATGACTGCTGTAAAAACACTAATATGTTTTTAAATCAATTTCTTTTATTATTTTATTTAGCACATAAGAACATAAGAGCTGTCCTGCTCAGTTGAGCCACAACCCATCTAGTTTAGCATCCTTTTCCACATATAACATGTTTGAAGTGGATTGTAAAAAAATGTCCTTTAGCTTTGTGTCCTTATAAATCCAGATAAAGCCTGATCAAAATTAGGCACTCAGAAATTGTATCGACCTCAGAAGAAGAGCTAAGCACATAGCTAAGTACCTTCTAGTGAAATCAATGAGCCTTTGGCTGCATTCTCACAGTGGGGGACTGCAGTGCCCTAAGGACAGGAGAGCTCACTCCCAGCCTGGAGGCAGGGTGCACAATGTCTTTACACACTTCACAGTTCTCCCCCTTGTTATCTTGGAAGAAGGTGGGAGGGAAATTCCCAGTTTTGAATAGACAAGGTTTTTTTTGTGTTTTGTCCTTTCAGGAATGGCCCTGGAAGTCATCCATTTTCCAAAAGTACTGCTGACTAGGGATGTGCAAGAATATTCGAAACATTCAAAATTTGATCGAATTTGCTTGAATTCGGACATTCAAATTTGAATCAAATGTCTATATGTTCTTTTTTTAACATTTGAATAAATCCGAATGTTTCGAATCATTCATACGAATTATTTGGACATTTGTATGTGTACGGATATGTACGCGTTGCATATGTATCTGTACACATCTTATTTGTATCTGTATGCATTTGCATGGATACGTAAGCGACAAAAACGGGATGCAGACAGGATAAAAAGAGGATGTGTATGAATGAGTATGGATGTGTATAGAAGTGTATGGACACATATGAATGTTGTTGACATTTGTATCATCAAATACGAATCAAATATTCATACGAATAGATGCACATGTATTCGAATCGGTTTGAATTTGAATATTCGTTTATTCTCTATTTGTATGAATTTGGACATTCGAATATTCAATTTAAATCAAATGACAAAAATTGCATTCGTGCACACCCCTACTGCTGACTAGAGTACAGCTTGACAGGTCACTCACACAGACACCAGTCCTTTTCACACTTGACAGCAAGGGGACATCATCCCACTGAAATTAAGGGCCTTTCCACACAGGCTCTAAAAACGGATTTAGAGCCATATGCGGGAAGGATTTGGACATGGCATCTGCACAGGGAACCCAATTAGGGTCCCTTTGAGGCCGCCACGTCCGCACATCGGTGCGCAAAATCAGTTGCTTAAACCGGTTTTGCTGCCGAATCCTACCCAGATGTAAGACCTGAAAAAATCAGTTCTTACATCTGGCTTTTCCAGATAAGGTGGATGAGTCTGGCGGCCGGCTTCCTTGCCTTCCCTCTGGCTAGAGACCCGGTGATCGGCCGTTCTCTGGCCAGGGGAGGGCGAGTCTTACTCCCACCCCCACCCCTCCAAGAGTCCTGCACCCAAGCCCTCTGCCTTACCTCGTCATCACCGGTGCAATTATGGGGTCAGCAGGGCCAGTGCCAATCGTGCATGCGTGTGCCGCAGACTAAAGTTCCCAGCAGTCCCTGGTCATACACGCGGGGCCTCCGAGAATCTTTGAGATCCGTTTTCCGGCGGCACGTGTGGAAAGGCCCTAAGTTCGGAGATGCTTGCTAGCATTCACACTGCAAGCACCAGTCCTATCCCCAACTTCCCTACCAAATTCCACAGTGTGCATGGTCCATCCCAGACCATCTACATTGCCATAGTGACAGTCAGCGCAACTTCCAGCCACACCGGCTTGTTGCTATGACAATTGTGACATGGCACACAACTGTGCAGCCATAGATACACTGCCTTGCATTTGCACAGGAAGTGGTATGAACTTTGCATCTAGGAGCATACTAGGTACTCCCAGTAAACCTGTGGCACAGCTTTTACTGCTCCACAGCTACAGAGGATCAGGCTGTAGACTGTTCTGGGACAGAGGTGGTGCCATGGCATGCATATAGGTCATCCCAGAGTGTGAAAGTCCATCCCAGTCAGGTAAGAGTGAAAAGGTCCACAATCTGTATGGAAGCTCAATAGGATAGCCAGAGCAGGTAAGGAGGGGGCAAAACCTCCCTTATTAGAATAAAGAGGGGGGGAAGAGAATGCCCAGAGAACCTCAACCAATCAGGCATCGAGTTACACCTGGCTGGGGGGGTGGTATAAGACCCACCTGCCAGGAGAGAGGAGAAGGCTGTGTTCTGGGCTTCTGGGAGGAAGGCAGGTTAGACTGTCGAGTTCTCTCAGAAGGATTGATCCCGACATAGTTTCAGACCTTCTAGGCTGGGGACATAGCTAGAAGGGGCAGAAGTGAAAGGATTGTTTAGTTAAGCCCCATTCCCACTCATGGAATTAAATGCTGTTTAAAATGCTATTTAAAATGTTATTTAAAACACTTTTAAAATGCTTCAGAACTAAGCAAACAAGCAGCTGGCAATTGCAGTCAACCCTGAATTGTGTCCCCACACTTCAAACGCTTCCAAAAAACGGATTGGGGAAAGTGATTCTTTCCCCTCCTCACCCTTTTCCTACCCCTCTCTCCCCATTGGCTTTGATCCGATGATGTGAGGAATCCCAGCCCCCTCCCTCCTGCTTTTGCTGCCCGTTTGATTCCACAGACTAAACACCATTTACATATTTCACAAAATCATCAGTCCTGCCAACTAACAAACACAACCCAAACAACCAAAGCAACAGCCAGCCACCCCTAGCCTCAGAGTCACACGAAAACACACACAGAGAGATAATTTCTACACTTCAAGCAGGGAGAGAGAGAGAGACGGCTGACAGACAGCATGAGCTCTGCTGGGTGGAATACTAATCAGACAGGCACCCCTCTGCAGTGAGTGAGCAGTAACTTTGTTATGATTGTTCGTGGGTGAGAAATGAAAGTGTATGGGATGAATTGTTACTTTTTATCAGAAAACGAAACTGTCAAGTGCTCTGAGAGGGGATGGAAAAAGGCTTTAGGCTTCCTGGCGCTTTAAAAATCTGGCTAGGGACTGTATTGCAAGGAGAAATCCCACCCATTTCAAGAAGGATCTGCACCAATCTGCTGTAGCATTCCCAAAGGAATAAAGAGAAAGTATTTTAACTGCAAAAATTGGGGGGGGGGGCACCTGAAAAACCAGTGTATTGTTTATTCCGTTTTAGAGCCAAATACCGTTCAAAAAAGCCCTGAAACGGATTAGTAATGGGGACAAAGAGGATCCAAACCATTTCTAAACCATTTTAAAGTATTGGTAATGGGGACAAAGAGGATCCAAACCGTTTCTAAACCACTTTATTCCATGAGTGGGAATCCACCCTTTGGGTGCTTGTGTACTGAAACATTTTGTATTTTTCCTCAGAATGCTTACTTTATTTCCACACCTGTTACAGTTGTATGAATAAAGCTTCCTCTTTTGTTTTACTAGAGAAACTTTGCCAGCTTCACTATATTTTAAGCCAGAGGCCCTTTTGCACACGGGCTTTTGGAACGCGTGGAAGACAGCCTGGAACGCGGCATTTGCATTGCCATGGCCGGGTATGCATCCCAGCCTGTTCCGGGATGTCTTCCGCGTGTTCCAGATGCGCCCGTGCATGTTCCAAGCGTCCCAGGCCATTCGGGGAGAGAAGCATTCACACACGCTTCTCTCCCTGACAGCCGTGGGCACGCCCCCAGCACCAGCATTGGCTGAAAATTGGCCTCACAGCTGGCTTGTGCTGCATTGATCACCAGTCTTGCCGGGCTGGCGATCTCGCAGGCGCACCAACGCCAGTAGAAGGGACAGGGAACCCACCACGTGGGTCCCCTGTCCCATGTACCAGGGTCACTGACACTGGTATATGGGAGAGGGGACCCAGGATTCGGTGGGTTCCATCTGCCATCTAACAGGGCTGGTGCGCCTGCACGATCACCAGCTGGGCAAGGTTGCTGACGGCCTTGCTCGCGGGGACGTGGCTCTTTCCCGACCCCGGCAGCTCCATTGCAGCTGCCAGAGTCAGGGAGCCACAAGGATCGGCTTCCTCTCACTCCTCTCTGGGGTGGGAAGAGGCCAATCTCGGGCTGGCTGAGAGCGAGGGGCTGAGAGACCCCTTCTTACACGGAACCCACATGGGTTCCGTCTAAGAAGGCTTCGCCCTGACCCCGATCGCGCCCATCTGCGGGGTGTAGGCGCCTGGGTCTAGGTACCTATGCCGGTCACATCACCCCCCACCCCACTGCACCTCACCCCCACTCCCCGCACCCACCCACTCCCCGCACCCACCTCCCCACACCCACCCCTGACCGCCATTGCACCCATCGCACAGAGGTCCTACCTGATGCCGGGCTCGAACTCAGCCCAGGATGCCAGGAGCCCGCACCACGTGGGGCGCTATGGCCCCCTATTGGACGAGCAGTTCAGGTGAACTGCTTGTCCAATCTGGAGCCACAGCGCGCGCACGTGGAGCGCGCTCCCACCATCCCTCGCTCATTGGAAGCCTAGGAAGGTAGGTCCCCTGTGCGCACGCACCGTCGGGAAGCCTGGGGTGGCGGGTGGCGGTAATAGGAGGTGGAGGTGGCGGCAGACCCCTTCCCCTCCTCCGCCAGATCCCCACATCAGAAGCTTTTATTCCCGGTTCCAAAGTTTCCTTCTCCCTGACAAATCGCAGGCTTGGAGGGGAGGGGGGCGCCATCCCCCCTGCTCCAGGTGGGCACCGCCGGTGCCCACCAGGAGCAGGAGGGATGGAGCCCCCACGCCCCTCACACCCCACGATCTGCCCCGGAGAAGGCTTTACTCCGGTTCCAAAGTGGAACCAGGAGCAAAGAGATGCCTTCTCCCTGACAGATCGCAGGCTTGGAGGGGAGGGGGGCACCACCAGGAGCAGGAAGGAGGCAGCCCCCATGCCCCCCCTCCGCAATCTGGCCTGGAGAAGGCTTTACTCCAGTTCCAAAGTGGAACCAGGAGCAAAGGGACTCCTTCTCGCGCTCAGATCAGGGGCTGGGAGGGTAGGGGGGTGCACCCCCTGCTCCAGGTGGGTGCCCCTCTGAGCCCCAGGTCTGGCCAGATCGCGGGGGGATCTGTCAGGGAGAAGGAAACTTTTAGTCCCAGTTGCACTTTGGAACCCGGACTAAAAGCTTCCGACACAGCGATCTGGTGGGGGAGGGGGAGGGGAAACGGCCCATCCCCCCCACCCCGGGCTTCCAGATGGTGTGCGCGCGCACAAACCTACCTTCCCGGGCTTCCAATGAGAGAGGGACGGTGGGAGGGCTCTCCACGTGCGCGCGCCAAGGGCCGCATTAGATGAGCAGTTCACGTGAACTGCTCTTCCAATAGGGGGCCGTGGCATGTGCACGTGGAGTGCACTCCCACCATCCCTCCCTCATTGGAAGCCCGGGAAGGTAGTTTTGTGCATGCACGCACCTCTGGAAGCATCTGGGCTCAGTACGAGCCTGGGCACCAAGCAGGTAGGACCTGCGTCACGTGTGCGCATCGTCCCCGAGCCCTTGGGGGGTGGAGAATCATTTGGCGGGGGGTAAGTGCCTACATTGAGTCACCTACACCCCAAAGCTGGGTCCAATCGCGGTTGGGGTGGGTGCAGGGGGTGGGTGCGGGGAGTGGGGGGTGTGGATGGGTGCAGGCAGGCGGGCGGTGGGGGGGTGCGGTGGGGGGGGGTGATCTACGCAGCGTAGGCGCCTAGATCCAGGCACCTACTCCCCACAGATGGGCTCAATCAGGGTCGGGGTGAAGCCTTTGGAGATTGGAGCCAGGGGCTCCTATCTCCGAAGGGGTCCTGCCCCATAAGGAGCTTGCCCCAGATGCCCTGGCACCTTCGTGCCAGCTGCACGGGCCTGATCGGGGCCCGTAGAGCCAGCATGAAGCAGGGTAAGTGGGGCAAACGGCCTGACAGCGCTGCCCGCCCCTTGGATGCTCGCACCCAATCGGAGGCAGCCTCGCCGGCCGTAACCCCACCCCTGGCCAGCCTTTCCCGGCTAAGTACCTTCAGGATGCTTTCGGCATTCGCACACAGGCATGCAGGAATGCGTTTACACACGTTCCTGCCTTCCTGTGTGTGAATGGTGAAAGCGTTCCAAAGTTACTTAGGCCACCTGTACTACACCTGTTCCAAATGGAATGGGTGTAGTGCGAAAAAGCCTCAGGAGAACGTTATAGTTGCAAAGTGCTCTCTCTTCAGGAACCAGGGAAGTAGAGGCAAGGGGCATTAAATAGCAAGAGGGCCGGTTACAGGAGCTTTAAGAAACAGGCAAGGGAAGAGGAGAGTTTTGCTGGCATATGCTCACTGGTGCGAGGCTTGGACAGACAACAAAAGTAAACATGCTACCAAGAGTATAAAATTTTAAAAGCCTCCACAGATAAGGGGGCAGGGGAAAAAGTGGAAGTCGGCTCATGTTGGGGGATGGGTGTCACAATATCTTATTAAGAAATGTGTCTATGCCCAAATCATAATTGATGGAAGAAGCAGCAAAAAGGCAGGATCCATGGGAAAGACCAAATATTTCTGAGATATCCCTGGAATTGCTACAAGACTTTACTAAAAACAGATCATATTGGTGAGCAGCTAAAACCAACCCAGCCCCTCACTGCACAACTCACGCTCAATTTAAAAAGAAACCTGGTGCTAAAGTTCACATGAGGCAAGAAGTAGACACAAAATGGTAAATGCACATCCACTGTATGTTCTTCTGACACACAAAAAGGAAGTTCCATGTCAATCTGAAGTTGGCTGTTCTACTCCTTGGTCTGCACTTCCTACTGGTCATTGCTGCTTTTCCCCTTTTCTGTTCCTTGCACTAAGCTGTTCCCCAAGCAAATGCACAAATACACTTCCAAACTGAAACAGAACTCCTGAGCAAAGCAACTATTTTTATTTTATTTTATATATATTTGCATCTAAAATCCTGCCATACCTCTGTTATTCTAGAATTAAACCACATCAAGGAAATATCCCACATAAGAAGAACTGATGTGATATCCATGCCGGGAAAATCACTCTTCAGAAAATGTGGATTTTGAATAAAATGCTGTACTGTAAAAATCAGACTGGATATTTGGATATAATTTTCAGACAATGGAAACTAATTTAACACACAGTAAAACTTGTGTGTAGTAAGAATTTCATTGCCACCTGCCAACCTTTAATTATGACACTCCGAAATCAGCAATCCTATATGCATTTCCCTAAGCAGCATCCATAATGAAATTAATTACTTGGTTCTGAATAGTCATAGTACAGTAATTAATAATCCATTCCATATTGTTCTATGCAAGCTTTCTGGAAAGCTGGTGGGCAAAGCTGTATCATGGAAAAATAATCAAAGGGCAATCTTGCTCAGTACCAGCCTGCAAATCAGACCCATGGGGCAGTGCAAACAAGGCCTTAGCAAAACTGAAAGTCTAATTTTGTCCTCCTGAACTGGTTCTTGATCTGTTGCACAGCAGGATCCATTTGGGATGGGGGGAAAGTAAAGACTTTCAATCACGTCATTGTCCTGCCTTCTCCACACACCCTTAGCCCTGACCTGCAATACACTACTGATCTTACTAATACTCTTAACTTGAGGACATGAAAGTCCAGTGGACCTCTCCTTGGTGATTGCCTAGTTAATCCTATTAAAGTAACTGGAAATGGAATTTAGTGTTATGCATGAAAGAGGGACAAAAAGTTCTGCCACATATAGATATTACTTGGTTCATGTCTGAAGGGAAGATTCTTTCTTCAAACCACTATTCTTATGACAGCTCTGCTAGAGGGACCAAGTTATGTTTAGGAACTGGATTTAATTTGAATTGATCAATACCCAGAAACATGACATGTCCCAAATGATTGCTCCAAACCACAGAATCCAGCATTCCAAGTAAATATAGCATCTTAATCGTCTTCCCTCTACTGTCTTGCTTTCCTTTCTTCAGAGTATATACTGAAGCATCATCCAGCATGCAATTTTTGCATGATGATGTGAATTAAACAGAGCAGCAAAAACAAAAAATAACTATATTTTGGGAGCTGATACAGATATACTCCATAAAACACCAGGCCTCCATTTGGTTTAATTTATAATGAGTATTGACTTGCACACAAAATTTCTTTACCATAATAAAAAATGCTTCACTGGACATTATCCTTGTATATAGCTATCAGTAGTTACTTAATCTTGTCACATTTTGGCATTGTAGATAGTCTTGTAGTCAAAGTGAGTCACTTGATAATAAAACTATATGCAATGAATGAAAGTAGTCCTTAGGCACACTATGGGTTTTTTTCCACTTACCTCCCTTAATCTGAATCTAAGACGATCCGGATCTAAGAAATGGGTCCTTCAACTAATTTGGATTTACTAGATTCAGATCTAAGGAGGTACCCAATGTGTCTCCACAGGTGGTGTAGCACCCAATATCAATGGGTGCTAGGCGCACTCGCAGTGGAAATGTTGGAGCATCCATGTGGCGATTCCAACTCTATCCACGTTGGGCCCATCCATCACCCCATGTTTTTTGGCGTGATGCATTTGGAGGGCAAACTCTGGAGTGGCTCCAGAGAATCTTCAAAGATTGCGGCAAATCACTCTGGAGATTCTCTGGAGCTTGGCCAAAGCTCCGTAGAAAGGCCCCATAGAAATGGTCTAAGCTCTGATGTCTGTGCCATTCTCCAGAGTTTTCTTCAGAGCCATTTTCAGAGATTAGGCACCAGCTTCGAAGCTTTGGGTTTCAGGGCACCCCCCTAACCCACCCCTAGACCCCATTGCCAGATAGTGGTGCAAACATGCACCATATAATCCAGATTTCATGGCCGAAGCCCGGATTGTAGATCCCTTTAATGGGGTCTACAGGAAATCCAGATTGTAGGTCCTGCAGGACTTATTTAATCTGGATTTCCCTAGTACAGGTGGAAACAAATGTGGCTTTAATGGGGTCTGTAGTGGAAACGGGGGACCTTTCTGCACAGGCTCTAAAAACGGATTTAGAGCCAGATGTGAGAAGGATTTGGGTGTAGCATCTGCACAGGGAACCCAATTAGGGTCCCTTTGAGGACGCCACACCTGCACGTTGGCGTGCAAAACCGGTTGCTTATACCGGTTTTGACGCCGAATCTTACCCAGATGTAAGACCTGAAAAAATCAGGCCTTACATCTGGCTTTCCCCCTTAAACCAGTTTGGAAGCGAATGTTTCCGCACCAGCAGAGAAAAAGCCAGATTGCTGGCACATGCCCAGCTGTCAGAGAGGCAGAGCGCATGCTCTGCGTCTCTAACAGGTGGGCAAGTCCGGCGGCTGGCTTCACTGCCTTCCCCCTGGCAAAAGAAGCAGTGATTGGCCATTCTCTGGCCAGGGGAACGTGAGTCCTACTCCCACCCCCACCCTGCTGGGGGTTCCACACTTGCACCCTCCGCCCTGGGCTGCTGGGACCGGCAGGGCCACTGCGCGTGCACGCACGATTGGCGCCAGCCCTGCCGGCCCCAGAACCAGGCCAGCAACAACGAGGTAAGGCGGAGGGCGCAAGCGCAGGACCCCCAGCAGGGTGGGGGTGGGAGTAGGACTCCCTTCCCCTGGCCAGAGAACGGCCGATTGCCACTTGCCAGGGGGAAGGCAGGAAAGCCAGCCGCCAGACTTGCCCACCTGTCAGAGATGCAGAGCATGCACTCTGCCTCTCTTACAGCTGGGCATGCACTGTCAGGGCCGGTTTGGGATGGGTGCTGGTGCATCTGCACAGCACCCACCCCAATCTGTTTCCCCATCCGGCCCTGCCGTGACCGCCCCGCACATGTGCGTATGTGTGGGGCCTCCGAGAATCTGCCCCTCTGTGGGTCAGATTCTTTTTTAAAATGTTCTGCCTGAAAACAGATCTTTGAGATCAGTTTTCTGGCAGCACGTGCGGAAAGGCCCAGGGTCTTCCTGCTCTGAGCCTAATGGGTCCTTAATGGGTCCCTAATGGTTCCTTAATGGGTACTTAGTGCTAGTGGGAAAAAACCCTATAACATTATCATGGGATAATGGAAGAACAAGAATAGTGGGCCTGTGAATACTGAACAGGTGTTGGTGCTTTTTAATTAAAAACCTGTCAAAATGATTTTAAAAATGGAAACCTCTCGCTCCTCACCACTCACTAAACCTGGAAGGAAATATTTAAAGAGAGAACCACCACAAATCCACAAATAATGGCAGAGGCTGCACAATGGAGAACAGATGAGTTCTCTTCATGGTTTCTGAGATGCTTACTTTCTCCCCACCTGTATTTAGGTGCTGCAGAGGCTGGGCTTTGTAGTTTTGCTGTAGTCAGCTCCAGCATACAGACGGCAGGTATCTATTCTGGAATATTATCCAAAATAAGGCCTGGTGCAGAAAGGGACTCTTTCAGAGTAGTGTGGCCACTAAATCCTGCTTCATGACCTAATATGCATTTGAAAATGAAAACCTGAAAGACCTCTGCAGAAGAATAGCAGAGACTCAGCACTGTGATGCAACACTCATTTTGACGCAATTTGTTAAGATCTTATTTTTACACTTCTTTTAAGTTAGAAAAAAGTGGATCACTGTCAGACCAATGATTCAAATGTTGTACAGAAAAGATCAAAACAGTGTGGATTATAGAAAGGCAACTAAGCAGCACAAATGTACTTGAGTTAACTTCAGGACAAATTTGAAGCACTATACAAAATATACTTGTGATCAAAATGGCACATGGCTCTGGAATGAGGTTAAGAAAAGGGTTCTGTTACATGTGATGTAAAAAAGTATCAATTTCTCTAAAATCTAGTAGAGTGTGCCAGGGTTTGTGCCCATTTGCAGGATGCCTCTAAAGGCAGGAAGTCAACAGCAAGTAAGAACTTTATTCTCCTTGAAAATGCCCAGAAGCAATTGGTGGTCCACTGTGTGAAATAGGACGCTGGACTAGTTAGGCTGTGGCCTGATCCAGCAGGGCTCCTCTTACGATCTTATGCCAGTTAATGGGCACTTTGCATGGTCTTTGACTATACAGGTGATTGTCTTTCATTCCAGATGAAATGGCATTTGGGGCAGCGAAAAACTGTAAAGCAATAGCAGAGTATCAGATGAGCACTGGGTGATTCAAGTTTGAATCTCTTTCACCCATGATATTTACTGAGTAAATATGCACCAAATATCATTGTTCAGCCTAAGCTACTTCTTGACATTGAAAAGTAGGCCAGCTTGAATCCTTTAAAGGAAAGGTGACATATAAAAGAAAGGAAGAAATGTGAGCTTCAGACTGACAGTTTTGTGTCAGTCTGAAATCAGATAAGACGAAACCAGGGACATGTTTATGTCTAGTTACAAGCTTATAGGTAGGGAGGGTTACATTGTTAATTATGTTCTAATATTTTATATGTTTTGTTCTTTCTTATTGTAACCCACCCTGGAATTTTTTAGTGAAGGGAAGAATATAAATTTCCTAAATAAATAAATGAAAAACACTGTTACAAAATAAGCAAAGAAAGGCATGTATAAATATAGTTATACCTTATTTTATGTTTACCATATTTAGCAAATTAAAAGTCATCATAGGGCCTGTTTGAACTTACCTTTGCAATGCGGATCAGATAATCCAAGACACTCCCACTTCCCCGATCTTTGCTTCCCTTGAATGATATACTAATATCATTCCAGAGAACAAAATGAAAACAGGCCCAAGGGCTGTTTTCTTTGCCTTGGAAGGAGTGAACATGAGTTTGGGAAGTTCTGAGCCTGGCACGCTGAGGTCCACGAGGTCCCAGAAAGTCAGGCTATATGACTAAACAACAGCATTTGTAGTGCTACTCTTAAAATGGAAGTGTATTGAATGCAAGCTGCCTGCTAACACACATGGTCATCCCATGGACCATTTTATGTGTTTGATGACACACCCTTTCTATTCTAGACCTTATTCCAGATTATATCCCAGAATAGGGGCCTGGCATTCACATGCTGATGTAGACAAGGCACGTCCTACCCAGGACCAGCCATAGTCTGCACTAGCATGTAAATGCCAGATCCCTATTTCAGGATATAAATTGTAATAAGGCCCAGTGTAGAAAGGGCCCTGACCTGCCCAGTTTTGCAGGCCAGCACAGCAGTAGCAAGAGCTTTAAAGAGGTAAGAAAAGCAGTAACTAGAGACACATGTCCTTTTTGCTCTTGGAGAGAAGGGACAGTCCAGGTATGCTCCCAGATGGAGCAGGGGAGTGACCTGTGGCCAGGATAGGTGTGGAGCACCTAGCCACCTGCCGAGACAGTGCTGCACATTTCATTCATACCTCTTCCAGGTGGAAGACGTTCAAATGGAGCGTGTGACCAGGTGGTGCAGACACAGTTGTGAGCTGCATCACCCAATCACCACAGCAGCAGTGCCTCGCATGTGCATTGCCACTGCTGCTATCACATCATGATCACCTCATTAATGGGGACAGTTCACACTTTGTGTAGTTAAGCCAGGCTAAGTTTCGAATTGCCCGAGCATCCCAGAGTGGAGACACCCAAGCCATTCCACAATTTCAGCTCCCTGGGATGCTCTCCCGGAGAACTTGAAGCACTAAAAAGGCTATCATACTAAACTGTGTGCTGAAAATAAAGCAATGTTAGTCGAGCTGAAGCAATATTTGCACAAAATATTACTACGAGAAATATGTCATTGTAAACATGACTTTGGCAGTCAGCAGTTGTAGTTTCCTCTTAGTGCTTCCCACCTCCTTGTCTAGACCATGTTAAAGAGTTTTTCTCTTTGGGCCTTGGGCCAAATTCTCATTGATCCACATCTGTCATGAATCCAAATAAGGAGTCAAAGGTGAGCTTCTAAGAAGAACAAGGAGAAACAGCTTTTCCCTCTGGCCTCTTGCCAATACCTTATCTTAAGTCATAATAATGAAAACAAAATGAAACAGAAAAACTCTGTTTTTCTGGGGCCATGGTCACACTTTTACATTTTAGTCCATTTCTGGGATAGATGGGGAATTGGGACAATTTTTGACCTCCTCTGTCCTGGTCACACCTACTGTCCTGTGGCTATCCCTAACTCTCATGAATCCCATGGTGAAAGGCAAATTTTGGTGGGGGCTGGGAGCTGGGGTGGCAGCAGGAGCTGGGGGAGGAGGAGACACCACTGAGGAGGCAATGGGTCACTGTGGGAGGCATCCTCATTGACAGGGGATATGAGGAGACAGATGCATTGGGGAGTAGCAGGAGGATCAGGGTGGTGGCTGCATTAGGAGCATTGGTGCACAGCAGGGGTTATAGGAAGCAGCTGTGGCAGTGGCAGCAGAAGCATTGGAAGAGGTAGGAGACATTGGGGTGGTGGCTGAATCAAGAGAGAAGAGGCATGGCAGGGGTGGGACAGGAATCAGCCATAGTGGGGGGATCATCAGGGGTGTGGCAGGAGGTAGAAAGCAACAGCAGAGGTAGTGGGAGGCATCAGTGGCACCTGCATCAGGGGAGTGACAGAAGGGTGGCTGGAGGTGGCCACAGTGAGGGGCATCAGAGGATGGCAGGAGGCACGGGGGTGGAGGATGCATGGGGGGGGGATGGCAGCTACAGCAACATTGATGGAGCAGTAGGCCTTTACCCGACTAGGTCAGTTTCTTAGCAAAATGGACTGAGTGATGGAATTATCCAAATTTAGGATAATCTGCTTCCATAATACAGTGGATATTGGTAAATTGATTTCTAGTTTGTCTACATCTTTGAAAACCAGTTTTTGTTGCTAGTCCTTCTTGGTTCACGTATTGCTGAAGTTTAACTTGCAGGACCTAAAGCATAACCTTTATGGTGAGTGGAATGAGCGCAATTTATCAGTGGCTTGAACATTCTTTCACATTCTCCTTCTTTGAGATTGGAATGTAAACTTCCAATCCTGTAGCCACTGTTGAATTTTCCAGATTTGCTTGTGTATTAGAAGCTGCTTCTCTATTCTCCTCTGAAAAATTATTGTTGCTGGAAAACCCAGCACTAGTTGCAGATTTTCTAACAGTTGCACTTTTATTTACCTTCTGGATAGAGCCGCCATGATTGCTCCATTCAGTGTGCATGCTTGGAGGCCAAATCCAATGGCCACACATGAACAGTAGTGACAAAGTGCACTTCCAGGTATTCTATTCAGTTCCAGCCAAATATCCAGAAGTATGTGTCACAACAATGCACAAAGACTGCACCGGACATGGCACTGTCTTTTCAGAAAGTGATAATGCTGGGGAGGCAATACCCCACATTATCACATTGTCTGGAGGCAGCCTAATCATGATCCACTGAAGGAGGCAATGGCAAAGCCCTCTAGCATCCTTGCCAAAAAAAACCCTCCTTCCAGTACAGCACTACTCTTAATGTGCAGAGGGAAAGGTGTTATGCTTCTAGTGCTTTTCCTGTCCCCATGCAAATTTTACCTAAATTCAGCTGTGTATAAAATTGGCCAAAAGTCTTGTTCTGTGTCTACCATAAACAGATGGAACCGAAGAGGTAGTCCAAAGAAAATTTTTAACAAGGTGATCAATCAATTCCTTACCCCCTGCTATCTGCTCTCTTCTCACCATCTGCTTTATGAAAGCACATGGCACAGACTTTGCTGTTTTTGAGGATGGTTTCATGTATGTGTTTAATCACACAGAATAAAGATGAGAAAATTAGGGAGGGAAAGACAGTAGAAGTGATACTTGTTCATATAAAGTTTTAAAAGCTTCAGCCACTAATTTAAGCAGAATTTCAACACAATGGGGATAGCTAATGATCAGGAAAAAAAGATACATATCAATGCTTGTCTTTCTGCAAAAGCCCTCCTGTGTAGTTCAGATGTAGGCCTCCGTATCCACATATCAATGCAGATCAGGGAGGGCCCACTCCCCACTGGACCTCCTTTGTCTACATTTGTTGGAGTCTGATCCAGATTACAGAGGTCATAACCTGGATCACTGGTTGTACTAGTAGTCCTGATCTGGAATACAGGAGGCCTGCAAAAGGCACCCCCCTCATGTTCTTGGACTTCCAGGGGGGAGAGGGTGCCACAGTGTGTGGGCCTAAAAGCAATCCCCACAGGCCCCAAGGCTAGGAACTTTCCCCCTAGCCCTCAGAGTCCTGAGGATACAGCTTTGAAGCGTGTGCAGTCTTTGAAGCCACATGGCATGGGCAATCCAAATCAACTCCATCAGTACAAATGGTACTGATTCTACATGCTTTCCTGCAATACAGATCACTGGCCCAAGCTATACTGGCTCCACTCTTCCAATTAAGAGCAGGTAAGTGGAGTACCAAAATAAAATAAAATGTGGTTTGGAAAATCCTTGGTACTGTCAGTGAAATTTCTAAGTACAGCATAGCCACAGTTGAACAGTACAAGAACTGAACCAACCCAAGCCTAATGAAAATAAATAAATGATGCTGTTACTTCTTGCGACAGAAGACAAAGGAAAGGAATGATTAAGGCAATATTAAGTCCTTTAAAGTCCTTCAAAGATTGATAAATGCATCCTTTAAGAACATAAGAAGAGCCCTGCTGGATCAGGCCAGAGCCCACCAAGTCCAGCATCCTGTTGCACACAGACCCCATCCCCATGTAACTTTGGCATGCTTCCAAGCATGGGATCAGCACGGTCCATCCCCATGGGTTTTGGATTTAGCCTGCGAAAACGTACCAAACCCCCAAACCATGCCAGAAAGGTGCCAGATTTGGTACCTGTTTAAACAAGCCTCAGCACCGTTTGGGGGACCGGCACACATTGCTCAGCAAGCTGGGAATGCACATGGGAACACTCACGGGCTAACGGGAGGAGATTGGCACTCACGTCATTGGGAGGTGGGGTGTGCTTGCTGTCAGCCCTGTCCACCGAAGATCACAAGCCGCTGACTTTTTAAAATGCCGATCACACAGGCAGGCTGGAGAATGGCTTGTTTTTTTTAATTTTCTGCCATTTCCACAGAGGTAATGCCAAGGCTACAAGCATGACACAAACCGCTTGCCTTATCTGTCCACATGGGCAATCTGCCCAATCAGAAGCCACGCCACGTGCACATGGTGTGCACTCTGGCTGCCCAGGTCATAGAGACCCAGGACAGTAAGGAGGCAAGACCTGTGTGCACACGAATGTGTCCCCAGGCCCCGGGGCGGGGGTGCCGGAGTGCCTCTGTGGGGCTCTAGCTGCCTTGATTGAGACAGCTAGACCCCACACAGGCACACAATCTGCTGCAGTGGGCCAGGGGAAGTGGGATGCTGGTAAACCGGACCCATATGGGTCCGGTCTACCAGGGAGTCCCACATCCCCTGGCCCATAGGCAGCTGGTGCCCAAGTGGGTTCCTGCCAGCTGTACAGAACCTGATCAGGTCCTGTACAGCTGGCAGGAACTGGGAGAAGCTGCCTGACAGGGCTGCCCACCCCTGGGTGCTCCCACTCAATGGTGGGCAGGCCTGGGAGAGGCACCCTCGCCCCTGTCCAGCCTTTCCCGGCTAAGTCAGTTCGGGACACTTTCAACATTCGCACATAGGTAGGTAGGAACATGTGTAAACACGTTCTTTCCTGCCTATGTGTGAATGGGGAAACCCTCCCAAACTGACTTAGCCGAAGGCCTCCGAATTGTTCACAATATTCCAATAGTGGCCTCACCATGGATTTATAAAGAAGCAAAATGAAACTTGCTGACTTGTTTATTTTTCCCTTCATAATTATTCCCAGCACTGAATTACCTTCCTTTTCTTCTTTTTCTTTTCTTTTCTTTTTTCTTTCTTTCTTTCTTTCTTTCTTTCTTTTTTTTTTTTTGCCACTGCTGCTGCACACTGGGCTGACACCTTCATTGAACTGTCCACCAGAACCTCAAGATCCCTTTCCTGGTGTGTTGCAGAAACCTCAGACCCCATCAGTTTATAGACATAATTTGGATTTTTGGCCCTCATGTGCATTACTTGCACTTATTAAGATTAAGGCACATTTGCCACTTGGCTGTCCTTTTACGCAATGCCGAGAGATCCACCTGGAGCTCTGCTTAATCTCTTTCTGTTTTTACTATCCTGAATAATTTAGTATCATCAGCAAACTTTGCTATTTTACTATGTATCCCTTCCTCTAGATCATTGATGAATAAATAAAAATAAATAAATTTTCCACTTGTATACCAGAGACTTGTAGTTTCCCTAACTAGCTCATGTCCATATATTTTTAATATAGTACGATGCAACATCATATTAAGGATTTTCACACAGCATGTGTTTGCTTTTAGATGATTTACAAATGGAGAGTACCTACCTTCTGTTAACGGCCTCCTCTTTTTTGGTCATTGTGCAATTTAGCACCTTCAAATGTTGCATCTGAGTGTGTGGAGAGGCAAGGAAAGAGGCCACAAGGGGTAGCTTCTCCAGGAGCAATCTCATATTTAGGAATGGGAGGAAGCAAAGAAAGCCAAAGGATGCAGAGACTACACCATTGAGCAAGCTGAAGACATAAAAACAAGGGACAGAGCACACAGAGCTCGCTTGCTGGAAAGTCTCTCTGTATACCACAAACTCTGTTGTTGTAGTTAGGGCTTTTCAGGGTTGCCTCTCCCAATATTTGTTCTCTCCCCCTTTCTTTCTTTTACAGCCTCTGCTTCCTGGTGCATTTCTGCACTTTCCTTCCGATCCGCTGGACTGCAAGAGTGCATAACAGACTAACATGTACTAGCATTTGCACTATGGAACGCTAGTACATGGTGGCCTAGGCCCCGCACGTCTGGACACTGACCTCCGACCGGTCACGCGTCTGGTCACTAACAGGGTGCCGCCATTTTGAAACCCCAGCTTTGATACTAACAGCAGGGATTTTTTAATGCAAGCAATAAGCCATTTCCTCTGTTCAGGTACTAGGAACACCAATAAGGGAAGAGGAAGTGCTCTTGAGTGATGCCAGACAGAGCTCTCTGAAGGGCTGTGCGGGCTGTTCAGCCAGATGTGCATTAAAGCACTGCTAAAAGTGTCCTACCGCTACATGCATGGAGAAACTCCTTCACCGGCAGAGCTGCATCTAGGGGTACTCCCTGATCTTCACTTTCTCACCTAGTGTGAAAACGGTCATACTCAAGGCATATCAAGAAGATGGGAAGTGGGTGGTATTAGCTTAGCATGACAGAGTCAGAAATCTTAGCTCCTTGGTGTGGATATGACTGCTAGGGCATAAAGTTGCTGACATTTGGCTACCAGAGCTAAACCTTTAAACAAAAAGGAAGTGAAAAGCTTGGCTTTTGCTCCTTGCTAGAGGACTCAGTAGGCATAGCAGGAAGCGCTGAATAAGGTTTCCTTTGGTTATCAGTGAACTTGAGTTACTATCCGTAGACTAAAGTTACAGATATTTTTAAAAAGGAGGAAGAAAAGAACTTCCTTCCTCAGCTTTGCTGATGTAACAGCAAACCACTTAAGGAGGCAGAGAGCCAAGATCTGCTGCTTTCAACCCCTTCTACTGCAGCTTTCAGTGACTACAGTACAAGGGTTGTCACAGCAGCAATTCATCATGTGGGTATCCTTCTCCTTCCTAATCAATGGGGAAATCTCCACATAACTTTATTAGCAATTTCTTAAAGGTATTTATAGACAGCATTAAATTAAATTATCTGCTTTTGGATTGCACTGTCTAATTATATATTAGGTGCTGCAGTTTGCCTGACATCTATGGCTGTGATCAGACACAGCAAAATGAAGCACCTCTGAGGCACCTTACAGAAATACTTGAGGTGGAATTGTTCACAGACTCGTCTGCTCCTGTTCCCTCCCTTGAACATGTCCATGAAACCTTTCCCAGTGCAACCGGACACTTACTGGAGGTGCAGATGGGTGTCTGGGTGCCACCATTTTGCACCCCTGGTGCCGACAACAGCACATATGCTCCTTTGCCATCGCCGGGGCAACTGTGACACGTTAGCACACTTGCATAGTGCATCACATCATGTGACCATCTGGCATATCTTACTAATTGGAAGATATGTGAATGGCCTGGTTGGAGCCTTACCAGTCCAGCACTAGTCAGGGTAAGTGCACACTTAATGCAGGAACAACCTGCACCACACATAGTCGATTTGGGTTTAGGTCCTGCACAGAAGGAATTGTTTCTGGTTAGGAAATGGCTCCTCCCAGTGCAGAAGCTCCAACTGGGAGTATACCCTATGTTGGTCAGCAGGTCAAGTGTGGAAAAATTCTGGCCATAATTCTCATGTACTTTAGTGGTCTCTTGTCTCTTTCAACTTTGACCCCATATAAGTTACTACGTGTCTCTGGGTATTAAAAATACATATCATAACTATCTGAAACATTTGAAATTCAATCAATTCAATTGAATTTGAACATTTGAGTTCGAATCGAATGTCTATACATTCAAATTTAACATTCGAACAAATTTTCAAATCTTTCAAAACATTTGTACAAATTATTCAGACATTCGTATGCGTATACAGATATGTACACTTTCCATACGTATCAGTACGCATCTTATTCGTATCCGTGTGCATTTGTACGGATACGCATGGGAGAAAAACGAGGTGCATACAGGATAAAAACAGGATGCATACAGACACATCTGAATGTTGTCAACATTCATATCTTCAAATACAAATTGAAAATTCATACAAATAGATTCAAATGTATTCAAATATTACCTTCAAATGTAAAACATTTGAATCTTCAGATATTCGATTTGAATCAAATTGAATCCCGAAAATTGCATTTGTGCACACCCTTAATCATAACACACGCTAAGTAGGAGAGAACTAAGCCTGTTTCACTGCATTTATCCCCACAGAATACTGATCCAGCATTCACTGAAGATTCGGCCAAGGCCACCATCACCGACCCACAGCCTCCTGTCCCCCCCTTACCTTTGGTTCACTGCTGCCGCTGCCACTGCACACTCTCCTCATAGGCTGAAGTAGGTATTCTGGTTCTGTGCATGAAGCTCCCACCCTGTCTCACAATCCCTAGATGGCATGCTCCATACACAGATCCAGAAGTTCTGGTTTGGTTTCCAAAGAGCACTAAAAATGGCCCGGAGATGCCACCATGGCCTCTGTGAAGGTAAGGGAAGTCATGATGGCATCTCCAGGGCTACTTTGCCACTCTTCGGAACTGAAACAGCACTTCCAGGTCTCCTTGTGCAGCTCTCCATCCAGGGATCACAATGGTAAGACAAAAACCACAAAACACCTAAGTAGAAAAGCCAGCTATGTATATTCTAGGGTGAACAACTTGGTTCTAGTGAAAATGGCAAGGAGAATAGGAGGGAGACATGAGCTGAAACCCCATTTAAGCAGTGGAACATGCCTGTGGAAGACACCTCCTCTGCTACAGTGTCTCTGTTGCCTAGTTGAGGTCAGCTAAGGTGCCTCCCCAGCTCCAGTGCCACTGGGGAAGCCAGCTTTCAAGAGCATCTGCATCTGCACAGAGATAGCAGACCCTCAAGTCAACTATGGCTTGTTTCACAAAGGTGAGAGGCCCTTTCAAGCTATGAGGTATAAGAGTGTTGATCCTTAGCTACTGACCTCTAGGTGCCTTTGACAGCCCCCAGGGGTGCTAGCAAATCCCTCTAGATGCTTCAGCAAGGGGAATTTGAGACTGGCTGCCCTGGGGGGCTGTCAAAGGCATCTTGCCCATGAAACTGAGATGCAGCCATGGAGACATAAGGAGCGGAAGCAAGGAATGTGGAGTCAGATCTTTGTGTTGAAGGGCTGCCAGAGAACAACCTCTGTTAGAAACATTCTGTTTTCAAGAGACTGACTGGCCCAAAGCTAGTTTAAAGATAAAGAACCATGTAAGGGATGAGTTGAAATTTCCCATCTACTATCATTCATCCACCTGGACAACATGCTACACAGAAGTCGTTTGTGATCAAATCTGTGACTCTGTTTCCAGATAGTTGCTCTACCACTGGGCTACAGCCATGTCCAAATAGGACTAATTCCAAACTATAATATGCATATTCATTCATTCATTGTTTATTTGTGTACCGCCTTTCTAATAAATTACTCAAGGCAGTTTACAGCAACCATGAGAAAAAAAATGCAGTACAAAGTAATACATCATGCATTAAATAAATACACTAATACATTAAATATATATTATAAACAGAATAATACATTATTAGAATTATATAAAATGTTGGGGGAGGGGGGAAAGAGGCAACAATACTGGTTCCTCCTCCTTTCCCCTTTCCTAGCTGTCTTATTTCTATCTACAGCCACCAACAAGGGCAGGCAGAGATGGTACTTCCCTCTTCTGGCTGCTTTTTGGCTAGCAGAACAGCCCCACAAACACATTCTGTATGGCTAGGAAGGATTAATAGTCTCTCCTTTTTTGGAGTGATCTCTCTGTCTCTTTCTGCCTTCCTCTTTATTTTGGGTGACTACAACAACCAACATGGTCATATAAAACCCAGACTTAGGGCCTTTCTGCACTTGGGCTATAAGGGAGGTCAGTGGATCTATACAGTGGATCGGACTGTCCTCTGGCTGGATAGCAGTGGAGTACTAAAATGTGCTCCATGTTTATACTACCTCTGTCTAGGACATGGGAACTGTACTGTGGCACATAACCTTCGCACTTCTTTTGGGCAAAGAGTGGCATGGGCATGGCAGCCACAGTTGGTGAGGTGTTGGGTAAGTCTGGGATGGGTTGGTGCTCAAAATGTGAATGTCTGATCCACCCCAGCTCTTCACCCGTGGCTGTCCCATAGGAGCCAAAGTGCTAGAATGCTCTAGCCATCCACACTTGGGGATGGCTAGAGCACTCAAAACCTACCCCAAGAGTGATTGGTGCCCCAGACAGCAGCCATCACAGAGCTCCGGTGCCCCTGTATGGTGCCATCACCAAAGCAACCTAGCACTGACAATCATGTTTCTTCCTAGCTGGCATATAAAGGAATGTGACAACCAAGAGTTGTCTCAGCAACTAAAAATATGTCCAGAATCACAGCTGATTCTGAAAAGTGGTGGGCTTCCTCCTACTCTTCTAATCTAGAGCAAAGATTCTGGGCACTATGAAGGTTGCAGAAAGCCATGTTCTTGGGGCTCCGAGGCTGTGCACTGTGTGGACCATGTTTTCAAGAACCTGGGGCACATACTGCACTCAGAGATCCAGATAACACCCTGCTATGCTTGACGTTAGTAAGCCAGGCAAACATGTGGTTGTAAAACCACAAAACTGAGTAGGTATTCCACACTTATGCATATCTTCAAGTTCCCTCTCCCTTATCAGGGTGAGACATACCAGAAGATCCCCTTAAGGCTGAGAAAAGTCAATTGCACACAACCAGGATATACAGAAATGAATAATGATGAACTTTGAAATCCTTTTGTGTTCAGAAGATAGTGCCACGTATTTTTTAAAGTTCAGTTAAGTTCTTTGACTGCATTAACCCTTCCTAGCCATATTTGACCACTCTGAGCACCGCCTTCTGGAATACTGAACAAGATACACATATTGCATGCTGACCATGAAAATAAATGCCTCAGTATCATTATGCTAATTGTTCAGTACACTCCTCCCACCTCTGAGCAGACCTGGCTAATATCAGTAGCATTGCTTCTCAAAGATTAGCATGCAGAGAAATGACAGCAGGTGTTCTTTTCAGCCTCTTAGCTGTGGCCACAGACAGGTGTACTGAAGCAACGTCCCTTTGCAGCAAGGCTTGTGTAGGCTTAAAGCACATAGAACATAGCATATTGCAGAGCTTGTCTCAATTACTTTAAGGCAGCTTTCACCCATCTGCTGCCCTCCAGATATTCAGGGCTTCAGTTCCCACCACCACAGCCGGAATAGGCATGAAGAGTACATCTGGAGGACACTAGACTATTGAAGATTGCCAGAATATATACCAAGGTAGCCATACCAAATCAAGCCATCTTTTATTTCATTGAATTTGATTCTGGATGACTCAGGATAGCTTAATGTGGACTCTAGACCAAAGGTAAGTAAAGTGTTCTCCAGATGTTATTTAGCTATAAGCCCCATCAATTCTTGGTCACAGTAGCTGCAGCTATCTAGAGTTGCAGTCCAACATCACACTGAGGACGTTCTGCTCTAAGCTCAGATTAAAGATATTAGAAAATTTTCTCCCCCCAACTTTCCCTTTCTCTTTTTGAGCATTTTACTGCTACCTTATTGAAGCATATAAAATCATGCATGGTATAGAAAAGGTGGAGAGAGAAAAAATCTTTTCTCTATCACACAACACTATAACCAGGGGGCACTCTATGAAGCGGATGGGTAGGAGAGTCAGATTAGAAAAGGAGAAGTATTTCTTTACACAGAGATGGTAAAAGCAACCAGCCTTAAGAAAGGATTAGACAAATTTATGGATGCCAGATGTATCCATGGCTACTAGAATGGATGCCTAAATACATCTTTCAGGCTGTGGTGGACAAGCAGGATGCCTCTAAGACCATTTGCTGGGATTCAAGAGCAGGAGAAGGTTTGCCTTTGTCTTTTTCTTGAGATGCTCATAAGCAATTGGTGGGTCACTGTGTGAGAAGGGATGCTGGACTAGATGGGCTGTGGCCTGATCCCTCAGGGCTCCTCAAAAAATCTCCAAAAAATCTTACCCAAAACCTGCTCTAATTTAGGGTCATGACAGGTTACTAGCTCTGATTTCTCCTCTGAAGGGCAGCTATCAGCAGACCTGTGAATCAGATGGAAATGTGTGCTTATGCCCTGTTGTGACTTATGTATGGCTAGGAAGGATTAATGCATTCAAAAAGTTTCTTTGAGAAGAAACTGCAGCACTAGATGGACCACTGATCAGGTAGGCATTTTTGATGTTGCTAGAACAGATTAGTTTGGCTAAGCATTGTGGTAAAATTGTTAGGCTGGAAGAGCCCATATATGGAAAATGTAGAGATGTGTGCAGAAAAGGTAACTAAGTGTCACAAGTATCACCAGACTATCACAAGTTGTTGAAGGCTGAATGAAGTAAGGATTACAACACAGGGGAAGCACAGGATTGTGCAACACTCAGGAAGTGAGTCACCAACTCTGATAAGGAATTGTATAAAGGTGGCCACACACGGCTGTGTGTTGCCCTTGCTTAGCTGATCAAGACTGGAGAGGGAGAGAGAAGCTGACATGTAACCGATACGAATAAAAGCCTCTACGCAGAAAGATCTGTCTCTGTCTGTTTGCTGGAAACTGTGGGCAGAGAAAGGAGGGGCAACGAAAGGTGCTGAAGGACAGCGACAATGCTGACAGGAGCAAGACGAAAGGCAGAGACCAGCTTTTCAGCACGGAAAAGCGCAAATCTGCGACGAAGATTTATTACCAACGGGGGATACCTGACACCCCATTACCCCCTAACAAAAATAGTCCTAAAATAAACTTTTTTAAACATCAGAGAAAGTAAAGGTTATGACTGGTACTTAAATTGTTCTTACATTCCACTTGTCTCAGAAAGATACAGTGATGGTTTGATTCTGATTACCCTGATTGGTTTCATAGACTCTCCCCCCCCCCCAGGTCTAAGCCCATTTCTGCACATGTCCTTGGTATGCTGGGTCAGAACAGAATGTGCAAGCCTGGGACATACCACACTGGGATGCATTGGCCCTGAAGCACATCTGGCTCACCTACATTTTGAAGAGTCCATGATATCCCAGTCCAGCTACTGAATCCTAATGCTAGACCAGCCCTCAGGGCCAGCTCCCAGCCTCCAGAACTGATCTATAGAGTTCCTGGGAGGACCTTTTTTGGTGGCATGCCAACTTTAGGTAGTGCTTCCCTTTGCATTGCTGACATCCACCCTCCCTAGTACACTGGAAAGGGTATGTGCACCTTCCACACACATTGCACTGTTCTGAATATGAATAGGCATGTTCACAAATGCATTTTTTGCATTCGAATTCGATTCAAATATTTGAATATTCTATTTGAATCAAAATTCAAAAATCTGGATTTTTGAAAGTTCGATTCAAATCTGGATCACCTGGACCCGTATTTTCAAAAATCCAATTTGAACTTGAACATACGAATGTCAGGAACATTCGTATTTGATTTTTTATCCGTTTGCATCCCGTTTTTATCACATTTGCGTTTGGTTTGCATCCCATTTCCCTCCCATATTATAACCGCAAATAGACCTGATATTCGAAAGAGATATATGATGATGAATTCAGCTGAATTATTCAAAAATCCGTATCAGATTTTCAAAAATCCATATAGGATCCAAATTCAAAAATCTGGATTTTCAAAAATCTGCTTAGAATTTGAATGTTGGTATTCATTGAATTCAAATTGAATTTTCAAATATCCGTACGCATCCCTAGATATGAGTCCCTGTCTGCTGGTAGATTTCATAATCAAGCTTTACCAGTAGAGTGTGATATGGCACCATGTTTTTGCTCCATCCACCTGGACAGAGATTCTAGAAGCTTCTGGACCTATTTTTTGAACAACATTATTTCACCCTGCATGCAACTATAGTGCATTTTGCTGTGATGAAGAGCCAGTTCAGTGCACAGCAACTGCTTCCAAGTTGATTTTAGGGCAATGAACATTTTGCACTTTGGAGAGATATTGAGTGCCCTCCATGTACTCTAGGGATGGGCAAAAAATGTTTGCCAGCTTCAAATTCACATTGAATTCAATGTTTTGATGCTTCATAAGTAAATTAAAAGGTAACCCCCCTTTGTGTGTGAAGTGAACATGTCTGGCCTTCATCAAAGATTTGTCAAAGCTTCTACATTTCCAGATCTGCCCACCTCCACCTTATGTCCCCCATAACCATGCCCCCATACCTTCAGATCTGGTTGCTGCTGCCACTATAACTGCCACCGTGCCCTCCTCAGAGGCTCCACCCAGGCCTTCCAGAGGTTTGTGTGGAGCGGGACAGTCCACCCCATTCAGGAATTGTGGGGAATCTCACACAATTTCCCAGGAATTGTGAAAAATTTCCCACATTCTCACAAGGAGGCAGCTACTCCAGGTGTGTGCACCCCTGTGGGAGGTCTAAGTCAATCTCTGAGAAGGGAGCAGTAGCAGCAGCAATGGTAAAATGTGAGTGGGGGTGCAAAGGAAGAGATGGGGTTCCCTTCTCACACAAACAGTCACAGGAGGCTTCACACAAAGCCAAACATTTTCCTCCTTCAATTTGAATTGAATCTCTAATGTACCCACATGTGTGAAGTCCCTCCACAAGTCTGAAGACAGGGAAATTTCATTGTCCATCCAAAGCACTTTGAATGATGGCCTAAAATACACAATTTTCAGAATCTTTGCATGTTAGCACAAAAATATCTCACAAATACACCTCTGTTCCTCTACAAGGCTTCTCAGAAAGTTATTAAGTTTTGTAATTTCATGAATGAAAACAACAACTTTTTTTTCTTGTGATACAGCAGAGTGTCTGCAATGTAAGGGAATTGGTGGAAAATATTTAGGTTTGAGAATTCCTCTTCTAAAACAAGCATTCATGTAGAAATAGGACTTCTTCAGAAACGAAAACATTTGTACCCCCCCCCAACTAGTTAGATATCAGAGAGGAAAAAGATTTATTGTACTCTTGATAAAAGAAATTTTGGAAATATGATGACATTTCTCATATGTAGTAATTCATGCATAGCGGAAATTTCATTTTTCAAGTATTGTGTCCATGGTTGTTAATATCCTACACAGAAAGTAAACGAATGGGTCATTTAAAGCCTGGTCCTGCAAATACATGAAAGGTCACCATGCTGGGAAGGGAAAGAAGCTAATTAGCCAGCATGCCTCTGAACATGAAACCTTCATAATTACAGCTGTCAGTATGATGGACAACAACTGGAACTGCACCCAAAGTTGCTATTAGGAGCCAATGCATTCATCTGCCAAAGCGGGATGCAACTTGGTGTCACATGCACAGCTTTAGCTTCCATGTGAGTCCCCCACCGAAGTGGTTTTAGCACCCTTTTTCACCCTTTTAATGATTTAGCAAGCTTTTAAACAACACCAACCTTGAACAATAAGCAAACAATGTGTTTGTTCATACTGAGCATCTATTACCTTTATGATATTGCATTTTACATCCTACTTCTGCATTAAGTTCTTTGGAATAAAGTATCACTGTGCAAATGTTTCAGTGTTTCAAAGGGTAACGATTAGAACTATAGGCATTGTTCTGTTCTTGATTGTCACAGATTCTTAGTATTGCATCCAGAGTGCATGTTCCACAGTTTCACTTTGGCTATGATGATGCTTAAACTGAGTCATCTCAGGTAATCTATATTTAGCTGTGCTGAGAGAGAGAAAGAGAGAGAGAATGAACAAACGTACAGTCTTGATATCTTAGAAGACAGTAGTTAAAACACTATGAAAAGCAGTGTGGTGAGAATAAGGCTGATGATTTGATTTGCACATCTACCTGGTTTGAAAACAGATTTTTCAGAATCTTTGCATGTTAGCACTAGAATAGCTCATGAACCCATTTTACACAGCAAAGATTCACATGACATAGACTACAATTTCTGAATCAGCAGTTTTCTATTTTTCTCTCCCTTGCCCCACCTTTTTTTTAAAAAAAAATGTTTATAATCTGAGGCTGGTAAGAAGCTTATGCTGCCCTCTTGTTTCTGTGGACCACCTGCTAAGTTGAGGCAGGATTTTGTATATTACTTTGTTTGCTTCCTGATTAAATGTTACAGTTTTCAATCTAAACTTCAGTTCAGATAGCTTTTTAGATTGTATTTGCATTATGACTAAATAGTTTTAGGTGCCCCTATATTTTGCAGATGCATACCTAGACATTCATATTTATAAACTGGGTTTTTTTTAATTGAAAGTCCTATTTTTATGGTCAGTCTTCTCAATGCCATCATGCTTCCGCACATAGGCTAAAGTCGTTAAATATGCCATGGACTTGCATTCTATAAGAAACAGAAGACACAAAGAGGAGGGAAGGTCCCATTTTACATCTTTTATGAAACCTTTATTTAGAGGAATGAGTTTATGTTGTGGCAAATTTACTTCTGTGAATAATCTTGGGGATGAAGAGTTACACACTATCAAATGAGAAGGCATATCACATATTTACACATATTTTTACCAATAACATTGCTAATTTTTCCCTTTTTTTCAAAGATAGCTACCTTATGGGACAGCACACATGCTGGGGCTGCCCTTTTGGAACCAGATCAGAACTGAAGTGGCTAAGCCCAATTCAAGAGATTAACTTTGACTTAGAAAAGGAAACTTAATGACTTACACTCCAAATGTCTAAAGGAGCTCCATTCCCAATAATGATCTGCCATTCATTACATCTGCCAAAAAGTCCATCTTGGTAATGCCATCACCCTCAAAAATGAAAGGGTTGAGAATGAATGGAGGAGAACCTTTTCTGTGATAGTCCTCAAGCTGTGAAATGGTCTCCTGTGGTCTGTAAAGCACCACCATATGTTTTTATAAGCTTGAAATTTGCAATATATTTTTGATATAAAGCCTTTTGACTTGAATCAGTGTCCTTTGCCAGAGCTTCTTTTTCTGGATACACTTTGCATGCACAACTAATACGTCCTTTCCTGCTGGCAAGAAGGCAAATGTCAGGGCATGTGCTTAGAATTACTTTTTCTCCTGCTTGTCTCATTATGTCAGAATGGCAGACATACAACTATCTTTTCCATGACTTCTCTTTAACCCCAGAACAAGTCCCCCTCTGACCCAGCTAACATGTACTTCTCTGAAATCAGATTTGTCTCCTGGGAAATCACATATTTGACATGCTTCTAGGTTATTGTTCTGGCCTACATTCCTTCTGGCTGCCACAGAACAGGATCTGAAAGTGAAAAAAGAAAAAGACCACTTCTCGCTATGAGAGCAAAGTGGCATGTCTATGAAAAATGTTTGTAGCCAGGAGGAATGGAAAACACAGACTTTCCTTTCTTCATCAGACAAACTACTGCTGCTGCCACTGCAGAAAGCCATGCAAAATGAATATGGAAGTAGATGAAACCCAGAAACAGCTTGAGCAGATAGCAATGGAAGCTACTAGAATAACTGTGTTTGTATATTAAGCTTTATTGTGCTGAGGAATATGCCTAAGACTTCCTTGCTGTGCAGACAACTGAAGAAAGCAGGGATGTGCACAAAGCCAATTTCCTCCCTCCTTTGATTCAATGTGCTTTGTGCTTGAACATCCAATGAATGTTCATGCATGAAGGAAAAAACCCACTCTCCCTTCCTGCCCCCCTAGCACCCTTCTCTCACCTGTCAGCGGCACCATTGTCAGCAACACATGCTGCTCTGATGCTGAACTGGGCCTTCCAGAGATGCACACACACCTCCTTCATCTGGGACCTCACTCCAAAATTCCTGATGACCTCTCCCATGATATTGTTCAGCTATAATGTGCATCCAGCCACAATGTCCATCAGTATTCGAACTGCTGCATTCTGCACTAGTTCCAGCTTCCAGACCATGTAGGGTGGCACATGTAGGGTGGCACACTATAGTCGCTTAATCTGGAGGTTACTCAGAGCATGGATCACCATGGGCAAGTTATCCATATCCAAAAAAAAAAAAAAAAAAAAGGCAAATCAGCCAGGGGCAAATTGCACTTAGCTGGCACTTGGAAAGTGCCAGGTTCGTTTGGGATTAGGGATGTGCATGAATATTCGTAACATTTAAAATTCATATAAATTTGGCCAAATTCACACATTTGTATTTTAATCTAATGTTGGCACATGGGAATTTGAATTGAATGTTTCAATACATTCATATGAACCTTCATATGGGATTCATACGCCATTTGTAAGACCTTCATATGGGCCTAAACATTTATATTGAATTTGAATCCCAGTGCATTTGAAATACGAATTTTCTTGCATTCGATTCAAAATGAATCAAATACAAAAAAAGAACATTTGTGCTCTCCCTATTTGAGATGTATCGGACATTTCAAAGTGTAGACCCACTATTCATCCCAGTACTTCACCTATTTCTGTACTTCACAGAGGTATGAAAAAGTCTAGACTTGGGTGTCATCCACATAGGACTTCACTCCAAAATTCCTGACGACCTCTCCGTGTGTCCTCATACAGATACCTCTTTATAAAGTTTCCATTCTTTAAAAAAACCTTACCCCCAACATGATGCATGGAATGCTTAATTGGTTAAAACAAGAAACCTCTAAACCAGGCAAATAAAAGTTGTTATAATGAGGATATGTCTATGATATTTGCATATGTTTTCTTTTCAGGGCAAGTATAAGTCTTTTTAAAAAATGTATAATATTAACAAACTAATTGCTTTTGTTGAACTGGTCATTCAGAATTTAAATTTTTCAAAAAGCAGCATTTTGGCCTAATAGATTTTTTGCCTCCCAGATATCTCTGAGTTAAATCTCAAACTTTATTCAGCAGAATGGCAGGTTTCCAGACTGACAGTTTGCGGCATCTGACAGTGCCTATTCTCCTTGACTGTGCTGAGGGATAGGAAATGCTCATGTTGTTCCCTGTGGTTTTACATTAAAATGAAATAGACTTAGAATTTAAATAGCTGCTGAGTTCAGCAGTACAATGCTCCAAGCTTAGCTGCCTTGATTTCTTACCCCCAACAATGTCAAAGCAACATCAAAGCATTCCACAGATTGGATTTCAGGAGATCAAGACTGCACGTTGTGCATGTACTAAATTTGTCATACCTGCTTTTACCTATAAATATTTTAAAGTGCAAGTGTACTCTGTTAGCCTTTCAGAGGCACACTTGGTCATCCTGGGCACTGCCAGAGACTGTGATACACACCAATACTGTCCTCCCATTTCTAACTAATTCTAGGCACTAGAATTCTGCCTTTGAACAGTGCAGTCTATAGGGCTATAGCTTATCCATCCAGCAGAATCAGCAACAAGGTTTGTTTTGTTCTGCTAAATGTGACATGCTAAGACAGGGGGATCCCATATCCTTAAAATGCTCCCCTGTGCTACTTCAGACAATTCCATTTGGTCCAGGGATGAGAGATGCAAGACCTTCTACTCAGGTGGAAGCCACACCTGTCAAGTGGCTTGTGCCAGGTGGTGGACTGGGGTCTCCAAAATCCTTGGGGCCATAGAATCAAAGTTCCATAACCATGAGGTTTTCATCCATATCGTTTTCAGTTGGACCAGATACGATGACTTAGAAGTTTGTCATTTTTGGACTGACACATGGTGCAAATCCTCCCAGTAGTTCACCTTCTCTACCTGCCATCATTCTATGCAGTGGAAGAAGTCGCAGGTCTGTCAACAGTCTGCCCTCAGAGTGCTTTGTCCTGCTCTGGGGCTAAGATACTTCCAAGAGCAAATCCGAAGCCTCCAGACAACCTATTGGCCAGTTGCATGCAGATATTAAGGTGCTTGGGGAATGACTTTTATAAGCTGTGTGAAGGCATCGTTTTGTGGTCACAGCAGCTTCATCCTGTACACAAATAGGCCCACAATCTGGGCCTCCATAGGCAGGCTTGTCAAGGTAACCTGGTCGGTGTCAAAGGAGATGATCTGCCACATTAGCCAAGCCATGCCAATAAAGCAATTGTCTTCCCAGCTGCCTTAAAGAGGTAAGTGAACCCATGCACAGATTCACATGTAGAGAGGTTTGTTTTCCAGAAACTCCTAGCAAAGTCTTTTGACTAGTTAAATGCAAACTGGACCACAGTAAAAATGTATCTGGAGTTTTGATTATACTGATGCCAGAAGCTCAGCTCTTCTCTGTGTGCAAAAATACAGAGTTAGTTGATAATGCTGCAAAACTAACTAATATGGAAATATGTCTGCAGCCCTATATTGAACACAGTTTATAAATAATCCAGATATATACAATCTGGAACAAACATTAGCATGCATATATTTCATATTGCTCCAGTCTCAGCTACTTGTCATAGAATCACAATATGGCAGAATAGAATAGACAGTGGCTATGAAATATTATAGACAGTTATACTCCTCCCCATAGTAGCTTAATCCTGACAATTAAAAAGTGCCTAAAACAAGAAAACAGAAATATCCAGGGTGCGGTTTGTTGGCTTCACACTCAAGACAAACCTCTAGAATCAATATCTCATGACAGACCTTTCCTACATGTATGTTTCTTGTTGCATTATAGAAAAATTAAAACTAGAGATGTTCAAATCAGTTAAATTTAGAATTGGCTTGAATCCAAACCAACCAATGCCAACCAAATTCCACAAGGCTTAAGGGACTTCAGTTCAATATTGAACAGAACTCATGATTTCACACCCAATAGTTCAATGGTTCAGTCCCTTACCCTGTCACATTCCTTGCCTTCCCGATCATACTGAACTCCCCCTTTGTTCTCCAGTTATATCATGGCCTTCTTTCAACATGCCCATGGCCTCCCCTCATAGCATCCATGCCTGCCTTAACGTTTTGCACCTCAACTTCCAGGCAGCCTATGATGGGCCACTGCAAGCAGACACACAATTCTTCAGTAGGCTGATTGGTTTTCTTTCAAGAATGAAGGATCATGGTCATTCCAGAAGGCCATGCATGTGGATACATGGGCAAACCTGACAATCATGTCTGAGCCATGTTCAACCGGCTGAGAGGACCATGGTTCTCCATTCTGGAAAGCCTAGTAGGCTGCAGTGGGGAAGGTAAATGAGCCTACTAGAAAATCTTGTGGCTGCCTGCTGCAGCCCAGCATAGGTTGTGTGGAAGATGGGGTGTGGAAAGGTTCATGGATAAGAGGAGGAGTCTAAAGATATGTTCAGAAGAGACCACGATGCCATCAGGTAAACAAAAGGGGAATCAAATGGGAGGAGGTTGTGGAACTGGTTCAAAAACTGCTGGACCAGTTCATAGAACCAGGACTGTCAGTTATGTTCAATTCATACTGATCCATAAAATGCACATCTCTAGCTGAAATCTCACAATGGACAGCTTAATTGCTGAGAGTAATACAAACCTCCTTCAACAACAGAATTATTTCCTTATCAGTGCTCTTACACCTAACTGGAAGCCATTCAAGACACACTCACAAACAAACAAACAAATGGAAGTGACCAGGCACTTGGCTGACTTTTGAATCACTGTAAGAGCAATAACAACAAAAGGAGTAGACAGACACAGGTAAAGGGCCACCGTTGTCTCTCATGTCTTGTGGGGGCAGCCAGAAGTAATTGTGGCACCTTCTTTAGATCCTGTGAATGTCTCTTGCTGTCTGGAGGCTCCCTAAGCCATTTTGGTCCAGGAATGATCTTTTCTGCATGTACCAAGTGTGGTCTTAAATACATCCTGCTACTTCTTCTAGCTTTTCCCACTCCTTGTCACTTCCTACACTCATTTGTCTACTTGTTGGCTGCTGCTTCATCATGACTTTGGTGAATTACTTTAGTACAGGCAGTTTCCAGTTTTGCACACCTTTGTAATTTGTAATTTTGCACCAGGGCTCAAACCAGTAATCAGGTGGAAACACAAATACCGTAATTGAATTCTGAAGTAAAATTCAACATTGTCACCCTACCAAGACATGAGCAGGTTATTATTATGTGCTCATTTAACTTGTTAAGCAGTTTTCAGTAAAGTGCCAGAATGAGACTAATTAGGGAACATTGATGGCTAATGCAGGACCTAATGGTTTCTAGAAGATCCACCCACCTTAATCCATGAGGAGAGATGATGGGATCAGTAATCTGGTGACTTCTGGAAGGCACCACTTTAGCAACACCAGTCAAAATTCTTCCCACATCATCAATGGGCTATAATTACTGGGCAAGCCAAATCAACAGAATGTGACTTTTCTTCATATTTGCAAGAAGAGGAACTTGATGTGTTTGCATGTCAGTGCTAACTTTAAAAATGTTCCTTACGACAGCTCCCTAAAGTAAAAGTACAGAAGTATTCCTTATTTACAGATGAGCTGACATGTCAACACTTTTTGAGTTAAAATTTTGTGTAGTTTTTTTCTTACTAGCAGCAGACAAATCTTGAAGAATAAATTATGAATGACATTTTAACTATTTTAAGCTCATGTATTTTGCATGGTTGCAACCCAAAAATTACTTCTAAAATAAATATACAGAAATTTATATTATTAAATGTTCCTTGATTGTACTGGGTCTCTCCCTTACACACACACACTTCACATATCACACCAACACACAGAGAGCCTATTTGCACCTTCACCACAGAAGTCTAGGTATGCCCTAGTATGGGGCATGGGCATTTCATGGAGATGCTTTTATTCTAGAAGTGGTCCCCATGCATGTCGTACTGTTCCCCATGTGTACGGCAATAAAGCATTAGAAAGTATTGCTATACTAGCAGGTGGGTTAGGACAGCCCAGCATTGCTCCATTTGCATCTCTTCCTGGTGAACAGCACTTAGGACTGGGTGGTGCAGGTGCAGTTGTGTACCGCACTGCCCATTCACCACAGTGCATGCCCATTGCCCCATCACTACAAGGACATCATTGCTTCTAGGACAGAGACCATCACTGAGATTTACACCTTGCCAGTGCTTAGGGAAGCACTGGTGAGGTTTGGATGCTTTCCCAGGGAAGTGCAAGTGTGAAAAGGCCCAAAGACAACTTTTCCCTTGTTCCAAAAAAAATGGAGAGATACAAACTATAAACAATTAGGACTTCAAAGCAGATCAGCTCCACTTTTAAGATAGCATAAAGGGCTTGCGTGTTTGAACAAGTATGAAAAAGCAGGCAATGACTGCAACAATAAGCTAGTAGTGTGAAGTTCTAGAGCCTCTGCTCTAAAAATCTGCACAGTCTTAAAAATGCTGTTTTGCTTCAAATAAAACAACTATATGTGGTCAGATTTGAACTTGAACCAGCTTGACATGAGACGTTTTCGCACGGGGCTGAACGGAACGCGGAAAAGACAGCTGTGGACACGTCATCCGCATTGGCCGCGCGCGGCTTGCGTTCCGACGTGTCCGCAGCTGTCTTTTCCGCGTTCGAAATGTAGAGCACTTTAAACTGCTCTACACGCGTTCCAACGCGGACGAGCCGCCCGCAGCCGTTCGGGAGGAGAAGCATTCGCGCCTGCTTCTATCTCCCGAACAGCTGCGGGCGCGCCTCCGACGCCGCGCGGCTTTGACAATCAGCTGTTTGTCAAACAGCTGATTGTCGATCTGCCTCCGCGGCTGTCGGCGCGCCCCTTGCCGGCATTTGCCGGCTAAGCCAGCTTCGGGCGCTTTGAGCATTCGCACCCAGACGCTCCGGAACGCGTTTACACGCGTTCTGGCGCGTCTGTGTGTGAACGGGGAAAGCGCCCGAAGCTGGCTTAAGCTTTCCGCCTGAACGCGTTCCGTTTCGAACGCGATGCAGTGCGGAAATGCCTATGATTCAGCCTGGTTCAACACATTAAAATGTTGTTTTAAAAGCCCTTAAAAAGAGCAAAATAATAACAGAGGTGAGCCAGTACAAATCAAACCAGGTGTGTCAAACCAGTTTGATTGAACCCTCTTGGCTCAGTTCAAATTCAAAATGACCTCTCCCCAATGAAACCTGGAGATGATTTTGGTTCAAATTTGAACTGTTCAGCACCCAGTTCAGCACATCTCTACTCTGTTCTGAATGCCCAGATCAACTGTGCACAGATTTGAGCAGATTCAATGAATCTGTTCAATTATGCTGCTGCCTTCATAGGTCTACAGGCTGCATTTGCTTGAATTTGGAGTTGCATTCTGCATCCCAAGAGTCTTCAAATTTCTGCAGCTTCTACTGTAAATTTAGGCTCAGTGTGCTTTTGCATTGGCTGGGAAATGGCTTCATATGTTTGCCATTTTCTGTTCAGTGCTGAACCGTGCCCGACAGGAAGGCAAGGGGGCAAAAGGCATTCTTGGAGTTCATTGCTAAGTTATACCAGTGGGTCACCTACATAAGCAAATTTTGTACCTCTGAAGCCGGCCTCAGGCTGGGCCCCTGAGGTTCTCACCATATAGCCTTTTCACCACATGCACTTTCAGCCTAAGTAAAAGGCTACAACATGAGCTGCATCCAGACTTGTTTATACTGTGCAGCAGAATGCGCAGTCACAAATCACCCAGGCATCACACACAACGATCCATGGATTGTCATCCCAGCACACTATTGCTGGTAAGAACACGAAAATTCAAATCTTCCCTCCAGTCCAGGCAGAATGGTGAGAAGAGACAAATGAGAGGCAGGAGGGCAGCTCAAATCTGATTGGCTGCCTCATCTCATGTGACAGTGGGCACCAACTCAGCTCTCACAGCTTCCAATAGAAGCTATGGAGCTTCTTTTTGAGTCTGGATAGCCAATCATTGCTTTGCAGCAGGTTAGCTGCACTTTTAACTTTAACTGTGGATTTATTCTTAGAAGTCTGGAGACAGCCATGATCTAGAAGTCTTTTAGCTCAGACTTCTGCATGCTGCTTTGGTGTGTCTAACGGCACTTACAAATCAGGGTCTGTAAGACAGCCATCATGTATATCTGGATTTGTTTTAATATGCATTAACCTTGTTGTTAATATTGGATTAGGTTGCTCATTAATGGTAGCCATAGCCAGAATGAAGAATTGCATGGAGTTCATTTTTAGTGACAAAAATGTGGTTCCTTACTAATGGAATCATAAAAAGAGTAATTCTAAAATATATTGTGATCTTATTAACTGTTTGCAGGCTGAGATGGGGACCTCAAGGGGCAATAGTGTGTCCTAATTTAACTCTAGATCTGAACTACAATGTGTATGAGTCTTGGATGATCTCGACCGTGGCAAGAAATGACAGGAGGTGTAATTTGGCAGCATCCGCATGGCCACAGCTGAGCAGCCCTGCTCTAGATAAATAGTCCATTCTTCTGATTCAGCAGAGCTCTTTCTGTGAAGTTATTTCCCCCATGTGATTCTTATTTTTACTTGATAGTTATTATTAGGTATGGGAAGGAAGCACCTTTATATTGACTGTATATGAAATAACCTCGATACATTCAAACAGAAAAAACACATTTCCGGGAAATGGTATGCACAAGTACTGTACATATTCCTGCTAATGAGAACTGCTGAACAGGAAAAGCCATGGTGTTTTACTATGATGACACCATCTCAGCTTTACAATGACTCCAGCTGCTAGATAAGTGGACACACTGTAGGGCAACATTGTAGTGAACTAACCCATATAGAAAATGATAAAACCTGTAATATACATTATGAAAAGGACCAAACTGTCTTCATTTGTGTATTCTGGTATGGTAAAGAATAGCCAGTATCTCTTTAAAGTAGTGGTGGAAAGTTTACCACTTGGGAAACATCTAAAGTTAATCTGATTGTAACTGCTGAATCAAACAACTTAAGGTGGCAGCCAATAAGAACATAAGGGAAGCCCTGCTAGATCAGGACACAGCCCATCTAGTCCAGAGTCCCGTCGCACAAGGTGGTTCACCAAATGCTCATGGGCATCTCAAGGAGAGGCAAGGACAAACTTTCTCCTGCTCTTGAAACCCAGCAAATGGCTTTAGAAGCATCCTGCTCCCCCCCCCAGCCTGAAAGTTGTACTTAGGCATTCATTCTAGTAGCCATTGAAACATCTGTCATCCCTACCTTAAAGCCATCTAGGCTGGTAGCTGGTACCACCTCTTCTGGCAGCAAATTCCATAGACCAATGACCTTCTGAGTGAAGAAATACTTCCTGTTGTCTGATCTGACTCTCCTACCCATCAGCTTCATAGATGTCCCCTGGTTCTAGTGTAGTGTGATAGAGAAAAGAAATTTTCTCTATCCACCTTTTCTACACCATGCATAATTTTACATACTTCAATCAGGTCCCCTCTCTCCAGACTGAAGAGGCCTAGACGTTGCAGCCTGATTTTGTAAGGGAGGTGTTTCAAACCCTTAATCATTTTGGTTGCTCTTTTCTTCACCTTTTCCAGTTCCACAATATCCTTTTTGAGGTGTGGTGACCAGAATTGTACACAGTATTCCAAATGTGGCCTCACCATAGATTTATAAAGACACAAAATGACACTTGCTGACTTGTTTTCTAGAGCTCTTGGCAATCTCTTTCGGTTTTTACTACCCTAAATAATTTAGTATCATCAGCAAACTTTGCTATTTTACTATGTACCCCTTCTTCTATGTCACTGATGAAAAAATTAAAAAGCATTGCTCCCAACACTGAACCTTGGGGGAACCCACTTTTTACCTCTTTCCACCCTGAGAATTGGCCGTTTATTACTACTCTCTGCTTCCTACCCTTAAGCCAGTTACAAATCCAGAGGCCTATTTGCATTAAGGCATCTGTAGCACAATTAGGACAGCTCTGGGACAAAGCATATGCATTTGCTGGAGTCTGGTTCTATCTGGAACAGTCCCAGACTGCCCCTGAGCTGTCCTAATTGCATCCAGGGTGTAGAGCACTAAACCATGCTCCACACCTGTCCCAACCCATGCCCGGGCTTACCTGAGCAGTCACTCTTTTTCCTCAACGGCTGTGGGAGTCCCACCCCCTGGTTGGCACAATTGTCTGCTGCCAGCACATCACCAGTGACGCCCGGCTGCTGGCAGGTGCTGGTTGGAATCGATCTGGGGGAGGGAGGGTTCCGTTTCACCAGGCACGATGCCTCACTACCCCTGGAGCATGGCCCTGTGCCACCCTCTCCCCATGGCATCAAAGGGGGGGGGTGCCTGGAAGGCCCCCTCCCATCCTCCCCAGCCCCCTTCTCGATCTGCCCTGTGTGTATCTCACCTCTCTGCAATATCACAGGGCTCGGATCAGATTGCTAGAATGGCAGTGAGAGAGAGCAGGAAACAGCCTGCAAATAGCAGGGAGGGGCATCTAGGCACACACACACACACACGGGGGGGGATGCCCTGCATGTTCAGGTCAACAGGGGGGTGGATCTAGGTGGGGGGCAAATTCAGAGATTTCACCCCTCCCCTCTGGGATCAGAAAAACCTCGCAGAAAGCCCCGCAATCAGAAAGCCCCACAATATCACCTCCCCACCCGACGATTAATCCCCAGTTTATACAAAAGTTCCTCGTTTAAAAGAACTACTCTTGAATGTGAAGTTTATCCTCCATCTTGTACCCATAAGACAGAGAGATCACTGATGTTAGACTTTATTGTTTTGTAGTGCTACTCTGTCCGTTACGACGGAGATCGACTAGAGTATGTAGAGTCTCATATGTAGAGACTTTGTTCCACGCTGGGCATGTTTGCTTTGCTTGCTGTATCGTTCCTTAGATGCCTCCTTTCAACTGGAAGAGCACACTCTGATACTTGGCTTGCATACTCTTAGGCGCTTTCATGCAGTGAGCATTGTTCTGATCGATTTAGGTGTCTGCTGGAATTGTTCTGATTTTGTTTTTACTATGTTTTATTTTTTTATCTTTGTGTTTTACTTTTAATAAATCAACCTAAACTTTCCGATGTTGTCCTTTGGAGTTTTGTTTTGCAAAAAGGATGGTTGGCAGACACAAACTGAAGTGACCTGCTCTTAAGAAAGTGCTGAAAAGGAGTGGGGGTGCCCTGAAAGTGTGGTAAGAATCGAGTCACTTCATAACAAATGTGTTCAGACACTGAAAACTTTCAGACAAATGCCCAATTTGAAAAATACACTGGGACAGCATCTTCCACAGGGCTTGCTCCTTCTCATTGTTCTGTCATTTCAAGAGCAAGGAATATGCATAAAGGGGAAGCCACTAGTGCCTGTCTGTTCCTCCTTTTTTGTTGTTCACTCCTCCAGTTACCATATTGGAGAGGTTTAGACCTGTGATGCTTCATGATGTTTGAAGGCTTGTTTGGCATCTCTTTCAGATCATGGGGAGGAGCTAATACCTACTCACTGGAGCAACAGTCAACAGTTGCTTCAGCATAAGAGCTACCCTTTGCCTCTCTATGTGGCAAAGATGGGCAGTTCATTGTTTAACTCTTATCTTTCTGACCTCTCTTAGGTCTTCATTCACGTCCACCTCCCTAAATGGTTGCATCCACGCACAGATTTTTTAAAAAGGAAAGGAAAAAAGTGACCTGGAAGTGACTTAAAGGTATTAGCATTAGTGTCTCTAATCCACATTAAAGAAGGAGGAGGAAGAGGAGAGCTGGCTTTCCTGCCCCACTTTTCTCACCCATTTAAGGGGACTCAAAGTGGTTGACAAACCTTGTGACGGATTTATTTTTGCAGGCAGAAAAAGGGCGGGAAGATTTCCCAGGCCCTTTGCAAACATCTTCTGCAAGCTGCAAAAAGGGTGGGAAATATTTCCTGGGCTCTTTGCAAGCATTGGCTGCTAGCTGAAAAGGGCGGGAAAGCTTCCCATGGACTTTGCAAAATTGAGTGACAGGAGGGAGGAGTTACCTCAGTAAGCACCAAATCCAGCCAATCAGAGTGCCAGGATCTCGCTGTATATAAGCAGAGCTCCAGGACTGTCTGGGTCTTTCTCTGGGCAGATTTTGCAGGGGATTGATCAGTAGGGGAATTTGCTGAAATCTTCAGCCTTCTAGGCCTGTGTGCTCACTGCTTGTGGGGCAAGGGGAAAGAAGGAAGGTTGGGGCCTATCTTTAGGATAGACTTCAGGGTGTAACTGGGGGAAATACAGGGACTCTGAAGGGGCTTCTTGGCTCTGGTTTGAGCAAGTAGACTCCTGGCTAGCAGATAGCTTTTCTGCTGGGATTTGATCTTTAGTTTAGGAAGGACTTTCAAGCTGAACACATGAAAGGTTCCTTCAGGAGCTGGAGGCTTTTGCTATTCATTTTACTTTTGTGGGACTAGCTTGGAGAGAGCTAAGCTAATCCTATTTACAGTTACTCCTTCTTTTTGACCAGTTAAGTAATATTGAGTAACCTTTATATTTCACTACCACTTAACTATTTGTTTATCTATCTGCTTGTAAATAATAAACAGTTGGTGTTATATTACGCTAGGATTTATTTTTCTGCTTCAGGGAGAAGGCTCGGCTGTAAGCCTTTGAAGTGGGACACCTGGGCAAGGGGGGGGGGTTCTAGTTCATATACAGACACCAGCCCATTGGCAGGCAGTAGGACTGGATGGCTCACCTGCCGCTGCCTCACCTGTGTTGCTCTGTCAATACGAGTTCACGAGGAGGGAGTGCATAGCTTTTTATAAAGATTCATCTTTCTATGTTCTTTGCTAAAGGGCTTCTCTCTTTCATTTTACCTAAAGAGAGGTGTAACCCTGGTTCATAATCACTTTTTTTTTGTACAGTGAGTTTGTAGGAACAAAAACGTATTTGTGAAAATTTCAGCCAAATCTTGCACTTACATAAAACCAATCAGCTGCTCAAGTTTTACCTTTTTCTTTGGATCTGTCCCAGCCTGGTGAACATCAGGCACATCCACGCTGTAGGTGCTAGTTCATACCCAAACTGGACAACCAGTGCTTGAAGTGTGAATGGCTAGACCCGGACAGTCTGTGTTGCCATGGAAACAGTGGGGGAAACATCCAGTGCACACCTGGACATTGTCTTGGTAATCAGGGCATGGCTTGCAACTGCACAGCTACAGCCACAGCCACACCACCACATCCACTCACAGCATCACATTCAGAAGAGGGTGCAAAGATTGCTGACCAGGAACAAACTAGCTAGTCCCAGTCAACTAGTTATTCCCAGACAATTTAGTTGCCCACAGGTAGCAAAGACCAGGGATGGCTTAGTCTGGGACTGCAGGAGCATGCAGACAGACCTCACCAGGGAGCAGATGGAACTACTCTAGTTGATAAGTGTGAACAGGCCATTCCTTCTCAACTATGGACTCGGTCTTCACTATACTACACAGAAGAGTTGTTTCCTCCCTTTAAAGGTTTGCATCCTTATTTTCTGTAGTTCTGCAAACTTTGGATTTTTTCAAAGTTTGCTGATATTTTCCAATTTAGAATGGTTACATTTTAGCTATATAATGCCTACCCTGTTACAAGACCGGCAAAGCCCTAAATCAGAGATCTTCCTCTGGTGAGAGGTCCTGCTGCAGCTTCCACAGCAGATTAATGCCACCTCATGAGGGACTAAATTAGAATCCTTTCTGTGGTAGCACCAACCTAGAAATGTCCACAAATCTGACATTGAAGTTCAGTTCAAAATCAAACCAAACACACATTTGTTCCGCTCAACAGCAAACAATTTAATCAAACAAATGTTTGTTCTAGGGATGTGCACAAATATTCATAACATTCAATATTCAATACAGTTCTCTGCTGAGCTTTCGCTGCCTCACAGGATGTCTGTTGTGGGGAGAAGAATAGAAAGCTTTGTCAGCTGCTTTGAGTCCCCTTGAATGGGTGAGAAAAGCAGGGTATAAAAGCCAACTCTTCTTTAACAAAACTGCAAGTTATTGTAAAAATCAAGCAAAACAAAGTATAGGCTGTGTCTCTGTTACACAGCAAAGGCCCTGTGTAACCAGGCCTGCAGGGCAGACAGGTTCATTACTGTAATAAAGAGTGACTGCCCTGAGGCCTTCATTAAGGTACTTTGCTGTGAAAAAAATTGTGAGAAGCAAAAACTAGCAATTAGCCCATCCTTGTTCAGAGTGAGACCTATCCTTCAGAACCGAAAAGGCTAACATTTAAGCTCTTCTAGATCATACAAAAGCCTCATGTGATCCAGCATCTTCTTGTTCATAGTGTCCAACCAGAGAAGACCACAAGCAGTACCTCCAAGGGTACCTGGCCCACAGAGCAATGCCTGCAGTTCCCAATCAGGCCCACCTGCTCAGCGTCCAGTTTCAAACTTCCTCTCTGCTTCACCCATGTTGCAATCCAAGGAAGGTCCATAATTGACAACTTCCTGCAACCGTATAGGGTTACAGACTTATAGTACCGTTAGTCCTCACATAATGGAATGATTCTATTCCATGAACACAAAAGAAGCTGTTGAGCAAGGGGGCTGGAACCTTAATGCTGTTCCTCACTCCTTTTCTCTCTTCACCTTTGCAGTTTCTTGCTGATGATCTGAAGAGAGGGTGCATTTGGGAAAAGAGGGTCCTTTTCTCCCCTGAAATCAATCACCTGAAGGTAAGAAACAAATCACCCTGCTCTGGAGCTTATCTGTGTGCTTATAGTCCAAATGCTTGACTACGAATTGAAGAAAAGAGGTTGAAGCAGGAAAATCACAAGGTGCCACATCAGACACCTGCACAACTCTCTCATATGTTACAAGCATTTTCATCCAATTGTTGGCATTTATGTGGAATAGGGGTACATTTCTCCACAGGTGGTGGTTAGGTCTAGAAGTAATTAAATATTGGGGCAATGTTTTGTTACAAATACCTACATTCTTTAATATAAATGTACTTGGCTACCTGGAAATAATGTGTCTTACAAACGTATAGAGAGCAGAATGTTATGTTAGTAGATCAGCACCTCCTTAATCAATTATTTTGAGCAGCATTGTTAACAATAGTGAAAGGTTGGAAAGACAAATCTAAACAGAATAGAGAATTATGGTGCAATAATATAACTGATATATATAAATTTGATATTTCTAGGGAGCAAAATTTATTATATATGGGGGAAGAACTCTGAGATTGTGCGACAGATCAATGGAAAAGATTACTCACAGCTATTGAATATGATGCAATTATGCAACCTTTGAAGAAAACAACTGAAAATTAAATGGGATATATCTGCCGTTATGATGACATCTGCCGGAGGGGGTGAGTAGGGGTAGGTTGGGAATATAAACTGATTTGTATACTGTCAATTTTGTATCATGTAAGTTGTACTGTTGTTGGAAATATAATAAATAATTTTTAAAAATCACAAGGCACCATTTGTAACATGGGGGTGGGACCTTGTCCAAGTTCCTAGCAGAGCACAGCAGGGGTCTCTGAGAAGAAGGGGATGCCCAACATAAAAATAGGCAGGTAAAAACTGCCATACGGATCTTGTCATATTATGCTGTGTATAATTATTTAAGCCTTATTTAAGACAAAAAAGCTAGTCTTATAATCACCAGAATCAAAGCATACACAACTTTACAATGAGCAATGTGAAGAGGCTGGAATATCCCTAATCCAGGGCCCACTCCCCAGATCCAACCTGCCAACAGTATTTAGCGTGAGCTCTTGAATATCACTAATATCAGAGAAATAAGAAACCCTCAGGAGTCTCCTTTGAACTGTAAGATATTCATGAAATAGGTTAAATCTAACACACACACGCACATATGCATGCTAGCTCATTCCTCCCCATCATATATTTGATTTATTAATAGCCCTGGCTTTCTTTTAAAATGGAACTTAATGTAAAGAATAATGAAATACCATTTCTTCTGCAATCTGGTTGCACTTAAAACAATCCAAGAAACCATGGAATATACTGGACTATTCTCCACACTGGCAAAGAGAAAGCTGCATCTTTGGAAAGGAAGATCTATGCTTCATGAAGGTTTCGGAACCACCACAGAATCATAAGTCATAGCGGTCACATGGCCAGTGCCTTCTGGCCTCTGAAGTCTTGTCTTTTTCAGCTGCAGGGCTTCTGTCCACACTGATTTGGTGATGGACCAGAAATCTCCCTGACAGTAATCTGGCACAGACAGAAATCACTCTCAGTAATTCACTTCTTTCCTCTGCCATCATTCTAAAAGGTGGCAGGGGAGGTGAGTCAGGCTGCGATCCACCTCTCAGGGCTGTTTCTCATGTTGCTGTTTCCTACAGTGAGTTCCATACCTCCAAGGTGTATGCTATCATGTTGGCATGTTGGCCTCCTGACTCCCAGGGGTGCTTGAGGAATGCTTTTTATTCATCATGTGGATTCATTCCTAATTTCAGGCTGTGGCCACATGCACATGTGCTGATGCCCCAAAATTTAACACTGCAATCACTTTGGCCACCTGGATCATCTGGGTCACTTCCTCTGACTATCCCCATTTTCCCTATTCATGCTATTCCTGTAAAACAAGATTTACCTTAAATACTCTAAGATCTCCTCCAGCCATCTCCAAAAAATTGTGCTTTCACTGGTATTCTCAAGTCAAAATCCTCCAAAAACATCACTTGTGGCCAAGACAGCTGGGCAACAGTGCAAGGAAAGCACCTCCACCTGCACTGGCATCACACAGCATGAAATAACCAGAGGTGCATACGCAATGCCCTCTGCACATGTGCAGTGGCCATTTTTGCTTCAGTTTAAGCCATGCACATGTCAGGGGACCATTTTATTCAGCAAGGACCGCATCACCAACTTCCAGACAGGTAGGTTTTCACACTATTTCCTGGAATAGGAAAAAGCATGATTTTACCCCTATACAGCAGGGCAACCCAAAGTGCCACATAATGACTGTGGTTACACCTTCATTTGTGGACTTCCCACTCTCCATTTTGACTTGCCTGAACAGAAAGTCCACAAATAGAATAGACAGAAATGAAAAAAGGTGAGCGGTCAGTCCTGAAGATGGACAGAAGGTTTAAAATGAAGGTGTGACCATGGCCAATCACTATTCTCCAACCCAACTCTACATTTCCATTCCAGCTGAGTCAGAGAAGGCAGTTTGTGCTTGGTCACAGCCTGGAAGCAGTAACAGGATTATTTTGCCCCAGAAAGAATGAGTGTGTGATCTGGGGGTAATTCATGGCTATTGCTTGACATTGAGGTAGAAATGGTACCCGCGAGCATTTATCTCCATTTCTGTACTCTTTTTTGGATAGGGACAACCAGGCCATGGGGAACCACAGACTGGTATCTTACAAAGTAGGCATGCTATATGGTTTACCCTAGAAGATGGAAATGTATCTGATTATTGCTCAAAGCAATAGTTTGAGGGACTGAGGAACAGATGGAGGAACTTGAAAAACGGATATAGCCAAGAGTGGAAGGGAAAGAGAAAGGACCCTTCCTTTTCAAAGGATTCAGCAGAATGAGAAATCTATTCTTGTGAATGGTGATTGTGGCAGCAAAGGACATGGATGGTAACATAGGAACATGGTGGCAAATTCCAGTTTCATCTAAGTCTCTTCTTGCTTGCTATGTCACTATTCAGGACATGCATGAGTTGCCTCTTCTCTCCTACTTGGCCCACCAAAGCAGGAAAGGGATGGAAGGCAGTGGATGAGGGAAAAGACCCAGTCAGCCCAGCCATAGACAGCCATATTCTTCCCTCCCTCTCTCCCTCTCTCCCTCCCTCCTTCCTCTTTATATATATACCTTGAAGAAATATAGATTTCTGTGCAGACTATGCAGAAATTGGGTGGATTATCAGGCATAGTTACATCTTTTCAAAAGAAATGTGCCTCTGAAGCAGTATCTATTGTATGTACTATTTGATTTAGTCTATATAAAAGGGAGGTATCTCTTACAGCAATTTGTGACCCAACAGGAACTCTAAAATCCACATTCCAAAGGCCACCCCTAATCTGGCAAATATTTCACCCACCTCTGGTGTGACAGACAAACAGAATCTAGTGGCCTTTCCTTACTCACAACTAAAGCAAGGGGTACAAGATCCTCTCTTTCACACATCCCCTTCACAAATGGATTCACTGTCCTCTGCTATTACATTTCATCCACATTAGCCGGAGCACAGACCAGATGAGGTGGGCCAAAATGCTCTCTTGGTGAACTAGCAGCTGCTAACTAGACCATGGAGGTGCACAGTTTCCCTGCCAAAATGACTCCACATGCAAACAGCCTCGTTCCAGGACATATGAACCAGATAAAAAAAGTGGACCATTCCAGTTGATCTGGTCTCAATGAAACAGTAAGTGTAAAAACTTCCTAGGACTCTGTTTCACTGTGTTTAGGAGCAAAGGTTTCTCTGGGGAAAGGCTTTCTTCCACTCCATCTACAATAGTGAGGTAGTTCAGTCATTTGGAATGCCATTTAGAATGTGGCTCCTAAACAGACTTTATGCCCTCACTAAAATATATGCCCCATGCCAAAAAGCAAATGAGTGTTCCAAATTATTTTAAAAGCATCAATTATAAGTGTGTTTCCTGTCCTATCCTTGTCTTATAGCATATTCCATATGATCAAAATATAAAGTTTAAGTTAATGCCTGTTATACATACATTTTTAAAAATCTGCATAGAGTTGAATGCTGGAGAAAGTGAAATGGAATTGGCTTCCTAAACCATTATTAAGATAGCCTAGATTCAAAGGGGAGCAAAGGACCTTGTGATTACAGAATGAGAACATGATCACATCCCTTGCTAGGTTCTTCCATGTAACTGAATGATTGTTCTTTGCTTCACCAAATGATTTGAGATATAGAAGTCACAGGATTGTGGAGGAATGCAAAATTAGTGGATCATCTGATAGGCATCCCAAAGAAAGGAATAATGTACTTTTGAGTACAGACTTTCTGCCCCCCACCCTCTCTATATTCATGCTCCTCAACCATCACATCAAAAGTCACTGCTAGGTCCCTGGAGCTAATGAGGCTTGAATTGTGGGACCTGAAACATTCCTGAAACTTAGTGAATTTGTCACAGCCAGTAGAAACCTATTGGGGGTTAAGAGTATTATCAGTGGCTTTGCAGGAAGAAAATACATTAATTCCTGATCTTGACCAATGCTATATCTACTGTATCCAACAGTAACTGTATGGCCATAGCCACCTCTGATTTAGAGGCTATTTAGACTACAGACTGGAAACCATGAGCCTCCAGTTGGTGCTAGATTCCAGTTTGCATCATCCCTAGCAAAAACAGTCAGGACCAAGTATGGCAGAACCCTAGCTCAACAACATCCATAGGGCCCAAGGTTACCCAACGTTTATATGGATAGTAATCTAATATGCAGCCTTTGGGGGGAACTAAATGAGCTATTTTGACAAGTAACACGCAAAATTGTTTTTCTTATATAAGAGCTAATACGAGAATCCTTGTAAAATTCCTTATTATGTGTTTCAGAACACGATTTAATTTCTGGCACAGATAATTTGATGGAGGTTCCCAATGCAGAAACACTGGAAACACAAGTTAAGTCCATGTACTGCGTGCTTTATTTTTCTCTTAATGCCAGCAAATCCTTCTTTCACTCTCTATTTTGCTATTTTGTAACTTTCCTTAATCTTTTTTTATCATAACCTTTCAACCTAATACATTCTTCTGCCATTCTAAGCAATTTTCAGTCCATCCAGACCAACCAGCGTCTATTATGTATTAACTGTGCGATCAAGAAAAGTACAGGGATTCTTTTTTAATTGCCCCTTGATTGATAAGTGGCAAAAATAAATATACAGGTTACAGACTCCCAAATAAAGTTAGCTTTTAAGTTATCTTTTAACAGTCAAAACAAGCTTTTATTAAATGACAAGACATTTATCTAGAAAGGAAGCTCAAACCTTGTTCAGTGATCCAGTTGGTTTTTCCCCACATTTTAAAGTTTTCATGCACAATAAATGCACCACAAGCATTGTATCATGCAGCTTAAAAAATAGATTTTGAGTATCCATTATATCCTGAGGCTTCAAACTGAATGAAATCAGATGAGTGGATGCATTGCATCATGATGTTAGCTATGGAGAACCTTTGAGTTAATTCTGCATTTTACAGGTAATACACCTGAAGCAGCACCATAGTATCTAATTTTGTTTTTCTTCATGCATCCCTTCTTCCCCATTTCCTCTCCATCCACCTGACACAGATATGGCCAGTTTCCCACTCTCTGGAGATGTAACCATAGATCCCGTTATCTGTGTTCCAGTCTCCAGTCTTAATGTAAAGAATCATTAGCCCAAACCTTGCCTTTTAACTGTGATTGCAAAATGTTGTTTCTGCCATTAAAACAAAATTATTTATTTCACCCTCTAGCCAAGGGGGATTGTGAGTTTCCCTGAAAATGTTGTGCTATTCCAAACATGCAAACACTTTTGCACAATTGGCTCATGTTAATAGTCCATTTTATTCCCATCCATTTGCATGTTTCCATTCTAGTAAACAATATGTGCATTGTCTATATAAAAGCTGCTGTAGTGGGAAAAGTCACTGGCATTGCTTTTTGTATTATTATTTACCCTTTTTGTGCTTTTCACAAAAAAGCATTGAAATACATCATCTGACAGATTTCAAGGCATGCCTTCACCATTTTTTCACATATATAAACTAACAAGAACCTAGAATAATGACCTAACACTATGGAATCTGTACATTATGCTGAGCATGATCCAAAATTAGTGAAATCCATAGGTATTCTGGCATAATTTATTAATTTAAGCAAGTTCTTTCTACACAGCCTTTTTTTACATTACTATTACTTATTGTTTTTACTACACTAATACTATAGCTACCGCTATTATTGTGGCAAGTGCTGCTTCTGTTAATCCTGTCACTACTCCTAATGCTACCGATATTTTAATTCACATTTAAATGAGCTGCTACATATTATTCCAGTGGTATACAAAATGAAAATCAGGATTGCCAAGAGTATTTTCTCCCTATGTAAAAAAATAACTTTCAGCAGTTTCTTATACTATTGATGGAGATCATTAGCTGCCATGTTTGCTTTCTAAAAATAACATTCATGCTCTGCAATTTCCTAGTATCAGATAGCAGAAGCAAGCACTGAAGCTGTAGCAACGCAAGCACTTCCAAAAGGTAGAAAGGACTGATGGCCAATTTCAAAGCATTCATAAAAAAAAAAAAACATTTAGAGGTGTGTTCCAAAAGAACCTGAAGCATTCTTTTACTTCAATGTCTTGGTGTAACCTAGTTTGTTTATTAGAGTAAAAAATAAAAGGTACATAGCAGATGGTACCCCAACGCTATGTACAGTTTCTTGAAAGCAGCACACAGATCTGTACAGATGTGCAAATTCACACATGTGTATTCCTCCCTTGTTGGGCGACATGTAGAATACTGACTTTCATGTGTGAATCAGCCATAGCACAAGAGGTGGAGTTTTTACTTAGCCTCACAATGCAGTGCTTCTCAGTGCAAGGGAACGCAATGGCTGGCAAGAATGTGAGAGGGCAGGCCGCTCTCACAAGTCATTTCCTGCACTGTGCACTCAGTGATCAAATGTACAAAGATCAAACACAGAAACAGCATGTGATGTTATATGCACTGGCTTGTTGCTACATCCCATCAATTCTATTTAGGATTATAGTCATAAGACTTAGTCCACCAAATCACATAAGGCTCCCTGGAATAAAAGTAAATTGTCTACAGGTACCCCTCCATAGGGGAGTAACAGTAGCTGAGTGGTAGAACAAACTGCCTGGAAAGCAGAGGGACACTAGTTCAATCCTCTGCCTCTCCCTGGATGCAGGCAATGGCAAACCACTTCTCTGTCTCTGCCCAGAAAACTGCACAGAGGTGTCCATGGGGGCGCCCCTGCAATCAACCAGGAGTTGGTTTCAGCTCAGTGATACCCAACAACAAGAATTCTTACATAAATTGCAATCATACCACAGCATTCCCCTTCCCTTCCGGAGGGATAAAAGTAGAGTAAACAATAGTGGTGGGTATGGCATGCCCTGGATCTGCCAAAGATTTTAACAATTCAAATAACATCTCTGCACAGTACAGTGATGGAATCTCATAAGCATAAAGCACAATACAATGGTCGATGGGACATCACTTCAGAAGTGGATGATGGCTGCACACAGAAATAAATGCAAACTTATAACATAGTTTGTCTGCTAAAATAGGAGAGGTGTTTGTGTGAAACTAGCAATGAACACTATTCAGAAACAAAAGGCCTTGTTTTCTTAATAAGTTCTCCTGCCTTTTACAAATGGATTACCTTGGTTTATTGAGATCAGTCTGTCTTATGGCCTATGACTCCCAAATCAAATTCAAGTAACTTTCAACTTTGCAATAAAGATGAAGTGTAAACATTATAAAGAAACAAATAATGTGTCCTTAGTTACACTTGGGATCATTGCACTTGAATTTTCTGGGACACCTAAATGCACATTCAGTCAAAAACAATGATGTGATAATATGTGTATGCAATTGACAGAGTAATAGGCATGGCTACAAACTTAAAATAGGAAAAAAAATCCCTCTGGAAATGGGAGAGCTGAGACTTTCCCAAGGGCCTTTCAGCACTGAGCCTTATTCTGGATTATATCACAGAATAGGAACTTGCTAGCTCATGCTGGGGCAGAATACAACATGCCCTTTCTCCATCTGATGATTAAAAAACAGCAATTCATTACTCATGCCTATTCAAAAGCACCTCTCAGGTAGGTGAATGGCCAGTTTAATGTACATCAGGATATATGAGCAAATGCTGCTTAAACATTAAACTTCTGTGCCCAATATAGCACCCTTACGTATTATAGACTGATCTTTAGTTGAGAAGCACAGGGGTTATGTCTGTCTGTGTGACTGCCTACTTGTGCTCAGATAGTTAAGGGTGTAGATAACATGGTGAAAGCTATCTATAACCAGTCAGATGGTTCCAGTGATCTAAGAGATTCTAATGCTACTACTGCAAATAATTCCATTTATGTTTAGATGATGCAATGGAATCAGTTAAATCACATGAGAAACTGAGAAATGTCTACATGTAATCTACATTTTTCAGTCCACATCAGATTAGAACTGGTGACTTTTTGGACTTTTTTATATAAGTTCATGTTATTTGAATGTGTACATTCCTAAGTTCAGAATGTGTCACTGAAAGTATGTGTACAGACACTCACATACATTCAGAAGTATAGATTGTTATTTGCGGGGGCAAATAATTCATATTATACTCAAGAAACCCCTTTTTGCTGTCCCTGATGGGCTCACATTATGAAAAAAAGAATTAAGAAACTAAAGGCAAAATGGTAGGACATATATAATATACACACACACATGCACAACAGCACATACAGTTAAGCCTGCTCTTTATGGATCATATAGCAACTTCTACTTATTCAGATTCATTGCTCTACAGTAGCACCATGTCATTGTAAAAACAGATACTTATAAATGGTCATCCAAGTGCTTTGGATGTTTGTCCAGGCCATGAATACAAAAGAGGCTGTAATATAGTAATAATTATAGTCTAGGTAGGTATCGATATAAATTTTGCCTTCATATAACAGTGCAATGCTAAGTGTAACTTTCTACTTTACAAAAAGGCAATCTTTTTATTATTATAATTGTCAGCTGCTTTTTACACCATAGCAAGAACTAAAAGGGGAGGGGGGAAGAGCTTGATTAAAGTAAAAGGAAAATATAAAACCCTCTAGTTTCAAGTTGGAACCCCTTGAAAAACTTTGACTAACTACAGAATTAAAATCCTTTAACTTCAAGTATGGCACTTATATAAATAAGAGCAAAGAGGTGGTGACATCTATTCACAGTTAATAGCAATAATTTCTACTCCTTTGGTATATGCATAAGAAATCCCTGTAAGTTAATACATAACTTGGCTGACCTTGGCATCATTCCATATTCTTTATGCACATAGCAGGGAACTGTGTTTTCTTTTTTCATTTATTGGTGAATTTGGTAATTCACAATTAGCATTACTGTTAATAATGAAGATTAAGGTCTCTGGTGTGAGCAGACAGGCAAACTAAAGAAAAAGAAAGAAAGAAAATGGCAAAATTATACCCAGTGCTACTGTCTTGGTGTAATTGGTGTTTATACAAAAGCAAAGGTAGACAAGCCCTAATCATATTCTGGGATATCAGAGGCAGGGAAGGTAAAGTCAGATGGACTTCACAGCCCCATACCTAGACAGTGCAAATTTTCCCCCATTGGCTTTTGTGGACATGCTTGTGTTTGAATATTGCTGTGACACACTCCCCCGCCCTTTGCTTATGAAATATGTTTCTTGCCATTTTAAAGTATAACATTCTGGACACATTCCCATCAGTTAGGCAAATAGACTCATCCTAATAATGGCTGAAATGTTGCTCTGGTGAAGAAATAGCAGTGAATCATTAGGGTGAGGGGAGTAATTCAGCTGTAAGGCCAGACTGAAGATACTGTATACTTTTGTCTTCATTAGTCTTTTATTTAGCACACTTTTGTATCTGGTTTAGAAAGTTCAGATCCAGTACCTTAATGGCTTCCTTGGCGGTTAGAGAAAACAATTGCTTAAACAATTATTTTCCTTAACTTGAACCTCTGCTAGTTCAATGATACTCAGCAAAGTATTCCAGCAGGTCTCTCACAGCCTCACACATAAGCAGAGTCACTAGACTGAGTCCTGCCAAAATTAGGCACACTCATACGTGGCAAGTCTTTATTCCTAATTTCATATATTGATTTCCGCTTTGCTTGGACTCCTCGTACTGCCATCTTGATCTTTCTCCAGCCCAAGTGGTTCAGTTCAGCCAAGTTGAGCACCACACAAATGCCACTCACTGCAAACATGAAGACCAAGAATACCGTCTTCTCGGTTGGCCTGGAGACGTAGCATTCCACTTCCTTAATGCAAGGGTACCTGTCGCATTCATACATGGATGGGACATTAAATCCATACAGGAAATACTGCCCCACCAAGAATCCAATCTCTAGTGCATTTCTGAAGACAACTTGAATGATATAAAATCTTGAGATGCCTTCTTGCCGTCTCATTTTTGACTTTGCTGTTCTGATGGCTGGGTTGGGGATTTCCTTGACTTCTAAGCAGTCAGGTTCTGCCTCCTTGGTGGAATTTTCAGTGTTCTGTAGCACCCCGTTAACAATAGTGTTCTTGATCTTCTTTGTGTCATCCCGTTTCATAGAGTCCTGATCTCTGTCCAGAGTGAGAAAGACGGTGGAGTACCTCCTTTCCCTCTGCTTGGCAGACTGGTGGACAGAGTATGTTATAAAGCAGAGACTAGGAGTGCAAACCATGATAATCTGAAATACCCAGTACCTTATATGGGAAATAGGAAATGCTTGATCATAACATGCCTGGTTGCAGCCTGGCTGCAAGGTGTTGCACACAAACATAGTCTGTTCGTCATCGTAAACGGTTTCTCCTACAATGGCCACAATAAGAATCCTGAAGATCACCACCACGGTCAGCAGAATCCTATAAAACAAAGACTGGGTGAGTACACATTTACAGAGCCCACGTGAAACACTGAAAACCCTTTGGGAGTCATTGTCATTCGATAAGGTAGTATAAGGTAGCAGGGTTGCCTTTTTTAAGGACTCCATAAATACACCAAGTAGAAGTTGTTGTTGACTGCTAGATATAACCAACATAAACAATAGTACAATGTACAGAAGCAGTAGAGTCATCTGCTGGTGGGAACATGCTAAGTAAGATAGGTATCTTCATCTTGACCATTTTATGAACTTCCCAACAGCCCCAGTTCTAGTATCCTGGAGGGGATACTGTCCCCAACATTAGATACTGTCCCCAAAAGCCCCCCCCCCCACGGTTCTTCATTTTCTTCCCACAAACACATGAAAACATTTGATTTATTTGTTTATTTGCAAAGGTCTCCCCAGGATAATGCCGATTTCATGCTGCTGTGTTTTCTGTTTAAAATGTATTACGGTCACTGTCTAAAGTTATTCACGAGCTTTTACTTCCAAACTTGATTGGTATGGCTGTTGGTCTATTAACGATAGTTACTCTGACATTCTTATCATATGCTCTGTTCAACAAACACCATTCATGAATGAATAAGCGAAAGAAATCTCACTGGACCACTTCTCTAGCTAAGGAGCCGTTTTGAAGAGTCCGAGGGAGCTGTCCAGTGCTGATTCTCCCTCCCTTCTCTCCTCCCAGCCTCAGCGAAGTTCACAGATCCTGAGCAATTAGAAATGATTGCCTAAGCAATGTGCTGCTCTATGCAGATATTTACAGCAAGTAGAAGGAAATGCTTGCTTAGTTTATGTGGGCACAAATCTTACTCTGATTTATACAGGGCAAGATCTATAACCACGGGCACACTTCTAAGCACTCACTGCCCACCCCACCCTGACTATCAACTGCAGAAAAACCCAAGTTGATCAAATAAAAGACTGCCACACGTTTCCCCCTTTCCCGTGTTATGCAGTGTATTGATCCTCTATCGTAAACTAGAACGGAGAGGCATGAAGCAAACCGAGCAAGGGAACTCACTTGTCCTTACTTTACCCTTGCTTCCCCCCCCCCCCGATTTTTGGAAGCTGCAATCACCGGCTATAATATGCATGACATATTTAAAAAAAATGACTCCTGAAAACTATGAAGACCATATATCCCTTCTGCTTTTTTCAAATAATGCATCCTTCCTTCCTTCCTTCTTTCCTCCCTTCCCAAGCCATGGCAGTGGGAAGTGGGGGCGGATTATACAGAAGGTTAAACGAGTCCTCTGCACCAGCAGTGAACTCTGCAATAAAGGAGCAAAGCGGCTGGGGGGGGGGGGGCGGTTGTTCAGATGATGGTCGCCGTGTTTTGTGGGAGCAAGAAGTTTACCGGAGGAATCACTGGGAAGGCTGAGGTGCGGGGGGAAGGCAGTGGCGCTTGCTGGAACTGGGAGAGTTCAAGGTGTCCCGTTCTCCCGCAGTACCAGAGAACGTTTCCTTGAGCTCCGGCCCCGTGGAAGTCCACAGGACCTCACGTCCCACCAAAGGTTATTTTTAGGCTCGGAGGACGAGGGCCGGGAGGGCGACGCAGACGGTGCACGGTGCGTGTCCCCTTTGCAGCGAGGCCGGGGTCAGGGAGGGCGACGGCGAAGGCGACGGCGGGGGGGGGGGTGCTTGGGAGCCTCCTTACCTCCCTATCATAGTGGAGTGCTGCTGGACGGCGGCTTCGAGGAGTCTCTCTAGGATGGTCCATTCCCCCATCGCGGTTCATCGGGAGGCGAAGGTTCGGCTGGCGGCGGCGGCGGCGGCAGGAGCGGCGAGGCTGCGGCGCTTCTGGAAGCGGAGGAGCCGCGCGACGCCGGCCCGGCCCGCCCGCCGGCCCGAGGCCCCACACCGGTGGCCGGGCTGCCTGGCAGGCAGGGCGGCTCCCGGGAGGCAGCTGGGCGGCGATCGCCTGGCGCTGCGCAGCCCAGGCGGAGGTCGCCTTCAGTGTCTCGCCGCCCGCCTCCCGGCCGCCTTTAAGTAGGCTGCGCTTGCGTCACGGCCAGGTTGGAGGGAGCCGCTGCCGACGACGACGACGACGACGACGACGAGCACAGCGCCCGGCCGCCGAGGAAGCGCCGCCGCCGCCGGGGCACCGCTGCCTTTGGGGGCGGCGAGCGTCCGACGGGGCCGCGCTCGCTCGCCTGAGCGGTCTCCCGCTCTGCGCCCCCCCCCCCGCCTCCGCCGCACCGTCCGCTGCAGCCTCCATCCCACCCCTTCGCACGGCGAGGGAGGCGGGGGCGGGGGAAGAGAAGGCTGCCCGCCAAGATGCGCCTCGGCGGCGGCAACGGCAGCAGCATCCAAGCAAGGTAATGACGGTCGAGGGGGAAGCGGCCTTGCGGGGGACGCGCCTCTCCCGGAGCCCGCGCGAGCCTTGGCCCGGGGCGGTCGGCCTGCGTCCTTGGGAGGGGGAGCCGGGAGGAATCCCGCCTGCGTCGACGGGGAAGCCAGAGGGGAGGGGGCGCCGTGTGGGACGCCCGAAGGGACGGCGGGGGGCTGGGAAATCGCGGGGCCGTGGCTGGATCCAGAGCCCACGAGTCCTCCGTCTGAACAGCGGGGGGATCTAATGGGGGCGAAGAAGGGGAACGTCGGCGACCTCGAAAGACCCGCTCGGGAAGGAATCGCGCCTGGATTTCCCGTTCGCTCCGGTGGGAAGGGCGGGAGGACCGATCGCGGGGGGAGCGAAGGGGCCACCCGCTCGGCAGTCCCTGCTTCCGTCTCACGGCTGGTCCCCAGTAAAACGCTGCCAACCCCTAAGGCGAGGAGTCCTTCGGACACCGCGCCAAACGGAGAACTCAGGTCCGCTGCAAGCGGTGGGTCTCACACACGAGCCCTCTTAAGAGTTCCCGGGCCGACGGGCCGGTGCCGATTCGGCGCAATAGCGGCACTTCTGGCGCTTTGGTTGCAGGTGAGTAGCAGTTGCGAGGAACGATCGCTTTGGCTTCCCTTGACTCGTGTGGCCCGGTCCGCACTGAGCCATAAGCCTCCAGAGGCCCATCGCCACCTCTGCCATCTAGGGAACGGGAAGACGGATATGGGGACGTGAGATCCTCTGAAAAACTTCTGCTTCCTTCCAGGCTTGTTCTTTCTAGGCAGAGCCGCAAGGAAAGCTCTTTGTGCCTGGCGAGAAAGCCCAGGTGGAGCAAAAGGCAGTGGGAAGGTACTCCTCAGACTTTCTGTAGGCTTTGCAGCAGTTGCCTCCGATTCCATTTATCTGCCTGCTTCCCAATTGATACCATTGTCAGGGACAATATATGGGTTCCTCACACAAGCATCCACCCCTGGCTGTTCTTGTGGCTGGGCTCAACACTGACCCTAGGAAGCACTTGATTTAGTGCTTGCAAGCATCCATACTCTATGAAAAAGAGCCACAACATCTCTAAGCAGGCAAAACAGAGGCCTTCTGTATGCTCCCACCCGACCACTTTCTTGTGAGTCAAGGGGACTTCGGCCCAGATCAGGGAAGGAAATACAGCTGGGGGTCCAGCACAGATGTACAAAAAAAAAGAGAGAGAGAGAGGATTGTGTTTTAGATTTGTGTTTGTGATTACATTCAGCTCTTTTTTGTGTTTGTTTACTAAGCATGAAACTACTTAATACATAAAGATTATCTAAAAGCATCAATTGGTACACTTTACACTGTAATTAACTGGTTATTGATGACTTCCAATCTTCTTCTGACCTACTGAATATTGTCTTCAACCTTCTGTTCCTCTTATTTATTCTTTGATCACCCCAATGTCTTTGTCTCTCATTAGTCTCCAAAACCTGCCATTGGTCATTCTTCCTCCAATGTCTGTAAACTGGCAGTAAAGGGTTGCTAGTTCCGAACAAAAAACTTGCATAGTTTTATCTCTTAATAAATGTCAATTTGTCCATCTCCACAAAATCCATCAATTTTACAAATCAGTCCTCCAATAATGGAATTTTCAATATTTTTCATTGATGAACATATCTCAGTGGGGCTGCAGTAACCATATACTGCAATATAACATATTTTTCTAATTCCTTCCTTATTAATCCCAGTAAAAAAACCTCCAGTTTAAAATGTATCTGTGTCATTAACATTTTTGCATTTCAGTATGTAGCTGTAGCCAAAAGGCTTTTTTATTTGGGGCCATGTCCACCACATATGGTAGTACATTTCCCTCTTGCTGGTTGGCATTTAAGAACATGCCAAAAATATAGAGTGAATATGTCCATTTGCAAACATATTTGGTTCAGGTATGGCATTCAGATGGATGCTCAAGAGAAAACACATTTAGTGTCTGTGTACCTTTGAATCATCTAAGGAACCATTGTTCAAACAGAGAGATTTAAGAACATAAGAACATAAGAGAGGCCTTGCTGGATCAGACCACAGCCCATCTAGTCCAGCATCCTGTCACACACAGTGGCCCACCGAATGCTCATGGCATCTCAAACAGAGACAAGGACAAACCTTTTCCTGCTCTTGAATCCCAGCAAATGGCATTAGAAGTGTTCTGCTTCCACCACCACCCCACCCCCAGCCTGAAAGATGTATTCTAGTAGCCATTGATACATCTGTCATCCATAAATTTGTCTAACCCTACCTTGAAGCCATCTAGACTGGTAGCTGTCACCACCTCTTCCGGCAGCACATTCCATAAACCGATGACCCTTTGGGTGAAGAAATACTTCCCCTTGTCGGATCCAACTCTCCTACCCATCAGCTTCATAGAGTGCCCCCTGGTTCTAGTGTTGTGTGATAGAGAAAATAAATGTCCTTTCTCCACCTTTTCTATACCATGCATAATTTTATATACTTCAATCAGGTCCCCTCTTAAACGCCGTCTCTCCAGACTGAAGAGGCCTAGACGTTGCAGCCTGATTCCATAAGGGGGGTGTTCCGGCCCCTTAACCATTCTGGTTGCCCTTCTCTGCAACCAGTCCAAGCTAGGGCTCCATCTCCAGGCCATCCCAAATGTCAAAGTGAGAAAAGGCCCTTAGACTTTTGTTAGAACTCTGTGCTTTATAATTTTGTTTTCTTTTCTGCTACCACAACCATGAGACTTTTGGAAGGATTTCTTCAAGCATGAAGCCAAACAATGGATTAACTTTTCCTATATAGTTTGTTGTACATACAAAAGAAGAACATCTGTAAGCTTCCCATAAGAATGTATCAGCTGTACCTTAACTTGCAAGGCTGTCCAGAGTATATGTGTTGCTGAACATGGCATTATTGACAATAAACCAGCCCATTCAATTTTATCTACAATCCTCTAGGATTAAGGTTAGCTTGATCTTCTCTGGCTTACAATTAGATGTTTCTTAATGAAGCAGCAATATTGTTGGCAGAGCTAAAGGAGGCATTTTAAACGTGTTATAATTTTATCACTTGCTATTTAAATGTCAGACCCTCCCTTAAGGAGAAGGGATTTGCCCCATGTAAGTAGACTGTGTATGTGCCTATGTGCATGCACATGGATGCACTGCAAATTGACTTGCACAGGCTTCTTAGAGATATCCAGGACAAAGGTGATCCATCTGCTCTGCCTGTGGTTGACAAGGAAACCTCAGAAAGCAGCAGTGTTTCTTGCCACCAAACAGATATGGCTTAGGACTGCAGCTCATTTATGGTCTCATAACATTCCTCCAGCCAATGAGGAAAAGGAATAATCCAGATGGAGATTCCCTCCACTGATGGTGACACGATGTGGAAGATCTAGAGGAAGGAAATTGTTCTTCCATGCCATTGCCATTTTCCTTTTCCAAAATAAATATGTGTGTCACAATAATAATAATAATAATAATAATAATAATAATAATAATAATAATAATAATAATAATAATAATAATAATAATAATAATAATAATAATAATAATAATAATAATAATAATAGGAAGCCCTGCCTGCGGAGGAGGAGAACCTTGCCATCCCTCCGGGGGCGGATGTCTAGTGGTGGCAGCCTAGACCACTCTGCCCTCTGGATGATGCTCCAGCCTGGCTGGGCATGGACATCTTAGAGGAAGTGGTTCTTTGTGGGACTGAAGCCTTTTGTCAGCTGCTCTGGACTCCACTTGGCCTCAGCTGCCTCAATTTGTGTGTGGGGGGGTGTTTGGGCTTGTTTCACAATGTTTTGTATGATCTGCAATTTATATAAGTATTTTTATTATAATGTTTTGATTATTATTTTGCATATTTTGTATATTTTCTTTTGTTGTAAACTGCTTTGGGCAAATTTTCTTTTGGAAAGGTGGTATACAAATACAATGGAAATGGAAAAATGGAAATTATACATTATTCTGCTTTTGAAATACTGTACATAGTGTTCAAAAGGTATCATGGAAAGGTAGAAGCATGGCTGAAATGCAGTTCTTTAAGTATTGCTAGGCAATACTTAAAGTAGGGAAATACAAAATTGGCCCCCATGCTAAAGAGGTCCATAGAGGCATGCACCCTTCTGCACATTTCCGTGGGCTTCCTAAACCAACGTACACACTGTGCTAGCTGGGGATGGGTCTTGCTAGACTGAACCAGAGTGTGGAAGAGGGCCCAGAAGAGGGTTTGCTGGCATGATTTAGTGTTCTCTTAGCAAGTGCAGAAATGCCGCATATCTGATGAGTTTTGTGGGTCTCAAATAACGTTTTATGGAACCCAACCAAGCCAAGACTTTCTAAGCATCTTGAAACCCTGTTAGTCAACCCAACTAGAAAGTTGCCATAGAGGTTTCTGGACCATTCAGCAGCACACACACACACACACACCATTTCAAAGGAAACCAGCAGTTTTGCACATGTCCAGAGGGTGAATGAATAGGAATCCTGTGAGTACAAGAGTTATTCTGTGGAGCTGCATATGGAGATATAAACCTCATGTGCCTTCCAAGTGGCCCTCAGCTGCAATTTACAAACATCACAGGTATGTTCCTTATATCACAAGCATCCAAGATGACTTCACATATCTGTTCATATGTAGATACATATCTATTCATAGGAATTATGTATCTGTTCATAGGAGATACGTATCTGTTCATAGCAGATACATTATCTGTTCATATGCAGATACGTATCTTTTCATATCAGACATGTATCTGTTCATAGCAGATACGTACTGAATGTTCGCATTAATACATATGAATAGATCTGTACCAAATATAATTTTAACACATTCAAATCTGTTCTATTTGTATGAATACTGATTTTTGAACATTCAATTTGTTTTGAATTGAATGCCAAAAATACATTTGTGCACATCCCCTAGTTAGGACCAATTCAAGGTAAAGTGATAGAAGCTGTTATCAAGGACGTAGAAGAACGGTCATTGCTGAAGGAAAATCAGCACGGCTTCTGGAAAAAATAAATCATGTCTTATAAATTTGTTAGAATTATTTGGGAGTGTCAATAAGCATGTGGATAAAGAGGATCCAGTTGACATTATCAGTCTGGACTTCCAGGAGGCTTTTCACAGAGTCCTTCATCAAAGATTCCTGAGACAGACATTGTGCCTCTCAGAGCCATTTGAAGGGAACTGAGAGCAGGTGAAGGTTTTGCCTTTGTCTTCTCCTTGAAATCCCCAGGACAATTTGTGGGCCACTGCATGAGATGGAATGCTGAACTGGAAGGGCTGCAACCTGATCCAGCAGGGCTCCTCTTATGTTCTCATGCTCTTAACATTTTTTTGTTCATTCAGTTTGATCCAAACCAAACCCCACAAACTTTTAACATGTTCTAATCAAACTTTGAACTTCTCAAAGACATTCAAATGTTTGCTCAAATGTTAATTGAGGGAAGCAATGGAGGAGACCCCAAGGAGGGTCTCATCAATTTGTAAAGCTATGGGGGCAAGTAGGTGGTTTTAAATGAAGGATGTGTCCAAACATCGTTCTGCTTGGCATGAACCTTCCTGTCACTCAATTCCCTTAAGCTCTGCCTCTTTCTGGTTCCCAACACAGCCAATGGTACACCAAATTCCTTATCAACAAACATAAACAAAACAGTGTAGCCAACAGCAAGCAACCACTGAACCCTAAATCATCACAGGAACTTACAAGTGAAGATATCTCAAAATATTGGTGACTGAAAGCAGAGATGTATCTTTTTTGAAGACACAGGAACTTCAAACTGTTCCTAGTTCACAGAATGCACCTGCACTGAAAACTTAATTTGAATATAAGGGTTGTTGAGGTTCAAAAACAAACCCAACAAATACCTCTTATTCATTACAAATTGCTTTCAAATAGAACCAGTTCAGGACGTCTCTACTTTGCAGTGTTTGATTTAATCCACAACAGCTAAATAATTAGTTGCTGAACTAAAAACACCCATCTAAGATTTTAAAACCATCTGCTCTGCTGTGTTTTCATTTAGTCCTTGCGTGTGTATTAATGAAGTGACTGCAACAGATTATATCTTTTATTCATAAAATCACACGAGACATCTGCTAAAATCTGTGTGTTCCCTATTCTTCAAGAGAATGCATTTTATGACATGGTATTCCACTGAGGTACTTATCCTTACAAAGGACCTCAACCGTTTATTTTCTCAAACTTCTTCTGAGTTTTGCTGAACCTGAACTAATAGCTCAAAAGCTGGTTTAATGTCAGCATCTTCTAAACTACTAGATTACACAGAAATAGTTTTGGGAATAGTTGAGTGGATATTCAAGAGGATAGTAACATCAGAAGGAAAAGATGAGTGAACAGTGTTTGATATCAATAAGATTTTCTGCCTTGTTTCATGTTCATAAATTTGACCTAATTTTTGAAAAAAGAAATCATTCTTCATACAAATTCAAACTGTCTTCATAGGGCAGTACTCACATGGTCCACAAGACCACATTAGCTGGGGCTGGCAAATGCTGGCTGCGTACATTAGTGTATTCCCTGGGTGGCATAGCTTCCTAAGAAACAGCACTAACTGCATGGGTCTCACAACTGGAGTGCTCTCCTGTATAAAACCTATGGCAAGAAATGCACCAATGAAAGATTACTTTTAAATGATCTCTTGAGCATTCTTGGTCTCTAGCCACTGCTGGAACATACCACATGTGACATGGATCCAGGCGACATGGAACTCCCTCTAGTCTGTGACTGTGGGTCAGAGAAACTTTTTTTTTTCCCATCTGAAGATAAGCTAGGCTGGTGTCAAAATGCAGGTGTCTACTGGGACACTATTCATGACATGTTATTCGAAAGGTGTGAATGGACACAGAATGGATACCTGGAACTGTTCTTATTACATCACTATCAAAAACTTACCCTGAGGCAGACACAACAAAACTTCTGGACATTTTACTCGCTGCAGCAAAATATACCATAGCTATTAATGATAACTCAAATGAACAATTATCATCAACTACCCAGTCCAACTATCTTTAGTCAGCTGCAAGTGGAATGTATTGCAGAACAATTTTACCTTTTGCAAACAATTATAAAAGACATTTTGTTTTACTCCATATGAATAGACTTTCTGCAGTATTCCTACTCAAGAGTGGACTTTATTGTTCCAAACCACCATCCATTATATCTGCATGGGCAGATTAGAAAATAGTACCAACCTATGTAGTAACAAATCTTAAGAGTTAATAACATCCACAGATGTTTTGTATGTAGCTAAGTTTGTAGTTTATCATTGTAATTGTTTGCAGTTTGCTACATGATTGTTTGATTTGTGAAAAAATAATAAAAGTACTTTTTAAAAAAGAATGACGATTGGGAGGAAAATTTTGTAGCTTTTATGTCTTGCTTATAAACTGATCACTGTGACAATAAACATTTTGACTATATGGACTCTCGGTCCAATCAATATGGAGGTTTTTATTTGGAAAATATTGAAAAGCAAAAGACTAACAAAAGTGTCAGGTGGATGCTTCATAAAACATGAATGAAGAATGAAGAGTTTGTGTGGACTCGCCCTTGATGCAATGTAAAAATTGTCAGGAATAGAAAACACAAATGTGACATTCATATTAATATTTGGAAGCATTCTAACCCAAGCAACTATGCAAAGGAAACACTAGATACTTTATGAACCTCGTGCAAAGCATAATCTTAAGATAATAAAAAAAAAATTTAGAACAACTTATGAATACAAGTAATATTTGCAGAAACTCTTAGTACACAAGTAGTTGAAGATTATGTGCATCCTGATAAATGTAAGTCTTGCGTAGGAATGTGCACAAATATTTGTGCTACTCATTCATATGAATATGTACTAATAACAACATTCATGGTTCTATTTGAAATCCACAAATAGGACTTATCTGGCATTTGTCAAAGCTTCGTTCAAAACTTCGGCCAAAGCCAGATCGCTCCACAGCCTCCCATCCCCCCTGTGGCCTCCCATCCCCCCCTTACCTTTGGTCGCACTACCATTACCACTGTGGAGTCTCTCCATAAGCTGAAGTAGGCCTTCCGGTTCTGCACCCATAGCTCCCACTCCCCTCACATGATCCCTGGATGGAGAGCTGCATGCACAGATATTATTTTAGTTGTTTTTATTCTCCGTGTTTTGTAAACCTTGAGCCTATATTTTAGTAGGGAGTGGTGTCTGTGTGTGTGTTTGTGTTCAAACTCTAGCCGCTCCCTGAAAGTAGACAATGACAAACCATATCTGGATGGATGGACGGACGACAGACAGACAGACAGACAGATAGATGATAGATAGATAGATAGATAGATAGATAGATAGATAGATAGATAGATAGATAGATAGATAGATAGATAGATAGATAGATAGATGATAGATAGATAGATAGATAGATAGATATTGATTTGGGTAATCAGATCTACAATCAACTATGATTCAGGTAGAGAAAATATGGTACCTTTATAAGGGAAATGTGCACTTGTGTTTCACGCTCACCCATGTATATTATTTATGAAATGCTGCAGAAAAGGCCACAAAATATCCTGAGATAGTTGGCTGCCATTTGAAATGCACATTTCCCTAATGGTGAGTTCTGTTGATGGACTTCCTTGTCAATATTGAAGACAGAAAGCAGAATGAAACATAAGGAGGAGTCATTTTGGAATATTTCAGCATGGATTCATTCATGAAAAGTATTATTTTTGAACCTAATGCTATGCAATAACTTCCTTTGTCTTCATTCATATCCTGAATCTTGTATTTGCTCCAGGCATTTTTTTTCTTTTTTTTCTTTTTTTGCTTCGGTATGCTGATTTAAGATAGCACAGCTTTCCATTGGTTTGATGGTTATATTGCCATATGTCTTGAGTGTTTCTAGTGCCCTCTCCCCTGCCCTATCTCTTTATCACCAGTTCCTTGGAAGAGAAACTCACATTATATTAAAGAAGACCTTGTGAAGCTATCCTGAGGCATCCACTGGAATTGCCAGAGCCAAATTGTGACAGATTTGAAAATAAAGAGTATTGGGCTGGAGCAAAGACAGAAAACAAGAGCTCAGTGGGGGACGCAGTGCTTTTCTTTTTCTTTTCTTTTTCTATCTGTTGTTCAAGACCCTCAGGGGTGGACTTTTGCAATTCAAATGTAAAGGAGCAGAAAAAATGGGTACTTCAGATGAAATATATGTAACACTGAGACAATTGTATATGATTCATGTTATAAGAAATGCTGTTTGATGGAATAAAACAAAAGGAGTGTGTGTTTCAGTTCTGGATAAGTACTGAAGCACAAGGATGTGGAGATTTTAGTCAGCTAATGGCTTGTAGCCTGCTAAATAACTGGCCTCAAGCTTTTGCAATAGAAGGGGGGATGCTAAATTGAAGAACTGCCTGAGGTAGGGACAAGGACAATCCCCTTCCTCCCAGGAAAAGGACTTCCCTTAAATTGATACTGGTGGGCTTTTATTCTCCGATTTGTGTGTGCGCTGTACTTTTACATGACTTGATAATACTGTTAAGGACTGGACAAAGTGCATAGCAAACTCTGTTTTCCAGAGCACTCATGGTCCAGTGTTGCTTCTCGATATTCTGTTAACTGAGAAAATTGGTGCGGCTAGGAGTACTTACAAGTGCTATACACAAATCCTTTCTGTGCTAGGCCTTATTCTAGATTACATTCTGGAATAGCAGCCTGCCATCTGCACACTGGTGTAGACTATAACAGGGCCTGACTGGGGCCTGCCATAGTCCGCACTAGGCTGTATAATGTAGACGTTGTGTATCACTAAACACTGGGCCTTACAGGTCTACATTAGGGATGTGCACAATTTTTTAAATTCGATTTGTATCAAATGCAAAAAGAAATGTATGTATTCAAACAGATCCCCTTCAAATATGGTAGGATTCGAATTTGATACAAATGTTCAGTATGAATCCCGTACAAATCCCATACATATCTGCTATGTATCTGCTATGTATCCACTGTGAATGTGTTAAATCCACTTTGAATCTGCTCCCAATTCACTTAGAATCCACTCTGGATCCCTTGCAGATGTGACTGGGGCAGCCACTTCCCCACCTCTCCAGGTTCACAAATGTAACAAATATTTGTACAAATGTTCTGAAGCATTTGTTTTGAATTTGAATGGCAGTCTTTGAATGTGCCAACGTTTGATTCGAATTCAAATGTCTGAATTGTAGATGGTCACTTATAGAAGTGTAGGCCCTAGGCATGTGCACAAATATTCATTAACATTCATTATTTGTATGAATTTCTATGAATTTGGACTGATTTGGAACATTGTTGTGAAGCTTCAGAACATTCATGAAACAGGGAGGTGAGAAAGTAGCTGAGCCAGTCAGATCTGCAACAGATCCAGAGTGGATTTGACATGGTTTGAGAGCAGATTCAAAGTGGATTCAGGGCGGATTTGATGCTTTCAGAGTGGATATGTATTCGTATCAGATTCATATTGGATCCGTATGCTTTCATATCAGCCATTCATACAAATTTCTACAAATACATTTGTACCAGATAGAATCCTACCACATTCAAAGAGGATCTATTCAAATGAATACAGATTTTCTTACAGTTGATTCATTATGAATCAAATGCAGAAAACCCTATTGTGCACATCCCTAGTACTGTAGACACAGAGGTCATCTATACAAGATGTACCCAGATTCAAATTAAGAGACCCTTAATCTAGATCTAATGTAAACCCAATATATCATGACTAAAGCCAAACTAAGGGCTGTAATCTGAATCACAAGGGAATGCAGACAGAATGCCTCTGTGATCTAGATTAACTGTGTGCTGTTATTCAGAGGTGTACCATATTACACTGCCAAAAATCACACACTCCCAAGCCCTGAGGCTAGGAATTTTCACTCCAGCCACCAACTGCACACTGTCCAGTTGGGGAGGTCATTTGAGATGCCACACAAGCATGCTAGCACCTCAGATGACCCCCTGATGTGACTGCACTTGCATGGAGCATCAACATCACCATAATGATGGTGCTGGCAAATGCACCATCATGCAGGGCGCCACACTCAAGTTAGCAGTGCCATGTTCAATTGAAAACAGGTAAGTGATTGATAGCACATGAGGCAGGTGAGTGTGAGTGCTAGTCAATGTTAGTTTCTAATACGCCTTTCCTGTCCGTGGGACAGGACAAGAATGGAAATGTGAAAGCATCCCAGATCTAGTGATCCAGATCTAAAGCTGCTTAGTGCAAAAAAGGGCCTTAGGAATATGAGGGCCACAAACTGTCTCTCTGAGGCACACTTTTTGTTGTCTAAATACAGCCTAATATTGTGTAAGAAAGTCATCTATGGAATATCAGTACTGCAGCCATCATCTACCAGTCCAGCTCTTTTGTTCTAGCCTGCCAAGGAAAACAAGTAGCAAGCAAACAATCTGTTTATAATTAACAGAGTTATGGGGATATAAAAACGGCTTCCTTTAAGCAGCTTGGCATGAGGCTGTGCAGGGTATTCAATCAGTGTTGGGTTCCACAAGAAAGCTCTGTCAGCAATTTTTTTTAGAGGGTTCGTATGCTCTTAATTCGCTAAGGTGGGGGTAAGGCACTGACATGAGGATAACTCCATTCTTTTGCTGCATTTTGTCAGACCATTTCCTTTTACAAGATTGATTCCACTGAAAGGGATTGGCTGTACTTGGCCCAATGGATGTACTTAGCAAAACACTCTTTCCCTAATAACCGGGACTTTTTTGTGGCCAGATGATAACATAGACATATCTTCATATTTATGGAAGTGTGCCAGTATTTGAACTGCAAAGGGTCAAGTAGGCCATGCTCCACCACCTATTTTGGTTGCTCTGTTAGCCAGTGTGGCTGCACTATTGTCCCTGAGGCACCTCCAAGCTGCCCCTTATAGGGGTGTGCACAGAGCCATTTTCTACATTCTATTCGAGTTTAACGTGGAAAAATTTGGCTCTGACCGAGTACACCCCCCGCCCTATGGATGTGGGGGTATTCATATCTGTGCACAGATATTCTGTTGAATATCCATGCCCGGAACGAATAAACCTTTCCACCCACCCACCCCATTCCCACCCCTTCCCCTCATTCCCACCCCTCCCGCACCTACCTGAACACCGCGCTGCCACCACTGCTGCCACCATCCCTTCTTTTGGGGATACTGGATCATTCAATTTGTAGACAGATAGGGCCCTTCAAATAGGGCCCTATTTGATCACAAATCTTGGAATTCAGACATATTCATTCAAATTCCGAATGTACAAATCATTCATGCACATCCCTAGCCCCTTATTACTTTTGCTATGAGGCGCCCTCCCATGCCCATGGGACATCAGCATGTCCCTTCAGAAGAGTGTCTTCACCACCTTCTGGACACTTAGACTCTATTAATGGCTGTAGAGCAACTACTTGTCCAAACTTGAAATAGCATCATCCAGTGCAATAATGAGAGGAGAGGAGCAAGGCTCTGGCTGCAGCTTTACCTTTGACCTCCTGAACCAGGATTTTAATCCCAGCAGATCCAACTGTAATTTGAAGAGATCAAAGGTCAGGCTCTAATTAAATCCTTACCCTTCCCCTACTACCCCATTTTTTCATTTCCAAGTAAGCACTGGGTTAAAAGGACATTGGTCTAGACTCGTGTCTTCCCTTAGGAAGATCCTTAGATCCTTCATCTGCTCCTCTATGCTATTATTTCAAAGCTATCCTACACTTTCACTGCAAGCAATGTCTTCTGAACTCAGGAGCCCCATTTCTGAAGTTTTATTTATTCTTATTCTTCTTATTAATTGTTTATTGTTATTATTAATTGTTTATTATTGTTGTTGTTATTGTTGTTATTGTTAACATTAAATTAATATTTTGGCTGAATGCAGATTTTGTTACTTATCTATATTTGCCTATTCTAGATATTATTCCAGAATATCTTAATATAGTGGAATAAATAAATGTCTGAATGCAGCCTACGCCTTAGCAAAGCTATACACATATTTCTCAGTGCTGTAGTAATTATGAAGCAGAAAATAGTGTTGAAGCTGTTGCTGAGACATACGTTTGACAAATGCACTCCTTTTTTTAATGAGTAAGGCACGCAAGGATCCTTTCAGCAGCTTTGATGTGTTACCCTTTAAGGCTAACTCTGCTAAGCACTACACTGCCTTATGTCGGAGAATGGCCCGTATAATCTTTTGGATTGCTCTAAGGCTGAATTTATTTACACATTTCCAATGCAAATGTGGCCTCATTTTTTAGCTGACTGATGAATTCCTTCTTTTGGATATGGGAACCTTCCACTTTAGATGGCTTTGAGCGCTTTTACACTTTGCTGTGAGAAACTAGAAACTGTGGACTATGGGTGAAACAGAGAAGAAAGTACAAGGAATGCTTCCATTTGTACTGTTCTGTAGGAAAAACAAACAAACAAAACAGAATTGCAGCTTCCTTTGGAAGGTTCCTTGCTGACTTTAGACAGGATAGATCTATGGGTCCCAAGGTAGATGTGAAGCTGGTAAATGCCAAATAAAAGAGAAATATGCAAAAAGCATTTTCAGTGCTGCACTTTCTGCACACCCACCTCCATGTTGCAGACCAGCCACAGCTGATATGCCAATAGTTATCAGGGTTGAGGCCTACTAACAATCAAAATTAAGGATCTCTTGATCTGAGGCCGATTTACACTTGGCCCCTTAGTTTGCAAATTAGTTAACATCTGGGCAGGTGCATCTGCACTTGCAGGAGGCACTTACAGCTTACAAATGCCCCCTGCCTGCCCAATTCTTAACTAACTGCAAACTAGCTGTGGGGCACCACAAGGAAACCAACCCTTACCAAACCCAAACCAGAACTTACCTTTCTCACCCAAGAGGAGAACACTAGTGCCTTTTCGGGTGTGATGGGTCACCTGAGGTACCCCACAAGCACGCTGGTACCTCAGATGAACCTCATGTGACTGCGCATGCACAGAGCATCATCATCGCCATAGCGACAGCGACAGCGCATGTGGCTCTTCATGCACTTCCTGGTACAGAACTCCAGCAAGTGTGAAATCCCCCTTTGTCAGTGTGAGCAAAGTTCTGCTAGCAAAGAGGATCCAGGCAGCAAAGAGCAACCACTCACAACTCCACATGTTTGCCTGCCACCCTCCCACACCCAAGCTGATTACAAGTTACAATGGCTACATCCATCCCTGGGTCCATTTTGTGGAGCATTAGTGTAGTAAAAGAGAATTCTCAGTCACAGGCTGTGTAGCAGCTGTGCTACGAAGATGGTGCAGGTAAGCAAAGAAAGAAACAAAAGTTTCATCTGAGCAGAAACTGGGATGGCTAAGAGTGAAATCTAGTAATGAGGATGGCACAAAAGAACTTAAATTAGGAGGGCACTCTTTGGTTTTGTGAGCCAAAGGATGTGGGAGCATTTGTCCACCTCGCACCCAAGGTGTCCAAAAGATATAAGGCTATTCTCACATTCACCTTGATGTTCCCACACTCATTATTCTTCTCCAGCCTGTTCTGGTCCAAGCACAACACATGGGAAGATGATGCACAGTTTGTTCTGGATCAACCAAACTGACTCCCGGACAGAAGCTGGCCTAATCCCTATTACTCATATGTCATGTTTGGAGTACAAGTGCAGACCTGTATTGAAAGTCAGCAAGCAGCCTCTGTGCTGAGTTTCCAAAAGTCATATTTGGAGGAGCTGCATTGGCTGCACAGATGGGGCAGGGGTGGTGATGTACAGATGCTGTGATGTTTTGTCGAGTCCAGAACCCCTTTCTTCTCTTTCTTCCTTCTGCAGAAGCACCAATGCCTCGACCGGAACAGACAACAAACAGCTAATCTGTTATAGGGACTATTGAGGACAGTTGTGGGCTGGACTAGCACTAGTCAAAAGGAAAGACAGGCCTCATTTGAGCTAATCTACTGAGAAAGTACGGCAACAACCTTTCGCCTTGTGGATGCAAGCTGAGAGTCTGTGTAAAAAGAGTACTCTTGCATCCAATTGTTCATAATTTGGGTCCACGTCAGCTTTGCTAATGTCTGCTCTCTCCCCCAATACATATTCTTAACTGCAAATCTAAATGGCCAGTAATTAAGATGATGAGAGTTTTAGTCCTGCAGTACCTAAAGGGCTGCCCATTAGATTTTGCGACCCAGGCTCGCTTATGAACACTGTCATACTTGGTCTGGGTAACTGTTCAAATGACATTAATATGGCAGAGTAAAGGTTACATGAGGGTTTCTCAACGCCCTTTCCTCCCCTATGAATTCACAGAAGGAGAGGGTTGAAAAACTTTTTATACACACATTTAAATTCTAAGTATTGAAGAAAGAAGATAAAAACATTGTTTAGCTCTCAAAGTGTCGTGTTTGTTTTCATTGTTTTGTATTATTATACAGACAAGCCCATTGGAGCATCTCTATAGGATGCATTTTGACAAAACAGGGAACCCCCAGGTTATGGCTCCCAATCATCTTCTATCATGTCTGTATAGCAAAATGAACTTTGAAAATAACTCCCAATTTTCTCTAAGGTACAATATTCATGACCACATTTGCATCAAAAGGAAAGAACCAAATTTGTCTGTACAAATATTACTGATGAGATCATAATATACCTTAAAAGAGCATCCTAAGCTATGGCATGATTTTTTTTTTAAGCAGAAGACAGAGGAAAGAAAGAAAGGGCATCATTCATTAATTCATGCCTTTATTTTTTTATAGCAATTCACCTGATGTCACTGCCAGTCGCTTGCAGTTTTAACTTAGTAGTAGTAGTGGTAGTAGTAGTAATATCTGTAACATTTATTTATCCTCTTTCTGAGAAACTCAGGGTGATTTACAAAGATAGGAAATTTTGAAACAAAATAGAACCCCCTCCAACCCACAACTTTGGAGCTAGGGGACAAGAAGGGAGTAACTCACTGTATTCCTGGCACAGGTTTCTGAAGTCAATGCCATGGCATGCCATTTGCAGGATGCCTGAAATTGTCATCAGTACTTTGGATTGAACTGTGAAACACACAGGCAGCCAGTGCAAGTGGTAAAAACATGTGTTCTGTACACCCTTCTAGGCACGCTTCTTAAGACCTTTGTTTCCACATTCAGTGCTCTTAAACCACTTTCAAAGGCAGTTCTATGTAGACAATAATAGAGTAATTAAAAGAAGAGTTGGATTTTCTACACCATTTAAGGGGACTCAAAGTGGCTGACAAAGCTTTCTGTTCTTCTCCCCAGAAGGAGAAGGAGTGTGGAATCAAATCCTGTGATTGTGAGATAGAAGTCGGACACTAACCAAAAGACCAAACTGGCTAACAGTTACTAAGGAATAAATCATAGGTGCCAAACTAGGCATAACTTGGTAGTAGCACCACAGTTGGACCACCAGACAGACCTGATAGAAGGCATTTCCTTCTCCTGCAGCACTGTCAATTCAGAGGAATCCAGCTCCACTGGGAATCAGGTGTACTCTGGAGTCCTCATCAGCTCTGCCTTCCTGGGCCAAGTAGCCACAGTGAGCTATCCGGTACCTATGTCAGTGCTCAGTCAGGAGAGAAAATTCACTCACTTTGGCCACTTCCCCATGCATGCCAGTTGACATGGAATGGGCACGCATGGGACCGGGAGGGGGTCCAAGATTGATCCCAGCCCAGCCCCATGGCATTCCCAGTGATGCAGGCTGGGTGCGGGTTAGCTGATCTTTGACCTGCAGATACAGCCATCACCATGCAAAATGTGCCAAACCCTGGCATGGGGGAGCAGCACCACCTCCCCTCTGCCACCTCTCTCCACACTGGAAGCCGGATTCCCATCAGCCCATCCCTGTGCTGCCAGCTGCAAATGAGAATCCCCCCTCCCTTAGCAGCAGAGAAAGCCAAGACTGGGCTGGGAGGCATTGAAAAAATAATAATAATAATAATAATAATAATAATAATAATAATAATAATAATAATAATAATAATAATAATAATAATAATAATAATAATAATAAATAATAATAATAATAAATTTCATAAATAATTTTAAAAGACCAAAAGCTGCTATGAGGTTTAGTGGCACTTGAGCAGTTTTGCGCACATCTGTTCCACTGGGAACCGTGAAAACGCTCACAAAGTTTAAAAGGGAGAAAATCAAGTCTTTATCATGATTGCCTTGGAGATCAGGAAATGGGGGTTGAAAAATTTTGGAATTGGAACAAAAATCAAGCCATTATCCTGCTTGCCTTTGTGATCAGGAAATAGGGGTGGAATATTTTCCTTGGAAAATGTACAAAAATTAAGCCATTATCCTGCCTGCCTGGGCAATCAGATTTTTCCACTCCCAAAAAATGTCAGCAGCTGCGATCTCCAATGAAAAGGGCAGAAACGGCAAGCACATACCACCTCCAAATGACCTGAGCACCTATCTCCTCCCCGAATAGCGTGGGACCGTCCCCATGCACAGTCTCAGCTCACTAACCAATGTGTGCTGGGACCCCAAACCATGCTCAGACTTGTCTTTTCGGGTACCAAATTTGGTCCTGGTCTGGCACGGTTTAGGGGGATTTGGTCTGCAGAAAACAGACCAAATAGAAAACACACAGGGACACCCCATGCCGAGCCTGGTTTCAGTACCGGACCAAATGTGCATGGGGATGCACCCTTCCTGATGCATTCCGACAACCGGTTTTCAGGAGTCACTGGGCCTAAGGATCTATATAGGTTTCCTGATTGACAGTTTTATTCTTTTGTCCACTCCTGTTTCCCAACATCCGGTTTCTTGGATCACTTGATGAGAGATGGAGGGGGAAATTCTCTTTATCCTTGCATAATTTTGGATATCTCCATTATGTCCCTTCCTAAACTAAAAATTTGCTACTTGCTTATTGCATAACCATTCTTTGCCTGTTCTGTTCACCAGTTGACCCCAGAGCAGATTAGAAAGTATTATGACACTTTATGACAAGGACATTGCTCCATCTCCTTGATCTTCATAGCTGTCCCAGCCTGCACTTTTTCAGCTTCTCTCCAGATCTTTGCAGGAAATAATTTGGTTGGTCTCATATTTAAACTACACATAAGTTTCCCAATGGGTAGATGCCCTGGCAAAGTATGGAGTTTTGTTTTGTTTTAACTGTTGCATATGATTGCAGAAAGAAACAGGAAAGCTTTCTCTAGAGAGAGAAGCTGCTGGAGGCATTGTCAGAGGACATAAAATCCTGTGTGACAGTATCAGGCATTCCAGAGGAAGAAAGGCAGACATGTTGCCAGAAGGTGCCTTTAAATTTATCTCTCATACCTTTCTTCAAGCAATGGACAGAGTTCCCACAGCAGTTATTAAGCTGATGTCCTACAAAAAACACAACTGGAGAGAAGCTGCAGCTGAATAGGAATAAATATTTTATCCCAGCTTCATCAAAGACATGTCCAGTCTCCTCTAAAATGTCTCTACCTGCAGAAGCCATCCTTAAAAAAAAAAAAATAGAACGAGAAACAAACCCTGGAGGCTTTCCAGGAGTCTGTAAAATGCAGAGATTCAGTAATCTGCAAAAAATAGATCATTAGATGGATGACCATGAGAAAACTAGCACAGCGGTTATTAGTGATAACTCAGAAGAGGACTGTGACTAGCCCAAGGTCACTGAACTGGCTTCATGGGGGAGCACGGAATCAAACCTGGGATTCTCAGATAAGAGTCCGGCTCCCTAACCACTAATGAAGGCAGAGCAGTGGCAGGATTGAAAGTCTCCATTCAGTCCATCCAAATTTACTACCAAAGAAGCTCAACCAAAGCTTTCCATCATTGCTGCCCCTTCCGATTCACGAGTCATAACTGGATGAAGCTCTGGTGGTCATCTAAGTGGTTACCTTTTACAGGTTGACCAGGAATTCTGCTTTGTCTACTGGCAATAACTGTATTCTAGCACCCCCTGACTATATCCCCACCACAATGGATCACAGCATCTTTTACCAGTGAGAGCAAGTTGCTCCCACTCAGGAGTAAGGCATATAGTTTTTTCACATTGTGCACCTCATTCCCATGTCCACTTCAAAGATGCAGCATAAGCAGATTTTCCAACATACTGGAAATGGCTCTGGAGGTCCGCCATTTTTGGCACAATGGAAGATTTGTGGTTAGATTGCAGCACCAGCAGGTAGATCTCATCACTGCCATGTAATTTTATAATGGCAGCAATAGTGCCTGAGAATGTCAAGGGCAGAGGGTGCTTGTCAAATCTTAATTGTCTTTGCAGAGTGCTGTTATGTCCAAGGGTGCCACCCGTGTGCAGATACCGCATCCCTCTGGCCTCCAAGAAGAGCCCTTGGTGTTCATGTATATGCAGCCAAAGAAATAAACTGGGCTGTAAAAGCAGCAAGTGCATTTGTTCAGGGTCTCCCAATCCACATCCCACTTCAAACATTTAATTTAGCACATCAAAGTTTTACATGTGTTTTGGAGCTTAGGTTAGGCTTGGGAACGTAGGGGTGGGAAGGGCTGTCATAAAAGATTACTATTTTCTTTTGCTCTCGCCCTAAGAAAATCATTGATGGAGGTTTGAAGGATTAGGAAATCAAGCTAATTTGTTTAAATAACTCTCTGATCATAGTAACATAACAGAATTGGATTTGCTAAGCAGAACTTAAGCTTTCAATACCTAGATTATATTGAGCTCCACCGGGAGAAAAATGTTCAAATCTAGTGATTTAATGCAAAACAGATTGTCACTTCTGGCCTATATACATTATTTACCCCAGGCTACTTTTCCCTCTAGATATTAACATCAAATATTTCTATGTACAAATTTCAAAAGTAGAGTAGAAATAAGGAGATTGGATTAATAATAAGGAGCTAAGCTTCTTGTTCCACCAAACAGGATCATTCAAGGAACAATGATGCTCTGAACAGCACCTGTCAAAAAAGCATACTTGCTAGTAGTAGTTTGGATCATTGTGTTTGGACACACAAAAGAATCAGACCAAAAAGCATATTTAGGTTGCAAGTCCCAGATCATGTTTATTTATAAAGCAATAAATATTCAAAGAAGCACAAATAAATTGCACGTGTGTGTGTAAACAAACTGTACAATAACTGAACCAAGTTCAGGAGCGATTACTGGAAAAAAAAGACTTCAAGAAACACATCATCATCCTGAGTGGGAGATACGTGGGCAGAGGAAGGGGCTTAGAAGCACTTGCGATGGACAATGGATGGACCGGCTTCATCATATTCTTGTTTGCTTATCCACATCTGCTGGAAGGTTGAAAGAGATGCTAAGATGGAGCCACCGATCCAAACAGAGTACTTTCTTTCAGGAGGGGCAATGATCTAAAGAAAGGAATCAGGCAAGATTTTCAGTAGGAGCAACATTTGAAATCATCAGTTTATTAAAACAACAATACACTATCCATCAAAAATCATAAAACAAATTCATGCATTAACTCAAAACTTTCCTGTAGCAACAACTGTAGTGCAGAACTTTCCAGCATTTCTTATTATGTGCAGATCATTACCAACCAGAAATAGAGCAATATAAAAATCACTTAGGGCACATCTACAAGCCGAAAATAATCCGGATTTAAGCTTGTTTTGCCTTGGAGTGTCTCCATGCACAGCTTTATTCCAGGCTACATCAGGCGTAAAAGAGGAAAATCCGCGGCAGAAAAGCCCCCCCTTTCAAACAGTACTACATCCAACTTTAGGGGGCAACCGCAGATTTTCCTGGGAGCATGGAGACACTTACAAGCATAACATTAGAAGGCTGTCATTTGCCCTGCATGCTTGCCGGCTACAAGTCAGCAGGCTCGCCCCTCTCGAATGAAGTTGACAAAGAGCAGGGGGAAAGCGGAAAGCGAAGCCAAGAGAAAGCAAAGGGAGGTGAAGACATACACACTCACGAGTGCAGCTGGCAAGGAGCAGGGGGAAAGAGGAAAGTGAAGCCGAGAGAAAGTGAAGGGAGATGAAGACACACACACACAGTTGAGGAAGAAATCGAGAGAAAGGAAGGGAAGGAATTTCTCTCCCCTCCTAATAATGAAGCCTCCACTGTGAAAGAAAGGGGCAGATAGCTGGTTTGCTTATGTGCTAAAATAGTTGCGTTACGTGAATGCAGGGCGCTGGATGACAGCTCAAGGGAGCCTGTCATCGCTCCAGTGGGCGGGGGGAGGGAAGAAAAGATGCAGGTTCACAAAAAGTGGCTTCCATGGGCACAGGAAAGTATGATTTTAATCCATATTGCCCCAAACCACATGGGGACTCTTTATTGTGAGTTACAACGTGGATTTTTATTAATCACTAGCGAAGCAACCGGCTCCCATGGAGACGCGCCCTTACTGTCTCAGGATGAAGCCGCTGTTTCTTAACAGTTGTCATCTGTAACCCTTCACTTCCACTACTGTTTCTTATATTTAAAAAGTAACTTGTTTGGAGACATCAGTACCCAATATTCACACACATTTTAAATTTAACTAAGGCCATTTCTGCACTAGGCCTTATTCCAGAGTATATCTCACAACAGGGGCCTACTATCTACATGCTAAATGCAGACCATGACTTTTCTAGAATAAGGCATAGTGCAGAAAGGGCCTTGAGCTAATGTTATTTGGTAACCTTGCCCTGACCTGAATGTTCTTCTTTCAGATATAAAACATGTCCTCTCACCTTGATCTTCATGGTGCTGGGAGCCAAGGCAGTAATTTCTTTTTGCATACGGTCAGCGATACCAGGATACATGGTGGTGCCACCTGAGAGCACATTGTTGGCATACAGATCTTTACGGATGTCAATGTCACACTTCATGATGCTGTTATAAGTAGTTTCATGAATACCAGCCGACTCCATACCTTAGAAAGAAAATGGTTAAGATAATGAGTAACAGAAGACAGAGGAAAGAGATTAATGGATTTAAAAAGTTTTAACAGAAAGCTTTATATCAAGCTAACTAACTAATAGGGATATGCATGGGCTTTGGGGGGTGAGGGTTGTATTCCATTTGTATCAAACTGAATGCAGGAAAATTCTTATTCAAATTTCCAAAACTGGTAGGATTCGTATTCAATATGAATGTTCAATCTTATACAAATCCCATACATATCCCATACAAATGCATATGAATAGCATACAAATCCCATACAAATACATATAAATAGCATATAAATTCCATACGAATCCCATACAAAGCTTCATACAAATGTATCAAAACATTTGACTCAAATTCAAATGTCATTCTTCAGATGTGCCACCATTCTATTCAAATCCAAATGTCTGAATTTGGTCAAATTTTGAATGTTACGAATATTCATGCACATCCCTAATAACTAAAACCAGTATCTAGGTTAAAAGCTAATCAACAAAACAAAAAACAAAGCTGAAGTGTGAAAGGGTATTTTTGGGAAATTCACACTTTCCCTCCATGCCCTAGGGAAAGCAGCAGGATGCTCTAGGCATCCACACTTGCAGAAAGCTAGAGCATTTGAATCTTACACAGAGTGTGAGTGGCCACCCAGACGATACCCAGTGCAGAGCTCTTGTAATGGCACCAGTGAGCCTGAGTCATTTGGACAACCTGGGCACGCAGCTTATAATCATGCCTGCACTGCCAGTTACATGCTCGTCCTACATAACTTCCAACCAGAAGACGGGCAGAAGGAGCAAGCAGACCCTTATCAGTTCTGCCCCTAGTATACACATGGTGAAGTTGTACTGTGTGTGGGATGCTCCGGAACACGTGGAGCATTTCTGGTAAAGAAACAGCTCCATAAAGTACAGACACTCTGCACTACTGGGTGTAGTATAAAAAGGCCCTGCGTTCTGCAGTTTTTCCAGTTATGTGATAGTTGCAGAAAAAGCTTCTCTTTATCTTGGTATGGTGCAGAAATGTAGCTCATGCAGAACTTTAAATCTCCATAGATGTCTTAATCATGGGGACCTTGTACAGATCCAGAGGATTCAGAAACACAATCACTGTTATTGCAGTATTGCATTGATTCATTATTTTACACTTAGCAGTGCACATTCCCTAGAGAAGATTGGGATTATATGCTTGGACAATGGAATATTGCATAAAGCGCCCTTATATCAGGACTTTAGATGAGTATTTATGGCACATAAAAAGTTTCACTCATATGCTGGCATAGCCCAGTCCTCATGACTAGACCAATTAGATATGATGTGATACCGTGCAAGACAGTGATGCTTACAAGGTGATAGCTTGCATGGTGAGAACTGGAAGGCACAGCAGATATGTTAGTAAGCGCAGTTGAAAGAAGAGAAATATAGAGGTCAGATTTATGAAGGCAACAGATGACCAAAGTCTGAGTGGAAGCCTAACTGTGAGCTTAGGGAGGTGGGGGGACACATCAGAAGAATGAACTGTTGGCGTGCCAACGTATTAGCTGACAGGTGGCTGCCTAAAGTGATCTGAAATTTGATCTATAACAAGACAGCAGCTGGTGAGCAACTGCTTTTAAACACAGAAGGCTTAAAGTATAAACATTTGTTGAATCCATCAGACGTACTTGGCAGAGAGGAGACAAACTGTCATCTCAGTTGGTCTTGGAAATATGGACCTACGCTGGCTTCTATGGACCTTCAAGCCAAATTCTTGGGCAAAGTTCTCAGATATGGATGCAGCACATATCTCCATTCATTTCAACAGCTCTTATGAAAAACTGCCTCTGGCACCCACCCGGAAATGCAAGAAACCACCACACCACCACTTCCTGGTTCATCCAGTACACTGGATCTCAGGTATGTACACATTCTAAGAGCTGAATTAAAGCACACCAATGTGTGTCAGGAAATGCCAGTGGCTCAGAACTACACTGTTCTATTACTTTATGGGAACTCTATTATGATAACGTTGACCTGGCATAATCAAAAGTGGACTTGTGAATTTCAGCCCTAAAAAGACAGCAAAAGGATTTTAGCAGTTGAGACAAGGGTTCGCCAGAAGACTTACTCTTTGAATATACTCAGAATTATGTTAACAAATAAAAATATGTCATAAACATTTGTTCTGCTTGCTTTCTACCGCCCCCCTCCCCCCTTGAACTCTGCTATTATTAAAATAGGGACTTCCACACAGAACAAGCTGTGTCTCTGAAGGATTGACATGTGTGCCTTTGGTGATCCTATCTGGCTCAAACACCCATTCCAACAGGCCGTGACAAGAGTTATTCAATGTGTAGAACTAGGGAGCTAGCCAAAAACGTAGGTATTCATATGGGATAATCATGTGGAATTTGAAGCACATGGGTGAGGTGGAGTTACATTCTGCCTCCTCTGCTGTTCCTTAGTACATGAAGGGTTGCCCGAACAGTGGGATAATTGGCTTTAACTCAATCAACTCAGATGAGAGACCAAGAGGATCAAGTTATTAGGCTTCAGATACATTTGCTTATCTAGACTGATGCCAGCAGCAGCATGGGGATTGAGGCAGCCAGGCAGCCCAGACAGGTTCATTCCATGATTGAAAGCTTTGCTTTTTCTTCCTCTTCCTGGGTTCCATGTGATGCTATGCAGAAATGAGGCTTTCAGTAGCACCACTGATTTGCCACCACTGTCCATGGTCCCAGTCTGAAAGCCAGTGGTGGTAAATGCAATCATTCTTAGGACCTCACTATACCCAAAAGATGAAACTGTCCACTAATAGTCCTTAGAAGATCAAAATACTGTGCCACCTTGTCATACCTTTATAATAGGGAAGATACTCCCTGAGGTAATAGTCATCCGGGAGGTACTGTCCAAAAATTGTTGAACCCCATTATCCCCAAATGTTTGTAAACCACCATTCCTTCAGAATAAAACTCTACAAATATGATTAAGGCTGCATCTACACACAGTAAGACAAAATGGTTCAAAAGGAGTTTAGAAGCAGCAGCAGCTGCATTCTAGTGTCTTAATCCACATTAAACACCAGAAAACACACTTCCAAAATGCATTCTCTGGCCTTTAATGCAGATTTAGAGGAGGGATGGGAACTCTGCTGCCTGCATGTCATCATCTTCTAGAGGCCTCTTTTGCATTGCTTTTTTTAATGTGTATGGATGCAGCCTATGTCTTGTTTACTCGTTCTTCTTTCTGCTATTTCAGGCACTCTCAATCACAATATATTTAAGATTTCTCAGAAACTGGATGATGTTAACTAGGGTAAAGAAACTGGAATGTGTGCTTCTTGAATGCTTCACACATGACACCACTTACCAATAAAAGATGGTTGGAAAAGAGTTTCTGGGCAACGGAAGCGTTCATTTCCTATTGTGATGACCTGGCCATCTGGCAACTCATAGCTCTTCTCTAGTGAAGAGGAGGAAGCTGCAGTAGCCATTTCATTCTCAAAATCCAGAGCAACATAGCACAACTTCTCCTTAATATCACGAACAATCTCACGTTCAGCTGTAGGAACAAACCCAAAAGTTCATGACAGGAAAGCAGAGTCAAAAGGCAAGGAACAAAAACAAAGAATGACTTTGGGGCGGGGGGAATATAGCCATCGGTGTGGTGTTTTTCTGTATTTCTCAACTACCATTGAACTGGGAGGTGTTTGTCATTTCAAATTACTTTTAAGAAGCTTCCCTGGATGCCTAAGAATGGGGTTAAATGGAGAAAAAACGGCCCTGACAAAAACAGACACTGAGGTGGTTACCTCAGATGACACAGGATTCTGGGAGCAGGCAATGGTGGAAAAGTGTAAATGGAGGTGAATATATAAGGAAAGGAAATGTGTTTTACAGCTTTTGTTTTATTTTTCACTGAAACCCAGTTAAATTGCACCGACAATATAAAAAATGTTTTTGACTCATTCAATGTTTTGCTGTTGAGTCTGTCTGGACTACATATTTTTTAAACTAACGCTTTTCAAATGTACCTCTGAGAATCAGAAGCATTACCCACCCTGTTCAGAAATGAACCTAAACTGGGCTTACCAGTGGTCACAAAGGAATAGCCTCGTTCTGTTAGAATCTTCATGAGGTAGTCAGTCAGGTCCCTACCAGCCAGATCCAAGCGCATGATGGCATGAGGCAGAGCATAACCTTCATAGATAGGGACGTTATGTGTAACACCGTCTCCAGAATCAAGGACAATGCCTGTAAGATACCAAGGATCAGATATGATTTTAATGCTACAAATCCCGTAAACACTGATTTGAGATTAAGTGCCACTGAACTCAGTATGGCTTACTTTGGAGCAGACATGTAGGCTACTTCTACATTTTCAGCATTAGTGTGGAACACAGAGCTTGTATTGGGAATCCTGCCCACAGCAGCCAACATGGTAGATGCTGTGATTGGCCTTCAGAATTGTTTCTAACAAAAGTTTCCCACCTCTGATGTTGCAGTCAGGGTTTATTTATCTATTTAATATTTTTATTCAGCAATAATAGTTACAATTTAATAGCAATAAAGCATAATGTGTAATAAAATATGTATTATATACTAATGTACGATTATAATATAATGCATACATGCATACAAAACAATATCTTTTAACTACTACCTACATCCTTATCTATAAGAAAATAAGATATATAATTTAACTAAAACAATCCATTAATATATTCTTTTTTCTATCCATATGTCTATATTGTCATAAATCTAACAGTGTATTAAACTACTGTAATTTATTATCTCTTAATAAATTATCACATAAATAAGTAATATATTCTCCAGCTCCATAGTTCATAAAAACAATTTTCTATATTCAATGCCTAATTTTTTTTCATGGTACAGCACAAATGGCCCTGAGCTCCACACACCACTTGGACTAGACTAGCTGCCCACACAGTAGAAAGCTGGACCAACCCACAGACAGGTACACTCTGGAGACTGCTATAAAATGGTCTGCTATTGGTGTGCACTCCAGTACCATTTTTACACCACAGAGTAGGTCAGCCACTTGGGAAATGCTCTGTTTCCATGACACAAGAGACTGTTCTAGCATGTGGGCAGACCCCATATGCCCTGATGACAGCATGGTCCTCAGGGGGAATACAGAAACTGAACTGTTGTACAGTCCTGAACTGGAACGACATCAGATCATTTCAGAACCTGTGTAGCATGCCGGAAAAACATACAAACTGCTGAGAATTCCGAATTCAGGCTTCTTATAGAACTCAAGGAAATAAACTGTCATGTTAAAGTCATTTCTTTATCTCACCGAAATACTCAGGATGAAGACTTACTTAAATTCAGCTGTATGGTTTAGTTTTTCCTTGTTCCAATTTTACTCACATACAGTTTCATCAGCTTATAATATTCTTATATAAATGCCATTACTCCCAAAAGTTTTAATTACTTAATAACTATCTGATGCCATAGGTTAAATGGCATGGCCCTATAATTTTTTTCTAGTCTTCCATTAATTAAAGAGAAACTGTGTTAAGATTTTTAATTGTAATGCATTCCAAAATTCCTTGCTGCAAATATACAACTGATGGACATTATTTAAATATCAACCTTAATATTCACAGTGGATGTCCTTCACCTCTTAGAATAGTGGTTCTTAAACCAGGATTCTCCAGATGTTCTTGGAGTGCTGGGAGTTGTTGAGGAACATGTTCACCAGACATCTCTCACAAGAGTGGTAACAACTGTGTGGGTCTTTCCCACCTTATAATTTTCTTCGAACCAGATAATTATAGCCAGGTGAATCTAGTATGAGCATTTTGCAATAGAGCTAAGCACAAGGAAAAACTATGAAGCAGAAAAGCCAGTTGACTTTTACCTGTAGTACGCCCAGAAGCATAGAGAGACAGAACAGCTTGGATGGCCACATACATAGCAGGCACATTGAAAGTCTCAAACATGATTTGGGTCATCTTTTCACGATTAGCTTTGGGGTTCAGAGGGGCCTCTGTGAGCAGGGTAGGATGTTCCTCTGGAGCAACACGCAGTTCATTATAGAAAGTATGATGCCAGATTTTTTCCATGTCATCCCAGTTAGTGATAATGCCATGTTCAATTGGGTATTTCAAAGTCAGGATGCCTCTTTTGCTCTGAGCTTCATCACCCACATAGGAGTCTTTCTGGCCCATACCAACCATAACACCCTACAGAAGAGATAAGGCAAATACGGAATGCAGAGCATTATGAGACAGTGAAACACAGGGATAGTCAGCTTAGTACATTCCAGACATTACAATTTATGTTATTCCTGGCTCTTAATTATACAACCTCAACCTGATGGAAGCTGGATTTCAGTTTCTGGAAAGTACTATACTGGCAGCCTCTGAAACAGACAAACTGGCTGAGAAAAATATGAAGAAGGAAATAAGTGCCTTTTCTACATTGGATCTACTCTGGATTATATCTCAGAATAGGAACTCACCATCCACATGCTGGTGCAGACTATGGCTGGCCCTGAATGCAGTTTGTATTCTATGCACATGGCAGGCTCCTATTCTGGAATATAATCCAGAATAAGGGCAAGTGCAGAAAGGGCCAAAATCTGAAAAAGGTAGGAACAAATATTGATCTACCACAAACACTTGCATTTAGTTAAACTGAACCTTCTATCCTTCACTCCTGGGCACTGTAATTTTAAATGTAATTCATTTTAACTTATTGTCTACTACACGTCAGCTTATTATAACCCACCCTGTAATTCTGCAGTTTAGGACAGGATATAAAAAGTTATTCTGGACATTTCCCTATGTCCATAATTTCCTTCATTTTGCTCAAGGAAATTAGTTTCTTTGTTGGATTACTTATTGGTTTGGAGTTTTGAGGAGCAGTAACTGTGTCCACACCACCATGCCCCTTCCCAGATCTCAGCCTCATCTGGATGGTGCCTAAGGGACATGAACTGCTGCATTCTAGGAACAGTGCCGAGTAATTATATGAAAAACTTGAAAGAGATTAGCTTTCTGTGATTAGGAAGGACAAGCAAGATACTGTTTAAAAACTAAAAGTTAAATTGGCATATATCAGAGATTATCCCTGGTTTGTTGCCAATAACGAGTCTGCTGAAGTCTCTTTCAACAGCAATAAATTTTAGGGGAGGTAGCAAAGGGTAGGACACAAAACAAGCCAAAAAGGAAATAAATTAAACAAAAGGCAGAAAAATTGAATGTGAGAAATGGACCAGATGATTAAAAGTGAAGAAGGCAATAAAGGAACATAAATGAAAAGGTAAACACTAATGGAGTCGTGAGGTAAATAATGTATGGCATGTCTGAACATAGCTTCACCCCTTTGAATGACCTTGAAGAAATGACAGTCTAATCCTATCCTATCTTACATGTTTGTTGTGTGAGTAAATTGAAGTAATTCTATAAACTTCATTTAGACTCATTAACTGTATTCAGATATAACAAAAGGAGCATCTTGGAGAGACAGTGTGTGGCCGTCGTGTTCCCAAGCCTTCTCTTATCCACCTTTTCTAGCACATAATGTTTATGAGGCAGGGAGGCAGTGGAATGTGAACAACATCCTAAAGCCTTCTCTAAGCCACCTCAGAGGTGCTTTTCTTGCCGTGTCATAGCCATTGAGGAAAGAGTATGATGGATCTGTTTATAAATTAAGAATTATGGCATGCGATGGTGGAATCAGTTCAACTGGCAGACCAAAGATACAATTTAAGATCCAGGAGCTGTTAACTCCATTAGCTTCTCAAGTTCTGGCAAGGGAGTGGGAAGCACACTTCTCATGTAACATGATGCAGTTGTTTAGAAATGCCAACACGTAGGAAGGAAGACGATTCTATTAAGGAGACCACATGTAAGTGCCTGCAATTCAGTAGGCACTCAGAAGAACTTCAATATTGTGCTGCCCCAGCTGAGAAAGTTGTACAAACTACCACAAGGAGGACATATTTATTGAGACTAGGAGGTTGCATTTATGTGCATTCATCAAGTCAATCTCAGGAATACTGGAGAGTTTTTATTTTGTATTTTAAGAGGAAGAAAACAGTTTGGTTTTTATTTTCTGCAGATAAAGGAAGATGATCTAAGGAAGAGGGAAGGAGGGTGGCAAATTCAGAAACCTGTAAAACATCTGCGAGAAAGGGAAAGGAGAAAAGGTTGCAGAGATGGCAGAAGTGTGTGTGTCTGTGTCTGGCACTCACCACTGGGCTATCGGAACTTCAGGAAGCAAGGCAGAAGGGCTATAATCTCTGGGCACAGGATGATAATTTGACTTTGCCTGAACAGATATCAGAAGACCTGGCTACAGCTCTTGCTCCTTATTAGGGACCTCAATTTAAGCATTGCCGAAGGAAAGAAGAAATATATCAGCAAATGAAAACGCAGGTGAATATAAAATGTGAATATGGAACTTTGGAATAGTCTACAATCCAAACAGAAATTCACTTCTCTATAGAAGAGAGGGGCGGTGACCTATATGCTTGATAAAAAGCATCCTCAAAGCTCTTGCTTGCTCTGTGCTTCTTGGGTTATTTTTAAAACAGATAGGGAAGACAGGTTCCGATCCAGCAATGGTCCTCAATCGGTGGTTCTGACTTGGATAAAGAAGGTGGGGGTTCAGAACCAGCAGTGGTTCTCAATGAGGAGTCACAACTTGGATAGGGAATGTCAGTTCAGACCTAGTAGAGGTTCTTAAACATAGCCTCCCCTCCCCCAAATAACTGATGGGACACAGAAGCAATCTAAAGTAGGGGGAAACTTTCATGACAGTTACAACAAATTTCCTGTTCCACTATTTCAGATGTACAGGGTGGATTTTAAGCAACAGCAATCGAAGATGGCTACAGGTAGGACCCTAAGTAGTTCAGTAACATCTGGAGGGCCACAGTTGAGCCCCCGTTTTAGAGGAGAAAGCTGACCCAGATAGGATACGGTTTTACAATGGAGCCATTCATTGACACCTATGACTAAATACAGAAAAATTACAATGTGTGTAAACAGGTTGTTGTTGGTCACCATCAAGTTGTGTTTGACTCTTGGTTGACCGCACAGGCATCTCTATGCAGTTTCCACGGAAGAGACAGAGAAAGGGTTCGCCACTGCCCAGTTCCAGGGAAGACACAAGGGACTGGACCACAAACGCTCTCCTTCCCAGGCTGTGCCCAGCTACAGCTCCCCACCCGCATGTAAACCTATAAAGGGGGTCTTGTTGTTGTGCTGGGGCGACCGCTCTCCAAGTGAAAAACAGCTGCCCGACGCCCGGGCCTTAGGAGAAAAAAACAGACGCGGAGGTTAGGCCGCTTACCTGGTGCCTGGGGCGGCCGACGATGGAAGGGAAGACAGCGCGAGGGGCGTCGTCTCCCGCGAAGCCCGCCTTCACCAAGCCCGAGCCATTGTCGCACACGAGGGCGGTGGTCTCTTCGTCGTCGCACATCTTGGAGGGCAAAGAGGGCGCTGAAAGAGACAAGAGATCGGCAAGGGATGAGCGGGGCTGGACTGGGCTGGGCTGGGGGGCCGACGGAAGGATGAGGCCGGAGTGCCGAGCTCAGATCGGCCCGATTTTCTCTCCCCGGTACCGGTTGGCGTCCATCGGCCAAAGCGGGGCCCCCGACGGCAAGAGGCGCGAGCTCCCCAATCCCCCCGCCACGGCCCCTGCCTGGGACTGCAGGGCGGAGCGGGACGAAGGCGGCACGCAGACCCCAGGCAACAGGTTCTCTTCGACGCGCTGCTACGCAGCCTTGCGGCAGCCCCCAATAAATGAATGGATGAATGAACTTCCTCGGCCGCCAAGCGACTTGGTCGCGCTTCCTCGCTTCCCCCGGCGCGCCTCCGTTTCCAACGGGTCGGAATCCGAGCGCGCATCGTTCAATTAGCCGCTGTGTTTGTTTGCTTGCGTTGCTTTAGGGAATTCCGGTTCCAACATGAGCCGTCCTAAAGGGCTTGTGGGTCACGTCTGCACACCTCTAAAGTCCCCAGAGCTTGAAGGGGTGTTTTTTTTTGGGGGGGGGACACTTTCAGACGCGCTTTGTCCGCGAGTTTGGCTGCTTTGCGTGCAGACCCAGCCGGTCTCGATAGACGTCTCGATCCGTCCCTTTGTTTAGCCAACTCCCTCGCAAGCAAGCAAGCAAGCAAACGTCGTGGAGAAGCAACGCCTAACTAAACCACCCTCGTTTACTTTGAAACGACTTGTCGGCGATAGTTTCGTCTGGACTTTTGCGCGCAACTCAGCCGGGAGGCTCCGAAGCGCAAGTTCTGTGGCTGCGTTGCGCGCCCGTTTCCCTGGGAAGGAGCCCCGTTGGCCGAAGGCAACGCGGCTTCCTTCCGAGTAAACGCGCGGCGAGTCGCGTTCAGCGCTCCGGCTGGCGCGGCTGCTCAGCTCGCGGTCGCGCTGCCCAAACCTTCGCCCGTCGACGCCCCTGCCCGGGTCCCGGGAGGCCGCCGCCCTTCCCGCGCCCGGCGCAGCCCTCGTTCTTGCGCACTCGGAGCGTGTCGGCGGCGGCGGCGCGACTCACCAGCTCGACGCGTCTCGCGCGGGGTCCGTAGCGCCGGGCGGCGGGTCGCGCCTTCGAGGCAGCGCCGCCCATTTATACTCGGCGGGGCGGCCGCGTCGCTGCCGGACTCGTGGGGGACAAGCCGGGCACCTTGTCCTTATTTGGTCGGCCTCGCGCCATTGAGGAGCCGCGAGGCCATTAATGGAGTCAGGAAGGCAAAAGGCGCAGCCGGGCCGAAGCACCTCGGGGCCCCGCGCGGCCCATGTAAGGGAAGGGAAGGGGCTGCGGGCGAGCGGCAAAGGGGGATGGCCAAATAGGGAGCCCGTTTGTAAAAACCAGGGGTGGGGAAAGAGGGGGGGGTCACTTCTGGAGGCCAGTGAAAATATGTATCAATGAATGGAAGTGCGACGCCCTCCATCCCAGGTCTCCAAAAAGAAAAGAAAAGAAAGACCCCCGGCGCTGGCTTGGGAAGATCCACGAACTCAGCTTTATTGAACGATACGGAGCAGCAACTTTGGCTTCCAAAGCTGCTCTTTCAGAAGGCAGCAGCCTGATGCCTTCCGTTTTCAGTCGGTGCCTCGGGCTTTCCTGGCCAGCGCTCGCCCTGAAATCTGTTGCCCAGTTCTGCTGCCCCTCCATGTATTAGCTAATGCGCATCATGCCTCTCCCGTCCCAACTAACTTTTCTTTTTCTTCTTCCCTTCTCCCGATGTGGTCTAAACATTAATGCCCTATTCTTTCTTTTCTTTTCTTTTCTTTTCTTTTCTTTTCTTTCTTTCTTTCTTTCTTTCTTTCTGGAAGTAGTTTCATAAAAATCTAAATCAAAGTTTTAGGATAGAATGGGGATCAGGGAGATCTACCACTGCAGCATTTTGTGGCAGAATGGCGGCTTTGTGGGGCTTCACTCATAACAATGTCGGAAACGGCCCGCTGGATCGGGACTCGTGGCCCATCTGGTACAGCAGTGCTCTGGCAGTGGGCAGCCAGCTGTCTAGAAAGCCCACCAGCAAGACACCAGCTTGCCCTGTTTGCTTCTCCCAACAGCTGGCACTGGAGGCATAAAAACCTCCCAAACCTCCCCTGACCGTAAGACATTCAGTTTTCATTTCTTTTTCCTCCCTGTCCCAGTAAGATCCATTATTGCTGCCTGCCAATGTTTTCCAATAGGTTCAAATGGGAGCTATTTGGGGGTAGGAGGAATGGGTCACTAAAGTATTTCTGCACATCTCCACTGGCGATTCCTCCCAGTTATGCAAAGATAGCGGATACAAATTCTCTGCCGTTAATATATTTCATAAGTATGAACCAGTTTGATATAGTAGTTAGGGAGCCTCACTCTTTTCTGGGAATACAGGGTTTGATTCTGGACTCCTCCACAAAGCCAGCTGGGTGACCTTGGGCTAGTCACAGCTCTCTTCTGAGCCCTCACGGCCCCACCTACCTCACAGGGTGTTCTGCTGTGGGGAGAACAGAACGCTTTGTCAGCCACTTTGAGTCCCCTTAAATGGGTGAGAAAGTGAGGTAGAAAAGCCAACTGTTCTTCTTAATTAAATGCAAAGGTAGGGTTTTAAAAAAACACAAATATTTAAGCATATAAGTTAATGACATCTGTAGGTATAATGACCAGGACTGTGTCAAAAAGGAGCACCTCAGAGAGACAGTGTGTGGCCTTTATATTCCCAACTCTTCCCTAATCCACTTTGTCTAGCACAGAATGTTGAGAGCTCAGGAAGAGCAGATTAGTGTGTAAACAACCCCACCTCAAAGTGTTCTCTCAGCCACTTCTGGGGCACCTCAGAAAGAGTAGTGTGTGGCACACATGTTCCCAACCCTTCTCTATACCACCTTTTCTAGCACAAAATGTTCAGGAGACTGGGGGAGGGGAGACTGAGGTGTGAACAATCCCACCTTGAAGCCTTCTTAAGCTGCCTCAGAGGCATCTCAGAGACATTTCTTTCTTTCGTCTAGAATATTGAACTGAGGAAGTATTTCTAGCTGTTCTGGCATCTCATCTCACAAAGTTTTGCATGCTGTGAGACCAATGAAACTGCATCCTTGAGGGCAGACTTCTCAATCTGTGATCTTCCTGAACAAATTTTAGCATTCCCTGTCAGCCCCGCAGAGTCCTGGACCAAAGTTTGACCAAGGGAGCACACTATTGAGTCTAATTCCCTTCTAAAGACTTACTGATGTGCCCTCATTTCCATCACTTTCATCTAGCTGGAATGCTCTCAGGTGAGTCGTTTCTACTCCGGTCGGTGTTTTATTCCTATTGAATAATCTGCATGTCAGCACTGCATTTTATTTCATGATGGTGGAAATTCCTAGCATTGTAGCAAGGATCCACCCAGGGGAAGGATTTCGTGATCTCATGCAGTCGTTATTACACCCGATCATAACTACATATTTGACAACTGATACAGGGTCATGGTTTGGAGCACAGCTCAGGAGCTGAAGAGAGCCTAGATCAGGTTGTAAATGAGCCATAATTACAGAGACACTTTAAGCAACTGAGTACATCTTATTTTCAGGCAATATGAGGATGATCATATTATCGTAAGATTAATTTATCAGTGTATTGAGAATGAATCTTCATTGTTGTTTAGCAGAATTGCTATTTCTCTCATTTGATGGGACATGAGGCATACAGATTCTCCAAAATACTCCTGTAGCCTTTGCTTATTAGAACAGGGTGTTTGAGAGCCCAGTAGTTATGACCTTTTCCTTTCATTCACTGTGGGGTTTTTTTGTTTGTTTTTTTGCAATAAGATTTTATGTGAACCAGCTACATGTTGTAAGTACGTTTCTTTAATCCTGTAGAACTGATGTTCTAATAAGTTGGGAATACACACAAGCTTTTACCCTACAAACTCTGAAAAGAGGATAGATCCTGCAACAAAGGCTGGCTCCTTGCTTTTTAAATATGGGAATTAGGTGAAAAATCTGCTCTGGTTCTCCTGATCAGTTGTGTGTCTTCTATTATGGCAGAGGAAGAAAAAAAAATCCCACCTGGCTTCATTTAAAAAGCCACAGGCTCATGCTATTTCCATCATCCCATCCCATCTCAGTCCACCTTATCAATTTATTTGTGTAGCACCTTTCCAAATAAAGTTGTTCAAGGTGGTTTACAAAAAAAAGGGGGGGAAGAAAGAAAAAAAGAAACACACTGTAATATAAGCAATACAAAGTAGTATGTTATTAATCAGAAAATACAAAATTCCAAAAAAGAACAGGCAAGAAAGAAGAACCTTCATGACTTTCTTTCCAAGCCACCACTACTCCAAGAATAGGTCTACAGCATCCTCTGTCTTACAAGTGGCCCAAGGCAGGAGTGGGAAAGAGGAGAGGGAGCTCCATGCCAAATGCGTTCTTTGCACAGCATTTGCCAAAATTCCTGGTATGGCATTCTTGGCAGCGCACTACTCTTTGAAGAGCTGCCATGTAGCTTAGCCCTACTAAGTCCTTATGCTATTAGATCAATTACCCACTCAAATACCGTCCCTGGAGCCATAGAGGAAATTGCATGTAGTTTGCCATACGTGAAGAACAAAGATATAGGCAAGATCTGCATGACGGCAGGTTCTGCTGCTTGAAGGCCAGACTCAGAGTGCTTCCTCTGGCTCCATTGGTGGGAAAGATGATTGTCTCATCCCATTCCCACCCCTGACTGAGCTAACATTAAAGCTGTGGAGCTTTCATTCCCCAGCAGTGTCAAAAGTTTCTGTCTGGCTCTGTTTCAGAAGGTACCAGAAGTGGCCCCAGGAGTTTGCCATTTTCTGTGTCCTCCAAAACAAGCCAAATAGATTGCATAACAGGTAGATCAGAACAGCCACTGTTGTCCTATCACAGAACAGCACTGGGTCAAGAAGAGGATGGAAAATGTCATCAACACGCATGGCATCCAGCTATGCATGAAAAGCAGCTCTGGCAGTACTTTCACTCCCCTGCAATGGTATAGTGGTTTTACGAGTAAAGGAGTATGCAATCCCTCTGACCATCATGATTTCCCCTGACACCAATTCTGCACTATGCAGCTCCTGCCATAGTAATAGGACTGTATGGATGACATTCATCAGAAAGCTTACCTGGTCAGTGCATGCTTCTTTAGAAGGATATGTAGCATATGTGAAGCAGCTCTTAAAGGAGAAGGTAAATAATACATCAGCTGAAATAAGCCCCATTAAGGTCATGTTGAAACATATTCTGAATGTTTGGTGAAGAGGATTCTGAAATGGCTGTAGCCCTAGGATGAGCCAGATTTGGAGGCCAATGCAGCTTATCATGCTAGGAGCAGGGAAAACTGGTGACATTGGCCCAGTCCCTTGTTCTCCACCTAATACACACCAGGCCGGTTAGTGCACACAGGGTGAGCTCCCAGACAGAATGTCTAAACTTGAATGAACGGTTTCTTAACCAGAAATGGCTCCTTCCATGTAGGAGTCCATCACACGTGCACCTACTATTTATTAGTGCTGGAACTGGTAAGGCTCTGGTGGGACCATTCACATGTCTTCCATGTTGGGAGGCATGCAGAAGGCTCGTGTGTTGTGCCATGCACACAGACTGACACAGCATGAGACCTGGTTGGCTTGATGATGGCACCATGCACACACGCTAGCACCAGGGTCAACACTGGGTCTCAAAGACACCTGCCATCCGGGCAGCCATCTGCTCCTCAGGTAAGTCCTAGAGAAGTTTGGGGAGAGTTTGTATGCACTGAGCATCCATAAACCTAGTGCATATGTGGGTCATTTCATCCTTTGCTTCCCACGACAGGAAGCAAAGTGTGAAAAAGGAAGTGTAAGAAGCTGCCTAATACTCAGTTAGATAGTCGCTCCATCTGGATGTCTGTAGTCCTACTGGAGATGTTGGGAGTTGGGTCATACAGTGTGAAAAGCAAATGCTCTATCCCTGAACCAAGACACCCCCCCCCCAATTAATTGTCTGCATGTAGGTGTTCAGAATAGAACACCGTGCCCATTACTAAAACTGGTGTGACCTATACTAAGCCCAAGAGATCAAGAAGACATACAGCTGTCTCTCTCCTATTTGCAAGGAAGTTAGGGGTGTATTTTGGCACCTATCTGGTTTAATTTGAATGTGAATGACCTTCCAAAGAACATGATGTTCACATGCTAAAGGTTTTGACAAGCACTTAAATGCATTACTCTATACCAGTGATATGATGCTGATGTTCCTGACACAGGCAGGGGGTGAGAAGTCCAAGAGTAATACACTTGTTTTCAGAAAGAAAATAACCAGTGGAGAAATGATCAGACAGGTTGGTTTGCACCATTTCTTTAATTACAGGTTTTTAAAATTATTATTTCTTTACAAATGTCCACAACAGTCCAATTACATGATACAAAATTGGCAGTATGCAAACCAGTTTACATTCCAATCCCCACTCCGACAGATATCACATTCATAAAGGCAGATTCATCCTGTTTACCTTTAATTACAGATTCTAGGAAACATTAACTGCCATTCCTAAGGTTTAAAAAGTCAAAATCTAAACTATGGATACTCTGGGATGCTCCAGGCTCTTCTGCTCACACACTGTGGCACCACCTCTGTCTCAGAGCATCCAGCGGTGTCCCAGAGCACCTCAGAGTGTCCAAAGATGTGGGTCAGTCTTTACTGCTTCACAGCTTCTCCAGGAGCTGCTAGGGAGCTCCTAGTGAGTTCCCTTATGCAGATTTGCCCTTGTTTTCCTGGCGCAAACCCTGCATGGGAGCACGGCAACTGCACAAGCCCACACCATTCATAATCATCGCTGCAATTGCTAAGTGCATGGTGGAAGTTGCCACAATTACCATGGTGATATAAATGGTCTGGGACAGACCTTCTGCACCATGAACTCTAGTAGTAAAGTTGGAGAGAACACCAGAGCTCACAGTGTGAATGAAAGCCACCATCCCTGAGCTTAACTGCACTGGAATGATATATCATTCCAGGCAGTTAATTGCAAACCGGCATAAAGTTTGGAGTCAGACTGATGACCTCTCCTTAGAACACGCTTCATATTTTCATGAATGGAAGACTGCATTGGATCTCCATGATCATATTTTGCACATATAAGTAGCGTTATGCAATGTGTCATATCAAAAGCATTCAAAATGGCCACACACTTATTACTTGACAACTGAATTTGCGAACTGTGATCACGCTTTACAAAGTTTTATAGTGGTCTTTAAGTATAGACTGGGGTCAACAGTTCATTTCCAATGGATTTGTAAGTGTAGATAGGAATCTTTTCGTTTTGTTTGCCATTTTGCATGGTATATGAATGCATTTGAAGCAAGCTGTTTCCTGGGGCCTCTCTGCACATGCCCCACTAGTCGCCTCATGGTTTGCTCCCAGGTTTGCACTTGAAGGAGCCATTTCCATGGAGGAGCATACTGCAAGGCACCTATGTGTGGAACGTAATTAAGTGCTCTACACGTGTACTTACCTTCTCCAGCGCCCGAGTTGGTGAGGCTCTGGACACTGTATTCACACCTCTTCTGGGTGCTGGAGGGTCATCTGACGCACCGCGCAAATGCTGATGCATCAAGGTTGCCCCAGTGATATGACATGTCAGGGTTGCCCCACTGGCACTAACTGGTGCCAGCAGTTAGGGTCCAAGATGGCAGCATCCAGACACCCATTCACACTCAAGGTATATCTCCACATTTATGGAGGGAGGGATAGCATGTACTAGCATTTATCAGTGCAAATGCTAGTACACATGTGGACAGCTTTGCCTTTCCCATCCCCAAGATGGGAAGGAAAGTGTGAATTTGCCCCTGTTGTTTTCTATGAAATTTCAGAATTTTATTTCCTTCATTTCATTTTTTTTAACTAGGTGCAGTGACTCTATATTCAAAATAGTTTTGAAAAACCTAACCCTAGCAAATATAGGCTACATTTACACAAAGCCAAAAAAAAGGAAAGGAAAGGAAAGAAAAGAAAAGAAAAGCAGTTCAATAGTGGCGTAGTGATGATACCATTTGGCACTCAGCTTTTCATCCCATCTCTACACCACCTTTCCCAGGCTACAATGTTCATAAGAGGTGAGAGGAACAGACTGCCACCACTAAGGCTTTTGAATGCAGCCATAAAGTGATAACGGTACATCTACAGCAGAATTATGGCTCCATGCTTACTTATGCCCACTATATTTGGGTATTCCAGAACAAACATGGATATTCTGGAATATCCAAATAAAGCAAAATGAATAACCCGTGTCTTAATGCAGCCTATATTTTTAGAACACAGACTTTTCCAGCACTATCATTAAAACCAAGTTCACATATGCAGAGATATGTTTAAAAATTGACTGCATCAGTTGCTTTCCTTCTTTTCACTTGCTGAGCCAAGCCCTTATTCAGTAACAGCAGGTGAGCAGGTTGATGACTTGGGCTGTCATGAAAAAGAGCTTAACTGAGTGAGAAGGCAGCATATGTTTCTAGAGCCCTGCACTCTTGAAGTCTCTTTAAACCTTGATAAACACAGGGGTAAAAATGTTCCTTCCTCTGTTTTGATAAATACTCAGGGAACAGGAAAGTGTCTGCTGGACTGCATTAGCACATGGTCATTTAATTTCCCGATTTTTGCATTTTTAGTGCATGTTCAATTGATTACACTTTGCAATGCACATAGCGATGATGGAACAGCTTGGACTAAAAAAGTAAACAAAACAAAACCCATCTCTTCTCTTGCATTAATGAAATATGGCAGGTTTTTTTCCTGCTCAGTTGTTGAAACATCTATATTCATAATTTGCATCTGCAGTGGAATCTCAAAGATCCATCCCAACAATGTGAGGCTTTTTGTTGTTGTTTTTCATTAGTTAAAAATAGAAAGTTGGGAGATGCAGTTGTTGAGTGGGTTTGGCTTGGTATGCAGTGGCCCAGATTGTCAATGTATATCCTAGAGGAACTTCATTATACAGCAGACTGTAATGTCCTTTGGGAACATAGATTGTAAATTACCCAGACATGTGCATGTCTGTGAGAGACACTGGGTAAGTTAGGAATGAAAAGACACAGAGGATTTTGATAGATATAAATCAGGGGAAGGCTCCATATCTAACATGCAAATATTTGTGATGTATTTGCTGCTTTGTTAGCACTCCAACTACAAACAACGACCTGGGAAATGAAAGGAAAAAAAAAAACAATGGAATTTTCATATTCTTGGATGTCTCCCAAAGTTTAGGGTCTGTTTGCACTTAACTCGGTGGGATTTCACTGAGGCAAAGATCAGGCACAGAGGAGGGCATCCACATGTCAAATGCTGGTGCACTCCCCAACTGGACAACCACTTGGGCTGGGATGATCAACCTGTAGCAATTGCACAGCTGCAGCTGCCGTGCCCCATGCCACCCTGCCCCACCCTCTCTCAGTGTTCACTTCCGGAAGAGGGTGTGAATGCTGTGATCAGGAGCTCACCAGCTGCTCCCGGTGAAGTTGTGGGCAGATTTTAACTTGTTCACAGCTACTGAAGATCGAGGCAACTGAAGGAGACTCCTGCACACTCCTGGACACTCTGTGATGGTGTGGCATGCAGATGGCCCTCCCCTGGAAGGCAAGGGCTAACAGACCCTTAGGGAGCCAGTTTGGTCTGCACTTCTGGCTGGATGGGCAGGTCAATGGAGCTGATGCACACACAGTCCCGGAGGGCACCACACTCAAGGTGGCGGTGCTCTGAAGAGGACAACAATCGAACGGGAGGTAATTGTTCAATCATGGGAGGGGTAGTGTAGGCTAACGACTAGCACTCCCAAGTGCAAGCGCTAGTCAGCGTTAGTTGATTGCATTCCTTTACTGGTCAGCAAACGGGAAGGGAAGTGCAAAATAGCCCCTGGTTTCACTGAATCTTAACTTCAGTAGGATTATACTGTTACAGCATTCCAAAGAGTTAAGTGCAAACAGGTTCCCAGTTATCAGTGAATAGAATATTTTAAAATGAAACACTCTTAATGATATGTGAATTCCAAAAGGGTTACGGCCACCTCTTCTTCTTCTTCTTCTTCTTCTTCTTCTTCTTCTTCTTCTTCTTCTTCTTCAGCAGTTCTTCCCATTTCAATACAACAGACAGAAAGAGTTAAGCTGTCTGTGAGCAGATGGAGGCTTCAAGAGACCACGGTATCTTTTTAAAGTTAGTAAAAATTTGAAGCTAAACCATGTGGCTAATGTATAGCTTTAGTTCTTCTTCTGAGTTCTCAAGTGACAGATATCCACAAAGACAGCTATTTTATTTTTGGAGCCATGGGGCCTCAGGTGCTACCAGAAGCAAATCTTCTGTTCCATGGCAGGCACAGGAAAGTTTATGACATATGTATTCAAACCAACTCCTTTGACATGCCTGTATTCAAGAATACACTAAGAGAGCACAAGGTTTTGTCTCTGAGGGACACTTGTGGGGTTTGTAGTTAGATGTAGACAGTGGAGTACAAAATTAGTATACTGCCATGTCAGATAAAGCATATATAACTTTCCCCCATAGGATTCCACCTCCAAATGCTTCCAAATTAACAATGTCAGCATTTTATAGATTATTGGGTTTATATGTGCATGCACTTGCCCACACAACATGAAGGGGCATGTGACAATGACTAGGGCTCCACTTACCACCACAGGTGTCTGCCGAAAGGGTCTTGGGCATTGGGTATCCATTTTCATCAGCCTGAAATGCCTGCTAAAGAATCTGATGCCCATACAAAGCATCTGGGAGAGAAGGCATGAAATAGCACTCTTGTGGCAAGCACCTCAGCTGCTGCTCCATCAGGCACCCAGTGGTGCCAATGGATGTGTCCATGTGGTCTCTGAAGTATTCCCAGACCTTGGGCTGCTGCAGCCACTGCCATGCAGGTACTGAAGCAACACATGATGTGTGCAGAGACTGGTGTCATTATGCTAAGCTCTGGGAAAAGCTCTGTGGTGCCATTTCAGGGTGGGCCACTAAAATCCAATAGCCTGTAGTTCTGGAAGCTAGGAACCTCATTTTCTGGCCCTCAGAGATAGGTGTGGAGAGGCAGCCACCCTACAGATGGCTGCTGGTGTGTTCCTCAAGTGTCTTCCATTCTTGAGTGCATGCTAAGTCATGTAGTGTGGAAGCAACCTTAATTTTTAGATGATATAGTGTAGCCAAGAACATTGACGTGGATTTGAGGACCAGCAAAACCTATACAAAAGGAACCAGTTCCCTGTCACATTTCTAGATACCCTGATGGCCAGGAATGGGTCACAAGTCATTAGAACCTATACTTCAGGAGTTTGGAATTTGGACCCTAATGTTCTTTCTCCCACCAGTGTAGAAGTGGTATCACATTATTGATATTTAAATTTTAAAAAGTATCAGAGTAGACTTTGAACTGATCTCTGGACACAACCCGAGAAGAGACAAAGAGAACCAACACAAAAACAAATTCCATCTAGTGTACGAGGCCAAATATGTTTGTAATGATCCTTACTGAGATGGGGAGAACTAAGGTTGTATAAATAAGCAGTAAAAGAAAAACACACATGACTTCGCTTAAATATAGTTTAGAGATGTGTCATACACATTGCTTTGAGACACATGTATAACAGGAATGTATACATGCAACCATGCAATACATGCAAGTATCTTCTGGGAGGAATGTAGGATTAGGTTGGGAGGTGGGCAAGTTAACTTGGGATTTGAAACCAAGATAGTCAGAGAGTGGGAGGAGTCAGTCAAGTTGGGAGGTGGACATCACTGGAAACTGACAAACAGCTTCTTTAATTGTTAAGAAGAAAAAGAAGACCTGGCTTTTGTTCTCAGTTTTTCCTCACCCATTTAAGGGGACTCACAGCAGCTGACAAACCTTCTGTTCTTCTCCCCACAGCAGACACCCTGTGAGGTAGGTGGAGCTGTGAGAGCTCAGAAAGAGAGCTGTGACTAACCCAAGGTCACCCAACTGGCTTCATGGAGGAGGGCAGAATCAAACCCGGTATTCCCAGATAAGAATCCAGCTCCCTAACCACTAGACCAAACTGGACCCTTTGGTTGGACTTTACTATAGACACGCACACACACTACGACCTTACTTTAGTGCAGGTTTGCGGCTACACTTTAATACAGTTCCTTCTTCCTTGGTAAATTGTGTCCTTGCCTTTATTGCCAACTATTGCAGCCTCTGAATACATTGCTTCTTCACTTTTGTGGATTTTAATAAAGATTGCTTACTTTTTCATCAATTTTGCCTTGGAACTTGTTCTCCTCCCCCCCCCCCCCCCGGTTGAGAATACATGCAAGCCAATCACAACCAATTAGGTTTAGATCCTGCTAGGATAACTGGACCTGAGTAATTTTCCTAATTTAGCCAGTTCCCTGTTTTTTCAACACATGGTGCATGAATGCAATTTTTGGGATTCAATTCCATTTGAATTGAATACCCAACAATTTGATTCAATTCAGATCTGTAAAATTCAAATTAAACCAAATTCAATTCAAATTAAGCAAATTCAAATCTATTTGTTCAAATTTTCAATCTGAATTTGCACTTACGAATGCCGACAGCATTTGTACATGCCTGTACGCATCGTTACGCATCCCGCACGCATCCGTACACATCCATACATGTCCTTATGCATCCTGTAGTTATCCCATATGCAACCCGTTTTTGTACAAATATGTACAGATGCAGGAAAGATGCGTATCCGCAAGTACGCATCATGTATGAACCTGTACACATGCGAATGTCCAGATAATATGAACTAATAGATCCAAAATTTGAAATTTGTTCGAATCTTTAAATTCACATTTATGGACATTCAATTTGAATTTGAATGTTAAAATTTGAGCAGATTTGATTGAATTTCAGATACCTTTGAATATCCGTGCACACCCCTATTCATAGGTGGATATGTTCACAAGCCAGCCTGCCCTTTATCCCTAGGCTAGAAAAGATGGATTAGGGATGGGATGAGAATATTAGTGCCACATGTTATTGTGTCAAATATGCCTTTATTTTCCCTATGTTTGAATGCAACAATGAAAGTGCAGTAAACTGTGATACCCCAAGAAAGAAAGAAACAAAAAGCAGGATAATTGATGATACTAGATATCTTTTTTGTTGTTACAAAGGGCGGAGTCTTCAGAAGAATTGCGAAGAGTTGCCATGTCAGTCCCTGTGTCAGAATTTAAGGGAGCTTTACTTTTTGAGCATGTCAGAAAAGTCTTTATTAAAATAATAACAGTCTTAAAGACACAATTGAATATTTCTAATCAGAGCTTGAAGCAGAAAGCAACTCCCTTATAAACTATTTCTCCTGTCATGGGGAGTGACCTCTTGCACACTTTCTCAAAGGAAAATAGTTCTCTCTTTTTCATTTGCTAGGCTGGGAAGAAAAGAAAACCAGTTGGAGCTTGTTCTTACAATATCCAGGACCAAGCTTGCTCATCAAGCCACACATGTCTCTCCAGAGACATAGTATACACTCATCCTAAAAGTAATATGGTATTGAGCCATAGAACACCTTGATCCAAGGTTTGGAAGCTGTGAAAAGAAAAGTTAATTCCATGTTAGGGAGCACTGGGAATGAGACAAAACTGGGGTATCAAATCAATCATTTAATGAGCCTAATAGGTGATCACCCACCTCTTATGTTGATCTACCCCACGTGTCTTGTCTCTGTGCCTGCACATCCACCTCTGGCATATGGACCAGGACCATAGGTGAGTGTAACCACAGGACCACTATTTTTATGTGAAAGCACACAAAGAAACTCTATCTTCTAGAGATCATCACTGCCAGTCTTTTCACAGGAAGCTTTCTTGACAGTGTACAAGAGGATCATGAATCAGGCAGTAATGATATAATAAGGAGAATTTAAGTCCTTTTTTCACTTGGAGGTGGAATCAAGAAGGGTTCTCTCCAGTGTGGTTAACAGTGACATTCTGGCATGTATTTTCAAGACTTAAGTGAAATTTGACACTGTCCCTAAACAACTTAGCAGATCCAAGCATAAAGGGTCACCTTGAGAACCAAAAGCTAGGGAACAAACCATGCCTCTCAACGGATACATATACTGTACATGTGATTTTTTTTTTCAGGGGCATCCTGTGAACTAGACTGAAAATGTGCCAAGCTAGGAGTGATCATATCACAGACTGAATGATATCATATGAGGAACTTCCCCAGGCCAGTGGAAAGACTGGGCAACATGGAAATCATGTAACAGATTGCATCCCAGGATTGTAAGACGTGGTGACAACAACCAGCCTGTATATCTTTAAGAAAGGATTCGATACATTGATGGAGGGCAGGTGTATCAATGGCTTCTAGAACAGATGGTTAGGACTGTTGGGAGACAGTCAGAATGCCTCCAAAGGGCATTTGCAAGGATTCAAGAGCAGGTGAAGGCTTCTGCTTGAAAAGCCTAGAAGCAATTTGTGAACCACTGTATGAAACAGGGTGCTGGACTAGATGGGCTGTGGCCTAGTCCAGCAGGGCTCCTCTTATGTTCTTCTATTCTTAACACCAAAAACAAATAATCTGAAATGGAGTTTATTGGGTGAAACATCTTTATGTGAGTGAGGAAATGGACAGACTACTTGGAGTGTAGTTTATGTCTGGCACCGTGCAATATGGAGGAATTTGCTCATGCAACATAAGATGCAGCGAATGTGGCTAGATATTGGTCAAAAACAATTGAACTGAAATTATTTGTACTATTCATTTTAATAATTTTGCATGACTGCTTTTAATTATAGCTGATGCTTCTGACACAAATAAATAATCTTAGTACTTGAAATTACCTAGGATAATTTGTTGGTAACAAAAATCATGCTCCAGGTAAAGATATCATGAAACTGCTTTTGTACAGAAGTAAGGTTTCTTTTTCTTTCTTTCTTTTTAATGGAAATTGTGAAAACAAGTGATACAGAGGAACACTGGTAATACTCATAAATACATGGAAAGGCATGGAAAGCTAAATACTGTGAGATGTTTCTTCAAACAAAGGGCCTGCCAGTTCTGACGTTCTGTGCACACTCTCTTCCCACATGCAATGCCTGCAGCATAGATTCACTGATATCCTCAACTCCTATCAGGGATATCATGGGTGACACAAATCCATAAATGGCTGCCATTGCCACACTCAAGGGCCAAGCAAAAACAACCAATATTATAAACCAGATGAAACTCCACAGAAGACACGCACAGCTCACTGTAGAAGATGATGGTGGTGGTGGTGGTGGTGGTGATGGTGAAGATGGTGGCGCTGCCGGGCTGACGCAATAAAGAAACAAAAATATTTTAATACATTTCTACTGTGCATTTGAGTAGCAAAAGAAATTGTGTTCCAGGAAACAATATGGAACTGAAGTCTATATCTATTTCAAAGAGATTCAAATGATGGAATGGGAAGGTCCCCTTGAAGCCTACAGTAATAAAGTATGATTCTACACTAGCAGTATACTGGATCTTCCACACCCTAGTGCAGAGTAGACTCAAGATGTGCACAATTTTTCCCCCACTGGCTTTGAACCAAGGAAGCAAAGGTCAGTCCTCAAATATAGCCAATATTGGACTTGAATGTGTGAAGTTTCACACCTTCTCAATTTGTACAAATTGCAAAGGGGATGAACATTTTTCATGCATCCCTAGAGAAGATTAAGGGATGCCTCCTGCCCTAGACCACATCAGCATGTGGAAGGGGGACTCCTAGTATGCTTGCTGGTACAATATACTGACCAGTGCAGAGTGACCCCTCATTTAAAGCAGCAAGTTTTTGACAGATAAAAACTTGGCTTCAAGAGATTAGAGTTGTCTTGTTTTTTACTTAGTTTTTAAAGTAAGTAAAAGTAAGGATTTCTTCCTGTTGCTCATTTTGTTTAAAAACCAGTAGCTTAGTAGTGGAGATTGGTCACTGGAGAAACAAATTCTATGTATCTCAATTAACAAAAGGAAAAGCTTTCTGTTTCGGATATTTAGGAAAATTATTCACCTCCTGTATCCTTAAAATAGTTCTGACTTCAAAAGGAAAATAAAAGTGAAACAGCTTTCTCTCTCTTTCTAGATGACTAAAATGGGCCCACTTCATATATTTCTTTTTCGCGAATGTTTATTCTTTTTAGCCAATCCTATTTTGTGAATCGTACCTTATGGAATAATCCTTCTTGTGAAAAGTCATAGAAAGAAGTTTTTTTATCATTTCTTTTCCTGAAATTATGAATTACCTTGTCATAGATTTATCGTCCTTAATATCAACTTATAATCTTGGTTTATTTTCAGGGAAACTGGATTAATTTTTATGCCAGTGGGAAATCATCTGAAGGATTATGTTTTGAAAGAAAGCATTTCTCATGAAGCTTATATATCTGCTGTTTTCTTTGTACATAAAGGAAGAGCACCATCATTGTTTAACAAATTAGGAAATGCTATGCCTTTCTTTAGTTAATGTTTGTGATCATTGTTGACTATGTAAAAAAGATAACATTTCCTTAAGTTCTATATCCAGTAAGAACTGCCACTGTAAAAGAAAATATTTTTCATTATAGATATTGGCACTTGACAAGAAATTCCTCCAACATACATGCACCAATTTGGAGGTGTCAGCACTACATTGGCCCACAAAAAAAAAGGCGAAATATAAATACATTGCAATTAATCATTCTTTCCTACATGCATATATTAACTGATCCATTATGGAATTGCAACACTAAAAAATAAATAAATATATCAACCCTCTCAGTTTCTCATTTTTCCAGATCGGTACATACAATGAAAACTAAAATGAAGGAACAGTTAAAAATATCATGAAACCACTTTTATATTGAAATAAATATATTTTAATGTAGTTGGTGAAAAAAGGGCAGGAGATACAGAAGATGAATCTCAGTAATAAATACATATAGAGGAAGAGAACTGTATATAGGAATGAATGACTAAAGGCTGTGAGATGTTTTCTTCAAACAATGGGCCTGCCAACTCTGACGTTCCGCGCACACTCTCTTCCCACATGCACTGCTTGCAGCATAGATTCACTGATATCCTCAAGTCCCATCAGGGAAATCATGGGTGACACAAATCCATAAAGGGCTGCCATTGCCACACTAAAGGGCCAAGCAAAGGCAACCAATATAATAAACCAGATGAAACTCCACAGAAAACAGGAGCAGTTCAGGGCAGATATTGGTGGTGATGATGCTGGTGCTGGTGCTGCGACTGTTGAATGTTCTGATGGTGGGCTGACACAATAAAAAAACAAGAACATTTCAGTTGGAAGCATTTAAAAGACACTTTTGCACAGAAGAGAGCGTGTTCCAGCAAAGTATATTAAAATACAACCTCACAGCGGTATTGCTGCCCCAATACTTCTGGACGACTCAGTAAAACATTTTTTATACCCATAATAAAAACATGTTGATGAACAACACAGCCAGTTATCAGGATTATATTGTTGATTGCAGGTGTCGTGTTTCTTTTTGTCACTACTCCCTTGCCTTTAAAGGCATTATATTACATTTCTTCAGTAGCAGCTTATGGGGATGTGTCTAGAAGAAATCTGCTCCTGCCTCCTTGTTCTGTGTAATTTCACAAAGTTGTATCAAAATCCAAATGGCATCAAGCAAATCTTTCTTTGAACCTACCTGGTACTAGACAAAAGTTCTCCCTGGAAAGCGAAGGTGCAAAAAGGCCGCTAGATTCACATCTACATGTGATGATACATTAAATGGCACTTTGTAATGCTGAATGAAGCAATTTTTTAGTGAAACTTAATGAGGCCTTTTCACACTTACCTGACTCATATGGTACAATAATACCATACCAGTCAGATAAAGATCCAGTGCAGTGGGACCATCCACACTTCAAATGCTGGTAAAGCCTAATACTGGGCCAGCAGCACCTGAAGTGCAGATGGGCAGAGCAAGTTGGATTGCTATGGCAATGTCCAGATCAACAGTTGATGTATGCTTGGATGTTGCCATGGCAACTTGTGCAGCCAGTCACACCATTGTGCCTATTCACCTTGCTGCACCTAGAAGAGGGCATAGATGCAGCATCTATTTATTTATTTATTATTTACATTTATATCCGGCCCCATACCCGAAGGTCTCTGGGCGGGTTACAACTTTAAAACAACAGATTAAAACAGAATGCACATTAAAAGACGTTAAAAATTCAATACATATAAAACAATATACAACATGTTTAAAATGATAATGTCTGTACTGGGGGAGGGAACATTAACAACTTAACCAAAGGCCAGGGCAAAGAGGTGAGTCTTTACTGCCCTCCTAATTATCTATAAGGAGGGGGCCTGACGCACCTCGAGGGGGAGGCTATTCCACAGTCTGGGGGCCATCACAGAAAAGGCTCTCTCCCGGGTGCCCACCAACCTCACTGTTGAAGGCGGTGGGACAACCAGGAGGGCCTCGCCACTTGATCTTAAGGCATGGGCAGGTCGATATGGGAGAAGGCGTTCCTTTAGATATTTGGGGCCCAAGTCATTTAGGGCCTTATAAGTCAAAGTCAAAACCTTGAATTGGGCTCAGTAGTGAATTGGCAGCCAGTGCAATTCTTTTAAAACCGGCGTGATGTGCATCTGGCTAGATGTTCTGCTCAGCACTCTCGCGGCTGCGTTTTGCACTAGCTGCAACTTCCGAACTGTCTTCAAGGGCAGCCCCATGTAGAGCACATTACAGTAGTCCAATCTAGAGGTTACCAGAGCATGGATAACTGTGGCCAAGTCGTCTCTATCCAGAAGTGGCTTCAGTTGACGGACTAGCCGTAGTTGGGAGTAGGCAGTCCTGGCCACGGCCTCCACCTGTGCTTCAAGTGTTAGCGCAGAGTCCAGGAGTACCCCCAAGTTACGCACCTGTCCCTTCCAGGGCATTGCAGCCCCATCAAGGACAGGGTATCTCCCAACTATCCGGACCCAAGACCCTGTGACACACAGCACCTCTGTCTTGTCTGGATTCAGTTTCAATTTATTCACCCTCATCCAGCCCATTACTGCCTCCAGACACCTGTCAAGGACTTCAACCACCTCTCCTGATTCAGATGGTACAGAGAGATAGAGCTGGGTATCATTTGCATAGACTGCATCTAGGAGCAGTCTAGTCACTCTTGGTAAGTGTGTGGACTACTGTTTAACAGTTCACCGCTGGATGGCTCCTGGAGAGTAAGGGCAACCTCTAGTGAGTTGCCATAGTTCCCTGGTACAGATTGGCCTGTCTGGAGAACAAGTTAATACAAACAGGCCCATACAGCTTCACTACCAAACTTTGCCATTTTATAATGAAGCTAGAGATCCTAAGCAGAGTATAAATACTGTATACACACAATAATAAAACAATGTGATATTTTATCTCCAGTGAAAGAAATAGAATGTTTACAGACCAGCTAAATAAGATGCAATTTGCATGAAGCTTTTCAAGGACTAATAATGGAAATATTCCCATTTTCAGTTTCAGCTTCATCCATGATCACACAGGATATGGCTTAGGGAAAGGGAGTGGATTTCCCTCCCTCTTACCTGCTATCACTTGGGCTGTTCACCCACCTGTAGAGCTACAATGTCAGGCAGGTGCCAGATGGATCCATAGGCCTGCCACAGCTGCAATTTTGTGTTCCAGTATGGTAGCGGCAGCAGAAAGAATTATGGACACATTGGGGAAACTCTTTAATCAATGTTCTCAGAACCTGCAGTATCTCACCAATTGCAGCATTATAGTGGCAACTCCTGTACTTCCTTTGATCGCCACTGCCAATGCTATATGAGATCAAGGCCTTGATTTGACATATATTTGAACTCAATGGCTACATCTACATGCACCCTGTAAGGAATGGAAACTGGGGGCTCCAAGATATTGAGTGAGCATTCAAATCAGGAGGCATACATTATGCCTCACCATGACTCTCAGAATGTTGCTGTGAATAGAACTTCTTGGACTTTCTTTGGACGATCAAAAAGGGCATCAGAAATCATTTTCAGTCCACAGAAAGGAGTCTGGGTGGATCTGGGTGGAGCCTCTGAGTTGCCTCCTCTCTCCCAAGTCCTCACACAGAAGAGTGTGACTTTCTTTGACCAAAGCAACCCCATATTCCAAAATGGACTGATAAATCTCTTCAGTTGAGGTTGAATGACTTGGGGGCTGTAGGGAATGGGAACATATGGATGCTCAGACTTCTGGACACCATGGCTTTTAGATGCCTCACCACCTGGACACTCAAGATGTGCTTAGTCACATGGATATTGTCAGTGTTCCATCATTTCATGGAATTCATTTCAAGTGTTCTGTCTCAGAGCAGCATAATTGGTGTGCAAAAGAAATTAAAAGTATGGCAGCTAGCCTGGTGAAATGACTGGAATCTGAATCTTACAAATATTATAGGAGATACTATATAAAACCTCACTTTCTCCCACCCAAACCCAGTCTTAGGCCCTTCAAAATAGGGAATGGTGGTATTTTAGGGATACCTTTGTGGAGGAACACTCACATACTTCACTTCCTGTGATGCCCCCAAAGCACTCAGTGGAGAAGAAGGATAAGGAGCTCCGAAGGTGCCACCTTGCATCCAAAAGTCCATCTGATCAGGGAAGCAAAGGTGATTTGCTCCTTCTCTTGTTTTCCAGGACAGGAAATGCCCATCCAGAGGGTGTGGATGAGATGGAATTCAGGTGAACACTTTGTGCCACATTCTTGTTTCCTGAGGGGGTTTCTCACCCCCTCCTGCCTTTTCAGGGGCAAGAACACAGCACACATAGTTCTGCCTCTGATTTAAGGATGTGGCTTGGGCCCTTCTTCTCAAGTACAGTTAGAAACCATCCTCACCTAGAAGCCCCCTTAGTGGCAATGCACACTTGTCTGAGTGTCTGACAGTGATTTTCTCAGTTGTGCTATTTCTGTCCAGATATGGGAATAGTTGTACAGCAACCAAAGCTGGTGGTCAGCACTTCTAGCCACAAAAGTCACTTGGGTCCCAGTAATAGCAATGATGCTAGGAGCACCCTCAAACTATGTATCTGTTCACAGGAAGTGGTAGCGTGTTTGTTAATGTGAATTTTATATTTAGTTTTCTTACACTTCATCTTATTAATTTCTCTTATAAAATTATAACCCTGAAAGCAATGGTCCCCCATATGATGGCATGGGGTGCAATGCGCAAGCCTCAAAGTTGGCTCCGGAAAGCGCAAAGTCACTGTCCTGTCACTCCTGTTCAACAGTCCTGATCTACAAACAGGGACCATTGGAAACATTGAGCCTGTTTGCATTTACCATCCTGGGGCAGCTGAAGCCACTCCAGGGGAGGTCGATCCACACACCGCCCCGCCACCATCATTCCAGAGCAATCAGTAGTTCCCTCCAGTTGCCCCAATCTTGATTAGCTGTGGAGAAGCAAAAACACATCCACAGTTTAAGTGGGAACAACTGGCAAGCTCCCTGTCACAGCATTGACACTCTCTTCTGGGTGCAAACTCTCTGGATTGCATGGGGTAGAGAAGCTGCAACTGGACAGTAGTGAGCTGCAGGTTGACCACCATAGGCAACTGCTGGTGGTCCAGTTGGGAACTGCACCAGTACTTGAAGTGTTGAGGCCTCCCTCTGCATCTGTTCCTCAACCACTGAGTTGAGTGAAAACAGGCTCACAGTGTAAGAATATTTAAGTAAATGCTCTCTCATCAACTGCATTGGGTTCTTCCCTCTTTAAGTCAACTGGGAGAAAGGAGAGGCAGTTAAGCTGACTGAAGCCCTCTTCAGTTTTGTCAAGAGTCTTTAGAGGTGAAAGGTGCCCTGCCACTGTGCAAGCTGGCTTCATTTCCATTTCTAAAGATTATGAAGGAAAACTTGTGTTCATGCATGACAAAGTACCTTAGCTGCCTCAGGCTAAGGGCTTATTCATATTAACCATTTATTCTGCAAAGATCATGTGTACGACCCACAGAGTTATCCATGTTGTGAACTTTTGCTGTGGTCACACCTTCACTTTTAATCTTCTTCGGTCCATCTTCAGGTCTGACTGCTCACACCTTTTCATTTCTATGTTTTATTTGTGTACTTTCCAGTAAGGAAAGTCCAAATAGAGGGTGGAAATTCCCCAAATAAAATGGATAGAAATGAAAAAGTGTGAGCAGGCAGATCTGAAGATGGACTGAAGAAGGTTTAAAGTGAAGGTGTGACCAAAGCCTTCATGGTATAGAGATTCTTTGGGATGTTTCCAGGATGAAGAAATATTTGAATGATTATGTCAAATCTTCATGTTGCATACTCTTCATGCAGATCTATGAGGACACTGAGGAAATTTGGCAGGACATTCTTTCAGACTTCAGACAACAGATGTTGTGTGAATTGTTCCCAAGTTCAGCCACACTGCTATACCAACAAAGAAAAATAGCAATATTCAAGAAATGAAACCTGCATGGTAGACAACATTCTACTTCTGTATTCTGGGGACCTTATCTCTTTTCAGGCCAGAACTGCTATGCTTCTGAGGCAGCTTCTGTATAGCCCATTAAATTGTGCTAGTTTTCAGTGCAAAACATTGGCTCTGTATGAAAACTGTACCAGGGAGTGTGCCAATGAAAAAATACTCTAAACCCGAGAAGGCAGTCTTGCAGAGTGCAGTCCCTTTTTCCTAGGCTCCAGAAACGGCCTACTACCATGCTGAAAAATTCATTCCCTGACCTGCAAATTTGGCAGCTGGTATGCTCTGTGGAGTGTCTCCTATTCCTGGCCCAGATCATTTGGTTCAGACCAGGAAATGTTCTCTGTGACACACACCAACGTGGGCAGTAAAGAAGTTACTTGAGAATGAACAATCAGCAGACATCTGAATCAGACCCTGGACCATTAACAGACAGCAGCACAGATGAACTCAGCCAGCGTCTTCCCTCCATTGATAGACAGTTGATCAGCTTCCTTTGATGTCCTATTGACGCTGTCAATTTCTTCTTTGATCTGATAAACTGACTTTCAGTGGAGAAATGAGCTCGCAGTCCTGCTTGTGGAGAGTATTATACCTGAATATGACCTGTATCATGAGTTACGGTACTGGAATTTTGAGTTCCAAAGAACACTTATAGCAGGCACTTCAACACATCTTTCTCTCTTATGTCATTAATGGACTCCACAGAGGGTTGCCATAAGGAGCGTCGAAAGAGGACTAATTTTCTATGTATAAAAGGGCTTAATTCACCAACACTCTCAAAGCCAGAATCAGACACTCAAAGGCTGTGTTCAGACATAACAAAAGGGGCAGCCTGAAGATACCTCAGAGAGACAGTTTGTGGCACTTGTGTTCCCAAGCCTTTCCTAATCCACCTTTTCTAGCATAAGAATGTTTATGAGGCAGGGAGGGGCAGACTGGTGTGTGAACAATCCCCTTTCTAAGTTGCCTCTGAGCCGCCTCAAGATTCTTTTTTTGCTGTGTCTGATCACAGTCACAGTAACGCCATTCATGTTTTTCCATGCTTTCAACAGTAAGGCAAAGCTTGAAATAGGTACCTTGAGGCCATGGCTTAGTCCCATCATGTCTCCAGAAAGAACACTGTGAGGCAATTATATCTAACCATAAGCAAAGTTTAAACATCTTTAAAGTGTCCTTTGCATGCTTATCTAACAGTAACCCACAGATTGGGCCTTCGGGTGGAGGTGGAGGGGGCAGGATTCCATTGGACGTCTCCCTGCAGTTTGAAGGGATGAAAACAAAACTTCCAATGAGAGTCTTGTCCCTCCCTGTCACCCTGACATCCCAGTCTAGGGACAGATGCTGATGTTATCAAAAAGTTTTTTATGCTTCAAGTGTATTAAAAGAGCTATATGAGAAAGGTCTTCATGAAACAAAAACTACTATCAGAATTAACTTTCTCCCACATCTTAAATTCCAGGCTGTTTAAAGTCTCATATCCATGAATTGTACTAAGATGAAGCAAATAAGTTTCTGTCGATCAACAAATACACGATAGTCCTATTCATCTATTGTCCTGGGACCAGTTCACACTTAACTTAGTGGGATGGCATCGCAATACTATCCCACTGAAGTCAAGATAGGGCAACCTGGGATGTCTCCGCACTTCAATTGCAGGGGCAACCTTGAAACTGACCACCAGCACCTGAAGTATGGATGATCAGCCCTGGCCTGGACAGATTGCCATGGCAAAGGATATAGCAACTTCCAGTGTGTGCCGAACTGTTGCTATAGCGATCACAGCACACATTCACGCAGCCGCAGCCACAGCCACAGCCACACCACACCACCTTGCCTGCATGCAGGAAGAAAGTCCACAGGCAGTGCCTGGGAGCTCACCAGCAGTTCCTTAGCAGCTCCTGGAGAAGCTGTGCAGCAGTAAAAACTGCTCTGAGATGCTCGGGGATAGTCCAAGATGGAGGTGGTACAATGGTGTGCAGGCAGAGTGTCCCTGAGTATCCCCATGAGGTAAGTGTAAACAGAGCATTTTTACAATGCATTTTTGCAATTTTCCAATGCATTTAGGAAAATTCCAACTATAAGAGTGAAGTTCAATATTAACTGTAGCTCATTATTATCCTTCCTTTTGCCTCTTAGGCCGTGTCCCCATGCAAGTTTCGTGCGGTTCCAAGTGCGGGTTTGGTAAGGTTTGTCCCATGGGTTTTGGATATGGTCCGCGAAAAGCATACCAAATCCCCCAAACCATGCCAGAAGGGTGCCAGATTTGATATCTGAAAAACCAAGTCTGAGTACGGTTTGGGGAGACCGGCACGCATTGCTTAGCAAGCCACAAATTCTTGAACCTGCATGCTCCTATTGCACTCACTTCCTTATAAATGAGGTTATAACTCTAGCATGAGTTACACATCTGCAGATAAGCTTTACCAAATACATGCGATAGTCCATGGCCTCACAAAGAGTCAGACACAATTTAGGCTGCATCCAGATGTCAGTTATTTATTCTGCTGTATCTGGATAATCTACAATAAAGCATGGATATTCCAGAATATCCATATTGTATTCTGGAATATCTAAATATAGCAGAATAAATAGCCAAAATCTGGATGCAGCTTTAATGAATGAATAACAATAAATGCAACACAGTGCTTCCTCCCAGACTTATCTCCCTAGATATTAAAATGAGCAAGGGAAAGTTTTTTAGTAACGCCATCTGTGAAGGTTTCCTTTATTCTGGAAGAGGTCACCCTGTTTTTGAAGCAGAGTGATTGTTTATTCCTTGGGACAGAGAATAACTCATTGCTAATCCAAGGAAGTAGACATTAAGCACAACATTATATACTTTCCTATTTGGGGTGGCATTTTAAAATTAAGACTCTAATCTGAAGGGGACACAACAAATGTTAACTGCCTCTACTTGGCTTCTTATAGAGCATAACTAATCACATACCTGTGAATGCCTGAAAAATCAGTGCCAACAGGTAAGCACCCAGCCCCCTTACTGATAGAACATTCATTTGGCCTTTTCTGCATGAGCCCTTAATCTGGATTATGGGTCCTTGTGGTTTGGATGTAGGGCTCCGTGTTTGGATGTTAATGCAGATCATGGAGGACCCATCCCCCACAGGTCTGGCTCTGTCTAATACAGAAGGATTCTGATCCAGATTAAAGAGGCCCTTAATTCGGATTTCTGGTAGTACCATTTAATCAGTATCAGCAGAGAGACCAGGAACCTGGTCCAAAACACAGTAGGCATGCAGATGGCCAGCTCCTATGTTCAAGATTACTGGGGGGGGGGGGTGCTTTTCCGTGGTGCAACATACTGTGCTGCCAAAAAGCATGCACACCCTGGCAGTGCAGGGAGGAAGCTGCAAGTTTTGCACTCACAGCCTGGGCTAATCCAGACCAGTGCTGTGAATACAGATAGCGTTGATCCCACTATTCAAATTGGTGGACCAGCTATTCCAGACCCACTGATCCAGGATTAAGGGAGGTAAGTACAGAAAGGGCCTCCATCTGAATTTCAGATTGGTTGCTAATCTTAAGAAGACATCACTGTCAGCTGAGAGACCAGGGCTGAATCTGAACTTAGGTCTCTGGTATGCAATTACGGCAGCTATGGTACAGCCCCGGTACAGACTATCTGTACCAGAGCTGTCCCAATTGCATACCAGAGACCTAAGTGAGAATTCAGCCCACTTCGAGTCACTGGAATCCAAAACACTGGATTCTTTCTAAAGAGGCATCTTCTCAAAATTATGTTGAGCCTGCCTTCTAGGCACATTCCTGATATCATCTTCCTCTGAGGCTTCAGGAATAGGGACCCTCAAGAGAGTTTTCTTGTTGGTAGACCCAAATAATGGAACAGCCTTCACACAAAATACCATAATTGTAAATCTTTGCTGCTTGATGTAGCTTGTCAAATATAACCTCGACCAGTTAAAGTCTGCTAGATGTCACTCTACCACATACCCCACTGTCCTCCACTTTTAGATTTCCACTACTGACTTTTGATGTATGTATTGCTTTAACTGATCATTTTTATTGTTTTAAAGTAGGTCCAACTTGTTTATTCTGTTGCCCAACTGTGAAGATCAGATTATAAATTTAGGAGCTAAACTGACTTTTATGTAAGCATGTGTAAGTGCCAAACAACTAAATTACTTGGAGCACTTACCTGGCTGTCTTATATAAATTTTGACTTAACAGGTACGTATTCTTATGATTTCACGCATGAAGAAGTTGTGCAAAACATGAGACAATATACAAAAAGTGAATGTCTATACCCTTTAGAAGACTCAGGAGCTGGGGGAGGCAGAAGTCCCTCTGTCACTGATTTTTTCTCAGCTTCTTCATCGACATCCTCATACCCTTCTCCTCCTTCATCTTCATCATAAGCTGACATTGTTTACCAAGCAGGTTCTTCTCAAATCAACTGTTAGTGACAGCACAAGAAGACCATGTAAGCATCCACATGGTCCACCAGCTCCCATTATTTGATTCATATTAACTGCTATTCTATAGTGCTTCGTTCAAAATAATTGTTAGAGTTTGACCAGATGTTGCACTACGCTGTAGCCATTTTGACTGAGTCATGTAATTCCTGATAAGAGCAAATAGAGCTGCTGAAAATATTTCCTGTGAGGGGTGGCTGTTGGCACAGCTGGATGTAGCTGCTTACATGTGTGACTAACACCAAGTGATTCCTGGACAGAGGCAGTACGTTTTTCCTAATCAAAACTCTAATAAAAGGAGACACTTCAGAGATGCAGTGAGTCTCTCTCCAGAAGGGAGGCTCCCCCTTCCTTCAGCATTGCTGTAAATCTCTTCATTTGCACCAAACCTCTCTTCATGTGGCGTTTTCCACAACCAGAGACTGGATAAATCCCATATGTGGACTACAATTCCCAAGATCCTTAGCCAAAATGGAATTGTGGCCCCTCCCAAAAAAGAATACTGCCATGATGTATTGCCTATTGGTGGGGTTGTTTTGTTTTAGTCTATTTGTTTATTTTTGCTCTTCCAGTCAACAATTTCCTCTTCTTCTTTTTCTCATTCTGCACACTTAACAGTTTTTCTTGCACCTGTGCACTTTAACAAACTAAAACTCTTAAGAGGCTGTTTGCACCTACCTGTTAAGAGTGGCAGTCCATTTAGGAAGCGGGCCCACAGCATCTATCCAGAAGTTGCTGAGGCTACCTGAGAGCCATCAAGTGGTGGACTGCTAAAAGGCACTCCACACGCTTGCTAGGAACAACTAGCTCACCCTTGATCACTGTATCCACACTCTTTCGGGGTGGCACAGTGAGTGGGTATAGCAGTGCAACTGTGGCTGCTGCACACAGCATCCAGATTGGCATTGCAACATCCGAGAGCATGCCTGATGTTGCCATGAACCTTGCCATGGTGATCCAGCCTATTCTTCTGGCCCAGTACAGGGCTCTTCCAGCACTTGGAGTGCAGATGGCCACCACTGCATTGGGTCTTTACCTGTCAGATAAGTGCAAAAGGGCCCTCAGTACTGCCCAAAATTAAAATAGTCTCCAACATCAGCATAGGGCACCTACACTTCAAGTCTTTAGCCATCATTCAGAGACCTATCTTCCTACTCAGGTGTTTCTAGAGGGATTGTCTGTTTGCTCATTTACCCCATCCTTGATTTTAATTACATTTGCATATGATTTTAACTGTTTTATTCTTTGTACATCAAGATAATATATTATAATTGGAAGGGGTATATAAACATTATAAATAAAGAAATAAAAAATGCAAGGCAAGTAGAGTTGGCAATTTGTGCCACACCTTTGTGCCAAAGGGTGCTTTGAGTGCAGTGGGAGACAGGTGTCAATTGCTACCTCATCTCCTTCCTTTCACACACCTTGCAAGCCATGACTGATAGTCTTCTCCTAGGGATTTAGTAGGATTCTGCTATTAGGATGGCTGGGATGATCCACATGATTGCTCCAGAGTGCAATCATACTCTCCAACCCTGCAGAGCACAATAACTGCATTCACACCTAAATTTTAATCCAGTTTCAGTCTGTTTTCAGAGTGAGGGAACATGTCAGCAAACCAACTCGTCATTTTCTTCTGATGTGCTCTCTGGCTCTGAAAGTGGTCTGAGGTTGGATTTGTTTTATTGTAACCTGTCCCAGAGATTTTTAGATATGGAACAGGATAAAAATGCCAATGGATGGATGGATGGATGGTATTTTTAAGGGTATCTGAAGTCCATTTTCTGGTTTGAAAGAGCTTTATGAGGCCAACTATGGCAAATTTGCCAGGCACTTTCAGACCGGAGTCATGTGGATCCATTCTCAACTTGATGCCATACAAGTAATAGTATCATAGGAGGCATTGGGATGCTGTCTAATCTTGTTACACAGAATCATAGGATTACCTGAGAATGGTAACAACCTTCTTGAAGGTGTCTACCTCACCCTATCATCCTTGTTTTACTAGAAGAAGCTGGCACAGGCAGAGATGAGATTGAGTGAGTGAACTCAAGAGGAGCAAACACTTTGTTATTAAGCAGATGGTTTTGGAAGAGGTATGGAGGCAACCCCTTCAGAAGAATCCCTCATAGGATCTGTATGTATGAAACATCTTTAACAGTTTCATGAAGCTGGAAAAGGTCATGCAGGGTTTTGAGAGAAAACATTACTCAGTTCCCTTCAGTATGAGCATGCTGAGGTGGCCGCCAGCTGGATGAGAGCCAATGAATCTCAGCAACTCATAAATGGTGTGGGTGAGCAATTCTGATTTCCCAGGCTGCTGTTCAGCAGGGAGCAGACAGGGCTGTGGTGGACTTATGCGTGATACCATCACACAGGTATGGTGCCAGGCAGAAGCCTGAGATGTTCTATTGTAGGGAGAAGAATAGAAGCTTTGTCAGCCGCTTTGAGTCCCTTTAAATGGGTGAGAGAAGCAGGGTAGAAAAGCCAACTCTTCTTCTTCTATATATTAAATAACTGGGAGGCCCATATGTTAGAACTGAAGTTTGTTTCTGAGAGGAATAAAACTTAAATATGATTAGTTCAGCAATTGGAAAAAATATATAATATAAGCTTTGCGTATCGGGGGAAGCCAGGCATTGAGAAGAAAAATAAATTTGATTTGCCTTTTAAACAGTATTAATTAAGGGTTATTAATGTTTTGCTATTCCCTGCAGGGGAGGGTATGTTTGTATGTTAGTTATACTTGTGTAACTGATGATCAATTGAGAAATGTTATCAGATATTACTGTATGCTTTTTGTTGTATGCTTTTTGTTGTATATTATTCAATAAATTAAAGAAAATTAAAAGGTGCACTCAACATTTGATGTACCTGGCTCTTTATTGCACCTCATTTGCTCCTTACAATGTCGTTGATGCCAAAGAGGCCAAGCCTGAACAGTACAGCATCAAAGACCAAACTACCATTTGGTGCAAGCCTAATAGTAACTCCTTGCTTTCAGCTCTTGCTTATTAAACCAATTTGATTATTTTTGCACTAGCATAGCCTGGCTTGAGTAATGCATACTCTAGTAACTTTACTTCTTGCCTGCCTATATGTCTTCAAACAGCTTCATAATGATCTATCTTTAAAGAGAGTTTGGAAACTCCAGCTAGCGCATAAAGGTGATCCTGTATAGCTTAGAGTTCAGTTACTCAGCATTACCATTATGCTGTGTATCTATTCATATTATTAATATGCCATATTTGGTTATAAAATTCAGAATAGTTTACAGTAAGGTTTCCCAAAGTATGAGTCCTGACCCATTCTTGAGTCACGGAGAAATTTAGGTGGGCCATGGGAAACTCACTAAGTTGCCTACAAAGCTTTCTATACTTCTCCCCAAAACAGACATCCTGTGAGGTAGGTGTGGCTGTGAGAGCTCAGAAGAGAGCTGTGACTAGCCCAAAGTCACCCAGTAGGCTTTGTGGAGGACTGCAGAATCAAACCCAGTGATTCGGTGAGAGTCCAGCACAGGATGCCCATAAGCCACTGTGTGGGCCACTGTGTCAGACAGGATGCTGGGCTGTGGCCTGATCCAGCAGAGTTCCTCTTACGTTCTTATAGTGTAGTGTGTATATCCCATGCTGGGGTATACTTGGACCTCCCACCGATCATAGTGTAAAAAGGCCCTGACATGCAATGGCCGAATAAATGTCTTTTCATTTATGTGATCATTACATAGAACTTCCTGATTCTAGAGATATGCAAGTCATTTTTGGTGCTTCACATTCTATATTTCATAAATATATGTCTTTACCCAGACTTTACCCAATTTATTTATTTACCCAGATACTGTTTGAATTATTAACTGTTCTAATATTTAGCTTTTATAATGAATTTTGGTTTTTAAAGTTTCTGTAATATTTTACACTGCCGTTATGATGTGTGAAGCTCTCTGTGACCTTTGGATGAATAACAATATACAAATGTAAACAACAGGTAATAGTGAAAGACAGGAAATTTGATTGGATCATATTTCAGTAGAATCATACAGCTCCTTACACGTGACTAAAAGTATGTGAAGTGATGAATACATGAGTATGTGAAGTGATGAATACGTATGAAAGTATATACCAAGGCAAAGAGGCCGATCTTATCCTTGGAGTTATTTAAACATTGTTGAGTTGTTTTTAGTAACACAGTGACTTTGACCTTCACAGGTTATCAAACTGACAGAGATCTGTCAGAAATGTGGCCTGTGGCCTGTACTTTCGATGTGAAGCCAGACATGCACGCTACTGCACTGGACTTCTCAGCTGAAAGTGCATTTCCCATTCCCATTCTGCACAGAAATAGTGACCATAAGGGAATTGCTTACCTTGTGTATATATATTCCCCCAACTCTCTTTCAAAATGGCTTGTTTAATTTTCAGGTGTTCACTGTGATCTGAAGACATCAGCAGGCTTTTGAAAAGAAGAACTTTGCAAAAAGACCATATGTCTCCCTTATAGAAATCGCTTCATGCTCACAAACTACTTGGAACAGTGCAGTTGCTAAGTAACCAGTATGATGTAATACATATAGAAATCTAAAAGACTTCTCCGCTTCCACTACTGAAGCTTAGTAGGGCAGTTGTTCATGAAATTTCAGAGGAGGCAACTAATCAAGATGTACTGGTCTGCCTTCTGGGGAAGAAAATGTAAGAGTTGTTCATTGTGCAGGTATTATTATGTTACCTAAACCTCTGTTTGACTGCCATTTGTGGTAGGGCTATTTGAGGACAGTTAGGGTGGAAGTTTATGATCTCCATTTAACAACTGAAAGATGGCAAAACCTCTAATTTTTAAAAAAACAAGAAAATCCAGGGATTTACACACCTGTCAGTTTAACAGCTGTTCCAGGAAGAGATTCTCTAAATCATTATTAAAGATAAAATTATCAAATATTTAGAAACACAGGATAACCAGCATAGTTTCTAATATCCCAACTAATTTTTTTTAGATTTTGGAGAGCAACAATAAACACTCAGATAAAGGTGATTTGGTAGACTCAAAAGACTGTGGATCAAGCCCTTTGAAGACTTTTCATTAAACAGTCATGGAATTAAAGGACAAGTCTTCTTTTGGGTAGGGCACTGGCTAAGGAACAGAAAGCAGTAGATACAGCTGCTATCATGGAATGCTGTAATAAGGGGATTACCCTAATGTTCTGTATTGGGACTATTACTTTTTAAAGAACACATATACAGTGTGAGGAGGGAGGGAGGGAGGGAGAAAAAGGAAGAGGGAAAGGGAAGGAGAAAAAGGGGAAAGGGGAAAAGGAAGGATCTTAAGAACACCCAGGGCTGTAAAGAAAAGGAATTGTAAGAGCCTTTATCCCTGGCCTATCTGTCACCAAAAGCTTTAAATGACTCCTGAGTAAAGTTGTGTCTAGATGAGGAAACACGTCTCTTTTGTGTAGCATGGGCTGACAATCATTTTAGTTTTCTTAATGGGCAGCACTGCAGCATGACATAGCACATGTGTGTGGCTTCATGTGTATGGTTCTACTGATGATGTCACTGTATACACACAGCTGTGTGTAAGATCACACTCAAGTCTAACAAGCTAATATCTACACTTCTTAGATTCTTCCCTTTGTTCAGTCCCAGCCTTGGAGCATTCTTCTTGCCTCAGGCAGATGCTTAACTGTCACTCATTCCGCCTGAATTATGAAAATCCAAGGCCAATGCTATAAACTATTAGACAAAACTGCACTGCCAGGATGGCCAAAGGCCGTGAAGCAGAGGCCATTGTGACAGACAACAACATGGGCAAACTGCAATTAAATCTACTCCTAGACATATTCTAGTCTAGCTTTTGAAGCTATTGGCACAACTGGAATGCCGAGGTCATACCATGAACACAACTCTGACTTCTTCTCTCCCACAGGAAGTGTGATGGACCTCAAAGCAACAGAGGCAATGCTTCCTGCATAGTCTTCTTAACACTCATCAGTGGCATTTCATATTCAGAAGATAGCAACTTGTCATGCCATTTTATGTATTCAATTTAGTTGATTCTAAAATACACTTTTAGCCGTCTTGTGCAATGGAAGGAGCAGCATGGAAATATTTTAAGAGGCCACAGAGAAAGAAAAACCATGCTAGCACCCGTAGTCATCCTAAGTAGAAGAGGGCATTTGAACTTTGTCTCAGCATGCATCATGGCCACCTGATATGACAAGACATAAAAAGAACTGCTTGGGCTGGGTTGGCTGGGAGCTGCTCCGTTGACCTTGTCTTAGTCTCCTTTTGGCTGCTGCCTCTATGCTCAGGCAGGTAAAAGCTGGCTTTTCTGCACTTGGCCTTATTCTGGAATATATCCCAAAATAGGACCTGCTATCTGCATGCGAGTGCAAACTATGGAAGGCCCTAGGTGAGGCCTGCCATGGTCTCTACATTAGCTTACAACCAGGAGACTCCTATTCCGAGATATATTCCAGAATAAGGCCAAGTGCAGAAAGGGCCAGCCTCTGCATGAAAGCACTGCCTCAGCCAAGGGTGCTGATGGGCTGGGAGCTGTTCAGAGGATCCAGCTGGGGGCTATTAGCTGGTGGGGCCTGAGTCTCTCTCTTGCCTTCTGTCTCCACCTTCTTGCAGGTAAAGACCGCTCCATATAAGAACTGTCTAGATTAGGCTTGAAAACTGTCACATGCTTTGCAAAACAACAGCTATGCTTGCTTGCTATACATTTGAAGAATTTTTCTTTTCTTTTTTTGGAATTTATATTTAAGTGTATTTTATATAACATTCTTTGTTGATATGTGACATCTTACTTCATTTTTTGTTCAATAATTTTTCTGTATTTTGTCCATTGCATATAAGCTATCTTGATCATATCACGAAAAGGTGTTATAGAAATAAACTGCTGCTGCTGCATGATGCAGGAACAGGAAAAGTTGGATATTTCACTCCGGGTGTTTCCTTTCTATCTGTATATAAATGCACTCAAAGGCTATGGCCACACAATGCAAGCTACCTTGTGCGGTGCAGATCTGCTCTAGAGCCTGACAGGTTCTCAGCTTCTGACATTGCTAAAGGGCTTTCTCAGCTGGCGGCGCAGAAGTGACACACCTTTGTTGGTGTTTCTGGGTATCTAACAAAATGTTGCAAAGCTTGGTATACTGCACTGTAGTAATTGCTGGGCAGCTTACTCCCTTCTTTCCTTCCCTGCTCGCACCCTGCTACTGCCTGAGCCGCCCCATGTGGTGTAGAAGCAGCAAGCGCGGCTCCCAGCGGTGGCGGCATTGGCTCATCCTCCTCCTGCTCCTCTTGGGATGTAGGTGGTGGCGAGGCACTTTCTTGCCTGCTGCTGCTGTTGCCCAGCGCCACGTCAGCGGGGTACCGTCCGACCATGGTGGTGGTGGTGGCAGTGGCCATTGCACGCCCAGAGCAGTCTCCCCAACACCCCCATCAGGTGAGTGCAGGCAGTGGGCAGGCAGCAAGGAAGGCATGCGCCTCGTCCCCTCCTCCCATGAAGGCAGGCAGAGCACAGGAGAACTGGGATGCTGCTGCAGTTGGGCCCCCAAATGCCCCGGCCTCACCTACCGCTGCTACTCACCACTGGTCTGCTCACCACTGCGACCATGCTCCTGCTGCTGCATCTCCAATGTGTCCCTGACGATGCTGCTACTGCTCTGGCTGCTGGCTCTCCTCTCCTCTGGCGGCCCTCAGTGGAAGCCACCGCCATGAACTGATGGAGTCCTTCTCGCTGTGGCCACCTGGGATCTAGTCCTCTCTCCTCCCCATGGGAAGGCCTTCCTCCTCTTCCGGCAACTACAGAATGTGACATCAGGGGACTCCTCCAATCACCTCCCAGGACTCACTCTTACATCACTTCCTCCACGCCTCCTTGAAAGTGGGGTATTTAAAAACTGGGGGAAATAAACTTGTGGTCTTTTCCATCTAATCCTGTCTCCCGTCTCTTCATTCCCTTCCCTGTTCTTCTAATCTATCGTGTCCGCCATTAAGCACATGGTGGATCTCTAGGATTCAGGCTGGTCAAATAACCTGGGTTTATCTTTCGTAACACCCAGCAAAGAATTGCAGCAGCTATCCAGCTGTTGCCCGCATCACCATAGCTACCCAGCTGTTGCCCGCATCGCTACAGTGACAGTGCTGTCGCCATGCTCAAAGAAGCTTCCCGCCTGCTTCCCAGAACCCTCATGAAGACGGATCACGACATTGGATCACAGTCTGTGTGCTGCCTGCACATGGCTGGAGCAGGGCTATTATACTAGCCAGAATGCGCCACGATCTGTTTGGAAGCAATCTGCAGTTGAAGAAGATATGGGTGCCATTTTTGCACCAGAACCAGTTCCAAAGCTCCATCTCTTGTGGATGGAATGGTCTAGCAGGGACATGGCCTTTGCTAGACTACTGCACTGTGATGTGTCTGGGGCGGTTCAACGAGTCCTTGGGCCTGTCTGTTGGCCCAGTGTAGACACAGTCTATACTTCTGTGGCTCATACACTAGCATGGCTACATAATTAGAAAAGAAAAGCACAACAGTATTAATTTTCATGATCCAAAAGTAGAAGACAAAATTTAAATATTCCATGCATTCAGAAAATACATAGAATGATATGGATCCAAAAGACAGTACATATAAAACTGAAGCACTTTTAATTTTGTTTATTATAATTAATACATTAAAGTGGATGAACAATTATAGCAACCCTATAAAAGCATATTAATGTAACAAATACACACATTCAAGTAAACATTAATAACTGCATGCATATTTGAAACATCAGCTTCAGCAAGCAAATTGATTTTGGAATGTTTGTACTTATTGACAATTTATGTTACAAAAGAAATGCTATTACACTGTCTTCCCCTATTAAAAGAATGCCAATTTCCTCACATTCCTCTTGGGTGAAGAACGGCCTGAATTGAAAGCTTATGAACTGTGAATGCTCTAGAATCTTAACTCTGGACATTCTATTGTAACAGATACAACAGAAATCCAAAGTTCTGATTTACCAGCCTCCAAGTTTAGTGCATTAACTCAGATATAAACATGAAACAAAAGGGAAAGGCAGTTTGCCAGTAAAAGTATGCTTAGTTTACCTCTTTAAAATGCATACTTTATATTTTCCAAAACTGAACATTTTTCAATACTTGAAAAGACAACAGAAAAAAATATTTGATGATTGGGTGTGATAATCTTCATTTTCAAAAGAGTGGTTTTCCTGTGCGCGCATTCTGAGCGCACATTCTTCCAATATTTACACCTTTCATTAAAATTTCACTGAAGTCATCTAGACCTATCAGAGTAGTCAAAGGAGCAAAGAATCCATATAGACCTGCTAAGAATATGCTTATGGGCCATCCAATAAAGAATAGTATAATCAGCCAAATTATTGCCCAGATGATACAAGTGCAATCCATCTTGAACCTAGAAACATAATTTGTTTAGTTAATTCAGTTGATATAAAGATGCTTTTATTACCATCCTATGAATATTTAGGAATGGATAGCTTTTTTAATTAGTGAAATAAAACTTTTCCAATAGAACTATTAAAGCTATACATAATTACATAATTAAGATTCACAACTTAATGTGAAATCTAAAGAAGTAACTTTTTATAAATGTCTAGAAGTTAAAGGCTGTGTTCTCACTCATGTTATAAAACACTTTTTAACATGATACAACAAACCCTGACGCAAACATGCACTCTGGCTGATCCCACTTCATTGACTTTAAAACGCTGTCAGCCCTGATTGATCTAAAATCTGCTGTTCCCACAGAAAATGCTTCAAAGACGCATTGGGGAAGGCAGATCTTTTCCTCCCCGCCCTTTGCCAACTGGGTGGCCACCCTTTTCTCCCAACTGGATTTGATCCCACGATGATGTGGTCAATGGTATCAAAGCCAAACCTTCCAGCGAGCTGAGCATGAGGATCACTTCCAGATCCCCCCATCCCTCCTCCAATGCCCCCTCCTCCAAGGACAAGGCTGTTGCAGCTTCGGTGCTCGGACCAAACAGAGGGCAAAAGAAAACGCTTCAAATATGTCCCTCCTTTAATGCCCCATTTTATGATCTTGTGCAAAATCGCCTCCCTAAGCATTCCCCACGGGGATCACTTCCAGAGCCCCCACCCCCCACCCCCCGGTCCCTCCTCCAATGCCCCCTCTTAAAAGGACAAGGCTGCTGCAGCTATGGTGCTTGGACTGAAGAGTGGACAAAAGAAAATGCTTCAAAAACATCCCTCCTCCAATGACCCATTTTATGATCTTGCACAAAATTGCCTCCCTAAGCCTTCCCCATGGGGATCGCTTCCAGAGCCCCCCATCCCTTCTCCAATGCTCTCTCCTCCAAGGACAAGGCTGCTGTAGCTGCAGTGCTCGGACTGAACAGTGGGCAAAAGAAAATGCTTCAAAAACGTCCCTACTCCAGTGCCTCATTTTACGATCTTGCACAAAATCGCCTCCTTAAGCCTTTCCCTCACTTTCTCCTTTATTACACCTTTCTCCTGCCCATCCCCAGAGGAAAGAGCCAGCTCAGTCTAAAAAGGAGGAAGTGAGGAGAAGCGTGGGTGAGAAATGAAACTTTGTTAGTGTAAAGTGGAGTGGGTGAATTGTTACTTGTTATCAGTGTGAAGTGGCTGAAAATGAAACTGTGAAGTGCTCTGCCGAGGGATAAAGGCTTTCTGGCACTTTAAATTTGGCAAGGGCCTGTCCTGCACAAGGTGAAACTCCACCTGTTTCATGATGCATCTGCCTCAATACTGCTGTACCATTCCCAAAGGAATAAAGAAAAAGTGTTTTAGCAGCAAAAATGGGAAAAAACACCTGTATTTGCAGGTGTTTTTATTGTGGTTTTTAGCAATTTAGGGGGACCAATTTAGCAATGCCAAGGGGGAGCTGTATTGGCCAATGTTGGTCCCAATGCTTCTAGAGCTTGCTGCACTGAAGTAGTCATGAGTTGCTGCAGGAACCAGATTTGTCTGGCGGAAAGGCACAGAATAAACTAATCATTGAGGGGTCTTGAGTACTCCTCTAAATCCAGGCCGGAACTGTTTAGCTACAGTCCCTGGGAAGGGACCACTGTGGCAATGAGACAATTGATGGCAGCTTCTCAGTTCCATACAAAAAAGCCTCCAAGTCACAAGCAATGCAATGTAGATGAGAGTGACATAGGAAATGGGGAGTATTTTTTGCATTGAATTAGGTGTCAACTGACTTTCCTTGGAACAGTGATAGCAAGATGCTACCAGGCATGCTTTTATGATTCTATGTTTGGTCCAATGGATATTATTGTGTTTCACTAGTGTGAAATTTACATTATCTTTTAAACAATTGTGAATATACACAATTGAACCTTTTTAAAATTATTACTCTGAAAATGAAAGAATCAAAGATATAAGTAAGACTTTTCTGAAGAGTGTGCTATAATTACCTTTCCTTAGAGGTTAAAAAAAAAACCTCTCTCCTTGGTGTAGCTCTGATATCTAGTAGCAAAACCAGAAAAATATGTTAGTTTATTAGCTAAATCCAGAAAACAGATCCACAATAACTGGACCTACTAAACGGAATCATGTGGAAACGTAGGCCAGATCAACTCGTTGATCTGGTTTACGTTTCCCTGCAATTGCAAAGGTTGCATGAGTTTCACAGCTGCTCCCCCCCCCACACCCCCAATGTTCATTGCTTGTGGGGCTACTCCATGGTCCCTCTATTCAGTTTTCAGAGCAGAAATACAAACATGGTTTGTCATTGCCTACTTCCAAAAGGACACCGGGGATCAAACCATCGACTCTCTGATTTCCAGGCACTTTGTTCTACCATTGAGTTACAGCCACTCCCCAGAGAGAAATCTACTTCATGAGAATTTACCATATTTGCCGGCGTATAGGATGCAGTGGTGTATAAGATGTATCCACTTTTTAATACACATTTTTAAGAAAAAAAAAATCACAGAATACCGATAAGATGCACCCAATATGTTAGGTATATTGTGAGGGGGGTAACTGGGCCCTATGTGCCAGCAAATAGCATATTTTCTTCCTTAAGAACATTTTGGACATTTTAATCAGTTTTGCCTGGTTGACTCCTGTGAAATTATCTAATAGCAGAAACAAGACAGACTATGATATAAAAAAGAAATGTGATCCCTTTTATATTGATTTTTTACACACCAATAAAAATGTGAAAACAGTCACCACGATTTGACAAGAACTGATATAATGTACTTACACTTTTCTAGATGTAAATTACAGAAGACTCTCAGTAGTTAGTGTATGAAACAATTTATTATTCACTGTTCTTTATTCTTTCAATCCAACTAACTTCTTTCCTCAGCAAAATTTCCACTATTAATAGGAGAGAATATCTGAATTTAGTACGAGTGGTAGTCTATATATTTGTTGTTATCATTATTGTTGATGCTAACAATATACAGTACTTATTAAGTAAAATGCAATTCTGCTTTTAAAATAAAAATATCTGCAAAAACTATACTAAGCACTTGTGGAAAAACTACAAAATATGACTTTTGGTGTCAAGGCAGAACTTCATTTTCTAGTGGTCCCTCTAAAATATTTTTGCTAACATAACTACGAGCCTATTCAAAAGAACAACAATAGCGATGTTAAATAGACCAGTAATACTGTAAAAATTGGGCCTAGCTCTTCACAGCAAGAAAATATATCAGTGACAACCTTACCTTTATGGGTGTATATTGTGGTTCATCAGTCCTGTGAAAATATGGTTTATTTTTAGTTAGTCTCTAAAATACAAACAAACATGCAGGCTAGTTGAACACCCACAAGCTAAATAGCTCTATATCTTACAAATAGGTCTTTGTTTCCTCTCATGAAAGTCAGCTGATCTAATAAAAATGTAGATAAAGACACAGCCACAAGCTTAGTAAAATGAGGTCATACACTAAAGGAACTCAAAAAAACCCAACAGTTTCATTTAAAAATAAGAGTTCTCAAACATTTTCAGATATTAGAGCCAATAGTTTATGGTTACTTTTAGATACCATAGAACAGTAAAGTGTTTATTCCTAATTTAATATATGTCCTGCACTGCATTCATATAAAAATATTAATCTCTAGTTCCTTTGCTAGCTAGCTCTTAATTCCACGTACATTCTGCTAACCTATACTATCTATTCATCCTAATCAAATTTAGATAAAAAGCACACTAAGTTCTTAATTCATTTCAATGCATTTTGCTTTAAAGTGATTGTTTTTTAAAAAATTATCTCCTCAGCTTTTTTGTGAAAGTAACATCCTGATGTTTACCCCATTTGAGTAACTAGGAAACATCGTTGTTGTTTTCTATGATGGGATATGCTAGTCGTTTCTGATCAACATACTTTTTATAAGTCTGCGTTATCAAATTTATGTCCTTAAACCCTGACTGAATAACCGTGATGGAACACCCTGTTTTCCTACACCCTTATTTTGCTGAACAAGCCTCTCCATGCTTCCCTAGCTTCTAATTCTGTGCTTCCTTTTTTCTTTTTCTTTTTTTTTGCTCTTAGTCATTAATATCCTCATCATGAGGTTTTTCTCACAAGGTATAAAGCTATCACAGGATGTAAAAGGGTAATTTTTCTAATCTGCACACTGCAATTTATTTTGTTGAACTCATGAGGAAGAGATTTCAAGCAATGGTAGAGTCCTTTAGACTGAGAACCTGTTTGCACCTTCTCTTGGCACAACGGCCAGTGAATTTCTAGGACGCAACAGGGGTCCTCACTTTTCAATGCCCGATGCATCTGAAATGTATCCGGCGCTTACTCAAGCACCAGGTAAGTGCAGTCACTGCAAATGCCTCACCATGGCAAAAAGCCCTGTGTTGCCCTGCTGGATGCTCCGTTTGCCAGGAAGCGGTGCAAACAAAGCATGTGTGGAGAGCTGTGTTAGCCACATAGGTAGCATAGTTGTGGAGCATATTTTAATGCTTCACAGCTAACCACCCTGGGGATGCATGCTATAATAATAATAATAATAATAATAATATTTATTTGTATACCGCCCTATGGCAAACCAATCCGGGCGGTTAACAACAGTAAAATGTAAAATATAACAATTAAAAACACCTTATCCCTCCCCCCCTTAAGACAGTATTAAACAGTATAACATATTAAAACACAATATCAATGCATAAAACAATAATGGCATGCACAGAGGCGCTTATGGGATAGAAGCGCCTCCGTGCGGTGTGTATGCTCCATGGATTGTCCCACCGGGCCATGTGTGAAAAGGCCATGTAATATTAGAAACCAGGGTCAGAGACAGGCCCTTTCTGCACTGGGCCTCATTCTGAATTATATCCCAGTACAGGGGTCTGCTGCCCACGTGACAGTACAAACTACAGTGGGGCCTGGGTGGTACCTGCTGTAGTCAGCCCCAGTACGAAGATGGCAGCCCCCCTATTCCGGGTATAATCTGGAATAAGGCCCAGTGCAGATAAGGCCAGAAGCTAAACCATCTTATCACCCACAGGGCACTTTTTCATACTGAAGGCCTGCTGCTGTGGGCATCCCCATTACTTTCCCATAAGAATTACAACCTTTACAGGGTTTCAGGGAACACTCGGCAGCAGCCTTATGCCCCCAAGATCCCCCATCATTTGCAATCTTTTGGCAGGCTGTTACCAAACATAACAAAAGGCGTGCCTCAGGGAGACAAGTGTCTTGCCCTCATGTTCCCAAGCCTTAGCCCTTTCTGCACTTGGCCTTATTCTGGAATATATCTCGGGACAAGGGTCTGTTGTCTGCATGGTAATGCAAACTCTGCAAGCCTTGCCCGGGTCTCCCATAATCTGTACTAGCATTTGGACAGCAGGCCCCTATCCCAAGATGCCTTCCAGAATAAGGCCAAGTGCAAAAAGGGCCCTTCTCTTGCCTACTTTTTCTAATACAAAAATGTTAAGGAGAGGAGCAGAGTGGGGTGCAAACAATCCCACCTTCTCTAAACTGCCTCAGAGATGCTTTTGTTTTTGTTGTATGCCCCCCCACCCCACCCCCCAGTCTCCTCAAGGTAGAAGACAGGAAGGGATGGGTCAATAATGTCATCAATGCCTACCTTCAACAAAGACTTTTCATCCAGAAAGGCTCTTCTTCTCCTTTGGATCAGCAGAGGCCTCAGAGAAGAAGGCCGTTTCAACAATTGATCCAACTGCACAAAACACTGAGACAGTTCACAGTTCAGTCAGTCAAAGGCTGGAGATGAGGCAAGATGGCCAGCTATGTAATGTCTCCCCCTATCAAAGTGAAGCGAACAAATATGAAGAAGTCTGTGAAGGAAACGGCAATTCCTGTAAAATAAAAACATCCACGTGCGCTGCGTTAACCGCTTGTGGCAAAATTACAAATTTGACATGGAGAGAATACAGAGAAGCCTATGAAGTAAAGTGCAATCTAGCTTTCAAAATAAAATATCTGCATAAACTGACTCTGACTTATAAGGCCCTAAATGACTTAGGCCCCAAATATCTCAAGGAATGTCTTCTCCCATACCAACCTGCCCATGCCTTAAGATTTGGCAGTAAGGCCCTCCTGGTTGTCCCACCGCCTTCAGAAGTGAGGCGAGTGGACACCGGGAAGGGGCCTTTTCGGTGATGGCCCCCAGACTATGGAATAGTCTCCCCCTCAAGGTGCATCACACCGCTTCCTTGTAGGAAGGCAGTGAAGACACACCTCTTTGCCCTGGCCTTTGGCTGAGGTGATTATATCCCCCCCCCCACCGCCCTCGAGTACAGATACTATAATTTTAAATAGGAAGTGTACTGTTGAACTTTTAAAGTGTTTTTAATGTACATTCTGTTTTTAATCTGTTGTTTTAAAAGTTGTTAACTGCCCAGAGACCTTTGTGTATGGGGCGGCATAGAAATGCAAATAGTAAATAAAATAAATAAATACTAAAAGATCTTCTGGTTTTTGCCAAGCATAATGTGTTTGGGAGATAATTTGTTGTGCTGGAAATAAAAAAGATTGGATTTGTTATTTATTACTGTATTCAAACTACAACCTGCCTCAGAGTGCTCAAATAAAGAAAAGATTTCAAGCGTTCTCTGTTAAACAAAATTTGGGTTTAGGCCACTAATAAGAGTCTCTTGAAAGGTATTTATTCTACAGTCTTATTTTATTTCTTCTCTGTCACTGAGAAAAATAGGCCTTTGTTTTAAGTATTAATATCTATACTCCTCCCAGCCTCTGTATAGCATTCAGGATGGCTTACAGAATTTAAATTATGTAAAAACAAAATTGAAATTGTAATATCAGAAACTAGTTAGAGACTGTCCTGAAGAAAATACCAGTAGGAACTATTTCCCCCCTCTTCAACATGCATTGGTGAGGAGGAGAAACTTGCATTATGTTAAGCAAAGATGAATTCTGTAATGTAGGCGGAACTGTCAGGGACCACAAGGCTCTGGGGTGGCTGATACGGGGCAAGACAATATCTGGGTCCAGAGGTAGAGTTTTATAGGCTAGACCCAACAACCTGAATTGGGCCTGCTACACTATTTGCAGACACTGCAGTAGTTGAAACATACGGGTAATGTGCAACCACCTTCAGAGGTAATAAATATACCATCCTGGCTATAGCATTCTGCACTAGGTGGAAACTCTGGACTCCCTTCAAAGACAGTCCTGCATCACCAGGAGGTAAACACCACAGTAAACTGGAGTAGCTGGACAGAGGAGAAGCAGGGGCAATTCATCAACCCTGGTAAGAGATGGATTCCATCCAACCTTACCAGGACAGCAAGGAAGCTATGCCGTCTGCTGCTGTCACCCATTGGTAACAGGCCTAGAGGTAATTCTGTTGTCATAGATGGATCACTTGCTGATAAGATTCATACTTATAATGGCAGCTCCCTTCCACAGAGATGAGTTAGCACAATCATGGAGACTTAAATCAGAATGATTCTTGAATGATCTGGAGGCATTTCCAGATATCATGGATTGTAGTACTATTTCTAGTCTGTCTATGGAACTGTTGGATGAATAGGGCTATTGACATAATTATTCCCAAGTGTCCTTGATATTCCTTTGGAACTTGTAAAACATCTGGTATTCCATGGACCTATGGCCAATCTAGCAGGATTTATTGACAGCTAGAATGCAGGAGTCACAATTCCTGCTATTAGTCTTACTGGGCACGGATTAGAGGCACATTGTCTTGCTTACCTTGTGGCAGTGATGAGGGCAAAAAAGACAATTTTTTTTGCGATTTTACATCCTCAAGCGTGTAAAAGGCCAAAAGAATAAAAGCATAGTGCCATCAGACATTACTGAAACAAATTTGCAAGATAATTTAATGCTAAAATTGCTCAGACCCACATGGGATTGGAATGGCCTGGTGGAGACATCCAGGGAACTTCCTAGTACAGCTATTTAGGATCATTTTCAAGTACTACATCCTCAGGATGCGGACAAGCTGCTTACAGGGGGTTGGTCAACCCTTGTTCTTTGCCCATCACAGTTGATAAGAGTTGTCAAAGAAATACAGTTGATTGGTTGTAAGAGTGAAATATGACTTGCTACAGGAAAGATGACTTGTTCTGCTAGCTTTTAAAGAGGCACTGGTGGCCCCCCTCCTCAAAAGGATCTCCTTGAATGCAGAAATCTTGAACACGTGTCATCCAGTTACTAATACTGTATATCAGTGGTTCTCAACCTGGGGGTCGGGACCCCTTTGGGGGTCGAACTACCCTTTCAGAGGGGTCGCGACGAGTCTCCCACCACCCTTCCCTCCCACCTCCCAGCTGCTCCGCCCCCATGGTTGGGGGTCTCCACAACATGAGGAACTCCATTAAGGGGTCGCGGCATTAGGAAGGTTGAGAACCACTGCTGTATATCCTTCTTAGTCAAGACACAGGAAAAAATGTTGCCAACTCAACTGCAGACAAAACTGGAGGAAGCGGACAATCTGAGAAGCTATTTCAGTCTGACTTCAGGCCTAGTCATGGCACTGAAACTGTTTTGGTCATCCTGGTTGATGGCTTTTATCAAGAGAGGGACAGGGAAGCTGGTTCTTGATCTCTTGACACTTTTTGATATCATTGACTATGGTATCCCTCTGGAGAGACTTTGGTGATTGGAAACTGGAAGTACTGCCCTATAGTGGTTCCACTCCTATCTCTGAGGACACTAGGAAGTTGTCATGAGGGGAGTGTTCAGCTCCCTGGGAACTAAACTGGGGTTCCTCAGAGAGGGAGAACTGAGTATTGTGAGCTAGTTTGGTCTAGTAGCTAGGGAGTCGGACTCTTATCTGGGAATACCGGGTTTTATTCTGCCCTCCTCCATGAAGCCAGCTGGTGACCTTGGGCTAATCACAGGTCTCTTCTGAGTTCCCACAGCCCCACCTACCTCACAGGGTGTTCTGTTGGGAGAACAGAAAGCTCTATCAGCCGTTTTGAGAAAAGTGGGGTAGAAAAGCCAACTCTTCTTCTTCTCGCTGGCTGATTTTTTCCTCTATGCTTTTCAGAATTGATATATGCCACTGGAAGAGGTTGTCAGAAGATTTGGAGTGAGGTGCTGTCAGTATGCTGATGATACCAATAGATAAATAAATAAATAGATAATGCATTGCACTAATCCAATTGAATTATTATTTGTGCCTCCAGTGACAACTTGGAGTCCGTGTACAGACACAAATCCCTGATTCTTTAAGGAAGTGCTACCTCGTCACTTGGGGTAAAGCCAGCACCCAGACTTGAGAAATACCCACCTAGAGAATGTACATCTTATCAGGATTCAGTTGCAGTTATATTTGCCCTCATCCAGTCTATCTCAGCCTGCAAGCACTGTCCCAAAACTTCAACTTTCTCCTCTGGCTCAAGGAGAGGGAGAACTGGATAGCAACTAAATACTGTTGACACCTCACTCTAAAATGCTGGACAAATGCTCTCGACAGCTTTATATCAATATTAAACTAGATATAAGGCAGAACTGAATCCCATCAGATCCTACAGCATGACTGCCATGAGACCAAACAGAATGTTCAAAATCCTATACACTGAGAATGTTTCCATAGGCAGTGTAATAAGCCCCTCCAGTTTCTGATCCATTGAGCCCTGGAAGGCTTGTTGACTTAGACTAATACTTGGCAGTTAAAAATTAGACACTTATTTTCTCTATGGCACACATACCAAATTTTTCAGGAAACAGTCACATGCAGTCTTGCAGCTTTATCAGTATCACAGAACAGCATAAAGAATGCTGTCAGTGTGTTTGGAACAGTTTGGCTTTGATATTCCAATTTACTGTATTCCAATTTCAACATCAGAAAAGAGAGAGAACAAGGTTCTGTCCTGTAACATGATCTATTCTCTGTCTCTTTCAAGACTGTAGAGTGCTGCTTGTTATTTGCCAGTGTGGCTGGGGTCCAGGAAGGTTTTGCTGCAGTGTCATTGAAAGTCATGACTCTAGAAGGTCTTCCTCAAAGCCAAGCATGCAAGAGTAAGATATAGGGTGCATCTCCCTTTCTGCATGAAGGTGACTTAGATAGGGATGGTGCCATGGGGAAAAGGCTCTCGCGGTGCACCCACAGAAAGCTACACTGCTGTAACGTCTCCTAATTCTCAAGTATCCACACTCTGGCGACTGGTGGATCACAAGGACTACAGTCTAAATCAGTCCTGCATTGAGACTGCGCAGTTTCAACAGGGGAACAAGGCACTGAAAGCTGTCCACTCCATGGGTGGTGAGGATGCCCTAAGAAACCAGTGCATCACCCCCTCAATAGACATGAGCATGGCCTGGAGCGAGGCAACAGTGAGAAAGCCATATCCTGTCATTGAGTCCTTGGTGAAGGATATACATATAAGTCACCATTTGGATCCAGAATCCAGCTATTAGATTGACTTAGGTCAATTCAAAAGCGCAAGGACCAGCAGGGTTGAGGTCCACCTAAGTGAGTCTACTGTGCCACCTGAAGAGTGGAAGCATCAAGTCTGATCTTTTTATTGTTGCCACCCATCCTGGGCCCTTTAGATTATGGTTGGGTTATAAATATTCAAATAAATAAAACACCTCTGGAACCAGCATGGTTGTCATGAGGAACCTGCTGCCACCAAAAACAGAGACGGCAGCTGGCACCCTCATGGACCCACAGAGATGCACAGGACAGGTAGGTAAAGACAAAGCCATAGACAGCTGGTACTTATCAAAGCAGCTTCCCCCTTCCCCACCACACCTTTAACTACTGCATAATTTAACTAAATACTAAATTTAACTATGGCATAATTTACTACTCTGGTTTTGCAAGAAAATTAGGTTTGCAAAACTGTTTATGGACTATATATATTTAAATACACACAAATTATTCAGAGTATGTTAGCATGCCTGATGTGCCACATTTACAGCATATATTATCTTTTTACTACATTCAGAAGGAACATAGGAATCTGACTTATACCAAATAGATGATTTGTGGCAGTGGTTTTGCAGGCTTTCAAAGGTAAATCTTTCTCATCAGTAGCTGGAGATGTCAGACACTGAACCTTTATAAATGTAAGTAGTATCTCACAAATCTAGTGGTGTCTCAAAGTGGTTTTAGTGTGCTTATAAATCCTTTAATGTATGTTAGATATCACACTGCACCCAAACAGATAGGGTCATGTAACAGAAAAATAAGTTTCAGAGGTCCATCCCTAAGTATATACTAGGGCTGGAATGGCCCTGGAAAGAATATATGGGACGTATTTACACATATGCTTTATTTATGCTCTCTTTCAGAATTACATTTTTGTTCACAGCAGCAAAAAGCAATGGGGTAGCTTCCTTGTATATTATTATCTCAAAACTTATCCCTCACATTAAGATGCATCTCAAAAAATAGCTCTTTTTCTAAGAAAATTGTGAGAACTATAAAACGTATATAATTTCACTTGCTTCCTTCAGGCATGTAAAATAATATCTAAGCCAGTCAGGCTTTTATTTTGGTCAAAGATTAAAATAATATTGCAATGGTAAAGGAAATTCCTTAACCATTTATCTTCTTCCTAGGAAGAAAATAGAACAAAATGGAATTTGTGTTTATAAATGCTAAGTAGTATTCCCAAAATCCCATATTCTACTGACCTCCAGTTTTGGACTCAGGTCATATTCCTTATCAAATCACACTTTCCATTGCCTTAAATCTCCAAAGGAAAATCTTGGAGAAAGGGGAAAATAAGAGATTGGCTTTTTCAGGACAGTATGCAATAAAGGATGTGCAGACAGTTCAGTTTTCTGGATTTTGCATGTGGCAGTCAACTTCTTTAAAAAAGCAAATATTTTTCACAATAGTTAAGTCTTTCCAATGTACCTTTTCACATAGCCTTTACTGTGTTCCACTTTCAAACCATGATCTCACCTTACTTGGAAAGCAGATTTCAAGAAGTCCCTATTGAAATACATGTCTGCTTTTGTGGGAGAGGTCAGATGGAGGATATCTTACAGCTAGTTAGTTATTTGCAGAAAATGAGGCAAATCAAAATCTTGAATAAGTGCTTCCCATGACCAACAGCAAGACAGTGTGATGGAACCTTTCATTACCATTTAACTTCTCCCACTTGAATTTTCTTAAATGGCTCTTTTCCCATTTTGAGCAACGTACATCTAACATTACATATGGAATTAGTCCATATTATGCATCCATTTACCCTGGCCTTTGACTGAGACAACAGATTCCCCTCCCCATGTTTAGGCACTGTTTTAGTGTGTTCTTTTGTTACTTTTTTAAAAATTGCTATAACCCACCAGGAGACCTTTGAGTATAGGACCAGATAAAAATACAAATAAATGAATAAAAAACCTAATCGCTAGCAAAACCACCAATTTATGTAGAAGTCTATAGGGAGAGTGGGGAAAAAATCATAACCATGTTTGGATGCCACTGAGAAGCAAACCACGGTTCCTGGAGTTTAGCTTTGGGATCAAGTGAAACACATTTGCTTCATCCAAAAGGTATAGTAACATTCTTTATAGTAAGAGTGGGGGAGAGATGAGTCAGAGGGAGCAGCTGTCCTCACGCCTCCTTTTATTGCATAGTTTAGGCTGACAGGATGCCAGTGGGTGAATGTTGTGTGAGGAGGGAGTAATTTAGGACAAATGGTTCACCAATGAAATTTAACCAGAGTTTATAACTGAGAAGACATAGTGCATGCCGTTGTACTAAAAATACAAAAGTAAGCTGATGATAAATAAAAATTCTTTGATTTAATCTAAGGCCATTGATGGATGGATGTGATATTTAAAAATTATGCAACTGATTAACTAACCAAAGTAAATATCATACCTAGGGAAAGGGTGTAAAAACCAACAGAGGGTACTGTTAATGTTGCTGCATTTTTTCCAAGTATTAATACATCAAGGCAGCAGTTAAAGTTCTTTCACTGTGACGAACTAACTCCTCTTTAAAGGGTCAAGTGGAAATTGAGCATCAGTTCAACTATTTTACAATCTTTTGATTTTCAGCCAAGGGTAAGGTGCACCGTTTGCAAGAGAATCATAAAACTAGACTACAAATTTAGTTGAAGGTTGAGCAGGAACCAGTTAAGCTTTCTGCTATTACAGTGATGAGTGATGGGGGAAAATATTCATAGATATGCATGTAGGGGTGTTTTTCCACTAGCACTAGAGTACCCATTAAGGACCCATTAAGGACCCTTATTGGGTCCTTAATGGTACTCTAGTGCTAAGTGGAAAAACACCCTAAGAATAACAGAGGTGAAAACTTGAGTAAGGGACCATTCATTTATCATCCGTGGTGTACAACTGTACGTTGTTTAGTCAGTAAGTCATGGCCAGCTCTTCGTAATTAAGTAAACCAATGTCTCCTGGAGTCACCCAAGCTCATGTTTGTTGCCTCCATAACACTCTCTTAAGCATCTCATCCCCTGCTTATTAAAGCACTTTATGGGCCTGTTCATATTTACTTTGCGAGAACACTCTGGGTTTCTCCGTCCACACAGTGTGCTGCTGTCTCCATCTCAGAGTGTCCCAAATTGTACCCAATCCTTTGAAGTTGTGGAGAAGTTTTGCCGGTAGCTGCTAGGGTGAGCTCTCAGATGCAGCATTTACACACTCTTCTGGTGCAAATGTTGTGTGCGGATGGGACAAGGCAGCTGCAGCTGCAGAAATGTGCACCACATCACAATCACCATGACAACAGCCATCTGTGCAGTGGAAGTTGCCATGGCTGTTGTCATGGCAATTCAGATGGTCTGAGATGGGCCATCCACACAGTGAGTGCCAGTGGTAAAGTTGGAGATGTTACCATTGCTTGTGGTGCAAATGCAGACCACTGTTCCTGAATTTAATTGTGCTGGAATGAAATATCATTCCAGGCAGTTAAGTACAAACAGGCTCTGTGGTTAGGCTTAGTCCTGGGAGTAGTCTTTATATGCCCAGCTAAAGAGATTTTGATGCACAGGGTATCAGGAGCACCTCATGATTATCAAGAAGAATGCATCTTTTGTATAAACTGCTGCAGATGTGCATAAAAGGGAGTGTACTATTTTGCATAACTTGAGGGCTTTTGAAGTAACTCTATACTTTTTGTAGAAGGATCAAAAGACATATTATTCCTAATGACATTACAGTATTCCCCATTAAAGCCACTGGGTAATCACAATGACATTCACAGAGGACATGAAGAACTTGCAAAACTGGAATATCTATCCCTGCAGTCAGAAAAGCTATCTTGGTCACGGTATCTTTTAAGTGCCAGCTACCCTCTTAATGTAATCACCAGACATGCCACTAATCTCATTAGGATTTATTTCTCTCTTAACCTTGAGTCCCCAGGCTACAATTCCTGTCATACTGACCCATTTTTCATGTTTCTTGAGAGTGATGGGAATTGTAGTCTAATAAATGATTCCTCCAAATCAAGGGTTAGGAGTGAAGTACCATCAGAATACAGAAGGTTCATGCTCTATCTGCCCATTCCATTTCAATCAGGAAAACAGCAGGTGTTTCACTTGATTCATGGATATGATAGTGCAATGGATGTGAAACCAGTGTTTGAAACTTGATCCAGACAAGATGCAGATACTGTATTTCCCAAGCAAGTCTAGGAAGAAAGAGATGGCTTTTTGTGGATGAGATTGCAATCCCCTGATAAGAAATGTGTACAGTTTGAAACTACTTCTGGACTACATTCACACCTGTTTAATCTGGTTTCAGTCCATTTTCAGAGTGAGAGAACACATTAGCATTTTCTTTCCACTTTATCTAATCCAAAGGTGGATTTTCTGAGTTAAAGTGGAAAGAGAATGACTAGTCACTTTGATGCTGTGTTTTCTCACTCTGAAAGTGGACTGAAATTTGATTAAAACCTTGATGTGAATGAAGCCCCGGATTCATCTTTGTCACCAATAGCTGGAAGTGCCATCCACCAATTTTGGCTTAGTTTGTTAGCTACAACCCTTTCAGGACCAGGGCGATTAGACTAAGGTGATTGATTGTGAAAACTGCTTGTGAAGATAATTCACAAACTATAAGCAGTGGAGAAGGAAGCCACAAGAAAACTGATGGGCACCCTTAGCCTAATTGCATTTGTGAGCTCTACACTAGGTATTCAGTTGCTACAGAGCCTCATCCAACATGCTGGCGCTAATATATAAAAACGCCCTGGATCTTAGATGGCCAAAGGAGTTCATTCTCATGCATGACATCTCTTTCTGGGATGTCAAAATGGGAGGAGGCCTGGCTGATAGTACCACTATCTTCATGTGAAGTGACAGTCGGATTCCATATGCTGTCACTATGCATTTTTCAGTAGTTGGTAAAGATATCTTTTCATGCAAGCCTTTGACTATAAAACAAGTTTTGTGACCTGTGCTGAAGTATTGCTGTCCTAAATTGGAAGCTTGTTCATTTTAAGCCTTTTTCTGCATTTACCTTTATCCTGTGTCAAAAAGAGGTCAACGTTAGTGTAGGCCAGAGCAGGCCCTGTTCCTTGCTAGAACACTATGCACTTCAAATGGAGTTTTCAAATGTAGCTTTCCCAAACCACCATTCCTTAGTAGGTGAAATCATGAATTTGAATTCAGAAGTCTTTCTAGGAACCTAACCATTGTGAGGGAGAGACTGCCATGTGTACATTTTCAGTACAGCTTAGGTTGTGATCAGACATAGTAAGAAAAAAAAAAGAGCAATTCTGAGGTGACTTAGAGAAGGCTTTGAGGTGGGGCTGCTCATGCACCAGTCTGCTTCTCTTCCCATCTCCTGAACACTATGTGCTAGAAAAAGTCAATTGGAGAAGGCTTGGGAACATAATGGCCACACACTACTGCCTCTGAGATGTCCCTTTTGTTATGTCTGATCACAGCTTAAAGATACCTGTTACAGAACATCTTCTTGCCATGTAAGTGTTCCATTCCAGCACATCTAGAACTGGTCCTGTTCAAAATAATATTACTTACGTCAGAATAGTTGCCACTGTGTGTGGTTGAATTAGAACTAGCAAGGTGAAACCCATTTTTGTGAGGACTGAAGGTGCCCAGCTTCAGTGCAGAATTTTGTAGACATTAAGCTGAAGTCATTCAATTATTTCCAAGAAAGCAAAGAAGTACAATTGAGGACAACAGTAGCATGAGGTTATGTCTGTGTGCTGTTCTACAAGAATAAAAAATGTGCCAAGTTGCACATTCCTTGCTCTGTTCCTTGCTCATAGTGGTGCAACAGATAAGAACTTTTTGTCACAAGAAGAAATCTGTTTGGGGTATGTAGATGTTATTCAAAAGCTTATTTGCCATAAAATCATAGCATCTCAATACCAGCCTGGCAAGTTAAGCTGGAAAAAGTGGTAGAAAGGTGCTATATCTTACACTATCTTTATCAACAACCAAATTTATCCTACCACTAGAACAGTATTAAAATTGCTCAGTCATGGCAGTGTCTCTGAAAAGCCCATTCCATTCCCTTTACAGTAATTAATAACCATTCCGTGTCCCAGACTATCAACCTATAAATAGGTTTCCTGACAACAAAGACATGACAACTTTAAGCAGGAGAATACAGAAGCGTTTTACGATACATAACAGAAGTACTTTAATGTTGCAGCCTGGTAATTCAGGAATTCATTGCTGATAAACAGGCCAGCCCTGTGACATTTATCTCCAGTAACAACTGAATGCCATACGACTTCACATATGGTTGCTATAAAGTTCTCTACAGTCTCAATACTATGGTGACAGAATATCAAAGTCCAACGACAGCATGTCTTGAGTTATGGGCTTACCTTTGGCACTGTCTCCAGCAGAGGATGTAGCTACAAGATGTCCAGATAATAACAAATTGAACCTGACTCCAGTCAAGATGGAGCGCTGTGTGTCAAAGAGGATCTTGGGTCCAAGAAGTTGGGAGGCATCTTGTTCTCAATGGGATTGTAATGCGCTGGAAGGGACAGGTGAGAAATCTGGGGGTGCTCTTGGATTCTGCACTAATGCTTGAAGCTCAGGTGGAGGTGGTGGGCAAGGGTGCCTGCTTCTAGCTACGGCTGGTTCACCACCTACAGCCCCTTCCAGATACAGAGTACTGAGCCACAGGAATCTATGCTCTGCTAATTTCCAGACTGGACTACTACAATGCCCTCTACATGGGGCTACCCCTGAAGATCACTCAGAAGCTGCAGCTCATGTAAAATGCAGCAGCTAGAGTGCTGTCAGGAACAGCTGGCCTTTAAAAGAAGTTGCATGGGCTGCCGGTTTGCTACTGAGCCCAGTTCAAAGTACTAACCTTAATGGCGGAACTTGGGTGAAATACGAAGACATGTTGTACAAGATTGAGGACAGTAATGAATATGAAATAAAAACAAGAGAACAATTGAATCAAGAAGGGATAAATATACAATGGTTTTCGTATATACAATTAAGGGATATATATAGAAAAGATAAAGAGACTGTAAATTTTGAGTGGGAAAAACAGGAATGGGAGACAAAACTATATAAGGCTGAAAAAGGCATGATTGGTGTGATGTATAAAATATTGCTTCGAATGGAAATGGAGCATGAGCAGGTTAAAGAATGTATGATCACTTGGGCCAGAAACTTTGGATATAACATTCAAATGGATCAATGGGAAAAACTATGGATAAAAGATATGAAATTCACTTCCTGTATGTTATTGAAAGAAAATATGTATAAAATGATGTACAGATGGTATTTAACACCTTATAAATTGGGGAAAGTTTACCAAAATATATCTATCAAATGTTGGAAATGTAAAAAAATTAATGGGACTTTTTACCATATGTGGTGGACGTGTAAAAAGGCAAAGAAATATTGGGTTATAATATATAATTTGATGTCAAGAATTTTGAAAAGGAGTTTTAGATTTAATCCAGAATTGTTTTTGTTGGGGATTGTAGATAATACATTAGAAAGTGTAAACTCGTTAATCCTATATATGGTGACAGCTGCAAGATTATTGTATGCTCAAAAGTGGAAGGAAGAAGAGATACCATCAGGAGAAGAATGGCTAATTAAGATGACAGATCTGGCGGAAATGGATAAATTAACAAACTTATTAAATGACAGAACAACGGATAAATTCATGAGAGACTGGTCCCCCTTTATTGAGTATTTATCAGAGCTCGAATTGACGACTGATGGATTTGAGTGAGAACAAGAATAACCAGGAAATCAAGGAGAGACAAAGATGCGGAGCAACAAAAGATGGATACAGAATATAGAAGTCAGACAAGCGGAGGAAGTCAAGGGAACTTTTAATAATGTAATAATGGGAAGAGTGTGTAAATGATTACTTTCTTTTTCTTTTTTAATAAAAATAAAATTTAAAAAAAAGTACTAACCTTAATATGGCTTTGGGCCCAATGATCTAAACAAATGCCTTCTTTCATATCAACTTGTCCATGCCTTAAGATCTCCAAGAGAGGCTCTCCCAGTTTGGCCCACTTCAGTAGGCACCTGGGAAAGGGCCTTCTCATTGATGGCCCCTAGACTATGGAATAGTCTCCACTGTCAAGCACCTTCACTCTACATGTTTAGGAAGGTAGTGAAGACGCACCTCTGGTCTTTGGTTGAATGGGAATAAATTTCTCCTCCCACTTTCAGACACTGCTATTGTTTTAATATGTTCTGTGACTGCTTTAATATATGTTTGATTTTAAATGTTGTTACCCACCTTGAGACCACTGCAAATAACAAATAAATAAGTAAATAGACAGACAGATGATAGAGGCATCTTAATCAGGCCCCCAGGGCAGCTGATCTCCATTGGGAATAAAAGCAACGAGCCTTGCTTAGGGCACCTTTGCTGCATATTAGAGACACAGCCAGAGACTTTGTGGGCAGTGGTTCTCATCTACAAGTACTTGGGGATTTGCCTGCTTTAGATGGAATTGTAATACTGCAAAAGTAATAGGCACAGTTTGGGGATACTGCTTGAGCCATCATTGTCATTGGAGATCCAAGTTTTGAGTTCTAAAATTCTACTGGTTCCTTAAGAGGTAAGCAAGGTAGCTTATGATGGAATGATTAAAGGGTACCAGAACTGCAAAAATTAATTTTCATATACTACGGTATTTTTAAAAATCGAGTGGTTACATACATGTTTAAAAACAAGGTGAAAATACTAAATCTTTTGTCGATTTAAAAGGCAATATTAAAATAAGCATGTTGAGCAAGGTTCTAGATCAGTGGTTCTCAAACTTCCTAATGCCACAACCCCTTAATGGAGTTCCTCATGTTGTGGAGACCCCCAACCACGGGGGCGGAGCAGCTGAGAGGTGAGAGGGAAGGGTGGTGGGAGACTCGTCGCAAACCTCTGAAAGGGTCGTCCGACCCCCAGGTTGAGAGCCACTGTTCTAGATGAACTGCTTCACTAGAAACCTCTGCAGTTCACAAGGTTCAACTATCTGACCGAGACCCACCACCACCTTAAAGTTTGAGATTTGGTCTGATAGCCAACCAAACACTAGGGGCTTTATAGCAAACTGGTTCAGCTGGATAGAGATCCCCACACTTCTCTTGTATCCATGACCTACCCACTTCAGTCTCTGTTATGCTTACTTGCCAGTTTGGCTTGGCCCAGCCTGCTGTTGCTGCCCATTACATGATTTTTTGGAAGGGTCACTGGGGCTGCACCCAAGCGCACTATGCTTGCCTGGGCCTTCTGGAGCTGGAGAATTACAGGCCGTCCTAGAAGGTCAGGTGTGTGGATGGGCATGGTTTCACTTTGAAGAAGGCCTCAAAGGTTTGCCTGTGAGGCAGTTTTGAATACAGGTGAGATTTAAGTACAGCTGAGATTCTATAATAAAACTTTGTATGGATGGATGAGGAAAACAAGTACAAAAATTCATACAAGATCAAAATAAGTAACTTTTAAAATGCATGAATTGTATTAATGAAAATAAATTTAAAAAATGGAAAAAAATAAGTAACTTTTTGTGTGACCCCAAAGTCTGCTATGTGTAGCTGCAAGAAGACACTGTAATTTTGAGGGAAACAGAGAGATCCAAACTTTGTTCTTATTTGAATAAAATCTGGATGTTCTGTTTTTTGCAGAACAGCCACTTCTCTGCTGTGACATGTTAATAAATCCCTGAGAGAGGCAAAATTATATTATTTACTAAGATACTGTCACCAGAAGAAAATCCTCCTGAATTTGTTCTTTGTATTCAGTTCCCTCGCTGTTACACATTTAACAGATTGAAACCATTCTTCTAATGTGTTTGTAGAGTTTGTATGAAGAGTTTTGCTGCCATTAAGTCTGAGTTCAGAGGTGACGCCTGGCTTCCTGGTCCAGAGGCCATTTTCCAAGTGCTCTTTTCTGCAGTGAGCTGGTATGGCTGTTTTGTGCCTTTTAGTGATCTGTAATTGAGGCTTTGATGAAAGTTGAGTGCGGAATATGAGTGGTGTTACAGCGGTGTGGTTTATTGCAGCATGTTGGCTGTTTTGTTGGGATCTGAGTACTTTCATGTGCACTGGTATATTTGTATGCTTCTGGGCACTTCTGCTTGGGTGCTGTGATATATTTGCTATGGGTGGTGATTGAGGGACTGAGCTCCTGAGTCAGTGCACCGTGTTTTTTTTTCTGCTCTCTGCAGGTGTTTATACTTTCCTGCGCAATTTTCTTGCTGTGTGCAAAAAAAGTGCAATTGTTGCTTTTTGCAGCTTTTTGGTACAGAGGTTATTGGGGGGGGGGGGGAGGGCTAGAAATGATAAGCCCATGGGAAATGGGTCACTCAAAGTACTTCACTGCACCCACACCTCATGTGATAAGAGCAGCAGCATTTGCATGATGGTTTCATCTCCATCAAGACAGCTACAGTTTCCCTGCACAGAATCATTTGTCTGACATTACTTAGAGCATATACAAAACCTGGAAGACAGGAAGGTATTTTCACAACTGCTGGACTAGCTAAGAAGTACTTATACACATACACAAAAATCAAATAATTAATATAAAAAAGCTTTACTAAATACAGATTTCAAATAAAAACAAGAGATGCAGTTTTGCCTGCAGTACTTTTGATTAGAATCATGCTTATGGTTCATTTGTTCCGCTTATGCTTAGAGGAAAATGGTACTGAAGAGTATCATTAATATTTTTCCTGTTTAATAGTTACTTGATCCACTGCAACAGTCGGTGAATGAATAAGCTTAAACACTGGTTATCTTGGCATAAGATCATTTTTCAGTGTATTCCTCTGCTTCACTATCTTCACTATCGCTGTCTCTTCCAGGATGTTCAGGCATTTTCCGATGTTCATCTTCAACTTCATCAGTAGTATTGTTTATGTCCAGAACATTCCCCTCCACAGTCTCCATTGGTGTTTTGATTTCTGTTTCTGTTTCCATTTCAATTTCCTTGCTCTGAACCATTTCAATTTCCTGAGGCACAGGGCTTTCATTTTCTTCCACAAGTGTTGGAGGAGGTAATAAATTCTGCCAATACAAAAGTGAAAGAATTCATTATAAGAATATCTACTTTTTTGTGTGTATTTATCAACAGGTCAAACTAGCATTCACAGATCAGAAGACTTCAGTCCACAATATATTTGTCTGCAAGTTCAAATGTTGCGTCTCAGAATCATGTACTGCTTATTTATTTTATTTCTTTATTTGCATATTTGTTCTCTAAACCCAAAGGTCTCAGGGCAAGCTACAGCAGTAAAAACAAAATTAAAATGAACTTACTGTTATTACCACTACTTTATAAAAGTTATTGTGGGATTCTACTACTGCAAGACAGCAAATGACATACAAATGAAAAAGGGGAAGTTCTGGTTTATGACAAGTTTGGAATAAAATAGTATATGAAATCATGGTTTAAAATTATATAGCTATAGTACTTTTGTGACCAGAATTCATGGTGTTAGGATAAGTCTTATTGAAGAAAACTAAAATAATTCTCAGGTAATAGATTAAATGGCTGCTGAAATCACATCTCCGTAAAGCCTTTTTTAAAGGTATTTATAAAAATAAAAATTATTTTATAAATCAAACAATTATATAGCAAACTTCAAACAATTACAATTGCAGACTACAAACATACCTACACCCCATATAGGCTACATACAAAACATATGTGGATGGTATTAACACTTAAAATCCATTAATATTTAGACTGATACTATTTTTGACTTCACCCATCCATGAAGTATTTTGGGTACAACATTTGCCCTGCTAATTCAATGTGCTGAGTCTGGCAAAAGGCCTCTGCTCCTCTACCTTTCGGAGGGGGGGGGGACTGGGGCACTTCTAAGGCCATTTCCAGGGATTCTAGAGCAGGTATAGGTTTGTCCTTGTTTCTGCTTGAGATGCCCATGAGCATTTGGTGGACCACTGTGTGCGACAGGATGCTGGACTAGATGGGCTGCGGCCTGATCCAGCAAGGCTTCTCTTATGTTCTTATGTTCTTAAGGCAGAAGGCAACATTTAAAGTAGACAATTCTTCATGAATTTTCTGATTTGTGTACCATTTTCTATTCAAAACAAAGGACACAAGTGAAACATTGGAGCTGATTGCTGACTCACAGCTCATAGGACAATTTAACACTCAAACTGTACTGCAACTGATTTATTTATTTATATCCGACCCTTCACCCAAAGGTCTCAGGCAGATCACAACATTAAAAAGATAAAATCCATAAATCAACTTAAAAGGTATGGATCACTGTGGCAAAGTTGTTCCTATCCAGGGAAAGGCAGAAGCTATTGAACCAATCAGAGATTAAGACAGGCACTCCTGGCTATCACTACCAATGGACCTCAAGTGACAGCAATGAATCCAGCAGCACCCTATATTATGTACTCATTTTTATGGGGTAAAAAACCCCCATCCATAATCAGGTGTCCCTCAACTTTGGACTCAGGACCCTATGACATACAGTATCTCCGTCATAACTTCACATCCAACCCATTGCTGCCTCCATGCAGTGACTGAGCATGGAATGGAAATATAGAGTTGGGTGTCATCAGCATACTGATGGTGCCTCACTCCAAAAACACCTGATGACCTCCCCCAGCAGCTTCATGTAAATGTTAAAGAACATAGGGACAGAACATACACCTGAGGAACTCGCAGGACATTGACCAAAAATTCTCCATAGCTTCTTTCTAAAGCTTGTCTTGGAGACAGAAAGAGCACAATGCAAAACAGTGCTCTAAGTCTCAGTCTCTGAAATTGCTCCAGCAGAATACCATGGTCAGCGGAACCAAAAGAGGTGAGAGATTGACCAGTATTAAAAGGGCTGCATCGTCCCCATTCCTCTCCCAATAAAGGTCATCCATAGGTGTGACCATGGCAGTCTCAATGCCAAATCCTTGTGTGAAATGCAATTGAAACAGGACTAGATAATCAGTTTTCTCCAAGCATGCCGGCTGCTAGGTAGCCACCAATCTTTCCAGTACCTTTCCAAAAAAGAGATATTAACCACCGGGTAATAGTTATTTAATACCTCTGGGCCAAACTTAATTGCATCAATCTGTTTATTATTTGTCATTTTGTGGGTCTACGGCAGCAAACCAACTACCTTCTTAAAAGAAAGCTTTAAACATTCCAATGATTTGAGAATGATTCTTACCTTACCATAATGCCAGACATGTGGCTGAAGGAAGCCAACAAGTGCAGATGTTTCACATAAAAGCAATGGTAACTTCTATTAGCATAAATGCCCCTCTGATGCCATATGGAAAAAATAGCTGTGCCATGTGTGAATATGACACATTTACCACTCCTTCATGCCAGATACAGACCCATTAAAATAATCCCTATTTACGTCAGCCCTGGGACTATTAAAGTTAAGTTCCTTTCTCTGTAGTGAGAAGAAACAGCTGACATATCCCTGGCATAAATGTGCCAGAAGTGCTCCATCTGCCTGAGAACAGCTTTATCTGAATCTAATATTAGTATTATACCCAATTCTTTCTTTTCTTCTTCCAATCTTCCCCATCGTCCTCTATTCTATGTGGCACAAGGGACTTCTCTTCCACACCCAAAGTGAAGCATGTAATTGAACTGAAATAGTACCTGCTCTGAGCTCATGTGCTGTTATATTGACTAATCTGGATTTGACAATCAAATTCAGAATGATTATATCTGAGATTCTTAATATGTAGCCAAAATGTTATTTTTGGGAGACTAATTATAGGCATTCAGAAAAGCTGAATATCAAATTAGGGATTCCTTTGTCCTTGGCAAAATATACATTTCACGCTGCCGGATACAAACTGGGACTCCTTCTGTGGTTCAGCTGGTACAATTTTTATCCATGCGTGATTACTATCATTCAATTCTTTTTGTCAGGATGTTAAAAATAACAGTGCTATGTAATGGTGAATGCACATTAGAGCATTTACTGCAAGTCTGCATGAGTTACAGTTTTACAAGCTTCAGTCACGACTCACTGCATTAATGTCAATGAATGTTTCAGTATAAAATGAGCTTGCAGCCAGTTCTTTAAAACAGTCCATCAGGGTTGGGTCCCACTGACTTCAATAATCTTTTAAAATCAAGTATTGGGGCCAGGGAGGTAAGGACTCTTGTGACAGGATGACTAAAAGTCACCTCCCTTCTCTACTGTGGAAATCTGGCCTTAACCTCCTCCATATCTTTAAAAATTTAGGTTCCTTTGATAATACAGTACCTAAATATCTGGCTGAAACATATGAATATCAGTATGAAGCAGTGCATACTTGTATAAGAGCAAGAGATGAAAGAAGGAAAGAGGAAGGAGAGAGACAGAGTAAGAGCTATGTGTAAAACTTAGTAAGCTTAACTCTACTAGGTGATGATCTTTTTTTAACCTCATAAAAACATAAGCATTATTTTTTTTTTCAAAACTGAATCCTGCCTCTCAACTAGAGCTTAAAGCAGTAACTGAAAACACAGTCCAACAGTGACCATGGAAGTAGTTTTTCTTGATGCAAATCACCAGAAAAGGGTTTGTCTCAATATTCTAGGCCCCTTTTTAGGGCCAAATTTAAGAGACAAACATATTGACAGTGTTGTTAACAACTGATGTCTTTGGGTCAGTTCTCTCACCACTGGACCAATGCAGTCGTAACTTCCCTGAGTTACCAGGCTCACACAGATCTTCAATACGACCTACTTGTAGGAAACCATGTATATAATGGGACAGTGAACATGCAAATGTGGTAGGAGGGTTTGTGTGCCTCATCAGTCTGTTCTAAGTGATTTTGTAGTTATGCCCTGCCAGGAAGGGAGAGAGGGAGAATTATACTTGTTAATTTTTTATATATTTTACATTTTGATTGTTGTGACACACTTAGGACCTTCAGGCAAAGGGAAGGATATGAATTCTTAATATTAAAGTAGAGTTGGATGGTAGATGCAAAGCATCTGCCCCCTTCCACCGCCACCAGGGACAGGTCCTAATTTTAGGAACAGGTCCTACATTCAGGATATTTTTTGCCCACATTGTTTGTCAATGTGCACAGGAAAGTACACTGAAATAAAAAATAGTAGATCCAGTCAGTAATATATAAAGATTAACTGCAGAGCCTGAAGGAACTGTGGCTTCATAAAATGACTGCAAATATTTTAAGATCATACATTTTACTGCCGATTCCAGTCTTTTACTCTCACATACTTCTTCACTATCCTACTTTATTTAACTTAGGTTTGAAATTACACTGAAATGAAAATCATTAAATCATTGCTAATGGAATGGAACAAACCCTGTGGCAGAGCTCAGAAGTATGATCATAAGCAAAAGCTTATTAACGTAATAAAAATCAGAAATAAGAGTTCTTTTGCTAACAGCACTTACATGAAACAATTTTTACTGCATTTCCCCAATTTTCAATTCCATTACCTGTCTGTGCTGGCGTGTGCTTTGTATCATATGCATGTACATGTTGTACACAAAGTTGGCCATCTGAGGCATATTCTTTATGACGTGGACTTGATGGGTTGGATGTTCTCCGTTCTAAGGAGGGGGGAAAAATACCGTTAAGAAATGTTTAAAATATCGGTGATAAGATAAAATCTGAATTCCAATAAGGAATGTTAGAATGAGACGGAATGTTTATTTCTTGGTCTCCAATTCTCATGGTACACTAGGTAATTTAATTTAATTTAATTCATACCTGCCGAGCCGTTGGGAAGTACTCCATGGGAATTATATGCAGCTGAAGAGGGCGAGCAGTGAGCTGGCTAAAAGCTGGAGTCAGCTCAAAACAGTTCTGGAAGAGTGATACTCTTGCAAATATATAAAGGCCAAGTCTGGCTCTGGACATAGCAACCACCAAACGTCGAACATCTCTACAGAAAGGGAAAACAAAATTGACTTTCTGTTAAAAACAATAATAATAAAAAGGGGCCTGCTAAACACAACCAACAGTCTATTTAGTCCAGCCATCTGTACTCACTCTGGCTTATCATAAGTTTATTGTATGCCCCAAACGAGAACACAGTCCCCTAGCAAATATGCAGGAAATAAACAACATCTAATACAGTAATCAAGATTAGTAAGCGTTTTCTATTTAATACAACCTTATGATTATCCACAACCAACTTGTGACTCTAGTTTTACAGAGAACATAGCCATAAAGGAATGGGCTTTCTCAGCCCAGACAGAGAAGTCTGGCCATCATTAAAATGCCTAAGGAAATGCCTTATTTTTTCAAAAAAATTATTTACACAAAAAATCTTGTTACTTGTATACTGAAGCATAGTTAAACAAATACTTTCTAGCTCGGTGATGGCCAACCTATGACACGCGTGTCACAGGTGACACGCCAAGCCCTTTTGGGTGACACACATGGTCACCCTGGCACCTGGGCGTGTAGTGCTTGCTTGTTCTTGAAGTGTATGAAATACCAACTTTCAATTGAAGATATAGCAACAAAAGTCACTAATGTAAAGAATTATTTGGTTTTGCTTTTAACAAAATTCACATATCAAAAATATAACTTTTTTACTAGAGCTACAAATATCCCAAAATTATGGATATTTCTAGATGTGACACAGCACCCGAGTTAAGCTAGGTTTTCTTGTGAATTTTGGCACACTGAGCTCAAAAGGTTCGCCATCACTGTTCTAGCTTTATCTGGATGGCAGGGATCGAACCTCTGACCTTCTGTTCACAACAAATGTCCTTTACTATTAATCTATATTCCTTTCCACATCTATATCTACAGCTTCAATTTAATAATTTTGAAAAGGCGAGACTTAGAACAAAAATGTAAAGGCTTACAGAAATCAGAAACTTCCCAAATAATAATAAAAAAGGATTTTTAAGTCTCAAATTGTGCTTCACATCCACAACTACAGCGTGCAGCCCTTGCATGGAAGACTCTCCAAAAATCAACACAAGACAGAAGGGACGCTGAACAAGTCTATGGCTGGCCATAATAGGTCTTCAAGTTGTCAGTGTGCATAATAACTTGGTGAAAGATAAATCCTACTTTAGCAAAATGACCTTTCTACTAATGGTAAGACTAGATTATGTCCAATTCAAGATATGTGATGGCATACCGTAAGTGTCCAACTGCTTTAGTGCGCACCAAAGAAAGGATGATATAATCATTCTGCTGGCCTTGAAACCTATCCACAGTTGTCACCTAATAGAAACAAAGAGAGTATTTGGATTATTTATTTGCAGAGTCACATTCTGCTCTCTTTGTAGAGCAAACGACAGCAGCAGCATTATTATTCTCCCGTCCATGTTGCACATTTGAGGTTGATTAAGCTGAGAAACAGTGCTTAGTCCAGGGAGTTTCCATAGTGGAGTGGGGATTTGAATCCTGCCCTTCTGGGTCCTGATACAATATTTTCGCAACTGCACCAATTCACTCAGGTTTCAGTGAGATTTCAAAATAACCTTTGGGAAAAATAATGGTAATAAAGCACAACCTCTTCGAACTTGTGCAACAAACTGCAGTTTGGAGCTGAGTTAAGAGATTAAAAGTATCTCAAGTTTTATTAATTTCAATGAGACTCATCCATGACTAGATTTCTCTAGGGCCGTCTTGAGTGTGTTCATTTACTATTTTGTCTTTACTGCTGTAACCTGGCCCAAGACCTTCAAGGTATACGGTGGGATAAAAATACAAATGAAAACAAGCAAACAAATCTGGCATGGAAACCTCCGCTGACTCAGTACGCAGCAGCCCAAGTGCTGAAAGAACCTGCAACACAATACTGTTCCAACAGACAGTACTGGGCTAGTTCCTGTGCCTCTCAGGAGCTCTGATGACCAATTTTAACTTTTAAAGCCTTAAATGTTTAAAAGTAACCTTAAAAAAGCTTTGACTGCCCATCTTACTTCTCTGTTAGATTGGCAATAGAGGCTCTATTCACTATTCAGTTAGATTCATGAGTTTGAGTGAAAAGGTTTCTTCTATACCTTTCCATAACTCTGGAATGCAGTGTCAGTTGTTCTCAAACAGGATTCAAGAAAAGCCCTGAACACACACACACTTCTAGCTGCTCTTTATTCTTTATTCTTCAGAAAATAGTTTTGGTTGCTTTCATGAATTATCTTCTAGTAATGAGATAGTATTTAGGATGCTCTCTTTTTACTACAAGCATGTAGGATTTTATGTTTGAGGGCTGAGAAGGTGGCTACCGAGCCCAATTCAAGGTGTTAAATATGACTTATAGGGCCCTAAATGACTTGGGCAGCAATTATCTAAAGGAATGCCTTCTCCCATACTGACCTGCCTGTGTCTTAAGATCTGGTGGGGAGGCCCTCCTGGTTGTTACACCACCTTCAGAAGTGAGGCTGGTGGGCACCTGAGAGAGGGCCTTCTCAGTACTGCCCCCCAGGCTATGGAACAGTCTCCCCCTTGAGGTGAGTCAGGCTTCTTCTCTGATTAGGTTCAGGAAGGCGGTGAAGACGCACCTCTTCACGGAGGCCTTTGGCTAAACGTTGGTTATGCTTGCCCCCCACTGCAAACGCTACTGTTTTAATTGATATTGTGCTGTTTTTTAACATGTTGGTTTTAAATTTTAGTATGGTTACTTTTTAAAAGTTGTTACCTGCCCTGAGACCTTCGAGTATAAGGCGGGATAGAAAAATAAATAAATAAATAAGTGTAAAATTAAATTTGCATTCAAAAATTCAATCAAATAGTTTGTGTTCACAAATATTTGCATCACAACAAACATATCCCAAAATCAGTCTCCCACTTGCAAACATCAACAATTCGATCAAACATTCATGCTTTGCTATGTTTTTGACCATGGAAAGCACTTTTAATGGAAAAATATTTTCTTTTTGAAAAAGTGCAAAATAGCATAGAATGTTTTTCCAGTTAAACAGTTTGATGGTGAAACAAACAAATGGGTGTTTGCTTCTACATTAAAAAAATACCAAATTTCGTTCATGCATATTCCTAGTGGCAAATACAATATTTGTGACTGTATAAATATTTGTTTTTATATCAAATATATCGTGAAATCTATCATTATGATGAAATAATATCCAGTGGTAGAGTCATGTGACTTTATTATGTAAGGAAAATACATTATGTTACATATTTAAAGAAAAACATATGTGCAAAAGTTAGATGGACCTGTGTATGTTTTTTTCTTCCTGCCCGTAAAGTTGGATTCCAAAGATCAAACCACTACATGCTACAGTTCTATAATCTTAATGGATGTTGTTTGTAAATAATCACTGTTGTGCCAGCTCTGAGGCATGAGGAACTGCTGGAAAACCAACGCAATGCAATTAGTCATTATAATGCTTTGTGTGCGCTTCAGGGCTCATTTTCTCTTTTGAACAAGTCTCAGAACACTGAAAGATTTTTCTTCAAAATGCAAAACTACTTCTTTTGGGAAAAACTGAATCAAAAAGCTTTTAGCATGTAAATTGTGTGTTTAGTTATAATGCAGTTATGCTATAGCTATACCCTACACTTCAGTGTTGCTCTCCATGCCTGGTTTACTTCTTGGATTCGCTATTATAAAGGCAAACTAAATTCTCCAATGCAAGCAACATAATGACATCAAGTCAGTCAACATGTGAGATACAGGGAGGAGGTCAAAACCTGCTTTGCTGTAGTTTATGGTGCTCAGAGACTAACAGAAAATTGTTCTTTCTGTGCTGCACCTTGCATAACCAGTAACTGTTGTACTCAGTCCACTGCTGACAGTAAGCGTAGTGAATGCACATATCAATAAATCTATATTGTTTAGTTAATTTGTTTATCATTTGTCTTGGAAAAAAACCCATTTGATTAATATCTGGACTGTTACCTTGTTTGGTCTTCCAATCATAGGGTTATTCCCACAGCGCTGATTAATAATATCCCGAATTAGGTGTTTCTGCCCATTATAAGTGGTCAAGATACTTATCTTCTCTGCAGGATACCCTAGCAGGCACATGTACATAAATAGTGCAACAACATATTCTGCCTCACCGAGATTCTGTAAAATTAAATACAAATGTGAATCAGTAGGCTTAGTCTACGAAAGCTCATACCACAACGTCGTTTGTCTCTGTTAGTCCTCAGCGTGCTACTAGACTCACTTTATAAATGTTTAAATAAGCTCTACTTTTTGTTACTCTATATATACTGCATGGCTAACAGTACATGGACTGCTCCTCAGAATCAGCAACAACTGCAAGCCGCTCCTCCCTCAGACCATGTGCCAAGGCTAGCTATCAGCCCCCTTCTAGCAGCTAAGTCAGCCACACACCAAGTGCACAACAAACACTCAAAAACCCAAAAGATCCACCCCACAAACTTATCACAGCTGCAGTACTTTCCTCCAACTCCTGTTATCTTTCTTTGGTCTCAGGAAAGCAGCCTTCTTTCACTTGAATACATACTCAAAATACTACTGACACCTATTGAGTCCCAATTGTTTCAGTATGCTACTCTAGTAGACAGATGAATAAGATAGTAGACTTAATTTAAAACAGTTGTCTAAAAACAATGGTCAAAGACAGAGAAAGATAGAACTGGAGAACAGAACTGCATCTTCCTCCATCATATTCCAAAAGGGAACATTTTCCTTTCCAATCAAATGGTACTAAATGCAGTCACTTCCCATCACCTCCATGTCTTTCTCTACTCAAGGGACAGTAGAAGAAAAGTGTTCAGTTACTAACTGCTTGCAGTTTAATTCTGTCATGAAAATTTGGATTCCTTTCACAGAAGTCTCCTCCTTAATAATGTATATACAAAAACTATCATGAATAGTTTATCTTACCTGATAGAAATAAGGGTTGGGTTCAGATTCTCCTACACCATGAAAATCTTCTACATTTATAAGCTGGAAATCATATAGGAAACCAGCATTTGCTGTTCTGAATTCTGGCAAGAGCTGAACATGGGGCAAATTACCCAAGTTCTTATACCGCCAGTTGTAGAGATTGCATAAACTTTACGAAAAATAAAAGATAGAAATTGATGAGTTAAACTGTTCACAGGAACACGTCCTTGCAATATATCTCTAACATATATGCAAAAATTACAAACAAATAAACCTCAGAGGTAAAAACATCAAAATGACTTATCTGCTGCAGTATCTAAAATCTCTTGTTCACTATAAGAAAATTCCGCACTCTCCTGCATGGCCTTTCTTCCCACTCCTAGCTGCTGTCATGTGCTCATCAGAGTACTTATCTCCTTTCTCTCTGAACATTCACGCAGTCTTACTCTTACTCTCTCTGTGGGCTTTGCTCATTAACAACCTTGTAATTACCACAGGGGCTCTAACCATTCTGTTTGTCTCTTGCGTTCTTTACTTCAGTATATGATTTGCATTGTTTGAAAATCTGTTACACTGGAACCAAAGTAACAGGAAGCCACAGCCCTTTTAAAAACTATACCTTTAAAATACCCCAGTGCAGTATTATCCAAAGTTTTGTGCCACCGATAGGATTCATCCGGTCCTGATAAACTTAGGTGTATCATTGCATCCCTAGCAGTATCTGGATCTTTAAACTATTTTTTGCAATTAGAGTGTCTCAGAGTTACATCCAGATTGGCAGTTGTTTGCATATTTGTAATTTCAAGAACTGTATGAATAAAATATGCAGGTTGTTTTTTAAGTAGTACCAGCATATTTACCGTGTTTGAAATACTTCTTGTCGGTTTGCTTCTTGTGTCAATTTAGCTATACGTTCTCTTGAACCTTCCTTATAAGAAATAATAATAGTACTACTACTACTCAAAGGACTGCATACATGCCAGAAGTTGCTGCCTGAGCCAATGCAGAAGTCCTCACGTGCTGGATCAAAACGTGATTCGCTGCAATGTGTCAGAAACCTAGGAGGCGAGTGGCAAACTTTTGCATAGCCAGCGCTAGAGCAAGTTATTTTCTGAGACATTTCTTGACACTGAGCGGAATGTGCAAAACATTTTGTGGGGGCTCCTACAATGTTCATTTCATGTTTCCAGAGCTTTACAAAACAAAACTGATATCTCCTAAACACAAATAATGAAATACCGTATTTTCCGGCGTATAAGACGACTGGGCGTATAAGACGACCCCCAACTTTCCAGTTAAAATATAGAGTTTGGGATATACTCGCCGTATAAGAAGATGACACCCGGCGTATAAGACGACCCCTGACTTTTGAGAAGATTTTCCTGGGTTAAAAAGTAGTCTTATACACCAGAAAATACAGTACTACCCTTTCTGCTTTTGAGTGCAAAACGAATCAGTTATTCAACATAATCCAAAGCGTTAACAGTGTGAAATTCATAAGTGAGTCATTTTTCATGAAGCACCCCAAACTTAGGCAACGTGGAGCAGGTGATCTCCACTTTCTTCATGCGTTGCATTAGTAAGCTCAATGTTCCAAGTTTCCTTAGTCTATTAAGATATCACTTGAACTGTCTTATGTTAACAAATCAGTTTTTAACAGCAAGCTATTTTAGTAGATTGAAACCTATTAGAGAAGGCGTCAAGATATTCAAGGACGGACCCTAAAGACCACAAAACGTTTGAGTTCCATTAATTGCCACATTCACCATGATGTGACAGATGGTTACCTTTCTCCCCTGAGAAGTACAAAGAGCTGAGAAATAATCCTCTTGAAATACCAAAATTTAAATGCATTTTGTTGATCTGTTTTATAGGTCCAACTTTTATACAACGCCTTCAGAAAAGTATCTTTGTGCGTATGCATGTTCACATGCACAGGTACTCATATACCTATAGAGGGGGGCATGGGTAAACAGGAGAGAGTAACCTGAGAGAAACCAACATCTGTATAAGACAGATGCTAGTACTGTATGTGCAGAAATATTCTTCTTTCACATACAACTTCTTAAAAATTAAGATTTATTCTTTTGTCTTACCTTGCCCGTGCTCTCCCTTGAGCATCCAAATCAACAGTTGGCACTCCTACACGAACGAACCGCGTAAAAAGAGACTGCTCCATGTTGGAATATTTTTGAAAGGCCATGTTTTTAATGACTGGTGGCAACTGATGATGATCACCGATCATAATCCACCTTTTCAGGCGGCTGAACCCGTCCTGCGGATTCTTTAGAATGTAAACAAGATTCAAAGATGAAATGGTACTTCTTATTCCTACATGAAATGTTCTGCAAAGTCAACACTGTTTTCAAAAGCTGCATTTGCACAACACCTTTATGGTGCTGTGACAGTGCATAGAGGGTGCAGGGATTGCCTGTTCTTGCACCCTCAAGGCACAGTGGGTGCATCTGAAGAATGCAGGTTTTCAACTCTGATATCTGTGCCATTGGAGATGCTGACACTGCAGCCTCATCAGCACAGTGAGCAAAAAGGGCTGTACCAGGCAGCCGCCTCCATTCTGTGGACCCTGCTTACAGATACTAAATTTGAGTTTTATTTTATACAGTACTACAAAGATGAACAAGGATACAAATATTCTTCCCAATATACACACATATATATATACATACATACAGTAAATAGTGCAGTTCTTTTCTACAACAATTGTGCATTTAGAAGGAGAGAATAAGCAATTGACTATAGCCAAGAAATGTTATTGTAAAGCTGGATGAGATCACTAACCCTACTAAATCCATGATGAGACAGATTACTCTTTTCATTAAGAACCTGTGTCAACTGAAGTGTCTTGTTGATGTTTTTAAATCATTAAATCAGTGTTGTGGTTACTATGGAAAATTTTAAGTTCTCAAATCTGTCGCAGTGGGGACAATTTAAGATGCAACCAGAGATGCTGCCTATTTTCTCAAAAATAAAATGTTAATTAGCTGCAAATTTTCCCCCTCTGCACCCCTGACAAAATATCCTTTTTGTGACAGCAATCAGAAAAAAAGTTAAATTGCAGCTTGGTTGGATACCTATGAATGCTTCCCCTACCCCGGGAGAGGGAAAAAAAATGCTGTTGAATGTTTTTCTTTAATATTTTTAAAATATGCCTTTTTAGAACAGTTTTACACTATGACTGGTATATGCTAGAAACAATCAATGTAAAATTCTTCTAAAAAGCCATTAAAAAAAATCGAACAGAAATTCAAATGTTCTATTTCCTTGGGCTCAAACAGACACCCCTCCCCCATGATTTCCTACAAAACTAAGAACGAGTTTTTTTGCTTACAAGCAAAAATAAAACAGCCACAAGCATTCTTACCTGTAGGAGGAGAGGTATAAATGTTTCAATCTCCAAAATCTGAGCAGCCTCTTCCATCAAGATGTTGTCATACTAAGAGATTGAAGAGAAATTTTTTTTTTGTCTAAGAACAGAAACTGTGCAGAAACTTTTGAAGTTATTGACTAAAGACAGGCAGCTGGCAATGAAGGCCATTATCAGTTGTGCTTTTTGCAGTGTTATTTTAGAGGCATCATGTTGGCCACTCGCAAATCAAACAAAGCAGCCACCCCCACAAGAAAGCTGATTTAAAAGCCTTCCCCATGTACTGGTAATCCCTTCCACCTTTCTCATGAGTGTGAAATGGCAGCTGTGGCTATGTAGGGATGCCAGGCTAATACACTCTGGCTATGCAAGCACGTGAACAGATAAAGTAAAGGTATGTAAGAAAAATCTGGTTTCCCCTCTACTCCTTCCCTGGCTCCAAGTGATATTCTTGAGACTCCTAGGAAGTCTCCCACCAAAGTACTAATAAATCCCAGATCCGCTCAGCTTTCAAGTGTATATTTGGAGTAGAAATGCTATTTTCTGGGAAGCCAAATTCTTCTTCTGATCTGCATAGAGGCCCCTGATTGAAAGCAATGTATAGCCCTTATCTGCATACACTGTAGCTGTACATTCACCAAAACTGCCAGGATGCTATACACATCTATCATTAAAAATTATTTCTTCCCCCTATATTAATTGTCTTTACCATTTTATTGCCATTGACTTTGACAGTCAAGCACACTTACATTTATCATTCGCAATATGGACGGTATCTGCATATATATTACAAATTTTATTTATTGCTGTGTATCCCTATCTATTTACATCCCACTCTTCACCAAATGGCCCCAGGGTGGGTCAAAACATTCATAAAAACATCAATAAAATCAACAGAACATTCCTAATTTAAAAATATACTACCCACACATCACAATAGGAAGGAGCAAAACACCAAAGACCTGGGTGAAGAGATGAGTTTTAACTAAGTGCTGTAACTCATGTAAAGTTGGTGCCTAGCATAGCTCCTTTGAGAGATTATTCCAAAGTCTGGGGGCCACCATAGAGAACATGTTTTCATGTTTCACCATCCCTCAAGCCTCTAAAATGACAGAACAATAAAAAGGCCTTCCTCTCATGACTATAATTATACGGGCAGGTGCTTCTTCAGTTATTTGGGGTCCAGGCTATTTAGGGCTTTATATTTAAGAGTCAATACTTTGAAGTGGGCTTGGTAGTTAGCTTGTTACATCACTCTATTGTAAGAAACGTGTATTTCATTCACAGTAGTATTACCTTGAAACCCAACTCGACTAAATCGTGACGTTTCAATGCAGCATGTGTGCAAGTCATTGCAATGATTTTTGCTTCTTTTACAAGCAAATATTTGGACCGGTCAAGTCCACTTCGGAGCAATTCAAAAGCCCTGAATTCCTAAAGAAAATAAAGAACAGCAAGGTTTTCATAAAATCACGTAAACACCAACACTGTCTATCCTATATGCGTGTTTTCCCATTCACATTAATGTCAGACTCAAATGTCATCACACCAAACCCTTACTTACTTTAAAACCAGTGGCAAGATTTTCACAATTTTACTTTCCACTTGAATAAATGTCAAGAAACTTTAATCAACACAGAATTCTGTTCATCTTTAATCAATGAAAGAGGCCATTACAAGGAGAATCAAATCAATTAGTCACTACCACATTATCACTGCCATTGCCATTTCTGATACTCAAAAAGATTAAAAACAAGTTCCCAACCTAGTAAGCTTCTGAGAAAAGCTGTCTTCCTGGAGATGTTTCTGTTTGTACATATGCTACAAATATATACATTTAATTTAATTAAACTGAATGTGATCTCCACTAAGGAGCAAGATTTCTGCTTTTAAGAAGCATATAATCCATTCTGAGGGCAGTCCAAAGGCTTCCCAGAAGGAATAGTAGCTCATAATGACTCCCTATCTTCTGCCCCATCCTCAGGCCACTGAGACCTTCGATGACTGTTGCTGCCAAATAAAGGAGCAAACCTAACTATCCCCCTGCAGCAAACAAGAATATGGAAAATCCATCTATCAGTTGGAAGAGTATTTAACATTGTACTAATTTTTATTTTGACTTTTTCTCGAGTCCAATATTTCTAAATATTATGTCTCTGAACTATATCTGACTTTACCTTTTAGTGCAATACAGTACCAGCAGAGGCTTTCAAAAAATCTAGTTGTCCAACCACTTATATTTCTTGTTTTATAAATCATACTGTTTCAGGTATCTGATACTACAGCTAAAAACATACTGTAATCTTACACAAGTATTATACACTAAGATAAAGCTAAATCTTATCTAAGATTATTCTGTCAGGTAACTGAAATCCCAGCATAGCTTACACCTATTACTGTAAAGCTTTCTGATGGCACCTTAAAGAGCTCCAATTTACAACATGTACAGTTGTGCAACTGACTGTATTCTTAGGCCTTAAAAGATCCTAAGTTATGCTGGCGTGTACAAACCTTACCTCAAGCTGTGTGAATATTTTTTTGATATGTCTAAAACACCCTTCAGCAATTTCCATGTCTTCAGTGTAAGATCTTCCTTTAAAAATTGGCTGAGGGGCATTTGCAAAATACCGGTGAAAAGGAAAAAAGTTGCAGATATCAGCAACATCGGGAGGTTTGCTGCTTTTAACTTTCACTTTGCTCATATACTCTTCCCACCGAGACATTACCTGAAAAAAAGCAAACAGGACAGATTTTTTGTATGTTCTTTGTATTTTAATACCATGGCCAAAATCCATACTGGAACTAAAGTGATTTTGGGTTTCCCCCTCTCCCTTCCCCTGCTACGGTCTGTTGCATCTCTTCTCTCACAAGGATTTGGTAGATTCTTCAGGCTGTGATTCAAAACATCTAAGAGGGGAGATCTGAAAGGCAAAAATCACCCAACCTGCTTGTGCAATGCAGAGAGATGAAGTATATATTATATCATATGGTTTGGTGGCCACAAACCACTCTTTAGTGGAAATTCCTGGTATACAACTAATTGCCACCTGAATAAAAATATGCTCAGTATAGATCACCATAACCCGGCTCACTGCAAACAGCCTCACTGGCTGAGCCTGCGTATGAATGAAGCTAGATAAAAAACATGGATTTGGCTCATATTCAGGCCAAACTTCCCATGCTGGCTCAACCCAACTTGGAATAGATGGCTGCTGGCAGGCCACTATCCCTCTCTCTCTTGACTCCAGGAACCTCTTGCAATAGACATAAGGTCAATACCTTTCTATCGGGCACTGTTTGAGTTTGTGAATTTGACTATTTCCCTGCCATCTCATAGATGAAGAGTTTTTTGCTTTCTTCACCATTGTAGATGTGTTTTGGGGGATCACTAGCTAGAGCATACATATATATTGGCTGTTTATTTTGTATTTTGAACTAATGATGTGATTGTTGTATCTAGATCCTACCATATCTTAATCCATGTGGATATTAGAACTGTATATTTGCGCATTTATAAAGCTTTCTTTATAATTCTATATTCAGTATTGCTGTAATTGCTGATTTATGAAGTTTCTTAACTGTAGACTTTGGATCTTTTTGTTCTTACACTTCTAATCATGACTCATCTCAAACAGAGTTAAAACAATAGCAAAAAAGCAAGTAACAGCGTAATTATAGCTTTGGTTGCTATTTGTATTTTTAACTAAAATGTAACTGGTTTTTCAGTCCAAATTCTGAGAAATTCATCTCGGTTCCCATATTATGTTCCTTGATATGTCCTATTCAGATCAGCTTTTTATTTCTTACTTGATATAAAAAGAAATGGCCAGCTGTTTCACAGGTGTAGGAAACATCTCCCGGGACTCCCAAACTTTCTTGCAATCGCCCAACTTCCCGCAAAAGTTCCAGCCTTCGAGCGAGCACATAGTTTACTCTTCCATACCTGAAAATCAGGTTAACAGAACAAAGAATTAAGCCAATCTTTGAATTTGGTTCTCCTGACCACCAACATCATTCTGTTTCTGAAACAACCTGCATTAAGGCATTAAGGAAGGACAGTTTAACTTGCTTTGGTACCCTATAGTCACAAAGGGAATGTTGTCTTTTGGTTTAACTACTATTGTTATTTATGGCTGCATGTGTTCTAACAAAAAACAGGGTTGATCTTATTAATCTTAGGAGGAATTCCATTCAAACCACATTGCGGTGAACAAAGGCATAGGAATTCTGAGCTTTAAATACCCCCTCTACTATGTGTATTAATGGCTACTATACTGGATGCCCAGGTACCATCTCCAGACTTAAAAAACAGGCAGGATGCCTCTAAAATTGCATGGATTCGAGAGCAGGTGAAGGTTTTGCCTTTTTCTTCTGCTTGAGAAGCCCAGAAACAATTGGTAGACTACTGAGTGAGAGAGGATACTGGACTAGATTGGCTGTGGACTGGTCCAGCAGGGCTCCTCTTATGTTGTAACTATCAAGACTCACTGGGTGAACTTTGGCCAGTCACTAACTCTCAGGCTAACCTACTTCACTAGATTGCTGGGAGGATAAAATGGACTAGAGGGAATAATATGTTCTATCTGGAGCTCACTGGAAGAAAGATGGGACATAAATGCCATAAATAAATGCTGGACATATAGGTTTTTTCTAAGATTTACAATTGTTTAAAATGGATTCTCTGGATTTAGACTGGACAACCAGATACCTATGGAAAAGGAGCAAGCAAGACACAAGTATAACAGCACTGAAGTTACTTATTGTTTCTAGCAAATGATTTTCAGAGACATGGCATTTTTGACACAGTGAAGGGTATGAAGTGGGGTTATACAGTGAATGGAAGTCTCACTTCTGTCTACCTTAACAGCAGCCCAGAATACAACATACCAGTATATGACTGAAGTAAGCAAGCAAAGCTTTCAGTTGCAAGTCATCCTCCCTCCACAAAATTATAAATAAAATCATACTGCTAAAGCTTAGCATACAGCTCTTTAACTATCAGCAACTGATTGCCCCTATAAATTTCTTTAATTCCTTCTAAAGCCAAAGTACTTTATGACTTTAACTGCATGATTTGTGAAGCATCTCCTTTCATCTTCTCTGAAACATCTAATGTGGAGATGAAGACCTTCATCAAGAATGAAAGCAAATTAGAGATCTGCTGAACCGAGTTCTAAATGAACCAGTTTTTTGTGAACACTGGAGCTTTGTAAGGCTTACTATCATATCAAACCAAATCCCCATCAAAAGTTCACAGCCTCTCCCATTTCTTCTTGTACACCCATCTCCAGTGCTGTAAATCACATAGCAGGCTAGGACCTTCCAGGAAGTGGAATTGGGCACATCCATATGCTTGAGCTTCTGGAAGGACTTATAGGCTGGGACAAAGATGAGGCACTTGTCTATGGTCTGAGTGGAACCTCAGAGGACAGCAGGTAGCAGGGCTGGTCTAGTGGGCAGGGCTGGTGTGTGTTTTACAGTGTTGGCAGCTGGCACAAGGGGAAAAGGGGCCAGGAAGTAGGCACAACTTAAAGAGGGGGGAGGGAAGTTTGTGGGCATGAGAGGAGAAAGGGAAATATACAAGGGGAGAGGCTTTGTTTAACCTGAAAGAGCCATACAGTTCAATTTTGGAGGGCAAACAGATGTATCAGAACCTGAGTTAATTACAAACTGAACCGTTGAGTACTCACACCCCAGCTGCACTGGTACAAAACCACAGGATGCCTCACTGTTTTGAAACAGTTGCTTCAATGAAATTTAAGAGCTAATGTAATTGAGACTGTTTAGTATACAAATATATTAAATATTACAGGAACAGAAAAGATGTCCAAGGAAATCACAAAGCACATCCTCAGCATTTCCATCAGGTAAAGTCATCAAGATGATTTAAATCATCAAGCAAAAAGCCTAATCTAAATTATTCTGGATTCTGTCTTATTTATTTGCTTTTTTAAAAAGTTAATTTGTTAATTTTTAATCCAACGAACCATTTTTAAAAAGATAAAAATAAATCACTAAAAAGGATGTTAAGAAAAAGTCTCCCACTACAATTAATGCCCTTCTTGGAACTTAAATACTACAGGAACTGCTCTGTTTGTTCTGAAGAGCCAACATTGCTATAGTAAAGCAGGCTCAACCACACACAGAAACCAAGAGAATCTAGTCCAGCAATTAAATGGCACTATAGAGACACAAGACTAATAGGCCCTCTTTACCACTCTGTTGCTTAAATGAACGGAGAAGATGCTTAGTATACATGCACACTTTCTTTTTTAGCATTTATATGCTTTTGAATTTCATTAGTTATCTGTTCACCTGCTGAAATCTTTTTCTGTCTCCAGCTCTTCCTCTCCATGACCAAGACGCAGAAGGTGGCGCTCATCAATGTCTAGAGCCATGATTTTCTCAAACAGCTGGTTCAAAGCCTAAAGATTGACAAGAACAGCAGAAAGAGTAGAAATCCAGATGCTATTACGAACAAACTCATGTTAAAAAAGGACCTATTTTAGTAGGAACTGTAACTAAAGCAAAAATGAAGACGCTATTTAGCAGGATCTGAACAACCTCAAAAATGAAAACAGAAATGGCCCAAGTTATAAAAAACTCTCTTCCATCCAATTGCCCATGCAAATTATTTAAACTGAAGAAAAGGCTGCTAGATTTGAACAAGGCTCCATTTGGTCTAGTATCCCATTTCCAAAAATGGATATCCAGGCACTTCTAGTATGCCTGCAAGCAGAGTGTTAATGCATTAACCCTTCTCTTCTGAATAGCAGCAACTGTTGTTAAGATCTGCATTGCCTCTAACTATGAAGGACATCAACAGGCCAATTCTCAAAGCATTTGTCTATTACCCTTTTACACTCTGTTCAACAGAAAACAACATTGCAGCAGCAATAAATCCCACAATTTAACCAAGAACACTATTCTGCTCTATCTAAGAAGCACGTCTACAAAAGAATTCATGGGGAATATAGTTTTAGCAACTGATTCATATTCCCAACGCAAATGTCACCTTTCCAAAACATTCATGAAATGATACAAAAAGTGAATAAAGTGAAATACTGCATGTTCATTTTGGTAAATGATATGATGGTTTATTTGTACAGTGCTATTAGTGCACAAAGGCTCTTAGGCGTCTGCTCCTAGAAGCTTACAATTTAAGGGAAAAATAATGAAAAAACAGAAGTTGGCTTAATCAGATCAGCATATGAATTTAGGACTAGCTGAAGTCTAAGATAATTGTTAAAGTATAATCCCATCCTATGCTCTGGAAAACTTTTTATGAAATATCTGAATACAAGCCATCCCTAATGGAAGTTGTAGGTTTAAGGTAAACATTGATAAAAATACGAAAGGATTTTGTATCTCAAACAAAGATAAAATGTTAATGTTAAAACCAGTTAATACTTCAAACACACCAATTCCTTACAGCTGCTAGGAATTAATGATCAAGAAAAGTCTGAATAGCTTGGTTGCTATGGACTTCCAAAGAGCGAGGGACACCATTGACGAAGTTCTTTTTCTCACAGTGCCTTTCAACTGATTTTACCAAACCAGGAAGTCTTTACAGGAGGAAGTGTTCCTTCAGATTTCTAGGACTCAATTTCAACAGTGCTTTATATGTTATATAAGCATATTAATTTGGTGAAGCAACCAAACTGAACCACATGTAGCAAGCAAAAGGTGATTGAAGATGAACCCATATCTGGTTCATGCGCCACTTTCACCAGAGCCAAAAAGTCTTCCATGCCACACTAGCACACAGAAAATGAACAAAAATCTGTAAGAAAAGTAACTTAAATCAGAAACACTCATCTGAACATACCTGATTGGAATGTGTAACAATAAGGGTTCTTTGTTCAGGGAAGTTATGATACAGATTTGATATTATCTGCACTGCTACATCGGTTTTTCCTGTACCAGGTGGCCCCACCACCTACAAAAAGAAAAATAATTATTTAGTAGTGTTCTTAATTTGGGAAAAAATAGAACACTGCTGAGAAAGCATGTGATGGCATGATGGCAAAGATAATACTCCGAAGAGTTTTTCTTTTTAAGGAAGCTATCCATTAATGCATATAAAGAGTAATGTTTGCCATTGTTGGTTTCAAGAAATAACTAGCAAGGGAGTCAAGATGTTGTGTAAATCTTTGCACATCCTCTAGCATAAAAACATTTAAATTATCCAATATTAAAACTCATACCAAACTCTGAGAGTAATTTCAATGTGAGAAGATTGAACTAACAGAGATCAGCAATTGTCAAAGAATCCAACTTTAATATGAGAGTAATTTGTTTTCTGAATATAAGCCTCACTGAAATCCTTGGGAGGGATGTGGGATATAAATTTGAAAACAAAGTTATTTTAAATAAAAGGAAAGGAATATACTAATATGCATTGTTAATACCATAGTCAATCCTGGTTGCATTCCAGCACGTATAGCTTCAATCTGAGTATGAGTAAACTGAATTGTATTGCTACAAAAAGAATAAAAGAAAATTCAGTCAATGTAAAGCACGACAGATCATTCCAAAACTGATTTTTAAAATGCAGTCACTCTTTCAATACAGAAAACTTGAAGCTGCTAGTAGAAAATTTGCCATTTTACAGGATTTGAACAGATGAAGGAACCAACGAGCAGCAAGAGAGATCAACTTCTGCCTTAAGGTATGAAATGACAACATAGTACTCCAAGTCATAATATGACCCTTCTCAACCTTTCTGAAATTTAGTTATGGTTCATCATATGCAATTAGGATATTCCAAAGTCACTGACCAAAACAGCTAATTTGATCAGTGTCAGAAATCAGGTTTTATCACCAGCTTTGAAAGGAAAAGACATTTACTGCCAAAAATCTTTTTAACCTGCATGAATACACACAAAACAAAAGTTACCAAGTAAACAGTGCAAAAAATTATACACACTTAACAACAATTAAATCCCCATATACCTCTAATTTACATACATACATACATAGTTTTCATATCTCTAAACCCATTTTATTATTTATCAAACATGAATATTTTGAAACTTACCATTTGGAGTGATCCAGGCTGATTGCCAGATCACTCCATTTGCATTCCACCATCACCACAGCTTTCCCCTGGACAGCAGTGTCCATACCCTCTTGCTGGTAAAGTATACTGAGTGGGCATGCCAGCATAACTGCAGCTGTGCAGTGGCAAGGTTGTCATGGTATTATCTGAGCATGGACTGGATGTTGCCTTGGGCCAGTGATGGCCAACCTATGACACGCGTGTCACAGGTGACACGCCAAGCCCTTTTGGGTGACACACATGGTCACCCTGGCAACTGGGTGTGTAGTGGTTGCTTGTTCTTGAAGTGTGCGAAATACCAACTTTCCATTGAATATTAGCAAATGAAATTCAGCAACAAAAGTCACTAATGTAAAGAATTATTTGTTTTTTGCTTTTAATAAAATACATATATCAAAAATATAACTTTTTTAGTAGAGCTACAAATATCACCAAATTATGGATATTTCTAGATGTGACACAGCGACCGAGTTAAGCTAGGTTTTCTTGAGAATTTTGACACACCGAGCTCAGAAGGTTCGCCATCACTGCCTTGGGCATTGCCATAACAATTCAGTTGTCCTACCCTGGCCATATGCAGTCGTGCTGCTGGCCTAGTACAGGGCTTTTCTAGCACTCAAAGTACAAATGGCCACTGCCACGCTGGGTCCAGCATAATATACCACACTAGGCTGATCATTACTTGTCTTAAAAGTACTTTTCTGACAGAGGTATCACACTGGAAATGACTTGGCATTACATTCGCTATCAACTATCCTCACATCACGCATTCCCTGTCACAAGAAGCTAAAGGGATTCTCACCGTTTGGGTTGATTATAAGGGTAAGGTCCTCTGTTGGGAATGACATGTGGCTCAACTATCAATGTTTTCAAGCCCTCAGGTTTTTCTTCATCACTCTCTTTCCGCTTCTTTGTTCCTTCTCCTTTGGATGGAAATGTTATCCTGTTAAAGGAAATCATCATTATTATTTAGCTTCAGGTATACCTTAAGCGTTATTGTTGTCCCAACAAATGATTTTAAGATACTGACTGGTCTATGTACCCTATATAGCTTGTGACCTTTACAACAAAATGTAGAAGACAGCATGAAAGAGGAAGCGTACAATCTGAGACGGCTGAAGACCTTGAGACCAAAGGAGAACTGTAAACAAAGGGATGATTCTAAGAAGTGAATCTAGAATTGAGAAACTGTGGATGCTGGAGGCAAGCGTAATATAGGATATCAAGTTATTAATAAGGTAATTATGTACAAGAGCAAGAGACAGGACTTATATACAACAAATTTAGAAAGAAAAATGTCAATGGAGCATACATGAATCACATAAGCCGCATCTTTGATAAAAGTTATAAGGCAGAAAAGGCCCTCAAAAGCTGTCCTAATGTGTCACTACCATATCTGGATTCATGAAAGATTGCACTCAATCAATTTGAAAGGTAAAATATCCTTTTCATACAATTTTCTAAAACTCAAAAAAAAAAAAGGACAAGCAAATGACACAGAAATATAAAATGCTGCATAATAGCCCTTTTTGTTAGGATACACACACAACAAAAAGAGTGAGAATTAGACTGGATTCTAAATCAGGGAATTAGAGTGAAGATGAACAGCATTTGAGATTTTTCTATAGTCACCTGAATGGAGGGATCTGCAATGCAGGGTCTTCAACAGTTACTTTAACATTGTATCCAGGAAAGCTGGCTTTTAAGTGATCAATTGAGAGAAAAGTATCATTAAAATCCAGGGTTGCAATCTGATTTGGCATTTTTGAATAGTGAGCACTGCTTGGGTCTCCATAACCAAGAATAATGTCATGTAACCAATCAGGAACCACACAATCTGTGTTCATCAAATTCCGTATTGTCTCCAGAACAGCCTATAATAAAAGAGGACATTTAATAAGTGACAACTTTGCTATCATGCTTTAAATAGTCAAAATGTGTTTGCATCAGGTATCGGCATTTGTGTGGGATTCAAAGAAAGGAAGTTGTCTTGCACCAACAAGTATCTGACTTGGTAAGATAATGTACTTTCTGCTCATATCAGCTCACCAAAAGACTGATCAGCCACAAACAACAGTATTCATAAGCAGCATCTGCCTATCAGCACTCCTGTTAAGACGAGCAAATACAGTAGCAATATTTGAAAAAAGGAGAATACAATTTAACATAACTCATAATAATTAGGATGTACTGCACAACAAAATACTTATAATACATACTAGGGAATGCCCGGTTTTAATCTGTTGAATTTTTAAGGTGTTTTAATGTGCATCTTGTTTTTAATCTGTGTTTCATTTTAATCTGTATTTGTTTGAATCTGTATCCTGTTTTAATTTGTTTTAATCTGTTGTTACCCGCCCAGAGACCTTCGGGTATGGGGCGGGATAGAAATGTAAATAAATAAATAAAATATATAAAATTGTGGTATAAGTAAACCATAATACATAATACACAATTCACAAAAAGTAAATTAACTGACCATCAAGTTTCATATAACGTTATACCAACCACTGATACCGAGTTTATTTTTATAGTGCATTTTTAAAAAAAATGTTATTACCAAATGTTGTACCAGGCCAATTCTTTTTGCTATCATTTATTTATATTTTATTTAAGAAATTTATATCTCGCTCTTCACCAAAAGGTCTCAGGGCAGGTCACAATAAGAAAGAATAAAACGTATAAAATATCAAAACATAATTAAAATTGTAACCATTACAATAAACCATTGGGTCATCTTCCTCATAACCCGCCCTGTACAAAATGGACCACCAGTTCATAAGGACACAACTGCAAATCTCTATAGCATCTGATCTCCATCAGTGGTGAAAAGAAGGCACTGATGACAAAAAAGGTTATTTTAGGTTATTTGTTAAAATGTTCTGTCATTCAAAAATCTATTCAACAGATTATCTGTATATAAAAAGAAACAAATTCCAGAGTACTAATGTTTCTTTGATGCCGTGGCCATGAGCAATAAAAGGCAAGAGGGCTGACCCACCATAGAAAAGTGCCGACTGTCATATTTAGCTATCGTATTAGGTTTGCGTGTCTACAGCTGTCATGTTTGTTTAATTTAGGAAACCACATAAGATTTTTGCATCTTTCTCCCTACAGGCGTAGCAAAGAAATCAAGCTGTCTGCTATCTTCTTGACACTCCTAACATTTGTCATTAGTGAGAATGACTTACCTTCCTTTCTATTATGTTAGTAAGGAGGCACAGAGCAGACAGGGATAACCTATCCTCCAGGATATAGCAATTCTGAAAAGGAGGCTGAAGCTAATCAATTGGTTTAACTTTTAATGTGAGAAAAATGTGAAATTAAAGAGACACTGCCAAATCATTTCTGGATTATCTGGTTGTCTGTCCTTTGTTGCAAATAACCTTATAAAACGTTGAAAGCAAAAATTCAGCAAGTCTTCAGCAAAAAGAAATCTTCTGTTTACCATGCAGTACTACAACTATTTCAGGAGCAGGGGGAACACCAGACCAGTTTTTTTTTGCTATTACAATAACATCACGAGTAGATGATGTTCTGCAAACATACTTTTCATTTAGTTATTTTATCAAGTGGCTTACAGAACAGAACTGCTTTGCATGAGTATCTGGAAACCATAAAGTACTAAATACTCATTAGCTGAACATTATATGCCATCACAAGATACAGTACAGTAAATTAATTCGAAAAAAGTTCCTCATCTGGAACTTCTGTGATCATGACGTTCATTTATTTGTGAATGGGATTTTGATGGGAGCAACCTACATATTTGTGAGTTCGGGTGTTGTCTAGAAGTCTGGGGACAAAAGCAGAAGAAAAATGGCTAGTCTCTGCATCTGCAATTTTTTTTAATCCTGAAAGTTTCCTAATATAGAAGCATAGTGAATGTGGAAAGATGATGGTATGTCTCCTTAGGAGTATAATCATAAGTTGCACTATGAATAAAATAACAAAAGATAATTAAGCAATACAAAGAAATATTTGTAACCTTCTCACATAATGACCAAAGTTCCAAACAACTGCAAGATTTTCAGCTATGTATAACTATGTTATATCTTACTTTAAAGTTGTTTTCTTTTGGCTTTCTCCTCATTATTATATTAAATGTTTCATACACATCCTCTGTCCCATTTTGGATAGTATTGGTCATATCTTGTTGATACTGGTTAGGATCCAGGAACACTCTAAATGTCCTTGAGTCACCTCTAAGTCTTGGCTTGGGTTCTGGTCCTGCTCACATTGAAAAGTAATTAAGTTTAAAGTTGTTCAAAAAGAAGTAAAACAAAAAATGTTTCATAAGCAAACATCTGAGAAAACAAAACTATTCCTTATCTTTTCTAGCTACCTACTCTGCAATCTTCTCTCATTTTTGCTTTAATAGAACTAGTGCTTATCTGGCTGGATTACACAAGGGGCGCCTGCAGAGATTCTGTGCTACTGATACAAGCATGGCACCCAGCTCTGTCATTCCAAGCTGAAATATATTGGTTTGAGAATCTAATAGAATTGGTCTGTCACAGGGGAGGGAAGAAGGTATGCATTGGTACATTTAGTGTTTATTTATTTGTTTTTGTTTTTACTTGATGTTAGCTCAGGGTTTTCTGATCTTTTGGTATTTCTGGGCCACACTGGAAGAAGAGTTATCTTGGACTACACATTAAATACACAAACACTAATGAAAACTGATGAGCAAAAAATCTCCTGTGCATAATTTCATAAGGTTTATGTAAATTTATGATTTTATGTTGGGTCACATTCATAGCTATCCCGGGCACGGGTTGGACACCCCTGACCCAGATCATGCTAAATTTTGCTGTTTCTACAAAACTGAAGAGTGCCTATCAAACAGCACATTCCTATCGTGAGGATGCCACATACAGAAACAGCAGAGAGATTTTCACGTTTCAGCTACATGAATTTGAAAAATAATCGTACCTTCTTCAATGACACGTCCCTTGTCATCCAGCATGCCCTGGATTTCACATCCCCTCACGTACACAAGACCAGTCTGATCAACAAATGGCTGCCTTCTATCAAATTTTGTACCATAAGGCTGTGTTGGTCGGACAGTAATTAAAAAGCAAACATCATGTTTGCGTAAACCTAAATGGAAAAAGGAAGTCAACCTGAATCACATCTTAATACGAAGGTTTTTTTGGTAACAGAACAAGTTTTGAGGCACATAACTGCATATAACTGAATAAAACTTTCATTTCCTTTCCCTCCAGTTTTATCTGCTTATTTGGAGTTCTTACTTCTGGAATTTTTCCCAAAAGTATTTTGTGCTTACATGATCCTTGGAGCTCACTAAAGCCTAATGATGCTCTGCCACTATGTGTCGATTGTGCGATTTCAGCAACATTATCTAGTAATGTGATAATTTTTTGTTTTAAAAGGCATTTTTATTCCACTGATAAGCAAAAATAAAAAGTCTTCTCAAATTAAGCTTATAAAGAACAATAATCAAAATAAGGACAAATGATAAGGCCAAGACCAGAAAATGGAGATTATTAGTGTGTATGATAATGACATTCCCATCATGTCTTCCCTGTGGCAGTGAAGGTTTGGAAAAAAAAGTGTTTTAAGAAACTTATTATATTATTATTTAATATTATAAGAGTGGGTGGGGGTGGCAGTTTGGTGCTAAACAGCTTGGTATCAATTGGGAATGCCCTGTCCCTACCTTGACCCCATTGAAGGCCCCATCTGCAAGGCCCTGTCTCCATGAGATAAGGGGATGTACAGATTTAATGGGTCCTTCAAGCCCTTAAATCTGGATTTTCTGAGGACCTGATTAAAGATGTCTTCAAGATCTGGATCTCCAGGGGGACCCCATCTCCATCTCCAGATCAAAGAACCAGATCTTTGAGTGCATGTGGAAAAAGGGGGTAAGTTAGCTTGCCCTGAATGCACCATCCAGAAGCAGCACCTCCCAGCAATGGGAAGAAAAGCTTGGCCCTACATAATCTGATCTGATATTTGAATTTATATTCCCACCCAGAGAATTTTCTATGATCAATCAATTTCTATTTATCTTCTGGATTTAGTCTGGATTGCTCCCATACCTTAAAGACAGCCAGTAAGATCAATCCAAAGCAAATTCCTAAAGTAGCTAAGCACTAGTAACAGGATACTTCTTGAAGTATGCGGTAGCAAAAATAAAAGCATATGGAAGATCAATCAGAGGAAATCTCACTTTAACTAAACCATAATCTCCCACACCTTTCATATTTCATTCAGAACTCTGAAAATTTCATTCAAGAAAATAAGCTAATGCTCAAAAGATTCCTCAGTGCAAATTAGCTACTCCCTTACAAACTTTTGATCACGCTGATTTGCTGTTCTCCTGACATCTTCTTGCTACAGCTACAAAACAGACATACCTTCCCATTCTTCTTTGATACTGTCTCTGACATTCAAGTTAATAGTAACATCGGCTCGGACTCTCATAGGCCAGTTTTCTCCTATGTTGGGCTTTGCCACCTCTATGACTGTGAAGGAAACAATGGGTTGCGCCATTCGAGCCCATCCACCAAAGACAACACCACCATATTCAGACTGCCTAAGGACCAAGATAAAAATGAGCCATTCATTTTCTCATTCAGGGTTTGAAAAAATACTAAGCACCTCAATTACAGATTTGTTGAAAATGTGCAAAGATTCACAGTAATCCTGAGCTCTAATCAAATACTGAATTAACTAAATCATATAACCAGGAATGGTATTCTTCTTCACAATTTATCCTGACACTGGGAAAATTTCACGCTAAAAACAATCTCTATAGATCCTGTTTAGGAACAGATGAAACTCTTTCTATAGAAACCTCTACACTCAAATTTGAGGGGCAGAAATATTACATGCAGGAGGAAAAATTTTTGAGCTCACAAGAACAGCTCCATTACTTACCATGGTTTCATCCTACTGACACTGTCCTCAATGTCCTGCCTGATCTCATAGGTAGACTCTAGACGGAAGAGGTTGAAATTTCTCAGGAGATAGTCATGAAGAGTAAGAAACTGTAAATTCAGCTTTGGGAGAGCGAGGCAGCCTAAGGAAGTAAAAGAAGGGGGGAATTATTTGCTTTTTAAATATAAACTCTTAAGTACTAGAACACTTGTGAATGTATTCATTTCATGTATACAATCATTTCAGAAGTTGAAATGTGATTACACCCTGGAGGTACAGAGTCATACTGACTCTATTCCTTTCATTGTCATTCCACAAATATTTAATTGCATTTTTATCCCAACCTATATCTGAAGGTTTTGGGATGGGTTACAAGCATAAAAACAAAAACATAAAATGGACTAAAAAAAAAAAAACACCAGTAACAGTTCAGATCTCCTGAACACATGTAGCAAAGGTATCTGGTGTACACCAAGGGGGGACTATGCCATAGTCTGGGCCTATCACCTATCCCAAATCCCCACCCTTTTAATTACTGAAGGTGGTAGTACAACTAGAAGGCATCCTCTGCAGACTTTAAGGCATATGGAAAACAGGATGATATGGAAGAAGGTCCTAAACGGCCCCAAGCCATTTAGGACCTTATTAAGTTAAAGCTGACTTATAGGAGGGACAGAGTACTATGTTTGAAAGTTTTCACCTTCAGAGACTTTCCACCCTGATGTGTGGATATCAGAATGGGTTTAGTTGGTTCAGTTAGGAAATATAAAACCACATTTTCCTTCCACATTGTTAACAATTACGTACAACACTACTGCAGAGGACCATATGTGCATTCTAACCTGTTTACATATGTCTTTTATATATTTTCTTGTCTTTGACCTTTTCTCACTCATATGTTATGCAACCTAAGTACATGTTATTACAATAATTACAGTGAGGTTGGGATATTCTTCTTGTAATACTGATTCTACCACTGAATTTTAGAAACATGGATATAAAACTATATACAAAATTATCAATAGTATGTTAATGGCAACAGTAACAATTACAGTGGCGGCAGCAGCAACAGATTTTAAATTCAAAGAGACAAAAAGTTGAACCATAATATCCCTGATAATACTTTGGTTTAAATAATGCAAGCTAAAATCATAGATGGGATGATTCCAGGAGACAGCAGAACTGAGAAGAAAGAATTGGAAAAGGTTACAAAATATCAAAATCAAGACTACTTTGAACAAGCCACATCATTTTAAGATTCCGCATTGACTGGGGAACTCTGCAACCAACAATAAATGATGACGACTAATAGTAGTAGTAGTAGTAGTAGTAGTAGTAGTAGTAGAAGAAGAAGAAGAAGAAGAAGAAGAAGTTGCAGTAGTAGTAATAGTAATAATGATCTACACCACAGTATCACAACTGAATAATAATATTCAACTGCCATAATGTGAATTGGGTGGATTAGTATGAAATTAATGCAAATCATCTATAATTAATATTAAAACACTACTATTGTGTGCAGCTCTGAGATTCACAATATTTTTCAAATGGAAAACATTTCACTATAAAGTTGTTTCTACATCAGCTTCTTACAGAAGCATATAGTTCTGCCACAAGCACAATTAAAAATCAAATCTCACTAAATGTAACAAATAATCATTTTCTCTGAAATAAATGTATATATAAATACTTATCAATATAAAGGCAATAATAAAATCATTTGGAAACTTCATTAGGTTCAAAAGGTATCTTCATCTTTAAGGTGAAACCTCATTGCTTTGAGAAGACCCTAAGTTTAATATAACTTGTAAACTAGGGGTGTTTTTCCACTGTCAAAAAGTACCCATTTTTGCACCCATTTAGGACCCATTTGGATGTGAGCCGGATGATCCCATTTCCACTATAGCACCAATTTGGGAACCGATTGTTTCCACTGCTGTTGGGGAAATCCAGATCTAATGGTTACATTTTGGCCTTTAATCCGGATTTTCTGTAGACCCCATTAATGGGGTCTACAATGGGGACTTCTGCCAGAAATACTGGATTAAAGGGAGCCTGTTTCCACTGGAAACAGGCAATGGGGTCCAAAGGAGGCTAGAGGGAGGGGGATTCACCCATTGGCCCCCCCCTAAACCTAGGCTCTGAAGTCACTTCGAAGTCACTTCGAAGCCACTTCAAATTGACTTCAAAGCCACTTCAAATTGACTTCGAAGTAATTTCAAAGTCTGTGCAAAATAGCTACAGAATACCTCTGAAATCTGTGCTGATCTTCGGAGTGAACTTCGAAGTGACTTCGAAGTGACTCCGAAGTGACTCCGAAGTCATTTCGAAGTTCACTCCAAAGATCAGCACAGACTTCAAAGGCACTCCGGAGTTATTTTGCACAGACTTCGAAATGACTTCGAAGTCAATTTGAAGTGGCTCAAAGTGACTTCAAAGTCAATTTGAAGACTGCCCCCCCCCCTGCCCCCCAAAACACCTGGGGTAATGGACTGACCCCTTGTGGGTCGATCTGGATTCCCCACATGGGTGCAAAGCTGTTTCCACAGCAGGGGTGTTAGCACCTCCCGTGGAAACACACTGGGTGCTTCTCTTAATCTGGCTCTACTAGATCCGGATTAAGGAATGTACCCATTCCTTGGATCCAGATCTTCTTAGATCCAGATCTAAGGGCTGTAGTGGAAAAACACCCCATGTCTGACCCTGTAGTAGAATGTTTGGAAGTTCTTTATTGCATATTATTGGCTTAATAACATGCAGCCATTAATCTAAGGATTAATTTATGTGTTTAACAGGGGTACAATTCACAATATCACTCAGTGACATGATACTTTTGACATGTTTGTCTGAATTCTCTTTGGAAACATGTCAGAGATGACCACAGTAAGACCACTCTGATTGCTTCGTAGATATACGTTCATACAACATTTAGCTTTCAGAACCCCATAATGCTTCTGGTAGGACTATTATAAGGGTCCAACCACATGCATACCTAGAGGAAATAGATTATCTGGAGTCATTTAAATCTAGTTTCAAGCCTGGTTATGGAGGAAACTGCTTTGGTCAGCCTGGCTGATTACATCCTTTGGAAGAAAGGCAGAAAGAATGCAACCTTATTGTTCTCCTCCATCTTTCAACAGTTTCTGAGGCTACTAATCATGGTATCCTTCTGAAAAGGCTATGAGATTGAGAGTTGGAGAATTGGAGCTCCAGTCCTATCTTCAAGTCTGTTATCAGAAAGTAGTCACTGGAGATTTTTGTTCAGTGCCCTGAGAATTAAGTTGTAGGGTTTCCTCAAGGGCCAATCTTATCATTCTAACTTTTCAGTATACAGCTGAAGCCACACAGAATTACAAAACTGGATAAGCAAAGAACCTAAATGTTTCAATAACCCAAAAGAACAAAAACGACTTCCATTTTCATGTGAAGTACTTTAGCACACCACTAGACATACAAATAAGCAGTATTTAAACTTTTATTTTTTCCTATCATCCATACCTTCTCCAGAATAGTATTCAGTTGGAACTATATTTTCATCCCAAATAATCTTCTCTGTTGGATACAAGGGCATCTGATTAAGCTGCTGAATTTGTGATATTCGACGTTCATGCCGGGACACCTGCAAAAGGCAAAATATTTAAAAATGGTCCCTAAAAGAAGTGGCAAAAAGAAAAACATAAAGCATCAGAAGTTACCTACTTAAAAAAGGTAGAAAGAAAAAGAAGGGTACAAAAGAAAAGAACGAAAAGAACTGACTCCAAACTGTTTTTCATACAGCAGGCACATGACACTAGGTTTTTTTTTCCACTGACCTCTCTTAATCCAGATCTAAGATGATCCGGATCTAAGGAAAAGGTCCTTCAACTAATCTGGATCTAGTAGATCTGGATTAGGGTAGGTACCCAATGCATCCCAACGGACAGTGCAGCACCCAATAGCAATGGCTGCTAGCCTGCCCACAGTAGAAATGCCAGAGCACCCATGTGGCAAATCTGGATCAACCTACGTGGAGCCTGCCTGTCACCCCAGGTTTTTGGGGGGACACAGGGTGCAATCTCCATAGACGTTCTGGAGATTCTCTGGAGATTTGTCATAAGCTCCAGAGATTCTCTGGAGCATCTGCCACAAACTTCAAAGATTCTCCAGAGCCTTTGACAAAGGTCCGTAGTACTGGCATTACTCTCACGTGGGGTCCTCTTCAGAGCCTCTTCAGAGACGGCTTCGGAGACTGTGCACTGGCTTCGGAGCTTTGTGTTTTGAGGCACCCCCCGCCCATGGGTGCGCCCCCCCCCGAGCCCCTCCTAGACCCCACTGTCCGATCACAGTGGAAATGCGCTCCATATAATCTCGATTTGATACCTGAAGACCCCATTGTAGATTCCTTTAATGAGGTATACAGGAAATCTTTTATTATAAGTCCTGAAGGACCCATTCAATCTGGATTTCCCTAGAACTGGTGGAAACAAATGTGGCTCTAATGGGGTCTGCAGTAGAAATGGGGTCTTCCTGCTCTGAGCCTAATGGGTCCTTAATGGGTCCCTAATGGGAACTTAATCGGTACTTAGTGCTAGTGTTAAAAAACCCCCAATGTCTCAAAATGAGCTTTCCGAAATCTCACTGTAAGAATGTGTGTGCTACAGTATCTATGTCTATACATATGAATTTTGAACTTTCATAATGTTGCCCAATCACACTCCACTGCAATATTAACTCTATTTCGCAGCTGTAGACAAGACTAAGCAAACTTGAATGAAATACCAGACCCGAGCACTTCTTATCTCTTCTTTTCATCTAGCATAGCTCATAAAATAAAAGCAAGTTTCATAGCAATGTAACTTTAAGCTATTAAAACTGGGCTCTCTCCAAAGCCCAACTCCCTTTAGTGTCCCTCGCTTTGGGTGATAAGCCTGCTGCCTCAAGACAGCAACCATCTTACAGCCCCAGTCCTGGACGTTCAGCGTCCAGCTGATACAGGTTTTTCAATCAGGGCAGGGAACTGTTAAATTATGCCCGGTCTATTTTCCCTTCTAGGAACATAGGTCTGTCTCTATGGAGAAGTAGTGGCAGCAAATCAAGCTGAACCTCTGAGGTCTTCAGGTGGACAATACCTCTGCCCGTCAGCCCCTGAAATTTAGTTGTCAATATAACTTTATGAATAATCTATTTAGTTTTCTGGGTTTGTCAGGTATGGATACTTTTATCCACAGTAAAGCAATACTGGAAATGCTACCTGATACTAGAGATCACTGAGATGTAGAATAATGAACAAATGAGATTTTGGGGTTCACCGACTCATTTACACATCTGCCAGCCTAGAACCTGTGAGATCAGAATTTAATTCCCTACTCAGTCACCAAACCTCTCTCAGCACCTTTGGACAAGCCACTGTCTCTCTTCCTAGACTATTTCAGAGCTGTTTAGACTGATGGAAGAATAATGTTCATTGCTTTAGGATCTTTGGAAATAAAGGTGGGATATAATCACAGAAATAAACAATTTTTTGAGAATGGATGGGGGGCTCATTTGCTATTTCCTCTCTGTCTTTTAATTTTGCATCAGTAATATTTGAAAATATATGTCTATATAATGAAGATAGTAAGACAGATATAGTACTAACTGTAGTTAGGCACAAAATTGAAAGAGGAAAAAGTATATATACTAGAGAAATGGGTGAGAAGCAAATAAATCTGGAGATCCACTCAGTTGCTTAGTTATATGTCAACAACCAGCTATACTATATCTGGACAGGTAACAGTTATAGATAGTCTTCTCCTCTGTGAAGTCAGTAACTGTGAGCCACTTAAGTTTGTAATCGGTGAATTAATTATATAGAGTACAAGGAGGAAATTACTGTGTGAGAAAATCTACAATACCAGAATATTATTTGTTGGTTTATTTCCATTTCTATCCCACCTTCTATCCTAAGGTATAAGGCTGGTTAGTTACAACAATGAAAAAGCAAAAAACTCACAAAATTTTAAGAAGTACCAAGAAGAGAACAGTCTGTGTGTACACAAATACTAATCATGTTCAGAGATTAATATGCGCAGGAATGTGTAACAGACAACTAGTTTGATGGCATATACCAGTTAAGAGTGTAACTGCTTTTTGAACAGGGCCTGACCAAAGCCTTAGAGAAAGTGGCATCCGTCCAGTGACGCATTAGCAACATTGCAAACAGTTTCAACTGCCACCTAATACACATCGTTCTTCATGTCATTGCACAATAGCTAATGCGACCTCTTTGTAACACAAAATGTTAAGTTCAAGAATGGCATGCTGGCAAATTACCAGCTTTAGGCTGTTTATATTTCTGAAAGACCATAAGCAAAGACACCTAATAAAGCTATATAAAGATAAAAGCTCATTGTGTTTGCAGAGGAGGAAGGCATATCAACATTTAGGAACTACAAAACAACTGTCTTTGTGACAATACTGCAGAACTGCACTTCTGCATGAAGCAGACTGATGACAACAGTGCCAGTAAGGGATGCGTACTAGTGTCAGGAAGGAAACCGGCAGCCTTTACACAAAACCTATTTGGGCCAATTGGACTACTGGTACTGGTGACAAAATTGCACCTATTAAAAAACAGCCACAAGTTATTTTATTGGTGAGGGTCTCCTTTCCTGGCCTGTGTGGACTATGGAACAGACAGCACAAAGCTACTTCCATCCCTGTCAAAGCTGAGGATTTCAATGTGCTCTATCACAATTACAACAACTACCCATACAAATATCTTAGTGAAAACTGGGAGCTAGAAAAAAAGAGTTTTAAAAATGGCTTAAACACCTGTGTCTTGCTGCTAGTAAGATTTTCCTTTCAACACAATACAAATGGAACATCCCAACTATGCAGATAGGAATTCCTTTGCAAGTGGGAGAATTTGCGATGTAGATCTGGAAAAAATCTAAGAAATGATAAAAATCTTTGCTCTGCATGTATACTTTAGTATCTCGGTACACCAAGATATATAAAAAGTAGACATAAAACACAGCCTAGGACAGTGATGGCGAACCTTTTGAGCTCAGTGTGTCAAAATTTGCAAGAAAACCTAACTTAACTCGGGTGCTGTGTCACATCTAGAAATATCCATACTTTTGTGATATTTGTAGCTGTAGTAAAAAAGTTAAATTTTTGATATATGTATTTTTTAAAAGCAAAAACAAACAATTCTTTACATTAGTGACTTTTGTTGCTGAATTTCATTTGCTAAATCTTCAATTGAAAGTTGGTATTTCACACACTTCAAGAACAAGCAAGCACTACACAACCAGGTGCCAGGGTGACCAGGTGTGTCACCCAAAAGGGCTTGGTGTGTCACCTGTGACACGTGTGTCATAGGTTGGCCATCACCGGCCTAGGAGATACATCTAACTAATGTTTATTTCTATTTCACCTTATTTTTCTCTTATCCCATATTTTCTTCACAAGGTAAGACTATTCCTAACAAAATGTTTAATCTTATCTGAAATTCATACTAAGGGCAAATAGCCTCTTTTCTCATTCTTCTCCTAAAAATGGGAGAAAAAAATTATTGAACTACCGAAACTATTAATCTGAGCTGATGGCAAGTCCATGCAGAATAGCCCCAAACACCACTTAAAACAGCTTTGCGGTGCTGTTGGAAAGGCTGAATTTATTATGCTCCTAGGAGAGTGTTTCAGTGTGTATCTACTCAGAATCTTTAGACTAATAGCTGAAATCTAAAAGAAAAGAAAAATCTATATTACAAACCAAAAACTCAACGACAATCAAATTAATGCATAACCCCGCAAACAACAGTGCAATCGAAGAGCAAAAAAATGCCATCTACCAGGCAGTAGAATCAGAGGAGAGACTTATAATGGTCTCCATTAGACTAGTTAAATAGAGATACATTATGATGAGGCACTGGCAGATATTTTGCACTGGAGCCTCGAATATTCTTGGGCAAGATTATTCCAAAATCTGGAAGCCAACACCGAGAAGGCCTTCCTTCTAGACACTGAGCAAAACCCTCCCCAGGAAACGGAATCACCAGGAGCATCACACTGCATCACTTTCTACCTCTCCTGTGTAGCTTCTGGGCATTGAGCAGAGTAGCAGGTGTGTATACCCACCCAAGGAACCTGGTAAATGTGGGAATATCCTGGCATCAGGATGTTAAACAGCAGCCCATGCTTCTCTATATACCCACAATGCTTCTCAGGAGAAATTCTTACTGTTACATACACACACAAAACAACAACAACAACAACAACAACCCAAAGAGCTGAGGCTGGAAGCAATATTTCCACATTTATTGCTACTCTATACACCGGTGATGGCCAACCTATGACACGCGTGTCACAGGTGACACGCCAAACCCTTTTGGGTGACACACATAGTCACCCTGGCACCTGGGCGTGTAGTGCTTGCTTGTTCTTGAAGTGTACGAAATACCAACTTTCAACTGAAGATTTAGCAATAAAAGTCACTAATGTAAAGAATTATTTGTTTTTGCTTTTAATAAAATACATATATCAAAAATATAACTTTTTTACTAGAGCTACAAACATCACAAAATTATGGATATTTCTAGATGTGACACAGCACCCGACTTAAGCTAGGTTTTCTTGCGAATTTTGACACACCGAGCTCAAAAGGTTCGCCATCACTGCTATACACAGTTCATACTAAGCCATCTCACGCTATCTGATGTTAGAGATACTATCCAAAAGCAAAAATAATTAACTTGTTTAATATAAACATGCATAAGATGGTAACACTTACCAATAGTTCCAGCAGAAACTCTTTTTCATAGCTTGTATCTTCTCCTTCAGGAAGAGACGGCAATAAGCAGAGATATGATGCCACCTGGTGGAGTGTATTTGGACTGAAAGGCAAATCAAAAGCATAAGAAAGCTATTTTAGGAAAAGAACAGCTTTAAAAAAGGCTTGAGAACTTATTTTCGACTTCTTGATCAAGATTTTGATCTTGTCAAGTCCCACAGTTTAGCCAACGCCCTTCCGATTAGGTTTGGAACTTCAGAATATTTATATGGCTGTCCGTCAAAGAAAATCTCTGACCAGACAAATTACACAATAGCAAAAAGGATAATATTAACATATGTACCAGCCAGTGTCATTTGGAATGTATATGCTTTATTCATCCCATCTTTGCCTTTAAATATGTATGTACATTTTAAATGTATATCTTGCTCTCCTACCAAGAGAGCTTTAGGTGACCTACAAAGCCAAAATTAAATCAGTAAAATTCTAAGTACATTTAAACTGTCATTAAAATGCATGGAGAACAAATGTGTTTTCAAGAAGTTTTAAAACGAAAAGGCACTGAGCTCTCCGAATACTGCTAGGGAGCTGCACTTTTGAAAAAACAAATGATTGGTTGACAAATGACTCATTTTAAAGATTTGGCTTTGAAATTAAAAGGAAAAAAGGCTAGTAAGTTCTACTATTCCTCAAAAAACAATAAACAGGATTTCTCACACTCCTCACTCAATTAAAAGCAGCAAATATTACCTATACAGCTTACCTTAAAGGTCCAAAAAGCTTTACCAATGAGTCACGAGTGTCTACCGCAGATACATTTGAGAGGGCAAAATTGTAAAGTTCAGGGAAATGGGCAAAAGCCGCTCTCTAGAAACCAAGAAGAACTTAATTGAGATATTTACTTCAGCTAGCAATCTGTCACCCACTATATTTTTAAAAGCCAAAGAAAAGTTTCCAAAAACAGAGTAAGGCAGCAGCAACTACAAAGGACTACCAGATAAGACAAATTCACTGTTTAATAAAAAAATATACATTCAAGCTTATTAAACACAACAGTCCCAAATGCAATCCAGAGATGGTCATATATGTCACAAAAATCTAAACATCTAAAATTATAAAAAAGAAGGAATTCTGATCTCAACATTTAGCAGCTGCAAAGATTCCCTCTCAAACTAGCATAGTTATCTTTGTTGTCTCTAGCATAGGTAGTGCTCAAAAGCAAGATGGCAGACTGCTGAAGCAAAGATGAACACAAACACGGCTCAAAGCACAATTCAAAATTTTGTGCAAGCCTCTGCACATCAAGCAGTCAAAAGCTAGATGTAAATGGAGGACCATGGGTGCTTTTCCACTAGCACTAAGTACCCATTAAGGACCCATTAGGCTCAGAGCAGGAAGACCCCATTTCCACTACAGACCCCATTAGAGCTACATTTGTTTCCACCTCTTCTAGGAAAATCCGGATCATATGGGTCCTTCAGGACCTATAATCCTGATTCCCTGTAGACCCCATTAAAGGGGTCTACAATGAGGTCTTCAGGAATCAAATCCGGATTATACAGAGCCTGTTTCCACCACTCCTGGGCAATGGGGTCTATGGGTGGCTCGGAGGGGGGGGCACCCATGGGGGAGGTGCCCCAAAACTCAAAGCTTCAAAGCCTGTGCACATTCTCTGAAGCTGGTTCTGAAGTTCCCTTCAAAGAATAGCATGAGCTCCGAAGAGGACCCCATGCGAGAGCAATGCCTTTGTAAAAGGCTCCGGAGGATCTTCGAAGTTTGTGGCAGATCGCTCCAGAGATTCTCCAGAACCGCTCTGAAGAATCTTCGAAGAATCTCCAGAGTGTCTATGGAGATTGCACACACACACCCAATCCCCCCAAACACCTGGAGTGACAGGTGGGCCCCATGTGGGTAGATCTAGATTTGCCACATGGGTGCTCCGGCATTTCCACTGCGAGCCAGCTAGCACCTATTGCTATTGGTGCTAGACCACCTGTGGAAATGCATTGGGTACTTTCCTTAATCTACTAGATCCAGATTAAGGAAAGTAGCCATTCCTTAAATCCGGATCATCTTATATCCAGATTAAGGGAGGTCTGCAATGGAGGACCAGGATTCACCTAAGCCTTTTCTATCTCACCTACTGAAGCTTTCTAACCTTCCATTTGCAAAAGAGTCTACCAAATCCTAAAGAGGGACTTTTTTGCAAACAAAAGTGGGCAAAAGCAAATGGGAAATGATGCATGGTAACATTACAGGTGTGCAGGATGTTTGCCTCCCCCTCCAAACTGTGTTTATTAATTAGGCTCTTGTCAACCCACTAAAAACAAACAGTATGAAGAGGCTTAGAAAAATAAAGTGCTGCCAAATATTTTCTTGCCACTGTAGATTGCAGTCACAGTGCCAGTCCCTACCTGAAGTGACCTGGGGGTCCAAAGTAGCTCACAGACCCCTTATCTGGGTTCTGTGGTGTTTGAATTTAGAAGTATTTATTCTGTCCTAACTCTTAAGCCCTGCCTTAATGATAGGAGTCCAACCAAACATCAGGATTTCGGAAGCAGTTTGAACTCTCTGCATAACATCAGCACCAGTTTTCTTGGCTAGACAGTTTGTTCCATGGCATGAAATAAAGTTTAGAAAATTCAAAAATAATACACTAATCCAGCCTGCAGTTACTAAAATATGAATCATGGTTGCCAAAGTATCTTTGAATACAGCCACTAGATATTATTACTTATTTCCTTCACATGTGTCTTGAGATTCAGATCCAACATACATTTACATTTGTTAACATTTTCAGAAGTTATCTTTGCAATGCATGGGAAAAAACAAGAGCACCAAGGGGAAGTGGAGGTGATACACTGAGTCTCACTACATTATACTGAAAATACATGAATATGTCTATTACCACTTGCAAGTTTCCATTATTTCCCAGCCCCCAATTAAAGTGATGCTCTTTTTTCATATGCTGAAGTCTTTAATGGCACACAAGGAAATTACAACACAAGCTAACAGCAATACAGGAAAAAACAAAAAGCCCAGACATTTCTGTATAGTTTTATAAAAGGCTTACTAATGGAAGCAAGAGCAATATTTTCACTCTAGACGTGGAGAGTTTCACATACCTGGAGGGAAGTAATTCTGTCATAGTGAATAGTAGTCATCTCATTCTCTGTCAATGCATTTCCAGTCTGATCATTTATCTCAAAACCAGTGTAGAATTTGAGCATATCTAAAAGCTGAAAAAAAAATCATTGCAGAGAAATTTATTAGAAAGAAAACTATGTGAAGCCTACAAAAATACCATATGATTTGCAAATTCCCATCACGGCATCCATGATACATTGAAGATTCAGCACTTGAGAAACAAAAGAGTAGTAGTAAAGGTCATTTTCTCTGCAGATATGAAACTGACTTCGTTTTTCAGTTTCTTATAGGTCAATTATAAGTCAACATGAAAGAGAGGCTTTCAAAGTCTTTTCTTCATCATACCTCCACAAATGTGAGCTTCCTATAAAATATATATTTTTAAATTCTTGTTTACCAAAATGTCTAAAATCTACTGAACATCTTGTGTAAGTTTTATGACAGGTATTCCATTAGTGTTGTCTGGCAGTTTTTCTCAGATTGTTGACAGATGAATTGCAATTGGTAGTATTTTAGAATATTTTATTAGTAGCACAGATATGATTTGGGATACAAACACTATCGTCACTGATTATCAGTCAGGTTCAATTAACAAACAGTAATCTGTTACTGGCTATCACCAATGCATGTCCAAGAGAAAATAAACATTATGGCGGCTAGTGTATATCACATAAATAGGGGTACACCAGCAAATGCTGACATAACAAAAAGATTGCCTGAGATTGTAAGAGTCAACAGTGTTTGATATAGACCCATGGAAGATTATTTTCTAATTTGTACACAGAATACTTAAATACATTCTGAACTTTCCTTTTTCTGGAAATAAACCAGGGTTCAGCTTCTGAAAATAACTTTTTTTAGCAAAACAAAATTACAGAGTTAGCATGAAAACTAAATCAGTAGGCATAATCAAATTATTCAAGTGCAAAAAGCCAGACTTCTTCAGAACACAATATCACAGAATAACAAAAAAACCCAAATGTGTTCAGTTCCAGTAAGATTCCTGTGGTAAGTACACCACATTTAGCAGCCATTAAGCCCTCAAACACTAATAGAAAGTGCTCTTCTTCAGCCACTGCTTTCCGTATGATACCGTAATCTTGTGATGATAAAGTAGCATTGCAATGAACCTTTAATATTCTGAGTTGTGGAAAATATATACAGGCCTTACCTGGCAGAAAAGGTGCCCCTCTTTGTCCCTTTTGGCAAGGCTGGAGAGATAGCAATACACAACCAGATGGGCATCATCAAGTATTGTATTAAACCAACGCCGTGTTGGAAGAAGGGCCTAAAATAGATTACACATGACAAAGGACTGGGTTGGCTTGGGTTCATGAACTAGAGGAGGTAGCAGTTTGGTTAAAATTATAGTGCATTTTGATTGTCACTTCTACATTTTTCCTATAAAGGAAACAGACATTGTTCAGTCCAGCTGCCTTAGGATCAGGACCACAGTGAGGTTCTGGTTGGAAACTTTCTTCCGTCTCCCAAAAACATACAGTTGTTGCTCTATGGTCCCAATACATGGGCTACCTCAGAATAAGGCCTGTGGGGAGTTATAAAGTCTTTCCCTTCTTTTTCATCCTAATGACATTTTTCAAAGTCCATCATTAATAAAAGAGTAACAATATTACACAATAATTTCAACACAGACTATTATATTAGAGCCACATGTACGCTGCAGCTTTTAGCTGCATATCACAGAAATGCTTGGGACATGAATATTGCATTTGGCTGTAACTGTCACAAGGTTTTTACTAGATTGTATGCAGTTACTAGTACTAACTTGATTTGATTTTTTTTAAAAAAGAGAGTTAAGTGTATTTATTGCCAATATAGAATGAGCCAGTCTGCACTCTTGGGTTTCTGTAGCCTAAGTAACATAGCTGTAAGTAGTCAAATAAGTTAGCCTCAATCATAATATTAATGTAGTCAAATACAAACACAAGAGCCCTGGAGGAGAAAAGAGATCTTAAGTATAAGTAAAGACAATCTATTCAGATGGGACAAGCTACAGAAGAACAAATGTGATGGCTTTTTATAGCTGATTTCTGGTTTGCCAGTTCCAATCAGCACAACAGGCTTCAGAAACTATCTGAACTCTTTCAGCTCTCCTGTAATGCCCTTAGAGTAGAAAGAACAGAAATGAAATGTTCTGCTGCTTGGCATGTTGGCTAAGATCCAGCGGTGTCCCAGCTGAATACCTAACATACCGTCTCTCTTGGGGAAAGAATCCAGCAGTTTAAAGACGGTAAGTTCCGTAACATCAATTATGATGTTTCCTAGAAATACAGACACACTAGAACAAATAACGTTAATGTGAAAGATTACAGCCCTGAAGGTAACTTCAGTACTTCCGCAATGGATGCTGTGCAATTTTTATAGAGCTTTCCTCATTAAAAGAGTTTTCAATGTTGTGTAGTACAGTCATATGTGAAATTATTCCTGGCAATTATTGATGCATGAGTTAATTCAATATTCAAAACAGCTGTTTTTAGGCCATGCTTATGCTCATTTCATTCTATTTGTTATTCCAGCTCTATCCCACCCTGTACCCTGAGGTCTCAGGGAGGGTTACAAAAATTAAAAAGGATAAAAACAAAATGAAAAACAATTTAAAACAGTACACAGTAAATAGAGGAGGAAAAGAACTGCCTCTTCAACCCAAAGTGTGCTTCACTAACTGCCTCAGGCATCTCAAAAAGGGGTACATTTCAAGCTTGGAGGCTATCACAGAGAGGGTTCAACTAGATTCAGGTCTTGGGCTGAATCCAGTCTGCTCCTGAAAAATGTCAGTTGAACTTCAAGTTCCTAATTGAGAGTGCCAGCATAATAATTAGAATGTTGATTCCAGAGGCCAATTCGCACTTGGCCCTGTAGTTCATGATAGGTTAATATCTGGACAGGTGTATCTGCACTTGCAGGAGGCATTTACAACCTAGGAATGCCTCCTGCCTTACCAGATATTGACCTATTGTCAACTAGTGGTGGTGCACAAAATCATGCACCACACACAACCCAACTTTACCTGAATGCTTACCTGTTGCATACATCCCGGGACCACTCACACCATTTCCAGTACAAGGGGTCATCTGAGGTGCCGAGCAAGTGCACTGGCACCTCAGAAACCCCAAATGTAACTGTGCATGTCCAGAGTGTCATCATTGCTGTGGTGATGGTGACGGTGTAAGCGCAGTCACGGTGGACTTCAGATGCAGGAAAGAGCAAGTGGGGCTTAGTGCAAAGTGTACTAGCATTCCCAAGTGCAAATGCTAGTAAGTGTTTGTCTGTCATGCACTTTTCCCGTCCAGCAGACAGGAAGCCTGTGTTCAGATTCTACATAGCTAAGGAAATACACACCTTGGGCCTACTCTACATCATAGAGCAGCTGGGAGGATAAAATTGAGAGGAGAAGATAATGTGTACTATTCTGAGAGCTTCAAAAGAAAGGCAGAATATAAATGTCAAAATAAACAGAAAAATAAGATGGAAGCAAAAGAAATCTCACAGGAAACAAAGGTATTCCTAAGTCACAATTTTCTACCTGTTCCTCCACATGGCACTTGAAGATACTGTGCCTCTAAGGTCCCGTTTCTCAAAAATCTCTACTCATGACCATAAAACTTAACTTACATTCCTACATGATTCTTGATGAAATGTATAAACGTCTAGTTTGAGTTAGGACAGACACTGTCTTTTGAAATACAGTTTTGTGCCTCAAGTGTTTAGAAGTTCCCAAGTTCAATCCTTAGTACTTTTGGAGTGGAAGAATGAAGCAGGACGTCGTTGAGCCAAAAAGTAGTATCACTAAAAATAGCTGAGTTAATTCAAACAATTTGAATCAGTGTAAGATAGCTTTCTATGACTAGTCTTCAAACACTGTGGGTGTATCATTTTTCTAGCAGCCTCCTTAACACTAAAACACAATGCACCTATATTGTTTGTAAGTATTTGACTTACATACCTCAAGATCTATCATGAGCTCAATGAATCTTTCACAGTAATGGACTTTATCCAGAGAGAGAGAACCTAGAAGTAAAGAGGGCTGGCTGGATTATTTGTTTAATTTAAAACGTGTTTATCAAAGGATCCTGAAGCAATTCCCAGCAATAAAACAAAACCAGAGGAAGCCAAAACCCAACTCCCCCAACCCCAAAATCTATGCCAAACTAATCTTAAATTTCTAAAGAATGCTTTTATATAAAATTCATCACCAAGTAGCTCTGGATTTAGACTTCTGATTTCTAGAAAGCTTTTCTGAGATAGCAGGGCCTATGGAACATTTCATTGTTGGAAACAAAAAGTTGCTAACTTTAGTGTGGCTGAAGAATTTACATTGTTTGGGGTGGCTAACCTGGCCAAGACAAAGACTATGGTTAAAAAAACAGGCTCCTCACCAACTAAACTTTTGTCTTCTGTCAGCATTTCCCAACAGAAAGGCTAATGGTGTCCATACTCCTGTATCAGTGCTTCTCAAATGGAGAGCCATGAGAAGTATGCACTTCCTTTGGACAGTGGCATTCACTATTCCAAAGCTGCCTGATATTTCCTGAAGGAACAAGCATGAACTGTTGGGAGTCACAGCCTGAGGTTTCACTGAACAAAAAGCCAGGAAGGAGGAGAATCTGGTTTCCAGACATATTTAACACACTTGCAACTTTTCAGTGTACTAGAATGAGGCAGGGAATAGAGAGGTTATGATATACAAGGAAAGCAACTCACCTAACCTAACAGTACTGATCCTAGAGATTTACTCTACAGCAACAAGCAGCCGCAGCCTGTTACTTCCCATTTCCTGTTCTTTTCTTTTTTAGCCATTTTTAAAACAAAAATATCAGGAATTTTGGCCAATGTAAAAACCAGAAATGAGAACAACAAAGAGGTTGTGCAAGGTGACTTAGCATGAGGCCAAAAAGCATTGTTCTAAAAATAAACAACCAGTCAAGAAATAGCTCTGCGTTGTTGAGTTTTTCTTTCCTTTAGGAGACCAGAACTCAGTAATATTCAAAGTGGAGCTCAGTATATCTAATGCAGAGAGCTAATTTGCATTTGAGCAATTTCATACTCATAAATTATGCATAACTAAGGCTTGCCACTGCATCTAACATTCAACAACTTGATGCCCAGTTTTAAATGAAAGAAGAACTGGAGCTAGTGGAAAGCACAAATCTCTTTGGATAGTTTATAACTTGGTTGGATTTTAATATGAACCAAATCATTTCAACAGCAAAAGCACAATCTTGGTCTGGTAAATTCTGCACAAGTAATGACGTGGAAAAGAACACAGGAATGCTAAGAAATTTCAATTTACATGAAGGAAGGAACAATGATTCTCAGTTATGCATTTAGTTTTTGGAATTTTGAGATTTTTTGAAAAAAGTTCCACACAGAACACTACTCTACTTATGTGAATACAATAATTATATAATATATCACTTTTTTACAAGGGGAAATGTTCCAGGGGAAATATTCCACAAAATAGTCCAGGGTTCCAATCAGCCAGTCAAGGCATTAGCTGCTTTTATGAGTCTCAAGCAGGCAATCCCACACCAACTCCTCCACCTCTCTCTTTCAGTCAGCAATTAACATCCCCCTGGTTCCTGGAGGTTACTGAGTATGCACTTGGCACTTCAACTCTCACTTATGAATACAGATAAGCAGCCCTCATCCAGTGCTACATATGGGATGTAATGGAATAGAATATCATGGAGAAATAGAGCTAAAGTCTATCACAGTGCTGATCTCTGCAAACTTTTAACAGTTGCACGAATAATTCTTCTGGTCACTTTGTTACCCAAAAGAAAAAGGGGAAGTAAAAATGGATTTTACTTTTTTTGCACATACAAGTTTTGTATTACACACCTGAAACAGGGATAGATTTAAGGACGGTAATGAATTTCTGAATAAGCTGTGAAAGAAATCTTCTTTCTTGGTATGCCCTTAAAAAAAAGACAGGTACAGTGGCTGATAGGTTAAACAGACATTTTAAACAGATAATATACAAAAGAGCAACAATAAAATGTACTTCTTTAGCATAAGAACATAAGACGAGCCCTGCTGGATTAGGCCACAGGCCATCTAGACCAGCATCCTGTCTCACACAGTAGCCCACAGGCATCTCAAGAAGAACAGGTGGCTTTTCTACCCGGCTTTTCTCACCCACTTAAGGGGACTCAAAGCAGCTGACAAAGCTTTTCTATTCTTCTCCCCACAACAGAACGCCCTGTGAGGTGGGGGCGAGGCTGCGAGACCTCAGAAGAGAGCTGTGACTAGGCCAAGGTCACCCAGCCAGCTTCGTGGAAGAGGGGCAGAATCAAACCTGGTATTCCCAGATAAGAGACCGGCTCCTTAACTACTAAACCAAACTGGCTCACCTTTTCCTGCCCTCTAATCCCAGCAAATGACCTTAAAGGCATCCTGCTTGTCCCCCTAGCCTGAAAGATGTACTTAGGCATCCATTCCAGTAGCCATTGATCATCCATAAGTTTGTCTAACCCTTCCTTAAAACCATCTAGGCTGGTTGCTGTTACCACCTCCCTTAGACATTTAACCCACGTGATTTACACTGCTAAAGCAAACAGAGCAACCTGTTGGGATTTTCCTGAGTCATGATCCAACAGGAGAATTTTTTTAACATATACAATGAATTGTGAGGCTCTCAGTCCTTCCCAAAATAATTTTCCCTAGCAGAGTCATAGGAAGGGCAGTATAGTAGATGTTGTGGAAAGTCCCCAATTTGCATCTGAGAGAAGGGCATATTTTTTGTGTGACTGGAATGTTCTGATAGTGTTGCAGAAGGTGTTTTTTGGTATCTCAGTTCAGTGGATGCCCAATATGCCTTATAAAAGCCAATCTCTGCTAAATATTGTGCTCTCTGAACTTCAGATTTAATGAGGTGAAACCAGGATGAAGGCTTAGATCATGGGTCCTCAAACTTTTTAAACAGGGGGCCAGTTCACTGTCCCTCAGACGTCTGAAGGGTCAGAATATAGTTTTTTAAAAACCCTATGAACAATTTCCTATGCACTGCGAGTCCGGGACAATTCAGCAGGACAGGCAGCAGTGGCAAGAACACTGGCTGGGCCGGATAAATGTCCTTGGCGGGCCGCATGTGGCCCGTGGGCGGTAGTTTGAGGACCCCTGGCTTAGATGCTCTGATTTGTGCCAAATTATAAGCCCAGGCAATGACCGGAGGTACTTTGTCCCTTTCTAAAACCAATCAATGCATTATGCAAAATATTATTTGATTCAAACCTTTGACATAACATACAGTTATATATTTTAGCAAGGATGACAACAGTCAACAGACAAGAACTTCATGTCAATTATTTGACTGGCATTTATAATTTAGCATCAATTTTTCTGTAGTAAGTCTGTAGGCAAAACAAAATGTGGCTGCTAACAATATTTTTCCACCATGTAACAAACAAAAATTTCAACCATCAACCAAGTTATGCAGGAATTGTAAATTGCTTCATATATTAGTTTTTATCAGAAATAACAGAAGCAAACAAAATTGATATGACCTTGATATGGTCTTGAACCTATCAGATTTTAGAACAACAGGAACTTTACAGAGGAGATGCCTAAACACAAAGTCACTAAAAGGAGAAAGTAACCCAGTATTTAAAAAAGAAAACTGGGAGATTGTATGGAAAAGAATGTTCAGATTTCATTACTAGACATAGTGGTTGGATAGCGTCATTAGGATCAGAATAACATTATCTAAGAATATTGGGCATAAATGCAGGATGCAGCTGTTGTCCAAGGGCCTGATTTTGAATTTCATTTGAGTGCTCTAGAAAAAAGGATGCTAGACTAGATAAGCTGGGATCCAGTATAGGACAGATATTCAGTAGCCTTTGTGTTCTAACTTTTCAGCCCCATGGACCAGACTCATGGGGCACAGCTGGTATCCATTTACTGCATAAACAGATGGTAAATGAACAATCTTTTATCCTAACAAATGAGCATATATGTCAGAACAATTGCTCTGGAGAAATAATTATCAAACATACCAGGCCACCTGGATGAAAACAAATAGTGTGGCATTCACGGTAATTCTATTAAAGAAAATTGAGTTTAAAGCTGGTCTGAAGAGCAGGAAAAAGTTGTGCAAGTTCATCAACCATCCAAAACAGCCTAGATGACCAGTCATATATGGAATTCAGCTCCAGCTTCTGCCCAAAAAGTTGATAATCAAACTGCTTGCCAATAATTCCCACCTAAGCACAAGAACAGATCCTCAAAACAAGGTACTACTATACACAATAAATCAATTAACATTACAATTAAACTTACTGTGTCCGAGTATTTTCATCCATTTTTTCATCATTCTTCTTGATCAAATTCCAAAATTTCCGAAGTTTGGGTGTCTTTTTTAATTCAAGTTCTAGCCGAGCCTAAAACGGCAAGGTAATATTTAGCATCTCTACCATGCTGACCTCCATTTCTCCACCTACTTGTGTCCCCAATCGTTATTTAAAAGCCAAAGAGAACATGAAACTATTCTTAATCTCTGTCACTATTAGGGCACTCACGAGTCAAGTGATTCCTGGATAGTATGACTATCTAAACTTGGTCTGTTGTTCAAATTAGGATAAACAGGCTGAATTTTGCGAGCAGGCAAGATGCCAGAGCAGACCCTCTGTGAAGCAATGCTGGTCTTCCTCACTCTACCCACCAGAAAACTTCTCTCTCCTCTTCTATACCAAAAGAATCTTCATGTGCCTCGTTACCTTCTGTCTAGTAATTGCTTTGAGCCTGTACTTAACGGCAAATTTATTTTAATAGAAAAACATGTATAAAAATTACTACTGGCTTAACATGAAAGGATAGTAATTTCCTCATTCATCCTCATTCAACTTCACCCTACTTTAAATCTCAAAAGAACTACAATTTCTTATGGCATGCATTTATTTATTTAGTTACTACCCAGTAATTTATTTCATATCAATATCTTTCTTGTGAGAGAAGCCCTCTTGGTAGCAGCACCTCTACAAATAGTTAAAGGAGCAAGTGCTTTTCTGTGGTAGCTCCACAAGCCGTGAAATCATAGAATCATAGAGTTGGAAAGGACCTCTATGGTCATCGAGCCCAATCTCCTGCTCTATACAGAATTTCCTAAACCATACCAGATACTCTAGCCTTGTCACTGAATATATTTAAGCAACTGGTGAAGACATCCTTTGTCTTGGGAAACACTTTCCCCTCCCTTTTCAGACTTGCTTATTTGTTGTTTTTAGTGAATTCATTTTAAATTATGTTTTTATACTGGTTTTATTGCAATCAGCTGTGAGACCTCCAGGCATAGAACAGGATAGAAATACAAATACGAAAAGGCTGTGGTTACAGTTTAGCATTTTAACCCATCTTAGGAAGGCAGCTGAATCCAAGCCGTTCTTGGTCTGGAATGGCATGGTCACACCTTCCTGCTGCAAGACAGGGGCGAGGAGGCCAATCGGATGACAGAGCAAAGGAATCATAGCAAGGAGGACACGGAGGCAGAGGAAAGACTGTCATGGCAAGGGGGAAAGAGGAGGGGCAAGAATCAGAGCAGAAGCTTGTATAGCTTTTCTGGGGAGCAGTGGCAGTGGCTTTCTGGAAAGGGATTCAAACCTTTAAACACTTGCAATGAGGTATGGTCTCCATTCATAAAAAAATTAAATGAGTTGAATATTGTGCCTCCAAATTGAAAAGTTGTCTATAATCTACTATAACTAGCCACTAACCCATAATAATATAGCTGCCATTGTGTAAATAGTTGTTTGTTTACTGTTAATTGAGTGTAAACCTGTTCACTTGATCATAATATTTATTCTTTTGTATCATTCTAACAACCATAAAATGGTTTTGTTATTTAAAAAAATCCTTCTATCTTGTGTCAGGTCAAATAAAGGAAAACTCAAATAGAGGGAGGAAAATCCAGGGGGAAAAAAACCAGTTTAGCATTTAAAGATGTAACCAAACGGGGTGGAATTTGGGCTGAAGAGGAATTAAAGTAAAGGTGTAACTGGTGATGGAGGTTTAAAAGTTACTGCTTGCTGGTTTTCCAATCACATCCCAAGATCTGATGAATTTGCAGAAAGTCCCGTGGGATAGAGGAAAAGATAAGAAACTATGGAGCCTTGGAAAAGAGAGGAAGGGAGCTGCAAAAAAGATGACATGACCATACACTTGTACTTTAAAATATGGAAGGCAAAGGAGCTGAAATGACTGTGCTGGATCTGATGAACTGTTTTTCAAAGAGCAGACCAGAAACTGGTATCGTTTAGACCAGTGGTCCTCACCAACTGTGGTCCTCCAGATGTTTCTGAAACCAACAACTCCAGCATTCTGTGCCAATGCCAGAATGCTGGGAGACGTAGTTTAGGCACATCTGGAAGTCTACTGTCTGTGAGCCACTTCTTTAGGCCAATGTGCAGGAAAATGTTAATCTCACTTTGCACAGACTTACAGGAGAGGCAGATGGGGAAGGGAGCAGCAAACGCTGTCTCAGTGCTTGGCAGTATCTCGGTAAAGTTCCAAAGGCAATTAGAGAAGCCTGGGAAAGCTTGTTCTTGGCTTCCACACGGACTCTGTCATCAGGGTCAACTGCAAAGGAATGAATTGGGGGGCAAGAGACTGTCAATGCAGGGACACTGCCAAGCAGCAAGGGATGCCACTCAAGGGCTGCTATGGAAGGAAATCCGAGGTGGAGATGAAAACAAATCATCCTTTTCAGAAACTGCCAAAGAGTAACTGATATTCTGTGTATTTTCTTCAGATAAAACTACTGAGGGAACAGTGAGAGTAAAAAGAAGTACAAAACAGAAATGCTGTTTCTGTGGACCAGACAAAAGTTGACTGCTTCTGAAACAGAGAAAAGCCAGAAGCCAAAAAAGTCACTAATTGCCAAACCTAACTTGATGGCATTTAACTACAAGGTTTTGCATGACATTACAAAGGCATGAAGGATTCAAATTTCATTTGCAAAATGTCCCAAAATTGCTAAATGATGAAATTATAACTCGACTGAACGAGAAGTTTTGCAAAACATCCTTGAATTTCTTTAGAGTGGGTGGACAAGATAATAGATTTTTTTTAATTTTTAAGAAACTTTAATAACAGAAATGTTTTAAATAAGTAAAGAATTTGCTGTAGAAATCAATGCGTACTTTGCAATTCCATTGTGCAACCTGTTCTGGGTGCTCGAACCTAAGCAGGGGTAGCCAACCTGTATGCCAACTTCTTTCAGCATGTGGTTTAACTTGCTTCATTGGAATGAACAGAAATCCCTCCAAGCACAATTAAGCACAGATGAGATTCCGCTTACATTACATGAGCGGCTAAAAAAGGTTTCTCCAGAAACAGTATGTGAACTCCACAGATTCATGATGAGCTATGTGAAAATGTAAAGTCCTGTATCTCGGCAAGAAAAAAAATGAAAGGCACAAGAACAGACTGGGAGAAATCTGCAGTAGCACTTGTGGAAAAGATCTGAGAATAGTAGAAGATCACAAGCTGAACATCATCCAGCACTGTGATGCAGACATGAAAGCAAATGCCATCCTGGGATGTGTTAAGAAAAGCATAGATTAGTAGACTACTCTGCTCTACCTTGATTAAGCCTCATTTGGAGTACTATGTTCAGTTCCGGGCACCCAATTTAAAATAGAAATTGACAATCTGGAGAAAGTTCAAAGGAGAGCTACCAAGATGGTAAAAAGACTGGAAGCCAAGTCCTATGGGAAACGTCTAAGAGAGCTAAATATGTTCAACATACAAAGAAAGGACTGTGTGGAGATATAGTAGCTAACTTCAGACATCTGGAGAGCTGCAACACTGTAGAGGGATTGGGCCTATTCTCACTTGCTTGAGAGGGAAGGATTGGAACCAGTAGGATGAAATTCAAAGGAAGTAGATGCAAGTTAGACATTAATAAAAGCTTAATTACTGTAAGAACTGTAAGTCAGTGGAAAAGGTTACCTCATGAACTGGAGATCTTTGAGCAGAAGCTGGGATGATCTAGTGTATCCTGCATTCAGCAGTTGGTTAGACCTGAAAGCCTTGGAGGTCCCTTTCAAGTCTATGATTCAACTTTATGAAGCAACCAGTTTTCTCCATGTTACGCAAAACATCGTCACCAACTTGTGGTTGACTGCATGGACACCTCTATGCAGTTTTCTTGACAGAGCTAAAAACTGGTTTGCTCTTTCCGAATTGCTTTTTTCTTCCAATGCTTGTAATCAACATTCTCTCTCCTAAAATATCCTTTTTAATAACCAGCAACTAGAAATGTGGTCACACTGTATATTTGCACAAAGGCATTATATCAGCAAATCATGCTCCGTGTTGTTACTTTCAATCTTTTTCCTAAAAATGTGTAACAAATAATTCCCTTTTCTTTCATTCCATACAAGTTAAAGACATTTGATTGAGTTATCCATTGAAGCCTAGAGAATACCTCATAGGAACATGAGGAGCCTTGCTGGATTGGACCACAGGCCATCTTGTCCAGCATCCTTCCACACACAGGCGCTCACCAATTGCTTCTAAGCATTCTCAAACTGGTGAGCCAGTTTGGTCTAGTGGTTAGGGAGCCAGACTCTTATCTGGAAATACCGGGTTCGATTCCACCTTCCCCCATGAAGCCAGCTGGGTGACCTTGGGCTAGTCACAGATCTCTTCTCACAGCCCCACCCACCTCACAGGGTGTTCTGTTGTGAGGAGAATAGAAAGCTTTGTCAGCCACTTTGAGTCCCCTTAAATGGGTGAGAAAAGTGGGTAGAAAAGCCAACTCTTCTTCTTTTTCAACCAGATGACAAAGGCAAATTCTCCAGCTGCTCTCGATTCCCTAAAAATGGCCTTATGGTGCACCCTACCTGTCTCTCTCACCTGGAGGCAGTATCTAGGCCTCAATCTCTCTATTCATTATTTCTCAAGATATACTTACGGACTGCAGGCCCATCCACATTGGCAAGGAGATAAGTTGCTGAACTTGCCCTCTGATCAAATCCACTTCCTAGAATTAGATTTAAAAACAGAGAATTGGATTCAAATACAGAGAACTGGACTCAGAACTTCTGTTGCATGAATCAATAACACTTTTGCTTCAGCAATAAAAAGGGATGACCCTGATTTATTTTGCAGTCCACTGCTATCTGGCAACATCTAACTGACCCAAAATCTCAACAATATTTTGAGGGATGGTGGATGGAAAGAGAATTCCACTCAGAAGCAGCAGCAAGCAATTATATAGAAAGACACAATCCAGCCAGTGCCCACCAAGTCAAGTGCTGCCCAGCAGTCATGTACCGACTAACTGTAAGTCAGAAGTGGAGAAAAATCCTTATTTGTGATCATGTGTGTTCTGTGAATCTAAAATGTATTACTCTTCCAGGTCTAGATGGATGGAGAGTCTGCAGGGCAAGAGGATTTCTACTTTGTAGAACCTGTGGATGTATTACCTTTCTCTTCTGAAGATGGATGTACACCTCTATAAAAACAAATGCTAAGACACAGAAAAACTCAACTTTGCCCATGACACATTGACAGTGAGCTCTCCATTTAATTGATGATTTGGGAGAGAGGAACCATAACCTATGAGACTGTGGTCACACCCAAGTTTTCATCCAGTTTCAATTCATTTTCAGAGTGGAGAATGCATCAGCAAAGAATCAAGCTGCTTCTTTTTAGCATTTTTTAACTCAGAAAATTCATCCTTGGGTTAGATAAAGTGGAAAGAAAATGCCTAGTCATTTTGATATGTTCTCTTACTCTGAAAGTGGACTGAGACTGGATTAAAACTTCGGCATAACCACAGGCTTAAATTAGAAGTCTGTTAAGCTTGAGGAAAAAGAAAAACAGACTGGCAGAGGCTGAAGAGAGCGGATAATTCTCTTAAAAGGCACTTTAGCTTTGAGTACAAGGTACAATCCTGCAAAAGTAATAAATCTTTTTTTCTGTCAGCTATCCTACCCAGTCCCTGCTGTTACTTGCTTCCCATGTACATCTCCCTCCTCAACCTCATTAGCTCCTCCCTTCTCCCCTCCCAAGTGGCACCCACAAAACAAAACCAGAGCATCCCCAGCATGTAAAGGCGTGGAGCAGTTAGAACGGTTCCATGCCTATACTAGTGACAGGGCTAGGACATTCCTGCATCTGCAGGTGCACCTCTTCGGCCTGGAAGACATGCAGGGGGAACATGTGTCCAGCAGTGCTAGAACAGCATCACCCGGTCGTCCTGGAAACGGTGCCGCGCAGACGCAACCTTTTCTTGAAGTTTCATCTTTCACTAAATCTTGGGTCTGCTTTCTGCGCTTCTGTTCTGTGGTAGAGATGTGGTATATGAAGCATTTTTCAAGGAAAGATATCATCTGTGGCTTTTTTCTTAACCACCGACCACCTTTCTGGGGATCTGCGCAATATTAACATGATCAGGGGAACAGGGTTCTCTAGAACAAATAACTATGGTAACAACCATGTGTCAAGCAGCACAAAACCAGGCTGTAGATATTGACACCAAAAACCAGGCTGTAGATACTGACAACATGTCGATATTAGAGTATAATGTGCTGCGTACCAAATACACCATAAAACTAGAACAACAATCTGTCTTACAAAGTAACTTTACCAAACTGTTGAAGCAGTGATCAAGGAAAAGGAGTAGGATCGTCTGCTCTTGAATAGAGAATTCACTGTCATTTTCAACCAGTAAGGCATCCAGTACACGTTTGAAGAAGAATGGGAAATGCTCTGGCTTCCTTTTGAATGTCTAAGAAAGAAAGAAAAATACAGTGAACACAGGTCGTACATCTTCATGGAGAATGAGAAAGTGGTTTGTGCATGCATGACTACAAGCATACAATATCAACATGCACCATTAGGAATATAGGAGTTTTCCATGTGTACAGATCTGGATGGAAGACATCTGCTCCATTTAATGTGGACCTTGGCTTATAGAAATGCAGGAATCAGGCCAATGGATACCTTTCTACTTCTCCCAATGCAAATAAGAAAGTAAATTAACAGCATAAGAAGTTTCATATGAGAAACTCGATGTTCCTACTTGAAAAGGCATAGCATATCCACTGCTGCCTATTATACCTATATTCTTATTTCAACAGTAATACTCGTTTTATTTATTTTATTATCTACATTTCTATCCTGCCCCCTACCCTAAAGGTCTCTGGGTGGATAAAAACTGTTAAAACAACAGATTAAAAACAGAATATACATTAAAAGCACTTAAAAAATTATACAGGAAAATCCCACACATCCAGAGAAGGGGGTAAAAAATCTAGTGTCCTAAGAGGATCAAGGAAAGAGACAATCATATTGATGGAAACTTATTTGCTCTCTCACTTTTCATTGCACATATCCAAGAGACCGAATAATTCCAGACAGATGTCCTGTGCTGAATGAACTTCCCTCGGTCAGAATGCAACTGAACTCCACAACCATTGGCCAGAACTCCAAGTGCGGGCAACCACTAACATATCTTTTCACTTCCAAATGGAACTTTCAACTAAAGTCCTACGTGGCATGTCAAAGAGATCATCAAGTTCCTGCAGAGGATTTCCTCATAGCATCATGGCCAAAGGGATTCCTGTATGCAACTCCCTCCCCCTCCCTGCCCAGATTTCTACAGAGGATTCAGAGAGAAAAGGCAGAAATCATGGTAAAAGCCCCATAGCCTAGAAAATTATGGTTCTCACAACTCACTGACATGCAACTCCAATCTAACTTCCCTGAATTCAGGACCTTCTGATCCAAAAGAATGCCATCCACCCAGAGCCGAGCCAAGCCCATACAACGTAAGAGCACAGAGACTCAGGAACACTACCTCCAACTAGACTTTGCCTAGGTATAATCTAAACAATATTTGTAAACCAACATCATTCACCTTGAAAGATCTTCAATGCGACATGTAAGGTTTTCTGGAATGTCTTCTCTGAGGCTTGTAGTACGCTTTTAATTACATATTTTAAGCACTGACCAAAGGTAATTGCTTTCACTCAAGCCTTCTCACCTAGTGTTTTTAAAAACATTTATAGGGGCAAATAGTTTGTCTTTGTTTTATGTGTACTGCTTGGACATTGTTGGATGAGAAGTGGTGGAAAAAATATTATAAATAAGTGCATAAATAAATAAAATCATCACTGGGCTTGTATGCACTCAGAATAAGCAATGGCCTTTTTAATGTAAAGTGATTTCTCATTCCAAGGAAGCAGCATAAACACAAACTCAAGTGAGTAAAAGTTCTTTTCCCAATAGAATACTTCAGAAATATGTCGTGCTAACTTGGTCAACATTGAACCAGTCTGAAATATTTTCAGAGATCTATTGTTATGAACTGAGTCTCACATCTTAACAAAAACGTTTATTTCTCAAAAGCAAATCCCATCCATTTCACTGGGTCTCACTTCCAAGTAGGGGCATTTCAGACTGCAACCCAAGCAACCATCATTCCAACAAACGACAGAGGCAAAAACACGCCACAGTCTTGTGAGCAAATTTCCTGGCAAACATATCTGGGTCACAAAAATTCATACACACGTTTGGCTGAGCACAGCTTATTTTTATGACAACTGAAAGCAGTTGACAAGTACAGATTGGCCATTTCTCCAATTTTTTGCTGCTGGAGCAAACAATAAAGCTAGAATTCTATCACTGTGCTTCACAGGAACTCATTTGACAATTAAATCTGATTTGAAAGACCAGTGGCAGAGTTGTTCCTTTCAACAATGTAAAAGACAGTGGTGGCTCCACTGAAGAGTTCTAAGGAGACACAGAATATAGGCAGCAGGCATTGGACTAGTTATTTCAGTCTTTTTAAAGAAAACAGCAGGGTGGCACCCACACAGAGTTCAATGGACCTCTCCAGTTCTTAAAGTAGAGAGAAGTAGAAGACCTGCAGATTTCCTTTGATACACAAACAGAAGATTTTCAGTAGGATTATAACAAGCAGAAAAAGAGATAAAAATCTCTTCGTCTTCCACCCCTGCAGGCCTGAGGATGCTCCCTTCAGCAGCTCTATGTGTGACAAAAAAATAACATCATGTCTTATCTAGAAGCGGAGGAATAGCTGTTGCTGCTGCTTCCTCTACCACAGGTATCATTCTGTCTCCCCATATAGTTTTCACTGTAGGACTACACCTTTATTTACTAGGTGGGAAGGAGAGGAAAGAGTTTCTATCTCACCCCAAGCACCTTCCAAGTTGAATTTTTCCATGATATGCATCAGAGGAAGGTTAAAGGAGAAAGGTCAAGCAACATTTCAGTTCTGGCAGCTGCTTTCCCTCCTCCATGGCCCTGTGAACAGCTGCTCTTTCCGAGAGTCTACACAAGCAACCAAACTGGGGCAGAGGAAACCTGCTGCCATTTCACAGTAATGCAGAAGCCGCCTGAATGCTCCATGGATTCAGGAGAACTGGAAAACATTCACTGTGCAAAACACCTCTAAGACAGAGTTGTTTTCCAGTTCCCAAGGAGGCTTTCTTAAAGAGATGAAGAGGTGAGTATTTGCCTCACCATTCCTTGACAGTATAAACTCTATTATTAAGCGCCAGTCTACGTCAAGTAGCAATACAGCGGAACTGCCTCCAGTCAATGAAACAATTATTTTAATATTGCTTCTGCCTCCACTGCGAAACCTTTCAACTGTCCAATGTTGCTAACAGGGGCAGTGTTCTGTTTAAATAGCTGTGGCAGACAGATTCCAGTGATGTACAATGACAGCCAGCATTGCACATACTGACACCTGATAATGCTTCAAGTAGGCAAATGTGAATCAAAGTAGCTGCTAGCTATAATTGAAGTCTATTACCTCCCACGCTGGAACATTCTCCCTGAATTTTTCGTTCACCATGCAACAGATTGACATCAAATAAGCCTTGCTGGACACCTCAGGGGAATAATTCATCCATAAGTAATTTTCAAGGTACTGGCTGTGAACAATGAAAGACAAGATAGTTACTACCCTTCCAATGCATCATTCAACAAGGCACAAGCGGTATAATTACCTTTTTTTAAAAGGCCATAAGACTTGTAAGTAACTTCTAATGTTACCTTCAACACAGGTACCTGCCATAAAACTTACCGGGCCTATTCAGATCAACCTGAATGAGCACAACAGGCAAATTAGCCCTTGAGAATAGTCTGTTCATTTAAGTTTTAAGTGTACTTGATACAAGTACTACATTTGCCTGAACGCTGATTCATGTTGATTTTGCAAGGAGGGGAAAAAGCATCCCTTCCTACTTATGTCACACGCTTCTACTGACACTTCCTTTACGATTCAAAGACAAATGCCTTGTGCCTCTTGAGACAAAGTACCCAGCCTAACATGGAAAGGCTTTAAAGAAATCATTATGTCAGACAACACCAAAATGAAAAAAAAGAAGATAATATCAACCATGCAGGCACTTGTAACTGAGTTAACAAACTTGCTTTATTGCTTTACGATTTAAACTTGTTATGCTCTTCCTTCTATAGCTTAAGGGTAGGTCAAAGGGTAAAATAACCAAAGCACTGGAAAACCATAAGAATACATATAGCAGTATTCTACAGTAAAAACAATTCTAAAGAAAACACACACACAAACAGTCAAAACTGCAGAACAAAAGCTGGCAAGAACCAAAGGCTGTGTCTCCATGGCTGTGAGGGGGAAGTGACTGGGGCACCCTCTCTGTCGTGCCATCAGGCATTTCTGCCTCTACATTTTGCAGCATGTAAGGCTGCCTGACGTTGTTGAGGCCGTGGTGCTCAACCTCCACGTCCTTTTCCACGCCCTCACCTCAAGCATGCTCAAGAGGGTATTGGATGCTATAGAGGATGGCTGCTGCTGCGGCAGCAATGGACACTCTTTGCCACATAGGAGGAACCAGCATCCTGCCTCACACAACTGCTTCTGGGTGTTCTCAGAAGGCAAGGAAAACCCTTGATAGGTTGATGGCATGTCCCTAATATCAGATTTGCTACTGGACCTTGTATTGCTACCCACTATGCTTCTGTGGGTGGTTCTGATTCACCAAACATTCCAGTTCACAAGATCCTATCTCTTTTTTAATGTGCAAGGCTACACCACCTTGAATTTGCCATTTTTGTCTTTCCTGAACAGTTTATAACCTCATATCACTGTATCCCGTTAGTTTTCATCAGTCCACCAGGTTTCAGTTATGCCAATAACATCAATTTTAATATCGGTCAGTAAGCATTCCAGCTCCATTGCTTTGGCTCAGTCTGCTGACAGCTGTGTACAGGCATTTGTATGCAAGTTCCACCTCATAGATCCATGTGAAATCATAGATCACCTCTTACATCTTTCTGTTTGAATACTACTGACTAGTTCCCCACTCAGCTCAGTACTACGTGTATAATTCCTGCCTTCCTCACTCAAATGTCTCCAGAACTGGATGCCATCCAGCTCACGTGTGCTTTTCCCTAGTGACTGGTTTAAAAGTCACTCTGATCCTTTCTGGATCAAGAGTTAAACAACTACAGTCTGGTAGCCAACATACTCTGGACAAAGCACTGGGTAGGGTTGTAGCTATTTGGCTACTGTAGGCACACTGCAGGCATGCTTGGAAGAAGCTCATTATCAAGACTTATTTCAATCTGGTTTCAGACCTGGTTTCAGACACTGAAACCATCTTGGTTGCCATGATTGATGCCCTTCTCTAGAAGAAAGGGGGAGTGCAACCCTGTTGGTTCTCTTGAATTTCTTGGTAGCTTTTGATACCATTCATGGCTTTGTCTAACATTGGGTAAAAAAAATACACCAAGGTAATTTAGACAGGGATCCCCAGTAAAGACAAAGACTTTTGTGGGGTTGCACAAAACATTAAAAGCTTTAAGTTCAGATTTATCACTCTTTGTTCTAATAAAGGAGGAAACATAGTTTTTGGGAGGGTTCGTAAGACTAATATAAGGACTTTTAAATACTTGGCGTTTAAGTTTAGATACTATTACACTACCTATCCTATTTGAATAACTGACAGGTTAAGAAATCATTTACAATATCCTTAAGAGTTACAGCACAGTATATTGTACTGTATTACATTTGTTTATCGCCTTATGCCATGGCCACAAGGTGGTGGACAAAAATAAATGAAATGAAAAAATAATAAAATATACCAAATTGTAATAATAACTTTACACTGGTTACAGTAACCTCAGTCATTCTTGTCTTGATTATAGTATTTATTATTTGTAAAGGTTCTAGAAAGTTCAAAGAAGTTCACACAAATAAATCCAGCAGTTACTAACATCATCATGGAATATACTGCTGGAATGATATTCACTGCTTTAATGGTGAAAAGACCAGGCAACTATGGCTTCCTACAAGCTACTCACAGCTAAGGAACCAGAACTGAGGCGTTTTCGCACACGCCGTTTCGGAACGCGTGCAAGACAGCTCCGGACACGGCATACGCATTGGCTCAGCGGGGCTTGCACTCCGACGTGTCCGGAGCTGTCTTGCACGCGTTCGAGATGTAGAGTACTTTAAAGTGCTCTACATGCGTTCGGGCGCACACGAACTGCCCGCAGGCATTTGGGAGGAGAAGCATTCGCGCCTGCTTCTCTCTCCCTAACAGCCACGGGCTCACCTCCCACGCCGGCGCAGCTCTGACAATCAGCTGTTTTCAGCCAGCGCCGGCTGCGGGAGCCTCCTCAGCTGTCTCCCCGCCCCTTGCCGGCGTTTGCCGGCTAAGACAGCTCACAACGCTTTGAGCATTCGCACACAGGCGCGCCGGAACGCGTTTACACGCGTTCCTGCGCTCCTGTGTGTGAATGATCAAAGCGTCCTGAAGTGCCTTAGGCTTCCCGTTCTACACGCGTTCCAAATGGAACACGTGTAATGTGAAAATGCCTCTGTTAGCTACACCAGTTGTGCTTACACAGTAAAAGCAGTCTGGAATCCAGAATTTATCCATCACCATCCTAACTCCCTTAAGCAGCCACATACTCTCTTTCTACACAGACAGCCATTAGTTCTTCTGAAACTAATGAAATACAATTCACTCTGTTCGTTAATTTATTTATGACTTCTACGTTCTGTGTTTCTTCTATAGAGCTCATAAAAGTGCATATTTTTCTTTCCCAATCCATTTTATGCTCCCAGCAACCATCTGAGGTTTGTTTGACAGTGAAGCAGTAACTGGTCCAAAGCTGCCCTGTGTGCTTTCATGGTCAAGCAAGGCTTTGAACTCAGGGACTCTTAAGCCCTGGACTGGTAGGCTATTCAAGAGACATGGTAGGATGCTTTTTTTCTACACCACAGTAGAAAAAGAGTTGGCTTTTCTACTCCACTTTTCTCATCCTTTTAAGGGGCCTCAGAGGGGCTGACAAAACTTTTTTTTCTTCTCCCTCCCACAACTGACAACTTGTGAGGTAGGTCGGGCTGTGAGAGCTCAGAAGAGAGCTGTAACTTGCCCAAGGTCACCCATCTGGCTTCACATAGGTGTGGAATCAAACCTAATATTTCCAGATAAGAAACCAGCACTCTAACTGCAAGACCAAACAGGCTCACAGGAAAGGAGTGACCTAGCAGTGACCCTTACCAGTACACTCTGTCTACACCAAACATTGCTATGGAGTGGGAAACATTGCCAAAATGGTCCTGTATCCTGTTCCAGCTGTGGACTACTTACAAGCAACCCACAGGAATCTTACTGCAGTATACAAGAGCAAGGCCTATGAGCAGCCAAGGGCTGGTATACCAACTTTGGCACTGTTTTGGGTGAGCACTTAGAATTGGCACTAGAAATGCACTGCTTCTGGGCACCTGGCCAATAAAGAACCAACCAGCAACCCTAGGCTGAGCTGTCTGCCATGTGGACAGCCCTGCACAGTATTGAAAAGGCCTTAGGTCCTAGCAAAACACTCTACTCATACCATGTTGGCTTTTTGTTGTTTAAGAAGGCAAATCAAAATCATCATTCACCATGTTAACATAGCTTATTTCCTGCTAGAGAGATTTTTATTTTAAAATACATTTAAAACACTTACCTAAATTCCAAAAGCATTATTTTTCTAATAGCAAATCTGAAATTAAAGACAGAGAAAAAAAGGAATTAAACTGTGATTCTTGCCAAATTCTATTTTTAATATTTGCACGCATGTCTGAATGTAAAACTAGCACTTCTCTTTGATTATTCTATTAATCTGTATATGCCGTATGCTAGAGGCATAAGTACATCTCCATTTTAGGTGCACAAAAGCTGGACTGCCAAGCCTCAGAAACTGTACATAAAACAGTTTTGATCCTTCCTAAGAGGGAAAGCAATCTATAGATGAACAGCCCCTAAACCCAATAACTGGTTTGCAGGCAAATAATACTTTCTCAGAGGTAGATGTATACTTTGGGAAGTGTTACCAGTTTGAGACTATGAAGAGCAACGGGTTGAAGGAAAAAACAATTTGTTCTGCACTATTAAATGTTCTACTAAGAAAAACAGAGTTTCATGACTTCTTTGAAGGAAATGGAAATGTTCTGAGTAAAAAGCACTCCCAAAGAGACTTCAAGGAATTCAGACAACCACACTACTCTTCCTAAACAAAGTGTGTGTAGATGGGGCTGTGGAGGCAGCCCAGCTCCAGGAATTCTCAGTTGACCAAAAATATACTTTTGAATCTGAAATTCACTTCATGCCGAGTCCTTGGTACTGAAACAGCCTTGGCCATTTGGTTACTGCAGCAGGAGGGAAACTGCTGTGTGAGCCTGCTAGCTTTCTAAGTTGCTATGGATCCGATACATTCATCATGTGTTCTTATGGATATTCTCTGCATGGTGGAAACTGTAGATACTGCACTCCCAAAATTACAACCCTACTTAGCATGTAGATTCTAGATGGCATTGAAAAAGGACATTTTTTCCTGATATAAAAAGGGCTGCTAGGTACCCTGTTGCCTCCCGTTAAACATGGAAAATGTCCCTAGCATCCTGAAAACTCCAATTTTTCTTCCATGTTTTTCATTGACTCCAGACCACACAGTGGATATTTTAAAGTAGTACCACGATCAGTGGGAGCCTGGGTTGGAGTCTGAATTTGTGAACACAGACTAAAAGCACAATTTAAGCAAGAACTCAGCATTCCGATAATCACTCTACAAAATTTTCGTCAACTGAAACTCTAAAATGTATCTCTGATCATAACATATTGAGACATTTGGTAATGCATATGATGGGGCTAGGAGGGTGAAACTGGAAACACTGTAACCAGCTTAGTAGACTTCAAATCCTAGGGTTTACAACCACCATCAACTCTAGCCAGGGATGATGGAAATTGCAGCCCACAGCATCCACACAGTACTGTTTAATTACTCCCAGTTTAAAACGTTTCTAAAGCAAATATGTTTCTACAACATAACTATAATATGAGAAACATGCTATACGTACTTTGACCTAACAATTTCTTTTTCATACACATCTTCAATAACCTGCCAAAAAAGAAGAGAAAAATATTTATTTCATCCCAGCAAAAGCAAATTTCAGTAAAAAATACATCTTACTTTATGTCAATATTTTCCACACAATTTTTTAAAAGATCAGGAAAAAATATTATAGGAAAAAGTAAACAATATCATAATCAATCATAGAACATCAAAAGACAGGCTTCAAGAAACCTAGCAGCACATTGAGTCGCTTATTCTTAGAAGACAGAATTCAAAGTGTGATAAAGTGAAAATACAGATGAAATAAATGCTCTGAGATCAATAATATCATTGCCGTGGTATATATTTCAAGAGTAAAATAAAGATACCACTACTTATTTTCATTTTGAAATAAGACAGAATTACTAAGGAATGCTTTAAAATTTTACCTTGGAATCAAAAGGCAGCTTTTTCTTGACATGTGGGGCCCAGTATTTGTTTGCCAACTGTAAGATTTAAATATACAATTATTACCATATAGAGTGAGAAATCCTTCTCTATTGCAATCCTATGTCCTTCATGCCACAGGGCAACACTGGAATAATTCTGCATTTATCCACTATATTTAATGCTAAAAACACACACAATACATTCATATTGAGACTGTCCTTTTAAAACCAGTTTGGGACTTTAGGTTCCCAAAGTCATGAAGATGTTTCAACTACCATCACCCCAGATATAAGGAAGGATGCACCTCCAATCTAAATTCTGCCTCATATTCCCAAGCGTGGCCTGGATGTCAGAAGGGGCGCTATTGTTACCATGCTGTCATAACAAGACCAACTCAGTGAAGCTTGGTTTTATAGCGGCATCCCCCTATCCAAGAACTGGGGAGGGAGCAGTTAAGATGGTTCCCCCCAAAGACTTATGGAATCCAATGGATATCTGAATATTCTGGGGAATTTCCACTGACTATAGCTGGTGAACCTCTTGAGGCTCCTATGGCACAGCAAAATCCTGAGATGCAACAGTGAGATATGATTGCTCCCAAGGGCTGTCTCTGCAGCTATAGGGCTAATACTTCCTTTTCTGAAGAAAAAGAACAGAAAGTATTGAGAAAGAGGGTACAGAAAAAAAGAAATAGCAGCAGGTCAGGAAGCAACCAGAGGGTATGCATTTAATGTCTTGCTACATATGGGTTTTTATTGTAAGCCACCCAGAGATCTTAGGATACGAAGTGGGATATAAATATTCTAAATAAATACATGTAAATAATAGAGCATGTGTGGCTCGCTACACACCTGGAGGGCAACTGAACAAATGTGAGAACAATAATTGTGGCCACTGCATGGCAGGGAAAGTTGCAAATATGGCTAACCTTCACCTTCATGCTTGTTCAGAATTTGTTCAGTTGTGTGAGATAGGTTTCAGGTTCTGGGGCCTGAGGATAAGAATAAAACTCTTATAACTGTCCGTCCCACCACGTGCTCCCTGGATTCCTGCTCATTTGGGCCTATTAAAACGAGCAAGGGACGAAAGAAATAGTGATTTCTCCCCTCCTGAAGTTCTTCCTGGACCCAACTACCAACCAGGTTCTGGAGAGAATGGTGGTCATGAAATTACAGGCGCACTTCGATGAAACTCATTATCTTGACACATTTCAGTCTTAGTTCAGTCCCATTTTGAGGACAGAATCAGCCTTGACCAACACTGGCAAGATGGTCTCCTTTGGGAGAAAGAAACAGAGGGAGCACGAATCTGCTGATATTGCCCAATCTCTTAGAAGCTTTTGATACTAGATATGAAATAGTATGCTTAACTCCTGGTATGTACCCTATCACTTTTGGAGTTGTCCATGAAGACAGTGTACACATTGAAGACAGCATCAGGTGCAACTGTAGAAATCCCCAAACTGCCCTTTATAGAACAAATGTTCTGATTGCCTTTTCCCCAATGGGCCCAAATAAAAACATGGTTTTTTATACACAAGGTTTCGTACAGCTTTGAGTCTTAGAATCTGAAGGATCACTGTTATCCTGCCTTGTCTCCCTTGAGATCCAATCATCACAGCATGGCTGCTAATTGTCAAAAGTTTCAAACTGGGCCACCTCAGTACTGGCACCATGAAATACAGTACATTTCCTCTGGAAGTCACAGCAGCAACAGTTCTCCCTGGATTACTGTGAAAGTATTTTAAAAAAATGCACCAGGCATTCAGACCTTAATATGAATTTGATTTTAGGACCAGTTCACAGTGGAATAGTAAAATAATACCATCCTACTGAAGTTAAGATGATGCTAACTAGGATAACTTTGCATTTCAAGTGCTGGGGCAATCCCAAAACTGACCACCATCAATTGAAATTTGAAGTCAGTTTTGGCCCAACCAGATCACCATGGCAACAGCCACAGCAATTTCCAGCACGCTCCATCCGCACACCATGGCACCACTTCCATCCCCCAGAGCGTCCCCAACAGGTAGGTGCAAAAATGCCCAAAGTCTCTGACTTCTCCTTATTTTATACTGTTTTTCAATCATTCTGTGAGCTCAAAATCTCCACTGTGAGGGACAAGTGATAAACATCTGAAACAGACAATTCACCACTTGGTTCTTACTGTAACTAAGCGGGTACTTTAGGAAGACAGAAACTATACCACTACAGCCAAGGCTGTACACAAAACCTTTAACTCCAACTCCTTAATTTATGGTACCTCTGACTCCTCTGTTTTTAATTAGACTGTGCTGGTGCATCTTATATAGCACAAAATATTAGTATTTCTATTGTCTGAGAAATTTAACCACAAGAAGTCTACAACTGCCATGTGGCAGGGTGGTTTATTGTGGCTAGGGATACATGTGCCCCTAAGCAACTTTTAACTGAGACCCAGTAGCATCACTTCCTCTAGATTCCTTCACTGTTCAGGGTATCTTCTTGGAGGAAAATGTTAATGCATTATACTACAGCTTCCAGTGAGTTGGAGAAGGAACATTTTTACCAGTATCCTAATAACTGCTTCCAACTCCACAGCCCTGACTACTGATGCACTTTTTCCCACAGCAAGGTTTTAATAATGGTTTAGAAGGCATCAGCTATGACTACAGGTGGTGTCACCTTCATCCTGGCAGAAGTAGGCTAACATAGCATTGTTGTATGGAATCCAGCCTAGGAATCTTTATATAAATAATAAGCGTAGAAGCAGGACTTCAACATGTGTAGTTTGCAATGCAGATAACGCTCGCAGCAATCTCCTCAACGCAACATTAACAGTTAAAAGAAGGCTTCGCTCCTGTAGCCAGCCTCATCTATGGCTCATCTTTCCAACTAAGGAGCCAAGGGGCAGGTGAAGATTTTTACCTCTTGTGGCAGAGAGTTCCACAAGCTAAACTCGTAGCAGTGCATCTCTGGCTGCGGCCATGCCTAAGGTTTAATCCAGGTTCGGTCCAGTTTCAGAGTGAGAGAATACATCAGCAAAGTGACAAGGAGTTTCCTTTCACTGTTAAATAACCCAGAAAATTCACCCTTGGTTTAGATAATGTGGAAAGAAAATTACTGGTTACTCTGCTGATTGGTCCTCTCGCTGTGAAGGCGGACTGAAGTTGGATTAAATCTTAGGTGTGCCCACAGGAACTGAGTCTGGTCTAATCCTGGGCGAGAAGAGGGGTAATATATTGTCTGCAACAGGAGAGGGTGGAACGACACGGGATGTCGAGCCCCCCACTCCCTATCCCTCGCCCGCGGCAGCTGCAGTCCTGAAGCGCCCGAGATGCCTCCATGTGGCCGCCCCAGAGTCGCTCTGCCCGGCATCTGCCCCGACTCGTCCAGCCAGGCTGCCCAGGCGAGGGAGAGGAGGGGACCGCGTGTCCCAGCGGGCGCGAAGGGGGCTCGCTTCGCTTCACTCCCACTCACCTGCGTCACGAACTCCGCGTTAATCTGCGACACGGTGGGAGCCACGATCTTTTTGGGCTGCGACTCCTGGGCAGCAGCGGCCCCCGAAGTGGCCCCCGAGGCTGCCATGACACTTCCTGCTCCTCTCGGCCGGGGCGCCGCCCGCAGCCTCCGGCTTCTCTCCCACGAGGCTTTCGCTAGCTGAGGCGGGCCCCTCTTCACCAACTCTTGGTTGCGCCCGCTTCCCCTCCTCGCCTAATGGTTTTTCTTGCCCACAGTGAAGCCGCCGTCTGCCCGACTTCCGGCCTCTGCTGAAACGAAAAATGTCCCCCTTTCACTTCCGTGCTTCCTATCTCCATGTAGACGCCGAAGCATATAGATGTAGAAATTATAGCACCGCTCTATCCTTTAGTTACACTAGGCTTCCTGGCGGGAAGGATAGAGTTTGCTCCTTAGCGAATACAATGGAAGTTACTTCTGAGTAAACCCATTTCAACATAGAGGACTATAGAATTAAAAGCCTTTTTAAGACGTGACGAAACCTCTGAAGAGCTGTAGCTAGAGTGACTTTAGCGCTAAGACTCATGGGAACTGTAGTTCCAAACTGGAAGACGCTAGAGCTCTGGAAGCGTGCCCGTGAGGACAGATTAAATTTAATCGATCTTATATTTATTGCAAGCAAAAAAAAAGGGGACGAGAGCTTTTATTTTTCTCTCTGATCTGGTTTCGACATGACGCATAAGCAAAAAGAAATGCAGTTTATATTTTGTTTCCGTAAAAGCTAAGGAAGAGGCTTGTGTCGCTGAAAAATACATTATGGCTATACTAGTATGCAGACTCGCATAAGGGAAGATTTGTCTTAGGGACAAGGATTGGACTGGTAGCTGCAAGGGTATTCTCGACTCTTGGGGCAGGAAGGTCGCTGATCGTGCTGGGGCGATTTTCTTCACTAAAAATGCATAATTTGCTCCTTAACAGGTTTCAGCAATACCTGCATGGTCTGTTTTGGGCTATGCCAGCAGTGAGCTGGGTGTTGTGTGCGCCAAAGAAGGCCACACAGAGCCTCCCTTTGGCATAGCCAGCCCCCAGGCACTGGCTACTGAGGCTGCATTCACAGCTAAGTTTAATCCAGCTTCAGTCCACTTTAAGGATGGAACAGTACTAGAGCAAAGTGACCAGTCATTTTCTTTTCACATTATCTATCCCAAAGGTAGATTTTCTGAGTTAAGAGAATGCAGAAGGAGAACAGATTATCAGTTTGCTGGTGTGTTCTCTCATTCTGAAAGTGGACTGAAGCTGGATTAAATCTTAGGTGTGAACACAGCCCTAAAGCTGGTCTGCTCCGAATTGTAACAAGCAAGGCTGGCTTCCGACCTGCCTCTGCAGCCGCCATGCAGACAGGCTGTGGCGGCAAGAGAGGCCCACAGTTGAAGCCTGTCATTTGTGGGATCGTTTCCGAAGGCATATAGTGAAAACATCCCCCATATTCCACTGTGAAACCAGTCTTTGGAGGTGGGCTGCTGCTGAGATCCACTGCAGCCTGCCCAGCACCACCACCCACTCCTGGCCAGGAATATTTTCTCCCACCTAGTGTGATGCCATAGTGTGATGAGGAATAATTTGTGTGCTTCAGAATCTCTGAAGAATGACGCAAAATACGAGGATTAAAATAGGCACAGACAAAACTGTGAACAATTCAAAGGGGTCTAAACTGTAATGGGTCTTTAAATCCTGGTGGATTATAATTCTCATCATCCCCAGTCAGTATCACCATCGTAAAAGATGTAATTTGGCTGTAAGCAGAAGCCCCCTTGTGGAGGCCTCTGTCATTATCATCTTTAAAAGTTTATTTTAGCCGTTTCCAGATAGCAAGAGGTACCGAATCTAAAGAAGATCCCACAGTTGCCTCTCACCACTCCCACCAGACATGGGAGCTAACCACATGGCCTTACCTGTGTCTGTCTGCTGCCTCCACAATTTTTCCTTTTGAAAATACCCAGATGTTAGCCAAGGGCCTGCCTTTTTTCCCTTCACTTTCCTTTCTCATTCTTGACTGGAGTCTGGGTATTAAATATATATATATATATATATATCAGACACAGATAAGTGTTCACTATTGCAGAAAAACCTGTATCATTGCTATATTTCCCATTATAGCAATGTTTTAAGATGTCCCCTCAATATGCCAGAATTGTACTGTAAATGTGGAATTTCCAATATAGTCCTAGAAGAATCACAGATTTTAACCTGCCTTTGAACATACCCTATAACTAATTGGATCTTGAATGCTATCAGACGGTTCCATAATAAAGAGTACACTGTATAAAATGTGAATGTAGAATATCAGTAGCAAACTTAAGCATGATATTACATTTCTTCAATAAAGATCATATAGTCTGGAATCTCTACAGTTTTTATTAGAAAGTTGGAAGCCTCCCTCTGATGCCTTCGAGTCTATCAAAAAAGCAGTGGTAGTAATGAGCTGTGTAGGTTATAACCTGATGTGTTTGCTTCTACCCTCTGCTGGCCACCAGGTGTAACTGCTCCTAGTGCTGTTGCTGCCTCCTTGTTTTCATTGCACAGATAAGGATGAAGTTTAATCCTCTAGTTTGAATGCCTGAACTTTCTTTGCGTATATATAGTGTGTACCATGGCTGATTTTTTTTCTTTATCTTGTGAATTTCTTTATCTTGAATTATTTTTCAAATTTATCTTGCGGATTTCCTCCCAAAGGCAGTTAAAAAGGGGAAAGTACCAGGGATCTATCAGAATAGATAAATTTAATGGTAGATGAGACACAATAAGGCTACAATTTCATACAGACTGACATAAATATTGATGTCACTCAATATAGTCTGTTATGCATATGTCAGCCAAGTCATAAGTGAACACATGTGATGAAAAAAGGGAGAATAGAGTCAAACTTTGCTGATAGCTGAGTGAGATATGTATAGATCATGCAGGTCTGACTGAGACGTGACCCAGAAAAACCTGGCCAAAGTTAGGACTGAGCACAAAGTGTTAGCCTTTATGTGGATTAGAGGTGGGATGTGAACAGTAGCGTTCACATACTATCACCTTTGAGCTGCTGTTTTTTAAAAATGTGGATGGTTGCAGCCTTAGAAAGGCAATGTAAGTTGGACTCTAGCAGGTCCCACGTGATGGTGGAACCAGTGCCATAACCAAAGATAATTCGTGGAGCGATCTTTCATTCCACTGACACTTCTAGCAGTGGCATGCTGTTAGCATTCCTGCTGCTTCTGCAGTAAAAAGGTAACACTGAACTGGGGAACCTTTGTTTTTCACCCAGGGTCTTCTCAAAGAGCACATGAAGTGGCTGAAGAAGTCAGCCTTTGAAGATCTCACTGGGCCAGACTGGAGAGTACTGTCTGAGCTCTCTGCAGCAGGTTATCATTATAGCACTCTTAATGGTCAGGTCCCCACTAGGCAATTTGATACAGTTTTAAATCAGGGTTTTTAAAATCAGCAGCAAGGTCTGATTTTTTGCATTCCCACTGCTAGCTTATAATGTGGACTCATTCTCCATTCTTCAGTGCCTAGCAAGGGAGGGACCCCCTCCCCTCTCTCCTCCCCTCAGCAGAACCGCCTCCCCATGCAGTCAACAATTAGGCACCATTGTACCCTGACTTCATTGGGGTGGGCAATTCAAACCCTACCCTCTATGTAAACCTGCTCCTGGAGATCATGGAGTCGTTTGGCAGCAGCTTTTGTTCACTGATTTCCCCCCCCACCATAGCACACCTTCTTGCTCACGTTAACAAGGCAATAGAAGATTAAAGATTATATCTTCTTAAATTGGTGTTTTGTGTGAGATTGATAGATCAGAGCAGCATGAAATGGCAGGAGTGAGGCAAAAGGGTGAGCAGACAGGCTTTTAAACAAGAGCCGTCAGCTTTGCATTTTTCACATCACTGATCTCTTTGTAATATCACACACTCCCAATACATTGTTACATCTCACTGTCTAATACATGTATCTCTTGTTTGCTACTGCAGACTTTTCATTCTTCACCTCCTCCCCCCCCCCCCACTTTCAGCCAGGGTGAGAATTGTGGACAGACCTGAAAGAGGAGGCTAGGGCAGCGGAAATCATGGCTTCCCATTAGGACAGGGGAAATTGAAGAGAATGCCCCTAAAGCATGGTTCCCAACCCCCCAAAACCACCTGCATTCCTATTTGCTAAATAAAGTGGAGTATTTCTAAATCAAGCAGTGAGACCTCTTTTGATCTGAATATAGATAATGCGCATTTCAGAACATTTAATCCTCAGAAACTCCAGATTCTTTTAAAACTTTGGAAACAGCGAGTGCTCAAAATGGTATGAAAGCTCTTTAAATCTTGAATGGGAATGCATCCTAATGAGTACTAAGGGCACAGAGTATTTTTCCAACCAAGGAGAGCCCAAGATGAGAACCGTCTTGCCTGAGAGGAGTGGAGAAGAGGCAGCAGGCTGGGCTCTGCCATCTTGCCCCCAGCAGTGCCCCTCCCTCTTCCAACTGCCATCATCACAAGATGGAAAAGAGACTACAGCAGCCGATCCACCAGTTGAGGAAATGTCTGGTCCTGAGGCCGAGCAAGGTGGGGCTGAGTAGATGCCGGCTGACCATCTCTACCATCATCTGGTTTGTCATCAATGAAGAGAAAATTCAAAGTAAAGAGAATAGGAAAATTCCAGCAATAAGAAATGAGCAGAAGAATTGGAACCGAAGACCTCAAGTGTTTGCTTTTGCTGTTCCCCGTTCCCTCCCAGGACAGGGACCTGTCTAGGATTAATATAATATTGTAACCCAACCTGAGTCCTTCGGGTATAGGGCTGGATAGAAATACAAATAAATAAACAAACCATAAGCCCTTTGCATTAAGCCTGAAAATTCTGTTTGATCTACCTTCTTTGAACTCTTCATTCATTCATTCATTCATTCATTCATTCATTCATTCATTCAATAAAGAGACCCCAAATCACAGACCTCCATGGCATGGTTCACTTTCCGTTGGATCCCAGTAGGAGAGGCACGGCTTGGATCTCCAGACAGGGGCTTTATGGCATCACTACAGGTAGCTGCTGCACCTACAAAGGGAAGGGCTGGCTGCTTGGACAAGCCCAGGAACAGCCTTTTGCCCACAAGTAATCCTGCCCCCCTTTTGCCATACAGGATGAAAAAAAACCTCCACAGAACTCTTCCAACAAGTTCATGGAAGAATTCTGTGCAGCACAATTTACGGGAAACTGCATCTACCTTGGTTGTTCCTCTTAACATGTCTCATTCCTCAGCTTCCAGGATTGTGATGGAGGAATGCCAGCCATAATGCCATGATCCGTTCTACTAGGACTGCCTTCTGCACTAGAAACTATTAACACATTTTCTGGGAAGCTTTCAGAGAGAGAAAGGCTATGTGAAGAAGGAGGGGGACACACAGAAATCCTGCTGGATGTATTCATGATTGCATGCCTTTTATTGTTCTATGCCACCCCCCAACTACATTTGTTGCACAGTTATGCCTCTTCAGTATTTTGCTTCTGGAAATTACAGAGTGGAATTGCCAACAGGATAGCAAAAGATGGCCTTTGGGCTTTTTGCCACTGAACAATGCAGTCACAACAAAAGGATCCTTTCCAAAAGGATCAAGGCAAAATCACATCCAGGTGTGGCTTTATTTAATTATGTTCTTTTCTATGCATATATAACAGGGCCATGCATCCCACAAAGAACCTTATAGAATAAGCATTAAAGTTCTCAACTCCTGCAATGCAACATCACCATCAATCTGTTTCAATATACCCACAAATGTAGAGCTAAGTGCACCCTTCTTTGTGCAGGAGGTTTAAAGCCCATTGCAGAACAAATATTTTTATCCAACTTTGAACACATTTCCCATTTTCCATGTTGGCAAAGATCAGCTAAGGCCACGTTCCCACTTGACTTTTTAAATTTGGGTTGGACTTTTAAATCCAGATTCAGGACCGAGTGCGCAATCTGGCTGTCCCAATTTGCCTGTTGATAACATGGGCTGAATCTGAATATTGCCATTCCCACTCACTGCCCAAATCCCCAGCAGAGAGAAAGAGGACCTTTTAATCTCCCCCACTTGTCCAATCCCCATTAAGCCTGCTCCGCAGAATCAGCTGAACGAAAGAACAGAGGGCAATCACAAAGCAATCATCCCTTTCACACTCTCTCTTTCAAACTGGATGTTCCCAGTAATGTTACCTCCATTCACATTACCGGGAAAGCTGCAAGTTTGTGCTGAAGCAGATGAGCAAAAGAACAGAGTGCAAAGCAACCCTTTCCTTTCAAAACTGAGGCTAATAAAGACAGCTCGCATGGAGGGGGCGGGGAGAGGGAGGCTATTACTCTCCCTTTCAGTTTCCCTACCCTCTGTAAAGGGAGGTTCATGGCTTAGTTCTACCCTGCTCTGCCATCCTTGCTACAAATGTATCTCTTGAGGCTGGTGTTTTAAAAAAGTATTACTTTCCCCTCCTGTGTGTTTGTATCTCTTGTAATTGCAGTGTGTTCAAAGCATGCATGGCAAGGGGAGGGGGGAGACCTTCCCGGCTGTGAAATCCCACCCACATATGATAGGCATTGGCCAGAAGTTCTACCCCAAATAGTTCAGTAGCATTCCAAAAGGTGGAGGGCTAGGCTCCAAAAGGGGACCAAGAACAGTTTTGGTGAGGATTTTTTTTTCTGCAGATTTTAGCAGGATAGTCCTCATAAAGTCTGGGAATAAAAAAATAAATGGGATCTCCTGATCCCAAAAACCAGATTCGATTCAGATGTAAACATGTATGGGAACATATCCTAAAAGTCCATTTTGCAAAGCACCAAGCTGCCAGCTAACATGTGCCTGACCAACTCATACCTAACTGGAATATCAGCATTCAGAAGAGCTGTAAAGATTGAGGATACCTTAGGTTTTCATTAGTGATCTCTTGTGCTAACTGGCTCTGTTTTCTTGGACTCTGTCATTTCAGATGAATGGGATTTGTCAAATATTAGGATGTATTTTTTAGATAGCAGAAGTTCCTTTCTTTGTTTAGCTCATTAAACAGTAATGAATGGCTGTATGCAATGCCTCAGTTTAGTAACAGATGCTTTCTGAAATATTCAGAACTCTAAAAGGAGCCTTCTGTGCTGTTCTGCTTTGTGTATAAATATTTATTCAGGACAACTTCTAAAAAATGTTCTGCCCTTGATGTCTGAAAGTAAAACGCACAGTAAACCTCATGGAAAATTAACATTGGACTAGAAAGATAGCTGCAGGCCTTATTCTCAGGTGAACTAGATACATAGTTGAGCCCATGATTAGACAGATGGAAGGTGGGTGATGGATCCCTCGCCGTTTTTCTTTACAGCAGAAGATTGTGTCGTACTAAGTTTAGGGCACATCACTGTGCAGCCCAGACACCTTTGATGGGCCTCTAGGGTGACCAGGCTTCACATCTCACCCCACTGAGGCATCTGAGGAGAAATGGTAACGCCTTAGGGGCCCCCTCAAATGTGCCTAAAGCACTGTGAACAAGAACTGGCACTGAAACCACTATCTGGCAATGGCCTGTTGCACAGTGAAATGACTGCCACTGCTTCAAGGCGGCACTGCACCTGTGCTTGGAGGCTGGGCAGAAGCTCTGCTTCTACGGCAGCTCACCTAGCAGAAACGGAACCAGGGAGGTTCTTTAGCCAACTCTGACTCTGCTGTGTTGTGGGAATGAACGTATGGCCGTCACTATAGTCAAACGTTTTTAAGCATTTTAAAATTAAAGTGACCTGTTCTGCTTCAGGTGTGTGTCCAGGCAGGATTCTCTTATATTGTTATGTTCTAGTTCTGTTCAAGATTCATTAACCCTACAAAGGTTTTTAGCTCAGGTAGGGCAAAAAACAAGGCTGTTTCCACACTTAGCTTGCTGACCCAGTGCAGAAGGACTGGGCCAGGCTGAAGTAGTTCCAGCGGCTAGCTGGCTCCTTCTGTCCTGGAACAGGCCTTCCTCACTTGGAAGTGTGTTCTGGGAGAGCCCTTGCACTGGCTCCAAAGATTACACAATCTTTGGTGCCAACTTCTGACTTTTTCAGTGCGTACAAAGTAAAGTTACTAGCCTTGGAGCTCTAGCCCTAGACTGCTATTATGTCTGCTGTCAGCCATCTTTTTTTAAGCCATCTCCTTCAATCCTCATTGGAGGATTCTATTCCTCATCTCCTTTAATCATTCATTCTAGGACACAAGGTGTGTCCAGACTGGGGGATACTACACATTGTGACGCACAGTCAGTGTGTGGGCACTGTCCTTTCCTGCCTGCCCCTTAATCGCACTAGGCAGAAACTGCAGTAGGGACAGAATAAAAATTCTTCAGCCTCTCAAATTTCCATCCAAACATACTGAATGTATGCACACCATGCCTCTCAGCCCAATGGCAGAATCACAAGACCCTGGCTGTGGTCACACCTAAGGTTTAATCCAGCTTCAGAATGAGAGAATGCATCAGGAAAATGACAAGGTGTTTTCTTTCTGTGTTAACTAACTCAGAAAATTCACCTTTGGGATTAGGGATGTGCACAAAGCCAATTTCCCACATTCAGTTCAATGCAAATCAAATGTGTGAATATGCGGCTTCCACCAAATGCCCTCCCCATGAATGTGGGGTTTTTTTGGCTTTGTGCACAAATATTTGCATGAATATTTGTGAATCAAACAAAGCAAATAATCCCACTTCTCCCCTCCTACCCCCCCCCTACTCACCTGCCACATGCTGCTTGGAACCTGCCTGAACTAGCCCTTCCATGGCAATCCCTAGATGGAGAGCTGTGCACACAGACCTGTAAGTGCTGTTTTGTCTTCCCAAGAGCACCAAAATGATGACAGACGATAGAACCATGCCCCCCCCATTCTGCTCCACCATGGTCCCTTATCTTTACAGAGGCCACAGTGGCATCTCCAGGCCCATTTTGGCATGACCAAGGCCTCCATATGGGTAAGGGAGCATGGCAGAGTAGAATGGGGGGCCACAGTCACATCGTCCACCATCATTTCGGCACTCTTTGGAATCCAAAACAGCACTTCCACATCTGTGTGTGCAGCTCCCTGTCAGAGCACAGGTGGTATCGTGATGGTGTAGAGGGGTGGAGATCTAGAAACATCTCTTAAAGGAGTCTCAAGACGGGACAGGAAGATGTGAGCATAGTGACCCAAACAGATGAAGGATTATCAGGTATTGGGTGTTGTTGGAGTTATGGCGTGTTGAGTCCTGCTTCTTAATAAGTTGGCCTTTTTCAGCAAGGCATAATCACAGCTTTAAAGTTCAGCCTGCCAAGTGTACGTGGTGTTCCCTATGGGCAACAGATGTCGAAAAGGACCATGGAAAAACCAGCAAAGATTACAATCAATGGCTCTGAGACACACACATACTGCCAGTCCTTTTAGTATCTAGAGTAAAGGCTAAGCTTTACCATTATGTTTGCCCTTTTTTCTATTCAATCCTTGGCGATAAATATAAGAAAATAAGTTTTAATAATACCATTTTTTGCCCTTTCATAATATCCAAACTTAGTACCTCAATCTGCTTTCTGAGGAAGTGGTTGTGAGCATTTTTAACTCCCTACGTTCATGCCAGAAACAGGTTTTCTTTTGGGCAGTTTTTAAAAAAATCTGTTTGGCTGCCTCCAGACATCAGACTTAAAATTCGCAGCTTGTGGGTACTCCATAGTATCCTTAGCAAGAAGAGAAAGTCGATCATCCTCACGGATGATCAACTTTGCCATTTGCTCCTCAGACCAATGGGATTTTAGGCTCCCCATGCCCTCACCCTTGTCATGTGAGGGTTCCTGGAGCCAATCATGTTCCAAGCAGCACTTCCGGGTTTTGCGAGTTCCCATTTAGTGCTTCTTTCTCCATTGACAGAATATACCGCTCCAAGCCAATACTGCGCAGGGAGAGTTCTTTCTCCTGCCTTAAAGAAAACACGCAGTTTGGCTAGAAAGGTCCAGAGCAATGATGGAAAATTGTGAGAATGGTGTGACAGCATGATCTGGGCTGGGTTCCCAAAGGCACTACATTCTGGACTGGATTCAGACTCGGCATCCAGGGTTCCCACTAGATTGGCCAGTAGTCTGAATTCAGGAAGCCACGTTCCTATGGCACTTCTTTTTCCCCAGATTTTCTGCAGAACCCCCTGCAGAAATCCGGGGGTGGGGGGGAACCCTGGTAAAACAGGGCTTCTCCAATCTAGTTCAAATTTTAGTGCCAGAGAAGGCGAGCAAAGGAGGAGAGCCAGTAGCCAGGTGAGTGGGTGGTGCAGGTGGAGGAGGCTGCCCCTTGGATGCGGCGTCATTGGATGGCAGGCAGGCATGGAATGGAGTGGGTGGGGGCAGAAGTGAGGAGGGAAAAGAAAGGAAGGCAGCCAAGGACGGAGCTTTGCTAAGGTCTTGTTGGTTGCAGGTAGCTGAGGATTGGAGGAAGAGGAGGAGGAGGAGGCCAGCAGCAGCAGAGGCTCCTGTCCTCAAAAACTATTCACTGGTGTGCTTCTGCGCACTTGTGGATCCCGTTTGGGAACAGCCCGATGCATGCTCGGTGCTGTTCCTGGCCTCCTACTCAAACCCACAGCAGAACCCGGCCCAGAGTAATCCAGTTTTGCAATAGGTGGGAACGCACCCCTGGACTGTGGATGGAATTCACAGTTCAGAACGTGCCTGAATGCACCCCTAGACTGTCATTATTAGGTGCTCAGGACTGCATCCAATCACTTAAATTTTATCTTCAAGACGATAAAAATATAAATACAATGTATATTTATGTTTCCATTTAATATGTGCTAAAATGCTATAATGAACTTATTTTGTTGTCATACATGGAACAGAATCACAGGAAATCATGGTAACATCACAGAACTGCTCTGTGAAGGATTGGTTACAAATCCCTCTGTTTCATGTCCTCTCTAGGGATTAGAATTCCATTCCCTTTCTTCACATTGAATAGTTTCAAGTCTGGACCATGCTTAAATGTCTTATAGCAGACGTTGCATAGGTAAAGATTCTTAACCATACAACTTTGCTGTTCATCAGTGGAGAAATCATTAGAGTAGCCATGAGAACTTAGACAATTCTTGCTTTTTTTAGCCAAATGCTGCAGACTTCATTATTATGAAGAATGGAGTACTAGTCAGAATTCTTCACTTGGATTTCAGTTTCATGGTTTGATTCCAGATTCCTAAAAATTGGGAAAATGTAAGCAACAATATTTGAGCAAGAAACCAAAGACAGAAAAGATTTAAATTCAAAGCAATCTCTCAGATGACTGGCAAGGAAGTCCAGGTTTCAGAGGGTTTTACGTGCAATCATTTCAGAATGGTTGAGCCCTTTTTAAGAGGGCTGTCTCAATATCTTTCTGCAAAGACTATAGCTAAAGAGCTTTCGCTCTGTGTGAGTGAAATAATGTCTTTGAAGCTTGGAAAAAGAAGGGGAAGTTTTTCCATGGCTGTCACATTTTCTCGTTTGGTGTCTATTCTGTATGTTTTTACTAAAAGTTGAAAAAGTGCACTGAAGTACTTCTGGGCTATCAAAGAAAGCCTTATCTGACAAGCCATGAAATGAGTCATCATTATTATAAACCAAATCATCCAAGCTTAACTCATTTTCCAAGGTATATATAACTTTCTGATTAATTTCTATACTGTGGGCTTTTTCATGGTCCTTCTGGAATAATACCATGACAAAGTTTCTTTCCTTCGTATTGTTCATAGACATATGTTTATTACCACAGTTTTGTTTGCTTAATGAAACTAATGCTACAGTTATCAAGCAAACACACCACCACCTGTTTGCAGCACTTCAACAGCAGAGCAGGAAAAACCATTTTTCAGGCCCTTACTCAACAGATGAAAAGAAGAACATAGCAGGAGATAACCAAATTTGGGCCTTTTTGCATTTTCACTTCCCTGTGAAAACATTCCAGGAAAGTAGATATGGGGTATAGAGCCAGTGCTTGTGTTTCAGGATGCCGAATCTATCCCAAACCTTACTCTATGTTCTGGCAAGGTGCAAACTGCCTCCATTAAAGAAGTGATCACAGAGCTATTGCAATGGTGTCAATGTGCCTGTGTGGCATCATTGCCATAGCAACCAGGCAACGCAGTGTGCAACATGCCTGTGCCACCTGGTCACATGTTCCATCTGCACATCTTCCAACCAGGGAGTGTGTAGGGCTTTTCCAGCCCTGCTGTAAGTATAGAAATAGAGCATTTACAAGTGCTCTACTGCCAAACATGTGGAACCACTTCTGGTAAAGGAGTGTCTCCATGCAGTGTGGATACAATGCCTGGGAGTGTTCACAGAGTTCCCCTTGCAGCTAAGTATGAATTTGCCCTTGGACAAAAACATGGACATGGCCTGAGAGCATTCTCATAGCATGCTCTCCTGCTATGTCTCCTTACTGCTGTAGCACAGTGATGTGCTGGCTTACCTGGCTCACCCCCTTTAAGCCAAAAAGAGAAAGAAAAGAAAAAAAGGGGTGAGGAGGCAAAAAATGGGAGACACACAAAATGACTGACTTGAGGTTGCATTACCATGCACTCTGTTTAGTGCGGATTGGAAAATTTTTAATCTGGGTGCAGGGCCGAATTTTAATTGAGCCATCTCCATGCATTTGCTGAGAATGCAGGCTCAGTTCGACTATGGGTGTCCCCGTGCAAACCACGCTAAATGCCTGTGTGGGGGAACAGAATCTTTTTCTCTCCGCCCCCTGCTCTCCTGATTGGAATCCAGGCTGACATCGCCAACCTCTGTGCCGCCCTCTGTAGTGATGGCAGGGAAATGTCACCAACACCTCCTTCCCTGATCGGAGCACATAGGGCCGAAAGACAATAAAAATATATATATTTTAAAAATGAAAAAGCCAGATTGTTCTGCAAAGCTGTTAGAGGGTTTGGCAGCAGTTTATCGGAAGTGTACACCTCCGCTCCACCCAATACAGCAGTTGACTGCTTGTGCGCTAAATTAAGCCATTTAAAATAAATTATCATGCCTGACTTGGTGATCGGGGTGGTGGTGGTGAAATAATGGTCACGGAAAGAGACCTGTGCAGTATTATCTTTTGCTCTAAAACTAAGGCGCCGAAGCTTCTATTTGTCTTGCTGACTTGGCAATCGAGGAAGGGGGTGGGGAATAATGGTCGTGGAAAGAGACTCATTTCTGTTCAGTCACCATTTATTGCCAAAAGTGACTAAACATTTGTGATCTCCAATGCACAGGAAAGGAATGGCAAGCACAGGAAGTGAAACCCACCCGCTAATAGCGTGAGTGTCAATCTCCTCTCTAATAATGTGGGAGCATCCCCGTGCACGGACTCAGCCTCCAAAATAATGCGGGCTTGTCTCCCGAACCGTAGCAAGTACAGTTTTCTTCAGGACTAAACTTACCACAGATTTGGGCAATTTGGTCCACATGTCATCCAGTTTGGGGGCTTTGCATGAGGGCGCTCCTTGCTGAATTCTGATTCAATTTGGACTATAGAGTACATGGGGATGTGACCTTACAGGATCATTTCCTGTGCCTCTTGAAACATCTCAGGCTAAAACACTAAACTTCCCTGTCTTCGGTGACTGCGAGTCCAGAAGTGGAGAGGAGAGGAGTGTACGATCAGCACATGAAGCATTTAATTACATGTGCTTCAGCTTTTGATGAAGCCGTAAGAACTGCCATTGTGCACTTTTATATAGTAAAAGGCACCTATAACATTCCTGATCTGTATTATAGGATCTGTATTAAAAGAAGTTTCCTTTGAATTTCTTCCAGAAAACATACTGGAAAGCCTTCCTGGCTGTGTGCGCAAGCTGCTGGGATTTTCATGTGTTATTTGTTAAAATGATTTACTGTATATAGTATATTGCACTATAGTCTTTTGCCAATGTAGGTAAGCAGAATGCTGAAGCAGTGAAACATCCTGCTTCGTGCTCATGCATGTTCATCCTTCTCATGACACACAAACTTTCAGACCTTATGCGCTATGCTGCAGATAGCATCTCTCTTTTCTCACAAAGTATTATTTCTCCAAACAGAGCATGTCACATGTGAGTCTTTCTTTCTTAGCAGTCTTTGATCTTTGATCTTGTTTAGGCTCACTTTGGTTGTTCTTATTTTGAAACTGTTGATGACTTTGGAGTGCATTTTGATTGTTGAGGTTTTGTGGCATGTGCTGCACCGTAAAGGGGGTTTATGGGTGAGCCGATGTCTCTCCAGATGGACCAACTGTTTACAAGTTCTACAACATGGATGACATTCCTATGGCTTTTGGCCAGTGTGTATAAAAATAATGCCTAGTTAGTTTAGATGGAAATTCAACCTGTTTGGAGCAGATGCTATGCAGATTCAGCCTTTTCATGTATGTTTGGCTAGTTGTTACACCCTGCTATAATTTTAGCATTTTGTATGGCAAGCTATATCGTATTTATTAACAAATGCCAAGACTTTCATCTGGAACTACCAACACTCTATTGCATCTTCCCATCAGAATACATGAAGGAAGCACATGCATTAAATAATGTCTTTGCTTTAAAATCCTGCATCTTGACATGATTCTGATTTACTCAGAGGCAATTTCTGCTGCACTCATAGGAAACTACCATTCTGGCCTCCCTGTCCTAATCTACACTTCACTCCATATGTACAATGTATGGCAGGGGTTGGGGCCTGCTTTAGTTCTCACTAGCATACACATGAAGCCCCCATATTCTGGAACTTGAGTTGGAACAACCCAAACTCCAGAAATGGCCCTTAGGACCAGGGCCATAAAACCTCACTGGGTGAATTTGGGCCATGCAACCCCACCTAAGATTGCTGTGACGGAAAAATAGAGAAATAGAGAAGTGAGGAATGATGTTCATTCACTTACTGAAGGACAAGAAGATCAGAACCAGAATAGTAATGTAAAATCCCAATATATTCAGAACAAAAATTGTGTATCACTTTTAACCTTTTATGACACCAGTCATCTACAGTAGGAAGTATTAGAGAACTAACACTTCTTATCTATTAGTGTATGGTACTCAACTGTTGCCAGACGTTGTTCAATTATGTAATAATATATTATACTGTACTGAATATATGGCAATTCCGTTCTCAGTTACTCTCTGTCCATTGTTAAGAGGCCACAGATGTGTTGTTAGCAGTTTCTGTTTGAGAATTCACAATAAGAATAGGGAGTTAGAAAAACCATAGGCGTAATTTACAGGTTTAAGCATATGATAATCATCTTTAAAATATTCAGAAGTCCTATCTCAAGAGGACTATCCTTAGCAGGTGTTTGGAAAGGACAGGATTTATTGCTCGTGCATACACACAATTCTTTAGCTTGACAGTGCTAGAAATCAAGTCAGAACCTCTTGTTGCCAGAGATCCTAAATAATGGCTTCTGCAAGGTAGCAAGAGCATTCATCAAATGGTGGCACTACCATCCCATATTTACTCAAAGAGGAATTTAAATTAGCAAGAAAAACAGCTGAAAATTTTTATGAGCACTTTAGATAGTATTTCTTTTTTTATTTGGTTGGCTGAAGGGCTATATGATAGATGGATTGGTGGGTAGATAAACAAACAAACAAACAAGCAGTTTGACAAACGCTGAACTGACTAGTTATCCTGTACCTTGCCATGGGAAAATTGTCCTCCTGCCCTCCAGTCAAGTGACACAAGCCTACAGTGGAGAACCTGAAAAGGGTTGCTAAATAATTGTAAGAATTTAAGGGAAGCCTGGCTGGATCGAGCCTCAGCCCATCTAGTCCAGGATCCTGTCTCACACAGTGGCTCATCAACTGCTTCTGGGTTCCTGCAAATGGACTTTAGAGGCATCCTGCCTGTCTGTCCAACACAGCAATGATACATAGGCAGCCATAGAATCACAGAATTATAGAGTTGGAAGGGACCACGAGGGTCATTGCGTCCAATCCGCTGCTCAATGCAAGATTTCCTAAACCATCTGAGACAGATGTCTGTCCAGCCTCTTCTGGAAAACCTCTAGTGAAGGAGAGCTCACTACGTACTTCCTGTGGCAATCTATTACACTGACTGATCACCCTCACTGTCAGGAAGTTTTTCCTAATATCTAATCTGTGTTGACTCCCTTGAAGTTTCATATCGTTGTTTCTAGTCCTCCCTTGTGCAAATGAGAATAGGGACAATCCCTCTGCACTGTGACACCCCTTCAGATACTTGAAGTCATGTCTCCTCTCAGTCTTCTCTTCTACAGGCTAAACACTCCTAGATCCTTCAACTGTTCCCTGTAGGACATGGTTCCTAGACCACTAACTATTTTGGTAGCCCTCCTTTAAATTTGCTCTAGTTTGTCAATGTCTTTTTTAAATTGAAGTGCCCAGAACTGGACACAGTACTTTAGATGAGGCCTGACCAAGGTGGAGCCAGCCTCCAGCCACCCTCCTAGTCAGCCTGTGAGTGTTTTGTTCTGCCCCTTCCTCCTGCAAGTATATTTTAAGGAAGGGATGAGAGAGGAAGACTAGCTACCCTCCACCCAGTTTTTAAAAAACTTATTATATAATGCTTTATTTGTTATAATATGCTATGTATTTTTGACTTATGTAAACTGCCTTGGGGAAAATATTGTCTTAGATTTAAGTTGTTTATTATATTTGCTGTATTTTTTGATGTAATGATTGTATTTTGCTTTGTATTTTGTTTCCATTTGTTGTAAACCGCCTTGGGAAAAGTTTCTTTTGGACAGGCGGTATATAAATAAAAAAATGGAAATGGAGTAAAGAGGAATAATTATTTCTTGTAGCCATCGATATAACTGTTCTCTAGGAATTTGTCCAACCCATTCTTAAAGCCCACCAGATGAAGGCAATTGCAAGATGGGGCATTCTTTTTGCAGTAGCTCTGCTGGGACAGCCAGAGGCTGCAACCGCATGGAGCACACACACTGTGCAGAGCAGCTTCTATCCAAAATGTTCAGATCTTGTGGTGCCATTCTGTAACATAGAATTTCCCACTGGTTGAAACCAGATTTAAAGCTCACCTTTCATTCCCCCCAAACTGTGCTGTATTTTTAAAACCTTGCTGTAATTTTGGGATTATTATTATTGGGCTGCCTCCAGACTAGTGGAATAAATCCGTAGTTAAATGTTAAAGCACAGTATACTTACTGCGCAGTGACGACCAGGCATCCCGACTGGAAAAGCAGCTCTGTAGCTTCCCCTCTCAGAGCTGGTTCAATCAGGACTACACATTCCTATGCACAGTATAAATGTGTCTGGATGCAGCCTTATGTACAGAAACACAATATAACATTACACCAGAGATGTCGGATTTGATATTTCATAATGCATCGGGGTCTTCCCAAGATCATAAGATGACATTATGTACCAGCAGATGTGATCAGAACTCAGTAGGGTGGCCTTTTGTAATTGACAGATGGCAACCTTGTCAATGTTGTTTTAAATGCCATCCAAGGTCTTTTGGAATGGCACCCAGCGTGCTGATCACCACTGGGTCCACCATTGTGGGCTTGTCCCAGAGTCTTTGAACTTTGATCTTTAAGTCCTTGTATTTTGTAATTTTCTCTGTTTATTTCACGTCAGTCCTGCTGTCTCCTTGTATAGCAACATCCACGAGCCACACCTTCCTCTTTTCAACAATGGTGATATCAGGAGTGTTATGTTCCAAAACTTTATCGGTTTGTAGTCTGAAGTCCCATAATATTTTTGCCTGTTCATTTTCAACCACTTTTTCATTTTCATGATCCCATCGGTAATTGTGCATAGATTCCAGTGGATCATTTTGGTGACAATGTTGTGCCGCTGATTATAATCAGTCTGTGCAATGCTTTTGCAGCAACTAAGTACATTGTCTATTATTTCTTCAGCTTCTTTGCATAATCAGCACTTGATTTTGCTGATTTTGCTATTTTTGCTTTTATCGCATTGGTCCTTATAGCCAGTTTTGTGTGGATAATATCAACCCTTCTGTTTCTTTCTTCAGTGTTCCATTTGTAAGCCACAGCCAGGTCTTCTTTCCCTATTTTCTCCAAGAATTTTCCATGCAGTGCTTTATTGTGGCACTTCAGGCTTGCACTACATTTCTCTGATGTTCAATCTTGGGGAAAAAGTCTCACAACCTCAGCATATGCCTTGTAGTCTAGTCTCTTTGCCGTCCAATATTGAAGTTCATTGTCACAGATATGATCCCTTTGCACCTCTTTCATCTACTAACAATGTTATTATATCATTATAACACTATACAAATTTTAGTTAAGTACTATGAGATTTCTTTTAAAGATTGTATTGTGAGGCCTTCCAAGTCATTCTGTTACCCTCAGAGATTTGAGGAATGGGAGCATGTGAGAGGGCCTTTGGAGCAACCTTCCTGCTGAGATACACTAAGCACAAACAATTTATAAGTTAAGCTCCCTCCTAATATGGTCCTATTCTGGGATGGGTTGACACTATTGGCCTTTGCGCACTTGGCCTTATTCTGAAATATATCCCAGAACAGGGGTATACTTTCTTTATAGCTGTGCATTTTACAGCAGGCCACAGGTGAGGCCTTTGCCATGAAAAATAGTCCCCAAATAAACTAGCCATGGCATTCTGTACCATGAAGGGTATACAGAGAACATGCTCTGTAGGCTAGCATATTGTGCCTGGCCTTTTTTTGTGGCATACCAGGAAGGGACACTACAAGTGGTGATGCTGCCTGAAAGGCCCAGCTGAGAACTTTTGTTCCTGGACTTTAAAGGCTGGGCCCAGCCTTCAAAGCTAGTGTTGTGTTGGCTGTTGAGAATGTGGTTCTACCAATGTAGGACTTCCAATGTTGCCTCTCTATAATGAATACTGAAACTCACACGTAACAGTGTGAACCTGAACTAAGTCTGCAAATTAATATATGTATTTCAAATGTAAGTCTGACCTGTCAACATCATGCCTAAGGGATTCCTACTGCCCAAAAAGCTTCTGACTTCTCACACCGCTGGGACAAGAAGAAAACAGATAAGCTCTGGACATTAAATGCCCTCAAAATTTCAAGTTTACTCACAAGTTGTAGAAGGTTGGTGACTCCCTAACCTATATCATTAATACTTCATTGAAATAGAAGGGTTTTCATCAAAACTTGGCAGAGGCAAGGTAATTGAGGGTACTTCCAGACATGCATAAAACATCACAGCTGCTATGCTGCCGCTGAAGCACATGACTGGAAATGGGATGATTAATCATCTCCAGGAGCAGTGCAGCAGCAAGGACATTCTGAAGTAAAAAGCTGCTAATTAATTCACAGCTTTTGACTGCAGATTTCCCCTCAAATGCTGTGCTGTTGCTGTGGATGATCGATCATCCCATCTGGATGAGAAGTAAAGGCTGCACAGTGGCACCAGAGTCGCTACACAGCTTCCAGTTGTTCCATCTGTCCTGCAGGAAGTGGCAGCACAGCAGTTGTGAAGTTATAAGCATGGCTGGAGGCATCCCCTAAGTGGTGGGATGTGTCTGCAAAAATGTCTCCCTCCCTTAGAATTCTTCAAACAGGGATAGGAAACTTGCATCCCTACATAAATGTCTAGGGCCCTTTCTGTGCTGCGCCTTGTTCCAGATGGTACCAAAAAATAGGAACCTGCAATCTAGACGCTGCATACGTGCAGTTGGGCCTGCCATAGTCTGCACCAGCATATGGATGGCAGGCCCTTATTCTGAGATTAAGGCCCTGTCCAGATAGGGGAAATATAGCACTATTATGACTTCACTATGGTGGGATTGCCATATATATCTGTGGCAATCCCACAATAGGTCCACTATATCCCTCCTAAAATGTGAAATAGCTTATTGCGGGAAAATCCAGTCCTGGCGGCAGGTTTTCCAGGAACAGTGCTATTACTTACCTTGTGGAAGGACCCACCACCATCAGTCTCTCTCCTGCACATGTGCAGGGGACAAAATAGATGGCCGAGCATGGATGGTGGTGGTGATGCACACTTCCAGGTATTTCATGCCAGCTGAATACCAAGATGCATGCATCGTGTGCAAAGACAGCATTGGCCCCTGTGCTGTCCAACTGGCAAGTGATAATGTGGGAGGGGCAATGTTCCAGATTATTGCATGCTAGTGGGAGTTTTGGCCTGTGTCGGAAGCCAGCCATAATCAGGAATATGACAGTGCAGAAAGGTGGTAGAAGACATCACTTTTCCCTTTCTGATCATTGGGTCTTGGTAGCTGAGATGGTTTAGGAATATAGACTCAACAAGCCCTGAAGGGTCAAAATTCCTTACCCTTCCTTCAGATGATCAGGAATCTTATAGCACAGTAATACAGAGAATTTATAAATCAGTTCAAGTTTGAACACAAGTCTTTTAAAACATTGATTTATCTACTGTGATTAAAAGAATGTCTAAAACTAAATCTGATTACAAAATGCAAGTAAATGAGCAAATAAAAGCCCACTAATTTTATTTTATTTTTAAAACTGCCATTCAAATTCTGGGCTAACACTCAATCTGTTGTTTAGAAATATCAAAGAGCACACAGACCTTCAATTTACCCTTCAGCTCCACAGTTCTTCACCCCTGGCATGTGTGACTTCCCATAAATTAGGTTCTTGACTGCTGTCTCCATTTTCTCAAAAGTGACTTGCTGCAGTTTCTCTCCCTCTCTCTCTCTCTCCCTCTCTCTCTTTCACACACACACTCTTGATGTTTTAAGTCCTGAATGACAGGATTATTCCGCTAAGATTTTGTTTTGTTTTGTAAAGTCACATCTTGCTTAGATTCCTGAGCGCTCAAAATGTTTGTAATGCCTGATGTCTGTGCGTGCGTGCATGCGTGCGTGCGTGTGTGTGTGTGTGTGTGACAGAGAGAGAGAGGGTGGGAGAGAAAGAGAGAGGAAGGGAGGGAGAGACCCTTGGAAATTTCTGGTGCATAGAAATGAATTGCCTGGGGCAACATGGCTATTTAATGAATCCTTTGGCATGCATAAGGCGTTCTGCATATACAAACAACACTTTGTCTGAATTAAATATGCCTGACCCTCATAGCACATGATGCAGTAAATGGCCTTACAGAAGTGATACAGAAAGGAAGTGCGCAAGCATTACAACAGCATTTGCAATCAGGATATCTTGTTTGGAAATGAACCCTTCTAGTGTGTTTCAAAGCATAATTCTTAAAGACAAAGTTGCATGAAAGTTGATCCATGCAAATTGATCCTACAAGTTATTATGAAAGCTCAGCGGATGACCTTGGGCTAGTGATCAATTCTCACTTTAATTTACTTTATACAGATGTTGTCAAGGTAAGACAGAGGCTTGTGCTACTGTAGGCTCCGGGAAGGAAAAGTTGGATATTAAAGTGACAAATTAGTAGGTAAGGAGAAGAGTTGTCCACCCTGTGCTGTGCAGAGTTACGCCATGAAGACCTGCAGCACGAGTTATGGAACTTCTCAAGAACACTTTCAGTTGAAGAGAGGTTATTTGCAAGTTGGAGGGACATTATATGCAAAAAGGAAGAGCAAAAATAAGGACTCTGCACACACTTCCGGCACTTTCCTGCTGTCCATCAGGGAACATTGCATTCTGCTTCTGCCAAGATCTCAGAGTGAAGGTTAGATTTCTTAAGTCATGTCCAATCGTGAGTCATATCATGCTCTGCCCCATGCAGATGGAGTGTGGTAGTGGTGGGCTCCGCCTTCCATATTCTGCATTAATGTGAAGGAAGTCCCTAAGTTATTTAGGTTTGGCAGGTTCTTAGGTTGTAAAGATTAGAAAAGTCGAGGTTTAAATCCTCATCAAAAGAATACAAAGGATATACACATACATAGTTATTTATTTTTTGTTTAATTTATACCCCTCTGGATACCACAGTTTCAGGATCACAAAAAGGAAGGAAGGAAGGAAGGAAATGATGAAGTAGGACGTCATGGTATACACAAAAATCCCATAAGGGTCAAATGCGAAGTTAAATGCAATTTGACCATTCAGCAAAAACTGCTCACTATCATTGTCAGGCAAATTTCTGTAGGAAGGTTGTTGTATAACTTGGTGGATAGAACAGATAATGCTCTCTTCCTGGCTTCCACACCAAGGAGAGCCTTTCCCAAGATGTCAATGCAGAGTTGATATGTTCAAAATGCAATGTGCATACTCAGCAAAGGGCCTTTTCACACTTACCTGTCCAGGATGCTCTCACACACTCAGGGACGCTCCATCTGCATACTGCGGCACCACCTCCATCCCAATGCAGCCTAGTGTGTGAGAGCCTCCCCAGTCCTCCAAAACTAAGGAGGATTAAAATCTCCACAGCTTGACTGAGAGCACCCAGTATGTGCTTGGTTGGCAGCATTCACACCCACTTCTAGGTGCAAAGCTGCAAGGAGATCTCCTGGGGCAGTTGTGCAAATGCACGCTGTATTGTGATCATCATGGCAATGGCTTAGCATGCGGCAGAACTTGCCACAGCTGTTGTTATGATGATTCAGACAGTCCAGGACAGACCATCTTCAGTTTGAGTTGGGGATGGAAACTGGTGTGAATGCCGGTCAGAATCCTTGAACTTTAGTGATCCCATCCCAAAGTCTTGTTGGATATAGTGATCTTTCTTTATTGCACAGTAAAATAAAACACAAACAAACAAGCAGGTCAAAGAGACAAAGCGTCTGATGATCAAAATGGTTTGTCTATTAGACCTGTCTGCTTCTATTTTACATATAGGTATATAACTAAACACAACCACAAGCGGGTTTGAGCTGCCTGGGATACACAAGAACATTGCACAGCCTGTTTCATTTGGATCTCCTGGAAATCACTTAGAAGATGAAGTCAGATATTTAAGATGTGACATCTCTCACAGACATTCAGCTACAGTCCACCATCAACAATTTAGTTGCCAAGTCTCTCCAGTTTTTGAAAAAAATAGCAGAACCCATATCTGTTAATCGCTAGATCCCTGAAGGGCTCCTGCTTTGAAATTAGTTGCAGGCACTATCAATTATATCTATTTAAATGGACACATTTAATTACTACAGTAGAGAAATTGATTTTTAAATTACCACTGATTGCTCCATGGGACTCTCAGTGGGAAGGCAGGTACATCTAGGCTTTCAAATGTAATGAGTGTATTAATTAATCTTCCATTAGCAACAGAAGTAGAAAGTTTCCCTCTCACTTTTTTCCCATATGCAGTATTGTACTCGTTTTCTGCTTGAAACAAATAATAGCACTTCATAGACCCAGAATCCTTGATTTAGAAGGGATTATTCAGCATTAGCCCACTGCTTCAAAGGAGCATGTTCTCAGATTTAAATATACCTGAAGAGGTCAGATGACTCCATGGACATGTTGATACAGTTTCCTTGCAAAGGATAGCAAGTTGGGTAACCAAACCACCTCCCATGGAGATGCTAGGAGCAAAACCCAGGAAGCTGTCCTACCACTGAGCTACAGTCACTTGATGATTGTCTATGCTTTTTGCTTGCCGAAGAACTCTGTTGTTGTGTGTGGTGTCTACGAGAGATGTGTGGGTTGCTTGCTTGATGCCATCTAGTCACGGGCCAGCTGTCAATATGGATTGATTTTCTCAAGGCTGACCAGTCGTGCACCAGACATTTTTGCACTTCCCTTGCCATGGTCCGAACCAGTAGGTTTGGACCAATCAGTCCCACTGGTTTGGACCATGGAAAAGCATGATCCAGAACAATGTTGTCTGCCTCATTCCTGTTGGGCTCTGAACGCTTCAAGGCCTAGGACGAAATTTCTAACCTCCAACCCTCTGGGGGATGCATTTCAGCATTGTGCTTCAGGGCACTGTCAAAATGGATACCCCACTAATCCTGATCTTGGAGGTGTCCCTTTTGTGTGCCTCTGAGGTCAGGACCTCTTGGTCTGGCAGTAGATCCATTTACGGTTAATTCTGGCCAGAACCTCTCTGGTCGAGATTATGTTCTGGCTAATGCAGACAGAGTGTCCCTGTAGAAGGGAGGCTCACAGAAGGCTCTGGGGGTTCTAAAGGTGAGTGTAGAAAGGGCATTCTATAATCTTCCTTAGATCTGTTAGTGAATTTTTTTGTGATTTTCGTAATAAGCCTATATATCTAACTGTCCAGCCTCTTCTTTTTCTCCCTTCTGCTTTACCTAGCATCACCATGTTTGCCAGGGAGTTTGCTCTTCTCATTATGTGCTTGAAATATGACAATTTAAGCATTGTCATTTGTGCTTCTAACTTTATACTGATGTTTTATTTTGTCTAGAATCTGCTGATTGGTCTTTCAAATTACCTATGGTATCCTGAGGAGCCTTCTCTAACCCCAAAATTCAGAAGAGTCTACATGTTTCCTGTCTTAATTTGTCATTGCCCAACTTTTGCATCCAAACCACACAGTGCTAAAAACCATGATGTTAACTATTCATTTCTTTGTATTCAAAGAGATGAGTTGTGGCCTTTAAAAATCTTCTCTAAACCTTTCATTGTTGTTCTTTCCAGTGCCAACCTTTGGTGTGCTTCCTGAGTGCTAGGCTGTGATCAGACACAACAACAAAAAAGGCATTTCTGAGGTGGCTTAAAGACAGCTTCACGGTGGGATTGTTCACACACTAGTTTGTTCCTCCTCCTCTTCCTAAACACCCTGTGCTAGAAAGGTGGATTACAGAAGGCTTGAAGGCCACACACCGCCTCTCGGAGGTACCTCTTTTGTTTTGTCTGAACACAGCCTTAGATCCTTCATTATTAATCATTGATCATCAACCGCTTCCAGAGCTTTGTCCTCTCTAATTGGAAATGTATGATTGTTCCTGTCAGAAAATCTTAATACATTAAGGCCCCATCTTCATGCAATAAAAAGCCCGTTAAAAAGCTTCTTTTGCCATGGAGCATCTCCATGCACAGCTTTTCTCCGGGCTTCCAGTACCACAAAGGAGGAAAATGCGTGGAAGACCCGCCTTTAAAGAAGACTACCAACGCACTTTTTGGAAGCCGCGGGTATTCCTAGCAACATTGTGCATGGAGACGCTCCGTGGCAAAAGAGGTATTTGGGGGCAGGGATTGCCGGCCGCAGTCCCATCTTTCCTTTTTTTTCCAGCCTTCTCCCTCATTTTCTCTTCAAATAAAATCATCTCTCTCTCTTTTTTTTTTTGGCGCTCATCCACAGCCAGTATTCAGTATCTGTACTGAATGCAAGAAAACAGTAGGCAGACGGAGATCTTGTGGAAGCAATTCATTATGTTACTCACAAGATCTCCGAAAAAAGCACCCTGGCTCTGCCGCCGCTGCCGCCTGCACACACAGCCTTAAACATTCACACATCTCCCAGAACTGCAGCACCTTTCCTTCCTTTCCCTTTCTAAAGGTCAGAACTTTTAAAGAACCAGAATTGCACAGAATTGCAACATTGTTATCAGGTGTGGAGTGGGTGGATTGCTACAGTGAAACCGCTGCTGTACAGGGCGGATTTTTACAGTGAAATCACTATCTTTGGAAGCAAGCTCTGGATCCCAAAGTGATAAACGTTTCTGGTGGGTTTTGCAGACAGGGGAGATGGACGGATGGCTATTTTTCTTTTGGACTTGTTGGGGGTTGTCTTCCTGGTTGTGGCCACGCAGAGCGCAGACCCTCCCCGTTCGTACGGGACCCTACCAACCAGAGAGGGGGCAGGGAGAAAAAGATGCGGGCAAAGAAAACACGCTTCTGTGTGGATGGTAGGTGCGTTTTAAACGCATGTTTTGCTGAGCCTCATGCGGATGCTTAATTCGGAACTGAACGGCATTTTTAAAGTCTGCTGCAATAGAGGGACAATAGAGGGACAATAGAGAAACAAAAAAGTTCCATGTAGACGGGGCCTTACTTATATGCATTGCTGAGAATTGTGTAGGCAGCCATACCCCTGGACAAAGCTGCTTGGGACTTTTTCTTATGTATGTTCCTTGCTTGTGTCATCATGACTACTAGCTTTGCATAAGGGAGAGGATGACACAACTCAGCAGATTCATGTAACAAGATCACAGGTCCATAACTAATTACACGTGTATAGATCATTACAGGTGCATCTCAAACATTTTTCAACACGAAGTAGCTTTCTGTACAGAAAATAACATTATTGTCTGAAATAGCTTTGAAACACTTGTCTCTGTCACATGTACATTTTCACTTTGAGCAAAAACATGACATGCCACAGATGCAAAATAAGCAGTTTCATACTTGTGAGAGAAAGTTTCATTTTAATTTAACGGATCCAGCTTTAACACAGCATTAAGGAATAGCCTTTCTCTCAGAATCTCTGGGACTTTTCGCACTTGGTGAAAAGGGACAATCTGGGTTTGCTCCCAGATGGAGCATACACATTGTATGGAGAGGCTTCTACACAAGAAACATCTCTGCATGTGCTGAAGTGTTCCATGTGCCAAAGTGTCCCATGAACAGGATAAAGGTGGAGCATATCTTCATGCTCTACAACTATTGCACGCTACATTCACACCTCTTCCAGGTGGAAGAGGTTTGAATGGAACATGTGATTGGGTGGCACAGGTTTGGGTGTGCACTGGGTTCCCTGATTGCCATGACCGTTGCTGTGGCACTGTGATCGCCTCCCTAATGGAAACAATTCACACTTAAGCACAAAGTTAAGTGCTGGCTAAGTTTTGAACAGCTGCCGTATTTAATACAAGTGTACTTAAGTGCTTTTAACAAGCTAAGAGGGAAGAATCCAAAGACATATCAACTTGTATCTCAGAGTACTGGGCCTTCTGCTCTGGACTTGAAAGAGAAATGTCAGGGCAATTCTGCACTGACTGGTACATCAGAGCACCAAGTATACTAGGACCCTCCCTCCCACAGGCTGTGTGGTTTAAGGGAGGTCCCATAGCAGTCTAAAGGATGCCCCATACCCTTATACCACACACCACACTGAAGGGAGGCTCCTAGTGCACTTGCTGCTCTGATATACAGCCAGTGCAGAGTCACCATCAGCCTTTCCACCTAGACATTTTAATAGAGCAGCTGAAGACTTCCAGTTGGAACATGGCAGAACTGAGACACTGGAATTGCAACTGAAGGTCTGACTGATTTCTTCTTTTAAGACTTTCATAATTAGAATCAAATAGAGAAACTAGTTTGCCATTAGGAAAGCTCCTTAAGATAAAGAAAACTCAGCTCCGTTTTTCTTGGCAAGCAGCCATAAAAGTTAACCTAGCAAGATGGAACCAAAATAAGACAGAAAAGTAAGAGATCACTGGAATGTATCATTAAAAGTTTTTAATGAGCTTGGGATCCCAAGAAAAAAGAGTTTTTGAGAAACCTTATCTGCTAAGATAAAGATGATGAAAAGGGCAGGATGTGATGTGACAGCCATAGAGTTGGATTTACAATCTATGTATGCAAGAAGACAAGCAGCAGACTATATAACCTCTCAAAGACAACATGGAAGAAAAACAAGCTATCGATTCAGAATTTTCAGAATCAGTGAATGTGATACATTTTTGATACGCTTAGAAAATTCATTGGAACAACCCTTTTCAAAATTGGAGATGAGGTTGATGAAAATAGAATTTGCACTAGATCAGTGGTGTGAAACTACATGAGAAGAGTGCTTAAACATGCAGTCTCAAATTGAGGAGGAACCTGAGCACCAAAGGCCAATGGATATTCAACAAGGAAACGTGATTATACTGGAGATGACATCAACACAAATTTTGCAATGGAAAGAAGAAGCAAGACCATTGAGAATGGTTGATTTTCAGCAGGGGGAGAATCCCGGGGAAAAACTGGACTTTACTCTTAAGCAACAAGGATATCGCTTTGGATCATATGGAAGGAGGCAAAACATCACACCAAAGAAAGGAAGAGTACTGGGTCAAAAATAAAGGTGCAACCAATTGATCTGAATCTCCAAAACCGGGAACCAAAAAGGAGACTGAACTTTGTAGTAGGCATCACTTAAAAATTGGGAAGAAGAAAATGGAATACAGAATGTAAATAAGACTGACAAAGAAATGGGGGGTGGGCGAGCGGGATTTGCTTTAAACTGAATAGTATAAAATTAGAATAGATGTGAGAAATGAATTTAATAGAAAAATGAGAGATTAATTAAACTAGAGAGTAAAAGTATATAGTGATATACATGTGTATAACTTGTAGAAAAAACATAATAGAGGTAAAGATGGTAGTAATATAGAAAATAGATTAGAAAATTCTAATTTTAGAACTTTATATGCTAGAATCGTAATAAAGGTATTATATGTATAGAAATGGAGAGAGGCTCAAATATTTTTATTGGATGAATGAATAATTAATGGGAGTAAACAAGAAGAAATAGACAAAAGAATAATTTCTATATAAGAGAAAACAACAGATAAGTTTGTGGAAGATTGGTATCCCTTTATCAATTATTTATAAGAGACTGATGTAATTTGTGATTGGCTCTGATTAATAACTAAGTAGTCAGCTGATAAAGAAAAAAGATATAGAGGGGAGCAGACGAAGATGAGATATGAAGAGAAGACGCTGTACAAGCAGAGGAAGTCACCAAAAGAGCAATGGAAAGATAGAATGTTATTGTATGAGGTTAATGTATAAGTTTTTATGTTGTCAAAAAATCTGTTTAATAAAGCATATAAAAAAATTAATAGTGCAAATGAGGGAGTCTGCGAGATAAACAACTATGCACAGGCACTGAAGAGCTTTTGTCTAATTGGGAGTTCATTGCTCACATTACTGACCATGTGGGTGTAGCTTGGTGTGTCCATATGACTCTCTGTAGCTGCCTGAACCACGGAAAACTGCCTGGATGTGACCGTGAGGCTGGACAAATGGAAGAGGAAAGGCACTTCTTCTGTGCACACTCCAGTTCTCCCACTGTCATCTAGATAGGATTCCCAGTTTGTCGGCAAAATAGAGAGCAAAGCCACTCGAGGTGGCAGCAAAATATTGTTCTGAAAGGATTTGGGCTTAGAAAAATCAAAGGGAAACAAAAACTAACCTTCCCCCACCACTTTATCCCAATGATTTTAATTTTTAGCTGCTGTAGCAATTTAATTAGTAGAAGCCTAAGTTCCAGTCCTACTTCTTAATGAGACCAATTTGTCAGTTTAATACATAAGGGAGTATTCTTCATGATCTATACTCAATGATCACAGTACCTGAAAGGGCTTCAGGAGGACTTCATCTTTCCTGTTAATTGAAGAGTTTCATTTAAATGAAATTTGCATACGTCTACATTTTCATTTGCTTTGCTTCAGCACTTTAATCATTTCCCATCTTACTGAAGAAGTATATATCTTACTCGTACATTCAAGAGTATTTGGGAATTATAATCGCTTTCGTCAATTAAGGAGGCTGATGTGAAATCTGAAATGTCTTGGTTCTGATGCTGTTCCTGCCCTTAACAGCATTCTCTGACGTCACTTTTCTGTTCAGATATTTGCAATCATTTGGGCTTCTTCACTTATCTTTAAAGGGAATTTTAAAGGTGCACAAATAAGTTGGAGCTAGAAACAGGAATAGTCCTTAGCAGTTCAGCCCAAGGTCCAACTCTCACCTGCCGTTCTATCTTCAGCAGCAGTCGGAAAGGTATTTATGGAAATATATCATTTAAAGAAGCAGCCATACTCTGCAGTACTGTTTGTAGCACCTGATAAAAACCAGACAAAAGAATATTCCTGCTTCCATTGGTGACCCACACATTGGGACTGTAGAGTGAAACAGGTCAGTGGTGTGATTGAAAACTCAGTTCCTTCAACCTGAACTATCCCTTTTGTTGTGCAATGGAATCCATTTGGGTAGTTGGAGGCAATGTTTTCCACTATGCTGCTCTCTTGCCTCATTGTCCCAACGCAAAGCTTCTACCTGTCTATTTCTAATATTTTATTGCAGCTCTGATTTATGGTCTCTACCAATCATCCTCTGAAGCATAGTAGTATAGGAAGTCCTGCACAATTTCACTACATGTGCCATGCAGCCCTTTTGTCTCATTTTAAAATGTACCTGCAGGGCCAATGCAAAGATCTAATGTTTAGTTGCCTGGAGTGGATAGGAGCTGAGCATCTGGAGCAGGACCTGGGGTTCTGGCAGAATGCAGGAGTGCAGTCCAGGAGTGAAATGAGGTGGCTGGGGCTGAGGTAGAGTTGACTACAAGGGAGTTGGAAGGTGCAGGGCCAAGCAGGACAAACCATGTATCCACCTAGTTGCTTCTCAGGATGGCAGAGCAAGCAGCCAAATGGCTGAACTGGAGGTGCAGAGCCAGCACTGGTTCTGCACCTGGATCTTACCTGCATCTGGCAGTATCTGCCTTGCTGTAGCAATGCATGCTGGCCGCGCATGCTGGCCATTGCTACAGCAATCGAGTGGGGCAGCACGCAAATGTGCACCCACCCTGCCACACACCCCTGCAGCCTTCACATGGAAGTTAAGTGCAAAGGCTGTGTCTGCACTAGGAGACGGCGATTGAAGATGGATACCTTTGGGCATGCTGGGAGCCACTTCGGAAGAGAAGTGGCTCCGCAGTGTGCGTACACTCCGTGCTGAAGCATATTCACACATCTCCATCTTCAAAGTGTGAAAAGACCCTCAGGCTGCATCAGTGAAAATCTGGCTTTTTTTGTGTGTTTTTTCAGCATTATCTGAGTGAGAAAATCTACCTTTGGTTTAGCTAATGCTGAAAGAAAAAAGCTTGTCACTTTGCTGATGGGTTCTCTCACTCTGAAAGTGGACTGAAGCTGGATTAAAACTGTGGTGTGAACAAAGCCTCAGTCTCTGCATTCAGTGGACTCAACCTGGCTCAAACTTAGAACATCCTGATTCCCATGTAATATTAATTCCACTTATTTTCTCTATCACTCCTCTGTTTCCTGGGTGGAATTTAAAATTTAAGACATTTTTATACTGCTACAGGTCCTAGTTTATGGAAGTAAGTCAACAGACATTTGGATTTTCTTTTCTTTTTTTGCCCCATGTATACATTGTTAATTTTATATATATATATATTAATACATAAGTGAATAAAAGCTAGTTATTTTACTAAAGATGTTAAAAAGGGTAAAAGGAGCAATAATTGCTTAGCTGCATCACTTGCATTACTTAGTAAAGAATTACAATTGCCTTCAAATAAATATTTTAGCTTTTTTAACTTGCATTTTCTCATTTATAAGCAAATTCCAGAACCCTAATAATTCATCCTCTTTTTTTAACCAATTAGATAATTTTTAATGTAGACAGTTTGCAACATTTACAAATTGGCCCCATGTTTTGTAAAAGAAGCTTAGTCTAGTGTTTAGAGATATGTATAATCTGACACAACACTGAAAGAACATTCATAATTTTATTCAGCTTGGCAAGCAATATAAAATCAACTATTCACACAAAATTATTTTATTTTCATGACATTGTTAACCACTCATGGAGTACTTACCAAACGTGTCAGACAGACTGAAGCAATCCATTTAATGACTTAATGGAGGAGTTACATTGTTCCTAAATTCAATTATACCCTTCCTACCTGAAGTGCTAAGGTGATGCCATCATTTGTATTATAAGCTTCTCTTAAGAGAGGTTTATGTTTCTAGCATAAAACCTAGCTTTGGCAGCCAAGGTTGCTATCTTAAGGAAGGAGTTTAAGGAGATGTTAAATTACCCTACATATATGATACTCTTTTTGCTTCATGTGCCATCCTGTGTTACATAAACATACTGCCAATCTTCCAAATATCACATCTTCACACTCACCCTATCATAAATAAACCACCCTATGAATATTGCTCATTCAGGTATATCAATCCGCTTCAACACTCATGTACATGTTCCACTGCTTGGGGTTGTGGTGGTTTGGTGCCTCATTTGAGGGAAGCCTGATGGATCGATTGAAGCATTTATTTGTAATCTGTGGGCTCACCACTTCCCTCATTGCCTGCATTCTGATCACTTGAAAGTGATCTTTATGTATGGATAGAAGTATTGGCTTTATTGAGGTGCATACCTCTGATACATGCATTTTGGTGTTTCTGTACCTTGTAGAATCAGACATAAATGTCATCACATAGATAAATGCCCATGGTTTTGGTCATGGTCATGGGGTTAAGAGATGGATAGGACTGATTGGGTATGAATGTGTGTGATTATGACTGTGAAAAAGGGAGAGTTTGTGGAGGCAGAGGAAGAGAGGGGAGCAACAGGAGATTTTTTACATGAGAAAAATCTCCTTCTCAAGGTTAGTACAAAATATGGTAAAATTTAAAAATGAATTTGTAATAGGGCTTTTTAGCACTGAACTTCCTCATGCAAACAGACAAATCTGCACTAGCAGAACATGCATGGGCTGAAAATCACAAGATCCTTTTTGAACAAACAGAAATAACAGCCAGAGATAAGGGATTCCATGAACTGGCTACGAGGGAGACCATTGAAATAAAACAGCATCCACTCAATTTCAACAGAGACCAGAGTCTGTATCTCAATAGGAACTACAAGCCCCTATAGAGAAACAAAACAACAGTAAGGGTGCTTCCGCACATGCCCTTAAACACCCATTAAGGATACATGTGGAAGCATGCATCCGCAACAGCGGCACCTTTTTAGGACGCTTTGACTAATTAGCGTTCGCACAGCAACACCATTAAGCACACATGTGGGTAACCGCGTCCGCACAGCGGCACCCATTAAGGACAGAATGGGTAGACTGCGTCCACACAGCAGTACCCATTAGAGACAGATAGGGGCAACCGCTAGCGCACCTATCTGTCTCTAATGTGTGCTTAATGGGTGTTAAAAAAAGACTGCATACAAGGTAGTCTTAATGAGTGTTTCACTGTGAAAACGCATCCGTTTAGGATGCATCCGCACAGTGAAACTGTGCCTACCGGGGGCCCTCCCCCGGCCCACCATGATTCGCTCTGCCGGAGCCAAGCATGGCGAGCCAGGGGACTCCACTGTCGCGGCTCGCCCTCGCCCCAGAAGTTGGGGATCGCCGCTTCTGGAGCCAGCGAAAGCTTCTCTGAAGCCCGTCCTAGCCCACCCAGGGGAGACTGCGAGCGATCCCCTCCTTACCTCTTTGTAGTCACCCCGATTCTGGCCGCGGGGTCCTAGGAGGCTGCGCGCCTGCGTGCTCTACACCTCCTGATTGACCAGGGCAGCTTCTGGCAGCACCAGCCATCAGGAGGCTCTCTGCGCAGGCGCGCCAACTGGCCAGGGCAAGGTACCTGCGCAGAAAGCCTCCTGACGGCTGGCGCTGCCAGAAGCTGCCCTGGCCAATCAGGAGGTGTGCAGCATGCAGGTGCATAGTCTCCTGGGACCCCGTGGCCAGAATCAGGGCGACTACGAAGAGGTAAGGAGGGGATCGCTTGCGCTCTCCCCCAGGTGGGCTAAGGAGGGCTTTGGAGAAGCTCCCCCTGGCTCCAGAAGTGGTGATCCGCCATTTCTGGGGCGAGGGCAAGCCGCAACAGTGGAATCCTCCAGCTCGCCATGCTCAGCTCCAGCGGAGCCAATCATGGCAGGTTGGGGAGGGCCCCGGGAGCACAAATGTGAGGCGGGTGCTGTATGTCCACACAGCACCCACCTCAAATCCAGATCCAAGTCGTCCTTCTGCCACGTGTGCAGAAGGATGGGGGGTGGGTAAATCCAGATCTACCCTGCATCCGGATTTAGTAAATCCAGATCTACTGGGAACTGGATTTACTAAATCTGGATGAGGTAGATCTGGATTTACAGCTGTAAGTGCGGAAGCACCCTAAGAGGAAAAAAAAAACACAGAAAAATAAAAAAATCAGGAACAACAGAGGAAATACACAACTCTCATTCATCACCAGTGATATGCAATCACCCATCATTAACACTTACACTACAAAAGGAAAAGACTAATGCCTCCTTGCCTGAAACCACACAAAAGAGCAACTGCCAGGAAATAAACTTCATAAACATCACAAGTAGATACAGGTAGCAGATGTCTATAAGAAGAGTAACAAGATCTAGCAGACCATCAGTTGCATTTGTCTCTTCCAGAAGTCTGAGCCTCTGAAGATGGATATTGTAGCTATATCCAAAAGCTCAGGTTCACAAAAGAACTATGGAACATGGCATAACAAACTAACAAAGCAATGTAACAAATATGACATTTGTCAGGCTATAGTTTGGAGATACATCTAGTATAAGCATATAATCTCATCTATTATTGTGTTAAATCCCCTTGCAATATATGTTTTTGTTATCCCCCTCATACTGTACAACTGTTTCTTTTATATATATTCATTTTTATATTTATTATATAAGATATTGGTTTTTATGCTAGTAAATTTGCAGTCATTTATACAATTTGGCCCTTTGTTATATTTTCATCCTTTGGCACTCAGGCTGTCTCCATAATTGTTTTATCTTCTGAGTACCCCCTGCTTCTATTTTTGATAAATCTCTTGTGTTGTCTGCTTTTCTTGGTTGATTTATCTTGCTTGGATTTTGGTTTGCTGCTACATGGCATAACAACCCATAACCTTAAAAAGTGAGAAACCATGCACACCATTGCCATGGAGATCCAGCTGGGTCAGGACTGACCTTCTCCATTTCAATGGCTAGTTGATTTGGCACTTGAAGCATGGAGGCATCCCAGTTCACCAATCCTGACTTCCCACAACGTAAAGTGCGAACAGGCCCTCAGTTAACATTGAAAGCATTTTGGTAGCTTAGGGAGGAAGACAGAAACATTGCTCCCACAAACATCTGGATATCTGCAAATCTCTTTGAAGTAATGCTCAACTGAGAAGTAAAATTCACTGAGAAAACAGTGCGGAGCATAATCACACCGGCAACCAGGATTTGTGATGACATTTTCATACCAAAACATCCAGCTAAGAAGCAGAACAACTGTTATAACTAAGTATCAACTCAAACTAGATGACTGGAAATGTATCTCTTCCCTGTTCTAGGAAAACATTTACTTTGGAAGATGCATGGGGGGGTCCACAGTTCAGCACTTTTCTGCACTCCCCATTTTAGCATTTGCCAGAGCAGTGGAGTGACATTACAGCTGTGAGATTTTCTTTCGATGTGACTAATACTATCATGTGAATTGGGTCTATATTACAGGACTGTATTGGAAGCATCATGATCACGCCTGGCAAATCAGGTTCAATTACAAAATAATTACAGGTCTTTTTGAGTTTGTCTGGATGTAGCTCTAATAAGCTTGTGTGTGATGTGCAATAGGAAATGGAAGTATGTTTAGGAATTGAATTCTGGGTTCATTTGCCAACAGAGAATGTAAACTATCAGCTGGAATTAAATGCACAGTTCTCTATCCATAATTCAAGCACAGCAAACATGCCCCTCACTTTCCAGACTTATCCACATAGTGCCACATCACCCCGCCATTTTTAAAAACAAAACAAATAAATGTAGCCTTTAAGTGCCATCATTCCCTTGGGAGATGCTCCAGGCTTTATTTTATGCCCACAAGAAAGGCTGAAAGAAGAACCTTTCTTTTGTAAAGATATTAGATAATTCTACCCAATATCTATCATTTTCAAGGCCAAGTACTTTAATCATATTTAATAGATCCTAAATTATATTCTGCCAGAAAAGAGCTCCCTTGATAATAGTAACCAATAAAGCAGGACTTTAGGGTGGGGGGGGGAATAAGAGGTTTTTATTCAAAGATGTGTACAAGTTCTTCTAATGGGCAGTTCTCCAAAAGAAAATAAAAGAATAGTTCATCATGCATTATCTGAACTGCTGCCACAGCCTCTTTCAGAATTCATGGCATTTGGAACTGCCTAGGAATAGCCATTGAGTTGCTTTTTCAGATAAGGCTTTCTTCAACACTTGGATGCACTGGGCCAGAGATGGACAAGAAGAAAGAAGGTACTAGCAATGGAGAGACATTTTGCTCTGCCTCTGAAAAACCATTTCTGAATGTACCACGTGACTTCTTATCATAGCAGGGCCACCAGGAATCTTAGCAGTGAAGTAATACTCAAGTGGAAAGCAACTTCGAATTCAGGGGCCTATTTGCACTACAGCCTGTAATGCAAGATTAGGGAACTTCTGGGGAGGAGTATCCACAACTTTAGGAGGCTGTTACAGCCTTCAGGCACCCCCTGCCTTCCCAGAAGTTCCCTAATCATGCATTAAGTAACCTTACCAACCTTAACTAATTACTTACCTGGCATGTGCATCCATACCTTTTCTGGTGCTCCCGAGTCATTTGAGGTGCCATGCAAGCGCACTGGCACCTCAAACGACCATAGATGCGACTGTGAGTGCACACAGTTGGCGTTGTCGTAGCAACAGCGCTGAAGCACACACAGTTGTGGAGGGCGCTGCAAACAAAATGGTGGCACCTTGAAGAGGATCCGCCCCAGGATCGATCACAGGTGAGTGACCGATCACATGGAGCTATGGCTGCAAGTGACTAGCACTTGCAAGTGCGAGCGCTAGTCACCGTAGGGTGATCATGCTCCTTTCCCGTCCAGTGGATGGGAAGGGAAGTGCAAAATTGCCCTAGGGCTCTATTTGTACTTTGTGGGTTGGAGCAGCCCATGTAGCATGGGCCACACTGGAATGGGCTAGAAGTAGCTGGGTCCAAGGGGTGTTTGCATTCCGACAGTCTGTCATAGCCCAGCTCTAACTGCCAGCTTCAAAACAGGCATGGGGTTTCAAAGTCCAGGAAGTTAGGTTTGCTGTATCTGGGATGACCTGTAAGGAATCCAAATTCTTGTGGCAGTTCTGGCAGTTCTTCTTGGAGTGACACTGAAATGGATCCTTCAGAATATCCTGACTTACAGGGGCATGTTGTCTGCACCTCTTTCGGGTCTGGAATACAGATTTTTTTAAAGAGGTCCACAGCAGGATCAGTATATGACACTATTTTGGTCCCATATTCTGGTCCACTGAAGGTGGGGCTCCCACAATTCCACAGACACAAAAAGGTGGACTTTGGATAGGAATATGTTCTAATCTAAGGTCCAGTATGGAAAGTACCCAAGTCTTCACCTATGCTGTGAACTCCTGTGCTCTGCTGTAGTTTAGTTCCTAAAACCCACTGAGTAATGTAGCACTATATTATGTCAGTAATTATTGCCAGCATCAAACCAAGGAGACTCCATTAACCAACCTATGCCAATGGCACTACAATATCTATCCTAAAGATAAACCTAGTCTTCTATTGTGAGACAGTGACCAGGCAAATCATATTATTGCAAGTTAAATGAGGAGGTCACATTTTACTAATTATGCCAAAGGAAAACTGTGTATACAACTGTGTAATCTGAGGAACCACTGTGTTGCTGGTGTGATATAGAATTCAGACACTGGCAGGATCCACATGACAGTATTTCTTGCTACTTCTAGAGCTAGAGCACTCGGTCCAGAAGTGAAAGCAAAAAGAGCACTGTTCTCATGCTGCACCCTGCCACACTAACACAAACATTAGAGTTGGGAAACTGATGCCCTCTAGCTTTGACGTTTCTGACTTGTATCATTTTGGAAGGTGCAGGACGTAGCTGTAGAAGACAGTCATTTTCTGTGCTTTCCAAAACAGTGTCCAGGGGTGCTTTTGTATATGCCGCTGAGAAATGGATTAAAGAAGATCCGTTTCTCGGTGAGCAGTCCTCCGGAGGATCCGTCCCAAATAGGGATGGATCAGAGGAGGCCTCCTTGCATCCGCACATGCACAGGGAGGCCTGATCGGGCAGCCAGATCACCTGGGTGCTGTGCAGAAGCCGCAGCACCCATCCCTAAGGGCCTCCGGCCTCCCGCACCACCGACGCCACCCATGGAGCCTCAGGACTGGAGCATGCAGCTGCCAGTCACTGTGTGTTTCCAGTGGTGCGCAGTGTGCGGGGGAGGGTGGAAGGAGGCAAACCGGCCTGCTTCCGCGCTCCCCAAGATGGCAGCTGCAGGGACATCCGTCCCTTCGCCTGGCCATGTGCGGAAGCATCCTGCTTCCACACGGCTCCAGGCGAAGGGACAGATTGAAGACCTCATTTTTTAGGTCTTCATTTTAATCCATTTTTTGGCGGCGAGACCCATTTTAGAAACGGATCTCACTCACCGAAATGCAGAAGCGCCTGCCAGGAAGGGTCACTGAAGAGGTCTCCAGTGTGGAAGGTAAGTCTAAATGGGTCTTCTATGGGGCTTAAATGGAGGGTTAAAATGGTTTATGCAGCCAATGTGGAAACACCCATGCTTTCTTTGAACCACCAGATGAACTTTCATGTAGCCTTGTAAAGTGGCAGTCAGGCAGCACAGTGGAGAAAAACACTCTTTCCCTGTTCTATGGGGAAAGCATTTCTGACAGTGCTTTCTACTGTGATCCAGTTTGGTCTACTGGTTAGGGAGCCGGACTCTTATCTGGGAATACCGGGTTCAATTCTGCTCTCTCCCATAAAGCCAGCTGGGTGACCTTGGGCTAGTCACAGCTCTCTTCTGAGCTCTCACAGCCCCACCTACCTCACAGGGTGTTCTGTTGTGGGGAGAAGAATAGAAAAACTTTGTCAGCCGCTTTGAGTCCCCTTAAATGGGTGAGAAAAGTGGGGTAGAAAAGCCAACTCTTCTTCTACCTGTGTTGGAATGTTTGCTCAATCCCCACATCCTTCACGCATTTGTTGGTGAGCTTTTGGTGCTATGCAGAACCTGCCCGCAGTAGCCTCATTATAATGCAATGAAATGAAAGGGGAAAAAAAGACAAAAGGGAGAAACTAAAGTAGAGAAAAAGGGGAATATTATTAAACACTTTTTTTTTGCAGTTGGGAATAAGGATAAGATGCATCAACACTAGCATAAAATAAGGGGCTTAAAGGAACTGTAAAAAGTAAAACATGCAACAAGAGAGAGTGGAGGCTTTTCTGTACTCACCTCCTGATCCAGATCAAGGGGCCTCTGAATCCACACATTAATGTAGATCCCTGCCCCTACAATGGACTAAGAGCCTTGATCCAGATCACAGAGGCTTGCAGATGGCAGGCCCCTATGATCCAGAACAACTGAGGTCTATTACTGAGCTTGGGCGGCACTTTTTGGCAGCGTGGTCTAGTCACCACTAAATCACTGCCCCTCAGCCCCCACATACCCCAATAGTGAGGAGTGAACGTTCCTAGCCTTTGGGGGTGACACCTTTAGTGGCGCGCCATAGTGTGCTGTCAACAAACACCCATCCCAAGGTTGTGAGCTTTCTTATCTGACTTCCTTGGCATTACACCGAACAACAGTAGATGAATGAACGAAAAAGTTCACTGATTTGTTAAATGACTGTATCAATTTATAAAATCTGAAAATGAACATAAAACATAAACATAGATGTCCAAGATGAATTAAAACATGCACAAGTACTCATAAAAATGCCTAACTCATAACCCCATGCAGGCCACTATGATGTGTTCCAAATACAGTATGTTTCCCTTTGCTGTGAAGCCTTAACACAAAATAAAGTAACCTTCTTAATAATATATTATTCCTTGAAGGAAATAACTTAATTTGTTGTTAACCTTCCAGAATGCCACGTATTTTGGAAGATCCAACTGTTGCATAAGTAAATAATTCCACATTCTCTAGTGAATTCTTCTCCTATTTCAAGGATGAAGAACCTGAGGTCTGTGTTGTTGTCCTATATGCTTCTAATGATGATGCTTGCTGGGGCTGATGGGCCTTGAAGTCTAGGATTACCAGACACCATGGACAAAGGTTGTTGGCATTTGTGTTGATGGATTAGGAGAATTTGCTGCTGTAGATATTGGCCCATCAAAGTGTTTGTTCTCATTGATGCTGAGTTCTGTAACTTAGGTGGCATGTGAAGTTCTTTATTTTGAGTTCCTTATTTTGAGCAATGTGAAAATGGCACCTGCTCATGCCAACTTTGTCATTTTAATCAAGTAAACAATCCTAGGATCATAAGCCATCTCCTGAGGAGACAGGAGGACTTCAGTCTTCAGGAACGGAAAATGACTTAGTGATGATTCCGTTTGTCAGGCTACTATAGCTCTTCACCTGTTATACACAGCAGCATCTTGACAGACAGAGGCTTGTCTACACCTACTAGCAAGCAGAAAAGCAAAGTACAAGAAAGTGGTTAATCATGAATGACAAGAAAGCTTCAGCAATCTGTGCTGTTGGAAAATGTCCAAAGCAATAAAATGCAAAGGGCCAATGACAAGTACGTGTTATAAGTACATGTTGCAACTACCTCAAACAAAGGTGTTGGAGGAAAAGAAACATAAGTACACAAAGAAAACCAAGAGCACAAGGTGACACATGGAATCAGACTGTCATGACAAATCGAAGCACCAATAAATAGCTGTGTTCAGTACACAACACCTATTTTCTCACTTTTTCTACTGTGTACCAGAGAGAAATTGTTCAACATATGATGGATCAAAATGTCCCAGAGAGGTTTCCAGCAGGAAGATCATGCACCACAAGCTAACTAATGTTTACCTATCATACCAGGAACTTAGCTGGGAGCATCCAGCACTGACCACCTGTGCCTTTTCTGCTGCACGGGGTCAACTGAACTGCCATGCAAGCACACTGGCAGCTCGAATGACCCCTGATGCAACTGCGCATGGAAGGACTTTGGTGGAAGAAGTAGCACAATATGGCATTGTGTCAGTAAGAGAACATGGTCTCAACTGAGTGTTGCTGAAAAAATGTCATGAGCTTATCTGTCTGTAACCAGTAACGCAGTATAGGCGTGTACACGAATATTCGTAACATTCTATATTTGTCCAAATTCATATGAATTCAGACATTCGTATACAAATTGAATGTTACAACATTCATATATTGACATTCGTATTCGTATTAATGTTTCAGAACATTCGTGAAACTGGGGAGATGAAAGCAGCTGTGCCAGTCACATCTGCAATGGATCCAGAGTACATTTGATATGGATTGAGAGTGGATTCAAAATGGATTCAGGGTGTATTTGACGCTTTCAGAGTGGATATGTATCGGATATGTATGGATACATATGTGTTCGTATTGGATATTCATACCAATTTGTGCAAATACATTTGTATAGAATGGAATCCTACCACACTCAAAGGGGATCAATTCGAATGAATACAAATTTTCTTACATTCAGTTCGATATGTTGAGTTTAAGGTGGGGGGATAGAGGTTGCCATCAATGTGTTTTACCATTGCAGCCTGTGAAAAAACCTGTCTTTTGGTGTGGAACATGTGTAAAACCTTTGTAATGCGTGGCGAGGGTAGCATGGTTACAGCCAATATTCAATATTGCAGGCTATGAAAAACCTTTGCTTGGATATGGAGGGTTAACATATGATGCAGCATCAGTGTGTTCACTGTTGCAGCCTGTGAAAAGCCTTTGTCAGGATGGTGAGAATATTGACCTGTGTGTTCTGCATGGCAGTATATGAAAAAAACTTGTCGAGGGGGGGGGGTATTTATTTATTTTATTTAAGAAATTTATATCTCACCGTTCATGAAAAGATTCCAGGGCTGGTTACAATAAGAAAGAATAAAACACATAAAATATTTAAACATAATTAAAAATGTTTCGCATTTGTGTGGTGAAAGTTTTGGGCATGGGCTTTGTATGTTCTGGCATGGCAGATAATCTCTTGAGACAGCAGGAGAGAGCTATGCTGTTACCTTTCCATACAGGTTCCTTTCTTCCACTGACTCGCTGTGGGATCCTTTCCCCATCCAACTCAAGAGCTAGTCTATCAAATTGGAGATTTTTGCCGCCATTCCTCTGACCCCTGGATTTACACTGAGTTTTACTGCTTCCACAAAATGAATTCTAAGAAAGGGTCATTTTGCCAAAACAGAGCACTTGAATTAGAGGAGGATGTAGAGTTTTCTCATCCCTGCTCTCTAAGAGACAGGAAGTAACTTAATAGAACTATTTTATTTATTTATTTATGGAATTTATATATCACCCTTTACCACATTCCCAGGATGATTTACAGATTTAAAACAAAACAAATGAAATAGAGCAAACTAATTGTAAAAAGCTATATGGGAGGAGAGGTTTCCCTCAAGATTGCTTAAATCTTAATTAACCTAGGGGGCTGTGAATTACCCTGCATAAAAATCCAATATCATCCTTTCATTAATTTGTCATTATTTCGAATCTTGGTTTTAGCATTTGGCTGTGGGGATCTTTCATTAAGTAGGCCAGAAATAAACTTCACAATCTAAAGCAGTTTTAAATTGTATACAATTTTCCCAGTCATTCTGAACATATGTATTCTGAAAAAGCATTATCTTCTTTTCCCACCTATTAAAGTATTCCTATAGAGAAAAAAAATTACACCATCTTATTGAAACGCTGTATTGAAAAACATGTTTTAACAACCTAACTAAGGGTGGAATTCCTGTCACTCCTAGAAACCCTGTTTTCGCATTCAGGATTCCACAACTCTTTGTTATTTCAACCACAATCAATTCTTGAGCATAATTTTCTGTATCCAAACCTACATACCCTTCACAAACCATGCAGCTCTTTACCAAATATGGCTCCTTCATGTGCCTAACAGTTCTGAGGTGGGTTTGTTGAATCTAATTTCACTTTTCAATTAGTAAGAGAAACGAAAAGAACATTATGGCTTGCAACAAAGATCTTGTCTAAATCTTTGCTTTCTGCCAGAAGGAACAGAGTCTGTACTTTTCATTTAAAGAGTATTGTAGCTAGGTATAAAGGGAGTAACTGTATCACCTGCCAATGTGTTTTATTAAACTTCTTAAATTTTGCTAATAAGACAGAAGAAATCAGGCCGCGTGATTTATGTCTTATGCAAACCAGGGAGGGAAGCCAGAGGGCACTGGCTACAGGCAACTTACTGGAGTGTTCTGGGCCTATAGGAGGCTCATAGGAAATAGCTGCTATTATGCTTCGTCCCCAGAGGGTATTTTTCTACTACTCTATGGTGGTGGTTAGGGGGAAGCACTTCTGGAATCACTTTTTTCTGTATCATCTAGCTGCAGATCAAATGTAGTATATACATCAGAGCCTTAGTGGGAATTGCTGGTAGGTCACTGATATGCAAAGCTAAACTTTAATCGTCTTTAAATGTTTCAGGGCCATTTAGATTGCAATTCTGAGAATCTGTGGGTGGGAGGGAAACTGGGAAGGAGGGAGGGCAGAGCTGTGCAAGAGTGAGAATCGATGGGCCTGCTTCATGAAAAAAGTTACAGATCATTTACATAGGAAAGGAATGCATGAAGAATCCTTGACTACTTGCTTTTGTGATTTATGAAGCCCCCTTTTCCTGTGCAAGCAATTAATTGCACTCCAAAAGCTCTGGGAATCTAGCAGGGAGTGAAAGTGGCTGAAGAAAAAGTGAGCACTGCTTCATAACCTATTAAACATGTGTCTTGAAGCACACATAGGTACTCATCTAAAGTTCTGCCTCCTTGACTGATCATCTTGGGAACTCACGCCTGGACCACAATGGTGAAACTAGCTTGGGAAAACATCAAGGGGAAAAAAGAAAGCATCCTAAGCAACAACAGCACTTGGTGTGGTGTTGTGGTTAAAGCATTTGACCAAATATGGAATTATCTTTGCCTAGCTAATATTCCTTTATGAATCAAAGATTGGCAAACACACGCTACTGAGTTAGTAAAGTGTGCCTCCTTTATTGGGCATCACACTTGGGTTGGTTCTGGAAAAGACAGTGGTGATTTTCACTCTGCTCGTGCTTTGCAACAGGACTGAAGAGTGCTCAGCTGGGAACAAGTTTGTTTGGCTAATTAAAATATTTAAAAGGAGCCCATCTTATATGAGCGCTGAGCTTTTAGGGCTGCCAGGAGATATTTCCCACTGTTCCAGAAAGCAAGCTTTTTCTCTGCCTTGTTTCACTTCTCATTTTTGTGTTCTTGAGCAAATTGATGATGCAACTATTGTTGGCTAGCCACATTTCAGTAACCTCTGTCACAAACATTCCCTAGCAGTTTCTGGATGGAAGGACCACACTTTTTGCCCGTTATTAGAGAAATATTGGGTTGGGCTTTCTGATTCCTTCCTGGTCATTCTTTTGGTGCTTGTCTTTTTGCACACCACAGACTGTAATTTAAAAGATGCATATCTTTAATCATCTTGTATAACATTAAGGTACATGAATGCCAGGTACCACTTGATCTCAGTGCCTGGGGATGGTGTGAACAAGCCTGTGAAATTCCTTGGCCTTGTGGGATGCTTCTACATTTTCCAGGTGGTTTCCCATCCAGGTGGGAATCAGATCTGGAGCTGATTTAGCTTCTAAGATCAAACAAGATTAGCAAGAGGCAGCCTGGAGATTGAGGGCCAATTTTAGACACAGATCCAATTGAAATGCGTCTTCTGATTTCTACTTGATCCAGGGCAAAAATGATGTCCGTTCACATAATTTTGGCTTCATCATGTCCTCTTTAAATTGTTGTCTCACCCTCTTTTGCCCTCATCTGGATGCAAGCTTCATAATTATTTATAAATATAACAAAATACATTTCTATATGGTGGCAATTCAATAGAAAATGGAAACATTTGCAAACTATTATGTAGAGCTGAACCAGTGCATCAAACCAATGATTAAAAAAAAACAAACATTAAAAGGAGAAGATTAGGATTAACAAGTTTATTGGGGCATAATATTTTGTGGCTTAGGCTGCATTCAAGCCAAATGATACCATCTCTAAGGCACCATTGAACTGCTTTTCATTTTTGGAGTGTATGAAAGCACTCTCAGAATCACCACATTTACACGTACACACAAACACACAGGATGTGTAGCAATTAACAAGTGTTTAAGTGTTTGAACTTCTGTTTAAAAACAAAGGAACAAACTTGTGAAACTACCGAGAAAGTTGTTAAAAACTGAGGATAATAGAAAGGTTTGGGAAAATTGATTAATTTCTTTTTTCCATGGGCCTCTACAGTACAAGATTAAGTAAGGGGTGAAAATTGAAGGGGCTTCTTTAGAAGAAGGTGACTTGGGGCAATGCTCTCATCTTTTAAAAAAAGACTAAGGCAACAACTTATTTCTCTATGAAGGAGTAGTAATACATTTGGAATTATCTGTGAACACCGAATTTAAAGGTGCTTCCCCTCCCCTTCATTTTCATGATCCCATTTTAAGTAACCTAGAGCTTTCTCTCTTTTTAAAGATAATGCATTCTGGTGATAACACGTGCTGAGGAGCTGAGGATACAATGGGAATTAAGGTAAATTCATGTGGGTGTATTATAAAGAAAACCCTAAAACATTTCCCCTCATTTTAAACAAACAGGGAACACAGACATTTAATAAGGTTTCCTGAACACCTCTTAAAATATAGCTCTCTTCACCTTGAACACTTGGAGGCAGCATTGCCCAGTGAATGGCCCAGAAAGCAGGCTGAACTACTGGGGATTCAGAAATAACAGCACCGAAAAGCCGACACGAAGAGACTTATAAGGTTATGAAACATAAAAACCTATGGAAATTTCATGAACTATATTCTGATTAAAGAGACACAGTGAGGATCAATTTCTATGACTTACCTTCTCCATCACTGTTAAGTCTTTAGAACAGGGCTTGCAATTTTCTTGTGAGAAATTGGGAGCTGGAAAAAATGAAGTGGCCTGAGAAAGGCATGGCAAGCTTTCTGAGCCTTTCTGCCATGGACAGAGGGGATAGCAATCAGATTTCAAATTTGGGACAGCACTGTGGAAGTCAAATTCACATGTGTTATGACTTGGGCATGTGGGGAAAAGTCACGTGATATCACTGCCATCATCCAATGATTCTGTAGAGGTTTATAACTAGCTTGGTGCTTTGACAATTGGATCCTTCCCTAGGATAATCAGAGGTATCAGAGCAGTATGGTTGCTACTCCAGAAGGGCTGCTTTTGGAGCTGATGGGTGATGACTCTATCAATGCCCAAAGTGTCACACTGTTTCTCCAGGTTTTTTGAAAGTTCATCAAGGGCACCAATAAGTATTGGCACAACTGTCGCTTTCTTTGCTATTCATGCTCAGTTTCAATCTGCACTATTTCATCCAGTTGTTTTCAACTCTACTATTGCCAGGTTCTGCCTCCACCATCTCTAAGTTCAAGCAAACTATTCAGGGTTTGCTTTAAAGAAAAATCAGTACACAATGTGTTTTAGCTAATGCAACAAGTGCAAATATGCCCTGTCTTCTTGCACAGGCAGGTTGCTGCCCCTAATCCTGGAAATTAGTTGTGATACTGTTGCACTTTCAAACTACCCAGTGCAAATGCTTTTTCAGGGGCTTAAAAGATCCTCGTTTGTCCCTGTGAAACTGTGGACTTGCATCCTAGAAGTGGAAGAGTCAAGCCCTTGCCCCTTCTCCCAGGAAGCTTCTTGTGGTCTGCTACATAATGGGTCATTTGTTTGAGGGTAGTGGGAGTCGTAAATAGTGCTTATGAACAACTGCCCTCTCCTCGATGCACAACAGTAAGATTACTGATAAAAATGCTTTTTTCTATTTATTATTTATTTATTTACATTTCTATCCCAACCTATACCCGAAGTTCTCTATTAAAACAATAACAGTATGCATTAAAACAAAAGAAAGCCTCAATTGCTCAAACAGATGCTTAAGTTACACATACATACAAAATAAGGATTTGAAAAAATATGCATGGCTTAAAAACATACATTTTTTATTTAAAAGTCCCAGTAATCAGAGAAATAAAGGAGAACAAAGTAACTAAAAAAACTATTACATTCAATTAAAGCTGTAAGAGGCAGAATGGGGATGAACGAATTTGTTCTAGCATGAATGGATTTTTTTCTCACGGCACTTAACTTGTACAGTGCCACATGCCTTGGGGCTGTGGCATTTAAGGACGCCTACAGATGGTGACCAAATATCCAACCAGCGAGGGATAACATGGGATATTGATTCCCTGTCATTATCCCTTCCTTGCCTGACAGCACCATAGCCAGGGTTGTCTTTGGGTGTTTTACTAACGCACATACCTAGGTATTCAGCTGGTGCTGAACAGCCGCATGCATGTGTCACCCCTGCTACACATGTGTGGGTATCTGTTTCAGCCTCCACGCATGCTCAGTGGGTGGAGCTATGATGGCAGCTCCATCCATAAGGTAAGTAAAAAAGTGCTATTGCTGGAAAATTCACCACTCGGGATGTGCACAAATATTTGTAACATTCAAAATTTGTATGAATTTGGTTGAATTTGGACATTCGTATTCAAATTGAAACTTGGCACATTCAAAGATTGACATTCAAATTCAAATTGACTGTTTTGATACATTCGTATGAAGCTTGGTATAGGATTTGTATGGGATATATATGGGATTCATATCCATTTGTATAGAATTCGTATGGGATTGAACATTCATATCAAATTCAAATCCCACCACATTCGAAGGGAATCTATTTGAACAAACAGAAATTCTCTTGCATTCGATTCAATATGAATAAAGTACAAACAAGTGTAATCCCAATTGAACCAAAGGCCAGGCCAAAGGGGTGCGTCTTCACCGCCTTCCTAAATGTATACAATGAAGGAGACAGACACACCTCAAGGGGGAGACTATTTCATCACTGAGAAGGCCCTCTCCCGGATGCCCACCCCTTTTGCTGTTGAGGGTGGTGGGACAATTAGGAGGGTGTGTGATCCTTAGCCTCCTTTTAGATCCTACAGGTCTAGGACAACAAGGGGAAATGGAAAAACAGCTTGCAGTTGAGATTTCAATTTGATTCAGACTGGACTGTAACATTCAGTTCACTGTTTGGAATATCCCATTCTAGCCCTAACTCAAGGATACAGCAGAGATACCTAAAGAACAAAGGCTTGTGTAGCATGGGTTTCTGTGACTTATTCACAGTTCCATTCCCCTTGAAGTAGGTATATTTTTAGGGTGAGATCATTTAAGAGCAGAAACTGTAACATCAAGAAGGTTGGGTGAACTAAACAAACTCTCTTCAATGAAGTCTATTTGAGCTAGCAGGACCAAAAAATGAACAACAGCAAGGAAGATGGGTGAATGTAAAATAGAATCCTTATTTGGTAATACATTTATTTACTCTGTTGACAACACTAGAACTGGGGGTTGCTCTGTGAAACCTATGGACTGAATGGGAAGTATTTTTTTTCATCCAGAGGGTCAGTGGTCTATGGAATTTACTACCAGAACAAGTGGTGGCAGCAACTAGCCTGTATAACTGTAAGAAAGTTTTATATAAATTCACAGAAGACAGGTGTATCAATGGTTACCGAAACTGATGTCCAAGCACTGCCTCTGGGTTGAAGAGATGAAAAGGCCATTTGCAAGGAGTTGAGAGCAGGCGATGGTTTTGCCCCAGTCTTCTGCTTGAGAAAGCCTAGAAGCAATTGGTGAACCACTGTGAGACAAGAGGCTAGACTAGATGGGCTCTGGCCTGATCCAGCAAGGCTCTTCTCATGTTTGCTCTGCTCTTCATCCCATTGTGCACACTGAGACCGTTCAGTGGGGTCTTTGTTATCACTACAGACGCACATTCTTGTGTGTAGCATAGTTTGCTGAAACCTCTTTTCAGTGGCAAAGCTTTGTTGAAGTGCAGAGTAATCTTTATCACAACAAGGGACATACTTGGAAACACCAGGATACATTTGGATGCCAAATACATTCTGGCATATGAAAGTGGCCATTAGACAAAATACTTCTTTTTCTAGTAAATTCTCATGGCAAGCCCGTTGTAATAAAATGCAACTAATCTGAAATGTGAGTAAAAGGCAGAAATCACTAATATGATATTTAATGATAACCTAATGCTATCTTCTGGAACCCTCAGTACAATATAACTTCTTCCCACGTGTTGCAAGGGTCGCAACATCAGTTGTATTTCCCCCCCTGCACTGAAGAATGCAAAGGCTTTTCTTTAATTTCCCCACAAAAGTATGTGGATACTTGCATCACTATTAGAGGAGAAAAAGTGAGCATGTAAGCACGAGGGGGGAAAGTTTAAAAACAAGAGCTGATGAATACAACTTCTGAGAGTTAGTGTGTGAGCTTGAAAGAGGAGGCAAAGCAAAATGGAAGATGAAAAGACTTTAGTATACAGCAAGAAGCAAAAATTGTGAGTCTATGTTAACTCACACAATGCTTTCAGGAATAAGGGGAAAAAAACTCTACACTGTCAAAACACAACATTAGTTTTCAGAAGCCTCCAGGCAAAATTTTATTTATTTAACATTAGCTCCTATTTTAATAACAAAAAAGTGGCAGCATATTCTACATCAAAGAAAAAAACTTTTCCTAATGTTTCCATTCCTCTTCTGAAGTGCAGGCACTAAAGTAATAGAGCTGTCTGTCTCAAAATAATTATGTGAGTGGCAAGATCTCAACCCCAGGAAATCTTTTTGTCTGCAGTGGGGATTGTGCAGCAAAGAGAGACTCACATCCTGTACCATTGAAACCAAACACCGGTGGGGGTAGCTGGTTTAGCTATTGAAATGGTTATATAATATATATAATTACACACTTGTGCACACTGACAGACACACACTTCTGAAAACAGACTAAAAAAAGCCTGCTGCTGAAAGCCACTTTTTTCCCCCTACATCAAGGGTAGCAATGTTGTCAAGGACCAGTGAGGAAAAAATTTGGTGCCGTCATCAACCATCCAATTTAGAACTTGCCTTTTTCCTTGCAAAACAATCAACATTATTAAAACAGCTCTTCAAAGGCAGGAAGCACTCTAATAATTTATTTCAGGTGTCCCTGATTACTTCCATTTATTATGATCGCTATATTGGGCTGGAAGGTAAACATTCTTCACATATCCAGATTGTGTTAAATAAAAGGAATGGAAGTAAATGTCTTGTCAACCACCTAAGAGTAGCTTCCCAAACCATTATGGAGTCCCTCTTTCTCAAGTGTGAACAGCTGCACGATTGGACGCAAGTGAGTCATTAACTGAATGGAATAAAGACAGACAAAAAGACCACTTAGCTCCAATATTTACTAGTATTTGTATAAGGAAAGTATTTCAACAAAATGGTGTGGGTATAAAGAAGTGAAATTGACTGCATCCTGTTCTGGATTGGACTCTCAGTTCGCTTCCAGATTAAATTTGTGTAAAATGACAATTCAAGGTAGCACATACCTGTTTTTAGACAAACTGCTTTGGTTCATTAAAGTGAATTTCCAAAAGCAACTAGAGAAGTAAATACATCTGCTGATATAAACGGGAAGGTCCTGGATGAAAATGTATGCTTTCAATGGCTACCCAAAACATGTATCTATTAACTTCTCCCACTTACTTTTGCACCAGAATTCAAATGAAGATGAGTAAAGTAATTAAAGGACATAATTCCAAGTGCCTCACTTTTTACAGTGTGGAGAACATTCCAGAGGATAGGAATTGTTATAGAAGCAATATCTGTCTCTTCCCATTGGACCATGCCAGATGAGTGTTGCCACAGAGTTCCATGGCATGAATTGGCCACGTGGATATCATGTCTGGCCCATACCGAGGGACACAGTCCATGTCTGGGAGCATTCTAGCAGGAAACGTCTGGAAAACAGCCCAAGTGCAGGGCAGGTTATTTCCCAGCCTCTGATGCCACCATGCAGACAGGTGGTGGTAACAGAAATAGCCCAGCTCCTGTTCACAACTTGGCAACGATTCATTAAATTTCAGAAAATGGTCTACTTCAGGGGTCATTTCTGGGGAAATACCAAAATTCAAATTTCATACTTCAAATCTGGGTGGGCCTAGCTGTCTAGCAGATGCCGCCAGCCCACTCTGCACTGCCTTCCACATTGCCAGCCTGGAATGCTATTTCAACATAAGGCATATGCTCTGCAATGCACACCTATGGCACATGTGCGGATCCTGGTTGTGAGAAACTGATATTTACTTGATTTGTATGCAGCCTTCCTGCTCCAATGGGCACTCAAGTAAGCTTATAATATTGAAGATATGCTATGTGTTCTCACAATATTTGTCTGTCCAAGAAATATGGGACATGCATGCACGCACAGATCTCTGAACATTTCTTGAAAACATGAAGTTTTGCACACATTTCAGTTCTCATTAGCACAGTAGAATTGCAGCACCTACTATGAGTAATCCCCACCTTCATAGTCTTTTCATATTACTTACCTAAAACGTGAAGGATGATTGATATTCATAAAAAATCAGTGGGTACCTGAAGCCTAAATAATGTAGCCTTATGAAGTGCAGAATTGCTTAAACAGCAAATTGCAGGAAGGAGGGTTGATATAGAAAGAAGTGGAAAATGTCCTAGAAAAAATGGGGAAAGAAAGCTAGTATTCCTTGGTAAAATGGAGTTCTGTTTGGAGGTTTTTATAGACTACACTGCAGATCAGGATGACAAGAATCATCTGAAAAATAACAGTGTAGAAAAACCTCTCCAAAAATTAGAAATATAAGGTAGATATTAGAAAACAGGCATGGCATTTAAAAAATTGAGGCATATGTGTGTAACAGAAGGGTTTGTTATTGAGGTATTCAGATTATTTTTTTGCAAATTGACTTTTAAAATGCATCAAAAATGTTCAGTGTGTAGATGAAACAGAACAATGGTAATAATAATATTTAAAAAAATATTTCAAGATTTCTTGTCTGTAATTTGAAGCTTAGCTAATACATCAATACATCAACACTGGCAAGCCTGCCAAAAACACTAAAATACAAGGAAATACATCATAAATTAGTAAATTGTCAACTCTTCTTAATGTGAATTTCCAGTGCCAGACATAGTTATAATAGTAAAAAAACAGGTTATCTAAAAATAAATATCAAGAGTCAATTCAGAAAATGCAGAATACATTTCATTTTAACTTGAATTGTGGAAATCATTGGTTTTAGAGAAAGGAGCATGATTTAACTTGGACACTTGCAGGCCTTCCACATTTTCAAACTTCATTGTTCATTTGGGGAACTATAATACCACAGAGGAGAAAGCTTTATTAAATCAGTAGTTTCATTTATTTGAGATAAAATGTTTTATTCAATCACTGTATTTTGATACAGTACACCAAGGAGAGATAATGGATTGAATGGAGCGTCCTTGAAGGAGAATAAGCTTGCTCCAGATCACCTCTCTTATACCCAGGAGACCTCTTGCTCCCAATACTCACAAGAAATCCAGAGCTTGGGAAGAAAGATGCACCAGTGATACCTGGTGTAACAAATCAGATTTTGATTCACTTCCCTATAAAACTGGAGGAGGAAAAAAAAAATCAAATAATCCCTGCTTAAAATATCACAGTGTCATCTTTTAACCTATCTAGGAAGATTGGCTCTGATGCTTTTATGGCAGTTCAGTCAGGTGTATTGCAAAGGCTGACTAGCACTGAAGCTTTCATCTCAACAGTTTTCACAAAGAGTAAAACACAAAGTTATATTGCATTAGTTTTCCTCCTGCAAATCTGTTTAGTAATAATTCCACTTAACCTCTCTTTTCTGCAATTAAAGATTTAACCATGCTGAGCATCCGTCGAAGATGCAGGGAGCACTCAGGTCTCTTGCACGTTCTCTGAATTCATAGCAACTTATTATTAAACTGAGCTAACTTTCCTCACTCGTACACCAGAAAGAAAAAGAAGGTACAGATCTCCATGCTGCAGACAGATTACACACTTTCCCATTTGGTTTGAAGTTCCTCTTCATGCTTTCTTTGCAAGCACTGGTATCTTTGCCAGCATACTTCGTGTGTCATAACATGAATACATTGTAAATTTTCCTGAGGGTTTAATAAAAATCAAAGAAACCAAGGGTTTTCCCCCTCCTTTGTTTGTATATCTATTTAAAAAAGCCCTCAACACTAACATCTTACTGTGCCACATGAGATCAAAACCTGTCTAAGTAAAATCTATTGCACTGTCAATCTAGTGTGACTTTTTAATTTTTTAAAGCATTTATAAATTTCAGATATGAAACCCCTTTATTTCATTTCTTCTTCAATGTTCAGAAATCACAATTTCATTTTTTTTAAAAAGGTTTTTAAACTTTTTGTTTGCAACAGGCACAGGTAGTAATGATGAAAGTATGATTGTGCAGAAAAGATAAAAAGGTGTTAAGACATTTTCTGCTCCTATATACAGTAAGTGTTAGGTCTCTGTAGTATCTAACCTTCATATCAATATTGAACAAATTATCTTGTTCATATAAAAAGAAGCCCAGAATTCCTGGCTGATTCACCACAGGGAATACATGTAAAATGTTTAAAAAGTCAGTGTTATAAGAAGTACAGTATTTCTGTGAAGGAAATTGTGTCTTCTCTATCTATCTGTGTGCTCACACAAATACACGTGCATTTTGAAAAGCAGAGTGATGATAACTCTATAAACCAAGAATTTATGACCATAAAATATGGTAGAAAGGTAACTGGAAAATAAATAGTAGACAGAAATAGCTCTGAAAACAAGAAGTTTCATTTTCTTTATATTGTATGTGTGCCACCTATCATGTACTAGAATTGACTGTAAACAGTAGGCTGACACTTTTCTGTAACAAGAAGTCCTTAAAAGTATAAGAGTATACTTATAATACTAAATTATAATATTCTTGAAAATTCCTATTTATTTCCAGCTCCATCTATCTGATGGACATTGCTGTGAATCTTGGATCAACATAGAGAGGGCATGGCAGTGGTCACTAGTGCAGAGAAGTTCAGATAGATGTCCCCCTTCCTTCTGAAAGCAGGTCTGTGACCTTCCATAAGAACATAAAAGGAGCCCTGCTGGATCACCACAGCCCATCTAGTTCTGCTTCCTTTCTCACACAGTGGCCTACCAGTTGCTTCTGGGTATTCTTAAGCAGAAGAGGAAGGCAAAGCCTTCAACTGATCTTAATTCCTTGCAAATGGCCTTTACAGGCATCAACCTGGCGGTAGTACCCAGGCATCCATTCCAGTAGCCATTGATACACCTGTCAACCATGAATTCATCTAACCCTTTCTTAAAGCTATCCAGGCTGGTTGCTGTCCCCAACTCTTCTGGTTGTAAATTCTATAGAACAATGACCCTGTGGGTGAAAAAATACCAGAGTCTGTGTCCTGACTCTCCTACCCACCAGCTTCTAGTGCTGTGGAACAGAGAAAAGACTTTTTCTCTATCCACCTCTGATGGCCGCTCAAGTCTCTTAGGGTTAGACTTATGTTCTACTACCTGAGGGGACATCGAAGTCTATCTCCAAGTAATTCCCAAAGAAATGCTCTGGATCTTTGTTCAAACAGGAACTGTTTGCTTTGTTATTGCCTAAGTTGCTTATATACCTAAGTAAGAAATTAGTTAGGATGGCCTAAATACTGCCTTTAACTCTAGAAAACATAGGCCTTTCTTATTCCCTCTCTCTGTAAACTTTCCTCAGTAGATTTGGAATGTACCAAAACATTTCCAACTATGGGGGTGATCTCACAGCTCCACCCAGCCAGGACTAATACATTTGAACCTGCACTGAGGGGTTTTTTCTTTAGAACTCTTGACTTTAAACAGCAAACTGGGGCAGGGCAGCACAACCATAACACCACCTTTTCCACACCAAGCATGATTTCCTTTGTAGTCCATGCACCACTGTGCCATGTGGGCTCAAAGGGAAGTTCATGAACCTGCTTTCAGCAGAGAAAGGACCTCCTGCTGTGCTCACCCAGACACCACTAGCATATATTACAGTAATATCCTGTCTGCCCCATAAAAAAGGAGTGTTGTGGACTGACTGGAAGACTGATGGAAAAACTCTGAGAGAAGCAATGTGAATTATAGGAGTCAACTTGCATGCATTCTAAAAACCCTCATCTTTGTGTCAGTAAGAGCCACCCTGTGCATTCCCATATCAGGCAAGTCCCCATATTCAAGTAGTTCCTCAAGATGGAAATGAGCATGGTAAAATACTTTCATAAAGTATTATGTGTGTATCTTCTGCCCATGAACAATTGAAAGAGTAGACTTCATCTCAAATACATCAGAGTTGCCTGACTCAAAGCATCTGAGAACCAGTGCTTGTGCCCTTGAGAAAGTTAACCTTTCTTCTGTTCTCTGTCTGGAAACTTATTGCTTGTTTACTCTTTTGCTCTGCAGGAGATAAAAGATCAAAACATGAGATTAAAAATAACTTGCTAAGCAAAAGCCTGTACCATTCCAAAAATTGTTTTATTCCCAGAAAGATATGAGAAGGGAAATGAGGGGATAGGGAGATACTGAGGTAAATAAAAACTTAACTAAGCCAGTCCTGATATTAAAATACATTAAAATTAATTCTAATAACATTTAAGAATATAAATGAACAGCACTCTAGTATTTAGCTTGAAGAATTTTTCATGATTCCTTGCTTGGCAATGACAATGACATACAAATAAAAAAAACTTGGTCTGGTAGTCTTACCATCTTGAATCATCATCATCTCGGGCTTTCTACATGTGACAATTTTAGCTTATAAACTAGTAACTTTTTAAATATTGTTCCTTTCTGATTTATTAGAGAGTTGCATGAACCAGCTGTTAAAGGACTGGACCTGAACTAAACTCAATCAGTTCAGGTATGTTGTTCCGCCAAGTTGGCAATGGAAGCAGGTCTGGTATCTGATCTGGTTTGGCTGAACCTATGGAAGGGGACAGTATATTGGCTTTTCTCCCATTTATCTTTCTCAGAGTGATCACAGCACCTTCCCCCTCCCATGTTTGTATGGTTGCCAGAGCTAGTGCACCACCAACACCTGGTATGTATGGTTAGCAAAAATAAGTTGTATGCCAGGCTGAGCCAAATGTTTTGACTTATGCACACTCTATGGAGAAGGTCCCCCCCCAGGTAATTTCTTCCTTTCTGCTACTTCCTCTGTTGCTTTCAACTAGGCTGATGCATCTGTTGGGAAGACATGTAAATTCAGTTAATGAGTATGATGTTTAACAGGATAAGTATTAAGTATGCAACTGCAAAAAAAGAAATCTAGTCTTAATTGTACCATAATGGAGATCTAGAATCCTGTGAGGTCCACACTGGTTGTGATCACACATTGCATTTCTGGAGAATTTATTTCTAAAGGAACACCCCATTTGTGAATACAGAAACCACTCACCCCTGGGTCACACAAGCTTTTAAATGGAATTCCTAAAAGCCTCCTACCTTTCTTATCCCTTGGTCTCCAAGCCTAGCCAGCCCTCCATAGGAACAAGAGCTCAGTTCCCACTTGTAGCAGCTGACCAGTTTTCCATGGATCTGATTGGTCAGCACTATTATCAAGCTGGTATTGGCTCAGTAGTTCTGTAGCCACCCCACCCCATCAGACCTTAACTCCTTCTCACCCTGAGAGTAATTATTTCACATCTGCAAAAGGGAAGCACAAATAGAGACATCAAAAGACTTTGGAACAAGCTAAAAATTTTTAAACTTATTTTCTTTGTGTCCAAAGCATTTTGAAATCTCCCCAGGAGCATCTCTAAAACCATGTCCCTGAATATACCTAGAGTTTGTAAACAGTCTGGAAGAGATTAAGAGTAGAAAATCTCTGATACTCAGTGGAAAGGAAAAGACATTCTAAGGAAAAAAAGGAACGAGGTATGTTAAACCTTGAGAAGATATTATGTTTGAATTTAATGAATTTAATTTTAAAAACATTTTTATTCATTGCTTCTCATTTAACTCTAGCTAAAATGGAACTTCTATAAAAAGAATGATATAAAACCATCAGCCATGAAATCCAACCATGATTAAAACATGAATTGGCCAATGCAATGAAAGTCTGTTGCAATAAAAGCATTTTTAGTATCTGCTAAAAAAAATAATGAGGGACAAGAAGTGGCCAACCATGTTTTATAGACAGAAAAAAAACATAATCTAAGTGCTGCCAAAAGAAGCCCTCCTGCCTGACTTCTATCCTAGTCAACTATGAGTGTATCCTATTACTGAAGAGTTAATATACATAAGAACACAAAAGGTTGCTTTCTGAACTAGATCTAATGGGCTTAAGTAATAGGTAAATAGATTTTGGTCAAACGTCAGAATAAACTTATTAAGGGAATACAGCACTGACAGTAGTAGAACCAGTTGTGTGGAGAAGTAGTCATTTGTTGAAGATTTATTGTGTTGTGTTCCAGAGCAGATGATCTAAAAGGCCTCTTCCAATTCTTTAATAGTTTGAAACTGGTGCTTATTATGCATGAATATACAATGACAGCATAGATATGATGTTCAAATGTGCTAAAGTCCTCCCATCCGAAGCATGCACTGAAGTTCAAATGGCTAAAGTAATGTGCTAAAGTCCTCCCATCCGTCTTATAAGTAGCACAGAGGTTTTGTTGTAAAACAGGGTTGCTGCAGCGGGTAGGTTAAAAAGAACCTGCAAATTATGCTTATTACTATAACACATTTACAGACTTTGGTGGCTGGAAACATTTCTAGGGTCAAGAAATCCCAACAGTTTACTCATATCTCAGGACATAACTAAGGAAGTTATTGCTTGAATACAGACAGGGAAATTATGACCTTTCAGATGCTGCTGCATTACAACTGTATGCCTACTAACCTATAGGTAATAGCCTGGAATGAGGGGAGTTGTAGTTAGCAGCATCTAGAGGGTTACATATGCAGCAGGGGCACTGGTGCTGATGCATGCACAGAAACTCATCTCAGCTGTTGCTGTTGGGTACCAAGGTCTGTGGACAGAACTGAAATCCTCTGCTTTCCAGACAGTTTGTTCTACCTCTGAGCTACAGCGACTCTCACATCACAAAACATTCCTTTAACATGATTTATATATCTTTGTAAATACTGCACACGGTCATACTGGAATAACAACAGCCTCCAGGTTTCCTGAAGCACATAGTTCCCAAAGGGACCACAGACAGTTGTTTGGAATTCTGAACACATAGTTTTCATTTGGGGACACCATCACACACTGCAGTGTCCTAGTGCGCGTAAGCTCTATGACAATGGAATAAAATATGAAATCAATTTCAGCATAGCACATTTTACACCAAGCAGCGACACCCGGCAAGCAATTCTGGAGGCTGAGAACAAAAGCTGGGCCAGACTAGGCCATATGTTCAGAGTGGGACAGCAATAGTACAGTCCATCATGGGCTGGGTTGCATGGCTGGAGCTAGTGTAGAATAGCTCAAACCATGTAGAAAGGGCCAGTATTCATTGCATGAAATAGTGCAATGATTCTGAAACTCTGGTCCTCTAGAGGTTCCAGAACAATTAACACTATGCCACACCCAGTAGAGTTGGCACAGAACGCTGGAAGTTGGAAAACTACCATTTGAGAACCACTGCACTGGTTTGCCCTTACTGAACTGCTGGGAAGGTCCATTAATTCTGAAGGTTGTGGGACAAGGCATGATCATCAGTGGTTTGATACTCCTCACAGGCTTTGGGACCCCAGCTTAGCACTTTCCCAAGAGCCTGAGAAAAGAACCCCAGCATGCGCAAATACTGGGTGTCATGATGTTGATGCAGATGACAGTAATGCACAGCTGCTTTGAAATATCTGAAATGCTCCTTCAAGTGTCTCTATTTCATGTTGTTTGTTGTGAACAAGGTGCTTGAGCTTTTCTAGCTGTTTCCATCTCGGATCTTCTCAGAATTTAGGGGCCATTTACTGTATTTATGATAGTATGGATCAATAATTTTTACTTTTGCAATAGGATGTTGCACTAAAGGACCTACATTAATATTAGGAAATTAACCATTACTTGAAATATGCTGAGAATCTGGTCCAAAACTGCTGAAATATTAGCAGATTTTCTAATTCAGTTGGCAGTTTGCTATGAAGTCTAAACAGTGCTTGGATTTGGTATAACAAATACAAAATTGGAGCAATCTAATTGCTATATATTAGACTTATATATTCCCTTTCACATACCTGATGGTATTCCAAAAGTCTCATTGCAAAACAGAAAAAAAAGGAAAAGTCCACAAATTTGCTTGTTAAGATAATTCCATGTTCATCCAAGCTCTTCAAGGAACACATATATCTTATTTCTTTACATCTACACATCAGCTACAGGCTGAGCCAACAAGCTACATGAATAATTTTGTTGTGAGGTAAATCTAACACAGGTACCATAATTACAGCTGGAGCTTTCTTGCCCATTTGCACTTCAAGATGTCTTTGGAGTCCTACAACATAAACAAAGAGATTTATTGAAACTTCAATTCATTAAACAGACCTACTATTTTAAAATAAATGGCATTTATTTAATTCAGTTATTGGAAGTGTATAAATATAAGCATTGTAACAAATACTGATGCTGGTACACTTGATTTTAAATAAGATAGCTAATCAATCCATTTCCAAAGCATTTTTGAAGTACAAATTGTACATTTGAGAGGAAGGGCCTGTTCACACCATGTTGGAGTGGTTCTGATGAGGTCCATCGACATTTTGCTGCTGCGACAGCGCCCCAAAGTGGGATAACCACTCCCTGGAACAATCCACCCATGGACTGCTAAAAAGCAGACCATAGCTTGCCCAGAAGTGGCTAGATAGCTCCTGGGGAGGTACTTTTACAACCTCTTCCAGGTGTGGTGCAGTTGTGCAACTGTGTGCAGCTGCCAGATTACCATGGAAATGTCTAGTGCTAATTTATACTTCTTCAGCCTATTCACACTGCACATGCTGCTGACCAAGTATGGGGCTTGACCAGTGTGTGCGGTGTAGATGGCAGCCACTGAGTTATTACCTTATCTCATTGATACGGCATTATTATACCATACCAGTCAAGTAAGTGCAACCCCCCCTCTTGTTCTAGTGGATTTATTAAGATCCTCCAAAGTTGCCTAGAAGAGTAATTATTGGATTAGAATGCAAATATGAGCAAGCAAATCAAGCCTCTTCCTTAATGGCCTTTACTCCTCAAGACAGTATAAATATTATTCACTGCCTAGATAAGGTTTTCAACCCTAGTTACACAGCAAGAGGAAGTGGGATAGACATTTCCACTTCTCTGGGAGTTCCTTTTCAGCGGTTTTCAGATGAATACAGAAGGGAAAGTGAAGAGAACAGAGGGGAAAAAAAATCACCAGATGCCAATCCACCCTCCCTATTTCCTCCTCCCCAGTAGTGAGTTCTAATAAGGTAATATGTGACTGTTGTTGGTGGCTGAAAATACTTTCATCTTGCAGTGTTTTTATGGAGACACTTTCTTAATGCCCATGTGTAGCTGCATTTATTTATTTATTTATATTTATATCCCGCCCTATACCCGTAGGTCTCAGGGCACATTCCAGTTTTAAAACAACAGGTAAAAACAGTAATATGCATAAGAACACTTAAAAAACCAACAAGCAAATAAACAAATGAAAAATCCAGCATGTTTAAAAAACGTATTCGAATATTAAAATACTAATGTCTACAGTGGGGGAAAGAAAAAATATGGTCACATTAGCCAAAGGCCAGGGCAAAGAGGTGCGTCTTTACTGCCTTCCTAAATGTATACAGAGAAGGGGCATGACCTTGAGGGGAAGACTATTCCATAGCCTGGGGGCCATTATTGAAAAGACCCTTTCCTGGGTGCCTACCTGCCTTGCTACTGAGGGTGGTGGGACAACCAGGAGGGCCTCGCCTCCAGATCTCAAAGCACAGGCAGGTCAGTATGGGAGAAGACGTTCCTTTAGATATTTGGGGCCCAAGTCATTTAGGGTCTTACAAGTCAGAGTTAGCAGCTTGAATTGGGTTCAGTAGTGAATTGGCAGCCAGTGCAACTCTTTTAAGACCGGTGTGATGTGCATCCGGCTAGTTGTTCCAGTCAGCACTCTAGCGGCTGCATTTTGCACTAGCTGCAACTTCTGAACTGTCTTCAAGGGCAGCTCCAAGTAGAGCACATTACAGTAGTCCAGTCTAGAGGTTACCAGAGCATGGGTAACTGTGGCCAAGTTGTCTCTGTCCAAAAAAGGCTTCAGTTGATGCACCAGCCTTAGTTGGAAGTAGGCACTCCTGGCCACGGCCTCCACCTGAGCTTCAAGCATTTAGTGCAGAGTCCAGGAGTACCCCCAAGTTTCGCACCTGTCCCTTCCAGGGCATTGCAACCCCATCAAGGACAGGGTGTCTACCAACTGTGTGGACCCAAGACCCTGTGACTACAAGAACACAGTGTTTCATACCCCAATGATTTTTATCTTTTGTCTTGGCTATAGAAGCAGAAACTTTTAACTGTTCCTGCTGAATACAGAACAAGAAACCCTATATCTGTTTTGCAAACAATAGAACAGAGTGAGATGTTCACTGTTTAAGGTCTTCAAATGAAAATATTATAACCCCAGGAAGGAGTTAACAGATGAGATTACTGATGTTAGGGGTGAGTATTGACAGAGATGAACCCAAGATCGATAGTTACCTTAGAGGTCAAAAGGACTTCATGTTCCATGCTTGAAATGACTTGGTTTATGTATTTCAGCAATGCACTGATTCAGGGTTAGTTAAGCACTATTGTAACACTAAGGTAACTGAAATTCTGCATCCACTGACACAGTCAGATTCTTGTTAAGGGGGTGACAGACATATGAGTAGAATCTAGTTCTGGCTAGTTTTGGGAAATCACACAAAACCTTTTACTGAATATTTGCTTGACTGGGTTCTAAATCAGCAAGCAAATTATGTGAAGTTTCCAAAATGCTTGGTGTTTTAATTTAATATATAGCAAATTATTCAACCAATATCTAGTATCGCTTAAGCTCTTTCTGCACTTACTGCTAGTGCAGCCCAGGAAAGGATTTAAGGGGCATGGCTTCCACTACACTGAACTATGGTGGGACAGCAGAGTCCTTGCTCCTTGGGATTTCTGCACAGGACAGTGCATAGAGCAGGAGAAGACACCAAAAATGGCAGCCTACCCCCACTCTACTGTTAGACCTCAGCATCAAGGCCTACTAGTGAACTAGTGGGCCCATGGAGGAGTCTTTTTAGTGGCACTCTAGGAAGGATCGCCAGAAGTGGTAGACTGCCAAAAACGGTCTTCCTGGAAAATTCCTAGCCTACAGAGTCTCTGCAACAGCTCTGAGGGCTGAATCTGGTCACTGAAGTTAAAAAATTGGGATGTGTCCAGACTAGGTGTAAGATCCAGAATCACTCAGGGTTTCTGTTGGGACTAGGGATGCGCACAATCCCGCACCCATTCGCTTCACATTAAGGATGTGCACAAATGGGTTTTTTGGCATTCAATTCGTAATAAATCGAATACTAGAAAATTCATATTCATTCGAATAGATCCCCTTCAAATGTGGTATGGTTCTATTTGATATGAGTGTATTTGTATGAATTTGTACAGATATCCAATATGTATCCCCAGCTGAACGAATATCAGAACTATTCGTATGAATGTTCCAAAAAATTTGTATTTGTACGAATGTTAATGTATGAATGTTGTAACATTTTATTTGTGTACAAATGTCCGAATTTGAGATATTTTGACAAAGCATTAAAAATGAAAAAATACAGAAATTGGACATATTAGACACACCTAAAACATTGAAAATCATTTATTTTGAGAGAAAATGAAAAAAATGTTAGGGTATAGAAAAGAAAAATGGAAATGGGAGTAGAGCCATCTCATTCCACATAGCTCACATGATTGTACAAAGCAGACAAAAAGAACACAGATATGTGCAAAAAGTAATAATTATCTTGCTAGCATTTCATATTATGCAGCAAAACTCATTAAAATGACTCAAAAAGAAACGTTTCAAAATAAGACTCATTTAGCTTAAAATTAAGAAAACAGCAAAAATAAAGAAAAATAAATAAAGAAAAAACTCTAATCTATGAAAAAAGAATCCCAACTCAACATAAACAAATTAAAAACATGGAGATATCCAGGAAATATCAGAATATCAGCTTAAAGAGCATTCTTTCAAAACTGAAAAAGAACAAAAAATGCCCCTTTAATAGGTATGCTTCCTAATTCAGGAGCAAAACTAATTAAAACTCTTTAAAATTGATAAAACTGCAAAAGAATTCAAAAAGCTAAGACCCAAATGATTAAAAAAGAGCTTCAAGCTGTTTAACAACATTTAAAATAAGGCAAAACAGCCCCATTGCATCTTTGCAAGCCATGCTGAAAACCCAGATTCAAACTGCAAAGGAAAAAACCACGCCCTTTTCCAAAACTATTTTAAAAAACTGCAACATCTTAGGAGCTTTTAATCAAGATAAAGAGTGAGGGTGCTTCCGCACAGAGGCAAATAAAACAGGATCTCCAGCATCTGGATTTATTAACACCGGCTCCTAGGGGAACTGGTTTTAATAGCCCCGGTTAAATGGTAGATCCGCATCTAAGAGATGCGGATCTACCCCGCGCCCATGCCTCCGCACACGCGGCACTGATCCGGATTGGAGGTGGGTGCTGTGCGGACACAGGGCACCCATCTCCGATCCGGGATGGAGGACCCTCCCCCGGCTCGCCACGATTGGCTCGCCGGAGCCAAGCCCAGTGAGCCAGGGACCTCGCCGCTGGGGCTCGCCCTCACCCCAGAAGCGGCAGATCGCCACTTCTGGAGCCAGGGCGAGCTTGCCTAAAGCCCACCCTAGCCCACCCTGGGGGGAGCACAGTGGATCCCCTCCTTACCTGGTCGGCATCGTCCCGAGACTGAAAGCAGGCACGCAGGATGCAGCATGCCTGCGCCCTGTGCACCACCTGAGTGGCCGGGTTTGCGCCTGGCAGCCTGCTTTTAGTTTCGGGGCAACGCCGACCAGGTAAGGAGGGGATCCGCCACGCTCCCTCCAAGGTGGGCTAGGGTGGGCTTTAGGCAAGCTTGCCCTGGCTCCAGAAGTGGCGATCTGCCGCTTCTGGGGCGAGGCCGAGCCGACAGGTAGGAGCACCCCAGCTCGCCAGGCTTGGCTCCGGGGAGCCAATCATGGTGAGCCGGGGGTGGGCCGTGTTTTAGCGCACTTGTGCTGTGCGGCCGCATCCGAAACAGATGCGGATTCACAGCGCAAAACCACTAAATATGTGGTGTGCTAAAAACACCAATTAAGCACGCATTAAGGATGGATAGGTGTGGACGCACCTACCGGAAGTGTGCATAATTGCCCCCGGTAATGCAGACGCTCTGGCAGCAAACCAGTTTTGCCGCCGAAATCCGCATTAAGAACAGGCTCGCTGTGCGGACACCTCTCACCGGAAGTGTCCTACATAGCGACCTGTGTGCGGAGGTGAACACTGGAATGCATGCTTAATGGGTGTTAAAGGGCCTGTGCGGAAGCACCCCGAGACTTAAAAAAAAACCCTCTAAAAAGCAGAGTTAAAATGATTTAGAACAGTGGTTCTCAACCTTCCCAATGCCGTGACCCCCCAATGCAGCTCCCCATGCTTCAGGGACCCCCCAGCCATGGGGGCAGGGCCGATGGGACAGGGGGCGGGGCCAGGGGGCAGGGTCTAGGGCACAGAAAGACAAAGAACAAAACAAAATAATTCATGCACGGAACTGAACTCAACCAATGAACGAACAACAATACAAACCTGCTCAGTTCACACCCACACACCGGCCTATCCAAGCACCATAGGATTCGCAGCAGAAAAATTGCCAGTGAAAGAATCACAAATCAGGCCACAGCCTGATTTGGCCTTTGGAATTCCAGTTCACATACTACCTCATTCCAGCTCTGGCTGACACTGAAAAACCTTTATATACCTGTAGTATGGTTCCCACCACAGCAAACCTCCAAACTCAACCATGCAAAACAGAAGTTTCCCTCCCAAAGCAACCAGAGGCTTTTCTCACCCATTTAAGGGGACTCAAAGCAGCTGACAAACCTTCTGTTCTTCTCCACACTCCAAATACCCTGTGAGGTGGGTGGGGCTGTGAGAGCCTCAGAGAGCTGTGACTAGCCCAAGGCCACCCAGCTGGCTTCATGGGAGAAGAAGAGAAAGAGTGGGCTTTTCTATCTGGATTGCGGAGAGTTTTTAATGTTGCAACGCATCCTGAGACCTTCAGTATACTGGAGGATAAAAATCTGAATAAATGAGAAGCAGAGGGGACAGAGAGCCATGACTCTGAAGAGCTCTGAGCCTTAGCCAGGCTCCGTTCCACCCAGATGACCCTTTTAATTCTACCACATTGTTCCCAGCACTGCCTTGAGCCTGTTGCCCTTTAAAGGGCCAAGTGAGGAGACTGTCTCTGCAGCCATTTCAGTGCGATTGCCCTGGGGGAGCTCTTCTGAGGTGGCTTCTCCCTCCGTATGCCAGGGCAGTCCAGGGCTTGCACAAAAGCTTCCAGCAGGCAGGCGAGGGCTGAATCAGCAGCAGCCCCTTCCATTGTCTGCTGCTGGTTTCCACTACCCAGACCATCAATCTCCGTGGCTGGGGACCCAACCAAGCAGACAGGCGAGCTTGGGAAAAGCCAGCCAGGGGACTTGGGCTAGTCACAGCTCTCTTTCTGAGCTTTCACAGCCCCACATGCCCCACAGGTTGGAGAAGAAGAGTTGGCTTTTCTACCAAGCTTTTCTCACCCATTCAAGGGACTCAAAGCGGCTGACAAAGCTTCTGTTCTTCTCCTCACAATAGGCACCTTGTGAGGCAGGTGGGGCTGTGAAAGCTCAGAAAGAGAGCTGTGACTCATCCAGGTCCCCCGGCTGGCTTCATTGAGGAGGAAGAATAATAATTGGCTTTTCTACTCTGCTTTTCTCACCCATTTAAGGGGGCTCAAGGCTGCTGACAAAGCTTTCTATTCTTCTCCCCACAACAGAATGTTGGCAGCTAGAGCCCGTGGTGGGGGAGGGAAGCATTGCAGGAGGGGAGGTTTGGGGGCTCCCAACTAGCCACAGACACTGAAGAGATGCTGAAGAGAGGGCTCCGGGCCCTGCTGGGTCACCTGCCTGCCTGCCCACCCACTCCGGGCCCCGCTGGGTCACCCACCCGCCTGCCCGCTCGCTCGCTCACCCACCGGCAGTCTTCTTCCCTCACCTGCTGCAAGCGAGGAACCGCTGGCAAAGGAAGAGAGACAACAGCGGCCGGCCAGGCGAGTGGGTGGATTTCCCGCGCTTGTCACTGCCTTCGCCGACGCCGCTTCCACTCAGCACCGGCAGGAGCCACTGTGAGGGAAGCGCACGCGCGAGGATGGAATGGGCGGGGGGAGGGGGCAGTGACAGGAATCTCTCTCTCCTCACACGTGGCCGTGTAAGGGACAGCGAGGCGAAACCATGCTGGGGAGAGGCTGGGGAGGCGGCGGCGGGGAGGGGCGTGGCGTGGGGCGCGGGGGGGCCTGCGGGAGATTCCACGACCCCGCCAAAATGTCTTTTCGACCCCGAATGGGGTCGCAACCCACAGGTTGAGAACCACTGATTTAGAAAATTTCAGCTTCTCTCTCTGTTCCTGCCCATTCATTTAAAAATAGCAAAGAAAAACTTTCCCCCTGCAAAGCCATCTTTAGGAACAAGAAATAAGGGGGGGGGGAGGAGAGGGCAGATACTTCACATTGTCTTACCAACCATCAGCAAAGAGAAAAAGAAAGAATCTAAACATCCCAGCTTTTTAAAAAAATATGCCTGGAGGCTGAGCTTATCCAAAGGTAGTTCCATCAAATTGGACAAAAAAAATAGAAAATGACTCAAATGCAAAGATTTCTGGGAAGAAGAAAGCCAAGCAATGGAGTTTAAAAAGCACATGGCTTTTCTTTTCACTCAGAAACAGCAAAGGGAAAGAATTCTGTTAACCAGATTCCATTCCATTCCATTCCATTTTTATTTGTATACCGCCTTTCCAAAAACAAAATTTTGCCCAAGGCGGTTTACAACAAACAGAAAAAAATACAAAGAATACACAAATCAATACAAGTAAAAAAAAAATCTCAGTAAATAACAGATCAGTCTCAGTAAATACAAAGTACAAAGTAAATACAAAGTAATACATCATACATTCAATAAGTACACTAATACATTATATATAAATGGTATAATATACTATGAAAATTACATAAAACATTGGGGGAGGGTAAAAGGGCAACAATACTGGTTCCTCCTCCTTTCCCCTCTCCACGCTCAGTCTTATTTCTATCTGCAGCCACTGACAAGTGCTGGCCGGGATGATCCTCCCTCTTCTAACCAGCCTTAATGCCAAGCAGGGAGGAACTGCACAAGCACACAGCAGTGGGTCTGGCAGTGATGGTTCTTCCACATCCTCTCACCAACTTGGAGTTTGGCCTTTTATCTTGGTGGAGGGAGGCCCAGGTGTTAGACACACGCACAGTCCAGCCCCGGCAGATGTTTCTTCCCTTCACCTCAGCGTTTGGCCTTTTATCTTGGTGGAGGGAGGCCCAGGTGGTAGACACACGCGCAGTCCAGCCCCACCAGCTGAAGAGGTAACTCGTTTAACATAACTCGTTTAACATAACTATGCAAACTGGAGAGCAAGCTTCTAGTTCATTAGCATACACACAAACAAATCTTCCCAGCCAATTCTTGGAAATCTTAGCATCTTGACTATATAAACTCCTTTTTAATTTTTAAATGTCCAAAAATCACCACAGTTTGAGATTAAAATAAGGAGGACAACATATATACTTAAACTTGTACTCAGAAAATCCACACCTTGTGGTCAAACTGAGCTGTAAAATTCCATTGTCCCTGGTCATGTTCTTATCAAGAAGGCCAGGGATAGCATCGTTTTGCTGACACAAAGATGTAAAACTTAAGTTTCCTGCTGCCATTCATTAACTGTTTCTGTCTGTACCTTATCAGAAACAACAGAGATACCAGTGAAGCTAACTTACTTCTTCCTGGCTTTCTCTCAGCACTCCATCATCACAGAGTCATAGTGTTTTAAACCCAGTGCTTTTCCAGAACGATACTGAGTCTTTTTCATGAAATCACAGATTCACCATTTATTAATATATCATAACTCATATCATGGTATCAGTACCTAGGCATCCATTCTAGCAGCCATTGATAAAACTATCTTCCATGGATTTGTCTATGCTGGTTGCTGCCGCCTCTCCTTCTGGTAGTAAATTCCATAGACCAAATGACCCTTTGGGTGAAAAAATATTTCCCAGTGTCAGTCCTAACTCTCCTGCCCATCAGCTTCATAAGAATGCCCCCTAGTTCCAGTGCTGCATGATAGTGAAAATAATTTTTCTCTATCCATCTTTTCTACATCATGCATGATTTTATATGTCAGTCAGGGCACCTCTTCAACACTGTCTTTATTTATTTATTTGCATTTTTATCCCACCCTATACACAAGAGTCTCAGCGCAGGTTGCAACATATAAAATGAACAGATTAAAACCAATAACATATTAAACATATTAAAACTATGGCAGTGTCTGAATGTGAGGATGAAAAGACTATTCCTTTACTTAGCCAAAGGCAAGGGAAAGAGGTACGTCTTCACAGCTCATCTAAACACATAGAGTGAAGGTGCCTGACGCACCTCAGGAGGGAGACTGTTCCATAATCTGGGAGCCACCACTGAAATGGCCCTATCCCAAGTGCCCACCCTTTTTGCTTCTGTGAGCAGCAGTATAATCCGGAGGACCTCCCCTCAAGATCTTAAGGCGTGGCCAGGTCAATATAGAAGGTCTTTCAAGGCTGAAGAGGTCTCTAATCTGCCTCAAATGTACTTTAAAAAAAAACTGCATGTGAATGCAGCCAAAGACAATGAAATATCAGAATCTAACTTAGACATACGTGGTAAAGTAGAAAGACAGATTTATTCCAAATTCTGAAATTTAAAACCTGTATTTTACTGTGTATACTAATTACAAAATAGTCAATTCATATTTTATACTTTGGGACGTTTGGGTGGAGGACTGGATGCAAATACTGAAATAAATGAATAATACTGGTCATGGACCAGAAATAAATTTAATAATAATAAATGAATAATGAGTAAGTATGTGGGAGTGGCTCTTTTCACACTTCCACTTCCTGTACAACTTCATTCTGACAGAAAGCATCAATAAGCTTCTATGGGCTTTCATAACATTACACAATGTATGTGTTATTATAATAAGTTGCTGCCATAATCAGGCTGTATAGTTTACTACAAAGAACCACAAGAACTAGACCATATCCTGCAAGAGGGGAGAGCGGTTGTTTTAAAAAGGAGCTTAAGTGTCTGGAGGAATACTATTTTTCACCCAGTTGTCACCATTTTTGTTTCCTTAAAAAAAACAAAAAAAAAACCTATTTCTCTCTGTGTTTTAGCCAAAATACTGCTATATCACTTAGTGCAGGCCTTTAAATCCCAGAGCTAATAAAGCTCCATTGCTTCAGCTATATGGATTTGACATGGCAGCGTGCACTTTGAAAGGAAGCTTCACAGAGGATCAGGTTCCTAGCAGTCAACTAAGAATTCCAGTCCCCAAAGAGGTGGCCCTGGCGTGCTGAGCACTTAACCCTTCGACCAGTACCAACATGACTGTTCACAAATTATTGATGTCTCTAAATCCCTGGCAGATTGCAGACAGGGCCTGTCTCACTTGAAGCCTAAGCATATGGCAACTAATGGGATGGATTAAGAGAAAGAAAAAACATGCACACATTCAGCCTCTGCCACATGAATGTAAAACCACAGAAACAGGAGAAGGTGATTGAACTGGACTGAACACTGCTAAATACATGATTAGCCTCTTGTTATGGATCATTTCCATTGATCTATATCTGGTTTTGCAGCACAGTTTAATTAAAGCTGTCTGGAACAAGCCTGTTCCTTAAATGATCAGCTATGCAACGAAAATGTGAAACCTGAGGAAGCTTGAGGCTTTTTTTTTTTAATCCTAGCTAAGTGTGTGGTTAAGAACAGTAGCAGAAAGGAAAATATTTCCTGGAAAATTAAATGTCTTGTTGCAATAACTCTGCTTTCCTAGATTAGTGTAAAAAGTAAGGATGCTGCCAGATGTGCAAAAATGCCAATGTCTGGCTCTTTGAGGACAGGAGCATGCAGGCTGACCCAATGCTATACTGACCTTTCCCCCAAAAGTAAATTTAAGAAAGTGCAGGAGTTTCTTAAAAAGGGCAACATTTTTGTGGCTGTGCTAGCACAGCACAGGATAACTTGATTCAAAAATTGCTGCAGGCCCTGCAATTCCTCAGGCCAATCTATCACCCTCTTTTGTGGTGGAAATGGAGAAAGTCGAGTTTCTTTAAAAAAAAAACAAAAAACCAGTGTTTCCACCCTTCATCTGATGAGACCCTAAAGCACCTCACTCCTTCAGAGCTCATTCTTTATGTGACTCTATTAATTACACCAGCTACTTCAGGATAAAGGGGACTAACAGGGCTAGTGAATGTATGGCTACTTAGAAAGCTCCTGGATTTCAGTGGGACTGATTGCCAGGTAAGAATGTATAAACCTAAAACATAAAAAAAAACCCATACAGGAATGCAGTCTAGCCAAGTTCAGGCATCCTCAGGGGACAATTTTAGGGCTAGGGTGAGCAGCACCAAGAATGAGATGTTTATATGGGCCTTGCTCTGAAGACTCTTTTGCCACCTTGACATTTCTAATATAGCTGGCACAGCCAGCTATTTTGGCAGGAAATGGCTGTGCCATGCAGGTACACTCTTCTGGCTCTTGAACCAGACCGCTCTCCCCCCAAAAGAGGTCCTCTTGTCCAAGTGCTGGCAGTGACTTCCCCGCATACACCCCTTCTTCTCAACTGACACCAGCCTAAAGGTTCCAAAGGCCTCTCCTTTCTGCCTCTGGCTGAGTGAAGCTAAAATATAACAAAGCTCACTGACTTTCTGTTCCCTTCCCAGGCTGCCTGACCAGCATGACCTTATTAATCATAGACTCTCACTAGTTTTGCATTGAACAGCAGCAAAATGATTTTATTAAAACAAAGATCAGTATAGGAAAGAACTTTGAATGTGAACACTCTCTCAGAGGTAGGTTTACTTTAAACGATGTTGCAAACTTAAGCACAGCTTATGAGTCCTATAATATCTGTCTCAGAGTTTCCTTACTCTATCACAGAGCTTTCTCTAACTTTGCTCTCCCTGGCAATAGTTATGAACAGCCCCCTTCTCCCTGGCCTAACCAGTCTGATATTTCCCCAGGTAAGAACCCTTAACTAACTGCCTTTTGGCTTAAATAGACCTCCAGCCTGGCTGCTGGTGAAATCTCATTGGTCAAGCTAAGGAGCGATTGCCCCTCACCCTTGGGTCTGCTGCTAAGCCACACCCCCTCACTATTCCCTTCCAGCAACCTGCCAGGAGTCAAACAACTAACAAAAACACTACTAATGACACCTAACTTCTTACCTCCTTCCCCAGAGTCATTACAGTGGCCACAGGACCAAAAGAATAAAGCATAAAGTATATTCTATAATCTTATGAAAATTCCTCTCTTCACCCAGCTATACTTGCTTATTTATAATTTATTTATCTACATACATTTATATTTCATCCTATGGTCTCAGGGCAGGGTACCACAAATCTAAAACCAAACAAAAGTGAAACTGAGCTGAAACAGATTTTTAAAATGGAATACAATGGGAATAAAATTAAATAAAATTAAAATTACAGTGTCCAGCAGGAAAGGATAGACTACTCCATTAACTGAAGACTTGGGTAAATAGTCATGTCTTCATCAGATGCCTAAATGTATATAGTTAAGATGTCTGATCTTACCTTGTGGCTGTGATTGAATCAAAAGTCCCCCCTTTTCGAATTCCCACATTGACCCAGAGCAAAGGTAGCTAATTGTGCTACCTTTCAGAAGTTGCTGGACTATCACATCTGGTCATTGACCAAAACTGCTGCATTTGAGACTACATGGGTGTTTTTCCACCGCGCTCCTTTAATCCGGATCTAAGAAGATCTGGATCTAGGGAATGGGTACTTCCCTTGATCCGGATCTAGTAGAAGTACCCAAGAAAGGAACTTCCCAATGTGTTTCCATGGGTGGTCTAGCACCCAATAGCTATGGGTACTAGCGTCCCTGCCATGGAAACACTGGAGCACCCATTTGGAAATCCGGATCTACCCACGAGGGGTCTGCCTGTCACCCCAGGTGTTTGGGGGTCAGGGGGTGCAATCTCCGAAGTGGCTCCGAAGTGGCTCCGAAGTCACTTCGAAGTCCCTTCAAAGTCTGTGCAAAATAGCTCTGGAGCGTCTTTGAAGTCTGTGCTGATCTTCGGAGTAAACTTCAATGTTTTTAATGTCTTTCAATGTATATTCTATTTTAATCTGCTGTTACCCGCCCAGAGACCTTCGGGTATGGGGCGGGATAGAAATGTAAATAAAAAATAAAAAATAAAGTGAATTCAAAGTGACTTCAGAGTGACTTTCGGAGAGTCATCTGATAGACATCAACATCTTTTGACCTACTTCACCTGCAACCAAGTCTTTGGCCAAGCTAAGTCAAGTCTCCTGAAAAGGACAAATACTTGATCCAGGTAAACTAATGAGTAATATTGTAGGAAAAATTGAAAGTCCCTATCTTAAGAGATTAAATTCAGTTTACAGGAAGGTCCCAAAGGTTACACAAATAGACACCATACTCTTATCAAAAAGGAGATAGAAGATACAAGTGTCTTACTGGTTTCATTTAAAAGATTTTAGCCAACTTTCCTACTAAAAATCTTATGTTCATAAATGAAAGCAATTCTACCAGATAAAACAGCAGGTTAAGCAATGAGATGATCCAGCTAGTTCAGTTTCAAAAAACATGAACATTTAATGTAGAAATGCTGAAGCTAGTAAATGGAAGAACGAATTCAGCAGTTTTTGGACCACCAAAGAAAAAGAACCCTCAAAAGGTCAGGGCAACAAATGATTCTAGGTAACAATGAAGTTCATAAGAAATCAGAAAGGTACCCAGCTCCTGAAAGAACCTGAACCAAGAATTTTGGAAAATTAGGGTGCACAGGATCACTGATGGAAGCCATGCTTTCAAAGAACAGAGTCACTTGCTTGCTGAAAAAATGAAGTAGACTTTCCTTTGAATTTAAATGCATTGTTACCAAGAGGAAAAAAAATCAGGATCTGAGGGGAAAAAGGGGTAAGGCATATTTGTTATTTTTAGGGAAGGCTCAATTATGGGCCTGTCAGCATTGACAATACATCCCTTTATCGGGCCACCAATCTCACTTGTTTTTTTCCCACAATAAAGTTTGCTTAATGACCAGTTTAACAATAGATTTTACACCGTGGGTGTTAATTAGAGTTTTATGGACTCTATAGGATTTCTGCTCACTAAACCCTGTAATTCAAGTCAAAAGAGGTGGGAGCATACCAGCCTCTTTTCCTTCTCCACGAACACTTGGCTATGACTAAACTAAATCAAAGACTTTTCCACAACCCTTCTTTCTATGGATATTCTAAATCATCATATACCATTTGGGAACAAAAGCAAAGATCAAATACATCTTCCCTCCTCAAAACTGCAAAAGTATTAAATCAAACTCTACCTCTGCATCCAGCTGATGATAAAGATAAGTCAGATTCCCATGATACTTAGAAAACCTTTGACATCCTTGCCCTTAGCCTCATCAAATGAATTCTTCTGAAATGGTTTGCCTATTTTGGCTACGTCCTACCATCCCTCCCTCACACCTATACTGAGCAAAATGGGCCATGTCAAGACTATCAGTCCCACAACCCTGTGGAGACAGAACAAGGACATGACAGCAAGGCAAATATTTGCTCATTAGTAACATGTTGGCTCAGTAATAGAAATCACTCTGTAAAATTGTGACAAGGTACATTTCTAGCCCAAGTCAGTGATAAAGTAAACACCCCAAACATTCCCATATCCTCCCCACTTCGATGGTCTTGGCCTAGAAGCCCTGTTCCCAATTCAAACAGTCAGCTATCGTCTCCCCATGCCATGAGAACCAAGGGCCTGTGATACCGCAAGTAAAGATAGAGCTGTTGTCAAGATAGACACGGAGGGCAAGGCTGAGGCCATCTTGACATTCATTTATGTAATAATTACATTTCTTTAAAAGTAAGGTGATTTTAAAAAATAACAAAAATGAAAAATTCAATAAAATAGAATGGACATGAGTAAAACAGAATTTACAGATTGCATGTGATAAGGAAGTTCTTAAGGGAAGGAAGGACAGAAAGCTTCAGATCCAACATCTGAATTCCTACTGAAAGGTTCTGTGGAAGCAAGAACTAGAGGGCAAAGACTAGATCTGAGGTTTTGGGATGGTGAATGCTGATTGCAAAATTACTTTGATGGGCATGTGCCAAAACGCATGTTAAACTTCAGTAGGATAAAATGCTCATGAGTACTATGAAGGGCACATTCTGGATTGCCTGGAAATCGGAGTAAAACCTTTTATTTAATATTCATCAAATGATTAAAGGAAGTATCCTACAATATTAACTTCATGCATACTGAATTAACTTCATGCATCTTTCTAAATTTGGGGTTTAAAAATTGCACATTTTTTGTGCTTGACGCTTGGAAAACATACACAGACTCAACTAAAGTGATTTGTATATATTTGTGATTTTTCAAGAACCTGTACATTCTTCCCTATATCTGCAGTGACTTGGACGTCTAAAAACCAGGAAGGGAAAAGATTGCAAAGATGGGACAGATTCTGTGGAGCTTCTATTTTCTTTTTGCTTAGAAGCTTAAGTAGAGAGCTGCCATAGCAGCTTCTGAACAATTCCTTCCTTCCTCCCATTCCCATCAGCAGTAGGAAGGAAGGAGGGAGGGAAGGAGGGAGGGAGGGAGGAAAGTGAAAGTAGAAAAGCTTTCCTGAATGGTCTACCACGAGGCCACATCCCCTGGTGAAATACTGAGCCCTCATTGGATTGACATTGGACCAGGCTTTGGCACAAAAATAGTCCTGTAGTGCTCTGTAACCATGGATCACTTACAAGTATTCAGCTGCTATGTCCCAAGCTGGTATGCTGGCCAAGTGGTATGTAAGTGGCTGGTCTGGTAGACCAGGGCTGCGAAGACCAGCATCATTGATACAAACATGTGAAGGGGTGCTAGAAGTATCCTCCTTCTGGGCACTTAGCTAAAACAGCCCCAGCTGGTAATTATGTGGGCTGGGAACACTTGTCCTCAGCTTCCAAAGTTGTTCCCGTAGCCCTTCCTTTATTTAATATGAACAAATTTTATATTCACAAGGGTTTAGGAAAAAGCTAACCCACACAAATATCAAGAGATTTGCAGTACAGGTGAAATTATACCTAGAAATATTTTACAGATAAGTATGACAGAGGCACAACAAACTATTTGGAAGGATGGAAAGGAAGTCTGGTGTATCCGCACTTGCTTTATAATATGAAATGATGGGCTGAGTCTGTGCACTTTTGTCACTAATTTCTCATATTGGTTGGTAGCTGTGATTAACCGTGCCATGTTTACAATACGGGTTTTCTTCTCCAGTGAACCTGCATAGACACATTAATTGCATCAGCTTCAGCAGTACATTTGGAAGAGGTGCAAACCTTTGCCTTTTCTTTCCTGTGACAGATCTACAACTGTCTATCACAGGACACAGTCCCAGAGCACCACCTGGCATTTAGATCACCTGGCACCAATCTGCAAATTTTGAGAAATGTGGCATGGAGCTTTCAGGTGAGAGGTGGTAACTTCGCTAGGGCAGAGTTTGGAAAGCTCTCCCTGTGCCTTCTGTAAATTAAGGACTCTGGCACCTTTCACAAGTGTTAAATTTATGAAGAAGCTGTCATGAGACACAGTGAAGCAAATATGTCCTTTATTGATACACATGGACTCTACTATAACAATTTCCGTAACACAGCGAGATAGAAACAGTAAAAAAAATGATGAGGCCTTCTTTCCTCAGTCTCTAAGCCAAGTTGTTTCAAAGTTGTAAATAACTAAAAAAAAAAAAAACACATTAAAAACAAAATGCACTGATAATGAGCATAGACAGACAAGAAATGAAATGGAGTTTAATCTTACCAAAGGTGAACAAAGCTTTACGCTCCTTCACAAACAAATCAGAATGCTGGAGAGCCCCTTTCCCTTCATAATTGTACATTTATTTTTGTTACTATTTAAAAGTTTACTTTTTAAAATTATTTTTACTTTTTGATACAATTTATTTTACTTAAAAAAATAAATTAGGGTGTTTGTTTTTACTTTTTACTATATATCCTTTATCCTCCCTCTAGCAACTAAACCAGCCACATACCAAGTGCCCAAGAAACTCTCCAAATCCCAGAAGATCCACCCCACACCTGCAGTTATTCATCTAAATTTTGCCCAGCCTAACTCCTGTAACCTTTCAATTGCTTTGGTCTCAGAAGAGCAGGGAGCTTCATCCACTTGAGTACACACAGAAGTTGACATTGCTTCTCCCAGATGAATCGTGTAGTTCACCCTACCCATAAGCCCCCTGAACTGGCGGCAACTGAAAGCCCCTCCTCCCTCAGACAATGTGCTTCAGCTACCTCTCGCTCAGGGGTGTCAAACTCAAATACACAGTGAGCCAAAATTAAAAACTTGGACAAAGTCACGGATCAACCTTGATATTTATTGAAAAAGTGTCTACGACTGAGGAAATTGTTCCTTCTCATCAGATATAATGATGAATCTTTTCATATGGAAATAAACCTAAGTTTTGCTTAAACACTTAATCTGGAACAAGCAAAGCTTAATACTATAAACATATGTGAAATCAAATGCCAAATAAAAGACACATCTGTGACCTTTCGTTTGGCCATTTTGGGGATGTGTGGTTCGATGTGACTGACAGCATGAGGTTGCTAATGAATGTCAACAGAGGAGGGGGCACTTGTAGGTTCTGATTGTTCCACCAAAGCACCACTAGAGCATTCTGGAATTTGTAGTATTAGTGGTGTATGTGCTGTTTATCGGTGGACCAGCTCCAGTGGACATTTGGTATTTTCTTGCTGGTCCAATATAATAACACTGTGCATCAGATTTAGCTTGTGGGCCTGAGTTTGACATCTATGTTCTAGCTTCTAAACAAAGCTTTAAAGACAAGCCTTCGATATTATGAAGCTGAGTGTTGTCTTTGCTAAACCAGCTGGCCCTGTCTTGAAGGCACAAGTCTTAAATATATATGCCCCCCCTCCATCCTTTAGGAGCTAAGCATAAAGTCAGTAATCCCTTAAGATAGAAAACAACACAGAATGAAGTTACATATAGGATACAAGTCTTAAAAGTTATTTCCACTTCATATTTATACTTTTTTCAATACATTAGAGTGATGTTAATGGTAAGACTAAGGTACCAAAGTTTTAGAATTAAGACTTCTCCAAGATTGTTAATGATGTGTGGTGACAAAAGCACCAACCATCACGGTGAACATGTTAAGTATGATTCGATCATTGTAGATCATTTTCTATTGATCCAGCTTTGCCTTCTCAGAACAGTTTAATCATAGCTGCCTGGAAGAGGGTAATGGATGGCTTTGGGGATTGGTTACGGGATGCAGAGCAACACATTCTCAGGTCACTGGTTCAATCCCACAACCAGTTCGGCAATTACTAGAAGTCGTTATTTCTGTATCTGGTGACTTATGTGAAATAAACTAGTGAAATTTCATTTGAGTCACCCATGAGAAAAAGTACACACATATACACACATACACACTCTTCCTTAAAAACATAAAACTATAATCAATACCAAAACCATGATAAACTGCTGTACTCAATTAAGTCCAAAATACATTTGTAGAATGAACAAAAGACAAATAGCTGGATACAAATCCACTAAAGATTGCCATTTGATTTCCCAGCACATCAGGCATGAGATTATACAGCTTCTACCTTCTTCTGGGCAAAGACTATGAAACAAACCACACAATGATGTTCTGCTTTGACAGACCATACAAGGAATGGCTTTACAGTATAGTCAAGGGCCAGATATGTCCATGGAATGCAGGCTATAAACTATAAAAATGCCAATACATTTTTGTGCTGAGTTCAAGGTTTTTCAGATAACTTATAAAACAGTCCTAGAGTGAGCAACAAAGCAACAGCTAGACAAAGTGAGTAACTGAGTATGGGTTACTCTATATAACCCACACTGCATGGGTATTTAATTTCCCTTCATTAAGAGTGTGCATGTATGTACGTATTACTTTGAGAGTCTTGGAGGTAAGTTCTGTTCATTTATGAAATTAAGACTTCGTTCCTTTGTGTATGAAGAAATGGTAGCACATGATGTTATGACATAGGGCAATATCATTAGGAAAATGGGTTGAGCTGTGTGTACCATTGAGATCAGCAGGTATCTGGGACTGCTGAGGCACAGTAATAGGTATAATTAAAGGAAAATATGTATATCTGTATGAAGTCATCTATCTATAATGCAATATGCAAATAAACCTGAAATGTTTGAACAACATGCTACTGTGCAACATGCTACTTTGTGCTTTGCAGAGAAAACTGCACTTTGGGTGTTTTTCCACTGGCAGAAAGTACCCATTTTTGCACCTATTAAGGACCCATTTGGGTGTGAGCCAGATGACCCATTTGGGACACATTTGTTTCCACCGCCGCTGGGGATATCCGGATCATATGGGTACATCTCAGCCTTTAATCCGGGTGGGGTCTACAATGGGGTCTTCTGCCAGAAAATCTGGATTAAAGGGAGCCTGTTTCCACGTTAGTTGGCAATGGGGTCTAGAGGAGGCCAGGGGGAGGGGTCACCCATGGGAGGGGAGCCCCAAAACCTAGGCTTCGAAGTCATTTTTAAGTCATTTTGAAGCCATTTCAAAGTTACTTCGAAGTTGCCTTCAGAGATTAGCAAAGGCTCTGAAGACAAACCCCCTAGAACAAAGGGAGAACAAAGTGGACTGTTACTTTCAGGCATGGAAAGAGGTACATATTAATGAGGCTGACTCATCCTGTTACCTTCAGGCATGGAAAGAGGTACATATTAATGAGGCTGACTCATCCCTGCTCACAAAGAACTAATTAATATGCAAGCTCTTGCAAGGGGTTTGTCTTTGGAGCCTTTGCTAACCTCCGAAGGCAACTTCGGAGGGACTCTGGAGAGACTCCGGAGGGACTTTGGAGATTGCATCCCCTGTCCCCCAAAACACCGTGTGGGTTAATCCGGATTTGTAAATGGGTGCTCCGGTGTTTCCACAACAGGGAGGCTAGCACCCATTGCTATTGGGTGCTAGACCACCCATGGAAACACACTGGGTACTTCCCTTAATCAGGATCTACTAGATCCAGATTAAGGGAAGTACCTATTCCTTAGATCCGGATCTTCTTAGATCCGGATTAAAGGAGTGCAGTGGAAAAACACCCTTTGACTCTTAAACCTTATCTCCAGCTAAGGTTAGAAGCAGAGGTTGGCTCTATGAAGTGAAGGAAGTTAAGAATAGAAACTGATGTGACATTCTAGTAACTTTTGAGGAACACGGGGGGATAGTGATGAAGAGCTAAGAAAGATTTCCCCATAGAGAGAAGGCCAAGCTGGGAACCAATGACATAACACATTGATTTATTTTTGTACCTGTTTTGGTTGGGGGGGGGGGAGGAACACCATGACCTATGGCCAAGGCATCAAGCCTTAACATTATCCCAGTGCTAGTAGATGGAAAAAAAGCATCCAATGAAAGATGTTAGTTTCAAAATATGCAAGATTTTTACCCTCTAAACTAATAAGTGGTTGTCACTGATACAATATGCCATAGGCCCTAATCTGTCAGTGTGTATCATACTACCTTCACTAAAGAATATGGTCAGTGAGGAAGGAATGGTCTACCTAAGGCTCAAAAGACTTTTCCCCATTAGACCATGAATTGTAAAAGTAATTTAAAAAGCAAAACAAAATTAACTTCTTTTAGTGGTTTTTAAGTTTGCTTGGGAAGCAAAACAAAATAGAAAATTAAAAACAAAGCAAAATAGCAATAGGTGACTATAGAGAAAGATATGCTCAAAAAGCTAGTTTTCTCTGTTCTGGACTACTCACACTATGAAGTAATGAAATTATCAGTTCAATAGTTCCCTCAACTCCAAGTTCATCAACAGAATTTATTGTGACTTGGCTTAGATCGTTGGGCATACAGAGTCACAGAAATATAAACAAACAAATAAATAAATGTTACTTTAACAAATCCATAACTGTACTTTAAAGCACAGGTTTCCTAGAGAGATAGTCCTGAATTTAACAGGCTTATATCTCTAGGTAAGCTGTGCTTCAAAGTACAGTTATTAAAATTAGAATAATTTCAACCAAATTCAGCAGAACTTCCGAATAAATGCATTCTTAGTATCTTGCCTATGTTGCTATCCATACCTGTCTGGGTTCAGTGCTTTGTTCTTCCTAACAAGAACTCTGTAGCAGTGAAATAATAATTCTGGCTCCACTCCATATGACTGTTATAAAGGTTACTGAAGCTGCCTCCAGATATCACTTATATATTCTTCAATGTATCAATTTACCAGTATAAACTACACCCAGAATTATCACACACTGTCTATACATTAGAGTGATACTCCATATTTTAGCATTTGTTGCAGCAAAAGTATGATGTCATACTTGCACGATTTTCCTTCTATGTGACCTCACCTTCCGTTCAAACTGTATAGGTGTGACCAACAGCATCACACAAAACATTTTCCAAGTAGTGATAGCTCATGCCAAGGTCTTCCTGTACTCCTCATGCAGGAATCCAGATTGTCTCCAGACACAGCTGTTTAAATTCGCAGTTTAGCGATAATTCGCTGTATACGCACTGTGAAGGGAAAATCAATCGTCCCCACTAAAAATCAACTCCAATGTTTCCTGTTTAAGGAGGTATTGGAATGACAAGAGTTTAGGCAGTGTCACCATCATGTGGGTTCAGAAAGCAACTCAGTTTTTGAGGCGCACTTCCAGGTTTAGTGCCATCTTGTTCGTGCTTCTTGTTGTTCCCCCTGCATTTGCATGATAATGTAATCGAACTGTATACTGTGCAGCAAAAGTTCTTTCTCCCGCACTAAGGAAAATGTGCTGTAATGGTTGTATACTGCGGAGCGATGACGAATCATCCTGTCTGATGGGATGATCAGGATTGTGCGTTCCATTTGCAGTTTAGGACGTATCTGGCTGTACCCCCAGTCAATGCTGCAGAATAATAGGATACTGTACTAAAATAGTTAATTTTACCAGAATAGTGATAACCTAGTTAATCAGGTCTGTATTTTCAAACTTTATTGGGAGCACCAGAATCACGTCGGGCAAATCAGGTACAATTACAAAATAATTATGTGTTTTTGACCCTGTTTGAATGCAGCCTAAGATAACGTGCATCAAAATATATTACAGAAATGCTATGCAGCATTATTGTTCCAGGCAAACCAGAAGAATACTTCAACCTTGGAAATATATTCATTTGGGTATTATGTTGCCTAATTAAGAAAGGCAGAAGGGAAAGTGCAGAAAAGAAAACCACTGGGCTATAATAATATAAAATAAACCAATATTTTTTAATAGCTTATTTAAATTTTTAGCAACTAATTTAGGTAAATGCCCTATTTTCAAACAACCCATAAACATGTATCTTGATTTGAAGTTATTACTTTATCTTTCTATCATGAAATATACAGCAAAATATTAAAAGCTGTAAAAAAAATCCTGAAAATATAGCACAGCGTTATTTATTTTCTTAAACTGCATTTCTCTCCAGGGAAATCTCGAAGTTTTAAATCCATTGATCTCTTGCACTTTTAGAACTTGCCTTCCTCTCAGCCTCTGAAATAGTTTCTGTTTGCCAGTCAAATTCTGGAGATTTGTTTGCAAATTATAAATCCTATTGTGGTTTCATCTTTAACCAGTGACCAGTATTTTATTTAAAGGCACCCTTGCTCATAAAGTGTTTTATTCTGAAGGCATGCTAAAGATTTACAATATGCTAAACCAGGCAAAAACTCTCTAGTAATCAGCAACAATACATTTTACACTCTATCATAATAATTTTTTCTGCCTCCATGTCGATAAAACTTTCCCTCCTTTTTACAATGGTTTACAACTTAAATAATTTAATACAACAGTTGTTATATTTTTATTGCAGGCTTATAAAACTTGTGCTATAAGTCTCTTCTATGCAATATATTAACCAAAAAATGACAGAGGAGATGGGTAGCTACTGATTACTAAAACTATAATTCAGGCATGAAGTTCTGAAGACATTATAAATGGCTTTTACTTCACTTGCACACTCTAGATGTGTCTTTCAAATGAACTGCCTGCCTCATGGCATTCAATCTCTCTGCATCCATTACTTCCCTCTGTATACATAATAAACAAAAAGCATTCACACATTTCAAACAACATTCACTACAACACAATAAACAGGTTCCAGTCAGCAAGAATAAAGGATTACTAACTGGGGAATCATTGGTATAATCTAACAGGAACCTGTCTTAAGGTGCCCTTCATCCATCAGATCTTAGTTATGTTCTAGGCATGCATCCGTGAATGTCCAGAAAAGACCAATGTCAAGTTTCCACAGGAAAGAACATTTTCTTTGGGGATGGAGCTACAGAGCAAACACCAGACAATTGCCCTAGATTACTGTTATGCTTTCTACATGGGGCTGCCTTTGAAGATGGTATGGAAATCAAAGCTAGTCCAAAACACTGCAGCTAGACTGCTTACACATCACTCCAGTCCTAAAAGATCTGGGCTGGTTACCAATATGCCTTCATGTCCAATTCAAATTTCCAGTATTGACATTTAAGGTCCTCTATGACTTGGGTCCTAAATATCTGCAGGAACACTAAGATCTTCCACCAACTAAGATCTTCTGGTGAGGCCCTCCTGGTGGTCCCTTCATCTGTGAACTTCATGAAATTGCCAGACACATTCCTTAGATGTCTTTGAGATTATCCTGGACCAGGCCTTTGGTTCTTAATAGTTTTTTTTTTACGCTACGAACATAAGAGAGTTGGATCAGGCCATTCACTTCTACCCTTTATTTTATTTTGTGTTCATGAGATTAATCTAAATGTGCTTTATTTCTCATTATTTTATATTCACTGCCATGAGAATGTGAGAATAAGACGTGACAATTGTTAATAAACATAAAGATGACCAAATCTGAATTATCATCACCTTGGAATAGCTGATGAGGACATGATAATGGTCTTCTAAGGCCCCATTTGACACAGGATTTAGGTAGACTTGAAGTTGGCTCGAGTTCTAACTATCCCAAGGGACAGTTTCCAAGGGATCTGTGGACTAAAGGTCCCAAAATGCGCAGAATCCTTATTTAGATTAAAAGAGATTTCACTGCTAGATCTACAAATGCCTTCTTCTGGAGAGGGAACCATGCTTTGGGGCGTTCCCCATCTGAAAGGGGGTAGGGAGTGAAGAACAAATGCCTGCGGCCCCACAGATGTTGCTGTCTCTACCCCTTGTGAGGCCCAATCAGTACTGTCAATGGCCTAGAATTATGGGAATTATATTTTAGACAACTGCATCTACTTTATCTCAGTCATAAGATATATCTCAGTTTGGTCCAACGTGCTTCATTATTTATGACTTTAACATCACTATGTATTAAAATTTTGCAGTCTGCAGACAGTGGGGTACTTTGTATCCTGTTTGTTTTTACTCCAGCAGCCAAACCACAGACACATTTTCTGTGTGTGTGTGTGTGGGAAGCATGTCCGAAAATTATATTATACAATCTTTTTTTTTTAAACTGCATTCAAAAGAAAAGGTGAGGCTGAGTCAACTTCATGTGGAACATTGAGGCAGCTTGATAGCCAGTTGCTTCAATGTTGCCTATTGCACAGCATGCTGCCAGAAAAATTAACCATGGTGCTGCCAGCCTGCCATGACTGGTCCCTAAATAACTCTCAAACCTAGGTACAGTGGCAATGCATCTACTTTGCCAACAGGTTTGCACGCACATGGTTCTGTCACTGGAAACAGGGCTAGGATGCTACCAGGCTGGCATCCGTATCTGGTATAAGCTAGGCACATCTTTCTTCTTCTCCACTGCCTAGCAGGTCTCTGGGTTTGAATCCCCACTCAGTCACAAAAATTATGTGATGACCCTGGGTCAGACATTTCCTCTCAGCATGACCTCCCTTACAGGTCTATTGAAAGGATAAAATGAAAAGAAAAATGAGAATAACATTCACTGCCTGGGTTCCTTTAAAGAAAGGAGTGATATAAATATCAATCAGTAAATAAATGCCTGGTCAGAGTTACCCTTTAGATATTTAGGAAGTCTTTGTCAGTGTGTTAACTGACATGTTTGTGCTGATCTTCTAATAAAAGAGATACTTATCCTATAAGAACAACAACAACAACAACAACATAAGAGGAGCCCTGCTGGATCAAGCCACATTCTATCAAGTCTAGCATTCTGTCTCACACAGTGGCATTCCCAAGCCAAAAACAAAGACAAAACCTTCAGCTGCTCTCTAATCCCTGCAGATGGCCTTTAAAGGCATCCTGCCTGTCTCTCCAACCTGGGGAAATACCTAGGAATCCATTCTAGTAGCCATTGACACATTTGTCTTCCATGAATTTATCTACAAGGTCACTGTTATATTTATCTTAGGATCAGGTCACCACCAATCAAATACCAGTTTAAGGACATTAGAATGTAAGACCAAGAGAAGAAATGGGAACATGCTGCCCTGGTTTATTAAATGCGTGTTTTAACAGGTTAATAAAAATCATGATCCTTACATAGCCTTTCTATCAAACTTTACAGGAAAAAAAAATAGAGAATACTAAATGCACCCAGATAGGGAAAGGATGTGCTCCATTTGCTCTGCAATGATAATCTTTTACAAAAGAGGATTTTTATTATTAATTCTTTGCCTTCTGGGGATATTATAATTTCTAGAATGTAGAAATGCCTTAAGCACAAGCAATTTGCTGAGCTAGACTGAATTTCAAAATGTTTCAAATGAGCTGATAAACAACTGCATAATTAGCCATTATTAGATCAAGACTGCACAATGCATATATCCAACTGAGACAGCCAATGGATAGGGAAATTGGAGATATTGTTTTAAAAAACTAAAAGCCCGTGTTCCAGTTCCACTTCTTACGTTTTCTTTAGAAATGCAGATTATTCTATCAACTAAACCCTTGGGGTCTTAATCATTAAACACATACTTCTTGTATGAATAATGAGTTTATGGGCTGAATATAGCCCATACACTAAAGTGATTAGACTGCAAGCCTCCTCTGTCCTTTCTGTCTCACACACAATAGGAACACCTAGTCCATCGGCAGGCAGGCATGGAAACACTTTCCCTCATTACATTCAAATTTCCCTCTACCTTTTGACCTAGTAACCTAGATTCTTTCCCCCTTCCTTAAACTCAGCCCCTCACTAAAACAATTTGCTTTAAATTGAAACAGAATCATCTGCACATGATCCAGATCAGAAATCATTAAAAAAATAATAATAATACAGGACTAATACAATAACTAATATTTGTAAAAAATAAAAAAGGAAAGTGATAGTACTTTTGAAAAATACGAAGGACAATAGCTCTGAAAGAAAGAAAGAAAGAAAGAAAGAAAGAAAGAAAGAAAGAAAGAAAGAAAGAAAGATGTTTAAAGCTGGAAAATTGGGTCAGATAATGTCCTAAACTGACACTAGGTGGCAAAGCTAAAAATGGGCAAAACTCAACGATATGGGGGCCTTATTTTAATAATAATGTCAGAAGTGGAGAAAAATAAATTAAAACATAAATCAGGTATGTTATTTGTTTTGTACATTTTGAGCAAGCCTGGGTCCTCTTTTTAATGGCATGTAAGTGAACAGCCTATATCTTGTCCTTAGCGTCTCCAGTTTAACCTAGCAAACCTCAGAGACTATTCAATTTTATCTCTCTGGAGAAACGATTGGATTACTGCTTCTTAAATGGATCCTCTGAAGGATATAAAAAAGAATCATTTCTTACCTATTATGACCAGGCAAGGAGAATGAGACAATCCCATCAGATGGCAAATGTTAGCAGACTGGAGTGGCAGCTACCTAGCTATGCTTCTCAGTTAGGAATGAGCTGTATATTCCATGGCCTTATCATCTTGCCCTTAAAGGTGCAGTGAAGAAGGTTATTCCATTGTCAGGCTTCAAGTCAGATTCAACTACACATCCAGTGAGGTAAACTTTATACAAATATTTATTCCACATAAACATGGAAAGTTGAGTGCATGGTGTGCAGCCTTTTAACTAAGATACCAGGGTGACAGGTTTTAAGTCCATAAGACCAGCTGCCGTGGCCCAGTGGCCCAGCTAGTCCAGCAATCTATTCTCACAATGGCTCACAAATTGCACATGGGAGCCTGCCCACAAGTAGCACATGAGTGCAATAAGTTGTCTTACTCTCTGTCTTCCAGCAACTGGCAGTCGTGAACGTTAGAATTTAAAACTTTAGAATTGCAATCCAACTGATTGCAAAATTATATCCTACATAATAAATCCATTCCTTCAGCCAAAGTAATTTGATGTATTCTGGACATAGCACCTTGCTCAAGTTTTTGCCTTTTCAGCCAGCTTTTACAGAGGCACATGCTGACCTTCTGAAGTACAGACACTGGGCTCAGTTTTGATATTCCAGTTAGATCTTTGTCATTTAATTCTTTAAAGGCTCATTGCTCTGTTAACTCTGAAGATGGCGGCAGCAAATGACACAGTGGATTATTTTATGGTTTCAGTAATAAATCCATGGAACTCAGACATTTAATTAGGGTTTGCCACTGATTCTTGGATTGCTAGAATAAAGCAAAGGGAAAGAACTCTGGGGGACCCCAAACTACATTACAGCTAACATTCTCAAGTAGTTTCAGAACAAACTAAAAGATGCTTGTAAAGCAGACTTCATTCTCCCTACATCAACTATATATACTTACTACTGTTAAAAGGGATGTCAAATTTTGTGCAATCTTGAGCTTTTTTTCTTAATTTTGTGTAGCACATGGTGGATAGAAATAGCGCATAGCTGATACCTATATGCCCTCGTGAATTCTCCATCCCAGATGTGATCAGACAAGACTTTTTTCAACCATCCCTTTTAGAAAATGTGCCTGTTAAGCCACAAACATTTGATGTCTCATAACACCTCCCTAGCAACAAATGCTTACCATTGACTGGCTGCTGCCTGCCTAATTTTCTAGGGCCCGGATTAGTTGCTTGCCAGCAGCATTTCTTCCCATGCTGCAAATGGCTACATTGCCCCCTCTCAATGTGACTGAAGAGGAGGAATTACTGCTGGTCCTACGTTTTCCTGTCTGAGGAATATATAACTTTTTTGAAGCTTGGACATACAGAAAGGTGCGTCTGACATTCCTGAATGGCAACCCTTTAAGCGACCCTAGTCCGTATCAGGATGAGGAAGGGAAAACAGTATATGTAGATTCACATGGTGCCAGTTAGTCACATTAGTGGGTAAATTTAAAGCTGCAGTGCCAATGAGCAAAATTTTATCCCTTTGGGAATATTACATGTTTAAAAAAATGTATACATTAAACTAATATCATTACCTATCACCTGTTGCCTGAAATATTTAAAATCACAGTGCAGAACACTGTTACACTATAACAGACACAGCTTCAGCTATAATAATACCATCTGGCGGCCAATTAGCCCCTAATACAATTCATTCTTTGTGGAATTTTGTAAGTAAAACGTAAAACAGTCAAAGTAATTAATTGGCCTATTGGGGGAGAAAACTGCATGTCTGCGCTCTTTAAGTCTAGGGAAAAATGACTCTGTAAAAAATAAAAATAAAATAAAAAGAGCTGCAGTCAGGATTAAAAAAAACTAATGTGAGTTTAAATATTTATCTTACAGGCAAAATGTAAAAAAAATTGCTATTCTAGAATTCTACTCCAGAACAACAATCATTTATCTAATTCTCTGTGTATCTTACTTAAGACATTTCCACACTTACCTTTAAACAGGGTTAGCGAGGGGTCTAAAAGCCTCGCTTGCACGTTGATCTGGTATACGGGAGGCCCTGCCCCTTCCATCTATACTGGCCTTGCCCCTTCCATCTAAATATAGACTGGATTAGGCAGTCTGGGATACCAGTAGACCAGTGGGCTCGTGGCTGCTAAACCACAGAGTTGTGTGGAAGGCCTATAACTTGGTGTTCTGGTTGAGCAGGGTGACTCATTTGGGTGACACAACACAGAATGCCACCAAAATGGGTCCTCAGGGATTCCAAGGCCAGGAATTTTCATTCCTGGCATTAAAGCTTGCAAAGGCTGACCCTGAACCTTGTTAATATTAACTACATATTTACGTATCTATATAATAAGTAGCTTATTCTTGGTTTAACATGAAGCTACTCAAATTTTCAGTCAGTTTTATACATAAAAAAATGATGGACACAAAACAGAAAAACACACACCAAATGCTGAAGTTGAAGTAGCCGTATTCTTGCCTAAGACCAACTTTTTCTGCTATCAGATTTTATTTTATTTGCATTTTTATCCTATCCTATACGTGAAGGTCTCAGGGTGGATTATATCAGTAAAAGAAGGTATAAAATAGAAACACTAAAAACAAAACTGCCTGACAGAGAGTGGGGAAGCTGTTTCCTCAGCCAAAGGTCAGGGTGAATAAGTGCATCTTCACAGATTGCCTGAATCTTTGAAATGAAGGTGAATGCATAAACAAGCAGAAAAGGAGAGAAAAAAAAGACAGTGAACTGCTTATGAAAGCCCCCTTACTACATATGAGACTGAATGGGCACACAATATGGCAGCAAGTAGGCTTAAGAATTGATCGTGCAGCCAAGGTTACTGCAAAAAATGGAGTGATCTCTTTAAGAATAGTAAAGATAGGGAAGTGACCAAGACCAAGACTTTATTTAAGGATGTACCTCAAGTAATGGCCTTTCTCTTACCACCTCAGTTTTGTAAATCAAGTATTTGTGACTTCTTCTCTGTTCATAATCATTCAGTCTCTCCTTCCTACTCCCTCCAGCCTTATGTTTGTCCTTAAAGCAGAAATGTGTACGGTGCATTTTCCCGCATAATCTTGTATAATAAGCCTTCAGGGCTGAGCTATCCAAACTTTGCCTTATGCTGATGTTTCTCATGGTCAGTTCAGTCTAGCAAATCTGTATCTACCACTATAAGCTCAGTGGTTTCCTGAACATCTTCAGTTCAGGACTGACCAACTCCAGACCTCCTTTAGTTTTAACACTGAACTGAAATTAAGCAGGTCTGGAGTTGAGTCAGTTATGAAATAAAGATCTTCAGGAAACCACTAAGCTTCTATAGTGGAACAAAGGCAAAATATAAATGCAGCAAAATAAAAGAAAAAGCAACACTACTACCCCCAATCTGTATTATTTGGTGGGTACCACTGAGACACAAGAACCTGCATGGTTACTGTGAGGAATGCTCTCAAGGACAGTGTGTTTGCCAAGAGACATGATAAGAAGTCTTCAAAGAATAACTGGTCTAAACCAGTCAGCTATGGACTTTGTTTCTACTGCGCATGTCAGAGAAATCTGATATGTATTTCTTTTCCTACTTGGAAGGCGTTACCAGGAATATTGTAATTACCGGCCGGGTTTAGGTATATAGATTGTGTGCTGGAAGTGGGAGGTTCGAAGTTCATCTTGGTGGGGTTCTGGAAAGCGGACTTCCTATGCTGCAGCATGCAAAAGTAAAAGGAATCTTTTCTCTCTGACCCATCTGCTTATTAAGAAACTAATATGAGTAGCATCTGCTGATAGGGAGGCAGCATGTTTTCTGGAATTTTCCTAATAGTTACCACTATGCAGTTTTCTTGGCAAGCCTAGATAGCTCTAAGACAGGATTAAATAAATTCATAGTGGATAGGTATATCAGTGGCTACAAGAATGGATGTGTGGGCCCTGCCTCCAAGTTGGAAAGATCAGGCTATTTGCAAGGATTCAAAAGCAGGTGAAGTTTTTGCCTTTGTCTTCTGCTTGGGAATGTCCAAAAGCAATTGGAGGACCACTCTTCGACTGTAAGTACTAAGAAGAATTCTGTGAAGCTGAGTGATTGGAATGCTTAGTAAAGAGAAAATGCTTAATTTAGAAAAGAAGTGCCTTTGTGGTGAACAAAAAAGAAGACTCTTTTGATGGTATTTGGCCAATTTCCTGCATGGACTGTTCTAATTCTGCTTTGTAAAGTCCTCAGTTAATTTGGGGCACAGGATTTTTTTTTTAACAAAACAGCACCACCACAATATTTCATACTAAAAAGAATATTTATGCCATTTTATACAAATTGTCTCATTTCGTCACCTACATTTCCTTTTTGTGTTCTACGTCTCAGTGAATTCTCATCTCCCAATGCTACAGGCTATTAAACAGTGGAAGGAAAGCTCAGTTTAAGTGAAGAGAGGCAATGAAACAGGTAAAATCACACAAAAGAAAGTTAAATGGTTTGAGGCGCAGCTACAAGTCTTGCTGGAGGGGGCACCTCATACATGCATTACATTTCCACGGGGCTCTAAAAGAAGGATCCAAAACAAGCCGCAGAGTGAGGATTTCACATCTTTGAAAGAGCTGCTGCAACTTCATTTCTCAAGTTATCAAGTCCTGTGATCCACAAAGGAAGCACGCAGGCAAGCAAGCAAGCAGCCTTAAGTGGCTCAGAGTGTTGAATTCCTGTTCATGATTAGGAGCTGAAGGGTTGACTAGGGAAGTACCTCTAAGTCCTAGGATTTTTAAAAAACATGTTTGCTGCCTGAAGGTCTTATGAAAAATTAATGAAGCAGATGCAATTAATATCAGATATGCAGAACATTTAGCCTTTAGGTAGGGCTACTGTTCTACTATAGATTCACAAGTTTTTAAAAGTACTTTCCACTTTGTAATATTACCCCAAATCTCTTGTAGAACACTGATATTAAGAGTACATTCTACCTCCACATTTCAACAGTGCATCATCTCCCTTCCTCCCTTAGCTTCACCTCAGTTTTGTTATTTTTTAAAAGTGGCTATTTGCAAAATTGAAGTTAAGCAGAATTTCGGAACCAGAGCATAGCAGGCGTAAGACTGACAACTAACTACTTGAGTGCTTCTGATAGGAGTGTAAATGGGGGTCTTCAAAATCACAGCCTGCTGTTCATGTGTCTGCTGTCTCCCCCTGCAGTAGGGAACTTTGGCCCTGTCCAGATGGGGACGGGGGATACAGTGTCATTGCGGTGCTGCTGTGTTATGGTTACCCCATGTATCATACGCAAACCCACACAGTCTTACTTTTTCTTCCCTCAGTGCTACATACTATTGCTGGAAAACCAAACACTGCTTGTGATTTTTTGAGCAATAGCACTACTTCTTACTATCTAGATGGAGCAGCAGTCATTGCCCCATCCACAGTACAGCTTGGAAACTGAAACAGCTGACCAGGCATGTGTGGTGGTGGCAACTCACACATCCGGAAATCCCATGCCAGTCGAATGCCGGGATTGTGTGTCACAAAAATGTGTAAAGACAGCGTGGTGCAGCAATAAGCCACATAATTGCCTCCTACTGTGATATCTGGCCACTGTTTGGAGACAGCCTTCCATTCCTGGTTGAGGATGTTTCTTGGAATACGAGGAAATACCTTACGAAGTGGGACATTTCCTGTGTTCAAAGAAACAGGGGCAACCATGCTGCTTTGAAGAATGAAACACAGGCAAGGTGGTCATGTAGAAGTGCTGAAAAAGGCTGGTGATCTTTCCCATTCTGATCCAATTTGGGCCATGCCTGGTCAGTGTTGTGCCAATAAACCTACACTTATCCATCGCTGAAGTAAACCACTAAACTGTTTGGGACCTGGGATCTAAGTAGATATGATCAAGACTGTACTTTAAGAGAACATTATAAGAAAACTTGTTAAAAAAGAAATAAATACTAAATTTAGTAATGTCTAACAACTGAAAACGTCTGTGACTGACAAAGAAATGGGAGCAGGATATGGGAATACAGAAAATGAAAAAAGAAAGAGAATAATGAGTAATAAAAATAATTGTGTTAGAAGAGCCTTTAAATGATGTAACCAAAATTGATTAAATTAAGAATCAGTGTGAAATATCAAGGGGACAATGTAGGAAAAGATCAGCAAGTTGAAAAACACAGAAATAACAAAATGTTTGAGTACAAGAGACTATGCATAAGATAGAAAACACAAAAGAAAGCAAAAAGGCTCAGAACAATTGAGAAGAGGAAGAAAGTGCTGAGGAAATAATTTGAGGAAATGAAGAAATCAGAATGATGAGAAGAAAGCAAAATAAATAATCAAAATCAAATAAAGAAAAAAGGAAGTACTGTTCATAGGAACAAACCAACACACTCAACACACTTTCTCCCTCTCCTCAACTGTTCTGAGCCACATGCAGGCTTTCACGGGTTTTGTCTTTTACAGCTGCTTTGTAGCATTTTTAAGGCCTAGCACACAGTTTTACAACCTTTATAAAGACTGACACGCAGCTCTCAAAGGCTTCCCAGGCCTTTCTGGAGGCCACAGAGGTCTGCATGAAGCTGTAAAAATGCTAGTTCTCTACATCACAGGATGAGAGAACCCCAAGAGCGCTGACCAACCTTTTAAGGTGCTCTGAGCTGGCTTGGTGATGTTAAGACTTGGCTTGGTGGAAACGAACCCCTAGAAATTGGGTTAGTGTACAGCTCTATTCCAGACTCAAATCTACATGGTGTATCCCTATCTCTGCTCTTACCATAGCTATCAAGGGACAGGGAGGACCCTGGCCCAGGATATGCAACTTGTTCCAGGCTGGGAGATATTGCCACTGGAGTTGGACAGACCATCTGTACTGGCATGACATCATGGTCCAAGCTCACCCTAGCCCTGGCTGCTGACTCTGAGCCAATGCTGGAGCCAGCACTGGAGCTTTTTTGAAATTTCCAGAAGAGCCCTTTTCAGTAATGCATGACTTCCTGCAGCACCTTCTGGAATACTATCAAAAAGGGTCCCACATGGGCCTACTAGTTCACCTCTACTAGTTTCAAGGTCTACTGGTAGAATAGGATATGCCACCATTTTGAGCACCGTATCTTACTCTATGCTTCGTCCTGAGTGGAGAGAACATTCTGGGGGTGGGGCTCTTTTGTCTCACACTAACATGCAAAACAGAGTGGCCTAGACCCTTCTGTGGTTTGGGATACTACCCTATTGTCCCTGAAAAGGTTCAATGTTGACAAAGCCTCCAGATCAAAGCTTTTCCTCTCCTTCAGTACTAATCTGGTAGTTTGTTCTCAGTCAGGCAGGCAAAAGGTCTGGCCCCAGAAATTGATATTCAGGCTTCAGTATCTAGCCCTTTAAGCTGCAATTGAAACTAGTGAGGACAAGGACCCCTGCTAGAGGATCCAATCCATGGCATATATGGCACATAGGTGGCCCCTGCATGTGCCAGAGACATCAAAGAGAACTAAACTGTGAGCCAGTTTGGTCTAGTGGCTAGGGAGCCAGACTCTTATCTGGGAATACCGGGTTCGATTCCACCCTCCATGAAGTCAGCTGGGTGACCTTGGGCTAGTCACAGTTCTCTTCTGAGCTCTCACAGCCCCGCCTACCTTATGGGGTGTTCTGTTGTGGGGAGAAGAACAGAAGGTTTTCAGCCACTTTGAGTCCCCTTAAATGGGTGAGAAAAGCAGGGTAGAAAAGCCAACTCTTCTTCTTCTTCTTCTAAAGGGATCTGACAATCAAAGGAGCCATGCTAATTTCAGCGTCGAAACAGCTATACATATTACTCTTTTATTTGGACTAAGCCCCTTCTCCCCACAATTATGCAACACGTGTGTGCGTGCGCATGTGCGTGTGTTAAAGAAAGAAAAGAAAAGAATGGATAGATGACAGACAGACAAACTACTGGGCATGCTTATGCTATAAAAAGATAAAATAAGCCATTAAAAAAAAGAAAAAAGTCATAGGATGATAAGCACTGAAAAGTTGAGCATAGGTCTGTGTGTTTTTAAAATGTGTTAAAGATAGACTATATTCAATGTACCAGTACTGTGACATTAGAATGACCTGAAGCAGAAAAATTGTGAAAGGGGCAGAAGTCAGTTTTTCACTTTAAGTGTCCATTGTGTTCCAAGACAATATTACAATCAATTGACTGACAACACAAAAAATTTTCCTGGCAGAAGTAGAAGCCAGAGGAGATGTGTATATAGACTTTTTAAACTACTATATGACCACTTGAATTTCCCATGTCTACTGTAATATGCCAAACTAGGATAAATGAAGCAGACTTTTTATGATGCTTTGTTTGGAGGGAAAGGAATGAGTGCCGTTTCACAGGATGTTTTTACTCCTCCTAACCAACTATTTATCATAGAGTCATTGAATCATATTTCTAGGGTTCTCCATCCATTATGAGAAACGATAGCAGAAGAGGAATTTTAATTTACTTTCTCGGCATGACAACTGATGATTATGCATTCAGAAGTACATTTGTTGATCCAATATACTGGTCAATGCAAAATTGCCCTTTGAATAAATACGATCACTTTGGTATAGCACTCGGAAGGGACCAAAAGTGAAGCTGGAGCAAAAGGTATACTGATCATTCCTGCAGAGATCTATGTTCCTAAATGCAGCTCCCACATATTTCAAGAAGAAAGCTACTTTTTTGGATTTTCAACTATACTGTCAGATGAGATCTGTGGTGTTTTGAACGATAGTGTTCATTTTTTTTTAAAGATAAAATAGGCCCTTTCTGCACTTGACAAGTATATCCTGCACTAAGACACAATGTCTTGATCTGGGATAGGCAAACTCTCCTAAGGTGGGATGGCTACACAATATTGCATTTTAGGGCTGTGTTTCCCTACAGCATACAGTTTTGTACACTCAGCCTGAACTTGCACAGAGTAGCTGAGCTCATTTTCAGCTCCCCAACAGCTGTGTATGTGGCTGGCCATACTTTTTGCATCATTCACTAGCTGGTTTTTTTTTGGGGTGGGGTGGGGGCTTTTATTTTTTTCCCACTGTGACTAGCATATATGCAAGAAGGCATACCTCCCGTTTCTTGCACTTATACCCACTCTCTGTCCTGAGTGTGGCTATTTCGTTTTTATTATTGCAATTGTTTTCATTTCCTTTTCACTATTTCCACTTTATAGAAATAAAGCTTGTGTTGTGCTCTGTCTCATCAGTCACAGACCCCAATAACCTTCCTTCATTCTTCCTCGATGCCCTTTCTTGACAGAGAAATACTCATCATGGTGACCCAATCACATGTGATACCCAGGATAGATTACTGTGGGTCTACCCCTGAAGACAACCTATCAATATAATGATGCAGTTCAAATCTTACCAGAAAGTGATCCATTCAAGTCTCACAAGTTACCAGCATCTTCCTCTCTGCTTGGACTATATAACACAGATGTCTGAAATTTTATCACTGAAAATTGTTTCCATGCCACTTTGGCTCCATATTTAGTTTGTGGACTTTTATATACAGGTGGTTATCTGGACTAAGGTCATATGACTTCCCATTTTATCTGTTAAGCCAATTTTGAAGAAACACTGAGAACTCAATTTACTGTACTGTTAAGTAAATTATATCACTAGTTACTTTCTGCCTTGTACACATCAAAAATAATTTCTATTATTTAAAGTTCTATAAGACTTATCTTAACAAAATCATTACATGCTGCACACTAAGAGATCTTATGTAACACCAGATCTCAAAAGCAACATTTTGAAAATTAAAAGTATTCTCTCCTGAACTTTTCTCACAACGATTAGAATACTCTTTAGGGTTTAAAAGGTACAGATCAAGTGGCAAAAATGTTTTTCCCTACTGATCTTTTTTTTTATTTAAACACTTTCCATAATGGCTGCATTTTAAAAAGATATGTGAAAAATAAAATGTTAAATGGCTGGTAGGAGGCAGAACAAAATTGCTATACTTAATATGAACAGTAAGCACAGCTTCTGTAAATCCTTTCCTTCTGACTCAGAGCATGCCTTTCATAAGGTGTTGCTTCAATAAAATAAAAATCCCTATCGCCCACATAAAAAGAAGAGTGGAAAAACTTTTGTGGTACTTATTTTGTGGATCTTCAAATCATACAGCATTATTTTCTCTCTTCCTTTGAAGGACCCTTTATGCACCACTTTATAAATTCAGTAAAAGAGGAAAGATATTTGATATCCAAGGGCCTGTTTACACTTATCTGTTGGAGCAGTTCCACCTACTCGCGGTTGAGGTGTGTCCACATTTTGCCACTGCTGTTGCTCTGGAATGAGACAATCCCTCCCTGGAGCAACCTCCTAGTAAGGGACTACTAAAAAATGCTCCACAGTCTTCTCAGAAGCTGCCACGTTGCTCCTGGGTAGGTGGTTTCGCACCCTCTTCTTTGTGTGGTGCAGTGAGTGGATGTGGCTGCATGGCTGTGACTGCACAGTCACGCACAACTGGCAGATCACCATGGCAACATCTGACCATGCCCTGGATGCTGGTTTGACTTCACCATAGTGATGGTTGGCCCATTCACAGTGCACATGCTGTTGGCCAAGGCTAGTCCATGGCACACAGTGCAAATGGCTGCCACCTTACCTGACTGGTGAGTCTGGTGAATGCAGAAAGGCCCAGAGACCCAAGGCTATCCAGCTGGCCACCACCAACAGCTTCCATTCTTGCTTCAAAATAGGAATCTGAGGACTCCAGAGCCCTTGTGCTCTCTGGGGCTGATGGAATTTGAGGTCAAAACAACTGGAAATCCATAAACTTCTACCCTGAATATATTTCCTATAGCTTGAGAGGCTAAAGATGATGTTGTAACAGTATGGTTGAAGAATACGGTGGGGAACCATGAACTGTCATTGAGTTAACCACTGTTTTACATAGAGATTTCCAAACCAAGATATTACTGGCATAGTTTCTCAGATACTTCTGTGGAGGGAAGCCCAATCTACCCACAAACACCTTTTAAAAATGTCATTATAACATGCCACAAAGAATTAAAACACTGTTTTCTAATTGCTCACAGGTATCATAATCCTATTTCTTTCCTCAAGTACTAGTTTTGCCAGCTTTTAGTTATTTATTATTTTGGAACAGCAGCAAAGATTTGATGTCTCAGGTATTATATTTGGCACGTGTCTTGTTTTTCCTTAACAAGAAACCCAAAGAATTAAAACAAATTTCCCAGCTCTAAATGTTTGACACCTATGTCCCTAATGTTTCCATTCAGCCTCAATTAAAAACATGGAGAGAGCCATAAAACCCTACCCAAGCAAAGTTATACACTCTTAGGTTCCAATGTAATCTGCTGGGGAATTCACTTTGCAACAGTATAGATCCTTGCCTATTCTATTGTTGTATTTCAAGGGACAGTCCATTTAACAAGATGAATGTTAAAGTGGAAAAAGTTCTTTATGGTGGTTTAATTGTCCTCTTGACTATGTACACACCCTCTTTATCCTCCCACTTTTATGTTATTTCTGATTAAACAGTAAATTTGACTATTCTACTGCTCAAATTTAACTCCAGATCATTTATAAATAAGTAAAAAAACATCAGTCCCAGGGCAGAACCTTGAGAACCCCTCCCTTGTTACATCTCTCCATTGTGAGAAATGCTTATTTATTCCTATTCTCTGTTTTCATTTCCTTAGCCAGTTGCTTATACCCTAGAGGATCTATCATTTCTTCCATGACTGTTAAGCTTAAGGAGAAGTCATAAGAACATAAAAGGACCCCTGCTGGATCAAGCCACATCTCATCTAGTCCAGCATCCTTCTCATACAGTGGCCCACTAATTGCAGATGATAAAGGCAAAAGCTTGGGACTGCTCTTGATTCCTTGCAAATGGCCTTTAGGGGCATCCTGCCTGTCTCTCTAGCCTGGAGACAGTACTTAGGCCACTTTAATAGCCATTGATACACCTGTCCATGAATTTGTCTAATCCTTTCTTAAAGCTATCCAGACTGCTTAGTGCCATTGCCTCTTCTGGTAGAAAATTCCACAGCCTAATAACTCTCTGGGTGAAAAAATATTTCCCATAGATGGTCCTAACTGCCCTGCCCATCAGCTTACATAAGGACATAAGAGAACATAAGAAGAGTCTGCTGAGTCAGGCCAAAGGCCACCTTGTCCAGTATCCTGTCTCACACAGTGGCTCACAAACTGCTTATGGGCATCCCAAGAAGAAGACAAAATCACATACTCTTGACTCCCTGGAAATGTCCTTTAGAGGCATCCTGCCTGTCTCTCCAGCCTTGAGTGATATCTAGGCATCAATTCTAGTAGCCACTGATACACCTGTCATCCATGAATTTGTCTAACCCTTCCTTAAAGCTATCCAGGCTGGTTGCTGTTACCACCTTTTCTGGTAGTAAATTCCATAGATATTTTGGGTGAAAAAAAAAATCCCCCCTTTTGTCCTAACTCTCATATCCATAAGCTTCATAGTGTGCCCCTGGTTCCAGTGACGTGCAATAAAGAAAATATTTTTTTCTCTAGCTATCTTTTCTACACTGAGTATGATTTTATATACTTCAGTTAGGTCACCTCTTACATACCATTGTTTAAGCCCAAAGAAGCCTTGACATTGCAGCCTGATTTCCCAAGGGAGGTGTTCCAGCCCCTTGATCATTCTGGTTGCCCATTGATGATGGGCTTAATATCAAAAGCTTTTTGAAATTCTAATCAGAAATTACCCAGAGGGCACTTCTTTAAGTGTCTTCACTTACACCTTAAGACGATCAATGGATCATGCTTCCCCATGAAGAAAGGTTGTAGGCTAGAAAGGAGATGAATAAGAGGAGAAACAGTAGAAGTGTATAACATTTTGCATACTATTTTTCAGAATAGTAGAACCAGAGCTCACTGAATAAAACTGAATTCTGGATGAACCAGGACAGACAAAAAATATTTTTGTTGCTGCAGCTGTTATGTTGAATTGCACCAACTCTTAATGACTAAGCAGACACATCCATGTAGTTTCTTTGAAGATTCAGAAATGATCTGCCATTGCTGCCTTCTGCAAATGGAGTCAACCTAGTACTAATAGCATTTATAATACTATCTATTTGGTGATCACAGCAACCAGTAACTAAGATATATCAATGTTTCAAAAAATGATTTCCAGTTTCTGAGGACTAGGTCATGTATCACTCCAAACCATGGTTAAAGCTTCTTAACCATTAGTTCAGAGTGGCAGCTGATCTGAGTTTGTTTCACATAGTTAATTTACTTTAGGTCAGCTAACTACAATTCACTTGTAGTCAATAAACAAATATGAAAATATTATTTGGAATAGGATTTTAACGTTCATTATGGTAAAGTTCAGGACTTCAGGCTTAATTCTATTCTGCTTAATATTCCTGTCCCAGGCATACATATAGCCCAAAATATAAAGCAAGAATTATAGTAACATTACCATTATCATCTTAAATAAATAAAATAATCACAAACATAAAAAAAATATTCATCAGCAAGACTTGGGCCCTTTCTGCACTGGGCCTTATTCCAGATTATATTCCAGAATAGGTGCTCGCCATCTTCATGTTGGTACAGACTATGGCAAGCTCTGCCCAGACCCTACTATAGTCAGTAGTATATAGGTGGCAGAACCCTATTCAAGTATCCAGTGCAGTAAGGGCCTTAATCTTGCTAGGCTTTATATGTTTTATGTATTTAGGAAATTGTATGGCTTATGATGATATTTCAAGCTCTACCAGAATGTTTGTACCATCTAAGTGAAAGCAGAGAGAAGGGGAGATGCTTGTTATGAGAATCTTTCAGTTATGGAAGTCAGATCTCTAATTCTAGATACAATGACACTGATATTGCAGCATTATAATAAAGCACAAGTGAATGGCCATTCATGCTCAGGTTTAGGCAGCTGAGAAGTGTGGCTGGAGGTTTTCATGACACTGGAACAGTGCTGTGATTCCAGTTTCATGACATGATGTGGCCCTGCCCTACATTTTGAAAGCATTATAAGAACTTATCATGCAAATGGAGTTAGAATGGGTGAGATTAAGTTATTTGTTGCAGTATTTTTAAACATCTGTTACATTCAACAGAAGATTCTTATATATACATTTTATTTATTTATTTTTAACATGCTTTTCCTCTGTAAGCAAATTCTAGAACAGTGCAACCATGAACCAAATCAGCGATTAGATAGGTATTTTATCATGTTGTCTCATTGTATCTCCTCCTATTCTTTGGGTTTACTTGAAAAAAAAAACCGGATTATGTAACATAAGAGATTTCTTTGAATCCCTGTTAAATATGCAGAGGTATTTTTGCATAGTTTGTATGAACAGGGCTTACAAAATCCTAATAGTGAAAATGTGCACATGCTGAGGAATAACCTAGTTGCCTGGATTGCAGAGGCAAATCATCTTGACTTATTTATATTAATGTGCTATGCAAATGAGAATACAGAAAGAAATGGTCAGAATTTATGCTAAAGCTTTCTAAAGGCGTAACAGCATCCTACTAAGTATATATGTCAGCTTAATCTAATCCCCCTGCTTCCGACACATCCTGTGGTCTCAGCACGGTGCCTATAATGCTCTCATATGTTATGAGGGATTGCCTCAGAGAAGTTCACCATCAGGACTACATTTAGTTCAATAAAACTTTACATTTCATCTTAGGCTGACAGAAAACTATCTTTCTCACATTTGCATCACAAACCTTTAGCTTCTTCTGACATCAATAACATTGGCTATAATACTTGCTGGTAATCTGTTACAATGTACCAAGAGCACATATTTTCTCTTCTGCAAGAGGCTGCTCTAATTTACTCGGACTTGGCTAAATGAACACTGAAATTATTTGTGACAAAAGGGGGAAAATACATGCTTTTAATTAGCAGCTCATTTGAGATTTGCAGCAGAGTTTCCCTTTGCCCGCCCCTGATAACTTCAAGTTCTTCTATTAGTAAAGCATCTTTCTTTTGCTTTCCATCTCTGGGTTGCAGGAAAGAACTGCAGAAATTTGACTGTTTCGCCAAAAGTGGACCAAAATAATAAAATATTTTGTAATTTCAATCTTATGTCACAAATTTTAAGGGGGGAAGCTTAAATTAAATCAAATAATTAAAAATCCAATGCTTTGCTGCAAGACATAATTAATATGTTACTACTTCTATTCTTTTATTTCAGTTATAGTTCCTTGTGGAGAAAGAAAAGGAAATCGTTTGGTTCAGATGACTAGTATTGTCTGATCTGCCCCTATTTCTTGCTTTGTAGAACCCAAAACAGTGTTTGAAATTCTCATCGCTATAACGTTTAAAAAAGATGGCTGTAATGCAATGAAACCCCTAGCTGGAAACATTATAGTTAGAAAAAATGACTAAGGTTGTGATTATTAGACATAACAAAAGAGGCGCCTCAGAGTGACAGTATGTTCCCAAGTCTTTGCTAATCAACCGTTTCAGGGATGTGAACAATCCCATCTCAAACCTTCTCTAAGTCTAAGCCGGTTTAGAGGTGCCTCAGAAATACCTTTTTTTTTTTTTTTTGCTACACTAAATAAAGAGATTCCATGTGGATCACAGAAAGCTCCCTTAAATAGTTTTAATAAGAACTGTTTATGCTCCCAGTAGTCAATGTGGTGTCTTTCATAGGGAAAGGGGCTAAGGAAGAAGTAAGTTGAGTAGCAGCTTTCAAGCTTTTCATGCTGGGGTATTTCTCAGTACTACTGGGAAGTGCCACAAAATGAGTCTTTTGTATGCAAACTGTGTTTCATCACTGGGCTACACTGCTCTCCCTAAGGCAAATGAGTTCAGTCTTAAGTAACTTGACTGCTCTTCTGAATGTAGCATGTCACCACAATGAAATGAATAACAAAACATTTGAAAAACTATGATGTTGTGATGAGATTTAAGGTAGCTTCTGTAAGGTGGCTGTGAAGTGCTTTCAATGTGCAATGAGAGAACAGTGCCTCTATGACACTGTCCCTCACTGAGCAATGTACAGGAAGAGCATGGTATCTGGATCCCCCCCCTCCCACACCATGCTGCTGTAAGTGTTGTTATGGCAATGAAGCCACAGAATGGTTGAAAAAAAAACTCTTCAAACCATGCTCGCCACTGTCAATTTCAAGGACCAGTGTCTGAAATTGATAGTGCAACATGGAGGTGTGTGGACAGCAGCTTCTGCATTCAGAGTAGTGCTACAACTATTCCATGGCACTTAAGAACAGCTCATCTAGTTCAGCATCCCATCTCTCACAGTGATCCACCAACTGCTTCCAGGGATTCTCAAGCAGAAGACAAAGCTTGCCTGTCCCTCCAACCCAGAGATGGTAACTGGGCATCAATTCTAATCGTCATTACTGTCCTGCCAGCAACTGCATAGATTCCACTGGGCTCTACATCCATCGGCATACAAATGGGAAACATGATTTGGTCAGAGTAGAAGTGGGGCCAAAGAGGCACAGATATCTGCTGAATCTAACTCTTGTTGGATCATAACCCTATAGACAGGCTGTATCTGACTGTTACCATACTGACGACTGGCGTACTGTATCTGCTTGCACAACAGACATATAGTAGTCTTTCCTCAACCAATCTTATCCATAAAAGTGTTTGTGTGGGAATAATCCAATCCTTATCTCTCTGTTCAAAGCAGCAGGGATCATTAGAACACAGCATGCATCTCAAATGACAAGAAATTGGAGTCACAGCACTTCTTTTAATAGGCTGGTGTGATTTCTGGAGCAAGTATGACTTCAGCTCTCCAGCCCAAATTGTGGGACATGACAAGGGGAGGTACGATTCTTACTGTAGCCCCAGTTTGCAGTCTGAGCAACATCACCACATAAGTAATATCAAGATATAATTTTTATACTGGAAATTTCTAGGAGATTAAGTGGATGTTATTATTAAGAAAGGATGATGTGATCATTATGTGGCAGCAATCATTATGCTGCTAAATACTGCGTGGTATTTTTGCCAAATGACCAAGTTGCATTTCTCTAATTTGGCATTTGAACTTTGAAGGCATTTTATATATATTTCAATCTTCCTTTATTTCTTTTGCAAGCCACCCTGATACTGCAGCATAGGGTGGGTTATGAATAAAATAATTTATTTATTTCAGCTTCTTTATGGGTCAATTAAAATAGTGACTGTCATTTCCCACCCCTGGTTTTTCATTGGTCTCACCTATTCTTTAACTAAATAATTGCTCCTGAGTGTATACCATCAAAGTCATAGGGGTTTCAACTGCTTTAACAGGTAAATCTATTGTCTCTGGATATGCATTATATGGGTAGATAAAATTAAGCTTTCTTGTCATTTTTAAAGGCTCAGTATTACAGAGCTCAGTATTTGCATTCCTTTCGTGATTGGTGCATCCTATATTAACAAATTGTTTGTTGTGACACATTTTTTTAACTGGTACAGGGGAAAAACAAATTTATACAATAAATTTGCACACCAAATAATCCTTCTGTTTACCTTTCATACTTCACTTTTAATTTTTTAAAATAATTTTGTTGAAAAGAAAAATATTATACAGCCCTTGAAACTGACATCACAGAAGAGAATAAAGACGATACATGCATTTTGCAAGCTAGAAGCGCGTTCTATAAGCTCTGAGAAAAGCACTGCACAATAAATAATGTTCTGTCAGGCTATATGTTCTTTCCTTATTTTGTGCATTAGCTGTGCTTATTCTATGCCGCACTTTTATCACTTTCTATTTTTATATTTTAAATCTATTAAGCAAATGTCAAGTTGAATTTCCTTTGAATTGTGCTGCAGGTTAGGTTTAAAAAATAGGACAGCACAATCTTTGAGGGCTAACATTTATGTCAGCTAATTAATATGGATCAGTTGAATTTTGCAAGTACTGTATCTTTTTTAAAAAATGTTTGCGCATATCTGAGTCACCAATACAAGCCTGATTCCCTACCCACACAGACAACGATCAAAAAACTCCATTGATTTTGATAATAAGAAAATGAGATCTGCAGGCTTATTGTAGCCCTGACAAGTAGGTACATGATTCTTAGTATAGCAATGGATACAAAGTCAAGATGGATTCACCTTGGACCACATTCTCGATCTCCCAAAACTGCTACCACAAATGCAAGCTGAGGAATTCATGCATATAACACTGTAACTGGCAAGCATTTTTGTGCCTGGCTAATCCTTTTTCAGTTACTGCATTACATTTCATGCTCTCCTCTTGTCCAGCTCAATAGCTCCTTTTTTGTATAATATAATAAGGGAATAACTATTAGAATCAAGATAGCTGGCAATCTTAAATGGTTATACCTGCATGATGCCTTCTGGTACACTTTTTGGTCTGGTGTCACCTCCTGTAAAACTAATAAAGGGCCTGCCGGTTTGCACTTTGGCCACTATACTATGCCAGTGAAGATCAGACACAGAGGGAGCAATCACTACCTGAAGGTGCTGGTGTACTTCTAGACAGGACCACCAGCACTTCAAATCTGGATGACCCAGCCTGGACAGATTACAATGGCCATGGCAACATCCAGCTTTTACTAAATGGAACCATACCTAGTATGAGGTGAGCTTTTGTCTTGGTATTGCACATTTTGTGGGTCATCCTTGCAGAATGCTGGGCTATTCTTGACTTGACTTTGGTAATAAGGTAGGTGCTTGGGATCTTTTAAAAAAAGTTCTGAGTTTTAATATGTTTGGACTGGGGCTTGGTGAAGTTCAAGAGTTTGTGTGCATTGTGGGGAGTGGTGGGGTGGGTCACTTGTGTTTATGTTTGTGGGAAGCCTGGGTGCATGGCGGGTTTTGATTGCTTTTATGTATATTTGAGTACTTTTGACTTTGGCGTGTGCAGTGTATGCAGTGAAGTAGGTCATTTTGTGCGTGGTTTTTGTGGATGGTTTAGTCTGTTTGGGTGGGATTTTTCTTGCTAGCAGGTTTTGGTACTGAACCCCTATTTGTTATGTGCAAGGAGTGTATAGGCACTGTGCTTGGCAATGAATTGTTTCAGCACTGCAACCTTTGAAGAATCTGTGCCTTTATGTAAGTTAGCATCTATGTGTTCAGTACTGCAGCCTATGAAAAATCACTGTGTGTGGGCGGGTTGGCATCTTGCATGGTGTCTTGTGTATTTGGAACTGCATTCTGTGCAGGGGTATGGGTGGGCATCTCGACTGGCATTTTTGTGGTGGAGATTTCAGGGATGACATTTTTGTGTTTCTGAATTATGTTCATGGTTGATACTCTTACATGGGGCTGTGCTGTTCCCCTCCACAGCAGATGAGATCAGATCCTGTCCAAATACCAAGGCAACACATTACCTCTATATCTCTCAGTGGACCTCCTGTTTGTTTAGCAACCGAGGAAAAGTCAGCTGGGGTCGCAGCTGGTTGGGTCATTTATAGTTCTTATGGGCTGCGCCCCCTAGTGGTGGGTCTTGGAATAGCAAGAGGGATAACCCATGGGTATTCTGCTATCCGAGAACAGTGAATTTAACCTGAATTTACCACATTGGGTGGTGAAATGGGTCCTGCATTGGGTGAAGCGGGGCCACATTGTCCCAAGAGAACAGGTGAAAGCCAGGTGTCTTAGATTCCTTCCTGCTCCGCACCAGTAGTCAGTGCAGAAAGGGCCTAAAAGTCATAATAAAAATCTAATTTCTGACTTATTCCTTCAATTTCAGTCTGGCAGGGAAAAATCCAAGAGAGTAGGTATGCCGTAGACTATAAGATTTATGCCAAGTAAATGTCTCTCATGCCTGTTTTAATTAATTTATTTATTTGCAGTGACTGAGCCTTTGTTCAATGGAGAGTTCAGAAAAGCATTTCAGGCTAGTGCTGGCATATAGCATATCAGATTGGAAGAGAACAAAGTAAATGAAGGTTTTGATGCTGTATTTGATATTATTAAATCAAGTAATAAAGTTGCCTATTTAAATAATGGGGAGAAAGTTGACATCTAGGTTTGCCGAAGGATTTGTACACTGTATTCCTCTAAATGATGTGTCTCTTTTTTCAAGAACACGCAATGGAACAAAGGAAGGTATTTTGTGTACGTTCAGATTACTGGCTTGTTAAAGTCATAAGTCATCTAATCTAGTTTTACCTGCACACAGTGGAGATTGAAAGCCTTACTATATAAACATCCTTATCTAATAGGCCTTATCAGCATTAGATTCACACAGAACCAGAGGGGTAGCAATACTGGTGGGAACAAGGGATAATTTTAAATGTAAGGAGGTATATATGGATAAAATGATTTTTTTTGTTAGGGGAGAATAGTAGAATAAAGAGGTTATCTTGGCAAAGACGTGTATCCTGAACAACAGTCAAAGATTTTAAGGACCATGGGAAAGTTTATAGTAGGAAGTGTCTTACCGGCTGGTGATTTTAACATGGTTATAGATAGAAAATTAGCTAAAACCACTCTACAAAATGAGAGGAATAAGAATCATAAATGTAATTATATGAAGAATATAATATACAGGCAGGAGGTTGTGAGTTAAGAATGGAGAGAACAGAGGGTACACATATTACAAAAACAGATTTAGGAATTTGCCAAGGACTGATCACATTTTCTCATCTAAAGTTTCTGTATATGAATGTCAGGATGTGCAGATAGGTAGTAGATTGGTAGTAGTGTTTACAGCAAGAATCATGGATAAGGAAGTAAAAAGAGATCATATATAACAAAATTTAAAAATTGGACCAACACTGTAAAGAAAAGATAGTCAGTTAAAGGTAAAATTGAATGAGTTAAAAAGCAAATAAAGAAAGATGGTGACAGAAGAAAAATAAACAAGAAATAAATATGAAAGTGAAATTTTGGAATAAGGAAAATAAAGATGCCAAATGACTAACAAGTTATTTAAAATGGAGGAAAATGGTGATGAAAATGACACAGAATAATGATAGAAGTGTTAAGAAAAGGGGACTTACTTCTAATAATTAAGGAATTTTATGAGTGCCTTTATTAAGATAAAGAGGTGAATGAAAAATATATAAGAAATAGAAAAATTACACTAAGTAAAACAAAGAAGTTGTTTAAATGAATTTATACTATCAGAAGAAATGATTAAGCTGGCAAGTGAGTTACAGATTACTATGACTCCAAATCCAGATGGTTATTTGGCCTTATTTTATAGAGTTTATCTAAATGAGTTATTGAGCCAACTGAATAGGGTATTTGACTATACTTCTGGAAGAATGGAAAGAGTTTCTTATAATTACAGTAATTAAACCTGGAATCAGAACTGGACTACTGACCTATATCATTAAATAACCAAGATTATAAAATGTCAACTGCAAAAAACAAAACAAGACATTAGTTTTAGAAGAGGACTGATACAACTTTCTGTCAGGAAATTCTAGAACTGACACATTCAGTTAAAAAGAAAAAAAAAGATTCAATTTGGATTACAGTGGTACCTTGACATACGAGTTTAATTCGTTCCGTACCCTTGCTCTTATGTCAGATCGCTCGTATCTCAAAGCAATTTTCCCATTAATCCATTCCAGCTCCCAAAACACCACCTCAGTTGTTTTTGTTATGTACTGTACTGTATTTACATACTCGTATCTCAAATCTTGCTCTCATCTCAAAGCAAAATATCACTCGCTCGGCGGCTTGTATCTCAAAACACTTGTACGTTACTTCTTTCCCAACATAGATGGATCTTGCTGGCATGGTTGTCAGCAACAAAGGGCAACCCTCTATCATATGTTATGGGAATGTAGCAAAGTACAATTTTTTTTGGAAAAAAGTAGAACAGAAGATTAATGAAATCTTTAATTTACAGTTGAGATTAACTGGTAGAATGGCTTTAATGAATTTAGATCTTAATCAAATAGGAAGGGTGGAACAAAGAGATGTGGTTTCCAAAATTTTGGGCTGCTCGCAAGCAGTGGTGGCATTAGGATGGAAAGATGCTACAAAATGGACAATGGAAAATTGGTATTTAGGAATTATGGACCTGATTGCCTCTGAATTTCTAAATTGCAAAATAAATAATATGAACGACGCAATCAAGTTGAGAAATTGTAAAGATAGGTGGACGCGAGTAAAGGATTATATGAATACTAGACTGGGACTAAGCTGTTTAAAAGTCAAACTGCAATTAATATTTCAAATGTAACCAGTGATGCCAAAGTGTACAACAATGAGTAGGGGGGAGGGAAGGGGGAGGGGGGTAAAACAAAATAAAATGGTTTTGATGCTATAGTATAATTGGTAAGAGATATAACTTGTAATTGTGTTCAGAGAGAGTTCAAGTTTTGTATAGGACGGATAATGGAAATTTATATAACATTTTATATCTTAATAAAGCATTTAAACAAAAAAAAACAAAACACTTGTACGTCAGGGCACTTGTATGTCGAGGTACCACTGTAGTTGCAGAGGCCATGGGGACACTATCTGCACATTAATGCTGATCTATGAGGTCATGCCCACCTGCATGTATGCATCTGCAATAGAACCATAATCCCGATTAGGGTGACCCTGACTACGATCACCAATGGTCATTTTTAAACATGAATACCAGGCAGACTAGCGGGTCCCAATCCTAAACATGGCACATACTAGGGAGTGATTTCTGTGACACACTAAGTTGCATCCAGAAATGAGTCCCCCAGAGGCTCTGAGGCTAGAAACCTTTGTTCATAGCCCCTAGAGGCATCAATGCCCAGCCCACAAGCTGCACAGTTTGTTCAAATGATGCCTTTCTGTGGTCGAAATCAGCAAACCTGGCTATTCTAGATCCACTGATTCCAAGCATGAGCCTTTCAGTGCAGAAATTTAGTGCAGGCCCTAAATTTCAGTGCAGGCCCTAAATTTAATACTACACATTTGGATCTGAACAGAGACAAAGCTCCTCTGCACATTTTAATGCAATTATTTTATCTATGTGGAAAAAGTACACCGTATATGTATATGTATTTCTCTCTGCGTGTATGTATATATATAATTATTTACATCTTAATCTCAATCTTCTTGTGCATATATTTCTACAAATTTTGAGTTAACTTTCTAAATCTGACAATCTGAGTTTCATTCTATCCATGATTCTGCCATGTCTTTAAGATGCAGTGAGGCAATTTGTTACGTTTAGTGCAATATAGTTTGTGAGGCCTGACAAAAATATGTGGAGAAGGAAGAAACTTACCTATCTTCAGAATATCCATTTCAGTAATATTTTTCAGGTAGAAAGTTCTAAAGCCCAGAGGTGTTGTTTCAATGTTTCCTGGCATGTTCTCTACAGCTTGCTTAAACATTTCTACCATGTTACACAGAACTCTGTCTAAATTGATTGTAGATGTTGAAGTTGAAGTCATCACTAAGGATATGGAAATAGCTGCATTCCAAGCTGGACATGCTTGCACAACTTCACATTTAATTTGGCAGCTCTCCAGTGATCTCACCACAACAACCTTCTCTCTTTGCTGTGGATCATCTGCTACAGCAACAACATGCCATTCAATGGACGCAGCTCTTGGAAGGAAAGGGACCACAATCACAGACAGCTCCCCGCACGGTGCCAATACTTTATTATTTAGGTCTTCATCTTCTCCCTAGAAATTCAACAGATTACTTTGAATATAAGGAAGTCCAACACACACATAGACACACATATAGAAAAAAGCCTGCTTATCAAGGCTCAGTGCTTGACAGGCACAACGATGTAAACATGCTGCAAACACAAAAGAAAATAAGAACGTATGAAATACTCCAAACAATGAACAAGAACAGTTAATTCACAATTCATGTAAAAGGACATAATTTATGTATATATTATAACCCATTTTGTCCCTTCACACTTATCTATCTATATTTCTACCCTGCCTTATGCCCTATCGTTGAGTTTTCAGTGCAGGTTGCATTACGGAATTGCTCAAAATGGCTTACAACAAACGTAAAACCAACAATGCTCACATATCGTGGAGGCCATATGTGTTTTAAAAGACGTGTTAAAACTATTCCAAACAAATCACTAAACATTTGCTAGTTTTAGATCTGAAAAGGCAGAATAACCTCACTTGTGCATGCATGTAATGAGACCCAGTATGGTGGCTGTGTGCTGTGGGATCTGTGGGCAGCTGAGGAATGCAGGGGGGGGGGGCACTGACTATCAGCCAGTTACACAAATGCACTGAACTGAGAATAAAATCCATCATCAAGTGGTGTCCATTTTTACAATGAGTGGCTCCCCGTCTCCTGCCAGTTTGGGATGCATATTATTTGTTGAAACTTATTTTACACATCCCTGCATCAAAACCTCTGCTTTTAAATTTCTGTTCCATCCACCTTCTTTTTGCTCCTGTTTTTAAGAAAAATCACACACCAAGCAATGTCAATAACAGTGCGTGGTATTTCCTTTGTCTTCATGTGTACTAGTCATTCTTCTTTTTTTTTAATAAACCCATTTGCTTACATTGCAGTTCAGAATAGTAAATACTGTACATTGCCTGACCCCTGAATGGAAAAATAATTGCAAGTTAAAACAGTAATTTTATCTGAGGTCGATAAGGCCATAACACCCACTCTGCTTTCAATTCACATGCTCCATTTTCATCCACTCACTCTCGACTTCAAGAGAAAGAAATAATGACAGGTTGCAGGCACTTTATTTCAAAATTCACTCACAAAGTTATTGACAAGCATTCCCCCCCCCCCGCAAAAAGGGTCTGCTGTTTGACCCTCGTGAGCTGTTTACATGAAAAATGCACTTACATCTAGATTAACGATAGCAAAGCCTAATTCCACACCAAAACTTGTCGCAATTTCTTTAGCATGTCTGTGTTTGATATGGGAACAAAAATAGGGATAATTTGCCTCAAATTGCAGTCACTTCAGTCATAATAAAATCTCACTGAGTAGCAGTACTGTTTGCTTTCAGTACTTTCATTAGGTAAGCTGGGGCTGTTATTAAGGTACCAACACATAAATGTTATATTAGCACTTAACAGTAGTGCAGAATTCCCCCTCCAGGAGATGAATTCTAACCTTGTCAATATAATTCTGCTTCCAGGACTGCAAAACAGTTTGAATAGATGAATACTGGAGCTTAACAGTAGAGAAAAAAAGTCATGCTCATTCAGGCTTAAAGGCCACTTGGTTGGCCCAAGGTGCTGAGGTACTGTTTAGAAAATAAGTCTTAAAAAGCTGTCTCAGGTCAAGTCAAGCATTGAGACAAAACTTTCCTACTTTCTTGTACTTGTCTTAGATGGTTAAATCAATTACTTTGTATTTCTGCTTGCCTTCAACTGCCATTTAGAATATGGAAAGAAATGCACAAGAATTAGGCCAAGGCAAAAGTACAATTTCAAACTCAACAGATGATCATCATTCTAAGTGAAAGACCGTGCATCATGCGCCCACATACTCACGTAAGCTCACATTTTACAGAGGCCTCAACCTTTAAAGTATGGATTTGTGCGGTGGAGCTTCCAGGAATTCTTTCCCGCCCCAGTGTTGCAGAAACTATCAAATGGCCTCTAACTGATTTTTTTTTAAAAAGAAACAGCAAAAGGCTAGTTTCACAGAACAGAGATGTTAATCTTGTTAGATCTGGTTGAGGTTTATTCTGGAGATTGGCTATAGCTTGGTGGAAGAGTAAGCAGCCTGGAAAGTAGAGGGTGGGTGGTTCTGTCTCCTTCCTTCCCTGAGAACCAGGCAATGGCAAAGCACTTCTGTAACTTTGCCAAGAAAACTGCATAGAGGTGTTCATAGAACATTCAACAAGAAATCAAAACTGACTTGATGATACCCAACATATACAGTCTTTGCAACAGTAGAAGAAAGAACCAACCCATGTCTCAGGACGATTCTGCACTGGCTGGTATACTGGGCCAGCAAGAGGCCCAGAAGGTAGGCCCAGTGTGTGGAAGGGAAGCTTCTAACATGCTTGCTGGTCCAATATACTAGTTAATGCAGAATTGCTGTACGTATTCTGTTATGTTAAAACTACCAAGAGAATGTAGTACTATAAACTTCAGTAAGAAACTTGGAAAATGTCTACGTTTTTGAAAAGACAGTAATGGATGGTCACATGTAACTTATGGGGACACAAGATAAGCTCTGAATTTCCAAATTTTTATCACTGTTTTTAATATATGTGATATAGACGAATAAATTATTGAGAAATTGAAATAGTGATGACATTTGTGGAGTGCCAACAATCAATTCTTTCTGGTCTCATCCTTATTCAGTGGTCACTGGTCTTACACTGTCTTTAGACAATGGCATATTGAAGATATATTCAACTGAGAAAGTAGCCAAAGTTCATGATTTTACAATGAAATAAAATGGTAAATGTGACCTATTGAACCTAGAGGCTTTGTCCTCACAAACTGCATAGAGAAGCCTGATTCAGACTTTCAAGGCATCAATTCAAAGGTCTTTAATTGGATCTATTTCTCTCTCTCTATGCAGAATTGTTACATTGCAACATTCCTACAGAGAGGAGAAGATTCCTACTAAACTCCATTAATTGTGTGTTTCCTTGGTATATATAAGAGTTTTTAATAGAAAATTTGGGTTACAAATGAGATAGTGGTTTCAATTTAAATTGTCTATACATATAGCTGGGGCACATGTTCTGGCATATATACTGTACAAAATTAGACCTGAATGAATAGTAAGTTAATTTCTGAATTTGTGCTTGGAATTTAGAGCACTCTGTATGAGTGATCAACATTTTATATAAGGTTCCTTGAAATACAGCAAGTTATATGTTGTTATATATTATCTATGCCTCATATCTACCCCACACAGATTTGACGTTCTGCTAGATTTACCTCCATTGACTGGTTATTTAGTATCAATTTTATTAATTGTAATTGAGTACAACCAGAATCTGGTGGTAGTGGGGGAAGGAGGGAGCTTGTGTACCTGCTCAAAGTAAATAAAAAGAGTGCTTTTTATATAATGGTAGCATCCATCTGTACTCTTCCCATGAACAAAGTTTAACTTGTTTGTTTCTGTTTAAAATTTTGAATCTTTCCTGTTTGGGGGTGATTAGAACCAATCATTAACGGAGAGTCTCCAAAACTTTGTAATTACTAGGTTTATGATACATTTTTCGGTAGCATAACATTTCTGTACATAATGGTTCAACTATTTGAATCTTTCCTGTTTGGGAGTGCTTAGAACCAATCATTAACGGAGAGTCTCCAAAACTTTTGTAATTACTAGGTTTATGATACATTTTTCGGTAGCATAACATTTCTGTACATAATGGTTCAACTATTTGAATCTTTCCTGTTTGGGAGTGCTTAGAACCAATCATTAACGGAGAGTCTCCAAAACTTTTGTAATTACTAGGTTTATGATACATTTTTCAGTAGCGTAGCATCTCTGTACATAATGGTTCAACTATTTATATGGATAAAGGTTCAACTAACAGCAGTGTGAAGTGGAATGAAATCCTTGATTTCTTTTTTCTTATTTGTTTCTTTGCTTTGATTACACAATTGATGCTGTTAGCCAATCATTATCCCCCGACCTCCTTCCTTCTGCTTTCCAGTCATAGGGTTGTTCAGCTTTTGTTTCTTAGTGCATAATGGTAGTCCCATCTTTTGAAACTCCACGGCAAACGGGAGATAATATGTTCAATTATTTGAAGGGGAAAGAAGTCCAGATTGCACCACCAGCTCATGGATATAGAATACTCTTATTTCAGGCAAAATACACAATGTGGGCTATTTCTGACTCTTTAAGGAAACTAACCTATTTATTTATAAGAATGAATTAAATGTTTCAAGTAAGAGCCGTTCTTAAAGTCCCTGAAAATCTACCTCTCTTTGCAACTGTTCCTGAAAATTGAGAAAAGTAGCATAACTGGCTGCATAATAAAATAGATTATAGAAAAACAGCTGTCAAATTTATACAGACCAGTAGAGTAATGATTTTGTTTATCTTATGCATTTTATTTGGACAATTTAACTGTTCAAATTTTGCAGCTTCTCCCATTCTGAGGAATTGCTGTGCCCAGAGGAATATCCTGTTGAAGTTATCACTAGAACCAGTGAACACTTAATGAAGGAGGAGGAGGAAGAGGAGGGGGAGCAGTTGGCTTTTATACCCCACTTTTCTTGTCCTTTTAAGGGGACTCACAGCAGTTGACAAAGCTTTCTATTCTTCTCCCCAAAACAGACACCCTGTGAGGTAATGGGGCTGTGATAGCTCAGAAAGAGAGCTGTGAGCAGCCCATGTTCACCCAGCTGGATAGTGTGAAATTGAATCAGCATTAGGATCATGCACAAATTTTTTCTGGCATTCAATTAGAAACAAATTTCTAATGTTACGAATATTCATGCACATTCCTAACCAGCATACTAGATAAGAGCCCAGCGCTCTAAACACAAGACTGAACTGACTCAACTGTACTTATTTTAGATGGTTTTAACTATTGCTTTTTTCAGTGCTGATATGGAGAACCCCCCCCCCCAAATAACTGATTTCAAATTAATTTTGAACTAGTGAAAATGTAACTAATTATTGAGGATAAAGTTTTTTTATGATGTTCACAATACAATACATGCTTTGATATGTGATTTTCAGGCAGAGCTATCCACTGAAACAACAAAAACACCCAAGAGATGTATGTGGTCCAATGAAATAGCTATGAATAAGCTCACTTTTGTTTTCTTTTTCTAAGAGACTTTGATTTTTTTATCTGGTTTTCCTAGTGGAATCTCCACTGTATAAATGACAAACCTATTCTTGGTAGGATACTTTGTTCTGCAGCTTAAACTGGTATACTCTGTTATGCAGACAGTGTAAGGAAACTTTAAAATGTATAATTTATAAGCTCATTAATCTTGTCACTATCATAATCAAAAGTGCTACCGAGAATTTTTAAAAAGTGCAACTCCTTGAGGAAATATTATCTCTCACTTTTGTGATCCCTAGATTCTGCAATCCAGTATTCATTTTCTTTTAATCTGAAAAGGCCTAAATGATGTAGAATCTTCATTTCCTTGAGCAGAAAAAGGCAGAAAACACTATCAACCAAAATTTAGTCCTTGAAATAATTTAAAAATACAGCAGCTATAAGGGATTTAATGCTGACCATTGGGCTGCTAGGAAAAGATCAGGCTGGTGTACACAAAATGGCTGCCAAATTTGCCTTATATTGGAAACTACATAAAATTAACAAATTATACTTAGCATCATCTTACAAATATTAGGTATTTCATGCAGGCTCTTATTAGAACTATGGAAAGCGGTCCATGCTTCCAAGTTTCTCAAAGCATGTGGAATTTACAAAAAGCATGTGCAACAGTATAACTAATTATGAAAACATGTTATTTTAAACATATTATATATGAAAGAAGCCAAGTTATGACTTTGCATACACAGTAAAGCTATATGAGCAGTTCAGCCAGCCTGTCTTGATCTAGACTCTGAAGGCCTTTACAGTTTTTGACCAGGGTTCTTTTAGAGACTTGCCTACTTCCAGTGATGCTGCTACAAACGGGCCAGGCTTTCTATTTTGAACCACATGATATACTGCCCATACACCTATCAAGGTACAGGATATCCTCAGTATTTCATTTGTGGGCTACTTTAAAGAAGTCTAAACCTATAGCAAGAAAAGACATGTTTTTGTCTTTGTTTCAAAAGATGTTACAGTGATTTGTCAGATGGCTGGTTGCCCATTTACTAGCTCCACACATGTGGATTGGCTGAAGGAAAGACTGGACCCCACCCACCACAGCACAGTTAAGCCTCCTTTAGCTAATCCTCCGGCTCACACTTTGAGGAAGCGAAGATGGCCTGCAATGCCAGGACGGACTGAGTCCTTGTCAGTCCTCTAAAAACAGGACTCCAGGTTAAGACAGTCTAATGAAGGTAGGCTGGCTTGGAAAATGAATTAATAATGTGAACAACATGACCTTAGGATGATCTGAGTCAACCTAAAACAATTGTGTGATCATGGCCTTCAAGTTATGACACTGAGGAATCAGCAGATGCAAGAGACAGCTTCCTTGAACCTAGAGCTTTGCATATCTGGTGAGCATGTGGAACCTGAACCTGGTTTATGAGAGTTTGGAGAGGACGCCAGTATGGAGAGATCACACAGTTGGAGCTTTCTGAGGATGGGGCCCAGTCAGTTAGTTTTATCCTAGATCCATTGATGGCTTTTCTGTACTGGGACTTATTTTGGATTTTATCCCAAAATGAGGTCTGCCATGCACATGCTGGTGCAAACTGCAGCAGGTCCTCGGTGGGGCCTGCTGTAGTCTGCACCAGTATGTCTGGGATATAATCTGAAATAAGGGATATAATCTGGAAAACCGGCCAATGCAGAAAGGGCCTGACATGGTTGGGCAAGTTGCAGGAAGAAGGGCGGGGCTGCACATGTCTGCTTTAAGACAAGGACCTAGCTACTTCTCTACTTCTGACTGAGGCTAATTGCCGCACCTGGTTAGCCTGGTGTGGTTGAGTCTCAGATATATTAGGAAACTTCATGACTTCTCTGCTGGAAACTTTGGGGAACTTCCATCATTTTGCGTATGTTCATGAGGCACCTTTTATTGCATCATTTTAGGTGCCTGTTGTAAACAAATATGTTTACCCAGGTGTTCTGGGCATGAATGAATATCCCATCTAATTTTTAAGACAGTATTGTGTCTTGGTGTTCTGCTGTCCTTAACTGTTTCTAATCCAGTTTTGATTCTTTTCAGTATCTTAATGCTGTTATCTTTTTTACTTTATATTGCAAAAGATGAAGTGGCACATAAGTGTCTTAAACAAAGAAGCCACATTTCTAAATGGAACAAACTATTAAATATAAATCCACCCAAACAAAGACTGAAGCTGTGCACACAACTCTCACCAATCAAGATGTTCTACAGTGGGAGTTACCGCTGGCAGGATGTCCTGGGGACCATTGACACAGCCATGCCTGAATGAATGAGCCTTGGGGTACAAGAGAAATTGTGCAATGCAGCCAGTTTTCTGGTCCTTCATGACAGCTGGCTGCACCCTCTGTGGATGTCTCAGCATACTTGAAGCACCTCTGCCACTAACAAAGCTAACACGCTTGCATATAGGCATTTCCCCAATTTGCAGGAATGTAATCCACTCTCAAACCAGTGTGTGTTTGAATAGATCTGGGTAGTACAAATGAAGATTCCATTTTGGAGCGTGAGAAGACAGAGGTAACCCATCTGCTATCCACTGGTTATTCGTAATCTTGCTGGAATGCCACTGCTTGAACTCTGAAAAGCAGAGAAGCAGAAGGGAGCCATCTCACTCATTATGGCCTATAATCTCCCTTGTCGACAGTCTTACATATTTAAACAGCCTTTCATGCTATGATTCCTTTTAAGTATTCTCAGAGCTATAGAAATAATTTCAGAAGCAAAATATCTAAACAGTAAGCATAACAAAAATGAAACAGGTTATTAGCAGCAGGGAGCAGATGTGGTAAAACTCTTGCCAGTTCCTCTACCTTTCTTCCTCAGCAGGGACCTTCTATCAAGCTGTGAGTTAGTTCTAGAGTATAATGCAAGCTGCTGTTAACAGCAATTGCACCTTCCTGTACTGCAGCATTGTAGTAAGAATTCACTTTGATTTTTGATTTCTTTCTTTGTAATAATAATGTTTAAAATATTTCCTGCAGAGCTAAATGTAAAGTCAAGTTCTGTATGCCAGCTAAACATAAGGATATGAAAAAATATGAAATTGATAAGAAAATAATTGCCATATAGAAAGGCTATTTTTCATTCGTAACTATAGGTTCCTTAGACAAGATAAGAATAATGATTAAAGTTAAGATTCCTTGAAATACCTTTCAAACATGCATAATTCAATATATCTGTTACAATGTGGAGGGAAAAGATAACTATTTAAGGAACAAAGCCATAAATTGATAGCAATATAAAATAGAGGCAAATCAAGTCTGTCACATGGAATATGATCACAGACTATCAGTCTCGAAGTTTAATTCAGCAAGGTGCCAAAAATAAGCCCTTTTGGAGTGAGATGGTGGCACTGAGTTAAGGTGGTTTTAAGAGTAGAAAAAAAGTTTAGATGATAAAAAGCAGTTACTCTAATGAGAGTACTTAAATTTCATCCTCAAAATCTGTTATGGGTATAAATTGCAGTTTACATTTTGATTCTAAGTGGAAATTTCAGATTTTTACCTGAGAAAGTATTTGATAGCCTGTTTATAGTATTTGAAAAGCTAAATCTACTTTATACAATAAAAATCTTTACATTGAGGATTCCAATAGAAACACAGAAACATAGTTAACATATGTTATTACTAGGGTGAAGCCAAGCCATTTGCCACAAAATCTTGGGTCTGGTCACACAAGTGTTTTAGGTTGACCTGAGTCGGTCCCCAGGTCGTGTTACTCACATTAATTTTATCTAAGCCATATTCCAAGCTGTCCTACACCCGTTAGATCATCCTAAAATGTTTTTACAGGACTGACAAGGACTCAGGATGGCCTGGAATTCTAGGCTGACTTTTGCTTCCTCAGGTGTGAGTGGGGGGATGACCTAAAGGAGGCAGATCTGTGCTATGGTGGGTGGCACCCAGTATTTCCTTTAGGCCAATTGGCATGTGTGCAGTTTGTGAGGCACCTCCCCCTCTCATCAGTTCGATTCCTCCAGTATTTTTACACAAATTTATTTTTATTATTTTTAAAAAATTGCAAGAAGGAAAGCACATAAAAAAGGAAGGGGGCATGGAGGTGGGGGAGCAGACTTTTAAAAGTACTGCAAACACACGCCTCCTCTGAGTGACATGAACGGCATCCAATAGGAAACAAGATAAATTTGATGTAGCAAAAGGGATGAAGAGACAAGAGCTTCATGGAGGAAACCCAGACAGATCTCTACAGAAATGCGTGACCAAGGCAACTCAAAGCAGGGATAGCCTCTGGACGACCAATATTGATCCATGTCTGATCAGCACTGGTATGATCTGAATTTGACTTCACGAATAGGCCATTGTCTGACCAGTGCCCTTGTGTAAGTTCTTCCATGGTACCTATCCCAGAAAGTTTTAGAGCAAGGAGGAAAGATGCGTTCATGGATTTTAAAAATATTTTAAGCAAACCATTTTCTGGCAGTGGAGGCTGAAACCTACCCTAAAAGGTGTAACTGTTGAAAATATATATTTTTCTTTTGCAGAAGAGAGTGGTTCTACTCTAAAATAAGAGCAGGCAATAGAGTTTTAAATTTATGTTTCCTTCCTTCCTTCCTTCTTCCTTCCTTCCTTCCTTCCTTCCTTCCTTCCTTCCTTCCTTCCTTCCTTCCTTCCTTCCTTTCCTTCGGACCAAGGATGTCTTAGGTACAGATAAAAAAAAATGCAATTTGTGGAAAATGGGACTGATCTATATCTCTCTTGTTTTTAATCCCTGCAGCCAAATTGTGTATGGTATTGCCCTGATTTCTGTAGGCTTTCAAAAGTTGCAAAATAGTATTTTATAATCATAGTTTTTAAGCTACATAAGAAATTCAGGTATGTTTTGACTTGGCTGGAGCATAAAGGTACCCTGAATTAATGTATACTATATAAAGTAATGAAAAGATGATCATGATAAAGATCTGACAAATTCCTGGTGCAGAACAAAGGCCAACCACATTGGGGTATCCAGTTCCTTATCAACCCCCTGCTGGTTCCAAAGTTCACACCAGCGCTGGTGTGATGGGACTCCAAAAGCTGTGGGGGTCTGGAGAATGCATTGTGGCAGCACACCTTGCTGCACTGGTACAATGGGTCCTGTGGTATACCAGATCTACACCAGACCACGGAGGCATACCATCTGCACACTTCCATCATCCAGTATTCCCCTCCCTTAGAACACCAGTAGATTGAACCGGCCCACTATCTGAGCCTCCTGATTTGGGCTATGGCCCATCCTTTGTGGATGGTGCACTAGGAAGGGGCAGGGCCTCCATTAGACCACAGCAACATGCAGAATGGCAGCTCCTAGTCTACCAGCAGGCGTGGAATTCTCCAAAGAATAATTTGGGTGAGGACTAAAACTGTTTGGTCCCTTCAGGAGGCTGCTGAGGAATTTTACCATTATCAGAGGAGAAACAGTCTTTAGTGGATCTCTGTCCTTGAGACTGTTTGTGAATACCATGACATAATCATGTTTGTAATGTTATGCCTGTCTCTCAGAGCCATGATTTTGATATATAAAAAGAAAGCACCAAAGGAAGAACGGTAAAAAAAAAAAAATCAAGGTGCTAAAATTGGAATTGTCTCCAATAATCCCGACACATTTCTGCAAAAACTTTATCAAAGTGATGGCTATTTTGAAAGCAATATGTGTGACCAATTTCTGAGCACTTCCAAACATGTCCATGAGCTGACAGAGGAGATGCAAAGGAGATGGACCTGTTAACCTTGGGAAAGCTGAATTAATCAGTTTAAATCATCCTTGCAACCATCCTCTACCTAGAAGTGTTTTTTTGAATGCCGGTTCTTTTTTTCTTTTCTTACTGATGTTCTTTGTTGACTGTATTAACTTAAGAGTGCATTGATGACTGGGAAAAGGAACTACCGCATTTTTCATTTTCACACCCCTAGGAAGAAACTTTTGGTTGGAAGCCCTTGGTAGAATTCAGCAGAAGAACCAGTGTAGGAGACACAATATTTCCATACAGAAGGTTTCATGTACAATACTTGGGCAGCTCCATTTTATATAATCAGAGAGTGCACGATGGGGAAAGTCTTTGCCTAGGACCCAAGAAAGCGTTTGTCAGATCAAATAATAGTGGGCTAAACAGCCAAGGCTTCCGCTATGGGTAAGGCAGCTTCCTTTGTTCCTCAGAAGAAAGGTCCTGGAGAGATTATTAGCAACCTCTCATAATCACCAGCCTCCTGCCAAGGAGCAGATATACTCAAATGGGGTGCCAAAAATGCCTGCTAGGCTCAGTGGTTGCAACAAACAGCCCATGGTATCAAAGGCTGATGAAAGAGCTAATAGGCTCAGTGGTTTCCCATGTCAATCTCTAGGCACTGGCAGCCAACATTTTAATTGTTCAATTTCAGTTAGTGTAGACTGAGACATCTTAACTGATGACTTGCGTAATGAAGTGCTAAACATATTTAAATGCACAGTTTCTTGTGTTAACCACAATCCTCCCTCTTTTTAAAGGACTTGTACTAAAGTCCTGAATACTAAAAGCTGCTTATAATATTAACAGCCTACAATGACCAATATGCTGTTTCTGGAAGGTACCACAAGTTCTACAGCAAAGTGGAACTGCAGTTCCATGTCAGCTTCTGAGGGGAAGGTCTAGGGAACTTAATGGGGTTTACCACTGAGTAGAAGAGTATAGGATTGTGCTGTAAAGCAAATATATATTTATCTTTGCAGGCAAACCAAGACGCCCACAGCCATGAGAAAGAGAGATGCAGGGAGAAAGAAGCAGGAAGAAACAATCCTAAATCACAAATAGAGGTTTGACGGAGAGCTGCAAGAATGCACTGTGCAAGCCAAAAGCATTTATTCTGCTTCATGGATGAAGAAGAAAAATACAGAGTAGTTAAAGTGATTATTCACTGCTGAGCTGGCACACATGTTGCTGGGTCAGTAGCTGTCTCTGTGCGCTGTGTGAAAGTTTAAAGTAGCATTAAAACAGAACTACTTCACATTCAAGTCACTGTAAGTATCCATGCCTGAGTGAGGGGTGGAAAAAAGGCTCAAAATGGATTCTCAAAGGACCAGAAAGTAAAAACAAAAAAGCTAAAAAATATTCTCCCTCCTCAGAATGCCATGAAATTCGCTGAGATTGTCTTCCAAGTGAAAGCAGTTTCTGACTAGAGTGCCTAACATTTAATAGAAAAATAAGTAATGAACACAGATGCAAAATTAAGAAAGAAAGAAATGTAATGATGAGGGGGCTACTTTGCCTTTGGGCTTATGTTTTCATGGGTGACTAGTCCTGCCTATAGAACAGTTACAAGAAAAGAAAACTCATTTAAGTGCTTCTCCTGGTATAAGTCTCATGGAAGAATAAAATCAGACGTGCCATCCCACTACAGCAAACATTATGCAGGTGCTCTTTTATAAGTCTGAATCTACATGTAGGATATGGGGACAGCCCAGAGGATGTTTCCATCATATGCAGTTGCACACATTCTTCTCTAAGGCTGTGTTCAGACAGAATAAAAATGATACCTCAGGGAGACAGTGTGTGGCACACATATTCCTAAACCTTCTCTAATCCAGCTTTTCTAGCATGGAATTTCCAGGAGAGAGGATGGGGAAGTCTGGTGTGTGAATAGGGATGGGTGAAAAATGGTCATCAGCTTCATAATTCATACAAATACTGAAGGTTTGAAACTTCACATTCAAATAAAATATTAGCTATATTTGAAGACTGACCTTTGCATGCAGATTGAAAGCTTTTCTGCCTTTGTTTGAAGCTTCAGAGTGGATTCTGAACAGATTCAGAGGTGTGACTGGTGGTGATGGAGCTTCAAAGAGAATTCAGAGCCTTGCACATTTAAAGTGGCCCCATTCACACAAATGTGAAGGTCCACCCCATTCGCATCAATGCAAAGCACACAGAAAAAAATTGTGCACATCCCTATGTGTGAACCATGCCATACTGAAGACATCTCTGAGATGCCTCAGAGGTGCTTTTGGGAGGGGGAGGGGTATGTGACTGATCACGGTCTAAGACTTCCAGAGATCCAAGGAAAACTCTTGAGCCAGTTTGGTCTAGTGGTTAGGGAGCCAGATCCTTATCTGGAAGGACTGGGTTTGATTCTGCACAGCTTCATGACGCCAGCTGGGTGACTTTGGGCTAGTCAGAGCTCTCTTCTCACGGCTACACCCACCTCACAGGGTGTTCTGTTGTGGGGAGAAAAATAGATTTGTCAGCAGCCTTGAGTCCCCTTAAATGGGTGAGAAAAGCAGGGTAGGAAAGCCAACTCTTCTTCTTTTGGAAAGGTGGGACAAAGAAGGCTAATGATGCCTTTATGGCTATGAATTCAGTGAGGATGACCTGTTCTCCTTCTTGAAGCCAGAACTTGCTATTGCAATGTATGACATGAAATAATTTATAAATAAATAAATTATTTGGTTGCAAAAAGTAACTCAATAAGATGAGGTTATGTGTTGAATATCTGGTTTCAGGCAAATCTTTTGGGGGAGAAAAGAAGCTGTAAAACTGGGAAAGGAGGGAAAGGCCTGAGAAGGTGCAGGATGGGTGGCTAGCTAAGTCTTCTTCAAAGCAAAGAAACAGGTCTGAAAAATAAGGGGAAGAACTGAGGCCAAAAACAAAAACAAAAACAAAACACAATGCAAATATCTGGTTTTCCCTCAAACTAGCCAGGTGACTTTTCCCAACTGAGATTTTGTGGGTTCTTATAAGAACTATGGACTAAAGTGATGGGTTCCACTTTGCCTCTTAGCAGAATATAAACTGCAAATAGACAAATGTGAATCTGTTTGTGTCAATTCCCCATAATCAGGCTGCTGGAACTTGTAGTTTTCAATGTTTGAAGGTCCACAGTTAGTTCATTTTGAAGAAATATCATTGGACTGACATCAGACAAGTGAGCACTAGGGACTCCCACCTAATGGCTACTACAGCTTGAATGACTGATTGTTTTTCCTGATCCCATATTATATAAATAATGGAGAACAATATATATTTAGTATGATGACAAAACAAATAAAAATAATAAAAAAGTGATTAGACTAATAAAGCAGAAGAGCTTTTTGACTATACTTGCTATCTGTGAATAATCTAGAAAATGCCCACTGGGCAGAGAAGTGTGGGATACACCTTAAAGGAATACATAAATTATGCAAAGTAATCAGTAGGTGCTATTATATGAAGATTTTTATCACAGCAGGGAATTAAGTTCAATTATCCTTCCAACCCTATGACTTGATTAATACAAGCCTTTCTCAATATTGTTATGAACAGCTAATTATTTACCATCAGATATATTGTTGTTTTGATGTTTTGCTTTTTATGTTACACTTATATTTTAATTGAATCTTGTGTACTGCCCTGGGAAACTTTCTGGTTGAAGTATAGGTTAGGAATAAAATAAAATTCATTATTTCTTAAACATTACGGTAATGTTTATTCTGATTACCATAACTTTTATTATGGTTTTGTTCATATGGATAATTTTTAGATACTTGTGTATTTCAGTGACCTATCCCCCAATTCCCTTCTACCTATTCTCATTTTTCTCAGATTGTTTTTGGTCAATGTAGGGATATTAAATAATGTTAAGAGTAACAGTTAAGGTCAAGTATGCTATTTGTTATTTAGTAAACTACATTCAAATGCTCCAGTTTTCTAAGCATGACAGTCTCTTAGTACTTTTTGTGGTCCAGTATCAAAAGACATAATAACTCCAAAGACTCCACTATCTAAAGGTGATCTGTGTTAAATATTTACATCATTATTACCTCACAAGAATGCAAAAGCTTCACTTAATCCTGACTCAAGGGAAAGGAAATTTGCAAGGCAGAAGATGAAAGCCCACCTTTACTCTGCTGTTTCAAAATACTGAACGCTCTGTGTATGGTTCAGCAAGAAACCTGCCTTTTAAAAGCCTGAATCCATGAATGTTCACATTTCAACACAGAAAGCTTCAGTCAAAATACAGAAGAAGATAGTTACATCATGCCTATATTTATAAGGAATAAAGGAGAAAGATACAGCCAGAATGATTGGACTTACAGTATATAGTTTTATATTCATTTATAAACTACTTCTGTAAGTTTTATAAGAAATGGTATATGGATATTTTAAATGTGCAACAAAAAATAATTACAAAATAATGTAACCTAATATTTTCATGCATAAAGTGAGGCATGTTTATGACCTCCATATTATTCTGCTTGGATATTTTACCATTAAGGTTTGTGTGTGGTGGCTGGGTGGACTGTCCTTCATTGTGGTATGAATTTACTTGATTTGTTGTACATTTGGCCAGGAAAAACTCAAAGGGTGTGTTCCCACCTAGACGCCAACCCGAAGCAAACCCAGATTATGCTGATCCGGAGTAATCCGGATTCTGCTGCGGGTTAGGGGTGGAGGCCAGGAACATCACTGACCGTGCGTCGGGCTGTTCCCAAACAGAACCCGCAGGTGCCAGCCTCCTCCTCCTCAGCTTCCTTCCTTCCTTTTCCTTACCCCCATTTCAATGGGGGGAAAGAAAAGGCTTGGCTGTTGGCTGTCCTCCTTCGCTCGGGCTTTAAACCAAGTCAGCCTTTTCTTTCCCGCTGAAGGGGGGGGGGAGGGAAAAGGAAGGAAGGCAGCCAAGGAGGAGGCAGCTGGCAGCCGCTCACAGGTGTGCTTGTGTGCACCTGCAGGTTCTGTTTGGAAGGAAGGCTGAGGATGTTAGGAGGAGGAGGCTGTCAGCAGCCTTCCTTCTCCCTCCCCCCCCGCCTGTCACCTGACGATGCCGCATCCAAGAGAAGGACAGCCGGTGGCTGGGTAAGTGAGCGAGGGGGTGCACGGAGGGGAGGCCGCCCCTCGGATGTGGTGGCGTCAGGCATCAGGCGGGGGGGGGGGGAGGGAAAAGGAAGGAAGGCAGTCGCTGACAGACTCCTCCTCCTAATGTCCTTGGCTGCCTTCCTTCATTTTTCCCTCGGTTTAAAGCCGAGCGAAGAAGGTCAGCCGGCGGCCGGGCCACACCCCCTTACTCACTTACCTATTGAGATGGTCCGCCCTCGGAGACTTATGGAATCCGAGTGATTCCTGAATGCTCTGGGGGATTTTCCGGTTGGTATGTCTGGCGCTCCTGTTGAAGCCCTGGTTTCTCTCTGGAACCGAGAGATGAGCAGGGCTATTGACACGATCGCTCCCAAGTGCCCTCAGCATGCTTGTGGAGCCCGAAAAGCTCCTTGGTATTCTATGGAACTACGGGCTATGAAACAGGAAGGTCGACGGCTAGAGCGTAAATCCGGCTGTGAATCTGACCGAACACGGGTTAGAGCACACTATTGTGCCTACCATGTGGCAGTGACGGCGGCAAAAAAGAACTTTTTCTCCACCACCATTGCGTCCTCAAGTAGCCGTCCAGCAGAGCTTTTCAGAATAGTAAATGGCCTCAGAAAACCAAGCTCAAAGAAGCATGAGCCAGGGCCAAGCAATATCTGCTGTGACAATTTTGCAAAGCACTTTGAGGACAAAGTCGCCCAGATTCGTAGGGGATTGGATGTCACAATTGGACAGAGTCCAGACGGGCGTCCAGAGAACTGTCAGGTCCTGTTTGGTTGGATCAGTTTCAATTATTGCAGCCTGAGGATGTGGACAATCTGCTTGCAGGGGTGCGGCCGACGACATGCTCTCTGGATCCCTGCCCTTCATGGCTGATAAAGACTAGCCGAAAAGGTACGACCGGGTGGATCCAGGAGGTAGTGAATGCATCTCTGAGAGAGGGGGTGGTCCCATTGGCCCTGAAACAGACTGTGGTGCGCCCCCTCCTGAAGAGGGCCTCCCTGGATCCGGAAGACCTAAACAACTGTCGCCCAGTGGCCAACATACCTTTTCTAGGCAGGGTTCTGGACAGGGCTGTTGCTGTTCAACTGCAAGCATGCTTGGAAGAAGCTGATTATCTAGACCCATTTCAATCTGGTTTCAGACCCGGTCATGGCACGGAAACTGCTTTGGTCGCCCTGGTTGATGACCTTCTCTGGGAGAGAGACAGGGGGAATGCTACCCTGTTGGTTCTCCTGGACCTCTCAGTGGCTTTTGATACCATTGACCATGGTATCCTTTTGGAGAGACTACGGAGTTTAGGAGTGAGAGGCAATGCGTGGCACTGGTTCTGCTCCTATCTCCAGTATAGATCCCAGATAGTGGCTATGGGAGATACTGTTTCGACTCCCTGGGAACTCACCTGTGGGGTTCCTCAGGGATCGACCTTATCTCCCATGCTATTTAACATCTATATGAAGCTGTTGGGAGAGGTTATCAGGAGATTTGGAGTAAGGTGTCATCAGTATGCAGATGATACCCAGCTCTATCTCTCTGTACCATCTGAATCAGGAGAGGCGGTTGAAGTGCTTGACAGGTGTCTGGAGGCGGTAATGGGCTGGATGAGGGTGAATAAATTGAAACTGAATCCAGACAAGACAGAGCTGATGTGTGTTATAGGGCCTTGGGTCCGGGTAGTTGGGAGATACACTGTCCTTGATGGGGTTGCAATGCCCTGGAAGGGACAGGTCCGTAACCTGGGTGTACTCCTGGACTCCATGCTAACACTTGAAGCTCAGGTGGAGGCTGTGGCCAGGAGCGCCTACTCCCAACTACGGCTAGTCCGGCAACTGAACCCTCTTCTAAATAGAGACGACTTAGCCACAGTTATCCATGCTCTGGTAACCTCTAGATTGGACTACTGTAATGCACTCTACATGGGGCTGCCCTTGAAGACGGTTCGGAAGTTGCAGCTAGTGCAAAATGCATCCGCTAGAATGCTGACCAGAACAAATAATAATAATAATAATAATAATAATAATAATAATAATAATAATAATAATAATAATAATAATAATAATAATAATAATAATAATAATAATAATAATAATAATAATAATAATAATAAAAAAACAGAACACCTAGCCGGATGCACATCACGCTGGTCTTAAAAGAATTGCACTGGCTGCCAATTCGCTACCGAACCCAATTCAAGGTTTTGACTCTGACTTATAAGGCCCGAAATGACTTGGGCCCCAAATATCTAAAAGAACGCCTTCTCCCATATCAACCTGCCTGTGCCTTAAGATCAAGTGGTTAGGCCCTCCTGGTTGTCCCACCACCTTCAGTAGTGAGGTTGGTGGGCACCCGGGAGAGAGCGTTTTCTGTGATGGCCCCCAGACTATGGAATAGCCTCCCCCTCGAGGTGCATCATGCCCCTTCCTTATATATATTTAGGAGGGCGGTGAAGACGCACCTCTTTGCTCTGGCCTTTGGCTGAGCTGCTTATGCCCCCCCCCCCCCCCCAGTACAGACACTGTTATTTTAAACATATTGTATATTGTTTTACACTTTTGTGAATTTTTAATGTCTTTTAATGTATATTCTATTTTAATATGTTGTTACCCGCCCAGAGACCTTCGGGTATGGGGCAGGATAGAAATGTAAATAAATAAATAAATAAATACCTGGCCACCGGCTGTCCTTCTTCGCTCGGCTTTAATCTGAGTCAGCCAGAAAAAACCCTGTTGGAAAGTGCCAGTTTTCTTTCCCCTAGAAAATCTGGAGAAAGAAAACTGGCATGGGGACAGGGCTGGAAAATCTGGGGTGGATTCGAAGTATTGGGGGATTTAATGGAAACCCCCAATGCCGAATCCAAATCCACCCTGCATTTTAGCTCCTATGGGAACACGGCCAAAGAGCATAGTAGCTCATGCCCAAAGATGTGCACAGAGTACATACGGAAAAGGGTCACCCGCAGACTAGCACTGTCATTCTTTTATCCAATCTATTTTATCTATTTTTATAATGATTTTATTGTGACCTGCCCTGAGGACTTCTGGTATAGGGCAGGCCAGAAACAAACAAACAAACAAACAAACAGACAGACAGACAGACAGACAATCAATCAATCATCAGTAATGTAAGGAAAAGAGATTAACACAATTCATGCCATTGGGCCCTCTGCAGAAGAGAGACTGACCCAACTGATTGGTGTTGTTTGCACACAAGCTCTTGGGTCAGTCTACTACACAAGGAATCATGTGTGACTGCTTCAAGATAGTCTCCCATTAGGACAGGCTATGGTTCCATTTTCTTTATCAGGATCTGCATCATGGATGAGGTATTCTGCTGGGAGGCATACAGTAGTCTCCCTCCTGAGGTGTGTCAGGCACCTTCCCTATCTGTGTCCAGAAGAGTTGTGAAGACACAACTCTTTACCCTAACCCTAACCCTAAGTAAAGGTACAGCCAGACACTTCTATGGTTTTAATATGTTATGGTTTTAATATGTTCATTTTATATGGTATAACCCACCCAGAGACCTCCGGGTATAGGTCAGGATAAAAATTTAAATAAATAAATATATTTAAACAAATAAATACATTTTAATTCAAACTGCAACTGGATCATTTATAAACACGCACACTGGGGAAACATTACATAGAATATATTCAGGTTTCAGATATTTCAAAATTTTAAACAAATTTAGGCTGGATTAGCCTGGAGCTGTTTTGGTGGCAGGAAGGGCTCCAAAATACCACAGTCTCCACAGCCATGGACATTCCTAGCCACAGTTCACCTCAGGGATACATTTCAGAGGAACAATTTGGTGTGCCACTGAAATGCATCTCCTGTGAGTCTGCAACAGGGAGGCAGTCACCCTTCTGCACACCTCCTTCATCTGGTCTTGCCACCGAACTGAAAAAAGCAGTGTCCCATTCTGGGTGGCCATTTCAGTCACCTAGACGAGTACTCAATGCATCTGGAGTGGCCCAGGAAGGAGGCAGAGCCTCTCTCTTCTGCTCCAGCCTGCAGAAGAGAGGAACCTGAGGAGGACTAGATTCCAGGCTGGACTGTTCTGTAGGTAAAATTAACCACCACCACCACACCACACAGATTCTTACCACTCAAGACATCTTTTGCTACTTGCCCAATCCACCTGCCTGGAATTCAATATTTGTACTGGTTGCCAAGCATCACTGTTGGCATTTTGGGGCAAATGACAGATTTCCACATTCAACGTTCACCATGGTTTCTGAGAATGTCAGAAAGAAAGCTGTGTAAAACTAATGCTGGGGGTTTGACTAACTAAGGAGACATTATAGTCTTGTATCTCATTGTTCCATTTCTGCTGTGATGATAAGGATAGATGCTGCACGCCATCACTTTATTCAGTTTTTTTTTAATCAGCTGCTGGGGATGAGTAGGTAGCTAATTTGAACAGCAGCACATCTATTCCAGTGTAGGATTCCTGCTGGGAGCTCCTTACAAAATAGCCTCTGTGTGAGAAGCTCCACAGTGGCCTCAGAAAGCTTCTAGTAAGCGACATAATATGCCTCAGTGAATTAAAATGAACTCTTTCAAAATGAATACTTCCACCCATCAGTAATGCTATATGCCTCACCCAGAAGAAGTCGTCTGTATTAACCCCTGTGCTTTATTTTCTTCCAAATGGTCATTCCAGTGAATGAGTTAGCAAAAATTATGCATAAACTCCTAATACTGGATAATGATATTGTTCCAAAAAAGTTTCAGACTTTTTTTAAAAAAAAAGACTAAAAAATTCTACAGCTTGATTATTTCTTCCCACTGGTGTGATTACAGTAGCTCTTGAAGAATGATGGATCTATGACATATAGAGATATTTTTTTTTCAGCATGCTAGAAATGATGGAAGAAAAGTGGTTTGTCAGTATTTTTTTTCCAAAAGAGGTTTGGAGGCTTTTAAGTACTGATAAGTAAGAGTAAGGAAAATAAACAGGTTTCCCCCCCCCCCCAACTATTGTTCCATGTTGGGTATGTTTTGTTTCCATATGTCATGTTAGCTCAGAACTCTACCAACCCCCCTCCCAAAAACTTTAACATTCAAATATATTTAAGGCAGGTTGGTAAAAGGAATAGACTTGGTCATCGGAAATGTCTGCTTCAGACATCAGAACTCATCCAAATGAACTGTGAGGTTGAAGACAAGGCAGAGAAGTGGAATGAACTGAGTTTTAGAGATAAAGCCATAGAATCCAGAGTTCCCATCTATCATCTTTCTTTCACTTTAGCCCCAGGAACAAAACTTCATGTGATAGGCTATAACATATTTGGGAGGAGGACCAACGTTTAATCTTCCTTTAATGATTGCATTTGTTTCACAAACATTAAGCCTGACTCCAGATGGAGCGACAATCTTGTTTAGATTCTGCACTGCCTCTTGCCATTCCTGCCAAATGGCAGGGCAAATTCATAGGGTTGGCGTGGGTGCACTTGTCTGTTTGGATGCTTGATGGCTTGCTGCGTTCATCTGAGTATTTGCAGATAAAATATGTAGAAGTGTGTGACTGCTGACACAATTTCAGCCCCACACATGCGTAGGTCACTTCTAGATCAAAGACAGCAAGAGAAATTGTCCAGACAGATAAGCCCATATTGCTTTTTGGGGAAAACCTGCAGTGGGAGTTGATTTTTCCCCCATTAGCAATAATGCAGAGTTCCACCCCTTTTTCCCAGGGCTATGTTGGGATTGCAATGGATATATGTGAAAACACAGCCCTGGGATAATCCTAAATTTTAGGACCTGTATGGATGCAGCTTAAGTCAAGTAGCAATATTTTGCTTCAGCACCTGCAGGTTAAAGGCTGCTCTTGCTGTCCAGGGATAGTGACTGACTCAAGGTCTCCTCACACACAGCAACACCACGGGCAGCAGAAATTTTATTCCACACACAGAAAAGAAACATAATAAAGTCCTCACCAAAAACAACATGAACCAAGAAAAAAAGAAAACAATTTTAGAAATTTAAAGAAACTATAATACCCCCCCCCAACACACCAAACCTATATGGATATAGGCCAAGGTTGTTGTTTTTTTAATGCCCTTAGGTCTTGCACACACAGGGAGCGAGGAGTCTACTTGGCACTTAGTGCAGCCCATGTATATTGCAAGTCGCAGTCTGGTATTGGTTCCATAGACTATACATTAGTGCTCCAAGCCAATGATGACTTGGGATATGCTCAGTAGGTCCATACCAAACAGGAAAGTAGCAGTCCAAGGTGATTGTTGTGGCAATTGCCACAAGACACCTCCCAGAATGCACTGTGCACAGACTTCTCTCACCAGTCTAATATTCACAGTCAGTCAGTCAGTCATGCATCCTTCTTCATACCCTCACTCACACTGATTGATTACACTACAGTTTTTTCAGGATTGTAAAGAAATTTTCACAGCGTTCCATTAGGGCAAATCCCTCCCCCCTGCCCCCTATTTCTTCAAAAGCAAATGAGGACCTAAATCCATTTGAACTTAGTAAAGTTATGCCTGCCAGCCCCATGCAAGTGCCTGACAATTTTGGATGCTCTAGCTCAAGGTGACTTGAACAGCTGGCATTGCAACCAAGTTTGAGTTAGAATTCTAAAAACTGCCAGGTTCTGGAATCTTAAAGCCATAACGAATCTTCTGAATTAATTCACCTTGTTTCTGAACAACACAGTAGTTAATAGACAAGAGTCATGAATCTTCTAAACTCAGTAAATCCCACAAATTAAACTCATAGAGCTTATTTCCCCCCTTCTCTCCAAGGGACTGATCTACTGCCTACAAAATGATATTAAGAAATATTTTTCTTCTTGTGGACCGTTTAAGATCTAGAGGGAAGGCCTTCCTGGTTTTCCTGCCACCCTCAGTAGTAAAAGGAGTGGGCCCCAGGGAGAGGACCTTCTCAGTGATGGCCCCTAAGCTATGGAATAGTCTCCCTTTGAGGTGTGTTAGGCTCCTTCACTTTATATAGTTAGAAAGACAGTGAAGACGCATTTGTTGTTCGAGATGCCTATACTTAAAGTCTGCACATATTAAAGACTTATCTTTTTACTTAGGCATTCCCCGTGTGAAAGTTTGTTTCTTCCCAGGCCCACCAAGAGTTTTAACTTTTGTCATGTTTTGTAAATGGCTTTGAGATTTTTATAAAATGGAAAGCAGAATAAATATGGCTTAAATAAATAAATACAAACATACTGATAGCATCTGAGTTCCAGTATCCTGATGAATCCTCCCCATGGATTCATATAGATATTCAAAACGTGAGAGACAATGGAGTCTATGTGATTCTATAAACCTCAGAAGGATGATAATTTTACTAAGTGCTATAAGTCCAAATCTCATCAGCAAATTATACACCCAATACAATGTATTTACCACTACCAAAAGATTCTCAGCAACCCACTTTGAGGCAAAGACTTTAATCAGTCCCATCATTGTCAAGGAGATGATGAAGATCTAAGCTTAAGATCACCTTGGTATGGATCTTAAAATACCACAACACTGCTGAGCACCATTTGTACCTTAGCCAACTCTGACAGGAGTAGGTGTTACCCCATCAGCATCCCCATTCTGTCTCTCAAATCTAACCCTAAAACATAGTCATGGGCCAGCCATCAAGTAAAAAGGATGGTGGCTGAGGAGACTGGTTAGGAACTGTGCTGGATGCAGTGTTGACGTCTCCCCAGAGGTCTTTGGTAGCTGGAACCAAAGCAGGTGCAGATGATTTTGAAACAGGAGGTGTTAAGTCAAAGTCTAACAGGATATCGTGATACCCACGTTGCTGGATTTCAGCACTGGTGGTGGTGTGACATGACTGGAAACGGCAGGAGAGGAAGGTGGTGGGACAGGGGGACGACAGCAATCCTTGCTCCCCATTCCATCACACAGGACTAGTGATGGACTGAATATTTCAGGTGACAGAACTGGGTAAGCAATGGACTCCTCAGCACATCTGGTTAGGTCTTGGTAATGGTAAACAAGTGGTCTGTGATGCATTACTTATTACCTATGGCACTTCTTCCTGCTCACTGGCCTACCAAAAGCAGGGGGGAAGGAGAGAATAACAATTTTTTGCTGGTTTCCTTCTCTATGAAACCCCATGGGCCACATCAAAACCGTCTTTACATGCTTACTTAATCTTAACATTGACTATTCAAAAACTTACTTAGAATAAAATAAAATTGGTAGCAAGGATGAACTTTACAATATACCTTTGCAAGTTAGTGCAGAATTTGTAAAGTATGAAAAGAAGCTAGCCTACACTTCTCAATAAAGTAAATGGATATTTTATTTATTTATTTATTTAAAAAAAATAACACTACTTTTCAAAAAATTCTAGCTGGAATAGTTTGCTCTTTCAGGCTTCCTTAAGTTATTGCTTTGAAGAATTAAGACAAACTTTTTGATGAATATATCTTTCTATTAAGTAATTTTCTTTCTTAAAGCTGTGCACAGCCACTTATGAGCCAGAACATAACAGCTCAATCAAACCTTATTATATCAGTCTTCCTTGAACCACAGCAAAATGCACTGAGAATATTCTGATATTGCTTCAAGTTTTTTTTTAAACTTTATTTGCAAAGAAGGAAAAAAGAAAATTGATATCACAAATACCTTTTTGAGATCTCTTAATTTCTTCTGCCAAGTGCCTTGAGCAACAGAAGTATACTTGCTGTCAGTTATATAACAGATTGCCATAAGTACATGGTGGAGTTCAACATTTGGATTCATGGCTTTGAGGATTTTTTCAACATGGTTTAGAGAAACCAAAGCTTCTGCTTCCACACCAGCAGTTACAAGCTGCATAGTGCATGGCACTAATGCAATTTGGCCAGCACAGAAGAGAGTATCTTCAATCTAGAAGAAAGTAACAACACAAAAAGGCATTAAAAAGAGCTCAATTGTCCAAGTTGTTCCAAATGAATAAACAATTCAACACTAGCACAACTATTTAAAGAATAATAAATGTTTAAATACAGAAGGAAGTGTAGGATGTTCTATATAGGACAACCACTGGAGAACTACATGATGGAGAACTGCAAAAAAATATGTTAAATGTGATGAAGGAAAGAAAAAGGGGAAAGGTCCGACAAGGAATTATGAAAATAATCTCTGAACTGAATTTAATGGGGAACTGATGAAAAAAAGGCCAATACGGCTCGGGTGGTGGTGGTGTATAATGCAATAGTGTTACATGAGATGTAATGCAATTGATGGAATAATGTGAAAATTAATAAATATATAAAAGCCACAACAACAACAAAATATCCTTTAACTATTGTAAAACTCTGTTACAAAATCATCTCTAATTTGGGTACAAAAAGAAGGAAGTACACCAGTAAAGGTCATTTCTGACAAGGATTTACTTGCACCGTAAAATGTACAGCTCCTTCATAAGCTTGAACTTGAAAGTTAATACCTCGATGTCCAGATAAGCATAATCACTTTCAAACAAATCAGTTCTGAACAAGTAAGCCAAGAAATATGGAAATGTAACCTCTCACAATGTCACAATATTTTCAAGAAATCAATGGAAGGTGGCGGTGAGAGCTGGCTACAATTTCAGAAAATTTGTTTATAATCTGCTGATTTAAAACTTCAAAAAAATAGGAGAAAGGAGTGGTAATTAAATACATCGAAGACAGCAATATCTCTCTCCAGTATGAAACAAACATCCCTGAGTCAACAATTTTGGATTTTGTTTTGTTTTATTCAAAGATTGGGATGAGGGATGTGCACCAATATTTGTAAACATTCAAAATTCATATGAATTTGGTCAGATTTGGTCATTCAAATTCAAATCGAATGTGGGCACATTCGAAGATTGACATCTAAATTTGAATTGAATGCTTTGATATGTTTGTATGAATTATGTTTGGGGGAGGGAGGATTAGTTCAAAGGGGTGGTGAGTTTGCTGCCATTTGCAGTTTGGGAGGGAGGATTATGGAGTCCCAGGAGGTGGGGTGTTGGGCTCCAAACGCTTTTTGTGCCAAACTGAGAAAGGTGAGGCGATGTGAGGGGCAGAGAGGGCCTCCTCCATGGGCGCCATGGGGGGGAGGGGGGAACAGTGGGGGGAACAGGGAGGAGGCAGCGGGAGACTCCACAACCCCCCAGAAGAGGCAATTCGACCCCTAGGTTGAGAACCACTGTTATAGACTATGGAAAAAAATCCTGTTCTTTAGAAAACTGTATTGTAGGAGAGATGAGTATATAACTTTCAAAGACTTTGCAGTCCTAATTTGTTTCAGGCTAAGACTGCATTTATACACTTAGCATTGCAAATCATGTAACATTATGAACATTTTTTAGTTTTAATTTAAGTGAGCTATAGGCATTATATGAATTAATATGAACAAAAATGCATTTTTCTACTTTATCAAGTCTGTTCACAGAGGTACACCTGATAATGATAGTTGGTACATGGGAATCAGTTCTGTCACTATTAAAAACTGGTTTGAGTCAAGCATCTTACAAAGATGTTTGCTTTTGAAAGCAGCTCACAAGCTTAATTATTCAGTCAGAGTCAGGTGAACAGATAATAGAGGTATGAAATGTTTTTGTGAATTTTGTTATAAATTGGAACAAAACTTTACAAAGCTGCATTCATATGTCAGATACTGATTCCACTTATTCTGGAATAAAGCATGAACAATACATCAGTTATGAGAAGACCCACTACAGTGTTGCATTGCTTTGTTTTGCTGAAGGAACCACATTTTCATCTTTTCTCCTCTGCCTAAAGGAGGAGGGAAAATCCATCACATATATTTGTTCATGTTCACCCAAGGGGTGGATGGATGAAGATGAATTAACAATATGGCTTGAGAAAACACTGTCATGGTATCTTGGTGCCCTCTACTTACAAAACCAAACTTAATGGGGTTGCGGCAATTTTATTTACATAAAGCCAAACACTTAAAGAAAAGGTTGAAAAAAACTGAATTGTTCTAAGTCTGAGTGAACTTACACATTAGTTACAACCACTTAATGTTTCTTTTAATAAACCTTTTAAAGTGTGCACAAAAGAAGAATGCGCCCTTGCCATCCCGCTCCTAATCGGAGGCCTTGGTTTACACCAGGGTTGAGGAGGATGAAGCGGTTTGGACAACGGCTAGAGCGCAGGTGGCGGAAGACTCGTCTCTTATCTGACAGAACTCGCCATAGGAACTTTCTTTGTTGCTATCGGGAGGCAATACGTGCAGCTAAGAGAGCTTTCTCTTCTGCACGGATTGCGTCTGCAGAGTCTCGTCCAGCAGAGCTGTTTAAGGTGGTGAGGGAGATGACGCAGGTGCCCCCTGCGCCAAATCCCTTACTTAACCCGACTACGGCCTGCTGTGACGCATTCAATAATTTCTTTGCAGACAAAATCTCTCAGATAAGAGCCGACTTAGATGCCACCATTGAAACAGAGTCGATAGATGAGGCGTCCAGTGATCCCGCCGATGTAATTATACTAGATCAGTGGCAATCTGTGAGTACCGAGGACGTGGACAAGCTGCTTGGCAAGATGAGGAAGACGACTTGCCCTCTCGACCCTTGCCCATCATGGCTGGCCGTCCAGGGGGGGGATGCATTGATGAGATTCCTTACGGATATCATTGGTGCATCCTTCAGGGAAGGACACGTTCCATCTTGTTTAAAGGAAGCGGCTGTTAGGCCGCTTCTGAAAAAACCTTCCCTGGACCCCCTGGATATGAGAAATTATAGGCCTGTGTCACTCCTGCCATTTCTGAGCAAGGTGGTTGAGAGGGCGGTCGCTCTTCAGCTCCAAGCTGTCTTGGATGAAGCCGATTATCTAGACCCATTTCAAACCGGCTTTAGGACAGGCTTTGGGGTTGAGACTGCCATGGTTGCCTTGACCGACGATTTGCGTCTGAGCATCGACAGGGGTAGTGTGACCCTGTTGGTGCTTTTAGACCTCTCAGCGGCTTTCGATACTATAGATCACGGCATCCTCTTGGACCGCCTGAGGGGGTTAGGTATCGGGGGCACTGCTTTGCAGTGGTTCCGGTCCTTCCTCTCGGGTCGGTCCCAGAGGGTGCTGCTCGGGGACTGTAGCTCCAGTAAGAGGAACCTCACTTGTGGGGTTCCTCAGGGGGCTATTCTGTCCCCGATGTTATTTAACATCTATATGAAGCCGCTGGGTGAGATAATACGGAGTTATGGTGCTGGGTGCTATCAGTACGCTGATGACACCCAAATCTATTTCTCCATGTCTCGCTCGTCGGCCTCGAATTCCAATGGCATCTCTTCGCTCAATGAATGTCTTCAAGCGGTAATGAGCTGGATGAGGAAAAACAGATTGAAACTGAATCCAGACAAGACGGAGGTGCTCACAGTAGCGGCCCCGAAACCAAGAATTGGGTTGCAACTTCCAGTCCTGGATGGGGTCATGCTCTCCTCCAGTGACTGTGTTCGCAGTCTGGGGGTACTCCTTGACTCGTCGCTCCTGATGATAAATCAGGTAAATGCGACGGTCAGGAGCGCCTGCTATCAGCTTCGGCTGATACGCCAACTGCGCCCTTTCCTGGAAGTAAAGGACCTCGAAACTGTTGTGCACGCACTGGTAACCTCACGCCTGGACTTCTGTAATGCGCTCTACCTGGGGCTACCCCTGTACTTGGTTCGGAAGCTTCAGCTGGTACAAAATATGGCAGCCAGGCTTGTTTCTGGTACATCTAGGAGGGACCACATTACTCCGGTTCTTAGGTCCTTACACTGGCTGCCTATTAGCTTCCGGTCCCGGTACAAGGTGTTGGTTATTACCTTTAAAGCCCTAAATGGCTTGGGTCCAAGCTATCTCAGGGACCGCCTTCTCCCATACAATCCTCCCCGCGCTCTCCGCTCCTCTGGGAGGAATTTACTGCAGCCTGTAAAATCCAGGCTTGCGGCGACCTCCCAGAGGGCATTCTCTGCTGTCGCCCCCAAACTCTGGAACGACCTGCCGGATGAGATCCGTCAGTTGACATCACTTGACAGCTTTAAAAAAGCTGTCAAGACGGCTCTCTTCCGGCAGGCCTTTCCAGATTAATTTTCCCTAGATAAACCATCCCAGCTCGGGCTTCCTGACCCCCTCATTCCCCTCGTGGACCCATAATAAATGTTGGTTGAGGAGCTCCGGAGGGATATTAGGGCTGTTGGCCCATTTAATTATGTTTTATATTTTGTCTTATATTTTTGATACTGTATTTTAATTTGTCATATTGTTTAATACTTTTTAAGGGGGGGGAGGGACCATAATGTTTTATTCTTATATGATGTTTTTATATTTATTGTTGTCAACCGCCCGGATTGGTTCGCCACAGGGCGGTATACAAATAAATATTATTATTATTATTATTACAATAAATGAACTGCTGTAGAGACTGAAGTGTTAGATTGTTTAAGAAATGTTGCATTACAACATCTTAGATAACATAGCAACAGTAAAATTGAAGAGGACAGCAGATATCATGAAAGATTTCTGAGTACTAAAGATTAATAAATCTTATTATCTTTCTTTAATTCATTTTCTCATATATGTAGCTAATCTTAGCAACAACAATAGATTAGAAGCAATGTGACATAAGTAGAACTATTTTGAAGCAAGAGATATGACATAAAGAGGGGGGAAATCCCAAATATTTCTTATCAAATTATAGATTCGTCTTATAAATTGGTGCATTTTAAATGGTGCAAAATATGCTCATTCTCATGAGTTAAGGCATATCTTAACAGAGTTAAAGTAGGCTTTAAAATGAACATACTATTTCTTCCCCAATAGTAGAAAGTTATGATTGTGCAAGCCAAGCTATGTTGCTTACTGCAACAGTTAAACAACAGGACATATCTATTGCTATTTCAAAAGAGGAAGCACAAATGAAATCTTAAGGCAAACTACATACGTGATAAACTTCTAGAACATATACAGTATAGGGTGTTTTTCCACTGTCAAAAGTACTCAGTTTTGCACCCATTTAGGACCCATTTGGGTGTGAGCTGGATGACCCCATTTCCACTATGGCACCCATTTGGGACCCGATTGTTTCCACTGCCATTGGGGAAATCTGGATCTAATGGGTACATTTTGGCCTTTAATCAGGATTTTCTGTAGACCCCTTTAATGGGGTTCTACAATGGGGTCTTCTCCCAGAAAATCCGGATTAAAGGGAGCCTGTTTCCAATGGAAACAGGCAATGGGGTCTAAAGGAGGCTAGGGGGAGGGGATGCACCTTTGGGACCCCCCCCCCAACAATGGCTTCAAAGTCACTTCGAAATCACTTCAAAGTTGCTTCAAAGACTGCACCCCCCTGCCCCCCAAAACATCTGGGGTAATGGACTGACCCCTTGTGGGTCGATCTGGATTCCCCAGATGGGTGCAAAGCTGTTTCCACAGCAGGGGTGTTAGCACCCATTCCTAATGGGTGCTACACCTCCTGTGGAAACACATTGGGTGCTTCCCTTAACCCGGATCTACTAGATCTGGATTAAGAAATGTACCCATTCCTTAGATCTGGATCTTCTTAGATCCAGATCTAAGGACTGCAGTGGAAAAATACCCATAAATAGAAGAATAACCAAGATTTATAACTGTGTTGCTTAGGACTGGGTTATAATTCACAACAGAGCACACAAGAAAACTCACACTATATTGGTCTGCATCTTGACCAGTTAAGTAGTCTTGACAATTTAAATTACAGTGATGGCTGCATATTTATGCTCGTAAAATCCAAATTTCCTTAGCATGTCTGCACTATTCTGTGTGCAGGAAACAAAGATACTTACGCTGTAAGTGGTCTTCCTCTTCCCAGTGTCTAATATTATGGAACAGCCTTAGTTATGAATTTCCCCAAGCCCACAGCTGGTAACAAAGAAAGGCAAATGTGGATGGAGAAAGCATTAAGGATGCACTTTATTGTTGCCAGTAAGAGGTGCAGGCAACATTGTTCTTTTTGGTGTCAGCCACGCGGTGTCAGCCACGTGTCAGCCAACACATCTGTCTTAACCAAAAATACTATTTTTATTTTACTTAATGAGCTCATATCCTCTCCCCCCCAATTGTTCAAGAACAAGATGCAAGAGCAATAAAAATGACATAAAATTTAGAACATTTAAAAAGGAAATATAAAAATTGATAACAAATATTCTTTTTTAAAAAGAAGTAAATCAAAACAACATGAGGTGAACACATTAAAGTGAATTGTAGAATGAAACAGTCCTACGAAGTATTATGAAAGATCAGTTTTAGGAATGAGCTGCATTAAATAAAAGAATCAGAAATGGAATTAAAATTTAGATGCTTTCCCTTATGGAAAATAAAAAATCCTGATCTCAAACCACAAGAGACTTTTAAAAGGTCATAGTCAATGCCTTTAACTGTGTGTTTTACAGACCAACCAGCCTAGCTTAAATTGGTGCTTGGTGTGTAAAATTATTTGCAGAATTATTTGTGAGAGGGTTTCCCCCCACTCTTCTTTTTAACCCAAACTGATGTCCTCAAAGACATGGCAATCAAATTATGTGACAAACCCATATGCAACTCCAAATCTGCCTGTGTCTCACAGAAGACGCCCACATGTAGCTACTGGAAGAGCATGTTACAATATTTGGCAATCAAATGCTATGATTAGCAGCTGAAGAGGGGGAGGAAGCTATGAAGAAATATAATAGATCAACTGACACTCATCAAATATATTTTTAAATTGTTTAAGATGTCTAAAATATTGTTTTGCCATGCTATATATAACCAAAAAATTGGAAGAAAACAAGAATGTAATTAATATTTTTGTTAACATGAACAAATGGTCTTGGGCAGGAAGAAGAAGCAAGCTATTTAAAAATATGTGCCACTGAACAAGGGAGTCCAGCCAGCTATCAAGTGGCATATTGACAAGATGAGCAACAAATCCAGAAAGCAATTACTGAGGAGGTGATAATTTTATTTCTTAAGAAGGACTTATTCCACTGTTAACTATCAGGCAAGGCAAATTCCTAGTGCAGGTCATTTCTATCATTCCCCTAAAAAAACACTTCCTGTTTGACTTCAATTTTGTATGTTCTTCCCCACCAAATAGTAATTATCAGATAGAAAGAGCTGTTCAACCAGTTCATTTCCTCCATTCTTGAACAGATTGTTTGAGACATAACATGAATACTAATTACTGATAAAATATCTGTCAGTGTTTTGAAATATGTACCAAGATAACACCATCTTAAAAGTCCTGTAGATACTTCTGGTAAAATTAACCCATATAGTTATCTTTTTTTGAAGGTCAAAACAAATTTCAGAGTACCTTGAGGAGCACTGGCAATGACTTTGACTCCAAATCTAGGGTAGCCGCCTTCCATTTTGAAACACTCTAATGGCTTATGTGTTTACTTTTAAGACAGCAAACCAAAGTAGTAGGTAATGGAGTAGTTTAGGTGAGAAAATTCTTCCTTGGAGTAAGAAATATGGGTCAAAGTATCTCATTATGCCAGCTTAAATTTGGGGTTACTTGCTAGTGACAGCCATTTTACAAAACCAACTTTTCAAAAATAAATGAATTTGTCATCTTTCAGTTCTGTTTAGAATCAACAAATACTCCATCGTGCTTATATAGTGAAGCAGGGGGGGCTCAAACAACTATCCACCAGATGTTGCAGGACTACAGCTCTCATGGTTAGTGGGCAAGGAGCATCTTAAGAGGCATAAAAGGATTTAACAGTTCTGATGGCTGATGCACGGGCATACCTGAAGAGGCTCAGCTCATGGTTATTTGCTGTTAACCTCTGATGTGTGTTAAATATATCAATAAGCACAGCAAACCAAGCTTGGTACTGACCCAGAAGAAAGGATGTTTACATCATTTTACCACTAAGTTTGCTACTTAACACACTTTGGAAGCAAGTGGCAAACCTTAGCAGTTGCTTCTCACATGTTGACTATCAGAGTCAGCAAGTCATAAGAGTTGAGGTCTTACAACATGTAGTGGACTGTAGTTCTTATTTATTTATATATATACACACTGCCTTTCCAAAAATAAATTTATGCCCAAGGCGGTTTACAACAAATGGAAAAAAAGAGATAAAATACAAATACAATAAAAAAAATATGGCAAATAAATATAAACATTGTTCTAGAGGTCCTAAACTGGGGCATCTCATTTTAAGGTTGATAGTATTATTAAGGACCTGGGAAAATGTCCTATCAAGATGTATTGGTAGAACTAGTGCCATGGACTCTTAATAGTTTAGAAGATGAACTGGAACAGAAGCCTCCGCAAGAACCCAGTCCCAGTCAAGCTTTCGTGGCCACATTCCACCAAGGCCCTGGTCACACCTTTAGTTTAGGATGACTTCAGGTTGTCCTCAGATCACGTTACTCACATTATTTTTTTTGTTTGTTTTCCAAGATGGCCTACCCTTGTTAGATTGTTCTAACTGGAACAATCTTTTTCAGAGGACTCGGCCTGTCCTGGCATTCTAGGCCGTATTCACTTCCTCAGTTTGAGCAGGGGAACAGGATAAATGAGATTTGATGCAGCAAAAGGGGTGGAGAGCCAAGGATTCCACGGAGGAGGCTCAGGTCGACTGTAGAGAAAGGTATGGGCTCAGAGTGAGGACAACCTAAGGACGACCTATAACGATCTACAGGTAAAGGGAATTGGTATGACTTCAGTATGAATTGTTAAGAGGACATCCTGACTTGTATAGGGGTGAGCAGGAGCCAAGAAAGAAGAGGAGGAGGAGGAGGTCAAAGGCATTTCAGCTCAAGAATGCCAAAGGGATACAATTAAAGAACACAGAGAAACAAGCCATAGGAGAAAAAGGCACATTTGAGATTCTGATTAAGACCAGCTTAAGCAAAGCATTCTGAATTTAAGAAGGGGAGCCATTAGCTGTTCTCTGCTGTTGGCATTTTTGCTGATCATTTCCCTGTCTTGAGTCTCTTTCTTCCAAACCCTCAGTTGGTTGTTCTTGACTATAGACTCAGCACCATCTCAGACCACAAATCTAGGAACATAAGAACATAAGAGGAGCCCTGCTGGATCAGGCCACAGCTCATCTAGTCCAGCGTTCTGTTGCACACAGTGGTCCACCAAATGCCCATGGGCATCTCAAGCAGAGACAAGGGCAAACCTTCTCCTGCTCTCGAATCCCAGCAAATGGCCTTAGAAGCTAGATGCTTCCATATTTGGCTTAGAAGTGCCTGGCTTTCTAATCCAGTATCTGATAAGCAGAATTCTTTGCAAACACGAAAACTATATGTTAGCCTTGAGAAGAGAAGGTGATGGGAGGAAATTATGGTTCGCCACTTTGGGGGTATCCAATGACTTTTGTTCAACATCTGGCAGTCATTTGGCCAGCTGGTCATTTGGCAGTCACCTGGCAGGAGTTATATCCATGCAACATGGCTCATCAGTGAAAAGAAACCCACACAAACTAGGCATAAATTGCCACCCCCAGCTGCCCCATGCCAACTTAGGCTTTACTAGTTTGGCAAGCCTCTGGGAAGGCCAATGTATGTCTAGGTTGGCCCTAGCACAGAGGCGGATTCTTTATACAGAATCTTCCAGTTCTTATATAGAATCAGGAAACCCGACACATCTTAAGCACCTATCCAACTTCAGAACTGCCTAGCAGATTTGTATGTATTTATATAAAATAATAAAATGTGGGCCTAAGAATCCCTAAAACACACTACTGCTCAACAGCATGGGTTTTTTTCTGTGTATGCTCCTTTGCTCTTGGTATTTTCCTATGTAGGATCCAGATGACAGGGGAAAAAACACCTTAAAAATAGTGCAATGCTTGAAGCTCTATTCTTAATGCAGCAGTGTACTGATTGCATGCTGAGAGTAACATGGGAGCCAAGGAACGTTTGTTCTTTGTCTGTGATTTTGATGGACTCCTATGGTTTCTGACTATGGATAGGCTGCTGAAGAGACAAGTAAATCACAAGTGGCTGGATAAGTGCAGGTCCATGTTAACACTGCACTTGCATGCCCTGCACACTCATGGCACATTCACAGCACTATAAAGGCAATTTATGGATTTTGTCTTCATTTCCATCCAAGATGGAGAGGTCATTCCTACAGCAGTCCATCAACATTCTCCCACTGAAGCAAATTTTATACATCCTCATACAGTCTAAGCAGATTTTGTCGCAAGATTATTGATTTTCTGATACTATGGAGATTCATTTGTTAATATCACTTGTAAAGTGAACTCTATGGGTTGGGAGAAGATGTACATAGCTAAAAGAAGAACCCACAAGCATCCTTGAGCATATATACATTCTTTTCCCCAACCAGCATTAATAACAAGTTATCTTTGTTTTATCTGCATGGTTCTTTATTCACCACTTTTAGAATGACAAAACTATAACATTTAATGCAAGTTATTTTAGAAGTGCTTTGCTCAAAAGTGATGAAATTGTTTCTGAATATTTGGCATGTAAGATCACAGCCTGATATAAGGAAAGGCTCAGTGCTACCTAAGTCTAAGTAAAATCTGCAATGTAACGGAGAATATCTGTATTACAATATGAACAAGATTGAGAAGACTTAAAATGATGAACAGTGGCACAACATCAGTGTTTGTTTTTTAAAGGTATACTTGGAAACATTTGTTAAATGACAGGATATATGATCTACCCAGAAGGGAAGCTCACCTGTTTCTAATATAAAAAAGAAGCAATATGCAACAAGCTAATTTTTTGTTTGTTCACTCTGATATTTGAGTGACTGCTGACCTTTTATAGGTTAAAGTTCACAGAAGATTCAATGGCATCAGGTTTCCTCCCATCCCAAATAGCCCAACATTACAATGTTCAGTCAAGGTAAATAAGCATAACTGACAATGTGTTAATTGGCCGCCTCTGGTCAGCCATACTTACCCCTGACCTTATAGAGGGTTTAAATCAATTAAAACTTCAGGCAATAAGGACCTCTTGCTGATTAAGTTAGATAGAAATTATCTTTCCTAAAGGGATTACTGCTTTAAGGTGGCGAGCCTTTAATTTAATATATGATAATTCCTTCTTCCTACGTCCCTTGTCTTTAGGCTAATGGCAATGAAATTGCATTTGGTAATGTGGAATCTTTTATTGAACTTTCCAAGACAAACAGTTTTCAGAAAGTTTTTGCTGAAATAATTAATGCGTGCTTAATAACATTAGAACACATGAATCCATTTTATCTTTTTTCCTAGTGCAGATTGTTAAATAGTATGAGGATTATAGAGTAAAATTGTAGGGAATGGATTTACAAAAAATCCAATAACAAAAATCTGTTTTCTGTTCAATTTTGCTGATATTTAGAAACTTGACCAGCAGATCAAGAGGTAGGTGAACCTCTCGACCATCTAAACTGCTGATGAACTTGGAAAGAGCTGATTATTTATGTGATCTGTTGTGGTTGTCCTGATGTCATCCCTTCACTTTTTGTTATTGCCTCTGAACTAGCAACAAGGAACTGAAAGAGTCAACCTGAAAACAACAAGGGAACAAAAGATTCTGCAATCTTCTAATGTTCCTAATTTTATATACTATGTTACATATAAAGGGATCCAGTGACAATTTCAAAATATGAAAAACATGTGTTGATAGATCGATGATAGATGATGATGATAGATAGATAAACACACACACATACACAGATACACAGTTTTGGCTAAGTTGTGCCCTTCCGAATTCCAACTATGGTTACTGCAATCCCTTATTTCAGCCAGTTCTCTTATTCCTGCCAACAGCCCAACTGGCAGAAGCTCATGGGAATTGTAGCTCATAACCTCCTTGCTACTGGCCAGCCCTGAGTTGACAAAATAAATCTGGGTTGGAACTTTCAGATCATAGTTAGTGCCTGGATCCATTCTGAGAGGAATCCATCAGGCTGCTGCATAGGAAAGAACAATCCAAACACCTGAATATCCTTGGTATGTAAAAACTCAAAGAGCACACTCAAATTCAGACTGTATCTTGGCTGCCAAGTATGATGATCAATGATGTTAAATTATTCTCTTCCTTCCTGGAAACTGGATAGGCCTCACTCATGAGCTATGACAGCCCTTATTCAAATGCAGATTGCTCAGTTTGTTGTAACTCTTCATTCTAAGGTCATCGCTACAAGTTCTTTTCATATTGATAAGACAATTTTCTGAATCTATTCTGACAGCATTCCCTGTGACACAAAACTTTGGCATCTGGTTTGTTTTTCCAGGAGGGACAGCTGGAGTAGACACACCATCCAGAAAATGAAGTATAAGTGTCTGCCCTTCCCAGGCACCTCACCATGGCATTATTTAAATTTCACTGGTTCATGCTTCAACATTTTGACCTTCAGCATGGTTCACTGCTTCAACATTTTGACCTCCAGTAATGCATCATCTTTTATATTTTTACAGTAAACCTGGTTCAAATCCAAATCTCACCAGTGAATGATCTGTCCATGATAAAAGGTTTACTATCAACTTTGCTGTCAATAAATTCTCAGCAATCCACTCTGTGATAAAGATCTAATTGATAGTATGTTGTGCTTTCTGTGTTGGGCCAGGAACTTACTGAGACAACTCCATGGAGGCTGTCAGGAGGAGGCCATGAAGAGGTGAGCTGGTCCACTGAGGATAATATCTGCATGGATGTTAAAATGCCTCAACACCACCGTGGCAGGAGCTTTCAACACCGCACTGGAGACCACATCTAACAGTTCAGATTAGGAATGTGCACAATTTTTTTTTTTTGCACTAGAATTTGAGTCAAATCTAATGTCAGAACATTCTATTCAATTTGAATGTTTAGAATCTGAATGCAACAAAACCCGATTCAAATCCAATACATTTGAATCTATTTGTTTGAATGTTAGATTTGAATTTGAAGATACAAATGTCAACAAAATTCTTATTTAAAGAAACAAATGTCAACAACATTTGTATGTGTTATACGTATCTGTACGCATTTCATACACATCCCATTTTATCCTGTATGCATCCAATTTTCGTTCCATATTATAAGTGCCAATGCATACAGATATGTACGAGTTTTGAACAAATGTTTTGGAACATTCAAAATTCGTTCAAATTGTTTAAATTCGAATGTGACATTCTATTTGAATGTCCACATTTGATCAAATTTGATTGAATTTCAAATGTTTAGAACATTTGTGCATATCACTAGTTCAGATAGGGAAGCTGCTAGGCAGCAGGGTGAGTGGTACATAAGTAGCATTTTTATTCTGTCTCTCTGGCTCAACAACAAATATAACTTCTCAAACCCAGTTGCAGAGCACTTTGGCCGCCTGATGAGAGAAATGGAAATCTTATGGACTACAGCAGCAGCCTTTTCCTTCACCACCAGTCTGGAACAGTGTTGCACCAAATAGCCTGGATCACTATGATGCATATCAGATCCTATCATGGATGAGAGATGTTTCATTCTGGACTGACCTGGCATTTAAAAACAGCACTACTAGAGCGGGGGGGGGGGGTTGACAGGTATCCACAAACTCTACCAAATGGAAGGCAGGACAGAAAGAGTGAACATTTTAATGCATCTAACACTTCTCCTGATCTGTGTCATCTGTATCTCAAGGCCATATCTTTCCTTGCCCATCACCACAGCAATGGTAGCCCCTTGGGACAGTGCTTCCCCCTCTATCCTGTCTTGACAAATTCCTGGCTCACTGTATGAGAATTAAGTTAAGATACTATTAAATAATAGAAAAGTTAAAAACAACAACTGTAAAAATACCCAAAACCCAATCTACCCACTCACAACAAAAATGCAAAAAACCCCAAAGACCCTGGACCTATGGCCCTTGAATATAGCCCTAGGGCCTGGATTACTGGGGGCAGGTGTTGTTTGCAGGCTTGTTTGCAACACTATCTTAAGGGGCTCAGTCCTATGCAGCCCACAGTCCTACTGATATTATAGTTTGCATCTGAAATCTGTGAACTATATAGTAAATTAGAATAAACATCAATGAAAAGTTCATTTTTAAACAAAATTTGAAAGGAAAATCTCTAGCTGTACTAAGGAATAGGGTCTGATTCTGACACAATAGTTTGCAGGACATAGTCAACTAGAGAAATTCAACAGCATATGATAATATCACTCTAAACGTAACAGGTGAAACGCAAGAGTTTCTATAAAAATCAAGAGTGTGGTGCAACCATGGAATAAAATAATCTAAACCAGCACAGATAAAAATATTTTAGCTAGAAAAGGATATGCATAGTTTCACTGAAAAAAATCTTGCCATATTAACTTGAGGCGGGAGTTTTGCAGGGTGCTATAGGGACTGATGCTAGGTCTGATTTTGTTTAACATCTTCATTAATGCAATGTAAGATGAGATTTGTGGCATGCTAATGAAATCCACAGAGCATACGAAGTTGTGGAGTGTTATTAACATAAATGAGGAAATTTGGACGAAAAACCCAAAGCCTCTAGACAAGTTAGAAATACCAGCTGGAAATCAAAACATGCAGCCTAACAGATAAATGCAAAAACTACAAACTATCTGAAATGCATTAAAAAAGAGAGTAAAAACTGGAAGGAACGATGACTGGTAATGATGCGGTCACACACATCAATCTAGCCATATTATGACACCACGTTATATGTTTCATGTTTCTAGATTTCACAACAAATGACACTGGATGGCCACCTCAGGTTTTGAAGAACTGAATGATAAGATGGAGACTTCAGAGCAGAAGAACAAGGCATTCTCCAAGGTTTTTTTTTGTCATACATTGATTTTACATAGTAACTAATGTCTAAAAGAACCTAACAGCCCTGTAATGTTACTAGCAGCAGCACTAGGAATCTTTGCCCTAACCAGCACCAAGAGACAAGTTTACTATGGAAGAGGAAGAAAAAAATATGGATGAGTCATCATTTATGGAACACATGTTTGCAAACAGAATTCAGTTGATCTGGGTCCTTGTGTAAAGGAAACATATTATAAGGAGTGTATATTCAGCAGCCCTTGTGTGGCATCTGTCACAATGACTGATAGTTTAAGACAGATGTCTTGCAAATCCCAACATACTAAGGGATATAAAATGGTGAAAGCATTTACTGGAGCAAGTGCTGTTGATAAAGAAATATGTAAGCTATCCAGAACTTGTACTCAGTTTTATCAGTTTGGATTGCTGGCAAAAATCTTGCAGTCTGTCCCATATATTTCTATCTCTACCATCTCTATTGGTCTCATGCGCATCACCCAGGCACATTATATTTCTCTGAAGAAAACTACACCAATTATATTCTAACTAGGTTGTTCTAACATGTATTTTGCATACCTTCAAAATTCTTGCAGTAAAATAATTCTTGCAGTAAAACATGAGATCCAACCCATGCTTCAGATTCTGCATACTATAACCATAGTATAGCAATCAAATCCAGATTACGATGACTCCCACTGATTTTTTTTAAGGGGGGTATGTAGTTCGTTATAAATAAAACCAATCTCTGTAATGAACTGCTTTAAAAATGTGGCAAGTGAAGTTTCTTCCATATCTGTCCAGAAATTCCAGCATATCTAATTGTCTTCCCTTGGATTTGTATTTTAACAGTTTTATATAGTACTGTACATTTTATTATATACAGCATATTTCAGTGTACAGTAATAGTTACTATAATGTTGACATGGCCTGCAGAATGACATTTTTGCTACTTAGGAGCAAGTGATGCTTACCTGTTGTCATGTCAGCATTCCAAGTTCAGGAGGATCAGCGCAAGGTGATCTCATGCTTATGCAGACAGCACACATCTTGCTGCAGGATGCTTACATAAACATATATGCAAGGCTTCAGTCCCACTTCTGGGTCTGAGGCTATCTTGCGCTCAAATCACAAGAAATTTCATAGTGCCAATTTGATAATATGAAGGGAAGGCTTACACAGTATCTGCAATAGCTTCCGTGACATGCAGTTTTACTGGCTCCCTAATGTGAATTTACAGCCTACGCTCTGCTATGTGAGACTTGGAATTCCACAGAAAACAGCACAATGGGGAACCAGATAGTGTTATTGCCCTCACAGAAGGGCTCATAATATTATTGATGGCAATTTTTGCACTGTGCCTTATTCTAGATTATGGGTGTGCACGAATGCATTTTTTTGAATTTGAATTTGAATTGAATCGAATATCAAAACATTCAATTTGACTAGAACGGAAAAAATCCAAATTTCCAAAAATCCGGTATGAATCTGGATTATTCAAATCCGCACATTCAAAAATCTGATTTGAATTCGAAAAGACGAATGTTGACAGCATTTGTATTTGATATACGAATTTGCACGATTCCGTATGAATTCCATTTTCATCCTGTAGACATCCCGTTTTCATCCTGTATTATCAGTGCAAATTCATATAATTTTTGTGCAAATTCGTACACGATATATACAAATCCGTTCATTTGAATTATCTGAATATTTGCATCAGATTTTCAAAAGTCCAAACTTCATCCGAATGTGTACAATTGAATTTTTAAAATTCCGATTCGAATTCAGATGTCGATATTCGTCAGATTTGAATCGGATTTTCAGCTTTTTGAATGTTTGTGCACATCCCTATTCTAGATTATATCCCCTAACAGCCACATGCTAGTATGCAGACTATGGCAGACCCTGACAGGGCCCTTTTCTGAGAATAAGGCCTAGTACAGAAAGAATCTAAGAAAGAGAAAGAAAAACAGCTTCCAATGATGTCCTTGCTTTAAAAGACAGCTCTAGGTATCTGAAGAACATTACAGAGAGAAACAAGGAGAGCAGGAAGAACTGGCAAAATCAGCATCTTTACCACTACTATCTTTACCACTATCACCCCTTTCTTGCCTCGGTATCAGACTTTTGTAGAATTAAGTGTTCTTCCAAGCACACATGAAGATTTCACTTGTTCTTTTAATTCTTCTTAGTTTTCAATTGTTTTATTAAAGCAAGTGCATCAGAACTCAAGCAACATTAACAGCTCATAGTGCAAACTCTCTGCGGTGTTACTTTGCTATTTCACATAATGAATGAGCCAAAAAACACAACACTGATCACAGCATGAAAAGAACAAAGGAATCATAGATTTTGCAAAAGAGACATATATACACTTCTCAATTTCTGTTAGCCTCTCCTACTCACATGTCTCATTTTAGAATCCTTTATTCAATGATACTTTCCTGCACCATATACTTAAGCATTACTCAACTATTACAATTAAAAAGAGTCATAGTAGCTAACCAAAAACTTCTAAACTCAAGTATCCATTGATACTTTCACTCAAGGCCATGACATTACGCTGGAAACCTGGCATTCAAGGAGACTGGAGATTGCTGTCATAAAATTTAATGAAGAATGAGTTAGATTTTTGCCTTTTCTACCTGTCTTTACTCTACCAACCATCTCTTTAAATTAGTGTGATTATAAACAGAAGAGAAATAGCTGGGCAGCTCACGTATTCCACAAGAAAGGTGACTGCACTACATCACACCACAGTAATTCACAGTGTTTGAAGTATATTAACAGTGTGACACTCTATTCTCATAGCAGAATGCTCTTTTCCAACAGATGCTTGACCCAATCTGACTCAAATATACATATTTCATGTTCATTATTGGATATTTCAAAATACTGGTTGATAATAGCAGTGAAATAGCAACAACAAACAACCTCATTAAAAGCAGCTACAATATTGACTGCTATGGTTTCAGATGATCTACCAAATACAACATGTGAGTTAAATGCCAACACCTTTCTTGAGTGAAAATAAAAGTATTGCTGAGCCTTGAATATACCCCTCACTATCACTTTCTCCAGAGTCTGCTGGTGAGCCAGAAATGGCATGGTTATAGGCAAGTGACAATGGATGTGCAGAGAATAAGGCCCTTAGTTAAACAAGGTGTTCCAGTGCCTTCCCCATCTCTCCACCATGACTGCAGAACTTAAATCGCCTGCAGATTCTGGAAAGGAGCATTAAAGGAGAGCTTGGTAACATGAAAGAGAACATATCCCTAATTATATTAAACACAAAACACGGGCCTACATAAATCCACAGCTTTGACACTTAACTCCTGACCATTTTCACTTTAGACCAAACTTCCCTTACTGCCAATGGTGTAATCATCCCCATCTTTGGAAACATGGCGGCAATGTGCGACAAACTGCATCCGTCATTACTGTTTCTGTTTGTGTAAGTAAAATGATACTCATTTACATATTAATCAAACTTATACTTCACCCTTTCACCTCATAGTGTTCTGGGTAGTTTACAGATGAAAAGCAATACAATAATTATAAAATACAGGATTATTTTTTACACATTTTTGTTTAAATGACTAAAATATTTCAAAAAATGCTAGGGAAAAATAGGTTTTTAACTGTCTCTGGAAAATCAGTTAGAAGCAGTGGCAGGTCAAAGCATTCAATGTGGGTGATAGCAGATGTGGGAGCAAGTGACTGCTTTTCCTTAGCACACCAATGCAAGAGCTGCCCAGGGCAGTGGGCACTTTCATGACTGGTGATTGCCCAGCCCATGTCTGTGATCACTTGCCCTTAAACCTAGGAACTGCCACTGGTTATAAATCTCTCCCAAAGCATAGGAGCATTTGCGAAAAAAGCCATCTGATGGACAGCCTTCAATAACTGTTGAAGTTATTTCAACAACTTCTTGGAACACCATAAGCAAGCTATTTCTAGATGACCTCAAACAATGGTCCCTTCCAGATGTATCTTCTTTATTCCACTACTGGAACAGGATAGGACCATCCGCATTTTGGATCCCCTATGTTGTACCAGCCTCAGCTACCAACACCGAAGGCTGCGCCCAGCCCTCAATGTCAACACATTTCAGTCTATGAGAGCATGCAGTCTGCACACCCTTTATAGTCTAGAATACAGACTCTGATCTGCTTCAGTTCCTGCTTAAAAAGATCCCCAGCAGTACTAGAATACGGTGCCATTTTGAGGCCTTTTCGCACTTGGGCCGGTAGTGAATAATTAGGAAACTTCTGGGGAAGGATATCTGCACTTGGAGGCGTGGCTACACTCTTCGAGTGCCCCCTGCCTGCCCAGAAGTTCCCTAATTATTCACTAGGTGTGGAGCACAAAATTGTGCTCCATACCTTTACTAACCTTGCCTAGGGACTTACTGGAAGCATCCAGCAGCGAACATCTGCACCTCTTCTAGTGCTCTGGAGTTGTCTGAGGTGCGGCACTAGTGTGCTGGCACCCGGGACGACCATAGATGCAACTGCATGTGTGCAGAGCATCCGCATCATCCTGGCAATGGCACTGATGCATGCACAGTTACGGAGGGTGCCACAACCAAAATGGGTCTTCCAGTTACTGGGAACAGCAACAGTTTGGAATTCGGAACAACTCTCAAGTTCTGTATTGGGGATAAAGGCCAGATAGAGTGTTTCTAGTTCACTCAGTCTATCACCTGCAAAACTCACTCTAAAACTGATTTGTTGCCACAGCTGCAGTTATGATCTACAACAGCTGTGAATAGTTGCAAAAATGTCAATATTCTGATACCCATAGTCAGTGAAATCCTAAAAGATATATGCACTTAAACAAACTGCCTAAGACTGCGGTAATGCTCCTAAAACAGCTTTGAAGGAAAATGTCTGGATTTTCCAATTTCTTTCAAATGATTTAAGCAAAAATAACAGTTGCAGTTAAGAACTAGGAAGGCAATAGCAACAGTCTGTCTCTTGGGTCCCAAGGAGACTGACAAAAAGGTTTGTAAGTTTGGCTTGATCCTGCAAAACTTTGAGTATATGTGGCTGTATATACATGGTAGTGCAATTTGTTCTGACAGTATTAAAACTGCCCTCACAGATTCTACAAAGAGTCATTAGATCATGCATGCACAATTTGCCTGTGGATAATGGGAGGAAGAAACAAAAGTATGACTTTTTCATTTTTGAAAACCAATAGCTAGATTTATTCAAAAACTTAGGTATCATTATTTGAGTCTGAAGTTTTGACATACTTTTTTAAGTCAGTGAGTGATTTAGCATGAAATGTATTGTATAAAACATTGCCATATAAATAAATATGCAAGTAGTTCAGCAATCTACCCAGAAAACTGAGAGTTAACCTATGTATCCTGTATATTTTTAAAAGGTGGAAATAAATCTGCTATAGGGAACGGGTGTGATAAACCTTTGAAGGTCTTCAAAACGCTCAGTAATATGTTATTCACTGAAAATATTCCCACAATTCTACCCATCTCCCATCATTCCTTGCCTCCAGAATCAACTGTCAATTTTGATGGGCCTTTTAAAGTTCCCCTCCAAGCCTGAAAAACCATGACTGCAGACCACAGAAGAGAGCTCTTTGCTTTGAAACTACCGGATAAATCAGAAGATCATTTACCTGCAAGCATTATTTGGTGAAGCTAAAGCGGCACATCAACGAGGAGAATCTGAAGGCTGAGGCAGCAAAACGTCAACAACAAATTGTCATTGGCATTACATTTATGAACCTTCAAACAGCATCAGATCTTTTCCATGGGAAACCAGATCAGGTCAGACTGGAGCTGAATATTTCTTAACAAGCTAACCATCAAAAGAACTTACGTTTTGAATAAAAAGGCTATCATTTGTTGATTTGAATATCAAAGGGATACACTGCAAACTCCCAGTCTAGAAAAATCTCCCTAAGCTACACCAGACAGGTGTTTAATAATCTATTATTAAGGCACTATTTTAGGTTACTCGGAATTATTAAAAAATAGCTGTAACTGTGAAGCTGCAAATGGGACTGCACAAAGAAATGAATGCTATTAACATACTATTAACAATTCAAAAGAATGAGTTGACATACCAATCAAACTTGTTAATTGACTGTCAATGGCCTGTCCCTGAATATACAACATGACTGCATTATATATTTCAAATGCTGACAGGAAGACAGTTTCATTTGCATTAACTTCATAAACTGATCAACAACCAAACTGCCACATACATTTATAATGGGAAGCTGAATCATTTCAATATTCATGGAGCTCTGTAATTGTAAATTAGGTACTGGCAAACAATATAATACTGTATGTACTCTAAAATATCCTAAATTTCCCTGACCTAATTCTTTTGTGATTCTGAAAAAAAAAACAGAGAAGAAAAGTTGTGCATCCCAGAAATTATTACTGCATTAACATTGGCTTTATGCAACATTCCTTTGCAATCTAATTTGTACCCAAGGTTTATTATAACACCGCTCTTGCATAACTACGCTACAAAAAGATAGACAAGGTAATATTCTTTTCTTCCCCTGGCTTTAGTGCTGGAATGTCAAAATTAGCCAAGATGAAAAGCACACTAGTTTATGCTTCCAGTGTTTCAGTAGCACACACAACACACATACACACTCTTGTGGATAGCAAATAAAGACCAAACCGCAGGAAAGCCAAAGTAAGATAAAATATACTTCTTGCACTTCTTCCCAGCAATTAAATAATTTTTAACTTTTAAAATTGCACTGAAAATTTTTTTGCTTGTTTTTCAGAACAGATTTCGATTCAGTAATGTGACAGTTGGTATGATCAACAACTTAGGCTGTGTCCGCAGGTAACAAAAGCCGCTTAGAAAGGTAGTGTGTGGCTCTTGTGTTCTTATTCCACTTCTAATCCACTTTCAACTGCACATGAATGCAATCTTAAATGCACTGATTTATTTCCTTTTCTTTCCTCCTTTCAGCTCGAAACACAACCAAGTTCCACTAAATATAACTCTCCTTCCTTGGCAACGATAGAGACTGAGTAGATACAACTGTTTTTTTCTGCCACCTGCTTGAGTCCATTCATTGTCTTGTCTTCACAATAACTTCTACACTGATTTATTAATATGTAAAGCATTTATATATTATTATTTTGGAAAGAAAAGAGTATTCAGAGCTACATTCAAATAATATAAATATATTATTTTATAATATTGAAATGTAATTTATAATTAAAATGTATTTATCAGATTTTCTTTTTAAAAAACCTTTTAAATTATTAAAGAATTAAAAGGCAATGGTCAAGAAAAAGTTACAGGTTTGACATTAAGGGTGCATTCCCATAGACTTTTAAATCCAAATCGAATCTGAATTCAGTATCCAGAGTTCTCATTTAATTTTTTATAAAGCCAAACAGAATCAGAACTTGGTATCCAACGTTCAATTCAATTTTTTATTCCTGGATGTTATGAGGACTATCCTGTGAAAATCCAGACAAAAAAAGTCCTGAGGAAAACTGGACCCCCCCTCCCCTTTTTGAGGCAAGTCTGCTTCCCCCCAAACGGGAATGCTCCTGGACTATTTGGCATGGAGATCTCCTTCTTGCCAATTCCTGTCCCAGATGGCAGTGGGATTTCACAGCTAGAAAGTCCTCCTCCCCCCCACCTTGCCATGCTCTCAATGCTAGAGCCCAGGTCAAGAAAGGCAAAGGCTTGATTTCCCCTACAAGAGGTATATTTAAGTAGCTGTTAAAAAGGGATACATTTGTATCAAGTTGGGGGATTAAAAGGTTCTGTTCTCTATATTGGGGATTTGGGTGGTGATTGGGAATGGAAATATTCAGGTTCAGCCTGGTTGATCATCAGGCAAATGGGAACACTTGGCCCTGTATCCAGATTAAAATAGCCCAGAAGGGATTAAAGTAGTCCAAGTAGGACTAAAAAAGTCAAGTGGGAATGCACCCTAAGAAATTACAAATACAACTTACCAGAGAAATTCAAGTCATATGGCTAAGTGAAAATAACCAAAACATAATCAGGATATAAAAGATCTAAAGCACACAATTAACCTTTGCTTATTTACATAAAAAAACATACTCATATAACTGCATTTATTCAGAATAACAACATGAAGTAAACATGTTTATATAAAGGGTAATTAGTTAAGGATTCTATGCTCTAGAGAAGTTATTTCAATTCTTAAAATCTTGGAAGAGAAGTTTGTGAAACATGAGAAGAACTTAAGGAAAGGCGAGGAGCGATTCTTTTTGATGACTGACAAAATTTAGGACACATGGAAGATCCTTTTACATTTCAGCAGACACTGGCTAGATGCCTTAACACTAAAATAAAATGTTAATGTTTTAAATCCTAAGTCTTATTACCCTCAAACCACCAATCTGGGAAGCAATTTCCAAGCTTTAATGTAAGTGCAAGTTCAATCTAATTCTGGACAGTAGCACAGCTGAACTAATACCACTCTGCTATCTGTAATAGAAATATAATACCAACAGAGAGAAATAATCACTTCTATTGTCCTACCAATTAATATGTAAAGTGAAAAGCACTGACAAAAATTATAAATCCTTTGCAAAATCTGCACAGAGTAAATCACTAGCATGATGATAATACCAAATTATCTTGAAATGCTATTATGGGAGGATTACACATTGTACAAATTAGAGATATTAGTTTTGATAGCTTCCTCAAAAGGATAGAATGTCACATGATGGCTAGTAGGAACCTTTTTCAAATCAACCCTCAGACTCCAGATGATGTAAAAATCTAACACCTGACTCAGACAAAAAGATATTTCTTCTGATGAGCATTTACCTTTCATGCACCTACCCTCTCTCTACTCCCCAAGCTATCAAGGGCATGATGAAAGGGATTGCATTAATTTCTCATCTTCTTTGAGAGGTGCAGCTCATTAAATTCCTGTCTGATGCATCCCTAGTACATTTTATTGACCTAGCCAGGTGAGGCACAAGTGACTGGACCTCTGTAGCTGAGAGAGGTCCAAGGGCAGCTCTCAATCCACTTGTAACTATTGTACAAATACCAATAGCATGTTCTGTAACTCTGATGACTTGTCTTAACATTTCCTTTTTCACACACATCCAGGATTTATGTTTATGATCTGAAATAGGATTTTAATAAGACAGCGACCCTTTGTTCCCTGTTGGAGTGGAAATTCGTATCAAAGAGCAAAAAGTTAAAGCAGACACCATCTGGCTCAAAATACAGTTGTGGGGTGTCTTCAGATGGCAAGGGGGAAAACCAGATATAAATGCTGCTGGCTTTTTTCCCATGCCTGGTAGATCCCTTGGTTTCTCCCCTATAGGTTTTGCACAGGAATTCTTTGTCCCATTGCTTGCTGAAAATCTCCCTATCAACATCTCTAGCAGGTTCTGAAGCTGCCTTAAAGAAGAAAAAAAAATCAGTCACAAGTGAAAATATGAAACTATTAAAACTTCTAGTTTGGTCTCCAACCAACAGTGTTCTTATAATTTGTAAGAACTTAAGTAAACATCAGAACATCTCTATAATTGACCTGTAACAACGTGAAAGTTCTACTATACTTCTGGAGGATCTGTGGAATGGTGCTTAACTCTTAATTCTTCTTGCAATTTTTGAGACTGAATTTTCTGGTCCTTTTCTCAGACCTTGGGGGTTGAGGATTTGTCACAAAATAGTTAATTGAGAAGAAATTGAAAATTGGAAAAAGTGAAATAAGAGTTCCATATCAATCTTAGGCCTTTTCTGCACTACAGTCCAAACCAATGGGTCTGGACTTACCATGCCTGGCAGTTCAGGTGTCATGTCTCCAGCCAACAAGGTGTGAGAGCAAACACATGCACTCGCACCGAAGAGTAGCAGCAGCCATAGGGTGTTTTTCCACTGTTACTAGAAGTACCTATTAAGTACCCATTAATGGGTACAAAAATGCCATTAAGTACCCATAAATGAGTACTTAATGGGTAATTCTAGTGACAGTGGAAAAACACCCATAGTCAGCTTGCAGCCAGTAACAGCAAAAGTCCAAGCCCTTGGGGGCTTGAGAGCTAAACACATAATCAAAAGAGTTCCAGGGTTGAAGTAGCAGAAGGTCAGCTATCAATGAAGAAGCAAGGTCATGGATTTCCAGAGCTGCAGATTTATGAAGGTTTGTCTGCAACAAAGATTATCAGAATGTTCTGACTTAAATAGGCGGGTCAGAGTCATGCCTCCTTCGCTGCAGGTGATGGGTGTAGATTCTAGCTGATTTGCGCAGCTGTTCATGCTCATGTCTCAGACCAGTCAGCAAAGGGCATTGTTCAGCGTGTTCTGAGCCTGAGCTGCTGTCACTTGGAAGTACAGGCTCAGCATCCTCACTAGCTGCTTGTGTCAAGCACTCCTCCTCTTACCTGGCCGGGTAGCCTGCCTGAGCTTGGATGGGTATTGCAATTTACCACTTCATCCTCGGAGGAAGGGGCGCTGACAACAGGAGGCATGCCATCAGGCCACAGAGAGGCATGGTCTGGACACAGCCATCAGCAGAACAGCGCTGGTCCACATCAGCGTCCTTCTCAGCCCTGAAGTTTCCTTCTCAGCCTGTTGACTTTTCGGTGCCACAACCTTTTCTTTACAGAGGTGATTAAAGGTTCCTGATGAAGTTATCTCTTTGATACTGTTTATTACAACTGTTGTCTAATTTTACAAATTTATTATATAATTATTTAGTTTTATTTGTTGCCCTATGCTTTAGGATCTCAAGGGTAGCAAACATGTTTGAAATATATACCAAGAAAAGGGAGGATGTCTTTAGACTTCATTATTAGGTTGAGTGGGGAAAAAAAATTAATGTAGAAAACCAGAATCAGATTAAAATACAGAAACTGTAAAATTTTCAGTACAGTGCCCCAAAATAGGAGGATAAACTCTTTAAGAATAATCCTCAATAAAAATGATTTTTAATGGTTCTTTGCTGCAAAGAACAGGGAGCTGACTCTTTCCAAAGAGCCTGAATATATCCTGGAATTCATGTGCCAATCAGACTCCATTTTGGAAGGTTAAACCTTATTTTAAAAGGCAACTCGGAACTTTTTTTCCTGTGACTCACTACCCTTCCCTTCTGCCCACAAGGAAGCACATCTGTATAAATTAATAATAGAGTACAATCAATGTTAAAAGATCTGGCTTCATATAAAACAATACAAATTCTGCAAATTTGATCCCGACTGGTATATTTTCATCAAATTGCTAAATGATATTAAAAACTGTCATTACTGTGATTTCAAAATTTGAGCAAACTGCTGTCACGACCAGGCCCCAGTCTCTGCCTTGCCTGGCACTCAGTGCTCTCAAATGGCTCCTTTTTACTTTTATTTTTCTTTAAAACATCACCTTCTCTGTGTCAGCAAGCAGCCCCAATCACAACAATCCCCCCCTCTCTGCTTCACTTACCACTTAAAATGGAAAGACTTTCTTCAGCCAGCTGTGGTGCTCCGCAGGGTTTTTACTTTTACTATTTAAAGACACAGTATGTAATTTCTTGCTTGTCTCTCTATCAGTCACTCTACTGACAGATTGCAGACAGACTCTCTTCAACATGAACGCATAAACTCTTTTATTGTTTACAACTTCTTTCAGTTAACAGGCTTTGAACGAGATACTTCAGTTTACAGTACTTTTCCTTCTTTTAACACTTCACTTAGTCATTAGGACCCTTTTCCCTATCTCTCCACATAGGCAACTAACGGATCCGGTTCTTTTCTACTCACACCCCTGTAAGATACCAGACAAAGGACATTAAACTCTTCTGCTCTGACCTTTTATAGAGTCTCTAATGATGCCACTGGACTCTCATTGGTCTAGCCTCTGGGCTAGCTTACCCTCTCCCTGTGGTATATAGTAAGCCATGCCCCCTCAGCTTACTAATCTAACCAATCTGTAGTTAAAACCTCTTTTCCTACTTACTTTGCCCAGGGGACACTACAACTGCATTATCAAGAAAATATCCAGATGAGAAAACAGGAATACAGCTATCAAGAATATTGGTCAACTGAATTTGGATTGAGACAATGTTGCCCTTCTTATTAGCTTCCCCTGTCTCAATCCATTTTTATTGTTCCAAGCCATCTAGAAATGAGCATCACTGCCCTAGAGGTGTGATACACAAATCATATTGGTTCCATTTCAGAATTCCCATAAGCTAACTTTGTTTCCAATAGGAGTTCCCCTGAGTTTAAGTGACAGCCCCCAAGTTTTAAAGTATGCTAAAAAAGTTTCCAGATAGGACTCTGGAAAGTATCTCTGGCATCAACACTCTCCCCCTCCCCTTTGCTATGGTCCTCTATCATCCGGACTCCTCAATCTCCCTCCATGTTGCCTGTTGTCATCACTTCCAGAAACTGGTAAATGCATTTTAGACATCCTGCTTGGCAGCTCCACATTCTTCCACACTTGCTGAGAAAGATCTCTGGTTCATCCCAAAGCAGTCTGGCTGAACTTGGATTCTGAGACTTTATAGTCTTTGCTCTGTTTTGCAGAGCTGCACTTTGCTGAACCCTGCTACTTCCCACCACTGCTTTTCAAATCAGAAACTTTACTGGAACTGTAAGATGATTGTGGATTGACCTGTGTCAGAACTTTTTGACCACTGTTTTTTAGGCCAGGTTGGATCATATCTAGCAAATGGATTTAGAGTATCACATACTACTGCTCTGGAGTGATATATAAAAACATATAAAAAACAACAATTGCCTTGTCTTTATTTGAATTTCTGCCTTGTCATATGTAACTTCCTACTTGTTCCTCTTCAGAGACTTTGTGTGAGTGTGTGGGGGTGATGAAGGGAAATGAGATTTCCCCCACTCTCTTCTGATCAAATACTGAGGAAACACATATAAAAGTTATCAGTACTATTTAAAACATTGCAAAGCATCAGCACTTAGATTTGCACTGAAATGCAAGCTCACTTTCCATTAGAGGCCTGCAAGGTTTTACAAGTGAAAAATGTTTTGATTGTGAAAGGGGGTGTTTCACATATATTGAGCTGAAAACAAAACACTCTCTCTTAATATGAGAATTGTTTCAAGAGAACCAAGTACTCTCTTAAATTGGGCCTTCTTTGACCCATTCTGCACTGGGCCATTTCCTGCATGCTATGACCTGTCGTAGTCGGCACTCAAGCTATAACCCGGAAGAAAACCCAGTGAAGAAAGGGCCTTTGAATGCTCTCGTTTCATTGGTTGAAGTTCAACAGCACTGACCTTGGCTGAGAAAGGGGGTAACCACGATGCCATCGGCTGGGGAATGGCAAAGGGAGGGGCAGCCCAAATTAAGAGAGTTTTAAAGCATATAGGCAGCTTATTGCTCAGAAAAGACGAGAGTGAAGAAAGCGGGAAAGAGCTGGTCAGACAGATAGCTTCTCTCTTCCTATGCCAGCAAGATAAGTCGGGTCCCACTCCTGTTTGTGTTTGCCCTGAAACAATTCCTGAGAGGCAGATCAGGGTGAAAGTCAGTTTCCTGCCCAGCGCCACCTTGTGGACAATATGTCCTGCTGGAAGGGCCAGAAATTCTATTTTTGCTATTCCTGGCATGAAGGAGTGCGAGAGTGTGTGGTTTTTTGGTTTCTGTTCTCAGCTGGTTGAATGAAGTAATTCTGGTCTGTGGTTTTATTTGTTCCCACTGTTCGCTTTATAATGTAGACTCGCAGGGCAGATACCCCTCCCCTCCCTCCTCCCCTCAGCAGAACCCCCTCCCAATGCAGGCAGCAACTGGACACCCTCATACCCTGACTTCTTTGCTGCAGGCAATTCAAACCCTACCCCCTATATAAACCTGTCCCCAATTCAGATCTTGGCAGCAGTTTTTGTTCACTGCTTCTCCCCTCACTGTAACACAGTCTCTTTCTCATATTAACAAGGCAAAAGAAGATTAAAGATCACTTCTCCTCCTACTTTGTGCCACATTGGTACATCAAAGCAGCACAAGATGGCAGGAGGAGGGAGGGAAGGAAGGAGGGAAACAGGCAGGATTGCGCTGGATTGTTACAGCAGAAATGGCAGGGATACAGGCAAAAAGTGTGAAAGGAAGGAACAAGAGAGGAAGTATTCAGACTTTTACATAAGAGCCAACACACCAGGATGGAAGCCGCCAATTTGTTACACTTATCTCTTGTTACAATGTTACAATCTGCAGTCTCTGTTAATTCTTCACCTCTCCCCTCCCTTTCAGTCAGCACGATGGCAGAGACCTGGGGAAGAGGGGACTAGGGCACAGGAGATCACTGCTTATCATTGGATCAGGGGAAACTGAAGAGAAAGTTCCTAAAGCATAGTTCGCTCCCCCCAAAAAGCTTGCATTCCCATTGCTAAATAATGGGAATTATTTCCAAATCCAGAAGCGAGAACTCCTTTGATCTGAATGTAGATAATCTGCGTTTCGGGACCTTTAATCCTCAGGAACTGTAGATTCTTTTAAAACTTTGGGAACGGTGGGCACTCAAAACAATTTCAAAGCTCTTTAAATCTTGAATGGGAACACACCCATGGAGTAGACCAAGGGGTAGAAGACATTCTGCCCTGCTACTCACCCCATTTTGAGTTAACTGGAAAATATCTGTGTAATATCTGAACCTCCAGGAAACTTATAGGACACCACCACCCATTTTACACCTACACTGGAATTGTAGGCCAGCTATCTGACTTGTGAGATTGTAAGTTAGCCACAGAAAGGAGAGTAGAATTCTGGATTCCTAAGCAGAGAGAGACGGAAAGAAGAAATCTTGGTTATTTTTGTCTTTCCAGGCATTTGCTTAAAGCTCAGAATTCTTCTAGTTTTAGGCAGGATCTGCATGCATTGAAAAAAGTGCTACAAGCATAGTTTATCTCCCCTTTTCAATTATATTTGTAGCACTATTCTTTAAAGCAGAAGTGTTTTGTTCACATACTGTCCTTCCTACTGTCAGATTGTAGATGGTCTCAATCTGACAATTGAAGGGAGAGTCTTCAAGAAATGTGTTTTGTGCTCATTTTTCTTTTAAGCTTTAAGGGTTTTCTTTTGTCACTCCCAAACCCTTCTCCTACAAAAAAAAATGGAAAAATGTAGTTCCACCTCAGCAGGGACAGCAGATCCATTACAATAATTCTGTTCAAGACTAGTTTCCCCCTTTCATTTCCTTTCCTTTTTCCTTTTTCCTTCTTTCCATTCATTCTCTTTTTAGCATACCACAAGTATCTTTATAAACCTTACAGAACATCAGATATTGTTGATAGTTGTGAATTGCTGTAAACCGCCTCAGATAGCAAGCAGTATAAAAATGCTTTAAGTAAGTGAAAAATATGTGTAATCTGCCAATCTCTAATCTTTGAGGTTTCCCTAGAAATAAAAACACCTTTTTGTCTTTCTAATATATTTTGAGCAATTGGCTATCCCTCCCTTATGCAGCTAGAAATGCCATGAGACAAGCAGGATGCCTCTAAAGGCCATTTGCATAGAATTGAGAGCAGCTGGAGGTTTTGTGTTGGACTTCTGCCTGAGATGCCCATAAGCAATCAGGCCACTGTTGAGATTCAAGAATGGACTAGATGGGCTGTGGCTTGATCCAGCAGGACTCCGCTTATGTTCTCTTAATATTCAGTGTGCCTGGACTGATTTAAATTTACTAGCCCCTGAAGCTACCTTCTGGCATTGTCTTGGCTTGCCTCCTCTTTGTTTACATGTCGTTTTCCCAACCCTTGCTTACAGAGAAAAGAATACTAGTGGAGTTTTACCCTTTTGCTGAAATCAGTTTGGGGCTGTGTAAACTACTGACTAGAATATTTGTCCTCAGGGTGAGAGGATTGAGACCCAATTTTAAGTAGTCTTGGGCTCTCCTTGGGCATGAGACCTAAGAATTTCCAAACATAACAAATGCCCCACTTGATCACACCTATGACCAATCTAGTTCAGCAGCTTGTTCTCTCAGATGCCAGCCAGCTGTATAGGGAAGTCGGACAGGACAAGAGTACACAGCTTGCTCTGCTTATCATTGGGGAAATCTCCCCACAAGTAGCCTTCAGAGCCATATGACCTCCTGCTGCCACACATAGATGTGTTGCTCAAAACTAGGGATGTGCATGAATGTTTTTAAAAATTCTATTCATATCAAATTGAATGCAAGAAAATTTGTATTCGTTTGAATAGATCCCTTTCAAAATGTGGTAGGATTTGTATTCAATATGGATGTTCAGTCCCATGCAAATCCTACACAAATGCATACGAATCGCATACAAATTCCATACGAAGCTTCATACAAATTTCTGTTACGAATATTTGTGTGGATCCCTACTCGAAACATCCTATCCACCAAATCCAGTGATTCTTTTAGAATATTTTCTTTTTGCAGGCTTGAGGAAGACTTTTAAAAATGGATGCATCTGCCCTCTCTTTTTAAAAAAAGTAATAATCTACATATGGTGGATCTAGGACTCTCCCGCAGGAAATGAAGAATTCAAAACCTTTCCCTTCCATTCCTTCAAGTTGAAACCAAACTTAGAATCAATTTCATGCACATTTCTACCATCCACTAAACAGGGAATGTGTATGTTACACTGTGTGGCTCTGTCTGAAGGGATGCTTTAAAGCCTGCTTTAAAGATAAAGTATGGTCTGAAAGGAGAACAGATTTCCTGAAATGCTCCATTAACAATTAGCGCCTGGATAGCAGTCTCTCCAATCTTATTCCACATTAGGATGACTCATTTCCAATTTTTTAAGGGATGCATCGAAACCTTATCACTAAATTTAGCTCCCCTGACTCCCTATACAATGTAATAATAAATATTTCATCCAAATCAGTTTATAAGTGGTCTGAAAATTATCATTTTTTCCTTTTGATGGTGTAAGAACTGCAAGAGTGCATTGACAATAAGAACTAAAAGAACAGAGGGACATTTGCTTCTGTCTATGGCAAATTTTATTGTAAGCTGGAAATTTTACAGAAGTTGCTTAAATATTGATAAGAAATCAAAATTTTTTAAAATGCATTGAATTTGATTAATTATAGAAACTTGAAGAAAAAGAAAGGTCTTGATCTATTAATACTCAGACCCATACCAAGGACAAATTGGTAGGATAGCATTTAGGAGGACTAATGTAGAAGGGAGGCTCTTACTACTCTTGCTGGTCTGTTATGCAGAATTGGCCTAAAACTAATTACATACTTCCACTTACAATTCTCCATAGGTTAGAATTTTGGAATATACGCTCAGCAGGGCCAGAATTGCTTCTCTTGCACTCTGTGGGGTAGTTTACTCCTAGAGGTCTATAAACAAAATGCAGCGGCTGCCAGGATGTACTGTGGCAGGAAGCAGCTGGAAGCATCTCTTCACATCATGCTGGTTTGCAGATTTTTTCAAACTTCCTTTCATTAAAATTCATTGAACATTGAATTTTTTCGAACTTCAAGCAGGACTAAAAGGCGTATTTGTTTTTTATAAAATGTCTGGCGGCACCACCAGTACATCTACCATTGATAAAATGCTTGTAACCATACAGAAAGCTTCAATTACATTCAGTAAAACCTGTACAATACCAGGGTATTGTGTAAGAACGAAATTCTAAAATGTACTAAAACCTAGTTTTTTAGCAAAGCATCCGACCTCCTATCCTAAAGTTTTGTCAACTTGTGGGAAAATATTATTTGTATCTTGTTGCTTTTATCATCTCCAATCAGGACTGAACACCTTTATGCAGCAACATACTGCATGAAGATTAGCTATCCCTTCTCTTATATCAAAGGGCATCCTTAGTTGAATATATTATGCACTTTGAGTGTGTGTGGCAAAAACAAATTATCAGATGTTTTATGTATACATAATCAAAGGTTCAAATGCATAAATATATAGTAAAATTTTAAGTTTACAACAGTATTTTAAAACTTTTAATACAACTTTTTAAACAATATGAATGCCGTTGGTAACACTTTTGGAGAAGTGCACATTAAAAAATAATTTTCATCTATGTTCACTTTTATTTCCTCTAATTGCCATTTCTATTCTTCTCTACCCACACTTCTTTCAATGGACACTGTGCTGTCAAGCTGATCTAGGAAGTCTGCATGACTTTTACTCTACTTTTACTAGGGGTGTGCAGAAACTGCTATTACCAGTTGAGCTCAGACCTGAGCTGACCCAGTTTGGCTGAGTATGATCGGAAGGAAACCAGACAGGTACAGGGTTAGATATGATTAAATCTAAGCACACTTCAGTTCAACCAATTTGGTGTCCTTCCTCACCTACCTTTTCTAGGAACAGGAGACTTTTCTGTTCGGCTTTTCTTAAATATTGAACTTTAAAGTGTTAATTGTTATTCTAGTAAATAAAAATAAACCTTGCTCGTATTTTGTCTTTCTGAGCAGGATTTTCAAGTAGGTTTCGAATGAAAGAACAAAGGATTTTGTCAAACTTGTATATGTGCATGCATGTGCACTAACTAGTTCAAACAGCTGGCCAAACTGAGATGAGCTGGGTACCTTCAGACTTGAGGGTGAGCTAAGCCAGATTTTTCAGCATGTACACAACTACCTTTCTGTGCTTTGGAAAATCCTTTAGAACAAACTTCCCTCTTGCTAATAAAATCCTGTGAAGGGGAGGAAGAAATCTAAAATGAAATCAGAGCGTAACTACCTAAGGAGCAGGTGAAAATGCAGTGGCACAGGTGAAAGATGTATAGTACATGAGATAAAAAAAAAATAACCAAATATTTTATTTAGACCTGAAAGCTCAGTAAGAAAATAAGAATTGTTTGGAAGCAAATGAAGAAAATTAATGGACAAAATTCAGCACAGACCTACTTAAATAACAAAATGGGAGCAGGATTATATCTCTCTGTTTTGAAAGGCTGCCACTATTAAGGAAATTAAGGAAACATCTCTTTTTTATAAACTATCTGCTCCCCAAAATATTACACAATGTTGTTTGAACAAAGCACACTCCTCAGGACAGAATCAGAATCAACAGATGTCTACTGATAGCTGTGAATAAACCAGCTGAAAATGCAAAACTTAATAGGAAAGGATGACAGACAAAGGATCAAAACAAGAGTTTTCTCAACAACCTGAAGAATTGCTAATCTACAAATCTCTTTTACCATAAATTATGGGACAGCTAGTTACCATGCCACCAAATCTGCCCAATCCTATTCAAGATGCCAGGGTTGAAGTCAGGGCATAATTTGGGAAGGAAGGCTGTGCTACCCTGAAATAGGACTCTTACAGGATATTGTCCATGTAACATTCAATTTATGTCAGAGCTTTGGGCAGCAGAGTTATTCTGTCATATTCCTTGTGGCTTGTTAGTAAACGGGCTGCTGCATTTTGGACCAACTGAAGCTTCCAGTTCATCTTCAAAGGTAGCCCTAGGCAGATTATGTTTCGATAGTCCAAGGATGACGTAATAAGGGAATGAGTCACTGAGGCCAGAGCTTGTTGCACTAAACATAGTTGTGTAAATGCTTTCATTGACACTTCCACTCATTGTTCAAAAAGGATACAGTTTTTTAAGGGTTTTTTAAATTGTGTTTTTATACAGACTGCTTGCTGCTCTGAAATGCAGCCCACTATAATTAGAAACTGATAATCTATACAATAATTAGAAATACATAAAATTCAGTTTAAAAAACTACCCATCACTAGAGAAATGCATGAAGAAAAATCATATGGTCAGTTCAAATTGAAGTGAAATCTGTTTGTACGTAAAGACAGTGCACCATTTAATCAAACAAACAGTTGTTCACATTTGATTTCAAACTTGTTAACAAAACTACAGACAAACTAAACTATTGAATCAAATTGTTTGTGTATGTGAGCCAGGGACTGGTTTGGTTTGAACAAATTTCTGGATAGTTGAATTGTATGTTCAGCTTGATGTGAACATCTTCAAAAATAACTATTTGATCAAATATATGAAAATGAACCAAAGTTTACACATCTCTGTTCATCACAGTATGTTGAAGCTAGTTGCTTATGAAGACTAATTTCTGGCCAAGTGTTATTCCACTCCTTCCGTGTTTCTAGGGATTGGTAAGCCATTGGGTCAAAATGGATAATCGATTGGTTAGGCCTATGCACTTATCTTGCAGAGGTACTGCTCTGTTTTGAGCTCACATCAAAGATCAAGCTCCAACCATGAAAATACCTCAGTCAGAAAATGTAGTATTTTGTCCGTTTGTTGGAGTGGCTTACAGCCTAACTAGAGGGACAGTTTTCAAAAAGATATATAATCCACCACCATAATAAAAATCAATAAAAATAAATATTGAATTTTTAATAAGTCCAGAAACTATTCACTGAATTCCACTCTCAATTTCCAAGAAAAAAATTTGTGAACAAAGAGGAATGCAATAGTATTAAGAGATTTTGGAAAGTTATTCAGAATATTAATACTATTTTATATAGAAATGTGGAAATAACACCCAAAATATCTTTATTTCATGAGACAACAGGAAGAATAAGAGCAGATAAACAGTATTTATTTGATCAAATGATATATGCTGCTCAATCTAAAACTGTATTGGGATGGAAGATTTAAATAAGACTGAAACAACATTCCAAGACAGAGGGCGTGGAAAGAATTATTCAATTATTCAACAAGACCCCAAGCTCCAGAATTTTTGAGAGATGAAATAATAAGACTATTTCTTTAGTCCAACTAAATTAGAGGCAAATAAGTAGAATTATATGAGGTTGTCTGCTGAGTGCACTGAGAGTGGACTGATGTATGTGTATTCCACGGTTGCACACTATCACAATTTATTGTTTTCTTTGTGTTATTTTTTCTTATGTGTATGAAAAATTATATATATATATATATAATTTTATATATATATATATATATATATATATATATATATATATATATATATATATATATATATATATATATATATATATATATATATATATATATATATATAAATAAATTCCAAGAAAAAAATGAGATATCTTGTTGAATATTTTAATTACAAATCATCTAGGTGTTTTGTCATTCTTGATCCTTTGCCAGCTCTTAATATATTTTGATTATCGGTCTTTTTAAAATTAGAGCTGATCCAGGAAGGAAGGGAAGGAGATTGTAAACAAATTTATTTTTCTCTTTGATATGTATTCTTAGGATCTAGAATTATCCATATCATGTTTCCCCTTACACCATACTCCATAACTCTTCTTTATATGATAAAGGAGTGATCATAGCTGAGTTCTCCACCATCTCAAACTGAATACTTATCAGGATTTGGCCTTGCTGTTGATAATCATTGAGTCATGTCTGACACTTTGTGACCCCATGGACTACAGAACAGCAGGCCCACCTATCTTCCACTGCCAACTTGGCTCTGCCCAAGTTCATTGCCTCCTTAACCATCTACCATCTCAGACTGCGACATCCCCTTCTTGTCCCTTCAATCTCAGCATCAGCATCAGGGTCTTTTCTAGTGAATTCTGTCATTTCATTATGTGATTAAAGTATTTTGAGATTCTGTTTCTATATTAAGTTCTTCCAGTGATCAGTCAGGATTGATTTTCATTATTAATGACTACTTTGCTCTTCTTGCAGTCCAAGGGACTCTCTCTCAGTATTTTTTTTAAACAGCCCCACAATTTTAAAGTGCTGATTCTTGAGTACTCAGCTTTTCTTATGGTCTAACTTTCACAGCCATATTTTATATGTGCTGGGAAAACCATAGCTTTGACTATATGAATCTTTGTCAGCAAGATGATGTTTCTGCTTTTTAATATGCTGTACATGTTTGCCACAATTTTCCTCCAAAGGAGCAAGTGTATTTTAATTTTGTTGCTTAATCACCATCTGCAGTAGGAAAGTAAAATATGTCACAGCTTCCATTTCTTCCCCCTGTATTTGCCAAAGAGAGGTGGGACCGAATGCTGCCATACTGAGTGCAGCAATTTAACAACATCAACTTAGTAGGATTTAAAATACTTCAGCTGGAAATTCCATCACATCCATCAGCCCCATTGTTGGCAATACTTCCTAAGGTTCATTTGGATTCACTTTCCAAGCTGTCTGGCTCTAGGTTAGTGACCACCCAACTGTGGTTATCAGTGATGTTAAGATTTTTCCAGTATAGTTCTTCTGTGTATTTTAGGCATCTCTTCTTCTATTATGTCCCTACCATTTTTGTCCTTTATCATGGCCATTTTTGCCTAAAACATTCCTTCAATATCTCTTGTCTTCGCAATGCTATTGTTTTCTTCTACTTCTTTGCACTGCTCATTTCAGAAGATCTTCTTATCTCTCCTTGCCATTCTCCGGAAGTCTTCATTCAGTTCAGTATATCCTCCCCCTCCACCCCACCCCGCCTTTTTCTTGACTTCTTTCCTCAGCTATTTGCAAAGCCTCACCAATCAGCCATTTTGTCTTTTCTCTTTGTTTTCCATTGCTTCCTACACAATGTCATGAACCTCTCTCCATGGTTCTTCAGACACTCTGTCTACTAGATCTAATTCCCTAAATATATCCATCACCTCTACGGTGTATTCATAAGGCATATAATTTAGGTCATACCTATATGGTCTAGTGGTTTTGCCTAATCTCTTCAATTAAAAATATGAGCTTGTGATCTAAGCTACAGTCAGCTTCAGTTTTTGTTTTTTTCTTTTTTTGTATAGAGCTTCTCCATTTGTTGCTGCAAAGTATAAAAACAAACTGATTTTGGTATAAACCAGTTGGCATAACCAGTTGGCAGACCTTTGGGGCTGTTGGCATAACCAGTTGGCAGACCTTTGGGGCTGTTGTAAAAGAGTGTTTCTTATGACCAGGTTATCTTGACAAACTTTACTAGTCTCTGGAGGATTCATTTTGTAATTGCTTGCTATTCCAGTTATGTTGCGGTTTCCTACTTTAGCATTCTAATCCCCTACAATTAATGTTACCTTTTTTTGGTGTTACTTCTATAAGGTGTTGCAGGTCTTCATAGAACTGGTTAACTTCAGCCTCTTAGGCGGTTTGCCTTAAACAGAAATCATTAATTTTAACGATTGCAACTGACCCTTACTTTTCTCCCCCTTTTATTGACTATGCGACTGTCTCATAGCTTCTAGGGGATTCTTGCCCACAGCAGTAGTGATCTGAATTAAATCCATCCATTTTAATACACTGATTACTAAGATGTCTACATTTAATCTTGCTATCTCCTGTTTGACTATATGTACCTTTTCTTGGCTCATAGATCTTACATTCCAGGTTCCTATGCAATATTGTTCTTTACAGCATTGGAACTTCATTTCACTACCAGACAGATACATATCTTGACATCCTTTTAGTTTTATATCAGCCTTTCAATCTTTTTGGAGCTACTTGTACTTCCCCTCCATTCTTACCCAACAGTGTTTTTGATCACCTCCTGACTTAGGGGGACTCATAGTGACATATTTCTATTGTAATGCTTTTCCATGGGGTGTTCTTTGCAAGAACATTGGAGTGGTTTGCCTTTCCTACTCCACTGGACCACATCTGGTCTGAGCTCTCCACTATGACATGCCATGGCTCACAGCTGCACAGAGATGCACAGGTCCCTCACCCACAATAAGGCAGTGATCCATGAAAGGTTTATAGGTATTAGAGAAGTGCAAAGTGCTATTTCAATGTTTTTCAAAACATTCAAACCAGCATTGCTCCTCTAAACACAGGAACCTCCCATCTAGTCAAAATAACCTGAGGAGCAAGACAAGTACTCCTTAGCTTACCTTGATCCAGCAAACTTTCAACACCCCTCCGCTGATGCCAAGGAGGTCTTAAATCGCATGTTATTGTGTGGCACAACATGACAACAGACAGCCCAGTTCTCAGGTTCTGGGAATGCCAGAGATTAGCCAGAAGCAAAGTGAGCTTCCATGCAGAGGGGCAAAGTGGTACCAAATGTTTTGAAAAGTATTCAAAATTGTATTTTTTTTTCATATTCCTAACAGATATGCTTATATAGGCTTCTGTTTCTGTGAAACTGCATAATGCCTGACATTATAGTACATGTCACCTTGTTTATGTGGTGAGAAGCACATGAAGAGTAAATGGAGGGCATAGATCAGTCCTTAGTCAAAAGCTTTTCTAAAAAAAATACATATCCTCTCTGAGTACGTACTGAAAATCTATTGCCCTTTACCTGATGCTCCCAGGGTGACTCACAATATACATTAGAAAATGCACACACAACCTGTCCAAGTAGGCACTGAAGATTTATTTTTCTTTACCCGATAGTCCCAGGGTGGGTCACAACATATGTTAAAAATTCAAACACTTCTCTCTCTCCCTCTCATCCAGGCAGGACTACATGAATAGGAAACTACACATCATAGGCCTGGATGAAGAGGTATGTTTTAACCAGGCCCTGAAAGCTGTATAAAATTGGCACCAGGTACACCTCCATGGGATGCTATTCCACAGTCAAGTGGGAGGGGCTGCCACAGAAAAGCCCCACAAAACACAAAAAAGCACAACTAGGAGAAATCTGATTAAGCACCTGCCCTTAGAAAGCACAGCATAAGAACTTACTTGTAAAATAAAAAGCTTCAGAAGAACACAGGAGCTGTCAAATACACAGCTGCAGTGTTTTCGCAAAAGCACAAGCAGATACAACATCTCTTCATACAAAAGGACAAATTATTTTTCTAGCTAACTAATACATTACTGGGGTGAGGGGGTATCCTGAGTCACTGTGTTATAAAATTCAACTACAGTACAAGCTGATTATATAGTTTATCAGATATTCTGACTTAAGCGATTGTATCATGCATCCAAAATTATTTTCATTGACTAAAAGCAAATAGAGCAAAGTAATGCTCTATATGCTTTTCTGGAATCACAGTATGGATGTCTCTGAATATATAATGATTTAAATTTATTTAAGATGCATCATGAAAACAATTACTGTAGTTTGCTACAACCATGTACAATGTCTGCATTGTATCCATTTTGTGAGGAGTCAGGGTCATATTAGGAACAACTTCTGTGATCCTTCACCTAAAGCACTATATTTCCAACATGTTTTGTGTCACCTTATTCAGGGTGAAAAGATACTGTGGAAACTTGGATGCAAAACGATGCTGAAATGCAAAAGGCTATTCAGCCATTATACCAGGTTCTACAGAATAGGGCACAAAAACTGTGTACCACCAGAAATAGGCATAAAGATTTGTGCACTATTACTATGCTATTGCATAATGGGGATGCAGATCCCATTAAATGTCCATCTCAATTAACTTTATGCTCTATTAAAATACTGATATGCCTCATGCATCTATAGGATGTACATAGGAAAAGGAACTGTGAATAGCTCACACTTTGTACTATTTTCCAGCCTATATTTTTAAATGTCCCTTAAAACTAAGAGAGGGAAAAATTAAATAAGCCTATATTTTTGCACAAAAAGAAATCCAGAAACGCAACAAGTGTTAGAAGCTGCAAATACAACTTATGGGAGGAGAACATCCTTTAAAGTCCCTTAAAACCAAGAGAGGGAAAAATTAAATAAGCCACTCAAAATGAGAGACCATGCACTCAAATGTTTGCACCTCTTTATAGCACGTAACAGATTATTAGAACTCAGACTATAAAGGAAGAGAGAAATGTGACTACCTTATTAAAATCAGATGTATTAAACACTGTGATCTTAAGGCCTTTACTAAAATCATACTTATTCCTGAATGCAGCCACCCAGTATCGCCAAAGGCTTGTAACTTTTTTCAAAATAGTCTGAAAACAGTATTGGTGATTAAGATAGAATTGTATTTACTATTGTATTTTTCTCTTTTATTCAAGTTTAACTACAGTTTTGTTTCTTAAAAAAGATTTACAGTGGCTTGAACATTATTAAAGTCCACTTCTATTGTGGTGGATCTAATAAATAACAAGTTAACAAAAACTTTACATAGGTTGTCTTGATGTAGTTCTAATAGCACAGCATTATTAGCTTCTTATGTATCATGTTCCCAGATATAGGGTGTTGAAAGATTTATTCATTCTGAGTTGTGCCCTAAGGTAACTTTTTTTTAATAACTTGAATTCTACAATGATAGAATTCCACCCCCCAAAACAGCCAGAACAGACAATTGTCCTTTTAAAAACAAATTCTATGGCTTTGGTATCTGTGTTTTAAAAGATACAGTATTTACTTTCTGCTTTTTTATTTTTACTTTTTTTATTAGCCTTCCAAATTGCAAATGCTCAACTGTCACAAAAGATCAGTGTTAGTGAACCGCCAACATTAATCTTTTGTTTGAAGTGTATGAAGACAGACAAATAAAGGAAACATCACTAAAATACCATTGTGAAGAACAAGCAGATATTGAAATGATAAATGATAAACCGATGAACCCTGGTTGCCATGCATAAAAAATTTTTTTAAATATCAAAAACAGTAGCATCAATTGTCAGATGGTCCATAAACAAACGATAGTCAATTGATGACACTGGACCTTTTCTTCTTGCTGTATTACTGTAAATAATCAGGCTCCCCTTGCCTGTCTGAATTCTACATGCCCATTTTCAGAAATGCCGCAGCAGATAAGTAACACTGTCATGTCCGTTTTGTCAACTACATGTTGATGATCCTTTTCGATCTGCAGTTTGGGAACATTATCAAGGTCAGGAGCAATTGCTCAGAAAACCCCTCCTGATGTATATGTATCTAGTAATGTCTGTAAGAAGATTTAAGAAAAAATGGCATAATAACAACCAGCTCCCTTACAAAAGAAACATCTAGAAATCTAACTAAAAAAGGTGTCTCGAAAGAAAGCAAATTTGAACCATGCGGCCAAGTCTAAGGATTATAGATGCATGTTTCAATGATGTCTAACTGTTTTCTAACGCCAGTGCCGTATTTCTAATTTATCATCTTGAAGCCAAACTTTTCCCTATGTGTTGGGCGAATGCCCACCTCTTTCAACTCCTCTGACCTCCACTCTTGTGTGTGTGTGACAAATTGGTTGTGAGGCATTTACAACTGATGCACATATCACAAAATTATTTCTGCCAAGCTTCCTCCATGACCTGCCCGTGGGACATGACATGCTCTGAGACGCATTGCTCTATCAAACCGAATCTTTCCAGGACAATGCAAATTATGACAAATTCCATCATCCTGCATTATGCGCTTCATGCTAATCTTCCTAATTCGAGAGAATCGGGAGGGCTTGCTGTTCTGCTGAAGGGCACGTTGTCTGATTGAATGATGGTGAAAGAACGTTCACAACCCCCCATCCTCTAATCCCAGCTGTGACCACCTCTGCCCTACAACCACCATGCAACCTTTTCTGCTTTAGAATCTCCTGTCCAGAATTAATTTAGGATCTATACGATCCTTGTTGTTGCTGCTGTTTCAGCACGTAATAAAATATCAGCAAGGATTACTTTGTGGTTGCAGAGTTAAAGGGTATTTTATTTTTAGAACAGTATTCTTAAACAAATGTTTCTCACTAAGTCTTTCTGCTGACTTCTCCTAGGCTGTCAGCCTGTCACATTGGGAGTGCAGTTTCTTTGAGAAGTTAAACCGTTTCCCATAGTGGGTTTTGAAGCAATCATTTCAATGATAGGATTCAGGCAATTTCCAGTCTCAGACACTTTTGACTTTGGGATGTTATGCTGATAGCTCAAAGCAAACAGCCAACCTGCAAGCATTCTTGAAAAAGTCTCCAAGAAAGATGGCTTTTGAACAATTCCTTACCGATTCAGAAGGTGGCAGTGTTACTACACAAAAGAAACAAGACAGCCTGATACTGTGTGATCCTATCACACAGAAACAAAACATATTTAATTTCCAAAGTTATGTATTTTTTATCTCTTAAGTAATGTTATTTACTTACAACATTAAAATTCAAACATGAAACGATTTGCAGCAATAACCTTATTATGTTGTAAGTAGCCCAAATTTTATCATCTTCATTAGACTAAATGATACTGCTGTCAATAATAATGGGTAATTTGTTTGCTTTCTTTTTTTTAAAGGTATCATCAATACTATTACTGGCAGAATTTGCATTTTTTAAAGATTCTGAATAGAGCAGACTGAAATGATGCCTTTTTCTGAGATATCTTTCTGGAGTTTGGTTTTGAAAAAGTTAACAGTAACGCATGTCTTTCACTTACAACAACGTAATAAATGAAGGGGAAACAACTCTAATAACTGGAAAGGTTACCAAGCTTTATGTTAAAAAACTTAACATAACCGAATTAATCAACTTCAGTACTATAAAACTTAGCAAACCAATTAAACTTCTAAATTTCTGTTCTATCTCAATGCAAAACAATAAATATTGTCTAAAAAGGAATTAATTTCAAACTTTAATTTTTTTTACTTAATATAAAACACGCACATGCACAGAGGGACGCAGAGAACTTAAAAGTCCTGACATTTTACTCTTCACGAAAGAAGTAGTTATTTCCATCCCTTAGCTTGTACAGCTGGCACTGATGGGTCTGTTCTTAGTGCTACAGATAGAATTTATCTTGGGCTGCTCTGTTAAATCAGAACATATCAGCTATTTTTGAAGAATGAGGCAGAAGGCACACTTTCTCTTTTAGGTGAACAAGCTACCCATGAAGAACAGACATACACTTGAACCAGCACATCAAATATGGACAACTTTTTATTTAGCATTAGTATGCCAGGCTTTAAAGAAATCTTGCATAATCGGTTTGATGTGTTACTGAGTCTTTGTACATGCCTAATAAATACACAGCAGAGATCCACATTACAGTATTAGTAAGAAGAGACAGGAGATCTTTAGCTTTGTACTTCATTCTCAGTGAGGCTCAAACCCTCAGAGGTAAATGACTATGTGAGCACCCTTTCAGAAAAGGCACCGGGTACTCCCTGCACATGCTGCAGCTTGTTGACATGAAGCAGGGCAGGCAGACACCAATAATACATGAAGTGTGGTTCAGAGGCAATTAGGATCAGTTGTCAAGGCCAGGCCATTAATGAAAGAACATGTCAGAGGAGCTGGAGACTTCAATGGTTCAGGGCAAGAAGGCGATTTAGTGTGACAGATCGAGTCCTTCCAATGTCCTCAGTGGTACATGCTAATACCAGCCTTAACAACCTTTTGTGGCAGTGTATAATGCGACTAACATGGACTTTGATTCAGCAAAATGACTGCTGCCACTGTTAGTCTGTCTCATTCCAACAACAGTAAAAGCACTGCTTCAAATAATTACCCACTTCCTCTTCCCTCCCCCTTGCTTGCCTAATGCAGTGGGCTTTTATACATGCCGTACAGTTTTTGTTTTTGTTTTTTGCTAGAAGGTCACAAGGCTTACCCTGCTGTTTTCTATTTGTTTATGCAACACTTTCCCCATTTTTAATAGATGAAATAATAAGCACTGCAAACCTGAGAGGAAAATAAGTTTTAGAATTCAGTTTGAGCTTCATGTAAAATTAAGGCATGGCAAACAAAGTATGAAGCACTGTCCTGTCTACATACCCCATGGTAGGTAGAACAAAATGCTAGTAAAATGTTAACAGAAAAATCATCCACTAGTCCTGGGAATTAAAAGAAGACAGAAAAGGCCATATCAGTCAAAATGAGATGGTTGATCTCCATCTCACTACAGTTGCTTGTTCCATGATTAAAGGAATCAAAATGCAGTTCAAATCATTTAAAATGATATTTGCACATGTGAAATTTGAACAACTAGGTAGAGTCAGTTTGCTATTTTACGCGCACACATACAACACAGCTGTACTTTAGCTTTAAATATGGTATGTCATTGACATAAACTTTCCAATTTAAGCCCTTTGGTTCTTTCTACAATAACTTGCTGCTTCTCAGCACTTGAATGTGTTTCCTTTTTAGCTTATTAAGTATGTTACTAAAAATATACTGTCAGGCACTAGACAATCTATGAATTAACTGAAATTCATGTATGAAGAAAACGTTGTGTTGAATAGAAGGCATCATTCCACTGTTTTGTTCCTTGAAGTACAATGTCAGAATATGTGGGCCTGCTCCTGTTACTTTTATCACTTAGCTGTGGCTTGCCTAACCTTTCCAGAAGCAATGCTTAGCAACAGCTGACAGGAAAGGCTTATCCCTTCTGCCTTCTTCAATAGTTCTCTTCCTATGATTTTTTCTTCCTTGAAAAAGCACGTGCACACTCTGTAAAAGTTTTTGAGTACTCACTGTATAATCAAACTTGCTGAAATTAGAAGAAACTTGCTGAAATTGAGAAACTTAAGTGGTCTAGATACAGATGAACTTCTCTTTAGGCTATAATAGGAGCCAAGCTGCACTAATAGACCCATTTAAATGTGTCTACTAGCAGACCAGTGGCCCCAGAGGTATGCAGATGACATGCCTCCTGTGTTCAGGACTAGTGGCAGAAATGGGTCTTGAAGCAATTACATTGTGTATAAGGGGAGGATCCGAGGATAGGAACTTTTGTCCTTGCCCTTGGAACACTTAAGAGCCCAGCCCCGGAGCTAAAAGATCAAGGTGGGGGTGTGGCTGGTGCTAATCCAGACCAAACCATTTCATGATCCAGCAGGTCTGGTTGGTTTAGACCTACAGATTTAGATCACAGAGAGGTAAGTGCAGAAAGGACTTTATGCCCACCCTCAGAACCCAAAATATTTTATTTACTTAGTTTGCTACTTGATTGCTTATTGCTTATATGCAATAATAGATACTTTACCATAGCGATCCTTTTGAAAATCTTAGAAAAAGGTACTTCTTGAACATGCCTATACATTTCATTAAACACAGTTTAGAGCTCTATCAATGAAAACACAAACAACAGTTGAGTATTTTGGTTGACCTCACTGTTTTTATGTCTTTAGATATAACATGCATATTTATTTCAGCATAATTTGTGTTGCCCATTGTGTACAATGCTGCATTGAATTTTTCATTCACAGCCTTTATTCTTTACAGAGAATTCAAGGAAGTGGAGATTTGAACTCTGGTTTCTTAGATCTTAATCTAGTCACCACATACGCACAGCTCTTAATGCCACATTCATCCTAAACCTAGCAATTCAACATCAAAATATAGAAATGTTGAAATTATTGAAAAGCTGCACTTACAGTTTAGAAGGGGGATATATTCCAACACATGTGCATTAAAACATTCAGTTTACCAGGTTCTCTGTTTTTATGAACATCATGTTGCTTACTTACTAAGGTGAATCATTCTCCCACCGTTCATCCAAGGGGCTCAGGGAGGTAGCAATACAAACTGATAAAATCAGAATTAAAATATCAGTAAGCCTGGGTGAAAAGGTACAAGGAATCAAAAGGTGTATTATAATGGTGTCTCATGAGCCCCAGGTGGGAAAGTGGTCTACTGGGAGGTGAACCCTGCATAACAGCACACTAGGGCCATCCAGGGACCATTTCAGTGGTGTGTCTTATTGAACAGGGCTCCTGGGGCTCTGGGGCTAGGAACTTTCATTTCTGGCTAATGGGACCAGTTCCAAAGCTTGCATGGGCTTCAGATCCAGCACAGAGGCTAGTGCAGAACAGACTGGGACCAGTGCCTGCCTGATCTGGACCCCACAGATTCATATCTGCATAAAAATATGCTGAAAGACTCTTTTGTTCTTCTGGATATTTACAGAATAAGCATGTTTACTAATTACTTGAGTCATATTAGCACCACCGTGACTCTGAAAGTCTGCTTAGTCTGTTTATTGAATGGGGTTCAGTGTATATGGCAGGTGACTGGTCTGAGAAGGTCCCTGAGCTACCTTGCTGACAGGTGCAGAGCTGGGCTTGTAGCTTAACTGCCGACACCTTATATCCTCAAGGAGCTGAGCTGCAAAAAGAGAATTTGGCAGCACTACTTCCTCGTTTTACATAATGAGAGCTGGCAAAATGGTTGAATCCATTAGGTACCAGTGGAGAAAGACGCCCCCAAGTATTTGGGTGGGGTGGTAGAAGCAAAGAAGTAGATAAGCTTGTCAGATTATAAACTGACATTCCCTTACCACTGAGTCCCTCTCCCCTGAATACTGATGGGTGGACTGCAGCTGCTTGCACCCATATTTGTTGATGGATCATTTCTTATTGCTAAGAATGGCCATATAGACCTGCCCAGGGACTGAGATCTCAGGGAGATGGCCTTCTTGTAGTTCCTCCTCTTGGGTTGTGTGCTCGCATGTGCAGCCTTACCTGCAGGTTGCCAGGTTGATTCTGCCTGCAGTAGGCCTGTGTGCTGTGTGCGTGTGTGCGGGGCGGCCCCTCACTGGTCAGCCACCCATGCCTGCACAGATGGCCTGGTGAAGCCAGGAGGGTGGCTGGCCAATGAGAGGCCACGCCGCACGCATACGCATGGCATGTTGGGCCTCCTGCAGGCAGAATTTACCTGGCAGCCTGCAGGTAAGGCCACGAACGCCCATGCACGACTTGGGGTGGTTTGCGGGGTGTAGGGTGTTGGTCCCCCTGGCTCTAGGAGCCACGATCTCTGCTTCTAGGGCGAGTGGGACCCCAGGGCAGCCACCTGACAGCATCCCCACCCTTGGCTCCAAGGGAGCCAATCGGGGAGGCCAGGGGGAGGGTCTTCCGCCTGCCAGAGGACAGATTGGAATGAGTGCTGGTGCATGTGCACAGCAACCACTCCAATCCGTTTCCGCAATCTGTCCTCCCCACACATGTGCAGACGCGCAGATCCTCAGAAGAACAGATGGCTGAAAAACAGATCTTTTTAGATCCGTTTTTTGGCGGCATGTGCAGAAACACTGTGACGGTTTCAGGGTACAGGCTGCAAACTGTTTTGCTTTCGGGCTTTGCAGGCTTCTTGCAAAGCTGCAATAGCCAGCCTTGTTGCAAACAGCTTGTTGTAAGACCTAGGCAGAGGCTGCAAAAAGGGTGGGAAATCCTGTGCGGGCCCTGCTGCAATGATTGGGTGCAGCTGCTCTTTGGAGGGAAAAGCTGTCCGGGGATCTGAGTGCTGGAGGGGCTAGAGCTGGAGTTCCCTCCAATCAGGAGTTTCCAGCAGCATTTTATTTCAGCAGTTTTCCCCAGGAGGTTACAGCCAATCAGGGTCAGGGATATGGGTATAAATGAACACAGAAGACAGCAGACTAGGTCTTCATGCTGGTACAAGAGCTGAAAGGAAAAGAGAGCTGAATCCTGAGGGAGCTGGAACCAGTAGCTGACCAGTGGTCTTTTGGCTGGAAGACCTTGAAGGAAGACGTCAATAGCAACTGACCAGGCTGGATGATCGGACAAGCAAGGACGGACTGAGCCTTGTGATCATCGGGAGCCATGTTCTGGTATACTGGCTTGGCTTGAGCTGTGGCAGAGCAAGCCAGCGGGGGAGGAATGTGGAGAGGTTTGTCTTTTAAAAGGGGAACTATTTTCCTTTAGAGAAAGGGGTAGCTCCTAGCCTTAAGAGACTTACTGAGTTAAACCTGAGTTAAACCAACAAATACCTGAACCTTATTTTCCTTCTAGTATTGCTTGTGTATAATAATAAACTTGTTTTAGTTTACTGTTGAAATGCTTGCTACCAGTGTTTTGTGTCCACACTGTAGTATTCACTCGGCCATTGCACGAACTCAGCATCCTAACAGGGCCAAGCTACAGGATCGCTGGGCATCGTGACAAACACCCTCAGAGAGATGGAAACCAAATTTCTACAGTATACAGCTGTCAAAAATGCTGTCCTATATCTAGTTCCCAGCATGAAAAAATATTTTATTGTTGTAAATACTATTATTTTCTTTTGTAAATAATTTCAAAAATGTATTCTTCTGCAGTCAACTTAAAACAAGGCTTCCACATTTATTAATTCATGCTTTAATAATATATTGTCACTTAAATAACGCAATAAAGGCATTAAGATCAAAGACCCTTTTATATAGATGGCAAATGTGACTAATAAAAAACCTCATACTTGACTAATAATAATAATACAAAAATTGGTTTGGAAATAGTTATTCATAATGACTCGTCTCTTTTGCAGTTTCACACAAAAATTAAAACTAGCTCATAACAACAATAATAGGAAGAAGAGTTGGCTTTTCTACCCCACTTTTCTCACCCATGTAAGGGCTAGCAAAGTGGCTCACAAAGCTTTCTATTCTTCTCCCCACAACAGAAAACCCTGTGAGGTAGGTGTGGTTGTGAGAGCTCAGAAGAGAGCCGTGACTAGCCCAAAGTCACCCAGCTGGCTTTGTGGAGTGCGGAATCAAACCCACTATTCCCAGATAGGTGTCTGGCTCCCTAATCACTAGAACAAACTGGCTCACTAAGTGAATGTCTTTTTCAAATATCATTCTAATGTGATTAGAAGCAGCATCCTGTTAGCATTTTATAATGAAGAGAAAAGGAAGTAGCACTGGATAGTCTTTTTAAAGCACTCACTGACAGAGTACATGCAGTGTCCCCTCATGCCAGATAAAGTACCTTAGAAACTTAACTACTGTAGATGCTGGATGACACAGATTATGTGGCTGAGAAGGAAGAAACTGTCAGGAATTCCAAGGGAACATATTTTCTTTTTATCTTGATTTCCAAGAAAGAATCATAGCAATTTATGGGTGATACTTTATGAAATTTCCCCCCAAAATGCTAGATGGCTCAAGAAGGTTTTATTTATAAAAGGAAGTCGGAACTCATTAGGAAGGATCTAGATTCTATAAGATAAAAAAGGGGCGCATCCCCATTACAACCTTATTTCGATTTCAAACCGTTTTCAATCTTGGCAGATCCCATGTCAGTTTGGCTTAACACGCTTTCTGCGTGTTAAATCGCCCCAAAGCGTTGTAAATGTTAATCCTCATTTCAACAGGTCTCACTCCGGTTCGTGCGCTTGAAACATTTTACATTTTTTACTGTGGGGACCATATGGTGTTAAGGGATGAGAATCTGTGTTTAGGGTTTCCCTCCCCCAATAGCATGCTTCCAAAGATAGTGATTTCACTGAAAAAATCCACCCCTCAAAACAGCCACTATAAAAATCCACTCCTTAAAGCTAACCACTTCACACCTTATAACAATGTTGCAAATTTGCGCAATTCTAGCTCTTTGAAAGTTCTGACCTTTAGAAAGGGAAAAGAAAGTAAAGCAGCTGGAGGTTCTGTTTTAAAGGTTGTGGCTGTGAAGGGGGCTTGAGTTGCTGATGCTGCTGTGTGCCCTGGGAAATGGGGAGAGGAGGGGAAAGAATTGCTGGCTATCTGCTGCCTTTTTTCCTCCATCCATGGAAGCAGCAGCCACCCAGCCAGGCTCCCTGAAGGGGTCCCTTATAGGTGCCACATTCATGCCAGGAGAAAGAGGGCAGCCCCGAAAAGCGGCTTTTAAAAAGTAGCCACTTGAGTCCCCCCTTGAGTCACATACAACACTTACGATCCACAGAATCTGGATCGAACACGATTAAGCTGAAAGTAATGGGAACAGGCAAATTCGTGTTTGCATCCAGTTCTATTATTTCGGTTTAAGGAAACTGGGTTAAGCTTATAATGGGAATGCACCCAAGCAGTTTTGTGTTAATTAATGGATAATAATATTGATATGAGAGTGTTAGCAAGTAAGTCATTTGTTTCTATCTATGACCAAATCTGGATGGGAATCTGAGGACTGTGTCTGAGCAATATATTAGGGTTTTCTGTCCCTGGTACCATAGTCCCTTCCATTACACTACAAGCAGATGTAGGCTTGGGTAATCTGGGCCAGATTCAAGTTGCATCACTTGCTTTTCTTGAGACTGGAAAGGAATGCTTTCCAAATATCAGCGTGAGCACCCACAGCCCTAAGATCCACCTATTTCCAAGCTGTAGTATACCAGCTATGGCTAAGAAGGCCTACCATCATTGCTGCTACTCCCAGGGAAGCAATGGCGATGGTAGCAACATGCCACAAGTGAATACTTTGAAAGTGCATAATGCACTACCAGTCTTTTGTACAGATCCAGCCAGGGACAGAATACATATGAGATATGCATGATTTTTTTCCTCCCTTGTTCACTTCGCATTGAGGTGAATGGGAAGGAAATTTGCATTTGTAAAAATGGAGCCACTCTGAATAAGCTAGGCTTCAAATTCCCTTTGAATCTATGCAGTCACTAATTGTACCTCTGAATATGATCAAATCCAGCTCAAATCTGATCCAAATACAATCTGAATCTGCTCTGGATGTGACTGGGCAGCTACTTTGAATATATTGAAGCTTTGAATGAAGACACAAAAGCTTTTGCTTTGCCTGCAAAGGTTTGTCTTCAAATATAGCCAATATTCAATTCAAATATGAAGTTTCAAACATCTGCAAGTTGTATGAACCACAAAGGTAATGAACATTTTTTACCCATCCCTAATCTGAAATGTGTCAAGAACCCAAGAGAGCTATCTGGATCAACCATAATTTGTGTCTGAACAAGTGAAAAGTTAAGGCTGAGGGTAACCAAGATCAAGAAACAAATTAGTAGACAAACAACAACCAATGAACAAAATCACAAATAAAAGGCATATTAGACCCCAGAAAGGGTTTTTGCTCAAGCAAAGCACTACTGACTCAGGAAATCCATTTATATATCTTTATATTTATATATTTATATATCTTTATTTTCAACAGACAGTCATTTAGTGAGAAACTGCAATTATGCAGCCAGTCACCTGCAACAAAGTTAATCAGTTTTGCATACTTGCATTCTATTGAAAATCCAAACACTACCTTGAGTCTCTTTTTGGAGGGGAGCTGCATCAATAACATTTCAAATAAAGTTTGTTCTAGTTTTAACTACAACTAGGATGATGGCACTGTGATTAAGGATTATGGGTATTGCAGTCCACAATGGGAAGTATGTAGGAATGTCTGAATACTACTTTGTGGGAATATTTTAAACTTTGCAAAACATGTTTGGCAAATAATGTAAACTATCAAAAACCATGGATTTCATTTTTAAGAAAGGTATGATTTAAAAGTGTCTAAGCAGCTAAATTACTAGAAGTATGGAGAAGTCAGAAAACTTTTTTCCATGTCTGTGGCTGATTTTCATTAAACAAAAATATAGGTCAAAATAGTTGTAATCTTGATTATAAGGAAGGGTAAAGCAGCTCAACTTTTTTTCCTCTATGACATTTTTCTTATCTTGCTGAGGAACAAATAAGTGCTACATTTTTGAAACCCAAGCATAGTCTATTTTCAAACAAATGCAGAATAGAGCGGGCACAAGTTGACAGCATCCAGAAGTAAAGGATCCAAAGTGGGCTAGATAACCATAATTTTCAAATTTTTATTAATGGTTCCTATCCAATGGGAGGAAGATCTTAAGTACTGTACAGCAGTTGTATTTTTGGCATTTGGCATGTGATTTAATGACTGGGATAATGAAGTGGATGGTAACGTCAAGTTTGATAAAATAACCCAAACTCTCTTACCAGGTGGACATGGGGCCTCCCTTAGCCTGTGCAGATCCTTTGCTATTTACATGTGTGGAAATGGCCTCAGCCTCAAAAGTTCAAGGAAAAGGGATTCCAATCTGTTCAAAGAAGATAAGAGTCTTTCTTGGGTACTATGTTTACTTTGGGGTATTTCATTTTGAGAAGGTTCAGTCAAATTGGAACATATTTAGAAAAGGATCAGAATATGATGATAGAACTAGTTCTGTGAGAAATACTGAGATAACCAGATACATTTAAGTTTGAAACGAGGATATTAGAGAGAGAAGGATTATACTTTGTTCTCTGCAGTCTCAGAATGAAAGGTGAGACAATGACTAACGGTCTAAATTCAGAGCAAGTCTGTCTGTTTATAACCTATCCTAATATTTAACAGTGCTCATAACAGCTTATAAGATTCTCAGTGATCAAGAAAAAAATTCATAGAGTAAGGCCAGCTTGGCATCGGTAGCAATAGTGACCTTTCTCTGCTGGACACATTCAGGTGGACAGCCATCTGTTGAAGATGCTTCAGTTTGAATTTCTGCCAAAAGCACAGGCTGGACTTAATGAAACCCCATTAAGAACACA